>OZ014427.1:31330447-32807992 GCA_963966015.1 Aphidecta obliterata | reverse complement strand
CATCTCCATTAATTCCTTAGGTCAAGCGATATTTGTGTCAATCAAAATACAGGGATATAGTGATCTGATTTTTATTACCGATATACTGTGACTGATATTGGATTTGTTTGAATTACTTTGTTACTGAAATTTTTACTGTGTGTTCATTTCCTACTACTAAAAATAATTATAATTGAACTAAACTTCGCATTATATTGGACCATGTCAAAATCGAATACATTTATCTCGAAAAGGATAATGGGCAATCCTAGAACCATTTGCCCCTTCATATTTTTTTAATGCGATTCGAGAAAAATTATAAAGTAATTGTCGAACCAAGCATATGCATGTGATAAACAGACTTGAACAGAACTGGAGTTGCACGATAATTGCATTATTTTCTATGAGCTCAAGTAGATGTTAGGTTATAACCTCTGTTTAAGTTTCCCTGCAATTTTGATAAACATAGATAGATTTATTTGATACGATTATTCGCCATCAAAATTCTTCTAATCGAAAGAATGTAGTCAGTAAGCCGGTTCCTTTAGGCCACTTCTCCAGTTCTTCTCTCACAGGAGGTCTTGATTCCAGGTCCAGGAGGTAGGTCCCTGATAGAAATTCAACAGATGAGCGGTGCTAATATTCAGATATCGAAAAAGGGCGTCTTCGCCCCTGGTACTCGAAATCGCATGGTTACCATCACCGGAAATCCTCACGCGATACACACAGCCACGTATCTTATAGAGCAACGTATCTCCGAAGAGGAGATGAAACGCGCAAGAAACAACGGAGGGTTGGGCATCAACCCTCTGGCCATGCAGTGATATCATCAGTTCACTTCGACGAAATTATTCATTCATTGAGAGAGGTACACGCAGCAGAGCTTCTAATTAGTTTTCAACTAGATAGCTATCGGGTGGCTTAGAATTTTTCCAATCATAGAACAGTGAATCATTGAATATGCCATTTTCTTCGGATCTTGAAAGTCAAAAATATTTTCAAATGAAACGTTTCCATTCTCCTACATCCGATTTGATGTAAATATTCTAAATTTAATTTCAAATGTACCTATGGAAAGATTCCAATTCACCTAATTTACATTCTTGACATCATTTTCGAATCTAATCATACGAAGAAATTAATAGTCACACTAGGGAATATAGGTATTCTGAATTTGATTGCAATTTAAAACCTTTATTATGAATACATATAAATTTTTATGTGCTTCGAAAGAATGATGTTTGATTCTTCCTTTTAAAGAGATTTGTTGAAATTTTATGTTGTTGAATGTCGCGTAATGTTATAAAGAAATTCATAGTCTATTATAATTCGATTTTATCACCTCTGTTGATGTACCAATTCATTATAAAAATTTTTTGTTGGTTATTACTAATTATTTTTTTTATTGATTATTTACATTGTATCATGTCATATGTGTATATGTCATGTTTTTTTGAAATTTTATTAAAAATGATCATTGCTAAGTATAATTTTAGATATCTTCAAGAGAAGGATATTTGTTGTTAACTGAGGAGGTACTTTGTGATAGGTAATGTTAAGCAGAAGATTATATTTCCAAAATTTGTACCTGTATTTGAACCTCAATTATCGCTTGGCTGGCCAAAATACACAAATCATCCAAAAAAGAGTGATATTACCCATCGCAATGCCGATAATCACCTAATATCCCGTTTATAATGACCTCTCACATCTTAACGAATAAATGCTTTAACCGGCAAGAACTGAAGTTACCAATAATAGGTGTTCATCATAGCAACTTTTTGAATCAGGGCAATTATAAACGGCGATCGCTTCATTTCACTCATCTATTTGATGGCATGACATTGTAAATAGTCATAAAGTAGCCATCACATTTATTCATCCAAATTCAAAGCTTATAGAATTATATTGATTGAATAAATATATATGAATATATATTATATAAATATGGAAAATATAACTGAAATTATGTATGTATATTGTTGTTATCGCATGTTGTTATATTGTTAATGTTTGGACACTTTCAGAACAATTTTAAACTGAAGCCGTTGACAAATCGAGTATTCTATCTAAATTCTCAGAATGCTGTTTTCCAAATGATATCAATTTACAGACAATAATGAAGATTCCCCGACAATTTAATTGGACTAAACAATCACTAGTATAAACTGTAACACAATATATGAATCAGCGTTTTTTTTATGGCAAAAAAAGTTTGTTCAATACATTAAAAAATTAAATGGTTAATTTCATTTCAACAAAACGAGTTGATGGAATTATATGAAATATTGAGGAAAATAAACAAGAACTTAATTATTATCTTTCGATTATTTTGTTCTTATTTCAGTACGACAATTTGAATGATAGGAAAAAAAATATTCTTTTTGTCATGTCATTCTATCAGATAATGGGTAAACATAGATGCATAGAAACCCTGGTGGAGCAACTAGTACCTGAAAAAATTGAAGACAAAATTGTCAACCAATACGGCACTCTAGATTTTTCAGTTTCGCAATAATCCACAGTATTCCAATCTTTTTCTAATCTTATATTTTTACCCAAATATCGCTTAGTTAACAGTTCCTTCCAAAATCAATAGTGTATAGAACAATTTCTCGTATTAATAGATTATGAGAAAATAAATCACCCTCTTTCTAGAGATACGAAAAGTAGATGACGAAATCGTTTTTTCGGTCGGCAGGAAAAACGTAAATAAAACCAGGATTTCTATACATGTCTGGATGAACATTCATCAATTTGGAGCGAGTATAAATATTCATTCGTATTCTGGGATCATTGCATACATTGTTGATTATTATAAATGTTTTATTCTGTTATTTCTATCCATGTCATGGATTTTAATGTCATTCCATATTTTATAGTTAAGAAAATTAAGACTCATATCAATTTGAATCGATTGTTGACGGCAGAGTTTACTTATTGAAATGCCGAAACACTGCATAGTCTCATTGTCTAAATGTAACGTGATTTAAAGTAGTTGAACAATAGAAATGTTAATTAAGCCTCTGCCCAAAAACATCGCTATAAACTAGTCTTTCTCCTCTTGTTTTGTGTTTCAACAATAGTTGATTATTTTAATTTATGGGGATATAAACTTTATTAAATTGAATTCTGGAATCTCCAGATTCATAATGATAAGTAAAAATAAGTTTCTAGAAAATGTAAAGTCAATAACCATAAAAATAACATAATAATGAATAGAGGATAGTAGCAAGCATAACACAATTATGTCTCGAAACCATAGGCAATTAGAATGCATACAATGGATTCTGGTGAATTATAAAATGCTCGTCCATATGTTCTGATTTTAACTTCAATTGTCTGTTTGATGTTGTGGGCTGAGGATGTTGTTTCGATTTAAAGTTGTGCTTTTTTAAATAATCTACTTATAAAAATAATTCTACTCATGTTGACAGTTTAGGAAATAAGGATGTTATATGTCAGTTTATTGGTCTTTCTTTTTCAAGATACAGATGCCTCATACTTTGATATAACCTGTTCTATACAACATACTGTTGCTGTGATATTCATCACGTCACGTCAGTTAGGTCATCAAATGTCATAAAGACAAGGACAGGGGATTTACTAATTTTACAATATCATTGATTATAGATTTTTCATAATTCCTGTGTACTTTATGACATGAAGGGTGATCATGCCTAAGGAAATCATTCTGATATTCACAAATTCAGTATCATTAGTTTCAGATGCCATCATATAAAACGGCAAGACATAAAACAATCATGTACACTAAAGAACACGGGGTAAAATAAAAATTTTTATTGAATCGAAATGCAGTCGGAATGTAGAGCCGGGTTGAAACAGTGAAGTCCATTTCGAACACAAAAGAATTATAGTTACGCCGGATGCCGCGAATAACCCTGGCTGGATACTTTAAAATTACATACCATAAAGTCATACAAGGAATGTGTGAGAAGTCACCAAAAAACATGTCACTTGTCTTGTCGCAATATGTAAAATGGCTCATAGGTGCATAAACGTCATTAATCACTCTTGTTTTGTTTCTATATAAACATACAAAATGATATTCGAGACAAAATGATCATCAAAGTTCGTTTAATTGTTGTTTGTTGGGAGTAATTAACAAAAGCATGTTGATATAGAAATAAAACTATTCAAATGTCTCATAAAGCATGGAAAATTATGTATATTATTGTACATTGAGATTTTTGGATTTTTAGGTGTAAAAATTAGTGAAAAAGTTCATTGCCATTCATTTATATCCATAATCATTTGGTATAGGTTCAAAGGGATTATATTTTATGCAAAGGATTTTCGTTAATGTTTTCTTCAATTTTTCATTGAATACTTCCAACCAGGAAATATGGTTTATTCAACATGGCCTAATAATGTATCATTATACCTTTGGAAAACATTAATGACTATTCTGATTTTTATTCTTCGTAGTCACTTCATTTCAAACATTACCACTAGATAGATATATATCAAGATTTGACATAGTTATATTCGATAGTATATATGAATTAGGCTATTGGTACCTTATGGGAAATTAAATGTGTGCCTAATGGTTATTACCTTGAGGTAACTGGAAAATGCACATTTTTACTGAATTTTATTTTCATACTGGTTTTAAGAATTTATGATCATTTAGACCTGTCTTTTCAATTCAAGTAGCCATAAACATCTGATGGAGGAAATAAATCTTCCAATATGAAGATTAATATTTAAAATAAATTATATCAATGAGAGATGAAAAAACAGTGCGATAATGATTACAATTTTCTTCATTCACTAGATCGAAGGATTTTAGATACAGTAGATAGTGATTTGGTGATCAAATGTTGTTATGACAACTCTATGTTGTATCCATATTTTTCGTGATAACTTCACCTTATCAAAGCATCAGGGATTGGACTTCTTACTCTGATGATATTTTTCTGTTTTGGTTAGAGTTGTACACTACATGAGATATGAGTAGTTAGGTTAAGTTTGTTTATAATGGTTATTATAAGTAAGAGAATTTAAAGAAAAAAAAAGGTGAAACGGGTTATGTGTTTAAAATTTTTCAACAGAAAGATAATTTGATTTGTCGAGTGATCTACTGTAATGTCCAAAATTCGCCCTTCACATTGTTTGTTGTTCACGTTATTATATAAGATTAGTCCACAGCATTGTCAACACATTATAACTCAATAAAATCCATAGTGCCATATATCGTATTATTCATATGAACTCCTCATCGTAGATCACAAGCTGGAATCATCAAGACTTTTTTGGAATTTCAATATTGGAACCCTTGTGTAAAAATCAATTGATAATTCAAAGCTTGTATCATCAGTTATTCCACATACCATTTCCACTCAACTCTCTATCTAAAACTCTTCCTTAAAAATGCAGTAAATTTTCACAGTGATCTCAAAGATAGAGAGTGAATCATTGCTTCAGTTTTAATTTTTTGTAGCTAAATCATTGAAAATTCATTTTCCAGAATGAACATACAACACTCGCTTGTATAATACTGCTTTTTTCACTTTATTGGCAAATTTATATATCCGTCCATATATTAATCTAGTCAAAATCCAAAATTTGTAGTTGACTTATAATAATTATATTACGAACATTTTGTAAATATATATTGAAGAGAAAAGGCTGAATAAAATGATATTATTTAAAATTCGTTTATTGAAAAAGCATCTCTAACATAAAATATATATTTTCTTTGTAACATAGCGTTCTTTTTTAGTTTGAAAATTTGATAAAAATGTTATGGAAAAATAATATCTTCGGATAGAAGATAGATTACCTTTTACAGTATAAACTTAATTCAACGTATGATCGATATCCCTTTTACTTCCTCACCCTTGGTAAAGATACTTGAAAATTATCATTTTTGAAAACTATCAATATAAAAAAAAGGCCAGTTGAACTTTAATATCTTGTATTGAAATAAGGTAAAGCCAAATTTTGTAAAGCATACATTAAAAAGCAAAAGCAAGGGTAAAAAGTTCAAATACTGAATAGCAAAATTATTTCACATGACAAAAAAATAAATTAATTGAATTAAAAAGGCTATTGATGAACTAATGGTGCTGTCGTAATCTATTGGTTGAAAAAAATGAAATTAATCACAGCAAATCAAGTAATTATACAATGTATTTCCAATTGAATATAAATATATATTTCCTTTTAATAACATTTGAATAAAGATTTCAATCAACATGAAGTTTTCGAGACTTCCAAGAAAAAACGAGGTTAAGCAGTTCATGAACTTTCAAAGGTATGGCATAGTTGTTATCATGTGAATGTTTCAATGAAAATTTTGAACATAAATATATGCAACTCTCAACTACATTAATCTCATAGATCCATAGAAACCCTGGTGTAGCAACTCATACCAGAAAAGTTTTAAGACAAAGTTGTCGACCAATACAGCACTCTAGATTTGGGATCATGGTCTAGTTCTTAGTTATGTGTTTCACTGTGTAATAGTAAAAACATAATCAAATCTTACACTCTTCCAGAGTATCTATCAGTTAACACTTCCTTCTACACTCTTACTACTAAATCTATCTTACAATGGAAGCATTATTAGGAATCGTAAAGTATAGAACAATTTTTCGTATTTATCAGTTATGAACAAATAAAGCGCTCTTGTTGGGAGATACGAAAATTAGATCACGAAATGGATTTTCGGGTCGCCGGATAAACTCAAACAAAATCTAATCCGTACCAACACCAGTGTATCTATAGATCACTATTAATCTCTAACAGATCATATAATAAAATTCAAGCATTTGGAATACACCCATTCACATGAAGAGCCATATTTTGCATGGCCTACTTTGACCAATTTTTTAACATTCCATACTTTTTCACTGAATATAGGATGATTTTTTAATTTCTCTTATTGCATCTGGGTTCATTTTATATTATTGACAATGGTGACGACTGCTCATATATTTTTCCAAAATATTGAATAAAACAAGCATATTTATATATGTAGAATAAAATCCAATAAAATATAGCAATAAGCAACAAATAAATTATGCAAAAGCAAAACAAATCAAAAACATATATAAAATAAATATTTCTTTACATTTTCAATAGGCTAGACTGGCTATAGTGTACAGGTGGCCCAAATGGAACATTCTTGAAGGGGAAGTCCTATTTCTTTACTAGTTAGACCAAAAGTGATGTTATCTGAGGGCTAATTTTCTTGAGAAACTCATTGGCAAAAACCGCATGCGATATCCATCAATTTTCTGTTTCTGTGAAAATTCCACACATGTGATTTTTAACCAATCAGAACGTGTATTTCTGACAGATCACCATCGCAACGGATGAATTTTAGTGGAAATTTTTTCACGGTACCCAACAGCGAATTATACTGGAAATTTTTTTGACGTTTATAATGACAGAATATTATACTTGATGAAGACGAAAATTGATGTTGTTGGAAATAAACGCATTTGGTGTGGAATTTTCTTACCGAATACCACACGAGGTCAAATTAAATCCGGAAATTTTTTCTCACTCATGAATATTTTTAGAAAATTATCCCTCGTCTTCGACTCGGGATAATTTTCAAAATATTCATGAGCTCGAAAAAATTTCCGGCAATAATTTGACCTCTAGTGGTATTACTAGTGAAAATTCCACACATGTGATTTTTAACCAATCAGAACGTGTATTTCTGACAGATCACTATCGCAACGGATGAATTTTAGTGGAAATTTTTTCCTGGTGGGTACCCAACTGCGAATTATACTGGAAATTTTTTTGGCTTTTATAATGACAGAATATTCTTTTTGACAATCAAATTTTTTTTTTGCTCACATGAGTGGAATTTTCTCACTGAATACCACACGAGGTCAAATTAAATCCGGAAATTTTTTCTCGCCCATGAATATTTTTAGAAAATTATCCCCCCTCTACGACTCGGGATAATTTTCAAAATATTCATGAGCTCGAAAAAATTTCCGGAAATAATTTGACCTCTAGTGGTATTACTAGTGAAAACATTCTCGTAGCAACTTTTTACGTAGAATTCAATGACATTACACAATAAAATTTCCCGCAAACCGATATTTCATCAGATATAAGTATGAACATTTTTTTTCAAATTGGACTCCCCGTAAATTCTTGATAATTTTAGTGATTGTCAAAAAATGCAAAAATAAATTGTGTATCCCATTTGCATACCGATATTTAACGAAATGTCAGTTTGCAAAAAAATTAATTAACCCCATTAAATTCTATGTAAAAAGTTGCTGCATGAATTTTTTTACAGGAATGGAAAATTTTCAAGAGTAGAAAAGATATCGCAATATTTTGAACATGCAAATTTTCGAAAAATACCCGGTTACTATGGAACAATGATAGATATCGACAATCATTGTACTTCCCCTTCATAAGTTTCCAATTTGGGCCAAGGTGTATATCAGAAGATGTTTTCATAATTGAGCAAAATTGATAAGTTAAAAAAATTGGGATGTGAAGACGCCTCTTATTATACAGTGCAACCTCGTTATAACGAAACTGAAGGGAATCATAAAATATTCGTTTTATCAAGTATTTCGTTGAAATGGGGTTCGTTATATAGAGGTAAGTCTAAGACTAAGATTCGTCTCAACAGGGTGAGAGAAATTTTTTTAAAGTCTCAATGGCGAACGATTTCTACAAAAAAAAACACATATTGATTAAAACATTGTATTTACTAGCATGATTTAAATCTTCAACAACAACTACAATCTTCTGCTGTTCAATGGCTGCCCACATTCTTCGGAAAATTTATCTTAAAATTTTAAAATTGTGGCTAATGTACTCGCAAGAATATTGAACTTTTGTGATGTTTTTTTTTTTGTTTTGGGGGGATTCTCGTCCACACATTCAATAATTCTTCTGTAATGGTTGAAGAACACTTTCGTTTTTCAGCCATTGTAACTTCTGAATTGTTTATAACGACAAACGACAGTGTTTGCATCAAATAGTTTAACTGGTCTAAACCTGCCGAAACATGCATTCTTGTTGTTATTGTCCAATAATTGTGTGCTTTTGATCGGAAGAATTCGTCATGTCTAGGTTATGAGTTGAAAAATTCGTTGAAAGGAGGTAAATTATACTTTCTATATAATATTCTGCAATGATTGGAAATTCGTTATAAAGAGGTCATTACCAGAAAGAGTTCCTAATGTAGAATTATATTTTACATCAACTCTACCTAGGGCAGTTCTAGGGGATTTCGAAATATTCGTTGAATCGAGAAAATCGTTATATCAAGGTTATACTGTATTCATAATACACTGAATTTCATCTTTATCAAAATCCACATGGCCTGAAGTTTTTTTTTTAAGTATTTAACTGTTTCTCATAGAACTTGCAGATTACATGATTCATAGAGGTCACCTTTGGCTAGGTGGCCTATCGTGAGAATTCCAAATTGTAAGTATGCAATTGAATTCAATAGAGAATTACGGTAATTGAAAAAAGTGTTCAAAGTGACAAATTGAAATTGATCTGAAAACTTGAATGATCTGTAATGTCCAAATTATAGGATTAATTCTGGAAGCAATGGCTCATTCATTATATTTGTTATATTTCCAGGTTGATTTATGAATCAGTTGGGCTATAAGAGATACAAGATAAAAAGTTCAAAATAAATAAAGCGAATTCATCACCAAAATTCAGTTATTTTGAAATATCCATTTTCATAAAATGTATCTTTCTTGGAGCTGAATTTTGCGACATGCTCTATAAAACTTTCTTCGTTGAGGGAGAAGAGAATATTGTAAAAATATATCATAAAAAAATTATAGCATTCAACATCCAAATTTCCTTATTATCAAACAAATTTATTTCATTGAGAAATATTCCTGATCCCAAACCATCTTTGGAAATAATTCAAAGGAGTACCTACCTCTATACAAGAAATTTTTTTCTTCATTATTCATTTGGGAAGTTCCTGTGGACAGTCCGGCTGACTACTTGGATGAGCTGCTCTAAAACACGGATGATTTTCAAGTTCACGATCAACTCTCAATATGGTAGGGAAGGGTCTTAAATCAACATGAAATCTTCTGGCATTGAATACTTGAGGAATGAGGCAGCAATCAGCGAATGTAATTTCATCACCAACACAATACTTTCCAGCACTTGACGATAGTAGTTTTTCCACAGCCCGAAAACCTTTATTTATCCAGTGTTGAGCCCATTCATTCTTTTTTTCTTCTCCTACAAAAATGAGAACCTGAAGATTTTGTAGTGGCTGTATACCAGAGGCAATAACATCGCAAATCTCTCTAACCTAAAAATATATGATATTTTAATTATAGTACAACAGATTATAAAGAAACTTTGAATGAGACAGAGGAAAACAAGAGAATTGGAGGTCTCTGATACATTCTTAATAGTCTTTGTTTTGAAAGTTCCTTCTACAACTAATTGAAAATTGTTGAATTGAATAATAACGTTCTTTTTTATCAACTTACTCTTGCACGTTTTACTACATCATGAGGTAATAAAGGTAAATGAGGTCTTGTTTCTTCTAAATATTGAAATATACTCAATGACTCGACCAAAGTTATTCCATCGATATGTAGTGCTGGTACATGTTCCATAGGATTGATTTCTCGGTATTCATTAGAATGATGCTCTCCCCCATTCTTAATAAGTGACACTGGCTTTATATCGTAAGGTATTTCTTTCAAATTTAAAGCTGAAATTTATTATGTGAGCAATATTATGGTTAGTTATCTGATGAAATTTACCTATTCTCACCCTCCAAGAGCAAGAGCTTCTCCAATAAGAATAAAGTAAGGTCTAAAACATTTATTTATATCAAATTCTTATAAATAGTACTAACAAATAAAAATATATACTCACTTTAACTGACATGACTAAACTTTGTGCACTGAACTAAATGTTCTGAATGCAAGGGAGTGTCTGAACAGGCAACAGGTTATCTCCGTATTGCAAAATAAAGGTCGAAACCGGTTCTTTGTAAATAAAGGGTCATTTGAAATTCAATAGAGATAGCGCATTTATTTTTCCATACAAAACAACCTTATCTTCAATGAACGAAACTTATCTCATTATTTTCATTGTTAACTGTCAAAAGAGCCGGTTGTAGGTCAGAGGTCAGAGGGGATCTTGTATGTACCTACTGCAACACTTGTTCTTCTTCCTTTCTCCCTCGGCCTCTCCCTAGTTGGAATTTGGAATCGATATAGGGGTCGGCCTGGTCGACCAGGTCGGTGCCGGTTTCATCAGGTGACAGGTTTCATCTTTCATCTTCCTATGTTTGTTACCGGTCAGCAAGGGGTTTAGGGTTTAGTGTATCCTTTGAAGGGAAAAGGGAAGGGACCGTTCCTATTTGCTATGAGGGAGTTACCCATTGGCTCGTTCATAGGGACACAATAACACATAACTCAGATAACCTCCAATCATAAGTTTTGATTGCTTCATTTCCCTTTTTGAGCGCTAATACTACTTACACGAGGGCTATATCATTTCGTCACGATGTCTGTATTTATCGAATTTTGAGCTGAAAATGTGCTGTATACACGATAACTCTCGAACGGAACAACCTAGAGACTTGAGTGTGGCCTCGGTTAAGTTCGTTAATGGGCAGAATTCCACCGGGGGTTCCGTAAATATGGCCGTTCGAAGTTTTGTTTTTCTGATTACTCCGAAACTACACATTCGACCGAGATGAAATTTTGCACTCTGATGTAAAATGTCCTGTTCGAGATAGTCACAAAATTTTGTCTAGATCGCATGACCAGAACCATAAAACCATAAAAAACTATAACTTTGTAATGAAAACGCCTAGGGACTTAAAATTGTCAGGATAGGTGTGAATCTCGATTGTCGCGGTCACGTTCATCAATGAGCAAAATAAGACTAGGGGTTCCGTAAATTTGGTCGTTTGAAATTTAGTTTTCTTGCTAATTTCAAAACATTGGATTCGATCTTGACGAAATTTTTATTTTGACGGAGAATGATATATTCAAGCGGCATTTTTTTCAGATCGCATAACCAGAACCATAAAAAATTATAAGTTTCGAACGGAAAGGCCTAGGGTCTTGAAATTTTCAGGGTAGGTTCGTATTGCGTATTTCGCGTTAACGTTCATCAATAAGCAAAATTAGACTAGGGGTTCCGTAAAGATGGCCGTTCAAAATATTTTCATTTTGATCATTTCGAAACTACTCATTGGATTAGAATGAAAATTTGGACATAGATGAAGAATAATGTATTCAAACTACGTGGGAAATTTTGTCCAGTTCGCATTATCAGGACCATAGATACCGTAGAAAATTCTAGCGACTTATCGAAAAAAAAAATTGGTCAACCAAAGCACTGACGTGAAGTCTGGATTTCCGCCTAAGTTTGAAAATTTTTTCAATTGGTTTCTAAAACTGGAGAATGCGAATCTACCTACAAGGTGAATGAACGAGCGCTCAAAAGCTCCTGACTTCACGGCAGTGCTTTTCATCATTTTTTTCGTTGAGTTTAGTCATTACGGAAATGGGTGAGAATCAACATGAGAGTAGCGTAGCGTGTAATTAGATGTAATGAAACAAAAGAAAAAACAATTTTTCTTTCTAGAAGTTTCTAGATCAATCTAGATAAACTAATAAGCAAGCCAACAAATCAATCCATGTTACCCCAGAGAACACCAAATCCATCATTCGCAACTATAGACCGGTTTCGACTTCAAGTCTAATTAGTATAGCTCAGCAAAGATGAATTCTATGTAAGAAAACGAAAGACTTTGAACCGAAACGCAGCTGCGATCGGAGTAAATGCCCCTTTTCACGCCACCTGTCCGCTCCAAAAGCAACCGTCTCCCAATCTCTGTTGGAACATGAACCGATTTCCTAACCCCCCGACAAAAATCAGCATGAAACCACAGCAAACTAGCGGGATAATTGTTAAATGTGGAAATATGGGTTCAAGCTATTCAACCTTATCCGTCCGAATAATTGACGAAATAAAATATTAGGTGTGTATCTGAAGATTCAAATTACATATAATTGAACAAAAGAAAATTTTTTCTAGATAAACTAATAGGCAAGCCAACAAATTAATCCATGTAACCCCAGAGAACACCAAATCCATCATTCGCAACTATAGACCAGTTTCGGCTTATTCAAGTCTCATCAGTATAGCTCACGATCTAAGAAAACGAAAAACTTCAAAACGAAACGCAGCGGTGATCGGAGAAAATTTCCCCACTTATGCCACCTTTTCCTTACATCGAATTCATCTTCGCTGAGCTATACTGATGAGACTTGAATAAGTCGAAACCGGTCTATAGTTCCGAATGATAGATTAGTTGTTCTCTGGGGTTGCATGGATTGATTTGTTGGCTTGCTTATTAGTTTATCTAGAATAATTTTTCTTTTGTTTCATTACATGTAATTCGAAAAATCTAATATATTACCTTTTCAGACAGGTTTACAAATAGTGATTTTATCGATAAATAACTCATGCTTTTGGAAGAATCGGAAGTGACAATTTATGGATAATATCTCGTTAAATCTGCGCAGAGGTAAACATTCGCGGTCGGAGGTCGAAGAGCGGCAGGGCAGTGGGAGTTTTGCCCTATTGACCTATATAAATTATAGATCGCGGATCTAACGAAAAGCTAGTATAGTGCGGCGTATTCTGCTTTAATGTGCAATTTGCTTTTCGCGAGCAGTCTGAATAGCTAATAGAGAAGATTCAACTGAACTCAATCTTGAACCTTATTAGTCATAGAAATCGTATCTCTCCTAATTATATTTTCAACATTTTGGTAATATAAACTGTAAATTCGTGTATACTGAAAGATAAATAATTCTACTTCTTTACTTATCTAAGTTTATTCCTGTCAGGGTCAGGAATAGTTTCATGTCCTGTTATTTGTACTCTAGCTAGCACAAAAAGGGGCTTGTAAATTAGTTAATTAATTTTGGTTCAAGTTGCGCACGTGAGACATCTTAGGGCAACCGCACACTGGCAACTTTATTCAAGCAACTATTTTATCACAAAAATAGAACACATAATTCTTCATGGGATCCCGCACACAGGCGATTATTTAGTTGCGGCAACTCAATAGTTGCCGGCAGAATAGAACGTACGTGTTCATCTCCGTCTTGGCACACTGGCGATATAAAATTGTCGAGTGATATTTTTTCAGATTTTCAAACAGTTTATGAAATTGCCCACTTATAAGCCTGTGCTAATCAATGGATGCAGGGCCGACTCTAATGTATACAGCGCCCTGATGCAAAATAGGATTTTGGCGCCCTATTTGTTGAAATATATTTTTCTGATGCGCAAAAGTTCAATATATAAATAACATATGAACAAAATGAAATAATAAGATGAAACATTTTGAGCAGTTTATTTCTTCTTCCTCTTTCTCTTTATTTACATCTAAGATACCATGTTCAAAACTGTTACACACTATAAACTATTTGCATTCACATAACAATAGAAATAATAAATCATGAAAGGAACTAAGAAGTTTTCGGCTGTTTGTATAACATATAAAAGGTCGAACCCACAGAGCGATTTTCCCAAATAGCGACTAAAATAAATATAAATGAAAATTTTCATGAAAATATGTTTAGATAAAACGTTATTCACCTACTAAATAATTATTATCTTGAGCGTTCTAACACTTTTCTGTGTTTTATGACATATGGGGTGGGAGATCTCGCACCTCCACCATCTACTCCACACGCGTGTGATGCGTAAAATGCGTATTGGCGAAGATTTATTCTACTTAAATTCATTAATTATTTTCATTAACTGATTTCACGAAAAAAAAAAAGGAAGGGCGCCTTTGGCGACCAATGCATTGCATTCGCTGCGGGCCCCTTGAGCCGGCTCTGAATGGATGAACCCAAAATATTCTGCCTCCTTTCCTTTTCCCTTTCGAAAGAAGAGCACAAACACATGCAGTTTCGACGAAATCCATCTTTAAACTGATGTTAAGCAACTATTCAGAATTCTAAATACAAAATATGCTCTATAAATATTCAGATCGTTTTTCAGGATTGGGATGTCTCCAGGAGAAGTATCATTTAAAATTGAATGAAAATGCAATACCTGTTGTACACCCTCCTAGAAAGATTCAAATCCCGATATTGGAATAAATAATGCTGTAAGATATCAAAGTAGATTAGGAACTAATTGGAAGTTTGGGAAAGTAATAGGTAAACCTAGAGAGAGATCGTATATAATACAAACACCTGATGGATCTTCATTAAACCGAAATCATAGGTCCATTCGTTCATTGAGACTTTGCCAAGCTCCCCAGAGAGTAGCGATATATTGCATCAAAAATTACGAAAAACACTGCCGTGAAGGCAGGAGCTTTTGAGCGCTCGTACATGCACCTTGTTGGTAGATTCACATTCTCCAGTTTTAGAAACCAATTGGAAAGATTTTGTCAGCTGTCAAAGAAAATTTCAAACTTACGCGAAAATTCAGACTTCACGGAATCCCAAGTCTAATTTTGCTCATTGATGAAAAAGATCGGCGAAATTCGCGATCCGAACCTATCCTGAAAATTTCAAGTCCCTAGGCCTTTCCGTTCGAAAGTTATGATTTTCTATGGTTCTGATCATGGAAAAAATGTAGCTCGAATATATCATTCTCAATTCAAATACAAAATTTCGTCACGATCAAATCTACAGTTTCGAAATTATCAAGAAAACCGAATTTCAAACGGCCATATTTACGGAACCCCTAGTCTAATTTTGCTTATTGGTGAACGTAACTGCGAAATTCGCGATCTGAACCTATCCTGCAATTTTCAAGTCCCTAGGCCTTTCCGTTCGAAAGTTATTATTTTCTATGGTATCTATGGTCCTGATTATGCGATCTGGAAAAAATGTAGCTCGAATATATCATTCTCAATTTGAATGCAAAATTTCGTCACGATCAAATCCATAGTTTTGAAATTATCAAGAAAACTGAATTTCAAACGGCCATATTTATGGAACTAGTCTAATTTTGCTCATTGATGAACTTCAACTAGGCAAACTTTCTATTGATCACACAATTATAACGATCGTGAATATAAATCTAATCTCCAGATTTCAATAAATTTCAAAGCGTTTGAAAAAAAAATTACATAATATATTCCATTCGGAGGAGAAGTGACTTTTCATGGCTCGCTTTCAATTACCCGCCGAACGGAGTGAGGCGGGTCAACAGAAGCTCGCTATGAGAAGTGACACTTTTCTTCCTTATGAAATAATATACTATTTTATTGATGTCCCATTCTACCTATTTCAAGAACGCCTCAGCGTGTTTAAATCGAACTTTCAAACACGCGCGTTTTTAAAGTCACCATTTTTCCTTTATAAGATCTGACAGGAGTACCTTAATTGTTACGCCAAATAAAATATTACTGAATGCAAAACCTTTATTCAAACATTATTTAACAATTTCAATTTTATAAGTGGAAATGGAAAGTGCAGTCGGTATTTTTTTCGTAATCATCACATTTGAAACCCCGATTGCGACTTTTCGTTAGAAGTGAGGTCTCGGTGCTGTCAAGATTTGTCTTTTTCATTTTGTGATAATAAACTGGAAATGTGATGAAATACTTATTATTACGATAGAAAAACGTTTTAATTACTTACTCATCTAGATTTCCCTCTTTTATTCTTTTTAAACCATCTTTTTCCAGCACCTTCAATTTCTTTCCATTTCGATCTGAATGTTAACAAACCGATGATGATCGAATTTACGTTCGTCTTTTCGGATATGCCTTCAAATTTACCCGTCAGCATCAATTTCTCATCCTATGTATTCAAATTCATCTCGAAATGACAGAGTTTCGGGAAATTTCGACGTCGTGTCAAAATACGATTTACTTATTTCCGCGAGAAACGTCACGTAATATCTATGATCGACGTAAATTAAATCGGACTTTCTTCATTTTATGTAGTAATAATAACAGTATTCATGATTTCAAAGCGCTTCAATAAAAAAAAATTTAGAAAAGCACTGCCGTGAAGGCAGGAGCTTTTGAGCGCTCGTACATGCACCTTGTAGGTAGATTCGCATTTTCCAGTTTTAGAAACCATTTGAAGGAATTTTTGACATCTGTCAAAAAAATTCTGAAACTTAGGCGAAACTCCAGACTTCATGTCGGTGCTTCAGCTGATCAATTTTGTTTCGATAATTCGCTAGAATTTTCTACGGTATCTATGGTCTTGGTGATGCGGTCTGGACAAAATTTTGCACGTACTTTGAATACATTATTCCTCAGCTAGGTGCATAATTTCATTCCAATCCGATGAGTAGTTCCGAAACTATCTGGAAAAAAATATTTTGAACGGCCATATTTACGGAACCCCTAGTCTCCTTTTGCTCATTGATGAACGTGACCGCGATATTCGCGACCCAAACCCACCCTGAAAATTTCAAGTTCCTAGGCCTTTCCGTTCAAAAGTTACAATTTTCTATGGTTTCTATAATTCTGGTCATGCGATCTGGACAAAATATTGTTTCAATATATCATTCTCGATTAAAATACAAAATTTCATCTCGATCGAATCCGTAGTTTCGAATTTATCGAGAAAACAAAATTTCAAACGACCGTATTCACGGAACCCTTTGTATAATGTTGCTCATAGATGAACGTGATCACGACATTCGAGATCCACACCTATCCTGAAAATTTCAAGTCCCTAGGCATTTCCGTTCAAAAGTTAAAATTTTCTATGGTTTCTATGGTTCTGGTCATGCGATCTGGACAAAATTTCGCATGTAGCTAAAACACCTCATTTTCCATCTGAGTGCAAAATTTCATCTCAATCGAATCTATAGTTTTCAAGTAATCAGGGAAACAAAACTTTGAACGGCCATATTTACGAAACCCCTGGTGGAATTTGGCTCATTAACGAACTTAACCGAGGCATTTGGGATCTGAACCTACACTGAAAATTTCAAGTCTCTAGGTTGATCCGTTCGAGAGTTATCGTGCTTACGGACGGCCGGCCGGCCGGACAGACTCGAATTTTCCGACGGATTCGTCATCAGTGAGTCGAACATAATCGATTGAGACCATTTTCGGCTCAAAATTCGAAAAATACAGACATCGTGACGAAATGATATAGCCCTCGTGTAAGTAGTACGAGCGCTCAAAAATAGCGTAAAGTATTCGTGGATAACTGGTCTTTAAAACACTTGCGCTATTCTATATTGAAAAATCGCGCGTGTTTTGAAGACCTTTTTATCCACTTATACTTTAATATACTATTTTATCGGTTAAACTGGACTACTAACGTACTGATCAGTTCATTTGCCCCGTTCAAATACGTCTTTTTTCGGAAAAAATGAGAAAAATATAATGAAAAAACTTGATAGATGGAAAAAGTGAATTATGTAAGTACTCAGTTGTTCGATTTAATTCTGTCTATAGTGTTAATCAATATGTAGTATTGTTGCATTGAGAATAATGTGTTTTACTTAGGAACGACGACATTGGTCTTCGAGATGACGAAATGAATCTAGCAGCAGGCCTTCTTCAAGGTTGCCTGCGACAAGTCGAAGTAGCTGATCGGATGGATGTTTCCCAAAGAGTCATAAGTCGTTTATGGAGGCGTTTCAGGGAAACTGGAAGTCCGGCTGAACACAGGGTAGATTTTTATTGCTACGTTTTAGGAGACACCCTACAATTACAGCACCTGAATTGGTTATGGAATTGCAGCGAGCACATAACATAAACGTTGGGCGTGATTATGTGAGAAATCGTCTCTACGAAGCCAATCTTCATATTCGAAGACCAATTTGATGTCCACCTCTCTCTAGAGGTAATCGCGCTGCCAGAGTAGACTGGTGCGAAGAATATCAAAATTGGGATGCAGATGACTGGCCAACAGTTTTGTTCACTGATGAATCCAGATTTGGATTTCATCCAGATTCTCCTCGGACATGAGTGTGGAGGGATCCGGTAACTTGGAACGTTTAAGACATGTTCAGCAGTATGTGGATCATATTCTTCAACCCCCTGTGCCTTTATTTGCTAATGCTGTTGCAAACTTTCGCCTAATGCTTGAAAATGCTCGTCCCCAAACTTCTAACCACATAATGGGCAAGTATACCTCAAACGGACATTGACAATGTCATTTTGACTATGAACAATAGGTGTAGAGCTGTTCTGAATCAAGTTGGAGTTAATATACTCTTCATTAGTTATATTTTTGCATAGGATAAAGTGGGGTGAGATGGCCAGCCGGGAGAGATGGCCAACAGCTAAATCTCCATAACGCGTCGTTCTATGGCGCTGCTTGTCCTCCCCAGCGATCTTCAATTATGTGTGAGCAGGGCCCTTGTGTTTTCGAATACGTCAAGGTGATATTAGAGCAGTAAGAAAATAAAAATACTAGCGCGTCCTTGTGAAATTATTTAATGGTTTCTTACTTTCTACTACTGTGATTGTGCGAAAGTAAATTTATCGGTGATTTCGACGTATTGGGTGAGTACGATGTTCATTCTATAAGTTTTACCTCCAAAACTTGTTAAAAAAATGCAGTGAATAATTTTTTTCACGTGGCCATTTCTCCCTAGCATTCGGGAGAGATGGTCACCAAACTGTAGGGATAGGTGGCCATTTAGTTTTTATGTCTATTCCTTCATAGTTTGTCGTCTCTTCTTGTTTGCTGCGCATAAATGCCAACGAAGTATAACAGAAAGAACTCAAATCATGGAAACTATACTTTAAAAGAAAATCGAAGGCAAGCAATAGAAGCTGTCAGAAACGGATCTTCTGTAACCGGAGCCTCAAAAACTTATGGTATTCCTAGAAAGACCCTTGGGAGGAAGGTGAAAAAAAGATCTGTAAAGAAAACCAAACAAGTAAAAAGGGCGCTCCAACCATATGGCCAACTAAACCCACTGAACTGGGATAGATGGCCACATAACACTTATATTTATAAATAATGAAACGAAAATTTTAAAAGTATTTTGACCCTATTTATTTACCTACCTGTTTGGATGATACTTAAGCTGTTGAAATAAAAATATGATATAATCCTAAACATAAAAATAAACTTGCAGGCGCATACTTTGCAAAACGGTGGCCATCTCACTCGACTTTACTATACTTGATTATTTTTTTTTGTTTAGCTCGTAAAATTATGGTTTATACTTTATTTATTTTTCTTGAAATATTCTGTTCGTTTCATGCAAAAAATTGATTTAATGACTCATTAAACATTTACTCATTACCCTATAATTTCAGTTTTCCCTAAATCAACTCAAAAAAAATTTAGAAAAGCACTGCCGTGAAGGCAGGAGCTTTTGAGCGCTCGTACATGCACCTTGTAGGTAGATTCGCATTTTCCAGTTTCAGAAATCAATTGAAGGAATTTTCGACAGCTGTCAAAAAAATTCTGAAACTTGGGCGAAACTCCAGAATTCATGTCAGTGCTTCAGCTGATCAATTTTTTTTCGATAATTCGCTAGAACTTTCTACGGTATCTATGGTCTTGGTGGTGCGATTTGGACAAAATTTTGCAAGTAGTTTGAATACATTATTACTCAGCAAGGTGCAGAATTTCATCCCAATCCGCTCAGTATTCTCGGAACTATCAGCAAAAAAATATTTTGAACGGCCATATTTACTGAACCCCTAGTCTAATTTTGCTCATTGATGAACATGACCGCGATATTCGCGATCCAAACCCACCCTGAGAATTTCAAGTTCCTAGGCCTTTCCGTTCGAAAGTTACAATTTTCTATGGTTTCTATGGTTCTGGTCATGAGATCTGGACAAAATATTGTTTTAATATATCATTCTCGATTAAAATACAAAATTTCATCTCGATCGAATCCGTAGTTTCGAAATTATCGAGAAACCAAAATTTCAAACGACCGTATTTACGGAACCCCTAGTATAATTTTGCTCATAGATGAAACTGATCACGACAATCGAGATCCACACCTATCCTGAAAATTTCAAGTCCCTAGGCCTTTCCGTTCGAAAGTTATGATTTTCTATGGTTCGAGTCATGTGATCTGGAGAAATGTAGCTTGAATATATAATTCTCCATAAGTATACAAAATTTCGTCACGATCGAATCTGTAGTTTTGAAATTATCAAGAAAACTAAATTTCAAACTACCATATTTACGGAACACCTTGTATAATTTTGCTCATAGATGAACGTAATCACGACATTCCAGATCCACACCTATCCTGAAAATTTCAAGTCCCTAGGGGGTTCCGTTCAAAAGTTACAATTTTCTATGGTTTCTATGGTTCTGGTCATGCGATCTGGGCAAAATTTCACATGTAGCTTAAACACCTCATTCTCCGTTTGAGTGCAAAGTTTCATCTCGATCGAATCTGTAGTTTCGAAGTAATCAGGAGAACAAAATTTTGAACGGCCATATTTACGGAACCCCTGGTGGAATTCTGCCCATTAACGAACTTGACCGAGGCATTTGGGATCTGAACCTACACTGAAAATTTCAAATCTCTAGGTTGATCCGTTCGAGAGTTATCGTGCTTACGGACGGACGGACGGACGGCCGGACGGACGGACAGACTCGAATTTTTTGACGGATTCGTCATCAGTGAGTCGAACATAGTCGATTGAGACCATTTTCGGCTCAAAATTCGAAAAATACAGACATCGTGACGAAATGATATAGCCCTCGTGTAAGTAGTACGAGCGCTCAAAAATGCTTCTTTAATATAATCATTCTCGATTAAAATACAAAATTTTATCTCGATCGAATCCGTAGTTTCGAAATTATCGAGAAAACAAAATTTCAAACGACCGTATTTACGGAACCCCTAGTATAATTCTGCTCATTGATAAACGTGAACACGACATTTCAGATCCACACCTATCCTGAAAATTTCGAGTCCCTAGGCCCTTCCGTTCGAAAGTTATGATTTTCTATGGTTTCTATGGTTCTGGTTATGCGAACTGGAGGAATGTAGTTTGAATATATCATTCTCCATTAGTATACAAAATTCCGTCACGATCGAATCTGTAGTTTTGAAATTATCAATAAAACTAAATTTAAAATGACCATATTCACGGAACCCCTAGCATAATTTCGCTCATAGATGAACGTGATCACGACATTCGAGATCCACACCTATCCTGAAAATTTCAAATCCCTAGGCGTTTCCGTTCAAAAGTTACAATTTTCTATGGTTTCTATGGTTCTGGTCATGCGATCTGGACAAAATTTCACATGTAGCTTGAACATCTCAATCACCATTTAAGTGCAAAATTTCACCTCGATCAAATCTGTAGTTTTCAAGTAATCAGGAGAACAAAACTTTGAACGGCCATATTCACGGAACCCCCTGGTGGAATTTGGCCCATTAACGAACTCAACCGAGGCATTCTGGAAATGAACCCACACTGAAAATTTCAAGTCTCTAGGTTGTTCCGTTCGAGAGTTATCGTGCTTACGGCCGGACGGACGGACGACCGGATGGGCAGACTCGAATTTTCCGACGGATTCGTCAACAGTGAGTCGAACCTAGTCGATTGAGACCATTTTCGGCTCAAATTTCGAAAAATACAGACATCGTGACGAAATGATATAGCCCTCGTGTAAGTAGTACGAGCACTACGAGCGCTCAAAAAATGTACCTAGGTGTCTATATCTACGAAACCCTTCGGTTGTTTTTCCGATTTACGAACGTGACAGGTGCATTAAGACCTCGAACTCGAACGTATATCCTGAAAATTTCAAAATTCTAGGCCTTTCTACATCTCTACAGAAACCCTGGTGCTGCCACTGATCCGATTTTTTTTCAGTTTTTCTTATCGATCGAAAATCGATTTCGTGATATATTTTTCGTATCTTTCGATATAGAGCGTTTTATTTCTCCATAATCAATGAAAGTAAGAAATTGTTTTATACATTATAAATTCATACATTCATTGTTCCTAAATACATATTATTGTTTTCTATACAACAGAAGATAAATGGCAAAATTAGAACAAAGGGATGTTCTTATTGAAAGACCAAGATCAATGTACATTGTTAGAGAGTTTCAAATTTCACGAACGTGGTCATCGTGGAAAATGGCGTATTCTTGAAGAACTGCGATTGATTCAACATTCAACTAGAAAAACGTCATGTCATGTGAAATCTATGATCTACGAATTTGTCAAAATTCGGTCTTCATTTCAAGCATTTAACAACAACGCCGCGAAAAATAGCATATACCAAATGAAAACGACAACATTCACAAGTTTTCGACCTTTTCCTCCTTCTCAGAACGTTATTCTCATATATTTCAGTATCGAAATAGGGACGCACCGGAAACCGTTGGAAAGCTCATTCCGTATTCTACAAAAAACGATAACATTTATGGATTTTCACCTATTTATTTATACATTTTTTTCTATCTGAAATCTACTGAACCTAAAGGTCGACAACTTTGTCTTAAAATTATAGTCGACGGATTATATCAACTTTCCTATGCGTATGAGCCTATGTATCTTTGACCACTGCCGGTACTGCCACATATAACAGAAAATGTCTCAGCTTATATCATGGGCATGGGAATCCCCTTCAGGAAGGGAACATAGAATGTACTCTACCTTTTAGCACTCTGGAATAAATTTGCGATTTTCTTGTTTTGAGTGCTAAGAATATGTGTTTGAATTTCCTACCTTTCCGTCAATCTCTTCTATTGAATCATGCGTAATTTGGGTTGTATACCTACACAACGTAGAGTACTTAAACCACTATACGATCACGATCTTGGCCAAAGATTATTCAGAATTATATTTTCATTCTCACTTTTGTAGGATTATTTAGAGTTATATTTTCATTCTCACTCGTTCAAGGTAGAGTTCTATATAGTTCTTTGTTGCGTTTAACAGAGAACTGTAATACTGGTAAATGGTAAAAGTTTAAGCGCATATTAAGTATATACCAATACAGTAAACAATATATCACAGATGGCTGATAGCTGACGCTGATATTAGAACTACCACTATTTTTATCTATGATTGTTATCAGGGTTGCCAGGTCTACTGATTTTTCAGTAGATCTACTGATATGCATATTGATCTACTGATCTACTGAAATATTTCATAATCTACTGAAAAAAATTATGACACTTTTTTATCATTACAGTTACCTATTTTGACAATATCTTGCGTGATATTTCGGAACATTCTGTTTGAATAAATTTTCAGGCGCTACTGATTATAGAATAGAATGCATCTCAGCGTCTGAGCGCTTTATATATATGTTGGTAAACCGTAAAGCTACATCACCACGCGGGGAATCACCGGTTATCGGTGGTTATAGATAAGATTAAGATACGTAATTCAGATTAAATTAAAATCTTCATATACCTCTCCAATAACAGTTTGTTCCGTTTCATTTTTTGAATTTGTGTTTTTTTTTCTATTTGTTCCTGTTTTTCATTTAGTCGAATCTGTTAAGTACAAGTTCCTTTTTAACTTCAATTTGAGATATTCATGAGTATTTTCAAATTGAAAATAGGTTATATGTTTATTTTTTTTATAAAAATGTTCGTTTCTATTTTGTTGAAAATAGGTTAGTTTATTTTTTAAATGGAAATACATACTTTTTTGGCGTCATAGGTTCATTTCATTCTCCATTCCTGAAATTTGTAGAGCATAAAAGGAATCTACTGAAATCTACTGAATTTTTGACAAGGTATCTACTGATGACATAAAAATCGGACTGGCAACCCTGATTGTTATTTATTTCATTGTTCATTCATTGGCCATGACAGATTTGAGTTATTGAATCTACCAAAAGTACCAAAGTACCAAATATTACTAACAACTTACAACAAAAAACAAAGATTAGACAACTCTTTGTTTCAATTCTACTCTCACTTTCCCAAAATATATGATTATTTTCTGATATCAGCAAAGAATGTTATTATTTATTAACACTAGTCCGATGATTCATTATTCTTGATTATGATATCATCTAATTAGTGTCCTTGGTTTCTTTTACGAACACAAAGAATTTATCTCGATTTCCTGAACTCAACTGCACTTCCTAAAAGTTGAAATTGAATCAGTTTTATCTCATATTATACGAAGTGGGTAAGTAAATCTTTCAATTATTTTTCAACTCTTAAAATTAAATTGATTCGTAAAGTACCTATACAATTCAATCTTCGAATACATTTTTCTTCAACTACATATACGAATTGAACAAAAATTAGTGCAATATCTGACCCAATATCTTCAAACCAAACATTGCATTGGTTTATCTATGAAATACTTAGAATGAATGAACAAATATTATTCCTCCTAGATTTAAAAACTTTTTTTTGCGTTATTTTCATTTCAAAATATCTTGATATTTAAATTTAATTTCAATGCTATTTTTCTTTGAAAGATCAACATTAATTTGTTGAGATGTACAATTGTTGTGTTGTCCTCAAATCAGTATTTCCAACTTTTTGTGACGCAAGTAACAATAAATTTTTAAATTATGCTTCATTGCATGAATTCCAATTTTTGTCCACGTTGTTGTTTACTCTATACAGTCTATACCTACTTTACATTATTAATTGAATTTCTTGATTTGTTAATTATATTTCCATTTCAGATATCATCTAATCATGGGTTGGTTCAAATTAGAAACACTCAGTACTCTTATAGAGATACCTTCCTTTTTATCGTTATTTAGTGTAATGGTTCAAAGTAAGTGGAAAACATGTTCCTTAGCAAGGGCGGATCCAGGATTTCTTTCTGGGGGGGCACAGGATTTTTTCTGGGGGAGGCACAAGGGGCGGAAGGCAAAAAATATTCTAAGTATGTACTGTGATGGAATCTCCACAGTACACACAAATTCCGTGCCCCCCCTTGGATCCGCCAGTGTTCCTTAGCACTGCATATATGTATTTATGTTGAAAAAATATGAATAAGTAATTTGTTTTCAGTTCCTGTGTTCACAAATCTGGTTATATACCGAACCTGCTATGTTACCCTAGGATATAATGAATCGGAATGTGCACTTCTGGGAACAGGGCATAAAGATAATATCACTGATAATCTCACACAACTGGTGGAACCAGATGCTAATTATTTAATTCTCTATATACAATTGCCTACTGGATTTATTTCTTCCATTATGGGATTATATATAGGATCATGGTCAGATAGGAATGGAAGGAAACCAGTACTGCTTTTAACTCTTGGAGGTGAGTATGAAACTGAATTCACATAGTGAAAGAAAAAACATTGGGAGTTCAGTATTCCTTAATGAATATGTTTATGTTTATATCCAGACTCTCCTTGGTCTCTGTGAGACCCCTAATAAGCTCAGAGCTTGTGCGAGTTAGGAATCCTGGTTGTGCTTTATGTAGGCTTTGGTACTGTGCCCTTACGCCATTCAAATCATCAAACAATATATTCAGAATATCAAGCTGGTCGTCAAAGATGGTGTATACCTTGTTCAAATAAAAACCCATTATTCAAATTGTTACTCGAAATGAATGCAGCTAGAAATTCAAGTCGTATAATGCCTACTTCATATTTAACATAAATAGACTAAACTACTAAAGAAAGTGCAATTTAATTTAAGTATCTGTTCCAAAGGCTAAAGAAAAAAAAAGTTCCTCCGTTGAATTTCAACAGTATGTAACTTTTTGAAGGAACTTAATTCTGTATAATGTTTAATGAGTTTTGTTGAAATATGTGTTGAAATCAAAGACTGTTCCTCTTTAGGCACTTATAAAAACTCAGTATAGCTATCATCTTAATTTCTAGTTCTAATCAGATGGTTACTGAACACAGATTTTGTGTTCGCTTTCATATTTAATTATATTACAAATAAAATTTTTGTTTTCAGCCCAAGCTTTAGGTTCTGCGATGACAACTTTCTTCTGTTTGCTTCCGAATTTGTCACCCTGGTATCTGATCGTAACTTGTATACCGACATTAGTAACTGGCGGTTTTGCTGCAATGCTTACTTTATATCTAAGTTTCATCACTGATGTTTCTGATGAACATAATAGAGGTACAAGGTAACCACCTGAAAATGACTCGAACCGAAACTTGGAATTTCATTTTTTTTCATTGCAGATTAGGGGCATTCGAAATTACTTTTGGTATGGGTTCTTTGGTTGGAACATTAGCGAGTTCTTACATATTCAAAGGACTTGGTTATGGTGGTGTTTTTTTTGTTTCAACGGGATTCATGGCAGCCGCGTTTTGCTACACGCTTTTTGTTTTGAAGGAATCCCTTCCTCAAAGTCAAATCGAGGTTTGGATATTTTTTTTTTCAATTTCGTTTGCTTTCTGTGAAAATTCATTGGGAAATAGCTATTCGCATTACTAGGGAAGAATGTGCCACTCGTACTGCTGCAGGATGTAGTTCACAGTAAACATCCAAGGGAGGAAAAGGCACTTCACACCTGTGTGATATATATGATTTTTCCAACTACCTACTCACTAAACATTTTTTTTGTGAATTTATTTACGAATTCATCAATATATGCAATGTAATTAAGTGAACACTTTCCTCCCTAACATCAGGGAGGAAACTCCTCCCCCTTAGGAAGGAAAAATAATTTTCCTACTCGTCATTGTTTATAAGTTTTCCTGATGTGAGGAAGGAAAGTGTGTGCTTTCTATAGGGGTAGAAGAAAAATTCATTCAATGTGGAATAACAACTCACTACTACATAATATTCACTCTGGATTTCAATTAATTTATCTGATCAGGCAAAAACTACTTTTTGTGATGTTGAAGTCGATTTTGTGGAATTTTTTTTTGGCGTTAAATATGTCAATTATTATCGGACATCATATTATTAATTCGCACTAATGTAAATGTAAATAATGTAAAAAAAAATAGCTAATAATCATCACAATACTATCTTACTCTATCAAATTTTCAGATGTCGATTGGGGAACAAGAACAATCTTTCACAGAGCAACTGAAGTCCATGACAGAATGTGCTTTAAAAAGACGTCCGCGCTATGATAGAGCTATTATTTTACTCTGCATAGTGATAACATCACTATTTGTTTTTGCTCTGCTGTCCGATGTTGGAGTAGTTCAGTTATTCCTGCAAGCAAAATTTGCTTGGTCCATGAAGAAATTCACTGTCTTCTCCAGCACGAAGGATTTCTTGAGTATTGTTGGTACATTCTTTGGAATTTATGGACTCCACAATAAATTGGCCGTCAATGAAACGATTTTGATTTTAGTTGGCTTAATTTCTAGTTTTAGTTCCGCTTTGGTTCAGGGAATAGCTGTTGCTGATGCTGATATTTATTTAGGTGAGTTTTTGAATGCTATTATGCTATACTCTGTTATGTTATACACATGATATATTGTTTGATATTTGGAACCTTGTATTTTATATTGTATACAGGGTGTTTCATTGGTAAATGTACATACATTAACCTGAGGTAGAGCTACCCTAGACGAGTCCAAAAAACCTATATGTGATATGTGATAGGTCTAATTAACTTCATAGCCGAGATACAGGGTGATTTATGTATTCATCAATATTTTCAATTGCTTATAACTTTTGAACCATCCAGTATAATCGATTGATATTTGGATCATAAAACACACCTCCATGGGTGAATCGATTCATCTTTGAATTGATCAAAAAATCCAGGTCCGTATTAGAAAAATATGGCCCTTTTCGCAAGCTCAGATTCAGAATGAAGGAATATTGAAATTTTATTAAAATATTCGGAAAGAGCAGAAAATTTTCGATGGGCATCAGTAGATTTCAGTGTCCCGCACGACGTTTGACCCATCAAAATTTTTGTCTAAAGATTTAATTGGATAGTATAATTCCACTCACTTCACAATAATGTCGTACATTGAGATTGAATTCGAAAAATTGTGTGTTGGACTGATGAAATATTTGTATTTTTTTTATATTCTAATGAATAATTTCAAGAATTTTTCAGAAAAATATTGATTTTGAATAATTCATTCAAAATGATCAAAATCCACACAGTCAGACACATGAAATCCCAGTACAAATTTTCAATTAATGTATGGTGTGGAGTTTATAATGATGGATTGATTTGGCCTCACATTCTGCCAAGACGCCTTACTGGTGATATTTATTTGGATTTCCTTCGAAATCATCTGCCTGTACTACTTGACGGTACGAACATTGCAAGAATGTATTTCCATAATGGGGCTCCCTCCATTTTAGAGCTTTTGTTAGGAACTTTCTGGATCAGAACTTTCTAAATATGTGGATAGGCAGAGGTGGACCACATGCATGCCCCCTAGATCACCAGATTTCAATCCTATCGATTATTTCGTTCAGGGTTATTTGAAATCATCAGTATATGCGTCTGAGATTGAAAGTGAGGATATTCTCCTACAACGAATCGAAGTTGCCTGCAATAAGATCCGTAGTGATCCAGAAATGATCAAATGACTATAAGAAGTAATTTGAAAAGAACAAGAATGTACATCGAGCAAAACAGTGGCACTTTTGAGCAACTTTTATGATTTCTTTCAAATGTTTTAAGTGTTTACTCATTTGTTTATTTATTAACTGACTGTTGATCATTTTGCATGACTTAATCAAAATCCATATTGTTCTGAAAAATTCTTGAAATTATTCATTAGAATATGAAAAAAAATACAAATATTCCATCAGTCCAACCCAAAATTTTTCGAATTCAATCTCAATGTACGACATTATTCTGAAGTAAGTGAAATTTCACTATAGAATTAAATCTTCAGACAAAATGTTTGATGGGTCAAACCTCGTGCGGGACACTGAAATCTACTGATCCCCATGGAAAATTTTCTGCACTTTCCAAATATTCTAATCAAATTCCAATATTCCTTCATACAGGGTGTTGAATCTCAGCTTGCGAAAAGGGCCATATTTTTCTGATACGGACCTAGATTTTGTGATCAATTCAAAGATGAATTGATTCATCCATGGAAGTGTGTTCTACGTTCCAAGTATCAATCGATTATACTGGATGTTTCAAAAGTTATAAGCAATCGAAAATATTGATGAATATATAAATCACCCTGTATCTCTGCTATGAAGTTAATTAGACCTATCACATATAGGTTTTTTGGACTGGTCTAAGGTAGCTCTACCTCAGGTCAACGTATGTACAGTTACCAATGAAAAACCCTGTATATTGATGAAATTCAGGGTTTAATTCTTTTTGAGCGCTCGTTCTTCTTACACAAGGGCTATATCATTTCGTCACGATGTCTGTATTTTTAGAATTTTGAACCGAAATCCGTCGAAAAATTCAAGTCTGTCCGTATACACGATATTCTTTGAACAGAACGACCTAAAAACTTGAAATTTTAAGGAAAGGTTCAAATCTCGAATGCCGCGGTTGAGTTCGTTATTGGGCAAAATTCGACCAGGGGTTCCGTAAATATGGTCGTTTGAAATTTAGTTTTCTTGATAACTTGATAACAAAACTACGGATTCGATCGTGTCGAAATTTTGTATTATAATGGGGAATGATATATTCAGGCTACATTTTTTCCAGATCGCATAACCAGAACCAGTTTAAATTCCTGCGAATTATTGAAAAAAAGATCCTTATATTTCTGAACAAGCTGATTCGGCATAATTGACAAAGAGCTGCTGTCAGTTTTTTGACAACTATCAAAAAGTTCTTCAATGGGTTTCTAAAACTGGAAAATGCGAATCTACCTACAAGGTGGATGAACGGGCGCTCAAAAGCTCCTTCACGGCAGTGCTTTTTATAATTTTTAAGATTTAATATTTTTTTAGCTGGAGCATTTAGATTTTTATCAGGATGTGTGAATCCAATGGTGAGATCTCTCATTTCCAAAATAGCACGACCTGATGAGATAGGAAAAATTTTCTCAGTTGCCGTCATGTGCCAGAGTGTCTTGCTTCTTGTAGGTTCACCATTATTTACTGAGATATACAATGAAAGTCTCAGTTCATGGCCGTCATTTTATAATTTTGTGACCGCTGGAATATATTTTTCCGCAATAATTTTGACGATGTAAGTATAAGCTTCAGTTATTAATTTGGGAACATTGAAATGTAGGAACCCCTCTGTATAGTTGCGATTAAATGGATTATAAGAATAATTCTTCAATGAAATAAACTTAATGGTTTCTACTTCTGATTTACAGTTATCGAAATATTTTTTTACAGAATTTTAATAATTGTGCGTGTCAAATCTGCAGAAGAACCAAAGTTTCAACTTTTTGAAGAAGAAGCAGCTGCATCATCCGAGATATTCGATGATGTTAACTCAAATACAAATGCTTAGTAAATAAACTTGATACAAACGAAGGTGGATTTATGCAGCTTCATTCAACATGTAATATTTATGATGAAGAAGTTTAACTTATTTTGTTCCAATGAAAACTTTTCAGCAGGCAAGTTACATTTTAACATTACTGGATTACATTTTCTTATTTCCTCATACTAATATAAGATGATTTTCCTCGATTGGTCCGTCCTATGGCAAAACTCGATCTTTGTTAAAAAAAAATAAATTAAAGAACTGAAATATTTAGTGTCATACGACATCTTTATTGGAATTACTTTTATTGAGTGTTTTGTGATTATTACGATGCCAAATTTTTTTTAAAAGGTGAATTTGAACCGCTTGGTACTGACTTTTCCTGTTTATTTGTAATCTGAATTGAAAGTGTCTTTTTTTGTTATTTTTTGAACGAATCTGCATAAATTCACCAAATGAATACTAATAATGACACAAGTACTTGAATATTCTAAAACTTCCTGAATCAACTGTGATAATGAAACTGAATTATTCCAGAAATATTTCTCATTCCGTATTTTATAAAGTCTTAAAAAACTCTTTTAATAATATTTCGAAAAATATGCCGTTTTCTTTCACAAGTTTTTAGAATCTCAAAGGAAGCATAATGCAAATGACATTTGAATATCGCCGATAAGTATCTGTTTATTTTGAATATGTTAATTATTAGCTTCGTAGCGCTTGATACAAACCGAATTGATATGTTTTTGAAATATGTATGAAATATTCATATCTTGAAGAGATCTTTTTTTAGCTTATATAAGTGAACATAATATGTGTCACGATATATTTTTACAATACATCAAATATTTGAAATTCTCGATGAATAAAATATTTTTTTAATTTTTTTTTATTTGATTGTTCATATCCCGACTCTCCTTATAGGCCTCTGTGACCTCTCATAAGCTCAAAGCTTGTGCGAGTAAGGAGACCCGGTTATGTTCTGTGTAGACTTTGTTACCGTATCCTTACACCACCTGAGGCACAGCATTGTCAATTCTAAGGTCGACCCTGTTTACAAGTTGAACCCTGGCAATTACCGTCCCATTAGCCTTGTTCTAGTGGAATCGAATCTAATGGAGTCAATCATAATATATGTCATACAATGAAAGAATTCCTCTGGGAGCCCAGTGGGATGGTTTTTGCGCCGGACGAAATATAAGTTTTCCGCTAGCATTTCAACGGTGTTTGTAAACCGACGTTGTTTGTGGCGAACAATTATTCGAGAGATTGACTCTAGTTCGTTTTCTCGTTCCCAAAGTGCACAAAACTTGGGTGTCTGTGTCTGTAGTGAAGTTGGAAGTCATAGAGGTGGTAAGGCCCGTTTTCTCTACCTGTCCGAAACGTTGGGAATTCTTTCTGTGTTCCATAATCGCTTAATAGAAATTAGGTTTTTTATTTCATATTCATCTGTCCGCAAAGAAGTGTTTCACAGGGTCGACTTTCCTTTCCCGTCTGCCCGAGATTTGGCCCGAGTTATTTCACGTTATTCCACCGGTCGAATATTCCCTGTACCTTGGGGGTGGAGTATTATTGAGTTGATGCTTCACCGTCCCTCAAGAGGAGTTTACTCGATGGTTCCTTATTGTGGTCTGATCTTATGGGGAACCTCTGGCGAACTCCTTATCTTAAGGAAAGGGGTCAATCTTCTTGTCCTTTCTGGACTCGAGTTCCATTTTGGCGAATCCGCCACCATACTTATTTCAGTTCACGTTCTCGACCGAGTATTGCCAGTACCTAGAGGAGGGAATATTATTGAATTGAAACTTCGCCGTCCCTCGGGAGGAAGCTCTGGTTGAGGGTTCCCTAATGTGGTTTGATCTTATAGGGGACCACTGAGCGGAGCTCCCTTTCTTGAAGGGGTCAATCGTCTTCATATGTCTTTCCCAGACTAGAGTTCCGTTTTGGTGGATGCGCCACTTTATATCCCAGCTCCTCTACCATGAGTGTCATTAATTTAGTTTCCACGATCCGAGTTTCGTTTTGGTAGACGCGCCACGTCACATTCCGACTCCTCCACCATAAGTGTAATTATGTGAGTTCCCCAGACCCGAATTTCGTGTTGGCGGATGCGCCACGTCATATCCCAGTTCCCCACCATAAGTGTCATTATTTGAGTTTCCCGGACCCGAGTATTGCCTTGGTGGATGCGCCACTTCACATCCCAGTTCCTCCACCATAGGACCGTATCCTATATTGTGTTAACGTTTTTTCTAGTATGTATATATAATAACTTATAACTCGAGAACGGCTGGACCGATGTTCATGGTTTTTGATTTGTTGTATTCGTCTCCTTCCCGAATAGGATAATAATCATTGAAAACATTGGATAATTGACGAAAAAATAAAATGAAAGAAAGAAAATTTTCCAATACAAAATGTTCATAGAATGTAGAATAATGTCAGTAGGTAATGAAAAATGATTGACATAATATGAATATATATCAAAGATTTATGCGATTGAATTGACTGTTTTTCAGATTATTCCGTAAATCCATTCAGAGTCAGTATATTATATAAATATGTATTCACTTCGCGAAAGTGTTTGATTAATATTGTCTGTGTTTCGTTATGAAGTGTGAGTATTATTATTAATAACGCCTTGACCAAGAAGATCTAATATGCAGCGCCAGTATGGAGGGAAGAGAGCAATGTAATGTCTCTCGGATGAATTCAGCACAGGGACTGGGAGGACTCTTAAGGGTAGCTTCGGCAAACAGAACTGTGTCGGCGGAGGCTGTCAAAGTGATTGCTGGCTTCTTACCAATTGACCTAATGGTGGCGGAAGTCCTTCATACCATAGGAGGTGCACTACCGAGCAATCGACGTATGGCAGGAAGGATGACACTGAGAAAATGGCAGGAGGGATGGGACGATGGAGGGTAAAATGCCGCTTGGACGCGGAGGAATTTAGAGTAGTGGATCTGATGTGAGCATAAAACTATTTGACTCAAATTTTGACAGGGCAAGGATGTTACAGACACGGGATGATCTGTAACATGCATGCCACGTTGTGGATGACCCGAAGCACATGTTCTGTCACTCCCTCAAATGGACGGAGGAAAGGAACGCATTGGTTGGAAAGATAGGCCGCTTACCGCCGGTTGAGAATATAATAGAGAAAATTATACAGCATGAAGGATGCTGGAAGGCGTTTACGGCTTTGTGACAGGAGTTATGAGGAGAAAGGAGAGAGAGGAACAATATGCATGGGGGATCATCGAAATACGGACAGGGATGTCTTTTTCGGTGTTCCTCGCATTTCCCCAAGTTGTGTTTTTTTTTTAGTCAGCAGGCAACAACATCACGCCAAACCGACATAACCCACGACACGGGTCGTGGTTGAATCCAGCAGCAGATTTTTCTCCAAGACCCGAAAAATGAAAAGGTTTGGGTTAGGGATTGCGTTGGGTTAGGTTTAGGTTGGGGTCACGATAGGGTTACGTTAGGGTTAGGATAGGGTTGAGTTAGGGATAGGTAAGGGTTTATAATAATAATTATAATTCCACTATATTGAATATTTCACTACAATTCATTTCAACGTATACCTTAGCCACAGCAACGCGTGGCCGGGTCTGCTAGTACTGTATATAGCCAAGAGTTGTATTAAGTTGAACCAACAGTGCATATTATAGTGTATAATATAGGGTGTCTCGTCAGAGGAAATCTTATTTGCTTCACCCGTAGCGTCCTTCTTATTGATGGAAGAAATCAGCGCTTGTCAATCGCTACCAGGGCCGTATCTAGGTACTATTGCGCCTGTGGCAATATATTAGACAGCGGCCCCCCATTTGCGTAGATTTTTTTTTCACCCATCATATTTTCTTATAGTATTTTTTTTTCATAATGCTAGTCATATATTTCCGTAAGAGTTTCAAAATAATAAACATTTTCATGGAAAATTTTTTTTCATTTAAAACATTGAAATACACATTTGAAATGAAATGCATTAAAATAAAACAAATTCTGAAAAAAACAAAATAAAATATTTATATTTATGTAATAAATACGAACCCTTATCTTGAAAAATATAAATTCTTCAACTTAAAATTTAAAAATACATTCTGCAAACGTAAAATAAAAATTTTTTGGCGAGTTGACTAGAAAACAATATTCGATAATCACAACCTCTGCAAAAAAAAATTACGAAAAGCACTGCCGTGAAGGCAGGAGCTTTTGAGCGCTCGTACATGCACCTTGTAGGTAGATTCGCATTTTCCAGTTTTAGAAATCAATTGAAGGAATTTTCGACAGGTGTAAAAAAATTCTGAAACATAGGCGAAACTTCACACTTTACATCAGTGCTTCAGCTGACCAATTTTTTTTCGATGATTCGCTAGAATTTTCTACGGTATCTATGGTCTTGGTGGTGCGATCTGGACAAAATTTGGCACGTAGTTTGAATACACTATTCCTAAGCTAGGTGCAAAATTTCATCCCAATCCAATCAGTAGTTTCGAAATGATCAGGAACAAAATATTTTGAACAGCCATATTTACGGAACCCCTTGTCTAGTTTTGCTCATTGATGAACGTGGCCGCGATATTCGCGATCCAAACCCACCCTGAAAATTTCAAGTTCCTAGGCCTTTCCGTTCAAAAGTTACAATTTTCTATGGTTTATATGGTTCTGGTCATGCGATCTGGACAAAATATTGTTTTAATATATCATTCTCGATTAAAATACAAAATTTCATCTCGATCGAATCAATAGTTTCGAAATTATCGAGAAACCAAAATTTCAAACGACCGTATTTACGGAACCCCTTCTATAATTCTGCTCAATGATAAACGTGAACGCGACATTTCAGATCCACACCTATCCTGAAAATTCCAAGTCCCTAGGCCTTTCTGTTCGAAAGTTATGATTTTCTATGGTTTCTATGGTTCTGGTCATGTGATCTGGAGAAATGTAACTTGAACGTATCATTCTTCATTAGTATACAAATTTCGTCACGATCGAATCTGTAGTTTTGAAATTATCAAGAAAACTAAATTTCAAACGACCATATTCACGGAACCCCTAGTATAATTTTGCTCATAGATGAACTTGATCACGACATTCGAGATCCATACCTATCCTGAAAATTTCAAGTCCCTAGGCGTTTCCGTTCAAAAGTTACAATTTTCTATGGTTTCTATGGTTCTGGTCATGCGATCTGGACAAAATTCCACATGTAGCTTGAACACCTCATTCTCCATTTGGGTGCAAAATTTCATCTCAATCAAATTTGTAGTTTTCAAGTTATCAGGGGAACTAAACTTTGAACGGCCATATTCACGGAACCCCTGGTGGAATTTGGCCCATTAACGAACTCAACCGAGGCATTCGGGAACTGAACCCACACTGAAAATTTCAGGTTGTTTCGTTCGAGAGTTATCGTGCTTACGGACGGCCGGACGGACATACTCGAATTTTCCGACGGATTCGTCATCAGTGAGTCGAACATAGTCGATTGAGACCATTTTCGGCTCAAAATTCGAAAAATACAGACATCGTGACGAAATGATATAGCCCTCGTGTAAGTAGTACGAGCGCTCAAAAACCGCAAACTTAGCATACAAATACTATTTTATAACCATTTGAAACACGTACTAATAGTTTTGTACAGGGCCCGATGTTACAATATTCAAGAAGTTCATACGTTAAGTATAAAAAAATCACTAGAATAATCTTTGCCAGATGAGATTGAAGATTCAATGAAAACTATGAAAAGTAACACTAAAATTTGAATTTTATTAGATTTGAAAAAAAGACACTCTGAGAAGTTAGAACTCAAGTTTGAAAATCCATATTTTCCGCACTGAACCAAACATATTTCTTCTTGAATTGAAAGGAACAATATTATTATGTTAAAATACGAATTATTGAATATATCCGATGCCAGAATAATGTCATAAAAAATAACAAATACTTTGATTTTGGCAATACAAATCGTTTTTAAAATACCACAGATGTGGCCTAAAAATCTAAACAAATCGATCATTATGAACCATCATCATCAAAGAAGCCGCCCTTCAAAACAAGCTGGATGCGATAAGGGATGATGTAGTGTAAGTAACTTATAAAAGGGCTGTGCTCGGAATCGCATGACGATATTGCCGATTGTAATATTTATGATCAGAGTGCGGCATCTTTGAAATTTTTTATAACAATTGGACCATATTTCTCGTATTTCTGACCTGATTGCATTCTCATTCTGTTTTTGAATGTCAATGTTTCGAAATGTTGTGATCGAATTACTTACTTACGTAACCGTGTTGTCATATTTCGAATTAATTTTTTTTGCTTGGCGCTTCTATTTTTTTATTTTTGATATTTTTTGGCGCCCCTTCGGACCTTGCGCCCGTGGCAAGTGCCACCCTTGCCACGCCCTAGATACGGCCCTGATCGCTACCATCTTAGATTGGACCGAACCTTTTCTCCAACTGTATAAAAGCTACCCATGGTTAATCATAGTAAGTGTCATAAGGAATTGCGACCTTATAAAACCCATCGCAATTGGCGCCCGAGTAAAATCATAAAAGTAATTATAGGCAATATTCCTGATCCAGAGAAAGACGCTGTCACACCGTGACCACCTCCCTCGTTGGATTTCAGCTTTTCTGAACAGCTGTACAATTCGTATCCACGTTGACAACTCTTATTATTCATCATCCTCAGTGATCAGTGGTGTGCCTCAAAGATCTTCACTTTTCCTGGTTAAAATTACCGATATTCCTCTTATTTTGCGGTCCTTATGCTCTTTTTCGCAGTCGACGGCACAATTTACTCCGACTCCTTCTCACAGTATCTGCAGCTCCAACCAAATTTCGAGAGACTTCATCAGTGGTGCCGCATCTGGTTGCTATCCTTGAATATAACTAAGTGTGTTGTTCTCCAGATTGGCAGATCGAGCCAGCTTCAATACACAAGCGACTTAGGCTGGCCCGAGCATATATCTGCCATAAGCAAGAGAGCTAGGACATCATTATATCTTCTACAGAAAGCGTTCGTTAGATTTTCTTGTTCGACCTATGCTATGCTTTACACAACATACGTCAGGCCGATCTTGGAGATCGCTTACCAAATCGACTGCTTATGGTGAATCTCGAAAATTAGTTTAGATAAGAAGAGGAGCGATGAGGCTAAGCAAACCTCGCAGCACCTTGGCTTATTTTGCACTGTTAAACATCCCCGCAGCAAAGTCTCAATAAACCCTACCACCTTCCGGAGTGCTACGTCTATTACTTGTTCCGGCTTCATGAAACACGAACCAACGTATACAAAAAAATTACGAAAAGCACTGCCGTGAAGGCAGGAGCTTTTGAGCGCTCGTACATGCACCTTGTAGGTAGATTCACATTTTCCAGTTTTAGAAACCAATTGAAGGAATTTTTGACAGCTGTCAAAAAAATTCTGAAAGTTAGGTGAAACTCCAGACTTCATGTCGGTGCTTCAGCTGATCAATTTTGTTTCGATAATTCGCTAGAATTTTCTACGGTATCTATGGTCTTGGTGATGCGGTCTGGACAAAATTTTGCACGTACTTTGAGTACATTATTCCTCAGCTAGATGCATAATTTCATTCCAATCCGATCAGTAGTTCCGAAACTATCTGGAAAAAAATATTTTGAACGACCATATTTACGGAACCCCTAGTCTCATTTTGCTTATTGATGAACGTGACCGCGATATTCGCGATCCAAACCCACCCTGAAAATTTCAAGTTCCTAGGCCTTTCCGTTCAAAAGTTATAATTTTCTATGGTTTCTATGGTTCTGGTCATGCGATCTGGACAAAATATTGCTTCAATATATCATTCTCGATTAAAATACAAAATTTCATCTCGATCGAATCCGAAGTTTCGAATTTATCGAGAAAACAAAATTTCAAACGACCGTATTTACGGAACCCCTTGTATAATGTTGCTCATAGATGAACGTGATCACGACATTCGAGATCCACACCTATCCTGAAAATTTCAAGTCCCTAGGCATTTCCGTTCAAAAGTTACAATTTTCTATGGTTTCTATGGTTCTGGTCATGCGATCTGGACAAAATTTCGCATGTAGCTAAAACACCTCATTTTCCATCTGAGTGCAAAATTTCATCTCGATCGAATCTGTAGTTTTCAAGTAATCAGGGAAACAAAACTTTGAACGGCCATATTTACGGAACCCCTGGTGGAATTTGGCCCATTAACGAACTCAACCGAGGCATTCGGGATCTGAACCTATACTGAAAATTTCAAGTCTCTAGGTTGATCCGTTCGAGAGTTATCGTGCTGACGGCCGGCCGGACGGCCGGACGGACGGCTCGACAGACTCGAATTTTCCGACGGATTCGTCATCAGTGAGTCGAACATAGTCGATTGAGACCATTTTCGGCTCAAAATTCGAAAAATACAGACATCGTGACGAAATGATATAGCCCTCGTGTAAGCAGTACGAGCGCTCAAAAATGCTATTTGATTAACTCTATTGTACAATAACTTACTCGAGATTCTAAATTCAAGACCAAGACCATTCAATGGGTGAAGAAGGTTTGGTGGTTACTTAACCCTGAACCCTCAATTAAGAAGGGTTCCCTGCAGTTTGACTGAATTACCGACATTCTGGTAAATTCATGAGATACATTATTTTACCACGTGAGTTTTATCATTCTTATTTGCTATTCTTTCATTATTTGTTCCCAGCCTTTATTCATGCTTGATGCTTCATCATTCTTATTCGGTACTCTCTAATTATTTGTTTACATTCTTTATTCATGCTTAATGCTTTATCATTCTTATTTGCTCGTATTCACAAGATATTAGTTATTCCATCAACCGACCATAATATGTAGTAAATTACAGAGAACTTCTTGCATTATATTTAATCATACCATATATAGTAAATTCTGAGTGCTTCACACGAATATGTGATATTATCTACAGTGAATTCTAGAGAACTTCTTGTATTATAATCGCCGCCTTCAGGTAATATTACGTTCTAATATTAAGGTTATCAACAGGCATGCATAAGTTTAATAATTATGTTTATCATCTCTAATTATCATTGATCAACTGTATAATGGAATAAAGGCTCACCTGGTTGCCAACTCTGGATTGTTCGTACCCTTCACTCATCGTCATAAGTTATCCATAATCCTATGGGATGGGACTACTTCTCAGGGAGCCAGCTATCGAAGGCGCAACATTGCGCTTACTACCTATTTAACTATTGTCCACCGTGGAAAAGAATTCTTCAAGGAGACTGTACTCTTCGACCCTCTCCTCACCGCTGGAGATCATCTCCGTCTAATGATAGCTGTATACATGAGGAGTACCTCACATCACTGGATTTTTATGCCATCATTCTTCGAGGAGTTATTAGTCCAGCATTTAACTAACTCAAACATCACATGAGAGATTTCTCCCCAGTCGACCTGTTGCCGTCTATGGATATCCGTTACTCGTGGATAAATTGAATACGTACTAGATCAGGAGGGGTTTTTTACGTAGCTTTTCCTTCTTTCTTTTGACACTCTGGAATAAACTTTTGATTTTCTTGTTTTGAGTGCTAAAAATATGTGTTTCGAATTTCTCACCTTACCTTTCTTCTAATGAATCACGCGTGATTTGGGTTGCATACACAACGTGGTGTCCTTAAACCACTATACGAGCACGATTTGGGCCAAAGATTATTTGGAGTAATATTTTCACGTTAATTAGAACTCGTTTGAGCTAGAGTTCTAGTTCTTTGTAGCGTTGAGCAGAGAACTGTAATGCCGGTAATAGTTTTAGCGCATAAAAGTACCAATACAGTACAAATCTGACGCTGCCTTTTTCTACAGACAATTGCAAAGTAGTTGTTCAGCTGTCTCAGTGGCTGTTTGGCAGAAGCGACAGGTATTATGGTGAACCTTTCCCATGTTCCGCAGGTGAAAATTTACAGGGCAATGTCCCGTTAGTATGATCGTCATTTTCCTCAGTACTAATTTACTGGGTTGGAGGATTTTTTTGGTCAACTCATCGAGTAATAGAGGAATGACTTAGCCTTTCTTTGTCCTTCGATCATTCGCCAGGACTTAATCTTCTTCTTTTGTTCCCATTCCTTAACTGCCATCGCTTGAACCGAAAATGGCTCTGGTCCAATGAAAGGGGTTCCTCCTCTCTTGCCAGTTGGTCTGCCATTTCATTGCTTTCCACTTCAGTATGACCAGGTACCCATACAAGGATGACCTGATTGTTTAGGACGAGTGCATTGGTTGACAGTTTGCATTTCCAGACAAGCTTTGACCGTACTAACGGGGAGTCAAGAGCTTGTAGGCTGCTTTACCGCCCAATAATTTTTTTCAGTAATTGCGATATGCACTTCCTTATGGCGAAGGTTTTCGCTTGAAATACTGATGGGCAGTAGCCCGTTGGTAGAGCTGGTTGGAACGAGGGGCCGTATACTTCGGCCGCGACTTGTCCGTCCTCAGTTTTCGATCCATCAGTGTAGACCCTGTAGCGAAAACCATTTCGTATTTAGTCCATTGATCGCGAATCGGATAGTCACTTCTTTTTTTAAATTCGTGTTTCAGAGCTAGGTTATCTGTGACCACATCTAGGAGCTCTGTAAATTCGCTCAGAATGCGAAGATGACTTGTGTTCGCTAGTTTTAAAGTCCCTTCCAAGAATAATCCTAGCGGAAGGAGGTCCAGAATGACTTAATTGCACGGCGGAGGTCGGACAGGAGCGAGATGCCCCTCCAATCTTGATACTTACCTTAAACCCTAAACTTCGTCGTGATCTGATTGAAACGATCCGAATACCAAACAATTATATTAACAGTGACCCTACATCTCTACATAGTTAAAAGAATACATATAGTCCATTTAAGAATTATTGACATCGAAGCAGGCCATGAACGTCTAGTCGAGGCTTTATTTCTAGTTACAAAAAAGTTACTGTTTTAATCATAGAAATATAAAACATAAATATAACCTAGAACAGTGTTCAGTATACGAATTATCGAATAATTATTAATTAAGCCGGAATATTTCGACTGCAGTTTAAAAATGGGAATTCAGGTTGAACGTTATATATATTAAGAAATGGAACCCCCAAATAGAAAACTTGAACAGGCAACTCACCACCATAATCTACACCCTCAATAGTATGAAATACCATATCCAACAAGATACATTGAAGCTCCTATACACAGCCAATTTTCAGTCAACCCTTTCATATGGCATTGTTTACTGGGGAAACAGTACATCGGAAAAAAATATTTAAAACAGAAAAGCAAGCAATCCGAGCTATGTATAGAATGAAATATAGAGAGACTTGTAAAAGTGTTTTTAAAAGGAATAAAATCCTGACGTTAACAGCAATATATGTGCTGAAGTATGTTATCTTCCTACAAAGCCACAGTGAACTATTTGAACCATTTCTGAACAGCAACCCAACTTGGAAAATTGATCCTTATATATACCCGAGGCAACAATTGACACTAGCACAGAATAATGTGAAATACATGAGCATGAAGATCTACGATGCGTTACCCAAACAGTTTCATTCGATATAATATCGCACCCGTCGTAGAATAAGGAGACAACTCAAAAATTGATTTTGTTAGGAAATCGTATTTGAAGTTTTGGTTTACCCAAGTTTTCGTTCTATACTTTTGTGTACTTACTCAATTTAACACGCTGAACATTCTTATTAACTGCAGCAATCCATTTGAACATTATAACTCTAGCACTCAATATTCAATTAATGCAATTTTTCCCATCGTGGTGGAATATTCCACTGTTTTTCCAAAAAATTTGAAATGTTACCTTTTTTCACGAACAGTCCCTTATGTGGCGGAGAGGCCAACTAGAGTTATTCTGATATTGCACATAAGAAAAGGGATACTTCCTGAGTTCAATACCGTCACTAACACAAAATGGACCTTTTTTGAGTTGTCTCCTTAGTCTACGACGGGTGCGATATATATTATTATTAAAATAAGAGAGAAACAAAAATTATGAATCTATGTAGTACATGAAGAATTTTGACATGAAATTTTACAATTATTCAGTATACTTTTGAATTGGGAACAATATAGCATGTGTATTAGCAGAGGGAATGTGAGCAGGGTACCATACAGTATAAGTATAATAAATAAACTTAAAATATCTATGAATGATACAAGGGCAAAGATAAAAATATTGAAAACTTTGTTTCCACATAGTTGTAATAATTGGGAAATACTTATTCAAAAATACATGGATTATTTAAATTCAAATGCATTGCCTGAATGGAAAGAAAATACTTCATCTACATTGTATTAATCTACAGGTGTTCAGACGGATGTCGTTTATTTTAATGATCATGATAAGTTCGACGAAAAGACCACCCATGGGCTCGATAAGTAACGTCTAAAAAGCAAAGTTGTCCATTTGCAACATTGTAGTGGCTGAAATTGTTTATGTCTACGGTAGATAGGGCCAGTTGAGATTAAAATTCATGGGAACATTTTTGAAGTAAGAATTTGCTGTTTAAGCGTCTGGATGCCCACTCTTGAGCTGTAGATTCTTTTTGAAAGGGGGGTAGGGTTTACTTTTGGAGACCAAGGAAAAATTAGAGTTAGTTACTCGGCGGGAGTGGAGTTACTCGGAAAAAAGGGAGTTCCTCGGAAAAAAGGGAGTTCCTCGGCGAAAATGGGACCCACGAAGGGTAAAGTCGGACGACGGTTTCGAGGGCGGTGTAGGAAACTAGTGTTGTAATTTTTCAGTAGAGGATTTCTATTAGATTTCGGTTTAAGGGGGTAACTGTGTTAGATCGTACAAACAAGTGTTTAAGAAGTTTATTTTGAGTAGAGTTAAAAAGCCGTAGGTTGTGTTTCGAGTGCGAATAAAAATAAAGGCCAATATCGTGTGTGGGTGGTTTAGTTTCCAAACAGGTACAAAAGAGAAACTAGGTGGTTTGCAGACCAAGGTAGGAAAATTCAATTCAAAGCTTTAACCCCTATGAATGTGAATGGCATTATTGTAATTCCCAATATTATTGATATCTCGATCCGAAGTTGATTTGATGTACGTTCGATTTTACGTACGAACTTTGAATATTAGTTGTAGTTGATTATCTGACCCCTCGTACATTTCGATTGGTATGTTGATGGAAAGTAACAGTTGAATTGTTTGATTTAATTACGATTGTGAGAAACTAAGTGAACGACAGATGCTTTATTTGGATGTTCTTTTGGTGTTTGTGAAAATTTCGATTTTATGTACGCATTTTACCATCATTTTTCCGTAAATATAATATGTTCTTTTAAAATTTCGAGGTTTTCTTTCCTGAATACCTGTTCCTCAGAAAATATAAGACAGAAGACTCTCTCTTAGTGCAGAGAGTACGAATCCAGACCTTTTCGGAAAATAGATAGATAAAAATTGGTGACAACGAAATATGATTAATAAGGGTAGAAACCCCAGGTTTTAGTACGAATTGGTGACAGCGGAATATAGAAAATACGATTAAATAAAGAATAGAACAACTCCAGGTTTATTACATAGTGTAGTGATTTGGATGTGTTTATTGAATAAGCTGACATAATCCTATTGATGGGCATCCTTTTGCAGGGAAGGTTTCAATATTTCAATAACCAATTTATACCATTCATAGTAATCCTTATCATTAATACTACTGTCAAGAATCAGATCACATCCAGGTAAAAATCCATCAATTGTTCCAGCATTCAAAATAGTGCACCTTCTGCCTTTACCCTTGAATACACTCGGCATACCTTTTGGATTATTTTCTAGTGTCCACTGACAAATTTGAATATCCAAATTTCATCTAGATAAATGAATTTTACGTTTTGTTCCATGTATTCTCGGTATTTATCACAATATTGTACTATTTTTATTATATTTTTCTATTTATCAGTAAGAATTTTCCTTCGATCAACTTTTTTGTAATTGTATCAAATTCTTTTCATGATATAATATAATGTTGACTTTGATCAATTGAAATCTAGGTGCTCTTTGGCCAGTTCGAAAAGGATATCTAAACTGATATATTCATTGTTTTTAATTCTAGCAAAAACAAAGTCATTCAATGTCTCTTTGAAGGAATAATCATATCGCCCAGGTTTTCTTCCACTGCTAATTCCAGGCTATAATAACATGCTAATATTCTACGGACAGGGCTTGGTGAAATCTGAAAATTTAAGAGACATTGATCAATCAGAATACACTTTGAGTCGGTGAATAACAGTTTACCTGAAACACTAGCGGAAATATATGCCAAATCTTTGAAGAACTCGAAGTAACACCGACAAACTGCCTGGCGTTCTCTTGTTAGGCGCTATGTATCCTGGTCAATTCCAGCCATTTTAATAGCATAAGACAAAAAATACTCAAATTCAGAGCAAATTTTTATAATTACATATTCACCAATATCTTCGATATAATCATCAAAGCAAGATTTCTATGGGTAATGTTAGTGTTATTCCTATATCAACCTGAATTCAGCAACCCAAAATATTACTGAATAGTCTATTACCAACTTAAATTCGATTTTTCACAGCCAACCGAGATGTCAATAATTCTTAAACGGAGTATAGATGGGACACTCGCCCCGTAAACGGCGTAAACAGCAAGTTCGTGCTTGATCGCGCTCCAATCGTCGGCAATGCAGTTTCCTGATTTACTGCGTGCCTTTATTGGCGCGAAATGTGAATTTTTCAGTGCGCTTTTCTGAACAGCATTATTATATCCCCCATTCTGGAAATATTTAATTCTTTTTCAGTCGGTAGCCGCATTTGAAGAGATCGCAGATATCTCTTTCAATTATACTGTGAAGCGAATGCTCTCTATAAGTTATCTTTATATATCTGAACGAATAATTCTCCATTTAAATTCAATTCAATTTGTACGTCTGGTTATTAAAATTACTACGTATTCATAATAGACGCTCGATTTCGCTGTTACGCTACTGACTGAGATTTACCGTTGTAGCCTTGAATGCCTTGATAGCATTGAGACTTGAGAGGGAATTGTGCAATTTCGTTCAATCGCGATAATGCCGTTTTCCGAAGAACATGGCAAACTCGTTATATATTGGATTAATGATATCTTCAAAAAAGATGGTTTTAGTGATCTCGAGTTCAATTTCCCCAATTATGACACCACAGGTGGATACTCCGCTAGCATTATATTTGTAAGCATTAAAGCACTTAAAAACAATGAAAAACAATCGTTCGAAATAATGGTCAAGAAAAATAAAGATAATGACATCGTTCTCAACGAATTCGATTTGAAATTGGTGTATTCTACCGAAATCAATCTTTATTCCAAGTTGATACCATATTATGAAAAATTCGCAAACGAACGAAATGCCTCACCATTCAACCACATTCCTCGTTGTTTCGGCACCATATGCGATAAAGATCATTATGTTTTGTTCCTGGAAAACTTGAAGCCGAAAGGTTTCCGAATCAATGAATTGGAGAGGTTGATGGATTTAGATCAAGCAAAGTTGGTACTCACAGCGTATAGCACATGGCATGCGTTCAGTTTAGCCTGTAAAGATCAAGAACCAGAAAATTTTGCACATTTCGATCGATTAATGTCACCTACAAAAGCTGGATCGATTTGCGAACTCTTTGTGTGTTCCATGTTGAAGGAAATCGAGGCTGCTATCGATTTATTCAGAGAAAAGAAATGTTTGAAAGTTATGGAGAAATTGATCATTCTCAAAGAGAAATATCCGAAGATGTATAGAGATGGTTTTTTCAATAAAGATGAAGATTATTTGGTAGTGAGACACGCAGACTGTTGGAACAACAATTTTTTATTCCATTATGTGAGTGATAACAATAAAATATGTTTACGCTTCCTTCTCATTTGCTCCAATCTCTATCAATGTCACATATAGCATAAGCAAACTCTCTTATCATCTTATTCTTCATTCTTTATCTGTTCTTACAATTCCATTCAGAGTTTCTTCATTCCTTCTTCTGCCCTGCTCAGGAACTAGAGTTCATGTTATGGAAGTACCCCAATTTTCTTCGACACTAGCGGGAATTTGGCCAATCGAAAAAATAATCGCAAAAATAAGAAGTTCTGGGGTCATGATGCAGGGGCTCTAACTCCCAAAGGGTATATTTGAAGACGTAGATTGATATTACGTTTATTCCATATTTCTACCTGAAGAATCCCGTTCTGCAATATATTGACGTTGGATCTATCACCATAAGTAAAAAAATTTTTGAGTGCTTGTTTCTATGGAGAAAACTTTCTCCACCAACGCCACCTGTCCGCTCCGAAAGCAACCGTCTCCACTGCTCTACAGGTTCACGTACCGACATCCTGAACCCCCAACAATAACCATGCATGTGAACATACGCAAACCTTGCGATATAATTGTCTCATGTGGAAAGTCGGTTCATGAACCTGCAGATAAGTGGCGACGGTTGCTTTTGGAGCGGACAGGTGGCGTTAGTGGAGGAATTTTCTCCGATCGGCGTTCCGTTTCGCTTCGTATTTTATTTTCGCTATAACTATACTGATGAGACTTGATGGGTCGAAACCGGTTTATAGTTGCGAATGATGGATTTGATGTTTTTCGGGGTTACATGGCTCATTAGATTATCTACATGGATTAGAAATAAATCAGTAAATTGGTCGATTTTTCAGAATGATGAACAGACGAGTCCAGATAAAGCGATAATATTAGACTGGCAGCTTAGTTTTATTGGATCTCCTTTGGCTGATGTTACTCAATTCTTATTTTACTCTTGTCACAAGGATACTTTACAACAAATAGATGATCTATTGAGGCATTATTATCATTCTTTATCACAGAAACTGATAGAGCTGGGAAGTAATCCTGATAAATGTTTTCCATGGAAGGCTTGCCAGGAATCGTTTAGAAAATATGTTCCATTGGCAGTAGGAGGAGTGCCTCTTAATATAAGATTCAGACATAAAACTGATTCAGATCTTGAGCAACGTGTGGACGATGGAAGTTTCAACGTCTTATGTGGAAAAGAAATAAGAGATCCCGAAGAATATTTCGAAACAATGAAGGAAATTCTTGAACTTTGTATTGAAAAAGACTACTTACAATAAACAATAAAAGTATTATAGGATGACGTAGAATTAAAAAGAATAAGTGCTTCTAAAATTTTCTTACTATTAAAATATAGAATGAAAGAACAATACCGCAATACAATTTTTTCAAATCCTAATATTCGTCTGGAAATATCATCAAATGAAAACCCGACTTCTCCCAATTCCCTTTTTCAGATCCGCAAAATGAATAAAAATTTGTGCGTCTTCTCGATCTTAGCAAATTGAAACGTCCTCCTGAAACCCTATACCTAATCTTTTAGTTTTCCCTCCTGGGAATATTAGTAGATAGTTCATTAATATTTTGGATTCTTGATACTCGGTTAGAACGATATGTACCTTCTCAACATAATAACTCGGTGCGGAAGCTCCCTATAGGAGTAAAGAATTGTGTCCCTTTTTGGAATAGGTAGTAACCAGGTAGTTCCTTCCTTCTTTCAGAAAGGATTCCGGAGACATTCCAGTGGGATTACAGACTTGACGAGATGATCCCGATCCCTTCTGTTGCCCCATGCCCACATGTTTAGTTCAAGGGGATAGGGAACAATTGCGGTACTTTGTCCTGGGACGCACTATGTACTATTAAAGTTGTGAATGGTGACGTTGTAGCACATATTATTCTGAACGAAGGTCCCTTTTGAATCTAACTCTTTTTCGGCATATATTGTTAAATTTTCACCATATACCATGCCTGCTGATAACCTATGCTTTTACTGTTTTTGAGCGCTCGTACTACTTACACGAGGGATATATCATTTCGTCACGATGTCTTTTTTCGAATTTTTTAGCCGAAAATGGTCTCAATCGACTAAGTTCGACTCACTGATCACGAATCTGTCGGAACATTCGAGTCTGTCCGTCCGGCCGTCCGTCCGTAAGCACGATAACTCTCTAAAGGAACAACCTAGAGACTTGAAATTCTCAGTGTGGGTGCAGTTCCCGAATGCCTCGGTTAAGTTCGTTAATGGGCCAAATTCCACCAGGGGTTCCGTAAATATGGCCGTTCAAAGTTTTGTTTCCCTGATTACTTGAAAACTACAGATTTGATCGGAATGAAATTTTGCACTCGAGTGGAGAATGAGGTGTTCAAGCTACATGTGAAATTTTGTCCAGATCGCATGACCAGAACCATAGAAACCATAGTAAATTGTAGCTTTCGAACGAAAACGCCTAGGGACTTGAAATTTTCAGGATAGGTGTGGATCTGAAATTTCGCGTTCACGTTTATCAATGAGCAGAATTATACTAGGGGTTCCGTAAATACGGTCGTTTGATATTTTGTTTTCTCGATAATTTCGAAACTATGGATTCGATCGAGATGAAATTTTGTATTTTAATCGAGAATCGAGAATTAAAGCAATATTTTGTCCAGATCGCATGACCAGAACCATAGAAACCATAGAAAACTGTAACTTTTGAACGGAAAGGCCTAGGAACTTGAAATTTTCAGGGTGGATTTGTATCGCGAATGTCGCGGTCACGTTCATCAATGAGCGAAATTAGACTGGGGGTTCCGTAAATAAGGCCGTTTATAATATTTTTTTCCTGATAGTTTCGAAACTACTGATTGGATTGGAATGAAATTTTGCATCTGGCTGAGGAATAATGTATTCAAACTACGTGCGAAATTTTGTCCAGATCGCATTACCAATACCATAGGTACCGTAGAAAAGTCTAGCGAATTATCGAAAAAAAATTGGTCATCTGAAGCACTGACATGAAGTCGCCTGAGTTTCAAAATTTTTTGACAGCTGTCGAAAATTCCTTCAATTGATTTCTAAAACTAGAAAATGCGAATCTACCTACAAGGTGGATGTACGAGCGCTCAAAAGCTCCCGACTTCACGGCAGTGCTTTTCGTAATTTTTCCATTTTATATGCATTACTTTCGCATCCACCATCTTAACCCTCCTATGAAGTGTAACTGGAGTATTTACCTTTGATTGTGATATATTTTCTTCCTATTATTACTATTCAATAAACAGAACGAGTTTTCTCGCAGGTCCTTCCCGATTCTTATTATTTGACCTGAAGTTGGGGAACCGCCCCAACGGAACCAAAAAATTCTTGTTCTTTCGGTTCTAACCTTTTCGTTTGAATTCCTTACGACTTCCCCACGATTTTAATAGATACGATTGAGAGAATTCTGTGGTTTCTACGAAACGTAAAGTTCTTCCTAAATCGATCATTGCGCTGGCCAAAAATAGTTGAGATTAGTATACGATCCCGCGTGTTCGTAAATTGTAAGTGTTCCGAGCTCTCGTTCGGATAACAGAATCGGTATTTAAAAATTACGAAAAGCACTGCCGTGAAGGCAGGAGCTTTTGAGCGCTCGTACATGCACCTTGTAGGTAGATTCGCATTTTCCAGTTTTAGAAATCAATTGAAGGAATTTTTGACAGCTGTCAAAAAAATTCTGAAACTTAGGCGAAACTCCAGACTGTCAGTGCTTCAGCTGATAAATTTTTTTTCGATAATTCGCTAGAATTTTCTACAGTAACTATGGTCTTAGTGATGCGATCTGGACAAAATTTAGCACGTAGTTTGAATACATTGTTCCTCAGCTAGGTGCATAATTTCATTCCAAATTGATCAGTAGTTTCGAAACTATCAGGAAAAAAATATTTTGAACGGCCATATTTACGGAACCCCTAGTCTTATTTTGCTCATTGATGAACGTGACCGCGATATTCGCGATCCAAACCCACCCTGAAAATTTCAAGTTCCTAGGCCTTTCCGTTCAAAAGTTACAATTTTCTATGGTTTCTATGGTTCTGGTTATGCGATCTGGACAAAATATTGCTTCAATATATCATTCTCGATTAAAATACAAAATTTCATCTCGATCGACTCCGTAGTTTCGAATTTATCGAGAAAACAAAATTTCAAACGACCGTATTTACGGAACTCCTTGTATAATGTTGCTCAGAGATGAACGTGATCACGACATTTGAGATCCACACCTATCCTGAAAATTTCAAGTCCCTAGGCGTTTCCGTTCAAAAGTTATAATTTTCTATGGTTTCTATGGTTCTGGCCATGCGATCTGGACAAAATCTCACATGTAGCTTAAACACCTCATTTTCCATTTGAATGCAAAATTTCATTTCGATCAAATCTGTAGTTTTCAAGTAATCAGGGAAACAAAACTTTGAACGGCCATATTCACGGAACCCCTGGTGGAATTTGGCCCATTAACGAACTCAACCGAGGCATTCGGGAACTGAACCCACACTGAAAATTTCAAGTCTCTAGGTTGTCTCGTTCGAGAGTTATCGTGCTTAGGGACGGATGGACGGACGGCCGGACGCTCAGACTCGAATTTTCCGACGGATTCGTCATCAGTGAGTCGAACATAGTTGATTGAGACCATTTTCGGCTCAAAATTCGAAAAATACAGACATCGTGACAATGATATAGCCCTCGTGTAAGTAGTACGAGCGCTCAAAAATGCAGAACATTACATCATCTCCATCACAACCACTTCATACTTCAAAACAGATTTAAAATTTTTTGAATTATTGTATTGTATTGTCCACTTCGAAATATTAAAATACAAAAAAAAATTATAATGAAAAAAAAGGTAAATGATACATCATAACAAGCTATCAATAGAACTTCTCACCTTATGACGGTGAGATAAGCATAATTTCATCCTAGGAAGCCATTGAGATATCATTGAATATTCATCCCACACAAGCAGTTAAGCACTAGATGATAGACCATTAGCCCCACCAATTGACTCGATTTGTTGCATTACGAGGTAGGTAGCTGTAGATTTTAGAGAATTAATTCAGTTATATCTTAAACACCTGAAGATGCTGCTCTGAAATCGTATTAGTTATTTTATTTCCAGTTTGATTATGGATTTTCATCAAGTTTCGGCCAATTCAATATATTTAACATTGTCCTAACACAAGCTAACCTTACCAAACCTCTATATGAATTCATTTCAAGAATTATATTCATCACTTTTCTAACGACGACCTTATCTGATAAAGGTAGATATTTATGTTGAATTTTTTCACCCGGTATTTATTACGATTAAAAAAATTACGAAAAGCACTGCCGTGAAGTCAGGAGCTTATGGGCGCTCGTTCATCCACCTTGTAAATAGATTCGCATTTTCTAGTTTCAGAAAAAAAATGAAAAAATTTTTGACAGCTGTCAAAAAAATCCTCAAACTAAGGCGAAACTCCAGACTTCACGTCAGTGCTTTAGCTGACCAATTTTTTTTTTCGATAATTCGCTAGAATTCTCTATGGTATCTTTTGTCTCGGTAATGCGATCTGGACAAAATTTGGCAAGTAGTTCGAATACATTATTCTTCAGCTATGGGCAAAATTTCATTCGAATCCAATCAGTAGTTTCGAAATGATCGAGAAAAAAATATTTTGAACGGCCATATTTACGGAACGCCGTCTTATTTTGCTCATTCATGAACTTGACCGCGACATTCGCGATCCAAACCTACCCTGAAAATTTGAAGTCCCTAGGCCTTTCCGTTCGAATGTTATAATTTTCTATGGTTTCTATGGTTCTGGTCATGCCATCTGATCAAAATGTAGCTTGAATATATCATTCTCCATTAAAATACAAATTTTGTCCCGATCGAATCCTTAGTTTCGAGATTATCGAGAAAACTAAATTTCAAACGACCGTATTTACGGAACCTGCTCATTGATAAACGTGAACGCGACATTTCAGATCCACACCTATCCTGAAAATTTCAAGGCCCTAGGGCTTGCCGTTCGAAAGTTATGATTTTCTATGGTTTCTATGGTTCTGGTCATGCGATCTGGAGAAATGTAGCTTGAATATATCATTCTCCATTAGTATACAAAATCTCGTCATGATCGAATCTGCAGTTTTGGAATTATCAAGAAAATTAAATTTCGAACGACCATATTTACGGAACCCCTTGTATAATTTTGCTCATAGATAAACTTCATCACGACATTCGAGATCCACACCTATCCTAAAAATTTCAAGTCCCTAGGCGTTTCCGTTCAAAAGTGAGGTACAATTTTCTATGGTTTCTATGGTTCTGGTCATGCGATCTGGACAAAATTTCAAATGTAGCTTGAACACCTCATTTTCCATCTGAGTGCAAAATTTCACCTCGATCGAATCTGTAGTTTCGAAGTATTCAGGAGAACAAAATTTTGAACGGCCATATTTACAGAACCCCTGGTGGAATTTGACCCATTAACGAACTTAACCGAGGCATTCGGGAACTGAACCTACACTGAAAATTTCAAGTCTCTAGGTTGTTCGGACAGACTCGAATTTTTTGACGGATTCGTCATCAGTGAGTCGAACATAGTCGTTTGAGACCATTTTCGGCTCAGAATTCGAAAAATACAGACATCGTGACGAAATGATATAGCCCTCATGTAAGTAGTACGAGCGCCTAAAAAAAGTCTAACTTTACGATAGAGTGATCAGTTTCCAGATTGCAACACTAGGGTTCCCCATTCCCGAAATATAAAAGGCAACCCTCGTACCCTAGTTAGGGTCAAGTTTTGTCAGTATCAATCATGTATTCTACAAATATTCTTCTTTGAGCTTCTATGTTTGTAAGCGCTTGTCTACTTTACACGAGGGCTATATCATTTCGTAACGATGTCTGTATTTTGCGAATTTTGGGCCGAACATTCAAACACCATCTTCAATACTCGAAGGGAAAATACCTCCCATTGGTGGTAATTGGAATGAACTTATTCTTGGAAGAACTAGAAATATGGGCTCATGAACTCGATGATATAGTAGTTGATAGGGACGCTACCGATGAGCAAATAATTTACCGCATTCAAGCTGCGGGAGATGAAATACTGAAACACCATAACAAAACGAATTGGATATACTGTATAGTTCTTATTCTGGGTCCTCGACATTAAGTCGAAGCATTTTCTTGCATGGGGAAAGCTTCTACAATCAGAGGCAGTCCAAAATTTTGAAAAAAAGATTTAAAGCTAGCTGGCTACTTTGATCTGCCGAGAATGATCTGCTCAGAACCTTGGAAGTATGAAATTTAAAAATATGTACTTAAATGAGCTTAGGACAGAAAATTGTGAGAATATACTTGATTGGTGGAGAAGACCCGAAAATGTCGTTATCGAAAATGGCCAAGGTTTTTCACGGAACGCCAGCAATATCAGAGCCAAGAAATCGGCTAGGCGTTGACTCCATGAGAAATCTTATGTGCCTTAATGGCTCATAATTCCGATTCAAAAATGTGTTAAATTTCATATTTTTCAAAATCTAGTTTGCGATTTTAGTTTCAATTCCATTATCATTTATTATTTTTTTTCGTTCTACTTACACGAGGGCTATATCATTTCGTCCCGATGTCTGTATTTTCCAAATTTTGAGCCGAAAATGGTCTTAATCGACAAGGTTCGACTCATTGATGACGAATCCGTCGAAAAATTCAAGTCTGTCCGTCCGTCTGTCTGGCCGTATACACTCTCGAACGGAACGACCTAGAAACTCGGGATAGGTTTGATTCTCGAATGCCGCGGTTGAGTTTCTTTTTGGGCAAACTTCGACCAGGGGTTCCGTGAATATGGTCGTTTGAAATTTAGTTTTCTTGATAATTTCAAAACTACGTATTCGATCGTGAAGAAATTTTGTATTTAATGGATAAAGATATATTCGAGCTATATGTGAAGTTTTTTTCAGATTGCATAACCAGAACCATTCAATCGAATTATTGAATAAAAAAGCTTGAGCACTGACGTGAAACCAAGATGAATGACCGAGCGCTCAGCAGCTCCTGACTTCACGTCAATGTTTTTCAAATTTTTCACCAGTGAATTTCGAACAACTAACAAAAGAGAAAATAGACCCAAAAATCGTCCTATACGATACAACATTGCAAAAAGTATGTAATCGAACCTTTCTGAGACTATATGGATTAATCCTCCCATTTTCAGTGCCACAATAATAAATTTCTCTAAATATGCTTATCAATGTTTTAATTCAATGTAAATTGATCATTTCCCTTAAAATCCCGTTGGAATAGATGGATAATAGGCCAATTTCTCAATTTTACTCAGATTAATTTTGATTGTTGAAAAAAATCGGTTTCATCAAGAAAATGAATTCAGAGGTTAACTATTCTTAATATTTATTTTCCCTTCTCGGAATACCGAAATGGTGGATGAGTGAAGATTATGGTGTATTCGTAGTAAGACTTTGGATAGTTCGATGTGGAAGTTTACCATTTAATTATTCACCATTTTCATGGACAAGGTCATTTCAATCCTTCAATGCATCTGATAATTGTGGTTCTATACAGAAGGAATTCCCGATAGGTTTAGAAGACCCTTATTTACATATTGGCTTATTGATCTACTTTTTTCATTGACTTTCTGTTTTTGTGGATTAAACGTTTCACCAAGCCTATAAAAAAAATCAGCCTCCCTATAAATGCCAAAAGAAACAGATTTTACTATATGTTTATAGGAATAGGAGGTCCAATTTGGTTTTTATTCTCACAATTTCAGGATGATCTTCATTGATGTAAACTTTTATACTTCCTCTTGATTTTTTCATTCTCTGGCTGTGGACGTATTCTTCTTTTATCCCGTATATTCTACTACTACAGCAATCTTCCGATTTTTCTTAGGACAGTTGCTTGTTTTGGACTCGATTTATATAATAATCGGTTTTAATACGTTCTCCGACCAGTGTTGAATCCAGACAATTTTCTCCGGGGGGGTATTTCAACATCTCGGGGGGGTAGTCAAAAATTCGTTCTGATTTTTGGGCGACAATATGGGGAAGTTGGTTCAAGTGCATAGCGATTGAGGCGACAGCTTCCTAGTATAGTAGGGAATTTGGAGCGGACACTTTTTCAATTGATTTTTTTGTGTAGAAGGAATTTTGTGAAGAATAAAATTTAATATTACAATTTATATAATCATAGGTACAGGGTGTTTCATGAAATATGCGCAGGATTTCAGGTAGTGATAGCTCGTCCAAAAATATGAAGAAAAGTTTTTATTAACTTCCCTCTAAAATGCACCATTTTCGAGATACAGAGTGTTGAAATTGAAAAAAAAATCGTTTTTTGCGAATATCTCCGGAACCTTTTATCGTACAGAAGACCGCTTTCGTGAGCATTTTCTAATCATAATAAGCTATGTTTTGTGCGGAATTTTTTTTTTAGTCTGAATTTGTGAAGTTTTTGATGGGGTAGTGGTTAGTGTTTACTACACAAAAAAGTTACTCTTGGTTATACGCTCTGAAGTCGACAGTTTTCGGGAAAAATCAGTTTTATATTGAAAAAATTATAAAAGCACTGCCGTGAAGTCAGGAGCTTTTGCACCTTGTGGGTAGATTCGCATTCTTCAGTTTTAGAAACCAATTGGAAAGATGTTGACAGCTGTCAAAGAAACTTTCAAACAAAAGCGATAATCGAGACTTCACGTCAGTGCTTTAGATGACCAATTTTTTTTTTGATAATTCGCTAGAATTTTTTACGGTATCTATGGTCTTGGTGATGCGATCTGGACAAAATTCTCCACGTAGTTTGAATACATTATTCTTCATCTATGTGCGGAATTTCATTCCAATCCAATAAGTTGTTTTGAAATTATCAGGAAAAAAATTGTTTGAACGGCTATATTTTCGGAACCCCTAGTCTAATTTTGCTCATTGATAAACGTGACCGCGAAATTCGCGATACGAACCTATCCTGAGAATTTCAAGTTTCTAGGCCTTTCCGTTCGAAGGTTATGATTTTCTATGGTTTCTATGGTTCTGATCATGCGATCTGAAAAAATTTCCAAAATATCATTCTCAATTTAAATACAGAATTTCGTCACGATCAAATCCATAGTTTTGAAATTATCGAGAAAACCGAATTTCAAACGGCCATATTTACAGAACCCCTAGTCTAATTCTGCCAGATGGGAGTGATCGCAACATAAAAGATCCAAACCTATCCTGAAAATTTCAAGTCCCTAGGCCTTTCCATTAAAAAGTTATAATTTTCTATGGTTTCTATGGTTCTGGTCATGCGAGCTGGACCAAATTTCGCATGTAGCTTGAACACGTAATTTTCCATCTGAGTGCAAAATTTCACCTCGATCGAATCTGTATTTTCAAAGCAATCAGGAAAACAAAATTTCGAACGGCCATATTAACGGAACCCTTCGGCGAATTTTGCCCAATAACGAACTCAACCGCGGCATTCGAGATTCAAAGATACCCTAAAAATTTAAAGTTTCTAGGAGATTCCCCGGAACCTCCTCCAAAAAACTGACCATATTTGTTCTCAAAAAGTCTTCATTATTTTCTCCATTTGAGTTGCCAGGTAGATAGTAAGGACCTATCAAAAGATTAGCTATTGCTCCCATCGAAACATTAACGCCAAATCAATATTTTTTATGCCGAACATTCAAAAGGTTGAGTTCGAAAGTTGCGTGCGAATTGATATTAGAAATTGACTATTCTTTTCTTCATTATACCAACCTTCAAATTAAACGAATTCTTTTTCAACATCTATTACAGCATATCTTCGCTTTTTTCATATATATCATATCCTTCTCTGAAAATAATCCGAAATTATAATCAAACTCGCTCAACGTAGAAAAAATCGACGAAAAATGAAGTAGGGTGAGTAATTTTTCAAAAAACACAAAAACTCAAATAACTCCCAAACTGTTGATTTTTGGATATCAATAAATATGGCTCAAATGACAGCAAATGAGTCATACAAACACATTTTTCAAGGTTCACGTCGAATTTGGAATCACCCTGTATATATCAAAATGAAATTAACAAAAAGTATCAACTGGGTTAGTGCAAAAGGAAACCATATAATTCTGCGATAATGAAATAGTTCGGAGAGAAACATCAACATAAAAAATTATGAAAAGCACTGCAGTGAAGTCAGGAGCTTTTGAGCGCTCGTTCATCCACCTTGTAGGTAGATTCGCACTTTCCAGTTTTAGAAACCAATGGAAGAAATTTTTGAAAGCTGTCAAAAGAAATTAGAAACTAAGGCGAAACTCCAGACTTCACGTCAGTGTTTTAAGTGAATTTTTTTTAGATTATTCCCTAGAATTTTCTACGGTACCTATCTATGGTCTTGGCAATGCGATCTAGAAAAAATTGAATGGCCATATATGAAGAAACCCTAGTCTAATTTGGCTCATTGATGAACGTGACTGCGACATTCGAGATCCACACCTATCCTGAAAATTTCAAGTCCCTAAGCCTTCCTGTTCAAAAGTTATAATTTTCTGTGGTTTCTATAGTTCTGGTTTCGCGATCTGGACAAAATTCCGCATGTAGCTTGAACAGGTCATTTTCCATATGAGTGCAAAATTTCATCTCGATCGCATCAGTAGTTTCGAAATAATCAGAAAAATTCCATATTTACAGAACCCCTGGTGGAATTTTGCCCAATACCAAACTTAACCGCAGCATTCGAGATTCGAACCTACCCTGAAAATTTCAAGTTTCTAGGTCATTCCGTTCGAGAGTTATCGTGCTTACGGCCGGCCGGACGAACAGACCGAAAGACTTGAATTTTTCGACGGATTCGTCATCGGTGAGTCGTGAGTCGAACCTTGTCGATTGGAACCATTTTCGGCTCAAAATTCGGAAAATACAGACATCGTGACGAAATGATATAGCCCTTGTGTCAGTAGAACGAGCGCCCAAAAATACAAAACTTGTTGCTTATTGAAGCGATTGTGAATATAGACCATTGAAATAAAGGGGTGCAATGGCAAAGTCCGAGTGGCAAAATTCTACTTGAACTAGCACTTTTGGATAGTGTTGGTGAATTTTGTTGGTTGAGTAAATTCACCAAAGCTTTGAATGTTATCGTTATCAGCGCAATATATGCTTGACAGAGTTCTTGCATTATTCTAGCTCGTTACTTCTTCAGTTCATATCATCTTTTAGCCTACTTCTCATCAAATACAGATCAAACAATCTCTTATGTATGACATAACAAGTAGTGTAAATAGGTACACAAAATGTTTCTTAATAAGTCGGTACGCCTAAAATAACATTCACCAATATAAAGCGAATATTGCCAAAGCATGATCCCCGCTTTGACAGCCGATCTTATAAAGTTTGGTATGAACACGCGAAATCCCTAGTTCTTCGGATACTATTAACATTAAGTTATCCGATAGTTTTTGCCTGTGCGGTACTAGTGATTATTAGTTTTCGAGAAGGCTAAGGAGGTAGGGTTTTATTTTATTTTATCGAGAAAAAAGGATACGTACCCTTGTAATTATGTGTTTTTCTCTAAGTTTTCGGAAATATAAGCCGTCTTTTGAAGCATGTTATGAAAAAGTTCAATTATATTTTCTTCATTCCCTTCAAACGTGACATGTCCGGGATATGGTGTTTTCCTGAGGTGAAAAAATGAATTATCTTCATGATATATACCTATAGAATTGTATGGTTGAAATAATTTTCGGAAGACCGATCTATATCAATAATTAAAAATATAATTTCGACCTTTTATGCCAATCCAGATTCTTTTCTCAATTTCTTCAATTTAATATAAATTAATATTGAAATCAGTTGTTATTTTATGAAACAAATTATCTTTTGAAGAAACTCATTCGGATAATATAATAAATTTTTTCCACTAGCTTCATATCAGATAAAAAAAATTAAAAATTACAATTAATTCAATTGATTCAACTCGAGAAAAAAACTATACAACAAAATTTGACACCATATCTCCAAGTCGACAAAAGCACTTTATGGAGCTTCACAATATCATAATTTATCATTATCAACTTAGTATTCACTACTTCATCGCAAGTATCGGCCGAATCAATCAAATTTATCATTATATTGTATGATGTATTTAAGAAATATAAGTTCAAGTACAAAAATCGGGAATTGAAAGGTAAAAGAAAATACAGTCACAACGGCTTCGCATATTACATAAAATAGTCCGAAGGTACTGAAATAAATATGAATTGATGTATGAATAGTTTTACTTATCTGCACGTCGTGTGTATGATGTTACTTCATCGAATATTTTTCCACCGCAAAGTTCTAGTCCTGATGATTCTCTTATATTTACTGCAATAATTGTCAGTATTTGTTGATAAGTTTCTCGAAAATGATGTTTTTTAAATTTGATTTTTCGGTTTCGAATAGTGCCTGATTTTTGTTTCAAATTTCATGCAATTATCTCTGATAGCTTACAATCCAGTTGAATCATTTGCACCAAAATTTTTATGAAACGAAAAGGACTCCAAATCCAAATCGTTCCCTGTTTTCTCCTTCTTAGGCCGTCATTCAAATAATCCACGCTGCTGATGGAGTTGATGCGAGCCGTTTGTCTGAATTGCTGTGAAATAATATTTGGAATAATCTGCAGAAGTGCCGGATTGAGATATGATTCCGGTATTTATTATTTATGAAATCGAAATCAGGCCTGAAAATCATGAATCGCTTACTGCTTGCTTTTAAGTTTATCATGAAGGCACTTATAACTAGAATAAGTTCAATATTTCCTTAAAATATTCTCTGTCATCAAGAGAAAAAAAAAAAATTATATACAGGCCTCAAGCCTCAAATTCTTTTTGACAGGTGTTAGAACTCATCAAAATAAGTCAAAATTTCGAAAATTCTCTATATAATATATTCACCAGGGCCGAGTATTTCGAAATCAAAGTTAACCGCAAATCTGAGAAATTTCCAACACGGACCTGATTTAGGTACGTATTGAGATCTGAATGTGTTTATCGGATGCCTCCAGTTTACGGGAAAAATATGACAGAGCGTAGCATTTTTGTTACCGAATTTCGCAAAGTTAGTGAAAATGCACGCTCCCCAGATCTCAACCCGTGTGATTTATTCTTTTGGGGTAATTTGAAAACATTAGGGTACAGTAACGGTGAGTTGAATAGTGTTGAAGAACTGAAGCAACGCATTGAAAATGCTTGTGACATTATTCGTGAGCAAACTGATGTGATTGTTGCTGCATATAGGTAATAATGCGTTATTACGCCGGGCAAGACTTTGTGAACATCAAACGAATGGTGACGAATTAGAACAATTTCTGTAAAAAATTTGGATCAATTTTATCGGCGAGTTCGTGAACTTCCTATTTTTTTCTAGGACCTTTTCAATCGGTAATATTTATTCTCCTTAGTTTGAACTTTAAGAATTATACCGTTCAGTAAAAATATCCTTATAAAAGTTGAAAGAGATTATTAGAATTTGCGATGAAATCCTTCACTTTATTTACTTGCTGGAATGCATATGGCACCCTGATTCATCGCAGATCTTCTTAAAGAGAGATAACACGATCCAGAGTGGTCTTAAGATTTTTATGCCCAAGATTTTTTGCGCAAATGGAATATTTCATATAATCAACTTCCTGCGAAATGATCTCTTTTGATGAGTTTTAGCAGCCTCACCTCAAAAAAGACCCTGTATAGAGGACTCGTATGAGTTGTCTATATGTGAATGATCTAATCGTTTCTTTCTTTTTCGAATCAAAAAATAGTTTCAAGTTGGAAGTTTGATCTTCGATCACAAATGCACATCAGGTTTATATAGAGCCTCATTTCTTTGATATTTTGTTATTAGCAATTTGTTCAATATACAGTGTAGAAAAGCCAAATAGAATAAATTCATCATCTCGGTTACTGTAAATATTCATGAAATATCATGAAACACGTCGAAATTAAATTTTTAAGTGGGAAGTATGCGCTTGTGGTACATCAAGATTATTGCAAAAATTGAATTAGAAAAAAATAAAATCATGTGATTACCGAAATTCATTATGTATAATATTCTCAAATCTTATTACAATAATACTGAACGTTTTTGCCTTCAAGATGTGATAGAAAGAGAGTAAGAAAAAAAAATTTGAAAAGCACTGCCGTGAAATAAGGAGCTTTTGAGCGCTCGTTGATCTGTAGGTAGATTCACATTCTCCAGTTTTGGAAACCAATTAGGAAATTTTGAAAGCTATCAAGAAAAATTTCAAACTAAGGCGAAAATCCAGACTTCACGTCAGTGCTTTAGGTGACCAATTTGTTTTTCGAAGATTCACTTGAATTTTCTACCGTATCTATGGTCTTGATAATGCGATCTGGACAGAATTTCCCACATAGTTTGAACACATTATTCTTCATCAATGTCCGAAATTTCATTCCAATCCAATGAGAAGTTTCGAAATTATCAGGAAAAAAATTTTGAACGGCTATACTTAGGGAACCCCTAGTCTAATTTTGATCATTGATGAACGAGACCGCGAAATACGCGATCCAAACCAACCCTGAAAATTTCAAGTCCCTAGGCCTTTTTGTTCGAAAGTTATAATTTTCTATGGTTTCTATGGTTCTGGTCATGCGATCTGGACAAAATTGCATGTATCTTCAACACGTTATTCTCTATCCGAGTGCAAAATTTCACCTCGATCGATTTTGTAGTTACGAAGTAATCAGGAGAACAAAATTTCGAACGGCCATATTTACGGAACCCCTGGTCGAATTTTGCCCGATAACGAACTCAACCGCGGCATTTGAGGTTCAAACCTACCCTGCAATTTTTAAGTTGCTAGGACGTTCCGTTCGAGAGTTATCGTGTATACGGACGGACAGACTCGAATTTCCCGACAGATTTGTCATCAGTGAGTCGAACTGTGTCATTTGATACCATTTTCGGCTCAAAATTCGAAAAATACAGACATCGTGACAAAATGATAAAGTCCTCGTGTAAGTAGTACGAGCGCTCAAAAAAAACCTTAACATTGTGCTTTCCAGATGGTACCATGAAAACTATGTGAAACACTTTCTGTAGCAATGTTAGTTTCTTCAACGCCTTCGCATACATGAGTGTTTTGTGATGATGAGTTGTATTTTATGAATTGTCTAATTTGTCTTTGAATTTCATTAACTTAAATTTTGAATAATGGTTCGATGAACGGAAATGCACAAAATAACAATTTTACAAATTATTGGTTACGGAGATATCACCCGACACGAAAAGAAGTAAGCCACTAATTTCATGAAAAATTTGAGAAAATTGAGGGACAATAAGTGAAATAGAGAAGCAGTTTCGCGAGTTTAGTCATGTAAGGCAGATTGAAAAAGCAGCTGCTAATACACTGTGTGAGGATGTGAAATTAGATGTGATGCACATAAATCAAGTAGAGATGCCTCCACAACATTCAATGTCAGTCGTGAATCGATCCTAAACATATTAAAACATAATAAAATGCATCCCTAAGAAATGATACCTGCTCAGGAGCTCTTTGATAGGAGAACTTATTTTTATGAACAAATGATGGACATGTTTGATAACAATATTATCCAATTAGTAGTTTCGTTTTCTGATGAGAACATTTCTCTTAAAGGTCATGCTAATCGTCAAAATTGCCGCTACTACTCTACCGAAAATCCTTACTGGATGAGAGAGGAACACACGAAATTTTTCTCAAAAGGTTAATGTTTGGGCAGGTAATGTTCGAAACCATATCATAGGCCCCTTTTTCATTGAGGGCAATTTGAATGGCGATAATTATTCAGCATTTATTCAAAATGATGTTGTTCCAACTTAGGCAAATTCATATCTTGATCAAGGGGGGAAGTATCTCGACGCAATATTTCCAAATCGGTGGATAGGAAGGCGATGAACGATCGAATGGCCAGCGCGATCCCCTGATCTTAACCCATTAGATTTCTTGTAATGGGTATATGTGAGGAGAAATGTGTACAAAACTAAAGCCCTCGATTTGAATCACCAAAAAGATCGAATGTGATTAGGTCGATCACTCCTGAGACGTTGAATAATGTTGACGTGAGGATGTTGCCAAGGCATTCGCGGTAAACACTTTGAACATCTTCTTCATTAACATTCATATCTACATTTAAATTACATTTTATTTTTCGATATTGTACCAAATTTCGTAAAACACTTGATTTTATTTTTTTCTATTTTGATTTTTGCAATAAACATAAAAATGATAACATTTCTTAATAGAGAATGAGGCGACCTTTCAAACGATGTATCACTTGCCCATACTTCCAGTTGAAAAATTGGAGGTTGTACCTGTCTTTCGAATGGGGCTGAAGTTAGGGTTTGCATTTTTACAAAGAATGACAATTTAAAATTAAAATTTGACGTGTTTCATAATTTCCATAAATATGTGCAGTAACCAAGATAATGAATTTATTCCATTTGGCTTTTCCACACTGTATAGGTCATCATTGGTTCAATTAGAGAGCAGTCTACCGAAGCAGTGGTTGAAACATATTAAAAATGAAATCATGTAGTCTCATTTCATGAATCCAGTTAAATGTAAAATATCCATAATTATCGTTTGCTCTATCACTCTGGACCTTGAAGATGAGGACTTCCTTGTGACTTTATACAAACAAGGTTTTCCACTATTCAACATTCAACATTACCATATACCTATGTACATACTGTTATAGAAATAAAAAATGAACATACATTTCTCAAAAGTTCAAAAAGTGTAAAATAAAAAAATAAATTCAAATTATATCAACCAAAGTCAAGAACCTTCAAACATCTAAGTAAATTCAGTAAATTCGATTAAAGTATGAATTTTTTAAAGAGGGTTAATTTTATTTGAATGTAACCATGGAAATTATAAAATTAGAATTAAGCAAGCCGGTTTGGAGAATTGAAAATCGTCAGAGTGAAATTGATCTTGAAAAAGAGTTGTTTGAAGAGAGGTACAAGAACGAAAAAACATCGAAGTATTATTGTAAAATCTGGTCAAATCGAATTGCATGGGACTTGAAGGAGTGAGAATTGAAATTGGGGAATGAAAGTAAAAATTATTGATGTACTTATCGTATTATCATAAATCTACAAAAGAGAAACATTAGATTTGGAGAATTTTTTTAGAAATAACAACGTGATGATACGTGATGTATATTTGGAAAAATCATAGGATGGAAAATCATCAGAATATTCAAGAATTTGTTCAATACAAAGAAAATTGAAGGAACTTTATCTGGACTGTTCTTTGTGAGTGTGTACATTTATGGATACATAGTTAAAGAAGATTTATTAATTAAGAATTTTCATTTTATTAGGATTAGTTTATTGAGTTGATTGAGTTCAGATTATAAGTTGTTGTAAACAAAATTTTTTTTATTTGTGCACCTTAAGAACCCTCCTTAAAAAAGAGTCGCGTAAAAATAAAAATAAAACTGAAAACAAAATTATTTGAATATTGTTATTTGGTTTCAATTATTTTCAGAATTTGAATAAATTTCATCAATTATACAGTTGAACCATAACAATACATACCAAAAAATATCAAGATAAAGAACGAAATTCGTGAAAAAGTTTGTAATGATCGACAAAAATTTTAGCGAAATTAGTCTCGACAAGTTAAACTGTGTCAGTTTCTTGACTGGTTTACTCTCGTAGTGGATTATTTTTGCAGGGTTAATTGAAGCAGAATTGATCTAAATGAATAGGCACAAATTAACAGACGAAATCCAATGGTTCGAGGGGTAGTTGCATGTTCAAAAGAGGGATATATATTTTTTTCATACTAATTTTTTTGATCTCCTTCAACAGCTGCGAAACGAGTGGGAATTAAAATTCATGATAGTAATGAACCCCATAAAATATTAAAAAAATGTGTTGGTCGAATGGTGATTTCAGATCAATAATAATATAATCAACCTGAATTCGCATCTCATTTCTTCATAGCCTTTTCGATTTCCTGCAATAACTACTTTTCTTCCATGAGATCGCCCTGAAGCTATTTCAACAACGTACCTACCCAATTTCTCCTAAATCATCGAATAATTTTGATGAAAAAGTTCAGACGTCTAATTGAAGTCTGGACACAGTAGGATTCCGATCAATTGGATAACATGAACCTAGATAAAATGCTCCCTCTTTCCAAATATGCTTAAATAAGTCTTGTATAATAGACTTACTGTAATTATTACACATCGGATTCGTTTATTGCAGTAACAGAAACGATCTCACTAATTCATACATCAATTCATTTCGTCTTCCGTGAAATTTGAAATGTCGTAGACTCCAACCATTCGCATAAATATTAAGAAATACTTGAGTTGGAGAAAGCTAAAATCATTTCCATTTTTGATAACGAAATTCAAGAAACGAATGAAAAAATTTACTTTGATTCAAAAAATTTTTCAAATTATGAATATTTCAAAGAGTTACAATCCTTCAGAAATTATTGAGGTTATTAATGCTTATTCATCAAGAAAAAAAATCTTCAATAAACGCCCGTGAAATATATTAACCTAACCCTATTAAAAAACAATATTCTCTTCGAAAATTTTTTTCATTTCATTTAAATTCTTATTTTAATTGATAAGTGTAGCTCAGCCGATGCACATCGTGGAATGTGGCGATAGCTGGAAGATTATCAAATTCAAATCACCTCTAATTGAGTAAAACTATGAACTGACAGTGCTTCCAAAAAATAAAAAACCCTGAAGGCTCCATTGGGTCACAAATTTCTCTTTCTGTTTAAAAGAAGGAGGCAAATTTCCCAGCGGCTTATAATTTAGGCATATGGGAAATCAATTGTTCATTTATTTACAGGAATTCCAGAAAATAAACAGTGGAAAAATGAAGAAGAAAATCACCAGAATTTCGAAAACAATTCAAAATTTCACTCAACAAAGATTATATGCGACAGATAGAAATTATTCCACAACCATAGGATTGGATCTTTTTGAAGACGATATAGAAGCTGTTCCTAAAAAGAGGAAGGTAGAAGAGAAGGAATGTATAAAGCCTTACAATGCTGTTCCAGGCCCACAACAGTTGCCGATTATTGGAAATGCTTGGAGATTTGCTCCTTTGATAGGTAATCAATTGCACATGGCACATATAAGTGATAAACGTTCACTTCCAAATGGGCATGAAGGGCGAAAGTGGTTGTTGCTGATCCACTACCTTCTTTTCTCCTACAACCATCAGAACTCCCAGCGATCACCAGAGGCGGTACCCTTCACCCACTAGTTCACCGGGTCCGAAAACCAAATCAGCACCGTTTGGTCGTGAAAGGACCAAATTAACCATACTGCTGAGCAATAGTGAACCATTTGATGAGCAAGAGGAGGTGTTTTTTCGGTTCGTGAGAGGCGCTCAGTCTGTCGCCGGGTCATCTTTTTCGTCCGTGAGTATTCCAGCTCCACCTCTAGGACGTTAAAGCACGATTTGACACCACATAACTGCCGGAGGACTGAGAAGTGGGGACCAGCCCTTCGGCACGAGCGACTCCCAGAGCACCCTTTCTTGCATCGAAAGAACATTTTTGCAGAAGGGCATGGGATGCGACTTCTATGGGGGTGGAGATGGGAGTCCTCTATCCGTTGATTCCTGCATCTCTCACGGGTTGTAGAGTGAAGTCTGGCAGAAGTAATATATCCACTTGCTCATTAAGTGGTTCACTTTCGGTTTTGGTAAACGAATGGGTAAAGAGTGCCGCTCCTGGTGATCGCTGGATGTCCTGGTGATCGCTGGATGTCCTGGTGATCGCTGGATGATTGTAGGAGAGTAGAAGGTGGTGAAGTGGCAGCAGCTAGCTCCAGGGAGGAATGTTATTCTTTAATGGAATTTCAAGAATTCTTATATCGAATTTCAAGTGTAGTGTATAAGTCACAGAATCACCATGTCTATATTGAGCTTTATTCAGTGAAATGATTCCAGGACAATACAAAATTCACGAACTAGACAAGGTGATGTGGTCTCTGAGAAGGGAATATGGTAACATAGTTAAAGTTGGTGGTCTTATAGGCCACCCCGATCTCCTATTTGTTTTTAACGGAGATGACATCAGAAAAGTTTTCAAGCAAGAGGAAGCTTTACCTCATAGACCATCTATGCCATCGCTGCATTATTACAAGCAGAAATTAAGAAGGGACTTTTTTGACGGAAATGCTGGAGTCATTGGGGTGTAAGTGGATGAAACATCAAAGAAAAATATATTTCATTCAGTTTGTTCTAGGCACGGTAAAAAATGGGAAGAATTCAGAAAAAAAGTACAACAGATTCTGTTACCTCCATCCGCAGCTAAAGTGTATATTGGTCCATTGGATGATATAGCCCGTGACTTTCTATCAAGGTAAGTTTGGAATTCCATATTCGATGAGCATTGTCTTAGATACTGCATCTTGTATTTCTATAACAAAGGACATTTGACTCATTTGAGTGGCTACCTTGAAGTGAATTATCTAAATAGTGGGTTAATGGTTGATGTCCAAGAAACGAGAAAGAAACTATATTACTGACAAAACAACAATGAAATCAATATCAATAAAATAACTTCATCAGGGTTGACAATGGAACGAAAATGCCTGCGAATTTGTACGAGATATCCTCGTCCCTTGTTATGTTCAATGTGGGTGTTCCTTTTTGAGCGCTCGTACTACTTACACCAGGGCTATATCATTTCGTCACGATGTCTGTATTTTTCGAATTTTGAGCCGAAAATGGTCTCAAACGACTATGTTCGACTCACTGATGACGAATCCGTCGAAAAATTCGAGTCTGTCCGTCCGTCCGGCCGTCCGTATACACGATAACTCTCGAACGGAATGTCTCAGAAACTTGAAATTTTCAGGGTAGGTTATAATCTCGAATGCCGTGGTTAAGTTCGTTATTGGGCAAAATTCGCAGAGGGGTTCCGTAAATATGGCCGCTCGAAATTTTGTTTTCCTGATTACTTTGAAACTACAGATTCGATCGAGGTGAAATTTTCAGTGTGGGTTCAGTTCCCGAATGCCTCAGTTAAGTTCGTTAATGGGCCAAATTTCACCAAGGGTTCCGTAAATATGGCCGTTCAAAGTTTTGTTCCCCTGATTACTTGAAAACTAAAGATTTGATTGAGATGAAATTTTGCACTCAAATGGAAAATGAGGTGTTCAAGCTACATGCGAAATTTTGTTCAGCTCGCATCACCAGAACCATAGAAACCATAGAAAATTGTAACTTTTGAACGGAAACGCCTAGGGACTTGAAATTTTCAGGATAGGTGTGGATCTCGATTGTCGTGATCACTTCTATCTATGAGCAAAATTATACTAGAGGTACCGTAAATATGATCGTTTGAAATTTAGTTTTCTTGATAATTTCCAAACTACAGATTCGATCGTGACGAAATTTTGTATACTAATGGAGAATGATATATTCAAGCTACATTTCTCTAGATCGCATGACCAGAACCATAGAAACCATGGAAAATCATAACTTTCAAACAGGATAGGTGTAGATCTGAAATGTGGCGTTCACGTTCATCAATGAGCAGAATTATACTAGGGATTCCGTAAATACGGACGTTTGAAATTTTGTTTTCTCGATAATTACGAAACTACGGATTCGATAGAGATAAAATTTTGTATTTTAAACGAGAATGATATATAAAAGCAACATTTTGTCCAGATCGCATGACCAGAACCATATAAACCATAGAAAATTATAACTTCCGAAGGAAAAGGCCTAGAAACTTGAAATTTTCAGGGTGGGTTTGGATCGCAAATTTCAAGGTCACGTTTATCAATGATCAAAATTAGACTAGTTAATATGGCCGTTCGAAATATTCTGTTCCTGATAATTTCGAAAATTCCGATTTGATTGGAATGAAATTTTGCACCTAGATGAGGAATAATGTATTCAAACTACGTGCGAAATTTTGTCGAGATCGCATCACCAAGACCATAGATACCGTAGAAAATTCTAGCGAATCATCGAAAAAAAATTGGTCAGCTGAAGCACAGACAAAGTCTGGAGTTTCGTCTAAGTTTGAGAATTTTTTTGACAGCTGTCGAAAATTCCTTCAATTGATCTCTAAAACTGGAAAATGCGAATCTACCTACAAGGTGGATGTACGAGCGCTCAAAAGCTCCTGACTTCACGGCAGTGCTTTTCGTAATTTTCTTGGAAGATTTCAAGGAAACGAACTCAATTTTCAATTCAAGATAATAATTAATTGGAATACACAATGCTAGATCAAAGGAAAACTCCAGATATTACGATAAGAAAAAAGCCATTACCTTTTTTGAAAAATGTCTAAAAGTTCATATCGACAAAAGGTCATATAAAATACCAGCATATCTACCTACTAGACAAGTAGCACCAGTCGTGCCTTGTGCCCATATACTCGACGGACTAAATGTTTTTACATCGGAGGCGGCTTCTTTGTGGTTCCACTACTTGAATTGGGTGAAATTTTGACTTCTGAATTATTAGCACAATTGGATTCTCCATGGAATAGCGAAAAACATGCAGTTGCGAAAACCTCCAAATGCTTCTTCTTCATGCATTAATAAACGGAAGAAAGATGTTGACAAATCGCTGAGCGCGCGTGCTTCGTTTGATTCAATGGATGAACTTCCGAAAATCGCGTATCATCGACATATCGAGATAGTTTTTTTTCGAATTACAAAGAAGTAGATAGTCTGACTTTCAACAGGAAGGGATTCAAAAATTTCGATAAGAGATTTTCAAAAAATGCAGAAAAATTATTGTTTAATTTCATGTAAGTATTTGAATCAGATAAAAAGACAATATATTATTTACTTTGTTTATGAGACGCAAAAGAATTTTCATATTCGTAGGTATATATGATCAATTTGTGAGAATATAGAAGAATAGAAAACTACCTTCAAAGTTGGATCGAAACCTCGTCCCTCAATTATGTTTGAACCAAATGATGTCATTTGGAACACACTATTGTAATGCTGAATATTCTGCAAGAAATGCTTAGATAGAGATTCTTGTCCTGAAAGTAACGAATTCAAAGGTTCGGGTGGCGTTGTCAGTTGTGGCAATTTGATTTTTCCATTCAAATAACATAATCCTGGGGATTCGTTTCGATATCTCAGGGCATTGCAGTATTGACAAATAGTGCTCATACTTCCAAAAGACACCAACATATTGCTAGCATAATCGACTGTGGGATCATATCTGAATGCTCAAAGTTGATCTTTTCATTGGATTCTAAATTTTTTTGTATCTCGTCTTAGATCGATTATATTAATTCTTCCGGAGCTGGGGCAGATCTTGATTGAGAACCTCTTGTTCTGTTTGCTCATTGTCTCGATTATCACGAACTCACCTTGATTCACGCGTCCGCCGACTAATATTTGGACGCCTCACTGCATTTTTATCAATCCCAATAACTATCCCACAACACAACGATATATATCAAACACAGTGAGTAATTTCTAGAAACACGATAAACGTCTCTCACACAAGTGTATATAAGTAATCTATGATTGTTCGCTTGGTCGGAGGAAAAAGGAAAGCCTTTTTTTCTTTTCCGTACGGTTTTTTCGGTAATATTTCGTTGTATAAAATAAACCTGGTCCTGATAATAATGAACACAACTGAAAAAGAATGATCGAATTTGGTGCAGTCGAGAATTTGGGGAACGTGATGCCCGCACATAGGTAAACCGTAGATTCCTTTTATCAATATAGATTGGCCCTAGGGCCTAGGGCGTTATTTTCGGGCGGTATAGCTATAACGCCCGCTCATTTTATTCGGCCTGTCTATCGAATGTTAATATTTTCCTATGAAAAAGTGGACCATGTTGTTTATGTTCCTATTTATGGATCATTCATAATTCATATTCATACATGCAGAAATTCTGATATCGAATTACAAACCAATTACATTATGGTATAGATACCAAGATACCACATTCATGGTACATAAATTTTCATGAGATTATGGATATTTGCAATGCCTTTCAAATCAACTCAGTTCAATTTGTGAATATTGAGTAAGTAGGAACTACCTTTTTTTTAAACTTATCTTTCGATTCGCATATTTTCCGCCTCATTGATCATAAGGTATCAAGTCGAATTTCGAAATAATACGCAAGAACTTTGCCTTCATGCAAGGTTATGTAAATTCCAGGGTTGAAAAATTCGAATAGCACCGACGTGAATTCAGGAGCTTTTGCGCGCTTTCTTTGTGTACCAAAACGGCCTTCAGTGCTTCAGCCATCGTTGTCAGTATGACAAGTACTGTCATTTTATTTTTCTGAACTTCAAAAGATGGAATCACCAAATTATATTGAATATATATATATCAGAAAAAAATTCATTTTTTTCTTGTACCTAAATGGCCTTCAGGGTTCATTGTCATCTTAAAATACCCCTATTTATCTTTCGAATCCGTTTAACTGGCCATAATGAACGAAAGTGTTCATTCATAACTTCTATGGTATCAGGATGAAAGTTCTGGTTGAAAAAATCTGAAAATGTGAATTAAGAGTTTAAAAAAATTAAAAAGCACTGCCGTGAAGTCAGGAGCTTTCGAGCGCTCGTTCATCCACCTTGTAGGTAGATTCGCATCTTCCAGTTTTAGAAACAAATTCAAAAAATTTGTAAGGCCAAACTCCAGACTTCACGTCAGTGCTTTAGGTGATTTTTTTTCGCTAGAATTTTTTACGGTATCTATGGTCTTGGTAATGCGATCTGGACAAAATTGAATGGCCATATATGAAGAATACACCTAGTCTAATTTTGCTCATTGATGAACGTGACTGCGACATTCGTGATCCACACCAATTCTGAAAATTCCAAGTCCCTCGGCCTTTCCGTTCGAAAGTAATAATTTCCTATAGTTTCTATGGCCGTTCCATTTGAGAGTTATTGTGTATACGGACGGACAGACTCGAATTAGTTCAAATACATTATTCTTCATCTCTGTTCAAAATTTCATTCCAATCCAATCAGCACACACAGATTCACTCCTATCCTGAAAATTTCCATAGGTCCCTAGGCCCTTCCGTTCGAAAGTTATAATTTTCTATGGTTTCTACGGTTCTGGTCATGCAAAATTTTGCATGTAGCTTGAACATGTTATTCTCCAACTCAGTGCGAAATTTCATCTCGATCGACAATTTCGTGCTTACGGCCGGACGGACGGACAGACTTGAATTTTTCGACGGATTCGTCATCAGTGAGTCGAACCTTGTCGATTGAGACCAATTGAACATCGTGACGAAATAATATAGCGCTCACAAGTAGAACGAGCACTCAAAAATAATAATATATGATAATGAAATTGAAACTAAAATCGCAAACAAAATTTTAAAAAATATGAAATTAAACACATTTTTGAATCGGAATTATAAGCCATTAAGGCACATAAGATTTCTCATGGAGTCAACGCCTAGCCGATTTCTTGGCTTTGTTATTGTTGAAGGTGTCCTTGAAAATAGCCTTTTCGAAGGTACAGATATTGCTGGTGTTCCGAGAAAAACCTTGGCCACTTTCGATAACGACATTTTCGGGTCTTCTCCACCAATCAAGTATATTCTCACAATTTTCTGTCCTAAGCTCATTTAAGTACATATTTTTAAATTTCAAACTTCCAAGATTCTGAGCAAATCATTCTCGACAGATCAAAGTAGCCAGCTAGCTTTAAGTCTTTTTTCAAATTTTTGAACTGCCTCTGATTGTTGAAGCTTTCCCCATACAGGAAAATGCTTCGACTTTATGTTGAGGATCCAGAATAAGGACTATACAGTATATCCAAATAGTTTTGTTATACTGTTTCAGTATTTTATCTCTCGCAGCTTGAAAGCGGTGAATTATTTGCTCATCGGTAGCGTCCCTATCAACTTTATCATCGAGTTCATGAGCCCATATTACTAGTTCTTCTAAAAATAAGTTTATTCCAATTACCACCAATGGGAGTATGCAATATTTTTTCCCTCCGAGTATTGAAGATCGTGTTTTGAAGCTTTTCAGATACTGACAAAATATACTGATCAGAACCCATTCTTTATCTGATATCTTTAGGGTTTCCAGTTTTCCGCAAAATAAAGTTTCACTTTTTTTACACTCAATCCCTTTGTTAGCATCTCCAAAATTGAAAGCCATCAAATTTTGGTATATACATCTTACAGTTTACGGCCTTGCAACTTGCAATCCCTGTTGACTTCAAATTGTATTTGATTTTTTTCGGAAGGTATCTAATCTTTATATATAAAAATTATGTGTTACGTTGTTTGTCCAGAATGTACTCCAATAATACTGAACCGATTTCAATCAAATTTTGCACACTGTGTGCAGTTTGATCCAACTTAGAAGATAAAATAGTTTATATCTCAATTTATAGTTGCAATATTTTTTTATTGCAATTATTTGTTTATTATTTATGACAAAGACTGATAATTATCCACGCGGCAACACGCGTCTCAAATCGACGACAGGAGATCGCGTCCCCACTACACCGATCTGTCGACCATAGCGATCACGTGCGAGGGGTGATGCCAAGTTTCTGGGTCTTTCCCAAAACTGAAGAAATTTGGAACTGTATGAGAACTGGGGAATAACTTTTAAAAAAATTACGAAAAGCACTGCCGTGAAGGCAGGAGCTTTTGAGCGCTCGTACATGCACCTTGTAGGTAGATTCGCATTTTCCAGTTTCAGAAATCAATTGAAGGAATTTTCGACAGCTGTCAAAAGAATTCTGAAACTTCCAGACTTCATGTCAGTGCTTCAGCTGATCAATTTTTTTTCGATAATTCGCTATAATTTTCTACGGTATCTATGGTCTTGGTGGTGCGATCTGGACAAAATTTTGCACGTAGTTTGAATACATTATTACTCAGCAAGGTGCATAATTTCATTCCAATCCGATCAGTCGTTTCGAAACTATCAGGAAAATAATATTTTCAACTGCCATATTTACGGAGTCTAGTTAGTTAGTCTAATTTTGCTCATTGATGAACGTGACTACGATATTCACGATCCAGACCCATCCTGAAAATTTCAAGTTCCTAGGCTTTTCCGTTCAAAAGTTACAATTTTCTATGGTTTATATGGTTCTGGTCATGCGATCTTGACAAAATATTGTTTCAATATATCATTCTCGATTAAAATACAAAATTTCATTTCGATCGAATCCGTAGTATCGAAATTATCGAGAAACCAAAATTTCAAACGACCGTATTTACGGAACCCCTAGTATAATTTTGCTCATAGATGAAAGTGATCACGACAATCGAGATCCACACCTATTCTGAAAATTTCAAGTCCCTAGACCTTTCCGTTCGAAAGTTATAATTTTCTATGGTTTCTATGGTTCTGGTCATGTGATCTGGAGAAATGTAGCTTGAATATATCATTCTCCATAAGTATACAAAATTTCGTCACGATCGAATCTGTAGTTTTGAAATTATCAAGAAAACTAAATTTCAAACTACCATATTTACGGAACCCCTTGTATAATTTTGCTCATAGATGAACGTGATCACGACATTCGAGATCCACACCTATCCTGAAAATGTCAAGTCCCTAGGCCTTTCCGTTCAAAAGTTACAATTTTCTGTGGTTTCTATGGTTTTGGTCATGTGATCTGGACAAAATTTCACAAGTAGCTTGAACACCCCATTCTCCATTTGAGTGCCAAATTTCATTTTGGTCGAATCTGTAGTTTTCAAGTAATCAGGGGAACAAAACTTTGAACGGCCATATTTACGGAACCCCTGGTGGAATTTGGCCCATTAACGAACTTAACCGAGGCATTCAGGAACTGAACCCACACTGAAAATTTCAAGTCTCTAGGTTGATCCGTTCGAGAGTTATCGTGCTTACGGCCGGACGGACGGCCGGACGGCCGGACAGACTCGAATTTTCCGACGGATTCGTCATCAGTGAGTCGAACATAGTCGATTGAGACCATTTTCGGCTCAAAATTCGAAAAATACAGACATCGTGACGAAATGATATAGCCCTCGTGTAAGTTGTACGAGCGCTCAAAAATCAAGTTTAGGGTTAGGGTAGGCTAAGGTTAGGGTTAGGTTAGGGTTAATAATAAATCCACTGGCTTGAATGGTTTATTACAATATAATGAGACGTAGACCTCAGCTACAGCAACGCGTGGACGAGTCTGCTAGTTTTACTTATAGAAGAGTTGAAATCTACATCAGTATCGTTTATATCATTTTCTGCTCCAATCTCATTCTCCAAATACTCCAAATCCTTTTCGATGTCTAAACTGTTTCGATTTGTTTCAACAACTACCATGAAATCCTGGAAAGCTAAGTTTGGAATATGTGCGAAACATACAAAATAATTATTTTTGTTGTCAAAATCGGGAACTGAAGTTTCCAAAGAAACGCATCATTGTAAAGTTAACCGCCATATTAACAGTTGCACATAAGCACATCATAAGATTTTGGCATCACAAAGTGAATGTTGACAAAAGATGCACTTATATAGCTTCCCCCAGCAGGCACAAAGTCTATAACAATTGAATGAATATTCCAATATTTGGCCACAAAGTGAGCTGTAATGGCTTAGTAGCCTTTCATACCAATAGATGACCACCCATCAATAGCAAACGAGCCAGAATCGGGGCCAAATGGCCCAGCAGACGTAGTGTGTCAGTATCACTCATTAGATTGCCACTTTGTAATTATAACCTTACTCAACTAAACGGGGTAAAACGTGCCCGATTGCCATGTGAGCAAGAAACGCAATACAAATTTCCCTTGTTCCTACTGTGTCACCGGTTCATCGAGAAATTTCAAGATCTTGAAATTTCTTGAGTCAAGACAAGATATAATATGTCAAGAAAACATCAGGACATGATTTTTTTCAATTTCTTGTCTTCTTCCCAAGACAGGACAAGAAGTTGTTATCAAGACGAGAATTCTTGTCTTGAGTACTTATTTTTTTCATTTTCAATCAGCCTCTTTATTTTGCAATAAAAAAACTACCCAAGCAAATTATTTATATGTTCGGAGAGGAGTCTCCATTTTTTGAACTTGAATGCAGACATTCTCACTGATGGTCTGGAAATAATACTCATGATCTGCGGCAAAAATATTTGCAATACAAATTTTCGTTGAATGTTTGGTGCGGTACAATGAATGGTCATCTCATAGGAGCTCATTTTTCGACGAAAATTTAACAAAATTGATGAGATACTTTTTTAAAAAACATTTTGCCTCAACTGATTGGAAACATTAATTTGTGAGGTTTATGGTTTCAACGAGCTGAAATTACCTCCCACCACCATCATGTGGATGCAAAAAGCGATTATGCTGGGAACAGTTAACACGATCCGGCAAGTCGTTTTTCCCCACTCACTAACGACCAAAACTGCTCTTGGTGTAAGCACACCAAGTGTATCCTGACAACCCACTGTATCTTGAAAACTCACTGTTGTGCGTGTGAAAAAAATATATATATTGTCGATTATGAATTATATAAACCCATGGATTGCTTCATAGGATGTTTCGAAAATAGTGTTGTGTGAAATTTGCATTCGCACCAATTTTATATGGGACTAAAAGGAGTGAATCCGGGAGTTGTAAAATATCCGAACTCGAACGCAAGGAGATACGAAATATATTGTTATCCATGTATGATACCACGAGTTTCTTTTGAATAACAAAAGTTGAAATTCGCGCAATGTTTCCGGCAAACTAGAATTGTTTGAATTGTTGAATGTAAATAATTGTTTATATAATCAGCTTTCCTCATAACACTGATGTTAACTGCAAAAATAGTATGAAGAGTACCCATTGTTTTGTTCAAAAATTTCGTTAGGTTTTCATACTTGAGAAAGAAATTGCCACACAACCTCAACAAGAAACGGAATTATTGGATCAGATGAAGTATTTAGATTCCTTGGTAAGAAAGGTTGATCTGGTCTCTATTGCGCTGGTTACAATTTCCCTCATATCCATAAAAACATACCAACCTAGATTCACATAAATATATGTAATCCATAGGCATAGATTATACAAGCTTCATCTTCGATTACATCATTTTAATGATAAATATTCATCAAGTTCATCGTTTTTAAAATATGGATTGGAGATCTTGACGGTGAATGGACTCTATTCTACATTCCTCAAAACATGTAGTGAATATTTCAGGAAGGGTTACAGATTTTTTTCCCGCTTTTTTTTTGAACCTTTTCAATCAAAAAGTACTACTTTACTCGAAACTATTATACCACAATATAGTTTCGAGTAATTCACTTTTCACATTATTTTTATTTTGTCATAAGTAATTTTTCTTGTAGTGTTATGGTGCTTATCATTCACTCGTGAAAAATATTTCAATGAATTTGATATAGATTTTCATTCAAAAAACCATTAAACATAAAAACTCAATAATGAAAAAAATCGAGACAAGCACTGACGAGGAGTCTGGAGCTCTTGCGCGCTTGTTTCTATGTACCAAACCGGCCTTCAGTTTTCATTGTCAGCTTCGAAAAATAGAATTTCCGAATTATTATTGAATACTAGCAGGCCCGACCAAGCGTTGCTGTGGCTAACGTTGAATTATATAGTAGTCTTTGAATAAAGAACCACAGGAAGGAGCATTCGAAGTGTTTCTTCACCTACATCGTAAACAAACGCACATGGGAATAACATGGATAAGATTCAGACAACAAAATCATTGCAGCAGTCGATTTTCGTTTATGTTCAAAAGGAAGACTTGGGAAACTGTAGATCTGAACTGAACGTATATAGTGAAATTCAGGATGGACTGCAGTCCGCGGACTGTCAGATTTCGATTTTCAGATCAGATCTTACTTTATGGTGTGTAGTGCGCAACAGGTTTGGATCGTCAGTTCAAATCGACAGTGCTGGGACTGCAGGCCGCCGGTGCGTGCAAAGAAGAAGCGACTAGCAGAACAAGGCTCTGAAACAACAATCATAGGCCCAGAGCCAATGATAGGGATAAATATAGTCTGCGTCAAAACAGTGATCCATAAATGGGTCTACTCACAGCACAAACTGAAGTGGTCACAATTGGATCAGCAAGCTAATTCTGAAAGGGCCCTAATCTAAGCAAGCAAGTAAACTTCTTTTGATAAGGTGGGAAAACTTCAGAACAGTCACAGGTCTATGTATGTACTGGACATTGGTCTCGAGGAAACACCTGCATAATATATGCATATTGAACAGCGAACGCATATGCAGACTATGCGATGAGAAGGAGGAAACAGGCAACCATATCATCTTTGAATGCGAAGCAACCGCTCAGTGAAGACACAACCTAGAGAGTGATCCAACTGAAACAATACCAGTCCACGAACTTCTCTTAGGACTAACCTAAGGAGGTGAAAAAGGTACAATAAGCTGCAGTACCGAGGGAATAAGTAGACCCCATTTTAAAACTACTACATCATATGATTAATTCATGGCCTTTTTAATTTCTTGGAATGATATTGATTTCTTGTCGAATAATTGATATTTTGCATTTAACAATTGTATCTTCGGAATATTATCATAGATTCCATGAAAATATGTATACTTAGTCTTCATTTCATTAACTCTTGAATTATTTTTTCAGAATGGAAGAATCGTTGGATACAAATCAAGAGCTTCCTCCACATTTCTTATCAGAAATATATAAATGGGCTTTAGAATGTGAGTAACAAGTAACAATTCATAGACATCCACCCTAATGAACATTTTCCATAACTTATCAATCCAGCGTTTCAGTTACTATAATAGAGGTGGTCGATTGGTCTCGAGGGAACCGATCGCGGTGCAAACAAATTTTTTGCGACGAATCGTGCCCCTCGGGGCACAGTGGCACGGTCTCGATACAGACCGCAGGATGTGTAAATAGACGTTACAGCGTGGAACGAGGGCACGGCTCGGCAGACGACTCGGCAGCCGTCTCAGCGAAAACTTCTTTGTCTGTCTCTAGCTTTGGGGTACAACGTTGTTAAAATAGACAGAAAGAAGGTTGACGCAAATTGTTCCAGGGTCTTTGAAGAATTCCTTGAAATTGATCGAAAAACATAGCTAGAGAATTATAAGGATTTTGACTCCCAAACCTTACAGTCGGCCTTGATCTTTCATGCAAACTTTCTTCGTATTAATAAACTTTGTTTACGGATTGTTCAGAACTGGTCCGGAATTGAACTTAACTTGTGTAGATTCTTTTAAGTGAAATCGATCACTAGCCCATTCCCATTCTGGACGCTGTGTAAACTAACAGCCTCCAAAACGGCATCAGAAAAGGTTTTATAATGTTATGTATGAATATTTCGATATCTGGCTCCTCTATTATGGTCATATCGCAATATAGTATAACTTTTTTTGCGTTTTTAGCCGTAGTTCGAGTGTCACTGGATACTAGACTTGGTTGCTTGGAGCCGAACCTACCGAAAGATTCAGAACAACAAAGAATAATAGATTCGATCAACACATTTTTCTGGAATGTGGCAGAAGTTGAACTCAAAATGCCTGTTTGGAGGATTTACCAAAATAATGCTTTCAAGAAATATATTGGCGCATTAGAAGATTTCCGAATGTGAGTAGACAAGAATTATATTTTCTTTTATGGAACCCCGAGGTGTGTTTCCATTTCAATGAGGTATGGGGTTGAAAAAATGCAAAATGAATCATGTAAATATCCACACTGCTTGCGCGAGAAGCCGAATCTTAGCTTGGCATATTGCCGGTAATGTTGTTTCATATAAACTAAGGAATATACATAAATTTATTATGGCCCTTCTCAACAGCTTCTCGATTCTGAATGATATTGTGCTTGAGGTTATTTACTCATCACTCATCATTCACAACAGATCCATTGGCCTGTAACTTAGCTGGATATAGTTTTCACCTTGTTCAATTATGGGTATTATTATAAAAGTTTGCCAAGAACAGGGCCAATGCTGAAGTTTAATGATGCTACTTTGGTTTCCTTTCATTCATTGTATCTATTGATTCCAATTATACGATGTAAGTATTAGGTAATTTCATTCATCAAAACGATATTCGCGAGATTTCGATGTGGTTGTCAGCATATGTCCTCATTTTATTTCTAGGTCTAATCTAATACACTATCCTTTCCGCCAATTTGTTTCTCAACTTATTATTTCTATTTAATAATATTCCATTCAATTTGATAAGTTTAATAACTGAATTTTCGGTAGAGCATGATTGCAGATGAATTTTTTTCGTTTATATTTTCATGATTGGTTACCCTCTCAGTTACACTTTTTTCCCATGATGACTGCTATTAAATCTTTCTAGATGTCAATTCAACCTGGGTATGAGTTAGCCTTCAAGTTTTCGCAAGGGAAAACGCCGCTGTGGAAATCTTAGCTACACTGATAAGAATGTTTCATGTAGGATCGTATTATAATTTTAAATATTGAGCATGATGACTCCAAGCCTTTGATCTCTTTCCTCGCATTTTTTGTGTTAATCGAAAAAACAATATTTTGCAAGAACCTATTCTCAGTTTGGACCTTAGTATCAGAATATCTGGAAAATTAATAGGATTAATAATACTCCTTATATTAGGTTAGGGAAAAAGAAATCCATAATTTGCTCTCTAGGTGACTGTATTGATATATATCTCAGAGAGTATTGCTCCTACAAAACTAACTGTAGGCTCGTGGAAAAAGTGACATTCCGTGCTACAGTAATTTCTTCACTGTTTTCAGATAAGTCGAGTCAGTTTTGAGTTATAGGGTAAAAAAGATGTAAACAAAGAAAAAATTCGGTATATTTCACAATTTTTCTTCGATAAAGGCGAAAATGCAAGCCAGGCTCCTGATATTATGAATGGTGTTTATGGTCCTGATACTGCCACAGCCAACAATGCGCAATTTTGGTTTCATCGATTTCGCTCCAGGAATTTCGATGTTAAAGATGCACCTCGCAAAGGAAGACAGTTCGTCGACAATTTTGATGAAAACGAAGAAAATACCGCTGTTGACCAGCATGTGAGCAGTCATAGCATCGCCTAAGACCTGAAGATCGACCACAAAAAAAAAACATATAAGAAGGCTGGATTGAAGAAACTCGATGTTTGAGCGCCATACGTATGGTTGCAAAAAAACATGATGGATAGAATTTTCATCTGCGATTCATTATCCAGACGAAATTAACTCGAGCCATTTCTTAAACGGATGGTGACTGGGGATGAAAAATGGGTCACATACGACAGTATTGTGCGAAAACGATCATGGTCAAAGCGCGGTGAATACGGAATCGGCTGAAACTGTGGCCAAACCAGGACTAACGTGCAGAAAGTTTTGCTATGCATTTGGTGGGACTGCGAATTCGGACCAGTACTTTCAACAATTGGACCATTTGAAACAGAAGCGATTGACCAGAAGCGGCCTGAAGTGGCCAGAAGTGGCCCACAGAAGGGGTTTTGTCACAACACATCTTTATTGACTCGCCAAAAACTACGGGAGCTTGGTTGGGAAGTTTCGACCACCTTACAGTACGGATCTTGCACCAAGTGATTACCATATTTTCTTATCCCTACAAAACACCCTTCGAGATAAACAAAATTACGAAAAGCACTGCCGTGAAGGCAGGAGCTTTACAGCGCTCGTACATGCACTTTGTAGGTGGATTCGCATTTTCCAGTTTCAGAAATCAATTGAAGGAATTTTCGACAGCTGTCAAAAAATTTCTGATAATTAGGCAAAACTCCAGACTTCATGTCAGTGCTTCAGTTGATCCATTTTTTTTCGATAATTCGCTAGAATTTTCTACGGTATCTGTGGTCTTGGTGATGCGATCTGGACAAAATTTTGCACGTAGTTTGAAAAAAATTATTCCTCAGCTAGGTGCAAAATTTCATTCCAATCAGATCAGTAGTTTCGAAACTATCAGGAAAAAAATACTTTGAACGGCCATATTCACGGAACCCCTAGTCTAATTTTGCTCATTGATGAACGTGACTGCGATATTCGCGATCCAAAACCACCCTGAAAATTTCAAGTTCCTAGGCCTTTCCGTTCAGAAGTTACAATTTTCTATGGTTTCTATGGTTCTGGTCATGAGATCTGGACAAAATATTGCTTTAATATATCATTCTCGATTAAAATACAAAATTTCACAACCCGATCGAATCCGTAGTTTCGAAATGATCGAGAAAACAAAATTTCAAACGACCGTATTTACGGAACCCCTAGTATAATTCTGCTCATTGTTAAACGTGAACGCGACATTTCAGATCCACACCTATCCTGAAAATTTCAAGTCCCTAGGCCTTTCCGTTGAAGAGTTATGATTTTCTATGGTTTCTATGGTTCTGGTCAAGCGATCTGGACAAAATGTAGCTTGAATATATCATTCCCCATTTGAATACAAAATTTCGTGACGATCGAATCTGTAGTTTTGAAATTATCAAGAAAACTAAATTTCAAACGACCATATTTACGGAACCCCTAGTATAATTCTGCTCATAGATAAACGTCATCACGACATTCCAGAACCTCACCTACCCTGAAAATTTCAAGTCCCTAGGCGTTTCTGTTCAAAAGTTACAATTTTCTATGGTTTCTATGGTTCTGGTCATGCGATCTGGACAAAATTTCACACCCCATTCTCCATTAGAGTGCAAAGTTGCATCTCGAATCTGTAGTTCCGAAGTAATCAGGAGAACAAAATTTTGAACGGCCCTATTTACGGAACCCCTGATGGAATTCTGCCCATTAACGAACTCAACCGAGGCATTTGGGATCTGAACCTACACTGAAAATTTCAAGTCTCCAGGTTGATCCTTTCGAGAGTTATCGTGCTTACGGACGGCCGGACGGACAGACTCGAATTTTCCGTGAGTCGAACATAGTCGATTGAGACCGTTTTCGGCTCAAAATTCGAAAAATACAGACATCGTGACGAAATGATATAGCCCTCGTGTAAGTAGTACGAGCGCTAAAATAGGCATCTTGAGAAGATTTTGAAGAACACTTCGTCCAGTTTTTCTCGAATACATCATAAAATTCGGCTGGAGGTTAATGTTGATGATATTTCAAAATTTTGGATCAGGAAATAAAATTGAATATGTATTTTCAAAAAGCTGAGCCCTGTATTGAAGATTCTTCAGTCTGCCTCACATTATATACCCTTTTTTTTTGTATACAGGGTGTCTACTTGCAAAAGGGCCAAACTTCAGGGAAAGATCATATATGAGATTTGCAATAAACATCAAGACATGGTCGAAATGTTGACGGTTTTTCTTCAATTTAACATTTCTTGATTTCACGAAATATTTCAAGTTTTTCCATCAAATCAATTATACTTCAGTTATCTTTAGAGCCTCATCGGATTTGACCACATATTTGGAAACAGCATTAAATTTTCCACAAGACACTGACATGAAGTCTGGAGTTTTGCCTAAGTTTGAGAATTTTTTCGACATCTGTCGAAAATTCCTTCAATTGATTTCTAAAACTGGAAAATGCGAATCTACCTACAAGGTGGATGTACGAGCGCTCAGAAGCTCATGACTTCACGGCAGTGCTTTTCGTAATTTTTTTCTTTCAAGGTGTTTCAGGCATAACAATCCAAAGTCGTAAGGTCGGGGCTGCTTGGTGGCCATCTTACCGGGTCGTACCTCCCAATCCATTGCACCCCAAAATATTCATTCATTAAGTCTCGCAAATTCCTGCTTTGGGAGTCATGAGAGGTGACCAGTAATACTTCCCGATCGACTCAACGCTGAAAAATTCATTACATCAATCCAAAGCAGCTTAACGGACATATTGGATGAAATGCCCTGACTAACAGACAAAATGTCTGGTTTCAGTGGATGGCTGCCCAGCTCATAATAGCCGGAATGTACGGGACTATCAATATTTTGGATTGGAAGGTACGGTCCGGTAAGATTGCCACCAAGGTGCCCCGACCATAGGCCTTTGGATTTTTATGTCTGGATCAACTTGAAAGAAAAAGTATATATATTCGCGTTCAGACTCGAGAAGATCTGATCGAAAGAATAAATTTGTGTTGTGCAGAAATGCGTCAGAAACGTTGTGAACATCGCAGGTTTGAAGGTTCAGTGCGAAGGCCATGTGTAAAATGTATTGAATAAGGACATTTCGAACGATTGTTAAAGGTAGTATTAGTCTGCCTTCTTCACATATTTTCATAGAATCTGTATTATTAAAATTCAGTTTATTCCTCCAAATTATTTCGATTCGACAGATAAATTCATGATTTCCATGAAAATAACTTAACAATATTCAATCATAAAGAGCTCCAAAATAGAGCAAATTGAGGTTTGGAATATTTCGACTTATTCGTTGTTATCTTGTTAGCCATTATATTAGGGCAGAAGACAAGCAGCAAGCACAAAATTGATATGTCATTCGAAAGCTCAATAAATGGGGTTGTTTTTGATGAAAAGAAAACATGTCCATAATTAATGATTTTTCATCGAATAAAACATTGGAAAAATATGACTGGTTTTGTTCACTTCAGAATCGGGACATTCATCTCCTTACCACGCCCGCAATAAAACTTTTTTGGCAGACTGAAATTCTTATCTTGTGGAAAATTTAATTTTGTTTCCAAATATGCGGTCAAATCTGAAGAGGCTCTAAGGATAACTGAAGTATAATTGATTCTCTGAAAAAACTTGAAATATTTCTTGAAATCAAGAAATATTTAATTGAAGAAAAACCGTGTTATATGACATTTTTTATTGCAAATCTTATGTATGATCTCCCACTAAAGTTTGGCCCTTTCAAAAGTAGATACCCTGTTTATTATTTTCGAGTCGATTCACACTACGACGTCCGACAAATCATTTTTAGGATTTCAAGTTTTCACTTCCTACGACACACTGGTTAACATCAACAGACATGTATTTCAGTTCGATCAAGTTTTTCACTTTCATTTCCAATAATTATCATTCAAAGAAACGTGTCATCTTAATAAATCGAGTTTTATGAACAAGAATAACATTCGACGAATTTACTGTGCTCTATTGATTTAATTCAATTTGGCTCTTAGCTATTACTTGTCGTTATATAATTCGAGAATTTTACAGAGAACCGGTTGACAAATGATACAATACTGTGAATTATCGTTTCGAAAGTCATACCCTTTTAGCAAATGTAATTTATATTACGGAAATAATCAGATAAAACTATTTTATTATGCAAATACAATACAGCAAACCGTAATATTGAATTTCGATATTATAGTAGTTTAATGCACCATTCAATAGTTGGTATGCTCATTACTCAGTAACATAGGCAGAGTTGAACACAGAGGAATGATTTGTTCAACTCGATTTTTTGGCAACAGCTTGACTATATTTGAAGCATGCCATGGTATAGCAATGTCAACGTTTGATCTTTGATAATTTATTGAGAAAATTTGATTTTCTCAGATGGATAATGACTTGTTTAAGCTACATGTAAAATTTGTCCAGATCACATGACCAGAACCATAGAAACCATGGAAAATTATAACTTTCGAACGGAAAGGCCTAGGGATTCCAAAATTAGACTAGGGGTTCCGTAATAATGGCCGTTCAAAATATTTTTTTCCTGATAATTTCGATACTACTAATTGAATTGAAATGAAATTGCGCACATAGATGCAGAATTATCGAAAAAAAAATTTGGCACCTAAAGCACTGACGAATTCGTCGAAAAATTCAAGTCTCTCCGTCAGGCCTTCCGTCCGTCTAGGTGGATGAACGAGCGCTCAAAAGATCCTGCATCTGCAAAATATGGTATACATGTGGATAAACATGATTAAAAAAAATTCATGGGAACCATGGAAATTATGTCTTTCTAAAATGTAAATTCAATCCGAAAAAATTGAGAGTATATTCCTGCTTTGCCGGCTGAGCACTTTCGACGATATCAAACAATTTTGGAAGGGTTAATTATTTTCACATCACCCAGATTACTCTGAAAATTTCTGTTCCACTTTGGCTTCAACTCGATCTGGCTATTCCGAAATAATATTCGATCATACCAGTAGACGTTTAAAATTTATTATCTATATTAGATAGATTTTCAACGATATCTTTTTTTAAATTTTATTCCCCCACCCCCGAATTGTTGCCTTCAAACATCATGGATCGGTTATGGAGTGCAGTACCAAATTTCATGGAATAAGTTTTTTATAGTTTCAGAAAAAAGCTCTGATCGCCGGACGGATTTTCGTTTATTATTTCCTATAATAAACCTTTGGAAACGTCTGAGTAAAAGTATTGCATAATGATAGTCCGTCACGATTCACGAATATCCAATGCACAAGGTTACCCATTAATTTCACTCATTTTTATTCGTTAGCGATTCAAAAGTTCATCGTACCGATTATAAATATTGTGTTACGAGGAACTTGCAGGTTACCTACTTTATTTCATTGTCAAGTTCAACTTTCACTTCATGGTAAACGAAATCGAAAGTTGATCACAAAAGTGTGTTACCTACATTTCTCCTATCGGCCAGACAAGAATCTCGGGATTTTAGGTCGAAACTATTATTTTATGCGAGTGAGTTATATAATGCGCAACTTATAGTTATTCCAATAATGGATATGATTCTTCAACATCTGTGGATTATGTCAGAAGAAACAATTTATGTTTGTCGATACCTAACAGTAATAGCATACAACCGATTTAGATATTTATATTTGGACACGGAAAATCATTCGGAATTATTTCGTTTTGCTATAGAGTATTTTGATACATACCTATTATGTTTTTGAGGTCAAAGAAAGCAGATTATCCTTTTGGTAGTTATTTGTGCAAGTATAGCCCTGCTCTGTACTGGTATGAAAACGGAAGGACATCAAAAATATAATTTTTGTTTGAAATTGATTAAATGCGTTCAATGATTATGCGTCATTCAATAATAATGGTACTTTTTGAGCGCTCGTACTACTTACACGAGGGCTATTTCATTTCGTCACGATGTCTGTATTTTTCGAATTTTGAGCCGAAAATGATCTCAAATAACTATGTTCGACTCACTGATGACGAATCCGTCGGAAAATTCGAGTCTGTCCGTCCGTCCGGCCGTCCATCCGTCCGGCCATATACACGATAACTCTCGAACGGAATGTCCTAAAAACTTGAAATTTTCCGGGTAAGTTCAAATCTCGAATGCCGCGGTTGAGTTATCGGGCAATATTCGCCCAGGGGTTCCGTAAATATGGCCACTATAATTTTTGTTTTCCTGATTTTTTCCAAACTATAGATTCGATCGAGGTGAAATTTTGTACACAGATGAAGAATAACGTATTCAACCTACATGCAAAATTTTGTCCAGCTCGCATGACCAGAACCATAGAAACCATAGAAAATTATTACTTTCGAACGGAAAGGCCTAGAGACTTGAAATTGTCAGGATAGGTGTAGATCTCGAATGTTGCGGTCACGTTCATCAATGAGCAAAATTAGACTATGGGTTCCGTAAATATGGTCGTTCAAAATTCAGTTTTCTTGATAATTTAAAAACTATGTATTTGATCGTGACGAAAATTTGTATTTGAATTGATAATGATATATTCGAGCTACATTTTGTCCAGATCGCATGATCAGAACCATAGAAACCATAGAAAATCATAACTTCCGAACGGAAAGGCCTAGAGACTTGAAATTTTCAGGATAGGTTCGGATCGCGAATTGTGCGGTCACGTTCAGCAATAAGCAAAATTAGACTAGGGGTTCCGTAATTATGACCGTTCAAAATTAGACCAGGGGTTCCGTAAATATGGCCGTTCAAAATATTTTTTTACTGATAATTCCGAAACTGCTGTTGGATTGGAATGAAATTTTGCACATACATGAAGAATAATGTATTCAAACTATTTGGAGTATTTTGTCCAGATCAGGAAAAAATAGTTTGAACGGCTATATTTACGATAGCCGTTCAAACTATTTTTTCCTGATAATTTCGAAACTACTTATTGGATTGGAATGGAATTTCGCACACAGTTTGAATTTTTTTTGACAGCTGTCAAAATCTTTCCAATTGGTTTCTAAAACTGAATAATGCGAATCTACCTACAAAGTGCATGCACGAGCGCTCAAAAGTTCCTGCCTTCACGGCAGTGCTTTTCGTAATTTTTATTGAAATAGAACATATAAAGATAACCTATAAGAGTGTTGAGTATTTTTTTCAACGCGAATTACTTTGAAATATTTCAGTTTCGATGTCCTTCTTGAACTGGCCAAAGAGAATCTAGATTTCAATCAATCAAAGTCAACATTATATAACATGAAAAAAATATCTTACAAGTACAAAAATGTTGATTCTCAATAATTATGTAATCGTTATGTTCGGTCAAGAAGTTGTCAATTTGTTCCCCCTTTCCAGCAGAATACTGTGTCATAGTATTCTGCTTGATTTTTGATATGGAGGGTCATTTACATCAGGACTGGTCATACAAACGATGATTATGAGAAACCTCAAGTGTTCGAGGAACTCGAGAGGCCCCTTATGTTGGGGTTTCATCTCCCATAGATTTGAATTATTATTAATATGAAATCAAAAGAAAGAGAAAACGAATGACAACTTCTTGACCGAACATAACAATAATTATACAGGGTGCCTACTTTTAAGAGGGCCAAACTTCGATAGGAGATCATACATGTGATTTGCGACAAAAAATGTCATATAACACAAGGTCGAAATGTTGACGGTTGTTCTTCAATTTAACATTTCTTGGATTCACGAAATATTTCAAGTTTTTCCATAAAATCAATTATACTTCAGTTATCATTGTAGCCTCATCAAATTTGACCACATATCTGCAAACGGCATTAAATTTGGTACAAGGTGAGAAATTCTGGATACCAAAAAATTATTATTGCGGCCATGGTAAAGAGATGAATATCACGATTCTGAAGTGGACAAAATCAGTCATATTTTTTCAATAGTTTTATCAATGGAAATTCATCAATAATGGATATGTTTTCTTTTCAGCAAAAACTACCCCATTTAGCTTGCTTTCGAATGACATATCAACTTTCTTGCTTGATGCTTGTCTTCTGCCATTATATCATGGCTAACAAGATAACAACGAAAAAGTCGAAATATTCCAAACCTAAATTTGCTCTATTTTGAAGCTCTTAATGATTGAATATTAAAGTTCTCATGGAAACCATGATTTCATCTGTCGAGTCGAAATAATTCAAACGAATAAACTAAATTTTAATAATACAGATATAAAAATCCAAAGGCATAAGCTTCCAATCCATTGCACCCCAAAATATTCTCACATTGAATAGCGCAAATTCCGGCGTTGGGAGTCATGAGAGGTAAACTTTTTGGACCAGTAATACTTCCCGATCGCCTCAACGCTGAAGAATTCATTACATCAATCCGGAGCAGCTTAACAGACATATTGGATGAAATGCCCCTGGTTAACAGATTAGTATCAATTGAAATTTAGTTTATTCGTTGGAATTATTTCGATTCGACAGATGAATTCATGATTTCCATGAGAATAACTTTAATATTCAATCGTAAAGAGCTTCAAAGTAGAGCATATTTAGGTTTGAAATATTTCGACTTCTTCGTTGTCGTCTTGTTAGCCATGATATGATAGCTAAAGACAAGCAGAAAGCACGAAAGTCGAAACACACTCAATTAGGTAGTTTTTGCTGAAAAAAAGGCCATAATTAATGATTTTTCATCGATAAAACTATTGGAAAAATATGACTGATTTTGTTTACTTCAGAATCGTGATATTCATCTCCTTACCACCCAGAAGTTCTTATCTTGCTGCAAATTTAATGCTGTTTCCAGATATGTGGTTGTGTTGATGACGCTACAAGGACAAATGAAGTAACGGGTGATTTTTTTGAGGTTAGGATTTTCATGCATTAGTATTTGCTCAGATTTTTTTGAGGTTAGGATTTTCATGCATTAGTATTTGCTCAGTATGCTTTGACATTTCATCATGAATAGACTTACTAACGAGCAACGCTTGCAAATCATTGAATTTTATTACCAAAATCAGTGTTCGGTTCGAAATGTGTTTCGCGCTTTACGCCCGATTTATGGTCTACATAATCGACCAAGTGAGCAAACAATTAATGCGATTGTGACCAAGTTTCGCACTCAGTTTACTTTATTGGACATTAAACCAACCACACGAATGCGTACAGTGCGTACAGAAGAGAATATTGCGTCTGTTTCTGAGAGTGTTGCTGAAGACCGTGAAATGTCGATTCGTCGCCGTTCGCAGCAATTGGGTTTGTGTTATTCGACCACATGGAAGATTTTACGTAAAGATCTTGGTGTAAAACCGTATAAAATACAGCTCCTGCAAGAACTGAAGCCGAACGATCTGCCACAACGTCGAATTTTCAGTGAATGGGCCCTAGAAAAGTTGGCAGAAAATCCGCTTTTTTATCGACAAATTTTGTTCAGCGATGAGGCTCATTTCTGGTTGAATGGCTACGTAAATAAGCAAAATTGCCGCATTTGGAGTGAAGAGCAACCAGAAGCCGTTCAAGAACTGCCCATGCATCCCGAAAAATGCACTGTTTGGTGTGGTTTGTACGCTGGTGGAATCATTGGACCGTATTTTTTCAAAGATGATGTTGGACGCAACGTTACGGTGAATGGCGATCGCTATCGTTCGATGCTAACAAACTTTTTGTTGCCAAAAATGGAAGAACTGAACTTGGTTGACATGTGGTTTCAACAAGATGGCGCTACATGCCACACAGCTCGCGATTCTATGGCCATTTTGAGGGAAAACTTCGGAGAACAATTCATCTCAAGAAATGGACCGGTAAGTTGGCCACCAAGATCATGCGATTTGACGCCTTTAGACTATTTTTTGTGGGGCTACGTCAAGTCTAAAGTCTACAGAAATAAGCCAGTAACTATTCCAGCTTTGGAAGACAACATTTCCGAAGAAATTCGGGCTATTCCGGCCGAAATGCTCGAAAAAGTTGCCCAAAATTGGACTTTCCGAATGGACCACCTAAGACGCAGCCGCGGTCAACATTTAAATGAAATTATCTTCAAAAAGTAAATGTCATGGACCAATCTAACGTTTCAAATAAAGAACCGATGAGATTTTGCAAATTTTATGCGTTTTTTTTTTTAAAAAAGTTCTCAAGCTCTTAAAAAATCACCCATTATAATCGATTTTATGGAAAACTTGAAATATCAAGAAATGTTAAATTGAAGAACAACTGTCAACATTTCGACCATGTTTTATATGACATTTTTTGTTGCAAATCACATGTATGATCTCCTCTTGGAGTTTAGCCCTTTCAAAAGTACACCCTGTATGATTATTCAGAATCAACATTTTTCTACTTGTAATACTTTTTTTTAAAGTCATTATATAATGTTGACTTTGATTGATTAAAATTCAGGTTCTCTTTTCATCCAATTCAAGGACATCCAAACCAAAATATTCATTGTTTTTAATTTCAGCAAAAATAAAGTCATTCAATGTCTCTTTGAAGGAATAATCATATTGTACAGGTTTTCTGTTACTGTTAATTTCCAGATAGAATGACTAGCCTTCTTTTCTCAACCAAAATTCTTTGAAGAGACCTAGGACAAATCTGAAATTAAGACCCACTTATTAATCAGAATACACTTTCAGTAGTTAAATAATAGTTTAACTGAAACACTAGCGAAACTCGATCAATGCTAGCGGAAATATCTGCATAATCTTTGAAAAACTCGCATTGAAACCGATACACTGCTCCACGATCCGAGCGATTACACATAAGTTGAATTATTCCAGGTGCAATAAGTTAGGTGCACTGTGTTGAGTCGTGCATCACTTATAAGACAGATAAACTGTACATACTTCACACAGTGGTAGAGGGCACTCAGACGGTTCCAAAAATACTCCACATGATAGGTCTCAGACCATTCGTTTGGCTGATACAGGGCGATTTAAAGTTTTCGGCCATATTTTCAAAATGCTCCATTTGAAAAATGAATAATCACAAATTCATGTAATTCGGTATACAGGAGAACCACACGGATATCTATACCGCTAAACAGGTGAGAAGAATAATTTCAGAAATCATTGATATATAGAAAGGTTGAAAAGTTGATATGCTCGTTCGAACTACCCTTCAATATAAACTCATGAAATCTCGTGGCACACACACAAATTCTGAGGGAAAAGATATCGAGTACTAGCATTCGGACAGTGAAAATTTTCGATGGCTTGATTTATAAATAAAATCGGTACAGAAGAACGTGTAATATTGTTACCTGTAGGCTAAAATCAGTTTGAATCATTTTAATCAGGAAAATTGCAATATGCAGGTCTGGACTCTTATTTCAGATTGGCTTCATTTAGCTCACAAAACCATTAAAACGCCCTGTATGTTAACTAGCAGAATGAATTTTCGATCTATGATTTCTGAAAATATTTTTCTCATCTGTATAGCTGCATAGATATCCTTGTGGTTCTCCTGTATACTGAATTTCATGAATTTGTGCTGATTCATTTGTGAAATGGAGCATTTGAAAATATGGTCGAAAACTGTATCAGGCAAACGAATGCGTGTGAGACCCATCATGTGGGGTATTTTTGAAACCGCCTGAGTGCCCTCTACCACTGTTTCCATTATATCGAAGGACGTTATTATTCAGGTCATTTTTGATAGATTAGGTTCTATAATATGGTGTCCGAAACTTAACCGTTATGGAGATAACAGGGCACCATACACAAGCGGATCTGTGATATCTGATACGTTGCGAGCCTAATTAGTACATATATCATTGCGTTAATGGTATCAAATCCGTGAGTTATTGGTGTAAAATCCCACATTGATAAATACCTGTCGAATCAAATCTCTACGTATCAGAACTGTACGGATTATCCGCCCGTGTAGATTTTTTAAAGAATCCTTTATTTTTTGGCTTTTTCATCAATTTTTTTCGGATTGGATCTCCTAGGAGCCTTTCTTCGATGTATCTAGTTGAAGGGGATGCCAATTAATGAAAATGATCAACAGAACCTGAACCTACTACTGACAGCTCAATAAGACCACTCGACAACGTTTAGAATCAAAGAATTTTCACTGAGTGTTCTCAACTTTGAAGCGCTTTCCTTGAAAAAAACTTCATGGAACTTATTATGCAAATAAGTTTAAAAACTTCTTCGTCTCCTCAGCTATTCAGAAAGGTATAACACCTGCTATTGAATAGGCAAAACATTGACCAAATAACAGGTAAGGTAGTAGAGGGTACATTTTTAGTTTGAGGTAAAAGTAGCTAAAATAGGCAGGAAGTATGGCCCTATCAAGTTATTTGATATTATGGCCATCCACATATTAAGACTGAATCTCTTTTTGACCCTCTTGTTCTTTTTTTGGGTTATCTTGCGCTTTGGGAGCCCACTAATGGGCGTTATGATAATTTGTGATGCCAAAGTTCGACTCATCTGTCTACACGAAAAAAAGACCGAATCTTCAATATCGGCAAGATTTAAAATGACATACCTGAGGCTTTATGGCTTTGTCTCCCGCGCACGAAAAATACCTAAAATACGTAAATAAAACAAAGAAAAACAGAGCAATATTTTTATAATTCATGTTCGACATGGCCGCCGCTACGACCTTAACTGTCATTTGGTCAATGTTTTGCCTATTTAATAGCAAATGTTATACCTTTCTGAAAAGCTGAAGAGACGTAGAAGTTTTCAAACTTTTCTGCAGAATAAGTTCCATGAAGTTTTTTTCAAAAAAAAGCTTCAAATTCAAAAACACTTCAAAATTCTTTAATTCTAACCGTTGTCGTTGTCTTATTGAGCTGTTAGTAGTAGGTTCTGTTTCTGTTGATCATTTTTGAGGGCTCGTAATACTTACACGAGGGCTATATCATTTCGTCACGATGTCTGTATTTTTCGAATTTTGAGCCGAAAATGGTCTCAATCGACTAGGTTTGACGCACTGATGACAAATCCGTCGAAAAATTCGAGTCTGTCTGTCTGGCCGTCAGTTCGTCCGGCCGTATACACGATAACACTCGAACGGAACGACTTTAAAACTTGAAATTTTCAGGGTAGGTTCGAATCTCAAATGCCGCGGTTAGTTTTGTTATTGGCCAATATTCGATCAGGGGTTCCGTAAATATGGCCGTTCGAAATTTTGTTTGCCTGATTACTTTGAAACTACAGATTCGATCGAGGTGAAATTTTGCACTCAGATGGATAATTACGTGTTCAAGCTACATGCAAAATTTTGTTCAGATCGCATGACCAGAACCATAGAAACCATAGAAAATTATAACTTTGTAATGGAAACGCCTAGGGACTTGAAATTTTCAGGATAGGTGTGGATCTCGAATGTCGTGATCACGTTTATCTATTACCAAAATTAGACTAAGGGTTCCGTAAATATGGTCGTTTGAATTTTTTTTTTCTTGATAATTTCAAAACTACGGATTTGATCGTGACGAAATTTTGTATTTTATTGGAGAATGATATATTCAAGCTACATTTTTTCCAGATCTCATGACCAGAACCATAGAAACCATAAAAAATTATAACTTTCGAACGGAAAGGCCTAGGGACTTGAAATTTTCAGGGTAGGTTTGGATCACGAATTTCGCGATTACGTTCATCAATGATCCAAATTAGACTAGGGGTTCCGTGAATATGGCCGTTTAAAATATTTGTTCCCTGATAATTTCGAAATTACTCAAATTTGGCACATAGATACCGTAAAAAATTCGAGCGAATCATCGAAATAAAAATCACCTAAAGCACTGAAGTGAAGTCTGGAGTTTCGCCTAAGTTTGAATATAATAGAGAGGAGATTAATTATAAGAGAGTGCCTAGAAGAACATGTGGTACCTTATATGCTCCTAATAGCAGAACATTTTCTGCTTTTGGACGACAACGCTCGTCCACACAAAGCACAAATAACCAGACAATATTTGAACGAAGCCGACATCAAGTATTGGACTGGCCCCCAAGAAGTCCGGATCTCAACCTTATTGAAGACGTGTGGGATACACAAGGAAAGAAAATTATATTAGGCGAAACTACAGCGGGTAATAAAAAATTATTGCATTATCTCCTTCAAACCTGTGTTTTGATTCAAGAATAGATATATCGGTATGGATTAAAAAACAAATTGCTCAAGAAAGTTCCGGTTCGTCAAATCGATATCAGAACATGATGAATAAGATGAAAGCATCAGCAACCTTTCAAAAAATTATCGAAATTGGTCAAAAAACTCAAACTTCCATCCGAAAAGCCATATTCTGTGTGATTAATATGTTCTCTTCTCCAGGCATATTTCCCCAGAATAATATACCATACGAAGATTCCTTCGAAGAGACTCTTCCCCAGCTAATTCATAATATACTGTGAAAGTTTCAGATCTGACAGAAGTTGTATTCCCAGGAATTTTAGGTGGTTAGTCTCCAGTCAAAAAAATAATGACTAGATTTTTCCAGGGTTCATCCTCATCATGTTTGCACCGAACCATTGTTGAGCTTTCCTTATCGTTGTTCTAGTATTGATCTCTAGTTCTTATTGGTTACGGGCTACATTAATAAAGTTCGTATCATCCACAAACATGACTGTGTCTGCCTGATCTTAATTGATCATTGGTGGACCCAATGAAGAGTATTGGTCCCAAAGTGGATCCTTGTGGGACTCCTAGGGGAAAACAGATCCCAGTTGGAGCATTCCTCACCGATTTGTACTCTCTGGTACCTGTTTCCAAGGCAGCTCCAGAGTAACGCCTCTTATCCCATAGTAATTCAGTTTTTTCAACAGCAGAGGCTGATCAATGCCAAGGCTGTTGTTGTAGATTTGCCCTCCAGGTGGCCATGTTGTTGATTGCTCCAAATATTTTGCTTTTCGAAGTAGCTGGTGAAACTATTCTCCGTTGAACTTTCTAAAATTTTTGAGATGCGGGTTGTATTGTAATCGGTCGTAAGTTACGCATCTCTCCTGGGTCTCCTTTTTTGTATAGGAATTACTCGGCTCTTCTTAAGTTGGTCGGGAAAGTATCCTTCTGATATACATCTCGAAAACATGGCACACAAGGGTAGGCAGACTTAAGGAATGATCTGCTTCACAACTTTCGTAGACATTATATGTCTCTTGTATTCTTACTTTTCATTGTTCTTGTAAGTTTCTCAATCTCTTCCGGTGTAATTTCTTGCATGTGAATGGACTCCGTTGGTTGTTTAGGAGGTCTTCTGGTGTTGGGCTGGAACTGTTTCGATGTTGATGAAAATTCATTAATTTCGTCGATTTGATCCTTGTCGAATTAGACCCTGTTCATTATTTTATAACAGACCATATCATCTTCGTTTTATTTTCCGCTCTCCCTATCCTTTCTAGGTTCAAACTGAGGTTAATATCTGTCAGTTTCTCCTTGTGTCTGGTCTTATATGAATTGCATGTCCTCCTACTTAGATCATCTCTCCTCACTTCACATACCGTGGCCAATGCATCTAACCTTTTCTTGATCTCGATGACCTCTTTATTTATGTGGGCCCTTTTTCTTCTCCTTCTATAACATATGATTGTTACTTTTCTGTGCATGCCACATTATTCCAATTAAGTCTGTCGAGTTTTCAACTTTTCAACGTTGACATGGCCTATGCATCTGGTCAGTTTTTTGTGCAATTTTTGAGGTGATGTTATTTCCCTTACTTTATAGTCCAGAAGCTGTCCCATGTGGTCTAATAAGTGGGGTTCGAATGTCTTTGTCCCTATTTCCAGAGTCTGTCGTTGTCTATCAGTGATTGCGATGCGTGGTCACTCTGGTGGTTTTCAACCAAACTCTTCGAACAACTCCTTCAATTTTCCTGATTCCTCACTATCTTTGGACATATCTATGTCCAAATATGTGCTTGTGCTATGTACCAACACAAAATGAACCATTTCGAATTGTCTCCTTATTCCACGACGGGTGCGATGTATGGTACCTTACCTTACTCCGCAACCTCCGTAACACCCGATGACTTTACATATTTGTTGAATGAAAATCTATTTTGCAGACTTTGCTCGAAATATATTCAGAAAACTATGGAAAACATGGCCCTCAAAGATTTCGAGAATATGAGAGAAGAAAATATATCGATTGTAGAAAAGATTTTACTTCAAACAGGAAATCCCAAATTGGCAACAGTCCTTGCAATAGATCTGCTGCTGGTGGGAGTCGACACTGTAAGTAGGATACAACATGTACACATAATTTGATAATGGTCTTGAGATCCGAAAAATACGCTTTTCGAAACTCAAAACCCAGAATCTAATGATATTTTTAGAATTTTCGATCCGTTTTAATGCGAGCATATACCGAAACTCGTTTCAAAAGAGTAGTTATTCACGTTTTTCATCATTTGTACACAGTTCAATTCAAGAATATTTGGTAATATTGAATTCCAAATTTGCTATAATATTTCAGACCTCCATCGCTGTCGCTTCCACTCTTTACCAACTGTCACAGAATCCAGATAAGCAAGAAAAATTGTATCAGGAACTGAAGACAGTTCTACCAGAGCCAGACACCAAATTCACAGCAGAAACTCAAGAAAATATACCATATTTGAAAGCATGTATCAAGGAAACATTGAGGTGAGATAATGAAAATTCACATCTTCACTAATCTTCCCCAATTATTTGTAGTGAAGCATATTAGTCAAATCTGGGCAAGAATCTCGGAATGAGATATGGTCGGCTATAAACTTGTATAAACTTTCATTTTGATCCCCTTAAACTTGCCTCAAAACCTACTTATCGTAGGGTGTCCGCGACTACAAAAAAATCGATTTTTTACACATTTATTGCAGATATCTCGTTTCTTATTGGTTTTAAGCTATTTGTTTTCATTAAAAATATTGTAGAAGATTGAATTCTCTACAACTTTTGTTCGAATAAATTCTTTATATCTTAACCATTCTCGAGACATAGGACAGAGCTCGAGCTGTTTAACTATTTAGAGCATTCGGGGTCAACCTGTAGTCCCGATTAAAAACACGCCATAAAGTTTATAAACTATTGATTAATATAATCTGAATGATTTGCATTTTACATCAACTTTTACGTTATAATTAATAATTTTTCTCAATAATTCAGTATCTATTCATTTAATAACACCTACCCGTGTAATTATAAACTCATTAAGGGAAATACATTAAATATTTGTTAATTCTTACCTTATTTATACTTATTACTTCCTAACTAAATAAGACAATTACTAAAAGCACTGCCGTGAAGGCAGGAGCTTTTGAGCGCTCGTACATGCACCTTGTAAGTAGATTCGCATTTTCCAGTTTTGGAAACCAATTGAGGAAATTTTTGACAGCTTTCAAACAAATTTTCAAACTAAGGCGATAATCCAGACTTCAAGTCAGTGCTTTAGGTGACCAATTTTTTTTTCGATAATTCGCTAAAATTTTCTACGGTATCTATGGTCTTGGTGATGCGATCTGGACAATATTTCGCACGTAGTTTGAATACATTATTCCTCAGCTAGGTGCAAAATTTCATTTCAATCAAATCGGTATTTTCGGAACTATCAGCAAAAAATATTTTGAACGGCCATATTTACGGAACCCCTAGTCTAATTTTGCTCATTGATGAACGTGACCGCGATATTCGCCCTGAGAATTTCAAGTTCCTTGGCCTTTCCGTTCAAAAGTTACAATTTTCTATGGTTTCTATGGTTCTGGTCATGCGATCTGGACAAAATGTTGCTTTAATATGTCATTCTCGTTTAAAATACAAAATTTTATCTCGATCGAATCCGTAGTTTCGAAATTATCGAGAAAACAAAATTTCAAACGACCGTATTTACGGAACCCCTAGTATAATTCTGCTCATTGATAAACGTGAACGCCACATTTCAGATCTACACTTATCCCGAAAATTTCAAGTCCCTAGGCCTTTCCGCTCGAAAGTTATGATTTTCTATGATTTCCATGGTTCTGGTCATGCGATCTAGAGAAATGTAGCTTGAATATATCATTCTCCATAAGTATTCGAAATTTCGTCACGATCGAATCTGTAGTTTGGAAATTATGAAGAAAACTAAATTTCAAGTGACCATATTTACGGAACCCCTAGTATAATTGTGATCACGACATTCGAGATCCACACCTATCCTGAAAATGTCAAGTACCTAGGCGTTTCCGTTCAAAAGTTACAATTTTCTATGGTTTCTATGGTTCTGGTCATGCGATCTGGACAAAATTTCACATGTAGCTTGAACACCTCATTCTCCATTTGAGTGCAAAATTTCATCTCAATCAAATGTGTAGTTTTCAAGTAATCAGGGGAACAAAACTTTGAACGGCCATATTTACGAAACCCTTGGTGGAATTTGGCCCATCAACGAACTTAACCGAGACATTCGGGAACTGAACCCACACTGAGAATTTCAAGTCTCTAGGTTGTTCCGTTCGAGAGTTATCGCGCTTACGGATGGACGGCCGGCCGGCCGGACGGACAGACTCAAATTTTCCGACGGATTCTTCATCAGTGAGTCGAACATAGTCGATTGAGACCATTTTCGGCTCAATATTCGAAAAATACAGACATCGTGACGAAATGATATAGCCCTCGTGTAAGTGGTATGAGCGCTAAAAAATTTATTCGAACAAAAGTTGTAGAGAACTCAATCTTCCACAATATTTATAATGAAAATAAATAGCATAAAACCAATAGGAAACGAGATATTTGCAATAAATGTGTAAAAAATCGTTTTTTTGACCTTCGACCATGGAATATCGGTAGTCGCGAACGATAAGTAGGTTTTAAGGTAAGTTTTAGGGTATCAAAATAAAGGTTTATATAAGTTTATAACCGACTTTCTCTCATTCCAAGGTGAAGCCCCTTATATTCCTGGGCTATCGATTTTTAGGTCACCTAAAATTACTCATTTAAACAAACAGAAAACTTTTGCAGTATATTCAGTAAGCGATTTTCATGATTTAAATTAGGGGTGGTGGCTTGGCCTCGGAGGATTTTTGTGCACCGCAGTCATCTGAACTCTTGTAATTGAACATTCCACTACTGATTCCCTAGGAAATTCCTTTCTTTAGCGAAATGGATGATATCCCCAGGGGACTTGCGTCTTATTTCTGCAGGTCTAAGCCCCTCGCCTCCCAGCAGCGCAAGTCTGGCATTTGTGAAGTAGATATAGATTTAGATTTTGAGGGGGGTTTCATTGCACTGCGACCATAAGGTCTATTCGCCCTTCATCAGAGCTGTTCATGACATAACGTAGCTACAGCACGCCCTCGAGTTCCAGAGTTCGAATGAAATCCAGTAGACCTTCTGGCTTCAAGGAGGTTACTTCCTCACTTCTGAAAGTCGCTTTTCCAAAGCATTGTTGCGTTGGCGAGCGATTGCGAGGCATTCCGTCACCAGAATCTGCACTCGTCGTTTTCTGTTAGACCCTGTCATGAGGTGCTATCTGAGGTGGCAATGCTCTGTGAGGAATATAGTGGAGAGGTGTGGCATAATCTTGCTAAGATCCAGATACTTCTTAGATCTCGCTGTATCAAAGTTTCAATAAAACTTCTTGAAATGATCCGTCTCCAGGAAGATTCTGCCAGAGTCTTTCTCTTTCGGTTTTTTCCTTCTCCAGAAACTCTTTCTTGTAGGTACATTTTTCTATACCACTGAAAGGTTCAGGGTCAATGAAAGGGATTTGTGCTTCTTTACTGACAAATGTGTTGGCTTCTTCATTTCCTTTGATTCCCTTGTGACCAGGAACTCAGACTAAACCCACCTTGTTATTCTTGCGTATTCGTTGAGTTTTCTTCGGTACTCCGATACCATCTTAGACTCAATGATATGAGAGCTCAGTGCTTCAACTAGAGCGTGACTGTCAAATTGTATCGCATCACATCACATTATTTGGTAGTTTATAACTAGGTTCTTTTCCACACATCTGTCCATTGCAAGTAGAAGGCTTGAAAGACGCTTGGACAGCGGCCTATCGATAGAGAGCATTTGGTGTTGTTATTTTTTTTTTAAATGTGGGCTCCCTTGCTCAATCTTCTTTTCTACTTAGCATGGTAGTGAAGGTTTTTTCGATGCTAGTTTACGTTATCATCTCGTCACTTCGCAGGTCCGCTGATGAGATGAGATGGTTCACAGAGGACCAGGCTCTCTGATTCCTAATTCCTGGTACCTAATTCCTGGTACCTTCCCAGGATACTCTTGGGATGGCCTTATGGGTTAATCTATCTATCACAAGATGAAGAGGTGTGACAGCTGTAATGATCCTCAATGCTCTAGTTGGCATGTTTCATAGCTCCACTGATACAAACGAGGGCTCTCCTCGTTCTTGTTTTCTAGGGTTATTTCCAGATATTTCACTTCAGACTTCCACTCTATGATGTCTCCATTTAGAGACATAGCTGGCAGTTGTCTTTCCAAGTAAATGGGATTACTGTGGTCTTGGGTTGATGTTTAGCCCAACTAACAAGCTACATTTTCGATAATTTCTGCAAGGTAAATACTCCGTGGTTTTGTCTGCCGATTTGTATAAACTACAGAGAATAAAGCTCTCTTTGCCCATTTTCTTTGCGTTTTTCTTCAGAAAAGACCATATACAGCTCAATCTGGAATATTATACCAGTAAATAGTTTTCAGCTACGTTTTCCATTGATTGCCTTAAGACGCCGTCATTTCCCACGAGGATCTGGTCCAGCTTCTTTTTAGCGAGGCATCCGCTCAAAAATTTCGTTCGATACCCAGGTATTAGCAGGTATTCAAACTGAAGTGAGTTTGTTGCCAGCTGTATGGGAATGCAAATTTTTGCTCCATTATTTATACTGCCACATCTACTCACTGTCAGGGTCTCAGTAGGAAGAGTTGAAAAAGGCTTTTTTCAATGTATTATAGTATGTATACTTCGGTATATTCCTACGACATTCCAATTCTAGCTCTTTCTTTTCCGTATGGGCCCATCAGTGAACAAGATCAGGTAATTTTTTTGTAGCTGAGCTATTCAGCTTCTTGATCTTGATCCGAGAGCGCCAAGTAGTCCTTTTTTCCAGAAGCTTATATAGTAGAAGAAATTGGAATAATTGATTACTGCCATTACCGTAGTAGGATTAGTTAACAGCTCTCTCAGATATGGACACGATCACCGACTGAAATTAATCAATTCCTTCGTCATCGTTAGTTGACGACTTCGCAGTTTACAGTATCCGAGAAATCCTTTTGGATATAGGTTCGAAAATTAGAACTCGAATTAGAATTCAGCACACCAACTAGCAAGAAGAGTTCATCCATTATTTTGTAGTATCATTGTAATGACGTATAGCGAAAAAAAGATCTGAAAACTTAAATGTTGTAGAACTCAAAAACCCATCCGAGATCGCATTGGTTCGTGGCCGTTTCCAGAAATCTATCAAAATAACATTACCATTTTTTCCACAGGATGTTTCCAGTAATCATTGGAAATGGTCGAAGCCTTCAGTCAGACACCGAAATAGGAGGATACCAAATACCAAAAGGGGTATGAAGTCCATTAGATTTCATTAGCGGTTACTTTTCAACCATTTCAATTTATTTCTAGACACACGTTATATTTCCACATTTGGTGGTGAGTAACTCCGAAGAATACTTTTCTGAACCACAACGTTTCGAACCAGAAAGGTGGTTGAAAATAAAAGGAGAATCGACGAAATGCCCTATTAAACATGAAAGAATACATCCATTCGTTTCACTCCCTTTCGGTTACGGAAGGAGGTCATGTCTGGGACGAAGATTTGCTGAGACTGAGTTACAGATATTGTTGTCAAAGGTAAATATTGGAAAGGAGCTCGAAACTTAAGTGTCAAATGTGAGGTTGTGAGAGGTTCAAAAATTAACGCGCGCACGATAATATGTATACATTCGACATAGGTATGCGTGTCATCAACTACCTATAATCATCGACCATTTCGCTTATATAATATTATCACTCGAAAGTTTTGTGATTTTTCATCTGTGTTGGTTTGTTATTGCTCTTGCTGAAGAGGTGATATAGTTTTGTCATTTTCATTTTTTTCTTTGTTATTCGTTTGTGTAATGAGTATAGTAAGGTTTTGAATTCGTTCCACCTTGTGTGTGAGTGGATGATGAGTTGATTTTTCGCTTGACCTGTGCTCAAATGTAACATCTGAAGCACGCCACTTCCATGAAAAATTATTCTATATACCTATATCTCAAGTACTTTTGGGGAGATGCCCACTCCCTGAAATTTTTTCTGCCGACACCAATGCATATTAGGGTTAAGAGATGCATAATACCTTCTGAAGCCGAAAATAGGGATGGGTCAATGGGTCCCGAACAATATCACCTAAACTTCCCGCGTCGATACCTACTAATGAGTTGTGGCTTCGTTATAAACATAACTTATGTGCACATCTACTACTGGTTGGGTGATAACAACTTACGGGGCAATAGTCTGGTACGCCAAGGCAATTCAGAACAATACGAGGAGAGAGCCCTCGATATACAGTATCATGAACCCCGATCGGGCGTTCCGATCATTGTGTTCCAACTTCTCGAGTACAGTTTTCCTAAGTCCCGAAATTGAAATCAACGTTGAAAACTCATACAAAGATCGACTTCGAGCAGCTGCAGGATCATTTATCCACCATAGATTGGGATGAGGTTTTGGGTTGTGAGGATATCGATGCTAAGTGGGATTCAATTAGAGATGAAATGAAATCTTGTTGGCATACAAAGGTCACCAGAGTGAATCCATCCAAGTCTTGGATGAATGACCGTATCATAAGTGTTATCCGTACAAAAAAATCGTTGGCGGCGATACCTACGACATGAAGCTCAGGGAAATTATGATCGTCATCGCCGATGCTCTAAACGTTTGTCCGCTCTCCCCAGAGAGGCCAGGAGATGTTATGAGGATCGGGTTGCCTCCTCGGTGAAGCGAAAACAAATTTTCAAACGCGTTCCCTCAATGCTCAATTCGAAGGTTACTATTCCTTCGTTGCGTAAAACACCTGATGATGTTTGTTGTCTTGACGATGAAACAGCTGCTGTATTCGCTGAGTGCTTTGTTGAAGCATTCACTCGTGAACCTCCTGGAGTTATGACGGAGGTTGGGGACGCCCGGTCTACTGCTTCTTTGGACTATATCGGGGTGACTGAGGAGGAAGTAGGAAGATTGTTGAGTCTTGTTGGTCCATCTAGAGCTCCTGGACCTGAGGATATTCCCGTCATTGTACTGAAATCCTGCGCCGACCAAATTTCAAGGACCCTCTTTTAGTTCGGCTCGAGTACCGAAGGCATGGCGAAAATAACGCCAATTTTCAAAGCAGGAGACAGACTCGGAGTATCTGACTATCGCCCTATTAGTTTGACTTCCATTTTGGCGAAAATTGCTGAAAAGGTCATTTTCTCGCGAATGCTACCTTTCTCGATCTCCAACAAAACCATATCTGATTGTCAACACGGTTTTGTTCCTGGCCGCTCGGTGATAACGTACCTCCTTGGATGCCTGGATGCATGACTAAATCTCTTGACCCCAACCACCCTGTTGATGGGGTATATTCAGATTTCTCGAGAGCGTTCGATCGCGACCCCTTGAGGAGAGTTCTTTTCAAACTGGACCCCAACGGCATTAGGGGGGAGTAACTTCGTTGGATCGGATCATTTCAAGGTGGGCGTCAATTTGCGGTTAGGGTCGGTGCATCTCTATCCCAGTACAAGCCTGCAACGAGTGGTGTACACAGGGTTCTTTCCTTGGGCCACTCCTTTTTTTGATACACGTGGCTGATCTCCCGCAGGTGGTTTTGTCTTCGTGTTGCTCATACGCAGATGACTTCAAGATGTTTTCCGAGGCGCGTTCATCTACAGTTCAGAGGAATTTGTATCGCATATCTGAGTGGTGTCGACATGGCTTCTTCCTCTGAATATTGGGGAGTGCAGGGTGCTTCATTTGGGTTGAACCAATCCACGTCGATGCTATTACATCGATGATGCTCCTCTTCAAGCCGTCGAACAGAACATTGACCTCGGTTTTTTTTTTTTTTGACTATTAGTCAGGAGGAATCCTCATGGACGAACTATCTCCGATAGATAGAACAGTGTGAGACTTCGTGTGAAGCACGACCTACTCTAACTAAACCTAACCTGCTGTTTTAGATTCCGGGCATTTATTACCTATTAACCTTTTGACTCTTCTTGTTCGTATCTCTATCACGATCTTTGTCGTGTGATAATTGTTTTACCTATGAATTTGAATTTCATAGGGGTCTCTTCTTCTGGATAATTTAAATTGAGATTACTCAATTTCTGTTTATACGTAGTTGATCTCTTTTGTGATAGGTGGGTATCCTAACCACATCTTCTGCGGGGTTGTAGTCAACAAGTCTTCTTAGCTCATCATTTGGGTGTTGACTTGCTTTTTCAAATATCTTCTCGGCCTTCTTTTTCAGGAAATCTGTGACAGTTTCCCATTCTAAGTCTCTGTGGATTTGTTGGTTTCTTACGAACCACGGCATATTCATTGCTGCTCTGAGCAGTTTATTCTCTGTTGCTTGAATCTTCTTTATATAACTATTGGCTGCATGGCCCCCATGCCGCCGAGCCATATGTTAGTTGGGGTCTTGCAATTGACTTGATCATTCGTAGCTTCGTGCTTTGGTTCATTTGGCTTCTTCTTCCTAGCAGTCGGTAAAGTCTACTCATTGCTGAGTTTGTTTTATCCACTGCATATTTTATATGGTTTTTCCATGTTAGCCCTTGATCTAGTTTTACTCCTAGATATTTTACTTCATTTTCCCATTTTATCTCTTCTCCATCGATCTGTAGGTTGGAATTAATTTCAAGTCTCCGCTTCTGTAGTAGAATAGCTTGGTTCTTTTTGCTATTTATTTGAATTTTCCATTTAATGAACCATTCTTCTAAATCTTCTAGTGCTTCTTGCAGTCTTCTGTACATGACATCTGGTCGTCGATGTCTGAAGGCTATTCCCGTGTCGTCTGCATAAAGGGCTAGCAGGTTCCTTGGGTTCTTAGGAATATCGTAGATATATATGTTGTAGAGCAGAGTTCCTAGAACTGATCCTTGGGGCACTCCTGCTTCTACTTGTCTGGTGGTAGATAATGTGTCGTCTATTTTGACATAAAAATTCCGGTTCCTCAGGTAGTTTCTTATTATCTTGCAGGTTTTGGTGGTGTAGCCTGCCATCATCATCTTGTAGGCAAGTCCTTCGTGCCAAACTCGGTCCAAGGGTCTCTCGACATCTAATAGCACTAATCCTGTGGCTTGTTTATTCTGAAATCCTTCAGTGACATATTCAGTGATCCTTAACAGTTGCGGTTCTGTGGAATGATTTCTTCTGAATCCAAATTGTTCCGGTGGTATCAGATTCAACGCTTCTGTTTCTTCATTGAGTCTTTTTGCAATGACTCTTTCGACAATTTTTCCAAGTGCTGACAGTAGACTTATCGGCTTGTAGTTTTGTGGGAATTTTCTATCTTTTCCTGGCTTATTGAACACAATTACTTCTGCTGTTTTCCATCTTTCCGGATAGTATTCTCATCACTGCGATTGCTATATTGGTTAGCGCTGCTATTCCTTTTCTGGGCAATTTCCGTAACATAAAGTTTGTTACTTTGTCTTCTCCTGGAGCTTTTCTGTTTTTCAATTTCTTGATGATTTCTTTAATTTCCGTTGGTGTTGTTGGATTGACCTCGGGCTGACCGTGTCGTCGTTTTTATCTTGGTCGACACACATAGATGGGGTTGTCGCAAATGCTGGGAGACTGAATCACTCAATCAGAAAGATATTCCCTCGGTGTTCGGTAGGTTCAGTAAAGATACTTTATAACAGCTATGTGCAGCTCATCCTGGAGTTCGCCGGACCTGTCTGGGCGCCCACATTAGTGCGTGATCGTGATAGCCTCGAATGAGTACAGCGTAGTGCAACGAGAGTGCCGTTTGGTGCTGTCCGCCCTAGTTATCATAAAAGACTACGCCTCTTCGGCCTCCGTTCCTTTATGGAACGCCGTGAACGTGGCGACCTGATTACAACATATAGGGCGCTGCATGGATTGTTTGGTTGTGATCTCCAGCACCTTTATACTCTGAATACGAACAACCTTCGAGGTCATCAACTGAAAATTCATCACGAAAACTATCGCACGATACACAGACAGAATTTTCTGACCAACAGGATTTTCGACAGGTGGAACTCCCTACCAGGCCGCATTGTCTGCGCTCCTAGTCTGAATGCATTCAAGAATCGGCTGGATGCACTTGGTTCTAAAACCACGATGGGGACTGGCGCTGGAGTATTAATTCGGGGCTAGCACCAAATGCTCACTATCCAAGCGTCTTCAAGGCAGAAATACTTGCAGTAGAATGATGTGTGGAAATGAACCTAGTAAGAAACTATCAGAAACGCAACTAAGGGAAAAACGATACATATCATCAATTCTAAGATGGTATTGGAGTGCCGATGAAAACTCAACCAAATAGGCAAGAATAAGAAGGTCTGTTCAGTTCCTGGTCACTCGGGAATCAAATAGAATGGAGAGGCCAATACACTTGCCGGATAAGGAGCACAAACTCCTTTCATTGGCCCAGCAACTTTTTGTGGTATAGGTAAATGTACCTATAAGAGAGAGTTTCAGGAGAAGGAAAAAAACCGAAAGAGAAACACTGTGCCCGAATCTTCCTGGGTTGGATAATTCCAAAAATTTCTTCGAAACTTTGATACTGCGAGATCTAAGAAGTATATGGATCTTAGAAAGAATATGCTCCACCTCCTCACTGGATTCCTTACAGGGCATTGCCGCCTCGGGGATCACCTCTTATGAATGGGTATTACAGAAAAAAATTCATACATATAACTCTGAACGATATCTTTTTCGATAGAGTGCCCCTCAGTCATTCTACATTCGAGGGACTCGTCAATATACACTATCAGGTCAAGAAAATACAAAAAGTAATATAAAATAAATTGTACAATACGATGTGTCCGGCATGACTAAAAAAGAATGACGAAAAGCACTGCGGTGAAGTCAGGAGCTTTCAAGCGCTCGTTCATCCACCTTGTAGGTAGATTCGCAATCTCCAGTTTCAGTAACCAATTGGAGAGATTTTGACAGCTGTCAAACAAAATTCCAAAATAAGGCGAAAATCCAGACTTAAGGTGACCAATTTTTTTTTCGATAATTCGCTAGAATTTTCTACGATATCTATGGTCTTGGGAATGCGATCTGAACAAAATTTCCCACGTAGTTTGAATACATTATTCTTCATCTATGTGCAAAATTTCATCCCAATCCAATCAGTATAATTTCGAAATTATCAGGAAAAAAATATTTTGAACGGCCATATTTACGGAACCCCTAGTCTAATTCTGCTCATTGATGAACGTGATCGCGAAATTCGCGATCCGAACCTTCCATAGTAGACCAGGCAATAGAGATTTTTTCGTGACAAAAATAGTAGAAGAAAACGGCGAGTGGGGAGTTACGTGGGATGGTCCGTGGATGTTCAGTGATATGTTTTCGACTCGCAAATATCATTACTTTTCTTGTAATTGCGAATAAACACCAAAAAAAACGATGTTTTTTTAGTTTTTTGCTTGTAATATCTGAACCAATGGAGCGGTGCTAATACTCCCAACAGACGAATTGTAGAGAATGAAAAGATGAAAAAAATGAGTGCTAGTGCAACTCAATCGGGTCATCATTACCGGAGGAAAGCCGGAAAAACCGTGAAAATCAGCGTTTTTTCAAATCCTCATAACTCGGCCAATTTCGAAGTTGTAGCGCTGGCTTTCCAAATGAAAGTAGTGGTTAATAGATACTTTGAGTGTGCATAACCCGGACGTTGTCCGATAAATAGTTTTTGCGTAATTGCGATTTGAATTATTTAAGGCACTATTTTCCGGAAGAGCTGGATGCGTCGGAAGTAGTCCGATTTCAATTTGCAAAACGGATTTTGAAAGAAGAAGTATAGTACTACAAAAAGGCAATCTTGATTTTTCGGACCACCCCACGTAACCCCCCACTCGCGGTTTTCTTCTACTATTTTTGTCACAGAATGACCCTTTTTCTGCTCTATTGCCTGGTCTATAGGCCTTACTGTTCGAGAGTTATAATTTTCTATGGTTTCTATGGTTCTGGTCATGCGATGTGAGCCAAATGTAGGTTGAATATATCATTTTCCATTAAAATACAAAATTTCGTGACGATCAAATCCGTAGTTTTGAAATCATCAAGAATACTGAATTTCAAACGACCATATTTACGGAACCCCTAATCTAACTCTGCTAGTTAATGAACGCGACCGCGTCTTTCGAGATCCACACATATCCTGAAAATTTCAAGTCCCTAGGCCTTTCCGTTCGAAAGTTATAATTTTTTATGGTTTCTACGGTACTGGTCATGCGAGCTGGATAAAATTTTACAAATAACTTGAAAACGTCATTCTCCATCTGACTATCTGAGTGCAAAATTTCACTTCGATCGAATCAGTAGGTTCGAAGGAATCAGGAGAACACAATTTCGAGCGGCCATATTTACGGAAGCCCTGGGCATTCGACATTCGAACCTACCCTGAAAATTTCAAGTTTCTCGTTCGAGAGTCATCGTGTATACGGCTGGACGGACGGACAGACTCGAATTTTTCGACGGATATTCGCTCAGGGGTTCCGTAAATATGGCCGCTCGAATTTTTGTTTTCCTGATTCTTCGAAACTATAGATTCGATCGAGGTGAAATTTTGTACTCATATGAAGAATAACGTATTCAACCTACATGCAAAATTATGTCCAGCTCGCATAACCAGAACAAAAGAAACCATAGAAAATTATAACTTTCGAACGGAAAGGCCTAGAGTCTTGAAATTTTCAGGATAGGTGTGGATCTCGAATGTTGCGGTCACGTTCATCAATGGGCAAAATTAGACTATGGGTTCGCATGACCAGAACAATAGAAACCATAGAAAATCATAACTTTCGAACGGAAAGGCCTAGAGTCTTGAAATTTTCAGGATAGGTGTAGATCTCGAATGTTGCGGTCACGTTCATCAATGAGCAAAATTAGACTATGGGTTCGCATGACCAGAACAATAGAAACCATAGAAAATTATAACTTTCGAACGGAAAGGCCTAGAGTCTTGAAATTTTCAGGATAGGTGTAGATCTCGAATGTTGCGGTCACGTTCATCAATGAGCAAAATTAGACTATGGGTTCCGTACATATGGTCGTTTGAAATTCAGTTTTCCTGATAATTTCAAAACTATGTATTTGATCGTGACGAAAATTTGTATTTGAATTGAGAATGATATATTCGAGCTACATTTTGTCCAGATCGCATGATCAGAACCATAGAAACCATAGAAAATCATAACTTCTGAACGGAAAGGCCTAGGGACTTGAAGTTTTCAGGATCGGTTCGGATCGCGAATTGTGCGGTCACGTTCATCAATGAGCAAAATTAGACTAGGGGTTCCGTATATATAGCCGTTCAAACTATTTTTTTCCTGATAATTTCGAAACTACTTATTGGAATGAAATTTCGCACATAGATGGAAAAAAAATATTCAAACTACGTGGGAAATTTTGTCCAGATCGCATTACCAAGACAATAGATACCGTAGAAAATTCTAGCGAATTATTGGAAAAAAAAATTGGTCGCCTAAAGCACTGACGTGAATTCTGGATTTTCGCCTCAGTTTGAATTTTTTTTTACAGCTGTCAAAATCTTTCCAATTGGTTTCTAAAACTGAATAATCCGAATCTACCTACAAAGTGCATGTACGAGCGCTCAAAAGCTTCTGCATTCAGGAGTAAGCTACATGTGAAATTTTGTCCAGATCGCATGACCAGAACCATAGAAACCATAGAAAATTGTAACTTTTGAACGGAAACGCCTAGAGACTTGAAATTTTCAGGATAGGTGTGAATCTCGAATGTCGTGATTACGTTCATCTATGAGCAAAATTATACTAGGGGTTCCGTAAATATGGTCGTTTGAAATTTAGTTTTCTTGATAATTTCAAAACTACAGATTCGATCGTGACGAAATTCTGTATGCTAATGGAGAATGATATATTCGAGCTACATTTCTCCAGATCACAGACCAGAACCATAGAAACCTTAGAAAATCATAACTTTCGAACGGAAAGGCCTAGGGACTTGAAATTTTCAGGATAGGTGTGGATCTGAAATGTCGCGTTCACGTTTATCAATGAGCAGAATTATACTAGGGGTCCCGTAAATACGGTCGTTTGAAATTTTGGTTTCTCGATAATTTCGAAACTACGGATTCGATCGAGATGAAATTTCGTATTTTAATCGAGAATGATATATTAAAACAATATTTTGTCCAGATCGCATGACCAGAACCATAGAAACCAGAGAAAATTGTAAATTTTGAACGGAGAGGCCTAAGAACTTGAAATTTTCAGGGTGAGTTTGGATCGCGAATATCGCGGCCACGTTCATCAATGAGCAGAATTAGACTAGGGGTTCCGTAAATATGGCTGTTCAAAATATTTTTTTCCTGAAAATTTCGAAACTACTGATTGGATTGGGATGAAATTTTGCACCTAGATTAGGAATAATGTATTCAAACTACGTGCCAAATTTTGTCCAGATCGCACCACCAAGACCATAGATACCGTAGAAAATTCTAGCGAATTATCGAAAAAAAATTGGTCACCTAAAGCACTGACATGAAGTCTGGAGTTTCGCCTAAGTTTCAGAATTTTTGTGACAGCTGTCGAAAATTCCTTCAACTGATTTCTAAAACTGGAAAATGCGAATTTACCTACAAGGTGCATATACGAGCGCTCAAAAGCTCCTGCCTTCACGGCAGTGCTTTTCTAAATTTTTTTTGTTCAGAATGTCTCTAAGAAATTCATTCTGTATCATTTGGAGTCTAAAGAAATGCCAATTTACTATTTTTGCTAATTAATGGGAAAATGTTACGAAGTATTAAATAGCCTTTTTGAGATATACTGCTCATATGTTCATTGAAATTAAGTTTTTTATCAAAGATGAGTCCCAAGTATTTGCCGTTAAGTATTGTTTTATTTGTAATAGTGGGTATTTTTCGTTTTTTTTGTGAATTGTACCATGGTGGTTTTGTTTGCATTAACTTTGATTTTCCATTCATTTTAATATTTTTCAAGCAATTAGGTGGTTTTGAATATATTTGTTTGCTTGATGCTTGGTTTGTATTTGTGGATTCGGATATGATTGCCGTGTCATCGCGTCATCGGCGAATATTTTCAGTTTGGTTTGACTGGTTTTCGGAATTTCGTTGATGTAGTAATTGAATAAAATAAGGGATAATGAGCCTCCCTGAGGAACCCCTGCGGAAATTGGGTGTTTTCGAGAAAGAGATGTTCCAACCCTAACTTGGAATGTTCGACCAGTTATAAGTATATGAATTTATTATTATAAACGGCCGGTGGAAATTTGGTTTGGAGTAATTCAAAAGCGAAGTCGAATGCTTTTTCGATATAAAGATTCAGCATGGCTGTTAATTTATTATTAATTTAAGTTTTTAGTTATTGGATCTCCTTTTTGGAGAAAGGTACTATCGGAAGTTTTAAATCCGAATTGTTCATCAATCAATTCTTTGTATTGATTTTCATGGTCTTTAATCCTGTTGAGGATGATATTTTCAAGTTCCTTTGACATCATTGGCAGAAGGGTACGATAGGTCGATAATTTGACGCGAGTTTGTCATCTTTCTTTGCCTTGGGAAAGGAAAGAACTAAGGTATTTTTCCAATCATTTGGGAAGTAGTTTAGTTTGAGGCAACTGGCTTTTCTTGGGTGGAATTTGAGTGTTATGTTCTTAATTTTGTCTTCGTCCGGTGCTTTCTTATTTTTGAAGGATCGAAGATCGAATGATCTGATGAATTTCTGTAAGGAAAGTTAGGAATTCCAGCGGAAAGTCTTAGTTTTCGTTCATAAAAGGTTCAAATGTTTCTTCAACGGTTTTTTCAGTTTCCCTGTAGGACAGCTGATTTATGGGTTTCTGAAAAGTAGGTATTCGGCCAAATTTTCAGCTTTGGAGTCGTTATTCCTGTTATCGAAGATTAGACCTCGTGCGCCATACAGGGTTGATATTCCGGCGTAAGGTGTTGATTGGTTTTCATCGAACGCATTATTTTCCACATTTCGTTGAAATTTGCTAGGTGCTTCGTAAAATTTTCTCATTTTTCGGTTGTTAAGGGTTTTGTTATATCTCTAATAAGATTAACTGAATTTACATATTTCTGGTATAAGCCTACACTGTAGTTTCTTTGCAGTCTTTTTCTTGTCTCATTTTTCATTTTAATGAGTTCTCGCACAGATGGTAATCTAAGGGTTATTAACCGGTTGGGTCGCTTGATTATTATTATTTGTCGCTTGATTACAAAGTTTTATTGTTTTCGTGAGATTGGAAATGGTTTTGTCTATGTCATTTTCTGTATTAATGTTAGCATTTAAATAATTGTTTGAGAGTTTCCAATTTGTGAAATACTTTTTTTTTCTTTTCGCAACGGGGTCGAATTTAGTTTGGGAATTGTAGCCAGTACAGGAAAGTGGTCTGAATGGTTATAGGTTGAGAGATTAGAAGGCTCTTTGTTAACATCATCTCATGGTTTTATTTTAGATTTGAATGGCCTGTGACTAAGAATTCAAAGTGTAGGTTGGAAGCTCGATAGGTTTCCTTTGATAAAAGACCCATCCACTAGTTGTTTTGGGCTTATTTATAAAATAGAAATTTGAAATTTTAGGAAGTGTTCGTTTATTTAGTCTAGATTCTTGTATGCAAATGATTTCCGATTTTATTTCATTAGTTAGTTAATATGATTTCCAATTTGTTAACTTTGATGGAGATACCTAACCGTTTGCATTTCACGAAAATATGTATATACATCTTTCTTTTGGGCCTTATAAATCATATTTTTCAGCCAATTTTCGAAAAATTTCTTTGGCGAAACGTTGGAAAACAGTCAGTTCTTTTGATATTACAGAAAAACACTCCGATTTGGCGCGTTGCTTCAAACAACTGTATTACAGTAGGGATAAAAACTATAAACATAAGATAGATGTAAATGTGGACTATCTATATCCATAACTTTCTTTCCAGGCCAGGAGTCAAATCTTCGATCTCTGAATCGATTAATAATACAATAAGTATAGATATAATTGTGCCTATACAGGGTGTTTCGTTGGTAAACGGTAAAACTTGAACAGTGAATAGAGGACACCGAGGTGGCTCTAAATTTACCCCATTTATTGGATCTGACTGCCTTGGTTACCGAGATACAGGGTGATTTATGAATTTTGCTCATTTCTTTCCGAGGTCATAACAAGCGAACCGCTCAGATTTCCTTAATATTTGGCACACATCTTCCTTATTCGAAGCTCAAATGAATCACTTAATGATCACAAAGCAAATCCGGGTCCGGATTTACAAAAAATTATGAAACAGTTTTATCCTTGAAACAACACCCTGTATATCGAAATTTTGAAAATCAGTTTGCAGATTCGAAAAGAGCACAAAAAACTGAACGGAAATGCGTGATTCAAATTTCCGCGAAGACAATTTTGCTGCACCAATTTTCAACTTGAATGTGAAGTTTTCGAGAAATTGGATATCAAAAAGTGGTTATAAGTCACTTTGGATAATAACTATCGATTTCTGTTATTTTGAAATTACTAACTATTATTGATTACATAAGCTTTCCTTTTTTATAACTTCAGACCAACCCATTGTGTAATGACCATCAAGATAATCGAGTTTCTATTTAACTGTTGTACAAATACATAACCATGGACCCTATATTTTACCGGCACGATCAACTGGTGAAGTGTACTTGGATTTTTTGGAAAATATGCTAGCAGTTTTACTTCATGACGAAAACGTAAATATTGCTGGCATGTATTTTCAGCATGATCGGGCGTCGTCTCATTATAGGCTCATTGTTAGAGACTTTTTGAACGATAATTTTGGTAATTCATGGTTTGATCGAGGAGGCCCTCACAACTGGACTTCCAGATCACCTCATTTGAATCCCATAGATTATTATGTCTGGGGTTATCTAAAATCTGTGGTATATTCTGCTGAGATACATACTCTGGATCAGCTAATTCTGAGAATAGAAGAAGCTAGCAGGGAAATAAAAAACAATCCCAATGTAATTCGAAAGTCAATTCGAATTATCTTCAAACGAGCACAAAAATGAGTTGACCAAAATTGAGGACATTTTGAGAAGTTTATGTAGTTTGTTTACTTTTAATTTTGTATCTTTTTGTTCTTTTTGATGGCTTATTTTATAATGATGTACATAATTGTTTAAACTTGTATTAAATCGATCTAATTCTTTTCAATTATTTCAATAAAATATTTAAGCAATCAATTTTGAATTATGTACACCGAGTTCGCCAATTTTTCTTCATTTAATTACAAGTAGGTGTATCTCAATGGTGATTACACAATGGGTTGGTATGAAGTTATAAAAAAGGAAAGGTTATGTAATCAATGATAGTTAGTAATTTCAAAATGACAGAAATCGATAGTTATTACCCAAAGTGACTTATAACCACTTTTTGATATCCAACTTCTCGAAAACTTCACATTCAAGTTGAAAATTGGTGCAGCAAAATTGTCTGCGCGGAAATTTGAATCGAGCATTTCCGTTCAGTTTTTTGTGCTCTTTTCGAATCTGAAAACGGATTTTCAAAATTTCGATATACAGGGTGTTGTTTCAAGGATAAAACTGTTTCATAATTTTTTGTAAATCCGGACCCGGATTTGCTTTGTGATCATTAAGTGATTCATTTAAGCTTCGAATAAGGAAGATGTGTGCCAAATATCAAGGAAATCTACTGAGCGGTTCGCTTGTTATGACCTCGGAAAGAAATGAGCAAAATTCATAAATCACCCTGTATCTCGGTAACCAAGGCAGTCAGATCCAATAAATGGGGTATATTTAGAGCCACCTCGGTGTCCTCTATTCACTGTTCAAGTTTTACCGTTTACCAACGAAACACCCTGTATAAATTACATACAGGGTTACAGGGAAAGTCGTACTGAATATTGAAGGACGTTATTATTCAGGTAATTTCTGATGGATTTGGTTCTATAATATGGTGTCTGAAACTTGACCGTTAAGGAGATATTGAGTTTTGAAGATTTTTAAAAAATCCTTCATTTTTTGGCTTTTTCATCAATTTTTTTCGGATTGGATCTCCTAGGGGTCGTTTCTTTGATGTATTTAGCTGGAGGGCATGCCTTTCAATGAAAATGATCAATAGAAACTAAACCTACTACTAACACCAAAAAAAGAATGCTCGACAACGGTTAGGATCAAAGAATTTTCACTGTTTTCAACTTTGAAGCGCTTTTTTTTGGAAAAAACTGCATGGAACTTATTCTGCAAATCAGTTCAAAAACTTCTACGTCTCCTTAGCTATTCAAAGAGGTATAACACTCGCTATCAAAAAGGTATAACACTCGCTAAAATAGGCAAAACATTGACCAAATAACAGCTAAGTTACTAAAGGGTACATTTTTAGTTTGAGGTGAAAGTAGCTAAAATAGGCAGGAAGTATGGCCCTATCAAGTAATTTGATATTATGGCCAACTACACATTCAGACTGAATCTCCTTTGTGACCCTCGTGTTCTTTTGTTTGGTTTATCTTGCGCTTTGGGAGCCCAATAATGGGCGTCTTCATCAAGGTTCGACTCATCTGTCCACACGAAAACAAGACCGGAACTTCAATATCGGCATTGAGCATAAATCTGGAGAAGCCTAGTCGCCCCAATAGATCGCCTTCTTCTGTTACTAGCACTGGCGTCTAATGTTAAGGAGGTAAGGGTATTGCCCAGAAGTGTGCATTACGAACCAGACTTTCCACTGGGAAATACCAAGCCGTCAAGCGATAACATTTTTTATTGACGTGGACGTGGTTGGATCGGCTTCAAAGTATTTCATTTGCTTCGTCGTCGACGTCATCTAGAGTACGAGGTCTTTCCATGTCAGTCCGTCGTACTAGAACAGACCCAGTTTCTCGTAGTCTTCGATAAACCCTGTCAAAAACGCCAATATCAGGTACTCGACGAGTAGGATACCGTCGCAAGTATTTATTGCGTGCACGCCACTACACTCCTTCGAAAAATCCATAACACATTAGGATGTCAGCATATTCCTCGTTAGTAAATATTGCCATGTTCACAATACAAATCAAAGTCGAGTCACAAGCCACGTCACACAGTAAGAAGATGCAACAGTCCAAATATCCAAACCAAGTCGCGTTTTTACACAAAATTATGGATAACACATCTACCACGAAAGAATCGCAAGAACAGACTATACGCCAAGATTTAAAATGACATAGCTGAGACTGTATGTCTTTGTCTTCCGAGCACAAAAAATAGCTAAAATACGTAAATAAAACAAAGGAAAACAGAGCAATATTTTTATAATTCATGTTCGACATGGCTGCCGCTACCACCTTAACTGTCATTTGGTCAATGTTTTGCCTATTTAATAGCAAGTGTTATACCTTTTTGAAAAGCTGAAGAGACATACTTAGAAGTTTTTGAACTTTTCTGCAGAATAAGTTCCATACATTTTTTCTTCAAAAAAGCGCTTCAAATTGAAGAACACTTATTGAAAATTCTTTAATTCTAACCATTGTCGTTGTCTTATAGAGCTGTTAGTAAAAGGTTCTGTTCCTGTTGATCATTTTTATTGATTAACATGCCCACCTATAAGATGGTACGATAGCTGGTCATCCCAATAGCGCCTTGGAAAACCATTGATGCAGACACAGGACCTAGTCCTAACGTAAGGGGAAGAAGAAGAAGAAGAACATGCCCTCTGACTAGATACATCAAAAAACGGCCCCTAGAAGCTCCAATCGGAAAAAAAAGATAAAAAAGCCTAAGAATAAGGGATTTTTAAAGAAATCTTCAAAACTCAATATCTCCATAACGGTTAAGTTTCGGACACCATATTATAGAACTAAACCCGTCAGATGAGACCTGAATAACAACGTCCTCCAATATTCAGTTCGACTTTCCCTGTAACCCTGTATAATAAAATTAAATCTAAGAGTAATACGCATGAAGAATTTACATATCGACTCTAACTCTTACTCAGATTGTTATTGTTTTTATTTGTTGCAGATATTCCGAAAATTCAGAGTAACTTACAACTACGGAGCATTGACTTACAAAATCACTCCCACTTATGTACCAGAACAGCCACTGAAATTTAAACTGACTGAGCGTACATCTTGACCTGTATTTATTTATTTTACATTTTTATTCTTTAATTGAAATAATATAGTACCTATATTTTGCGTAAGTATTTGAAGTATGTATATCAAATTTTAAATGTATAAGACAAATATTTTTGAAAAGAATGACTGAATTTTGAAGACTCAATAAAATTATGATCGTAATACTATTTTCATTTATCTTTAACTTTTACATCAAGACATCAAGAATTAAATGAGAAATAAAGTCGAACCAATGAACAACTGATGCGTGTAGTCAGGAGGCTCCAGACTTCAAAAACACTGCAGAATATGTAATGGTAATTCATACGGAAAAAATTATGAACAATTCCTGCATTTAGGGTTTATATGTTACCTCAGGAAAATGAAATGCCATTGAGAAAATTGTATGTGAAAAATATTCATGATAAAATTCCGCAGAGGTTTGTTGCAAGAATAGAACTGTAACGATTGTTTCAAAAATGACCAAGCTTTGAGAAGTTGAAAGAATGTCTCAGGAGGTATAATAATAATAATAATAATCCTTTATTATACCCAACAGGAAAATTCCCAATTACAAGGTAAAACTAAACAAATATATCCATAACCAAAAAATAGCAAAATTACAAAAAACAAGAAAAAAAAATCCTTCATACAACTATTGAAACATATTAGTACCGAGCTTATTAGCTGTTTCACAAGCCCGATGCACAGGTGCCCGCTGGAGTATGTTGGTCCGAGGGGTAGGCAGGCTGAACGCTAGTGGATGCCTGGTCATCACTCTGGGAACATGGATGTTGACTCGAGAGAGCAGAAAAGGGCAGTCTATCCTACCGCTAAGGAGCTTCTGCACGAACTTTGCGCACTGTAGGTTCTGACGCGTAAGGAATGTCGATAATCTCATCTCCGCCATGATGCCTGATAGATCCGCTCCACGTTCGGGATATCTGCCTGTTTTTCTGAACACGACATATTTCAGAAACTTTCTCTGAATTCGTTCGATTGGTGTAAGATGGGCAGCATATATTGGGAACCATATCAAATTTGCGTACTCCAATTCACTGACAACAAGCGAAAAGTAAACGCTCCTGAGAGCGGACAAATCATCGAACCCTCTGAAGCTTCTAAACATGAATCCCAGTGACCTACAAGAAGAGGCACACATATCTTCAACATGTGGAACAAAGCTCAATTCGCTGTCGAAAAGGACTCCCAAGTCACGAAAACGGTCTCCGGCTGAAATCAGTTGATTACCAATATGATAATCGAAGATGAGCGGCTGTGTTTTCCTCGTGTATGTTACCTTATAGCATTTCTTCAAATTTAATATGAGACCGTTCCGGGAGCACCAATCATTGACGAACTCGAGACTCGACTGGAGACGCAAAAGATCACAGATTCCACATATTCTCAGGTAGAGCTTCAAATCATCCGCATAGGCCAATGCCTTGCAATCAGGAGAGCACAGGAGATCGTTTATGAAGATGTTGAACAATAATGGACCTAAATTAGATCCCTGAGGTACGCCAGTCTTGAGCTCATACTCGAAAGATTTGAAGCCATGGTAAAACACATAGTTCATTCTTCCCCTCAGATAACAACTGATGAGTCTCCGAAAAGAAGGAGCGAAGCCAAATGATGCAAGTTTGCTCAAAAGCAATTCATGATCCATAGTATCGAAAGCACGAGAGAAGTCTGTATAGATCACGTCCACTTGTCCCCCATCATCAAGAGACTCTGCAAGGCGTTGTAAAATTGTGGCCAGGTTAGTTATAGTTGACCTACCTCATATGAAACCATGCTGCCTTGATGACAAATGCGGCTTAACGTGATGGTAAATACTGGAATATAATATCTCTTCATACACCTTGGCAAAATTAGGTAGCACAGAAATAGGTCGGTAGTTAAATGAATCACCTTTTTTAAATATGGGAATAACCCGAGCTCTCTTCCATCTATTGGGAAAGGCAGAAGTACGAAGACTAATGGTAATTATATGATGGAGTGGCTTGGCAAGTGCCGAGCTACACTTTCGAAGGAGCAATGAGGGGATCTGATCATCACCAGACGTCAATTTATCAGGAAATTTATCCATAATCGTTCGTATCTCTTCCTCGGTTACAGGTGGAATAAAAATTGGCGGAAGCTGATCAACACTGTCGGAGTGGCCACCATCAACCACAGTTAAGTTCCTCGCATCAGAAAAGTGTACTCCAAACAAATCGACAATTTCACCGGGATCATCGTGAAGACCACTACTGTGAAAGACCCCAGGTATTCTCGTAGCACATCTCCTTTGGTTCAAATATCTCCAGCAAGCACAAGGATCAGATTTTATCTGACCCTGCACCTCAGCCAGATAACTGTTATACCCAGAGGATATCTCCGACTTGACCAAAGCTCTAAAACGCCTGAACTCATCCATATATTTTTCTTCACCTCCAGTACGCCATTTCTTTCTGTAATAATTTTTGAGACGGATATTACGCTTTAAGTCTTTTGTAAACCACACGGGAAAGCTGCGTTGCGCTGATGAATATGTCGTCTTAGGAACAAGTTCATCCAAAATCCTGAACAGTCTGACATAAAAGTAGTCCAGAGCGTCATTGACACATTTGAATGTTTCCATGAAACTTCAATCAAAGGAACTGATTGAAGAACTCAAAGATGAAAAATCAGCACGTCCAAAATTATACCGTATATTTCTATGCAGAGGAAAATTTACTCGGCGCTTGAGAGATTCATGAGTAAGAACTATGTGCAATGCAGGATGATATGCATCCTCAGAAATGAAAGGGGAATCAGAACGCACCGCTGAAACCCCAATATCATCACTAGCTAGAACCAAATCTAGCAACCTGCTATCTTTGTTGAGACTGTTGTTAAACTGGCGCAACCTCAAAAGGTCACAAAAGTTCCTCAGCAAGATAGACTTGGGACAACTATCAGGTCCAGCAAAGTTTGGACAATTGAAGTCGCCCACCAACAGGACGGTCTCTCCAACAAATTTCATCTCCAGAACAGCTGTAAATGTTACAAGCTGGAAAACAGTTATATCGGGGGGAATATAGAGTGCACAAACAATTAAAGCAAATGGCTTGGTACAACGACACAAAACAACGTCTATTAACTGAACACGATCTGTCAAAAATGATGTATCCAAAATACTGAAAACCATGACATCCGAAAAAGCAACAAGGACACCACCACCACGAGATCTATTGACCCAAGCAAACTGTCTATCACACCGTACCACCTTATAGCCGGTCGGCAACACTTCACCATCGAAAACCGAAATACTAAGCCAGGTCTCCGTTATACAAATGATATCGTATGTATATTCACAAGCAGATTTGAAAAATGTTGACAATTTCGTATTGAGCCCTCTTGAATTCTGATAATAAACTGTGACACTCTCAGACTCAGGGGGCAAATTAGCAGAAAAATTCCTGTTGGAGCAAGTTAGTTTTCCGAGGTCGAGCTCGAAATTGAGGGAACCCCGGATATATATTTTATGCGGAGATTAGACTCTCCCGCAGCCAAGCGCTGATCCATTTCAGGTATAATGAGAATGATTTCCAGATAAGGGACCTTAGAATGTAATAAGATATTAAACAAGCTTAAGCTATGCCCTATATGCCCTACTTGACCTACTTTATTTGAACGCTAAGGACCCAGGTGAATATATGGGGGTAAAGAGCAGACCTTATCTTCAGATACAAATGTTTAGTCAGAAGATGTGTTTCAGCCAGGGTTGCCAGGTGTAACATAATTATCAGATTGTAAAATAATTTCTCGGAAAAATAGAGTTGAACAATAAAGTGTAACATACCTAATCTATAATTGTAACATATTTTTGAAACTTTCATGAATTATGTTTTGTTATATTTTCGGCTTATGGAGTTTTGTGTAGCGGCGAATTGCCGAGGAAGTTTATGGCTGTCGTAAAATTATTCTCTACTAGCAGACCCGGCCACGCGTTGCTGTGGCTAAAGTATTGGATTATTATTAACCCTAACCTAACCTTAACCTAACCCAACCCTTACCCTTACCATAACCCTTACCCTTATCCTCAGCCTTATTTATGGGTCTCAAAAGAATTTTCATATTCGTAGGTAGGTATATGTTATGATCAATGTGTGAGATGTTCGATATAGGAAAAAAATACCTCAAAAGTTGGATTGAAACCTCCTCTCTCAATTATGTTCGAACCAAATGATGTCATGGAATGTTCAGATAGAGGTTCTTGTCCTGAAAGTAACGAATCCAAAGGTTCGAGTGGCGTTGTCAGTTGTTGCAGTTTGATTTTTCCATTCAAACAACATAATCCTGGGGGTTCATTTTGATATCTCAGAGCATTGCAGTATTGCCAAAAGACACCAATATATTGCTAGCATAATCAACTTTGGGATCACATCTTGATGCCAAACGCTCGAAGTTGATCATTTCATTCGATTCTATTTTTGTTGTATCTTGCTTGAGATCGATGATATCGATTCTTCCGGAGCTGGGGCAGATCTTCATTGAGAACCTCTCATTCTGTTTGTTCATTGTCTCAATCATTACAAACTCGCCCACAACACAACGATATATATCAAACACAGTGATAAACTTCTGAGCAATTTCTAGAAACACGATAAACTTCACTCACCCAAGTGTCAAAATTCTCATGAAATATAAGTAATCTATGATTGTTCGCTTGGTCGGAGGAAAAAAGAAACCTTTTTTCTTTTCCGTACGGCTTTTTCGGGAATATTTCGTTGCGTAAAGTTTGACGTGATAATAATGAACACAACTAAAAAAGAATTATCGAATTTGGTGCAGTCGTTTGAACGTGATGCTTTTACATACATAAACCATAGATCCTCTTTTATTAATATAGATTATTGTGTGACTAATGTTTTCAAGTTCCTATTTCGAATTTTTTTTTTACCCTTTTGTTGGTTTCAGTTGTATTGAAAAATGCATCTAATTATTCTAATTGATTGAATTTTATGTTTTTTTCATTTGTTAGGAAAGTCTGATATATCAAAAAGTTTCTATTTGGATTGTTTTTCATGGATTCGTTGCAATATTGCATTATGTATTTGGAACTGTTTAGTTTTATTCGTGATGTAGAATGTTTTCGAATGATTTTATTCTACTGTTTATTCTGATATTTTGCGTTTCGTTTTTGAATGTGTTTTTTCGAAGACTTTTCGAGTTTTTCTTTTGGTTCTTTTTTTATAGTTTCCATGAAAATGACATCAAATAATTCAAAAGGGATATGTTGAAAAGTAATAACTAGTTGAGCAGCCTCAACAAAAACTAAAAAGAAAGGTCAATTGTTTTTCGTACGCAAAAGTCCCTAGTCTCACAGACGGCACGTTACCAGTTGTGTAAATTTCACATCACCACTTAAGGGCTATTATTGTAATATTGTAACATAATTTTACGACAAATCTAATAATTTTGGCAACCTGATGCCATAATTTCATTTCAATCTTCTGGCAACGCTGCTGCAGCTCGAAGCGGTTCTGTAGGTGACCATCAAATACCCATACTTTGAGTAGGGCCATTAATAAAATATGGTGTATTTTATTTGAAAATTGGTTTAATGTCCTCAGAAATGTCTGACCAATAGGGGGTTTTCTCAGCTTGAGTTTCGTGTATGTACATTTTTTAATTTGTTCTCGTCCTTTTTGAGCGCTCGTACTACTTACACGAGGGCTATATCATTTCGTCACGATGTCTGTATTTTTCGAATTTTGAGCTGAAAATGGTCTCAATCGACAAAGTTCAACTCACTGATGACGAATCCGTCGAGAAAATCGAGTCTGTCCGTCCGTATACACGATAACTCTCGAACGGAACGACATAAAAATTTTTAGGGTAGGTTCGAATCTCGAATGCCGAATGAAGTTCGTTATTGGGCAAAATTCGACTAGTGGTTCCGTAAATATGTCCGTTCGCAATTTTGTTCTCCCGATTATGGTGAAATTCGAAACTACTGATTCGATCGAAGTGAAATGACGTGTTCAGATGGAGAATGACGTGTTGAAGCTACATACGAAATTTTGTCCAGATCGCATAACCAGAACCATAGAAAATTATAAATTTGTAATGAAATGGCCTAGGGACTTGAAATTTTCAGGATAGGTGTGGATCTCGAATGTCGCAGTCACGTTTATCAATGAGCAAAATTAGACTAGGGGTTTCGTAAATATGGTCGTTTGAAATTTTGTTTTCTCGATCATTTCGAAACTATGGATTTGATCGGAACGAAATTTTGTATTTTAATGGAAAATGATATATTCCAGCTTCATTTTTTCCAGATTGCATGACCAGAACCATAGAAAATTATAACTTTCGAACGGAAAGGCCTAGGGACTCAAAAATTTGAGGGGTAGGTTCGGATCGCGAATTTCGCGGACACGTTCATCAATGAGCAAAATTAGACTAGGGGTTCCGTAAATATGGCCGTTCAAAATATTCTTTCACTGATAATTTCGAAGCTACTCATTGGATTGTAATGAAATATTGCACATAGATGAAGAATTATGTATTCAAATTACGTGGGAAATTTTGTCCAGATCGCATCACCAAGACCATAGATACCATAGAAAATCCTAGCGAAAAAAAAATTGGTCACCTATGGCACTGACGTGAAGCCTGGATTTTCGCCTTAGTTTGAAATTTTCTTTGACAGCTGTCAAAATCTTTCCATTTGGTTTCTAAAACTGGAGAATGCGAATCTACCTACAAGGTGGATGAACGAGCGCTCAAAAGCTCCTGACTTCACGGCAGTGCTTTTCAAATTTTTTTAACCACTGTTTTCATTGTGATATAGCCAACACATCTTTTGAATCAATATGAATTTCTTTCTTGATTTGTGAGATTCAATTCTACCAAAGTACCAATATAATAAACAAAATAAAGCAACTCACACTGAACCAAGTAAAAGTGATTGCATAAGAGAAAACAACGAATAAAGCCAATCATAATTGATTATGATAAACACATCGTCAAAATAATTACAATGAAGAGATAGATTGAACAGCAGAATGTGAATATATAATTTATTAATAAATTTTATAATATCCACTATACAATGAGAAAAACTTTAAATGAAATTCCTGAATGCAAATGAATCCAGTGCTTTCGAAAATATTGGTATGAACTTCCTATGATAATGATGTAATCGAAATATAAACCCAAATTATTTTCAATCAAACTTATAAAATCATCTTAGGAGTAAATGAAGAAATATATAATAGTTTGGAAAAACTTCATAATCCATATGAAAATAGACTCATTGTAGGTATATAAATTAAATTATTGAATTTGTTCTAATTGAACTGATGAGCTGATCTTTTTTTTAAATTGGAACCCTTCTTTAATTTAAATGAAATTGATGTAGTTTTACAATACGATGTATATCAATCAGATTATTAATATTTATAAAAAACAATTGTTTCTGCTAATATTCCATCAAAATGTACTTACTTCAAATTTACGTAAAGATTCACAAGGAGGCAAAGTTCTTCATATTGATGTTAAGAAGAAACATTCAGTTAAATCACAATTTATATAGAACCACTCTGTACAGTACTTGAAATAGGAAGATAAAAACAATAAAATCTAAAGTCCTGAACTGCGTTCGCCATTATTTTCAAATGTCCTATACTGTACAAAACATTAGCTATCATGACTTAGTTTATTGAAACGATTGCCAAGAGTTAACTTCGGTCCTTGTGACGCATTCATCCTCGTTTGTTCAGAATGCCGATATGAGCTTGATTTGCTGTGTTGAACTACCTCGAAACTTCCTTCATTCCTGTTTCTGAAAATATACAATAAAACAGTTAGAAGAGGCTCAGCGTTTGGCAGAATTGGATTTTATTCACAACCAATAACAGTAACATATATAACAGAGACCAAAGAAAAATAAAACTTAGTTTGAGCTCTGCAATCGTGTGAACTCATCCGATTTTCAAGTTGTATGCTGTGAGCTTTCCAGAAGAAATTTCTGCTTGGCATATGACAAACAGAGTTGAAATTTTCTCTTTCGGTATCAAACCGCTGTTTCTTATACATATTTTCATTTCTTGATTTTGCATCAAATTTGGCAGACAACAACTTACAAATTCGAAATAATGGGAGAGAATTGTGGAAAGGAAATGATTTCAAATTTTTGGGATATCTCCAACTGAAGAAATAAAGAACAAAATAGCTGCAAATTTTTCCATATCACCCTGTTTCCTCATCTATATTCCACAGAATATCTCAACTCATTCCTGAAAATAAATTTGTAACTCCTTATTTTCTGAGAAAAGTTTATGCCTTTCGCCTTACAGGTGATTGAACCAGAGTACACCTCAGACATCCTTCAGTGGAGGCAATGTCTAAACCTTCATGCCAGAAAGCTAGATGAATATGGAGCAAGTTATTTCGCTTGTTAATTCAAAACTCCATAAGTTATGAATCATAAGCAATGGAGCTTGGTGGTTTTTGGGTTGGGTAACATCAATACCGAATTTTTTTTTTAATTCATGATGCTATGTTGGATGAATTCTTTAAATTTGAACCCTCAAGCTTCACTCTATAAAATTTATGGCTCATATTTCCGAACTAGGTGGATCAAGCTAGATAAAACCGGTTTTTGAACCCAATATCATGCAATCAGATCTAACAGCTTCCCAGAAAAGTTCTATATGGCATATCGAAGGACACTACCCAAAACATATCCAAAAATTTCATGGGGCATTGAAAATATTTTTTCTCAAGACACTTCAAAGGTGAGGTTTGGCAAATAGCATCATGACTTTTAACAAAAAGTCATTAATATAGTAGAGATTACTTGAAATCCAATAATAATTGCCTTAAATTATATCATCATGGCAGAATTTGTTTGAATTCGTTCTGAAAGTTCAGTCCTTAAATAAAGTCTATAATACACATTAACTAAAATTGATACTAACCTTCGGGATTCATTCCCTCTAGAAAGAGTCGGAAACATCTCTTCATTGTGAACATCTGGAGCTCCCCTAACAATCGGCTTAGCAGGGTTGTTTCGACTTTGCACTTGATGCCTTAAACCAGGGGGGACATAAGTCCCAGTTCTGTTTAGAGGTTTTGGCTTCTCTTCAACTTTGGGAGGAGGAGGAGGGGGTGCAGCTTCCATTATTTCTTCCATCTTTTTCCAAGGACCAGCCTTTCTATCGAACTGTTGATCTCCTTCGTCACCTTGCTGTTGTTCAGAATTGGAATCTGTATTTCCTTGACTTCCATCACTATTCTGATTAATACTTAAATTGCCAATTTTGAGACCTGTATAATCTTTTTTTTCTTCCTCAAATTCTTTCCATTCATCTTGTTCCTATAAAATAATTGTGTCAATATGGCTTCCACAATATATACATAAGAAAATGTAATCTTGAGAATTGAAGTAAATAACCTATAATGCAAAGTGAGTTATACTTACAACCTCAGGTGTGTTTGGTTCCTCTCCATCGGCTGGACGGTCCGGCTTCTTTTTTATTTCGGTTTTTTTAGCGTTATCTTCTAATTTTTTTGCCACTTCCTCAGTAGTGGAAAATTTTTTGCTACTCTTGCCTTTTTTTCTGTCCTTTTTAGCAAAAAAGTCGTCTAAATCTGCCATAATTCAGAAAAATATAACTGTACAACAATACGTACACTACACAAGTAATCGAAAGTTGAAAAGAACCTGAACAATTTGGAAATTTTTAGTTTTCTACTTTACCGATTCATGACATGAGATTTGTTCACAAACTGTCAGATTTTCTTCTTCTTATTTAGGCTCATGTTGCAAAATGAAACTCTGAGGTAAAAAATATTATTATATATTACAATTTCGAAATTCTTAGGACATAACTTTTGGGACTATATAGTTTGGAAAATATCGTAATGATATGTTTCAATAATTTCTGATTAAAATCTCATCTTATAATAAATTATTTTTCTCGACATTTTCCGTCCGTCTTAATTCTTGATGATTATAATGATTAATTTTAAAAGCAGCTTGTTTCCGAAAATTGACAATATGTGATAATACTGTTCTTACATCTCATTTATATTCATGAGATTTTCAGTAAATATAATTTTTCAACACCCAATTACCATATATATATATATCAATTTCATGAAAATCTGCCACAAACGAAGGTGAATTTATACAGTGGAATAAAATAACAGTGTCAGAATAACATAACAGTCTGCCATTTTTCAACTGCCTCGGGATTCAACGGGAATTTATGCACAGAAATTTCAGAAGAACTATGTGATGTGATGAGCATTGAGCAACCGAGTACATTTTTCGTAATCTTATTGCCACATTATCTCATACAATCCGCTGCATTTCCAGCATAAATTATCATCTAAATATATCACTTTCGATACATACATTACTTAAAATCATACAAATATTTCACACCTTTCCCATATAAACATACACACGTTAGTTTGTTGTACACCTCTCGGGTATTTCAAACGATTAAAAGTAGATGTCGCACACTCCGTGCTTCTTTCCTATACCTCTGGGTCTAGAGCCAAGTTTCTACATGCAATGATTAGTGGCGCCACAAACATTCCAGTTTCCTGGAACCAGTTCTCCTGGCGCCAGAGCGCGTTTTTACACAATCACTTCTTCGATGTTCTGCCATTTTCCGCACTAATTTCAATTCGGTCAGAAAACAACGCAAACAATACAAGATCTGGCCCAAGGGTTCCGTGAATACGGCCGCTCAAAATTTTGTTCTTCCGATTACTTCGAAACTACAGATTCGATCGAAGTGAAATGACGTGTTCAGATGGAGAATGACGTGTTCAAGCTACATGCAAAATTTTGTACAGCACGCATGACCAGAATCACAGAAACCAATGAAAATTATAACTTTGTAATGGAAAGGCCTAGGGACTTGAAATTTTCAGGATAGGTGTGGATCTCGAATTTGCGGCCACGTTCATCAATGAGCAAAATTAGACTAGGGGTTCGTAAATATGGTCGTTTGAAATTCAGTTTTCTTGATAATTTCGAATCTGTTCGATCGTGACGAAATTTTGTATTTCAATCGAGAATGAAATATTCAAGCTACATTTTTCCCATATCGCATGCCAAAACCATAGAAAATTATAACTTTCGAACGGAAAGGCCTAGGGACTCGAAATTTTCAGGATAGGTGTGGATCTCGAATGACGCGGTCGCGTTCATCAATTAGCAGAGTTAGACTAGGGGTTCCGTAAATATGGTCGTTTGAAATTTAGTTTTCTTGATGATTTCAAAACTACGGATTCGATCGTGACGAAATTTTGTATTTCAATGGAGAATGAAATATGCAAGCTACATTTTTCCCATATCGCTTGACTAGAACCATAGAAACCATAGAAAATTATAAATTTCGAACAGAAAGGCCTAGGGAATTGAAGTTTTTAGAGTAGTCGAAACCACTTATTGGATTGTAATTAAATTTCGCACATAGATGAGGAATGATGTATTCAAACAACGTAGAAATTGTTGTCCAGATCGCATCACCAAGACTATAGATACCGTAGAAAATTCTAGCGAATTATCGAAAAAAAATTGATCCGCTGATCAACTAATGCACCGACGTAAAGTCTGGATTTTCTCCTTAGTTTGAAATTTTTCCAATTGGTTTCTGAAACTGGAGAATGCGAATCTACCTACAAGCGATCAAAAGCTCTTGACTGGCAGTGCTTTTCGTAATTTTTTTTTTACGATACAAGGTATGCCTCAGGTGGCGTAAAGACAAAGTAACAAAGCCTACACAGAATACAACCGGGTCTCCTAACTCGCACAAGCTCTGAGCTTATGAGGTGTCTCAGGTGTCATAGAGACCTAGGAGAGTCGGGATATAAAAAAAAAATTACGAAAAGCACTGCCGTGAAGGCAGGAGCTTTTGAGCGTTCGTACATGCACCTTGTAGGTAGATTCGCATTTTCCAGTTTTAGAAATCAATTGAAGGAATTTTTGACAGCTGTCAAAAAATTTCTGAAACTTAGGCGAAACTCCAGACTTCATGTCAGTGCTTCAGCTGTTAAATTTTTTTCGATAATTCGCTAGAATTTTCTACGGTATCTATGGTCTTGGTGATGCGATCTGGACCAAATTTTGCACGTAGTTTGAATACATTATTCCTCAGCTAGGTGCATAATTTCATTCCAATCCGATTAGTAGTTTCGAAACTATCAGGAAAAAAATATTTTGAACAACCATATTTACGGAACCCCTAGTCTTATTTTGCTCATTGACCGCGATATTCGCGATCCAAACCCACCCTGAAAATTTCAAGTTCCTAGGCCTTTCCGTTCAAAAGTTACAATTTTCTATGGTTTCTATGGTTCTGGTCATGCGATCTGGACAAAATATTGCTTCAATATATCATTCTCGATTAAAATACAAAATTTCATCTCGATCGAATCCGTTGTTTCGAATTTATCGAGGAAAAAAAATTTCAAACGACCGTATTTACGGAACCCCTTGTATAATGTTGCTCATAGATGAGCGTGATCACGACATTCGAGATCCACACCTATCCTGAACATTTCAAGTCTCTAGGCGTTTCCGTTCAAAAGTTACAATTTTCTATGGTTTCTATGGTTCTGGTCATGCGATCTGGACAAAATTTAACATGTAGCTTGAACACCTCATTTTCCATTCAAGTGCAAAATTTCATCTCGATCAAATCTGTAGTTTTCAAGTAATCAGGGAAACAAAACTTTGAACGGCCATATTTACGGAACTCCTGGTGGAATTTGGCTCATTAACGAACTCAACCGAGCCATTCGGGAACTGAACCTACACTGAAAATTTCAAGTCTCTAGGTTGTTCTGTTCGAGAGTTATCGTGCTTACGGCCGGACGGACGGACAGACTCGAATTTTCCGACGGATTCGTCATCAGAGAGTCGAACATAGTCGATTGAGACCATTTTCGGCTCAAAATTCGAAAAATACAGACATCGTGACGAAATGATATAGCCCTAGTGTAAATAGTACGAGCGCTCAATAAAAGCAGTAGTTAATTTGCATCTACGCATGCGCTTCGTGACGAACAAATATGGTTGCCTCCTACAAGGATTGTGTTGGGAATTTTGATTATAGTGTTGGGAACTTCGAGTATAGAATAGTAGTATTTTATATTCTATGAGCCAAAGTATGGTTTGTAAATACGGACGTCAAACTTGCGTGCGATATAAAGGGTGTTTCAATAAGAGCGCCAGATTTCAGTGTTCGATGAAACGTGGTTTTCTGTAGCAAAGTATTGAAATATTTATTGATTTAGAAAAAATACGTTTGGGAATTTTGAAACAAAATATATTGTAAATGGCCGCCACGGCTTTGCTGGCATATGCGTTCCCTTTTCACGAAATTTTCCATAACGTTATTGAATACATGTGGTGGTAGGTCATTGATACACCGTCTAATTTCGACTTTCAATGCTCCGATGGTTTCAGGCTTATTGGCATAAACCTGTGACTTCAGATAACCCTACAGCCAGAAGTCTAACAGCTTTAAATCGCAAGAGCGTGGAGGCCAATTCTGGTCGTGTCATTTCTCGATTTGGTGACCAGAATTCTCTCTCACGTTTAAACGCTTTCAGACTATTGGCTGTGGGGTTATCTAAAGTCATAGGTGTATGCCAATAAGCCTGAAACCATCGGAGCATTGAAAGCCGAAATAAGACTCTGTAAAATACCACCACATGTATTCAATAACGTTATGGAAAATTTCGTCAAAAGGGAAGACATATGCCAGCAAAGCCGTGGCGTGGCGGCAATTTAAAATTTATTTTGTTTTATATATAGGTGTCCGGCAAAATGTGGGAAATCTCTCGGATTCAGATAAAACTTAAAAAAATAAGGTGACAAGTTCCCATATTTTTTTTTCCTAGCGGCTCTCCCTACGGAGATACGGCCTCCTGAATGACGCCACTGGAAATTCATTTTACGGGAATAAATTTCAAACTACTTGATATAATTTAATGAAAATTTGATATGATGGACAATAGTAAGGACCTCTTAAAATACAGCCCTTGAATTTAAATTAGCTCGTTTAGTTTACCAGGGGCGGACTAGGTTGTACGTTTTAATGCTTACATATTTAACACCCTGTATAATAAGGAGTTAAAAAAAAAAAATTGGATACCTTGAACATTAAGCTGAAGAAAAGGTTCTCTTGTTCATTGTCGATAAAATGAACCGTTTTCGAAGAACAAAATAATAAGAAAAGTAATTTTTTTATTTGTGTTAAAAATAACCATGAATTCTATTTTTTTTTGTCTGCAACAAAGTGTGATACGAAAGTTATTCAAGGAACAAAAAAGTTTCAGTTTACGTTATTAAATCCGACAAAATTACAAAGATTCTCAACAATGCAGTTTTGGCACAAAAAAGGACCTCAACAAGAATAATTTTTTAGAAATGTACTCTCACTAAAACTTGCAAGGATTGAATCTAAATACGCTAATTAGAAATAATCAATTAAAAACTTCATAAGTGGATTCAACAAATTTTGTCGGATTCAATAACATAAACTAAAAGTTTTTTGTTCCTTGAATAACTTTTGTATCACACTTTGTTGCAGACAAAAAAAATTAGAATTCATGTTTCTTTTTAAGAGAAATAAAAAAGTTACTTCTTTTATTATTTTGTTATCCAGTACCTTTTCTTTAGCTTAATGTTCAAGATATCCAAATTTGTTTTTTAACTCCTTATCATACAGGGTGTTGAAAATGTAAGCATTAAAATGTACAACCTAGTCCGCCCCTGGTAAACTGAACGAGCTAATTTAAATTTAAGGGCAGTATTCTAAGAGGTCCTTACCACTGTTTATCATATCAAATTTTCATTAAATTATATTAAGTAGTTTCAAATTTATTCCAGTAAAATGAATTTCCACTGACGTCATTTAGGAGGCCGTATCTCCACAGAGAGGGCCGCTAGGAAAAAAAATTATGGAAACTTGTCATCTTATTTTTTTATGTTTTATCTGAATCCGAGAGATTTCCCAGATCTTCCCGGACAACCTGTATAATTCCCAAATGTGTTTTTCCTAAATCAATGAATATTTCAATACTTTGCTACAGAAGACCATGTTTCATCGAACACTGAAATCTTGCGCTATTATTGAAACACCTTTAGAATAGGAAAGAATCACGGAGTGGGCGACATCTACTTTTAATCCTTTGAAATACCCGAGAGGTGAACAACAAACTAACGTGTGTGTGTTTATATGGGAAAAGTGTGAAATATTTGTACGATTTTAATACATTTATGAATCGAAAGTGATATATTTTGGTGATAATTTATGGACAATTGTTTCAAATAAATTGTATACGAGCTGAAAATGCAGCGGACTGTAAGAGGTAATGTGGGAATAAGATCACGAAAAATGTGCCCTGTCCCTCAATGCTCATCATATAGTTCTTCTGAAATTTCTTCGCATAAATTCCCGTTGAATCTCAAGGCAGTTAAAAAATGGCAGACAAATTTGAAGATTGGGAAACGTATCTCAAAGAATATGTTAGTTTGCAGCAAGCACTTTTTAGAAGATGACTTTTTTATCGTAAGTTCATTGATTTTCTATAATATAGTGGTCATTTGATATCATGTTCACCCACATAATCAAAAGTGTCCGAAGTGGTTATATCGACTTTCACAGGCATTATTATTAATTCCGCAATCTTATAAGAAATATTTGATTCACTTCTTTTGAAAGACAGGAATGACACAATTATTTTGATCCCCTCTCGGCCCGACATCTTGTGATTTTCAGCGCCATCTCGCGGTACGTGATTTATCCCTATACCGGAGCGCGCTTGCTCGATAGTTAAATCATGAATATTTTTGGGCTTGGATTTAAACACATGATATTGTTCAAACAGACAATTATATATTGCTTGTTGGTAGAACATCATATCCACAAATTCCGTTGAACAAAATATTTGTTATTTCAATTATAATAATTTTACCTGATTTTATTTATTAGCATTGGGTATTACTGTCAACATTAGCAAAAAATAAAAAAATATATTTCAAGGATATGATATATTATTCAGTGATTAAAAAAACATACGAAATAAATGTATCACAATTCAATGTACACAATAAAACTCCATGTATTCCTGAATATGCTTATAATTATTCGTCTGTTACATGAAAACGTTCATCGCCAGCCGCCATGAAATTACGCGGAGATACACATTCATCAATAGCTGCCGATTCAACTAATATTTGAAGACAGTTATGTCCTATTGATTATGATATATAATGAAAAAAGCATTGAATCTTTATTTTTGGCCGAGCAAAAAAACCAGGGTCTAGCGAGTCAGCTAGTATTTCTATAAACAGTTTAAATCCCCCAATGTAGCCTCTTCACTGTGAACAGAAAATTTATCGACTCAATACATCATCATATTTGAAATTTTTTCCTTTTCTGTGATACCTTTCCACATATTTTTGCGATTGTCTATTGTTAGTGTAATATTCCATCATTTCATTATTCAGTAGATGCCTTTGGAAATTCTTGATGAAGTAAATCCATGCTTTGTAAACAGTGCCTGCACTTGAAATAACATCAGCTTCTTCTCTTATGTAAAAATTGGGATGATCTTCTAATTCATCCAGAACAGCTAATACTGTATCGTCGACTTCATATAACTCGCCCTTCACATTATGACCTATGCCTATTAATTGAATTTGAAAATAAATCAATGGTACATTCATTTAGATGGGGGCTGTGAAATTATCATCACCTGGTTCATGGAGAAGAAACGGAATATTATATTTAGTTCCTAGAATAAGTGGATATTTCTCCGAAGTTGCTGCATCACAGAGAAGTTTGTAACAGCCACCTACATTTTTCTCAAATATATGATGATTTGGTTCCCCGGTTTTCAACGTGCCATAAACGAACACCTTATGTAATTCCATATTTCTGAATCCTGAAAAATTATAATTGATTATCATAATCATAATTTTTCTATTCAGTTCATTAGATACGTAATTCTATTACAATCGCATTTAGTCGAAGTCACAATTTGTTCATTATCAATATTGGGCGCGTTCGTAATGTCTGAGCGCCTCAGTTCGCTCACTCAGAGGTACGTTCAGAGTGTCAAATCAACAGCCACTGAGATGACTGAGACCATAGAGAAAGGAATGTTTAGATGGGACACTAGCCTCGTAAACGGCAGTGTTCCGAACTGTAGGGAATTTTCCCTTTTTAGGGAATTTTTGCACCCAAAAGGGAAAAGGGATTTTTTTCATGAAATCACTGAATTGAGGGAATTTTCGAGATGAATCATTTTTTAGTAGACATGTCTCAAAATTCTGGTATCGGCAGAACGAATTTTCTCTATCGTCACAGATACAAAAATTAAAAAAAGAAATAGGCATTCAGAAAAGTCCCTCAATAGTATGTGTCATTAGAAGCAGTTGGGTGATGATATATCATCATTACTCAAGAACATCTGAAGGTTCATAAAATAAAAATGTACTCGTTCAAGAACAAATAATGTGATTAATTTTTTTCTGTGGTATTTTATTTTAATGGTCTATTTCGTTTATTCACTAACTTATTCATTTATTTCTCCCTTTTTTCAAGGGCGGTCCTACGGGGGGGGTAACGGGGGTAATTACCCCCCCCCAGAGCACTGGAAAATTTTATTTAGGAAAAGAAGACCAACAAGAAAATAATATAATAATGCAATAACATTAACAGAAAAATCGGTAAAATAAATGAAAAAGTCTGAAGTTTAACTTTCCGTCGTACGTTTTATTTTTGAAGATCATATTGCATGAAATGTATAAGTGGTGAGTCTGTTGTTTGATAAGATTGATACCTAAACTGCTCATGTTGTGGCAAGGGCATAGATTTTTTTCTTGGGTCTTGGTTTTTTTCGGTAAGAAAATCTCGTCAGGTATCCATCAAGCCTTGGCGATAATTCTGAAACTTTATATTTTGGAAGTCTTAAGGGGGTAATTAATTACCCCAGTACCCCTCCATATCTACGCCCTTATGTTGTTCAGCCTGAAGAAGAGAACATTTGTTTTCCGAACGATTTTCTGATTAAGAAGGTGTTGGATTCGTGAGAACGTGGCAATTAGAATTGGGAAGTTAGTAAAAAAATGTATAAAAAGTACTGCCGTAAAGTCAGGAGCTTTTGAGCGCTCTTTCATCCACCTTTTAGGTAGAATCGCATTTTCAAGTTTTAGAAACCGATTGAAAATTTGTTTAACAGCTGTCAGAAAAGTTTAAAACTGAGCAGAACTTCAGACTTCACGTCAGTGCTTTAGGGTTCCAATTTTTTTTTCGATTATGCTCTAGAATTTTATACGGTATCTATGGTTTTGGCAATGCGATCTGGACAAATTTCGCACGTAGTTTGAGTACATTATTGTCTATGTGCAAAATTTCATTCCAATCCATTCAGTATCATAAAACAAATTTTTTGAATGGCCATATTTACGGAACCCCTAGTTTAATTTTACTCATCGATGAACATGACCCCGACATTGGCGATCCAAACCTGAAAATTTCAAGTCCCTAGGCCTTTCCGTTCGAAAGTAATAATTTTCTATGGTTCTGGTAATGCGATCTGGACAAAATTTAGCTCAAATATATCATTGTCCATTAAAATACAAAATTTCGTCACAATCGAATCCGTAGTTTTGAAATTATCAAGAAAACTAAATGTCAAACGAACATATTTACGGAACCCCTAGTCTAATTCAGTTCATTGATAAACGTGACCGTGAAATTCGAGATCCAAACTTATCCTGAAAATTTCAAGTCCGTAGGCCTTTCCGTTCGAAAGTTATAATTTTCTATGGTTTCTATAGTTCTGCAATCTGGAAAATTGTAGCTTGAATATATCATTCTCCATTGGAATACAAAATTTCGTCACAATCGAATCCGTAGTTTTGAAATTATCAAGAAAACTGAATGTCAAACGAACATATTTACGGAACCCCTAGTCTAATTCAGTTCATTGATAAACGTGACCGTGAAATTCGAGATCCAAACTTATCCTGAAAATTTCAAGTCCCTAGGCCTTTCCGTTCGAAAGTAATAATTTTCTATGGTTTCTATAGTTCTGCAATCTGGAAAATTGTAGCTTGAATATATCATTCTCCATTGGAATACAAAATTTCGTCACAATCGAATCCGTAGTTTTGAAATTATCAAGAAAACTAAATGTCAAACGAACATATTTACGGAACCCCTAGTTTAATTCAGTTCATTGATAAACGTGACCGTGAAATTCGAGATCCAAACTTATCCTGAAAATTTCAAGTCCCTAGGCCTTTCCGTTCGAAAGTTCGAAAAGGGGGGGGGGGTATTCACTCTCCCAGAAAAAATTGTTGAATTGTTCATTCAATTACCCCCCCCAGAAATTCAGCCTAGGACCGCCCCTGCCTTTTTTGATGTTTCATTAAATAGCTCGTTGTTATATGTGTCATATTTTATTTTTTTGTAAATTTGAAATTTTATTTATAACAGCTCGTTTTTTTTTTATGTTATTGAAAAAAAACCTAGTATATCTGTTGTTTTTGTTTATACCTTGCTCATAAGTAATTCGACAATTTTTGGTAATATTGAGGGTGCAGGGAATTTTTCTGTAAAATACATCAAATATCAAACAAAGAAATAAGACAATAATTTGATATGGTTGAATATAATTCTGTATTGAAAATATTTAAATTAAAATTATATTATAATTCTTTAGTGATTACAATGCAAATTAGTTTTATGGAGATTAAGAAAACAACAAATTAATGTGAATCGAACAATCGATTTGGTGTTCATTCTTCGTACCTCTCGAAAGAGGGCGCTATATTTTTCCATCACCACCATCGCGAAAAATTGTCTTGTTCATAATTTTTCTGAATACCGCGTCAGTGTTAGATAAATTCAGTAATAGGATTATGGAAGGAATTGTAAACTGAGCGGATTTGGGAATAAATATAAGATTCGAGAAAGTTTTTACTGCTTTTGATTGAAAATACAAAACCACAATTTTATTATCAGCACCACAACGTGGAACAATTGCGGAAGGCGGAAGTACACTATTTTGACCCAAATGTCAAATGTTCCAATGTATGAATGTATATATCAGTTGTGACTTATGACATCAGCATTTCTATGCTTATCTGTTTAGAAGAGAAAAGAGAATGCTATTTATTCCACCATTCAACACCTTCTTTTTGGAACTGAAGGTACTTTTTAATCAGAGTGCAAGATGAAATATCGATCGGTGCTATGAAAAATGGAAAACTCACATGAGATAAAAGTGCTAAAAGATCTGATCCAGAAGTACCAAAACAAAATCACAACACAACACAACTGATTGTTTGCTGAAGAAAATTAAGGTTAGACCAAAGAACGATGCGTTAGCCACAGAACACTAGAGATTACTCATTAAGGAGACTCAAAGTAATCTGTATTCGGTGTAATGTTCCAAAATTTTATGCGATAGCAATCTACGACTATAGTCCATTTAAGAATTATTGACATCGAAGCAGGCCATGAACGTCCAGTCGAGGCTTTATTTCTAGTTACAAAAAAGTTACTTTTTTAATCATAGAAATAAAACATAAATATAACCTAGAAAAGTGTTGAGTATACGAATGATCGGAATTATCGAATAATTAAGCCGGAATATTTCGATTGCAGTTCAAACATGGGAATTCAGGTTTGAAAGCGAAAAAATATCGTGGAATGCTTTCATATGAAATTATCTGAACTTATCGTTCATACAAAAGTCAACCATGGAAAATAGAAGATCATTCAAATAAATATTTATTTTCACTTAGGACCATGCAATATTTAATGGTATTGGAAATCTTGCAAAATTCTAACCATATAACTATAAGAGTACCATTTTATGTCAGGATTCAAGAAGGATAATTAATGGATTTCTAGCAGGTGCAACAGAAAAAAATTTTTGGATACTTCGCAAGCACAGGGCCAAAAGAATGGATTGGAAAAAAGGTTATAATGTATTAAGAAATAAGAGAGAAACAAAAATTAAGAATCTATGTAGTACATGAAGAATTTTGACATGAATATGTACCGAACTATCATTATATGAACCAATTTGTGAATTATTTATTGCTCGGTGTTGAATACTTTAAGACAGTCAATTTTTATTTTCATTCATTAAAACTGTCCATGAATTATTGAAAATATTATAATTGATGAGCAATTTTACAATTATTCAGTATACGTTTGAATTGGGAACAATATAGCATGTGTATTAGCAGAGGGAATGTGAACAGGGTACCATACAGTATAAGTATAATAAATAAATTTAAAATATCTATGAATAATACAAGAGCAAATATCATTGAAAACTTTGTTTCCACGTAGTGTAGTGATTTGGATGTGTTTATTGAATAAGCTGACATAATCCTATTGATGGGCATCCTTTTGCAGGGAAGGTTTCAATTTTTCAATAACTCATTTATGAAATAATTCACCATTCTTGTAATCCTTATCATTAATACCACTGTCAAGAATAGAATCACATCCAGGTAAAAATCCATCAATTGTTCCAGCATTCAAAATAGTGCAACTTCTGCCTTTACCCTTGAATATACTCGGCATACCTTTTGGATTATTTTCTAGTGTCCACTGACGAATTTGAATACCGTTTTCGAATATCCAAATTTCATCTAGATAAATGAATTTTACGTTTTGTTCCATGTATTCTCGGTATTCATCACAATATCATATTATTTTTATTATATTTTTCTGTTTATCAGTAAGAATTTTCCTTCGATCAACTTTTTTGTATTTGTATCCAATTTTTTTTATGATATAATATGATGTTGTCTTCGATCAATTGAAATCTAGGTGCTCTTTGGCCAGTTCGAAAAGGATATCTAAACTGATATATTCATTGTTTTTAATTCTAGCAAAAACAAAGTCATTCAATGTCTCTTTGAAGGAATAATCGTATCGCACAGGTTTTCTTCCACTGCTTATTCCAGGCCATAATAACATGCTAATATTCTACGGACAGGGCTTGGTGAAATCTGAAAATTTAAGAGACATTGATCAATCAGAATACACTTTGAGTCGGTGAATAACAGTTCACCTGAAACACTAGCGGAAATATATGCCAAATCTTTGAAAAACTCGAAGTAACACCGACAAACTGCCTGGCGTTCTCTTGTTAGGCGCGATGTATCCTGGTCAATTCCAGCCATTTTAATAGCATAAGACAAAAAATACTCAAATTCAGAGCAAATTTTTATAATTACATATTCACCAATATCTTCGATAAAATCATCAAAGCAAGATTTCTATGGGTAATGTTAGTGTTATTCCTATACCAACCTGAATTCAACAACCCAAAATATCACTGAATAGTCTGTTACCAACTTAAATTCGATTGTTCACAGCCAACCGAGATGTCAATAATTCTTAAACGGAGTATAGTTTTTTCCAGACTCAAATATGGCGGAGGTAAAGAAAAGGGATTATTCGGCTGTCGTTTATTCTTGAGATTCATTTTATGCAGCTTTCTGAATCAGAAATTACAACTAGTAAAAAGGTGGTGGCCATCTAAGATATTCATCTGAGCATTACGCTGGCGGTTTTCACTAATTGAATATCGACTCTTTCATAGGTACCAACCCTTCTTTCAGATATCCTAATGTTACTCATGAAAGATGATATAATGAGTCAGTTTTATTTGTTTGCAATGTAATAAGACTTTATTTATGAAGAAAATTCCCGAAATAATTTGTAACGGTAATTTTTGCTATTAATTCAGAATCTTAGTTTCATTACAATTGAATTGATTTTGTGATGTTTCTGGTTCAGCTGAAGAATAGCTATTTAGATCAATTTTCAGTAGTGTCCCAACATCAGTATAACGCGAACTGTCCAGGGTATCTTCAGAATCCTTCTGTACGAATACATCTCAGATAATATGTTCAGTTTTTGGCGCTCGTACTACTTACACGAGGGCTATATCATTTCGTCACGATGTCTGTATATTTCGAATTTTGAGCCGAAAATGGTCTCAAACGACAGAGTTCGACTCACTGATGACGAATCCGTCAAAAAATTCGTATCTGTCCGTCCGTATACACGATAACTCTCGAACGGAATGTCCTAGGAATTTGAAATTTTCAGGGTAGGTTCGAATCTCGAATGCCGCGGTTGAGTTCGTTATTGGGCAAAATTCGCCTAGGGGTTCCGTAAATATGGACGCTTGAAGTTTTGTTTTTCTGATTACTTCGAAACTACTGATTCGATTGAAATGAAAATTTGCACACATATGGAGAATTACGTGTTCAAGCTACATGCAATTTCATCCAGCTCGCATAACCAGAACCATAGAAACCATAGAAAATTATAACTTTGTAATGGAAAGACCTAGGGACTTTTCAGCATAGGTGAGGATCTCGAATGTCGCTGTCACGTTTATCAATGAGCAAAATTTGACAAAGGGTTCCGTAAGTATAGTCGTTTTAAATTTAGTTTTCGTGATGATTTCAAAACTACGGATTCAATCGTGCCGAAATTCTGTATTTTAATTGAGAATGATATATTCAGGCAACATTTTGTCCAGATCGCATGACCAGAACCATAGAAACCATAACAAATTATAAGTTTCGAACGGAAAGGCCTAGGGACTTGAAATTTTCAGGATAGCTGTCGATCCCGAATGTCGTGGTCACGTTCATCAATGAGCAAAATTAGACTATGGGTTCCGTAAATATGGCCGTTCAAAATATTTTTTCCTGATAATTTGGAAACTACATATTGGATTGGAATGAAATTTTTCACGAGGATGAAGAATAATGTACTCAAACTGCATGAGGTCTGGTGTTTCGCCTCAGTTTGAACATTTTTTTTATCTACCTACAAGGTACAAGTGGGCAAGATAATTTAATCGCTCTCGAGATATGCCATGATAAAATTCGTTTCAAAGCTGAAAAAGCTGAGCAGTTCGTTGCCAAAACAATTTTTGGCGCCAGTTCAATGCGTATACTCTAGAATAAGACGTGGTTAAACGTCTGCGTGAGTTCTAGTGAATCCTGCAGTAGTATTTGGTCTGCGCATGCGGAGAAAGTTTATTGGCTTGGCTGAAAATTTATGGCAGCAAAAGTCTTCTGTGAACAGTTGACAAAAACGGTTAGTTCGATGAATGATGTTTTCTATTATTTCTGCATATACTTAAGTTTCAGAATAGTATGTTATTTTTCATCTCAGTATCCAACATTGTTGTAAAGAAAGAAAAAAGTGCTGGTGTTTGCTTCTGGTTGAGATGGCATAGTTATAGTTATAGTTAGGAAGGGGGTTACGTTCCACTGCGACCTCAAGGTCTATTGTGCCCCCCATCAGAGCCGTATTCGCAAATGCGCTACCTACAGCTCGCCCTCCAGCTCCAGAGCTCCAATGAACTCCAGTATCTGAGAGCTTCAAGGAGGTTAGATCCTCATTCCTCCTGTAGTTCTCTTGTCCAAGACATTCTTTGCGCTGGTTTGCAATGGCGAGGCATTCTGTAACCAGGTGAACAGGAGTCTCCTCTTCTTCACCACAGAATCTACACTCGTCTGTTTCTGTTAAGCTCATTCTCATCATATGCTTCCTAAGGCGACAATGTCCTGTGAGGAAGCCAGTGAGTAGGCGTAACTTGTTCTTACTGAGATCCAAATACTTTTTGGATCTTGAACTTTCAAAGTTCCGAATGAACCTTTTAGAGTGGTCCATTCCAGGAAGGTTCCCCCAGAGTGCTTCTCTTTCGGTCTCTTCCTTCTCCAGAAACTCTTTCTTATAGGTGCGTTTACCTATGCCACAGAAGGGTTCTGGGCCAGTAAGTGGCGTTTGTGCTCCCTTTCTGGCAAGTGTATTGGCCTCTTCGTTTCCTTTGATTCCTGAGTGACCAGGAACCCAGACTAAAGAGACCTTATTTTTCTTGCCTACTTCATTAAGTTTCCTCCGGCACTCCCATATCAGCTTTGAGTCGATGATATAGGAGTTCAGTGCTTTGATAACAGCTTGACTATCCGAGTGGATCACAATGTCACACCCTTGATAGTTTCTTTCCAGGTTTATATCTATGCATCTTTCGATTGCAAGTATTTCTGCCTGAAAGGCACTCGAGTAGGAGCCTAACGATAGTGTACACTTGGTTCTTGCCCCGTATACTCCAGCGCCGGCCCCCATCGTGGTTTTAGAATCATCTGTATACCATTTATCGGTATTCACTTTGAAGTTTTGGGTAGTGTATTCCTTTTCCCATTCTTCCTCTTTACATAGCATAGTGTTGAAGTTCTTCTCAATGCTTACTTTTTTAATCATAACATCACTAGGCAGGTTCGCTGATGAGATGTACTTGTTCAGAGAGGACCAGGCTTCCTGACTTTTAATTCTCTCATTCCCTGTACCTTCCCTAGATATTCTAAGGATAGCCTCATGGGCTACTCTGTTGATCACTAGATGTAATGGAGTGAGATCAGTGATGACCTCAAGTGCTCTTGTCGGGCACGTTCTCATAGCTCCAGTGATGCAAACGCAGGCAAGCCTTTGTATCTTGTCGAGTATTTTCCTCGTGCTTGTCTGCCCTGTCTTAGCAGACCAGACTATTGCCCCATAAGTTATTATTGGTCTCACAATCATGACATACATCCATCGCAGTATTTTAGGGTCACAGCCCCAGGTTTTACCGGATAGGCTTCTGCACGCCATAAGAGCTCTTGTCGCTTTACTAGCAGTGTTTTTAACATGCTTATTCCATAGAAGCTTATTGTCTAGGGAAATCCCCCTTTATTTGACTTCATAGTTCCATTCTACGTTATCTCCATTCACCGAGATGGGCTTCATAGCTGGAAGGTTTCTTTTCCGGGTAAAGGGAACCACTGTGGTCTTGGCTGGGTTGATGTTGAGCCCCACTGACAAGAACCACTGCTCGATAATTTTGAGACCCCTCTGCAACAAATCACAGAAGGAACCCTCAAATTTACCTCTTACTATTAGGACTATGTCATCGGCATAGCCTATACATTCGAAGCCAAGCTCCGTTAGCCTGTGCAGTAGTTCGTCCACTACCAGACTCCAGAGGAGGGGAGATAGTACTCCTTCTTGAGGTGTTCCGCGAGTGGTTTTGACAGAGATGGTCTGATCGACAGCCAGTGTCTCAGCTGTCCTCGTCGTCAACACCTCATACATCCATTTTATGATGGTACAGTTCACTCCTCGCTTTACAAGTGCCTCTCTGACAGACACGTGTGTCGTGTTGTCAAAGGCCCCAGATATGTCTAGGAAAGCGCACAGTGCGATTTCTTTGTTGTTCAGCGTCTTCTGGATGCCTTCATTCAGCTGATACAGAGCAGTCTCCGTGGAGCGTCTTGCTCTGTACGCATGCTGACATTTGTGAAGTGGTGTTTTCTCCAAGTTCTCCGTTCTTATGTAGTTATCTACTACCTTCTCCATCGTTTTAAGCAAAAACGAGGTAAGACAAATGGGTCTAAAAGTTCGGGGATCAGTCCCGTCTTTCTTCCCTGTTTTTGGAATGAAGATTACTTTTGCCCTTCTCCATATGTCAGGTATGCGTTTATTTCCAACAACATCAATTTTCGTCTTTATCAAGTATAATATTCTGTCATTATAAACGTCTAAACGTAATTCGCTGTTGGGTACCGTGAAAAAATTTCCACTAAAATTCATCCGTTGTGATGGTGATCTGTCAGAAATACACGTTCTGATTGGTTAAAAATCAGTGTTGAGGGTGAGATGGCACATGAAGACCTTGTTTCATTTTTGAGCGCTCGTACTACTTACACGAGGGCTATATCATTTCGTCACGATGTCTGTATTTTTCGAATTTTGAGCCGAAAATGGTCTCAATCGACTATGTTCGACTCACTGATGACGAATCCGTCGAAAAATTCGAGTCTGTCCGTCCGTCCGTCCGGCCGGCCGTATACCCGATAACTCTCGAACGGAATGTCCTAGAAACTTCAAATTTTCAGGGTAGGTTCGAATCTCGAATGCCGCGGTTAAGTTCGTTATTGGGCAAAATTCGCCGAGGGGTTCCGTAAATATGGCCGCAGATTCGATCGAGATGAAATTTTGCACTCTAATGGAAAATGAGGTGTTCAAGCTACATGCAGCTCGCATCAGCAGAACCATAGAAACCATAGAAAATTGTAACTTTTGAACGGAAACGCCTAGGGACTTGAAATTTTCAGGATAGGTGTGGATCTCGATTGTCGTGATCACTTTCATCTATGAGCAAAATTATACTAGGGTTCCGTAAATATGGTCGTTTGAAATTTAGTTTTCATGATAAATTCCAAACTACAGATTCGATCGTGACGAAATTCTGTATACTAATGGAGAATGATATATTCAAGCTACATTTCTCTAGACCGCATGACCAGAACCATAGAAACCATAGAAAATCATAACTTTCGAACGGAAAGGCCTAAGGACTTGAAATTTTCAGGATAGGTGTAGATCTGAAATGTGGCGTTCACGTTTATCAATGAGCAGAATTATACTAGGAGTTCCGTAAATACGGTCGTTTGAAATTTTGTTTTCTCGATAATTTCGAAACTACGGATTCGATCGAGATAAAACTTTGTATTTTAAATGAGAATGATATATTAAAGCAACATTTTGTTCAGATTGCATGACAAGAACCATAGAAACCATAGAAAATTATAACTTCCGAAGGTAAAGGCCTAGGAACTTGAAATTTTCAGGGTGGGTTTGGATCGCGAATTTCACGGTCACGTTCATCAATGAGCAAAATTAGACTAGGGGTACCGTAAATATGGCCGTTCAAACAATTTTTTTCCTGATAATTTCGAAACAACTTATTGGATTGGAATGAAATTCCGCACATAGATGAAGAATAATGTATTCAAACTACGTGGAGAATTTTGTCCAGATCGCATCACCAAGACCATAGATACCGTAGAAAATTTTTTTCCTTTTCCTGATAATTTCGAAACTAACGATTTGATTGGAATGAAAATGAAAATTGCACCTAGTTGAGGAATAATGGATTCAAACCACGTGCGAAATTTTGTCCAGATCGCATCACCAAGACCATAGATACCGTAGAAAATTTTAGCGAATTATCGAAAAAAAAAATTGGTCACCTGAAGCACTGACTTGAAGTCTGGATTATCGCCTTAGTTTGAAAATTTGTTTGACAGCTTTCAAAACTTTCCTCAATTGGTTTCCAAAACTGAAAAATGCGAATCTACCTACAAGGTGCATGTACGAGCGCTCAAAAGCTCCTGCCTTCACGGCAGTGCTTTTCGTAATTTTTATTTTACACCGTCATATTATTAAAATATTCAATTTTAATGAACAATTGATGGACGAAACATTGCACTATCATTTCGTCTGGTCCTAACCTTTTTGAGCGCTCGTACTAATTACACGAGGGCTATATCATTTCGTCACGATGTCTGTATTTTTAGAATTTTGAGCCAAAAATGGTCTCGAACGACCATGTTCGACTCACTGATGACAAATCCGTCGGAAAATTCGAGTCTGTCCGTCCGGCCGTAAGCACGATAACTCTCGAACGGAACCACCTAGAGACTTGAAATTTTCAGTGTGGGGTCAGATCCCGAATGCCTCGGTTATGTTCGTTAATGGGCCAGTTTCCACTAGGGGTTCCGTAAATATGACCGTCCAAAGTTTTGTTCCCCTGATTACTCGAAAACTACAGATTTAATCGAGATGAAATTTTGCACTTAAATGGAGAATGAGGTGCTCAAGCTATATGTGAAATTTTGTCCAGATCGCATGACCAGAACCATAGAAAATTTTAACTTTTGAACGGAAACGCCTAGGGATTTGAAATTTTCAGGAGAGGTGTGGATCTCGAATGTCGTGATCACGATTATCTATGACTTCTATGAGCTAAATTATACTAGGGGTTCCGTTAATATGGTCGTTGGAAATTTAGTTTTCTTGGTCATTTCAAAACTACAGATTCGATCGTGACGAAATTTTGTATACTAATGGAGAATGATATACTCAAGCTACATTTCTCCAGATCACATGACCAGAAGCATATAAACCATAGAAAATCATAACTTTCGAACGGAAAGGCGTAGGGACTTGAAATTTTCAGGCTAGGTGTGGATCTGAAATGTCGCGTTCACGTTTATTGATGAGCAGAATTATACTAGGGGTTCCGTAAATACGGTCGTTTGAAATTTTGTTTTCTCGATAATTTCGTAACTACGGATTCGATCGAGATAAAATCTTGTATTTTAATCGAGAATGATATATTAAAGCAACATTTTGTCCAGATTGCATGACCAGAACCATACCATAGAACATTATAACTTCCGAAGGGAAAGGCCTAGAAACTTGAAATTTTCAGGGTGGGTTTGGATCGCGAATGTCGCGGTCACGTTCATCAATGAGCAAAATTAGACTAGGGGTTCCGTAAATATGGCCCTTCAAAATATTTTTTTCCTGATAGTTTCGAAACTACTGATTGGATTGGAATGAAATTTTGCACCTAGCTGAGAAATAATGTATTCAAACTACGTGCAAAATTTTGTCCAGATCGCATCACCAAGACCATAGATACCGTAGAAAATTCTAGCGAATTATCAGATAAAATTGGTCAGCTGAAGCACTGACATGAAGTCTGAAGTTTCGCCTAAGTTTCAGAATTTTTTTGACAGCTATCGAGAATTCCTTCAATTGATTTCTAAAACTGGAAAATGCGAATCTACCTACAAGGTGAATGTACGAGCGCTCAAAAGCTCCTGACTTCACGGCAGTGCTTTTCGTAATTTTCAAAATATTTATATTGATAGGGATAAACACAGTTCAAAAAGTATGGCATCTCAGACACATTTTCCCTAGAATCAAATTAGAAAAATCACCAGAATCAGTCGAGTCGTTCGGAAGTTATTACAAAAAAAACTGAATTATGGGAGTACCATTTGGAGGCAGGGGAACGTCGTAGGAAAAAAAATTTGAGCATTCCTGACTCGTATTTTCAAACCTTATTCACACCTGTATGTACATGATTCCTGACCATTTCTCAGAGCTTATCTTCAGGGTATTTCCGCATACTACATGTGGTAGAGACCAAGGTAAAGACAGAATAAGTAAGTTAGGTACAACATCGATGCGGTGAGCGCTGATTAACGTATGATTTCTAAAAATACGATATGCCGACAGCTATAGCACCTTTTGAAGCCGATGTTTTACGACTCGTTTGAACCAGCCCCAGATGGAAGAAAGATAGAAATCAGTACGAAATTTTTTTTATTATCAGGTGTTGGAGGCACAGTAGAACATAAAATTTTGAAATATTATAATATCAAGGATTTTATCAAGAGATTTCTAAATTTCTACAAAATCAGTCTAATCTATTTTCATTTCTAATCAATTTTTAACATTTATTTTCCAAGCATAACAAACAATTATTCATGAAACGAGTTATGATTTCTAGGTGCAGGTCTACATTTCTCTTCTCATCTCGTAAAAAAGTGTTCCAGATTATAAAAATTCGCAAAAAATAATGACCAACGCAAAATTTAAAACAATGTAATTTGAATAGGGGTTTGAAGATTTGCAAATATGTATATGGAACACTTCTCGGAAAATTTTCTCCGAACATCGGTAGGAATGCGTTTTCTAACACCCAGTACATATATCCAATCAAAATCATTCCATAATTAGTTTTCAAAACTCGCATACATCTCTCATAAATTAATGTAAGTACTTCAATGGATGGAATTATAAAATTGCTCAAATGAGGAATATGGAATGGAATACAAAGGTTTCACAATTGCTTCTACTATTGAGTATTGATCTCAGAGATCATTAATGGTAAACACTCATTTTTATTCACCGGCAAGTTTTTAGAAAAGTGATTATTTCACTTTGGAAATTGAATGGCACATTAAATAGAGAAAATACAGTTGAACATTCAATATTCGAAAGAAATTGTTAAATAATCGAATTCAAATTATTTTTTTCAACATTGATAACTTGAATTTAATCGACTTCATAAAATATCAAAATTCTCAACAAATTTATTGTGTGGACCCACATATAACTATTTACATTCATTTCTACATCAATATACAACAAAATGGATTGTCTTTTCAGTATGGTGATTCTTGTTATATTTTTCCTATAGCACTCAATGAGAAATATCTACATTTTCATTATTACTTATCAAATATCAAACAAAGTTAGTCGGATCAGTTGAGTTCATACTATGATAAAACAAATTTCTTATATCTGCAAAATTGAAGCACATTCAAGTATTATAAAGTTGGTTGACGTGATATTCTTGACGATGTTGTCAATGATGTGGGGTGCTATGGATGTAATGATGGAAAAGCCCAAATAAGACCTCTATTACAACTTTCAACTTCGATTTGCACTTCACAGGGCCAAATTCAATCATATCATTGATATATAAATATACATAAAAAAATTTTCTTTTTCTCGAAATTAAATTTTTACCGAATATTCAACCTTTCAACCTTCACTCGACAGTGATTCTCTATAATACGAGATGTTCTTTAATTTTATATAATAAAAATGAACGGGTAGGATATTGAAATGATTTAGCGAAATCAGGGAAGTACTATTTCCTTTAGTAACCATAGCGTTAAATAAGCTGGAAATTCAGACCTACATTCAGAAGGAACGTATCGAAATTGAAATTATTTCTTAGTGACTCTCGACAAAAGTATACAATATCATGCACATTCGGTATCTTCATTGAAGATTTCTCCATTTTCATGAACACAGCTTCGCTTTTTGATGTTTTTTCTTCATTTGACTAGAATTGTATCATTCATTAATTTCATCCCAGCATGTTAACTCTTAATCAAATCTTTAGATAATCGTTGAGATTCGATATGTGATTATCTTACTTTGTGATGAAAAATTTAAAAATTAGGTAATCCCTTAGGAGCCATTAGATTACCTATGTTTTTAAAAATCACAAAAAGAGTCGAGAAGGCTGGAACCTAGTTCGTTGACGTTCTGATAATGATGAATACCCTTCATATCGGTTTAAACCTAGAAATTAAAATTGACCATCAATACACAAGTAAAAATAAACCGGGAGTAGGTTATTAAAAATGTGGACAAGTAATTGTTGGAATCAGGGCGTGTATATTTCCATATTATAAACTATAGTTTTAATTAGCTTGTAGGGTCTACAAGTATTCGAGAGATTTATGGTGAAGCCAGGGATGGTCCCTATACGAATGGGAACAAAGAAAAGCTCCGAATAGTGAAGTTACAAATGAAGGTATCGTTGTCAATAAACGTGGAGAACCGAACAGCCCATGGGTTGCGTCGGATGTAGGGAGAGGTACATGGACGCGGACCATCAATACGATTTGAATAGGGTGGAGGCGGTCTTGTGGCTAAAGACGTGAAGGTTCATTGCATAAGGTAAACAATTGGAACGGCTCTATGGCACTGAGTTGTGCAAAAACTTTCATTTGAAACGAATGGTGATACGGGTGCTAACAATCAAAGTGGGACAGATAAACAGAAAAGGAAGTCACCAAAGAGGAAATAAAGGGAATAATTGAAGAATGCCGACTTGGAGCAGTTGGAGGCGGTTCAGCGTTGGTCCTTATGGTCCCAACCGTCCTGCTCATCTTCGGTTTAACCTCATTTCAAGATCGCCGACTGAGAGGTGATTTGATATTTAGCTTTCGGGACATCAATAATATGATTGGTGCCAACCTATCATCCCTTTTCATCCGCAAAACACTAATAACTAACGAGGACACATGTACAAGTTGAAAAAAAAAAACTTCCGGATTACCCCGGGTATGAACCTTCCTGTCCAATAGAATTGGTGGTTTGTGCTCCTTGTGTGAACGCCTTCAAGAATAGATTCGATTCGCATGGATTTCGCCCACTTGATGCCCCATGAGTGCTTCGATTTGTGTATATTTTCCTTATCACTTACGTACTGTATTAATTAATTTTTTGTTTCTGAGCTTCAAAGGCATAGCCTCAGCTCTTGTCTTTCATTTAATAATTATAATAATAATAAATAGATCAAAACGATCTGAATGAAGAAGTTAAGAAAAAGATGCTTGAAGGAATCCACCCAAACATCATTATTGGCGATATGAACTGCATATCAATAGAATGGAACAGCATAACAGAAAACCAAAATGGGAAAAAGCTAGGGAAGTATGCCGTAAAATTGAATGCCATAGTATAAGGACCTGATATTCCGACTCACCTGCCCAGGAGTAATGGCCTACCAGACGTATCAGATATCGTCATAATGAAAGATGTTACCCAAGAGTTCACACTCGATACCATAGAAGATGGAACATCAGCCACAAACCAATGGAACTCAGACTGGGACACAGCCTGACAACAGAAGGATTTCAAACAAAAAACTTCACTGGCTGGCAAAAGTACAGTGAAATACTCCAGAAAAAAATTATTGGAATTCCACTGATGAGAACCCTTGCATATGAAGTTGAAAAATTAGAAGCCTACGAGGAAAGTACCAGAAGATTCACAAAGCCAGCCCCGAAGCATCCACATGGAGATCCCCCAAAAGCAATAAATGAACTCATAAAGAGAAATCGAAAACTCAAAAAAAACTACAGAAATTCACATAGGGAAGAAGACAAGAAAAAGCTGAATAAACACAGTCAAGTGCTGAAAAATGCACTGAGAGCACTGAGAACAGGCAGATAGAACCAAAGGGTTAGAGAGCTGAACGCTATACTCAGCATGGAGGATGCAAAAGTGCTCATGGTGAAAGAAAACCGAAAACCCTCCTCTACACGGAGCAAATGAGATCGTCTACTCAAAGCTTGAAAAATCCGAAGCACTGGCCGATTCGATAGATGGAGAAGCCAGAATCAACTACAGAGAAGACGGTGACAATGAAGACTTAGAAGAGGAAGTAGAAGGAAATAGAGAATTGATATTGGAACCTCCGGACGCCGATACCATCCCAGACCCAACAACACCAACGGAGATTAAAGAAATCATTAGGATTAAGAGAATTAAGAAATTGAAAAACAGGAAAGCTTCAGGGAAAGAAAAAGTAACAAAATTTATGTTAACGAATTTAACCGCGGCATTCGATATTCCAACCTACCCTGAAAATTTCAAGTTTCTAGGCCCTTCCGTTCGAGAGTTATCATGTATACGGCCGGCCGGCCGGACAGACTCGGAATTTTTCGACTGATTCGTCATCAGTGAGTCGAACCTTGTCGTCCCACTGTCAAAAAGACTAGTTGACAACAACCCTGCAGAAGATGTGATTAGGATATTTACCTTCCACAAAAGACCCATAGATCAACTAAGTAGAAATAGAAATTGAGTAAACTCAATTTCAAATATCAAGAAGAATCCTATAGAAAAAATTGCGAAAAGAACTGCCGTGAAGGCTTTTGAGTGCTCGTACATGCACCTTGTAGGTAGATTCGCATTTTCTAGTTTCAGTAATCAATTGAAGGAATTTTCGACAGCTGTCACAACAATTCTAAAACTTAGGCGAAACTCCAGACTTCATGTTAGTGCTTTAGGTGACCAATTTTTTTTCGATAATTCGCTAGAATTTTCTACGGTATCTATGGTCTTGGTGGTGCGATCTGGACAAAATTTGGCACTTAGTTTGAATACATAATTCCTAAGCTAGGTGCAAAATTTCATCCCAATCCAATCAGTAGTTTCGAAATTATCAGGAAAAATATATTTTAAACAGCCATATTTACGGAACTCCTAGTCTATTTTTGCTCATTGATGAACGTGGCTGCGATATTCGCGATCCAAACCCACCCTGAAAATTTCAAGTTCCTAGGCCTTTCTGTTCAAAAGTTACAATTTTCTATGGTTTCTATGGTTCTGGTCATGCGATCTGGACAAAATATTGTTTTAATATATCATTCTCGATCAAAATACAAAATTTCATCTCGATCGAATCCGTAGTTTCGAAATTATCGAGAAACCAAAATTTCAAACGACCGTATTCAAGGAACCCCTAGTATAATTATGCTTATTGATAAACGTGAACGCGACATTTCAGATCCACACCTATCCTGAAAATTTCAAGTCCCTAGGCCTTTCCGTTCGAAAGTTATGATTTTCTATGGTTTCTATGGTTCTGGTCATGTGATCTGGAGAAATGTAGCTTGAATATATCATTCTCCATTAGTATAATATTAGTATTATTATCAAGAAAACTAAATTTCAAACGACCATATTTACGGAACCCCTAGTATAATTTTGCTCATAGATGAACGTGATCACGACATTCGAGATCCACACCTATCCTGAAAATTTCAAGTCCCTAGGCGTTTCCGTTCAAAAGTTACAATTTTCTATAGTTTCTATGGTTCTGGTCATGCGATCTGGACAAAATTTCACATGTAGCTTGAACACCTCATTCTCCATTTGAGTGCAAAATTTCATCTCAATCAAATCTGTAGTTTTCAAGTAATCAGGGGAACAAAACTTTGAACGGCCATATTTACGGAACCCCTGGTGAAATTTGGCCCATTAACGAACCTAACCGAGGCATTCGGGAAATGAACGCACACTGAAAATTTCAAGTCTCTAGGTTGTTCCGTTCGAGAGTTATCGTGCTTACGGACGGCCGGACGGCTGGACGGACAGACTTAAATTTTTCGACGGATTCGTCATCAGTGAGTCGAACATAGTCGATTGAGACCATTTTCGGCTCAAAATTCGAAAAATACAGACATCGTGACGAAATGATATAGCCCTCGTGTAAGTAGTACGAGCGCTCAAAAACATAAGTAACACAAAAATCACACGACAAAGATCGTGAAAGAGATAAAAACAAAATGAGTCAAAAGGTTAATAGGTAATAGGTCGTGCTTCACACGAAGTCAAGTCCCACACTGTTCTATCGATCGGAGATAGTTCGTCCTAGAGGATTTCCCCTGATTAAAAAAAAGATGGAATCCCATCAAGCACTCAAAAATCTTGAATACGAAACGCAAAAAGAGGTGTAAGAAATATCCAGGATACCTATTGGAAAACGACTGAGCGAATTTATAGAGACATTTATAATCGAAATGATGAGATGCAAGCTAGCCTGTTTCGCAGGCAATACTGCTGTATACTATTCGAGTAGAATCAAAATGGCTGTGCCGAGTCAACTCCAGAAAGATACTGACCGATCAATTTGTCAACTTCAAAGAATGGAGGATATAGATTAGCCCGAGGAAAAAAGTTGTTGTTAATATTGGTGTAACAAAACTGCAGAAATAAAAAGCGGGAGACGTAATGATAGACAATAAGAGATTGAATGGATAGGAGAAGCGAAAGATATGGGAGTAATTTTAGATTATGAAATCGAGTAGAGGACTGACGTGAAGGAGCTTCTGCTCGTTTGTTTCAATTCATCGCCAGAGCGGTCACCTATAACTAATCTATGATAATTTGAGACGAGGTAACAGTGAGTGATTTTTGAGCGCTCGTACTACTTACACGAGGGCTATATCATTTGGTCACGATGTCTGTATTTTTCGAATTTTGTGCCGAAAATGGTCTCAATCGATAGAGTTCGACTCACTGATGAAGGATCCGTCGGAAAATTCGAGTCTGTCCGTCCGGCCTTGAGCACGATAACTCTCGAACGGAACAACCTAGAGACTTGAAATTTTCAATGTGGGTTCAGTTAATGGGCCAAATTCCAACAGGGGTTCCGTAAATATGGCCGTTCAAAGTTTTGTTCTCCGGATTACTTGGACACTACAGATTTGATCGAGGTGAAATTTTGCACTCAGATGAAGTATTACGTGTTTAAGCTACATGCAAAATTGTGTCCAGCTCGCATGACCAGAACCATTGAAACCATAGAAAATTATAACTTTGTAATGAAAAGGCCTAGGGACATGAAATTTTCAGGATAGGTGTGGATCTCGAATGTTGTGGTCACGTTCATCAAGGGCAAAATTTGACCATGGGTTCCGTAAATATGGTCGTTTGAAATTCAGTTTTCTGGATAATTTAAAAACTATGAATTTGATCGTGACGAAATTTTGTACTTAAATTGAGAATGATATATTCGAGCTACATTATTTCCAGATCGCATTATCAGAACCATAGAAAACATAGAAAATCATAACTTTCGAACGGAAAGGCCTATGGCGCGAAATTTTCAGGATAGGTTCGGATCGCGAATTTCGCGGTCACGTTCATCAATGAGCAAAATTAGACTAGGGGTTCCGTGAATATAGCCGTTCAAACTATTTTTTTCCTAATAATTTCGAAACTACTTTTTCTCTAATGATTTCGAAACTACTTTTTCGATTGAAATGAAATTTCGCACATAGAGGAAGAATAATGAATTCAAACTACGTGGGAAATTTTGTCCAGATCGCATCAGCATTATTAGCGAGACCATAGATACCGTAGAAAATTCTAGCGAATTATCGAAAAAAAATCGGTACTCAAATGGAGAATGAGATGTTCAAGCTACATGTGAAATTTTGTCTAGATCGCATGACCAGAACCATTGAAACCATGAAAATTGTAACTTTTGAACGGAAACGCTTAGGAATTTTCAGAATAGGTGTGGATCTAGAATGTCGTGATCACGTTCATCTATGAGCAAAATTATACTAGGGGTTCCGTAAATATGGTCGTTTGAAATTTAGTATTTCTTGATAATGTCAAAACTACAAATTCGATCGTGACGAAATTTTGTATACTAATGGAGAATGATACATTTCTCCAGATCGTATGACCAGAACCATAGAAAATCATAAATTTCGAACGGAAAGGCCTAGGGACTTGAAATCTATGAGCAAAATTATACTAGTGAATATGGTCGTTTAAAATTCAGTTTTCTTGATAATTTCAAAACTACAGATTCGATCGTGACGAAATTGTGTATACTAATGGAGAATGATATATTCAAGCTACATTTCTCCAGATCGCATGAGCAAAACCATAGAAACCATAGAAAATCATAACTTTCGAAAGAAGAGGCCTAGGGACTTGGAATTTTCAGGATAGGTCTGGATCTGAAATTTCGCGTTCACGTTTATCAATGAGCAGAATTATACTAGAAGTTCCGTAAATACGGTCGTTTGAAATTTTGTTTTTTTGATAATTTCGAAACTACGGATTCGATCGAGATAAAATTTCGTATTTTAATCGAGAATGATGATGTTGCCCAGATCGCATAACCAGAACCATAGAAAATTATAACTTCCGAACGGAAAGGCCTAGGAACTTGAAATTTTCAGGGTAGATCGCGGTCAAGTTCATCAATGAGCAAAATTAGACTAGGGGTTCCGTAAATATGGCCGTTCAAAATATTTTTTTTTGAAACTACTGATTGGATTGGAATGAAATTTTACACCTAGCTGAAGAATAATGTATTCAAACTACGTGGGAAATTTTGTCCAGATCGCATCACCAAGACCATAGATACCGTAGAGAATTCTAGCACTGACATGAAGTCTGGAGTTTCGCCTAAGTCTGAGAATTTTTTTCTTGACAGCTGTCGAAAATTCCTTCAATTGATTTCTAAAACTGGAGAATGCGAATCTACCTACAAGGCTGATGTACGAGCTCTCAAAAGCTCCTGACTTCACGGCAGTGCTTTTCATAATTTTTTGAGCGCTCGTACTACTTACACGAGGGCTATATCATTTCGTCACGATGTCTGTATTTTTCGAATTTTGACCCGAAAATGGTCTCAATCGACTATGTTAGACTCACTGATGACGAATCCGTCGGAAAATTCGAGTCTGTCCGTCCGGCCGTAAGCACGATAACTCTCGAACGGAACAACCTAGAGACTTGAAATTCTCAGTGTGGGTTCAGTTCCCGAATGGCTCGGTTAAGTTCGTTAATGGGCCAAATTCCACCAGGGGTTCCGTAAATATGGCCGTTCAAGGTTTTGTTTCCCTGATTACTTGAAAACTACAGATTTGATCGAGATGAAATTTTGCACTCGAATGGAAAATGAGGTGTTCAAGCTACATGAGGAATTTTGTCCAGATCGCATGACCAGAACCATAGAAACCATAGAAAATTGTAACTTTTGAACGGAAACGCCTAGGGACTTGAAATTTTCAGCATAGGTGTGGATCTTGAATGTCGTGATCACGTTCATCTATGAGCAACATTATACAAGGGGTTCCGTAAATACGGTTGTTTGAAATTTTGTTTTTTCGATAAATTCGAAACTACGGATTCAATCGAGATGAAATTTTGTATTTTAATCGAGAATGATATATTGAAGCAATATTTTGTCCAGATCGCATGACCAGAACCATAGAAACTATAGAAAATTCTAACTTTTGAACGGAAAGGCCTAGGAACTTGAAATTTTCAGGGTGGGTTTGGATCGCAAATTTCACAGTCACGTTCATCAATGAGCAAAATTAGACTAGGGGGGTTCCGTAAATATGGCCGTTCAAGATATTTTTTTCCTGATAGTTTCGAAACTACTGATCGGATTGAAATGAAATTATGCACCTAGCTCAGGAATAATGTATTCAAACTACGTGCAAAATTTTGTCCAGATCGCATCACTAAGACCATAGATACCGTGGAAAATTCTAGCGAATTATCGGAAAAAAATTGATCAGCTGAAGCACCGACATGAAGTCTGGAGTTTTGCCTAAGTTTCAGGATTTTTTTGACAGCAGTCAAACATTCCTTCAATTGATTTCTAAAACTGGAAAATGCGAATCTACCTACAAGGTGCATGTACGAGCGCTCAAAAGCTCCTGCCTTCACGGCAGTGCTTTTCGAAATTTTTATTCTTTATTCTGGAATCTGGTTTCTCTATATGATCACGAATCCAACGTTACCGGCTACGTCAAATCTCAAAGCGCACTTGGGATTCGGATTCGGAATTATTCTCCCTGGTGACTGAAACAACACAAACACGAGAACTGCTAGAGATGGGTGTAATCTAATACTCATCTCGTCGATTCTCCTACTCATCTACTCAGTCAGTAGTGCTCTTATCGTTTTCACTTGTTCAGCCAGTGGCATCAGTACCGTGATGAATTTTGGGAATTTATTCAAAGTAAGTAGATTCAACTCGCATACAGCGAATGAATAATTATACACTGTCGCGAAAACCTCAACCCTGCAGGTATCTACCAGAATAAGGAAAAACCCTGAAAAAGTGCCCAAAATGGGATACCCTGTACACAGTTAAGCTGCTGAATTCAAGATAAATGCGAAGAAAACAGTTGCCATATACCTACTTCGGCGGCACGAAACTGAAGAAGGAAAAAGCAGGGAACGTCATGATAGAAAACCAGAAGATAGACTGGGAAGATGAAGCGAAATATCTGGGCGTGATTCTAGACGAAAAACTGAAATTTAACAAACAAATGGAAGAAATCAAAAAGAAGACCAGGCAACTACATGGGTATTTATATCCGCTCCTAAATGCAAACAGCAAACTTCCGCTGGAAAACAAGATGAAGATAATCAAGACAGTGCCAATACCAAGCATAACGTACGCAGTTGCAAAAAGAAAGATCTACAAAGTACGTTGAATAAAATAATAAGGATGGCTGTAGGTGCCCCATGGTACGTCAGCAATAAACAAATAAGAGAAGAATTGAAAATACCAACAATCGAGGAAATAATTGACAAACAAACCAAGAAGACAATCGAAACGATGAAAGAACACGAAAACAAAGAAATAAGAAGGATGGTAATGATACCAGTCAGAACCACAGAGGAAATATCTCTTGCAAAGAAGCCAATGACGGATAGCCAAGAACCAAGCAGAAGAGAGGAGTACCTCTCCAAGTAATCAATAGAAGGAAAAAGGAAAAAGGAAAAATTATATTAAAGGCGAAGGGAAGTACATTCCAGTCCTTTTCAAAAACCAGGACCTATGATGAGAAGCTGCTAAATATTCTTCACTGTTGCTGTAGATACGGAAAGAAATAAGTACGGAATTGAGGCCAGTTTTTAATGATTATACTTCCAGATAACAAAGGATACATAATAATTATTGAGTGCACTTACTAAAATTCTTCTCTACCTTCCACTCGGTGGCAAACCAGTTGGTCTGAAATTTCTGAAAGAAATATAAATCACTATAGCATAACCGAATGAATATTATCATCACCACTCACTTTGTAGGTTTCCGAGGTCTCAATGTTTCCTGATGGTAAAGCGGGCTAAAAAACCTCAGAACTGGTTGTTGAGACAAAGCAGCTAATGAGGGTTCGTCTGAAAAATAATATATAGGTAATTCGAATCGAATGAATCAGAGAGATTATTTGTATTCAATATTATACAGGTGTCCCGGGAGTAACTGTACATACTTTTATTTAAGCTAGAGTAGGACTAGGTGAGTTCGCATTGACAGTAAAAAATGAATTTCTGGCTTATCCTGTGTTATCTACAGGGTGATTTTTTTCTCGAATTCATGGAAAAACTATGACTATCATTAAAACCATAATTATTTTTGCGCGCTTGTTTCTATGAACAAACTCGGTTAGCCCAAATTAGGTAATTTTCGAATTTTGATCAATAATGATCTTAAACGATATGGTTGAACTCACAATAAAGAATTCGCGGTTAAAATTAATTCTGTCTGTGCTTCCGGTCGTAGACACTTTCGAAAAAAGAAGGCCTATAAAGTTTTGTAATTTTTAGAGTAGGTATGTCCGAATGCGCCTGGAAAGTTTCTTACTTATCGAAAAATAACGATTGGATCGAGTCGAAACTTCGTATTTAGTTTCAAAATAACGACACAAAATGTCATGTGAAATTTCGTGAGAATCGTATCAGTAGAGAAATAAGAAAAAATGTTTTTGGAAACTTCGGTAACTCGGAAACTATTCGCCATATCCTGCTGAAATTTCGCGTCTGCGTATGAGGCATTGATAAAAAATTACGAAAAGCACTGCCGTGAAGTCAGGAGCTTCTGAGCGCTCGTACATCCACCTTGTAGGTAGATTCGCATTTTCCAGTTTTAGAAATTCATTGAAGGAATTTTCGACAGCTGTCGAAAAAATTCTCAAACTTAGGCGAAACTTCAGACTTCATGTCAGTGCTTCAGCTGACCAATTTTTTTTCGATAATTCGCTAGAATGTTCTACATTATCTATGGTCTTGATGATGCGATCTGGACAAAATTTCGCACGTAGTTTGAATATGTACATTATTCTTCAGCTAGTTGTAAAATTTCATTCCCATCGAACCAGTAGTTTCGAAATTATCAGGAAAAAAATATTTTGAACGACCATATTTACGGAACCCCTAGTCTAATTTTGCTCATTGATGAACGTGACCGCGACATTCGCGATCCAAATCTACCCTGAAAATTTCAAGTTCCTAGGCCTTTCCGTTCGGAAGTTATAGTTTTCTATGGTTTCTATGGTTCTGGTCATGCGATCTGGACAAAATGTTGCTTTAATATATCATTCTCGATAAAAATACAAAATTTTATCTCGATCGAATCCGTAGTTTCGAAATTATCGAGAAAACAAAATTTCAAACGACCGTATTTACGGAACCCCTAGTATAATTCTGCTCAATGATAAATGTGATCACGACTTTCGAGATCCACACCTATCCTGAAAATTTCAAGTCCCTAGGCATTTCCGTTCAAAAGTTACAATTTTCTATGGTTTCTATGGTTCTGGTCATGCGATCTGGACAATTTCACATGTAGCTTGAATAGCTCATTTTCCATTTGAGTGCTTAATTCGATCTCGATCGAATCTGTAGTTTACAAGTAATCAGGAGAACAAAACTTTGAACGGCCATATTTACGGAACCCATGGTGAAATTTGGTCCATTAACGAACTTAACCGAGGCATTAGGGAACTGAACCCACACTGAAAATTTCAAATCTCTAGGTTGCTCCGTTCGAGAGTTATCGTGCTTACGGCCGGACGGACAGACTCGAATTTTTCGACGGATTCGTCATCAGTGAGTCGAACTCTATCGTTTGAGACCATTTTCAGCTCAAAATTCGAAAAATACAGACATCGTGACGAAATGATATAGCCCTCGTGTAAGTAGTACGAGCGCTCAAAAATGAGTTGTGAAAAAAAATGCAGCTGTTTTAACTGTTCCACGTGAAAATAAAATTGAGTGCTTCTGATCTGGTGTTGAGAAATTTGATAATAATTCTGTAATTAATCGAAGAAATTCATTGAATCTTGGCACGTTGTTGACACATGTTGGGATCATATTTGAATCACAAGAAGAATAAGGTAGGTAATTTAATAATTTGCCCTGGGATATAAAAGTCTTCTATTTTCTGAGAAATGAGCAACTGAATCAATGTTATCGATACTTACGTTGAATCATGCCAGTCATCCCAGGAATAACTGGCTGCGGAATGGCTACTCGTTGACCCCCGAAATGAGTTATATCACTGGCTGGCGTTGGAGATCTGCTATTTCTATTGGTGCCTGGGGTAGAGCATCGGACAGCTATCTACATAGACAGTTTCTCATCATTTATTGAGAAAAAAATTGTCTTTTTTAGTAGAGTCAGAGGATTCACACAGCTCTAAAGTCTTTAAAAGAATTAACCCACTCATACTCATCACAAGCTTACGTGATGGTATAGTCCTACACCAAAGACCACAAGAATTTATCTGGAATTTAATAAACTTGGATGTAATCCATATAATCTCGAAACATCCAAAGATGAACGTTTCGAGATTAAACCTTCCACGTCTGAAAAAGCTTTCAGAAGACAAGCTAGCAGCTTCAAACTGTTTGCCTGAATCGAGACTAACACAAAATAGCACTTATGGTTACAGCAGTTTGTGGTTCTGGTGCTTGAATAATTAGAGTTGAGAGTTTACTGTTAGTCAATCAAGCTGGATTGATAAAACGGCCTCAATTCATGGAATTCAAGGAAACTGTACACTTGTTCGAGGCTTATCTGACACTACATTGATGTATACAAATTTTGAAAATTGTCATCGCTAATATGTAGGTATATGGTGTATTATAATAAACTACTCACAGGTCTCATCATCACGAAGTTATTAGGCATTAATGAGCATGGAGCCGAAGGATTGTCAGGAAATTGTCTGCACAATCTCTGGTTCTGTTGATTGAAATTTGTATGCGCCGAAGTAGCTGGGGAACTAGTAGCTGTACTGCTTTGACTAGAATTCAACATGAACCCCCTCATATTGCCTGTTCTATTACCATATCCAGCTGTCGGATTGCCAACGTTGTTATCCTCCTCATACGGAATACATTTATTAGTTCTACTAGTTGGTCGTTGTTGATCATTAAAAAGCAAAACTTGAGGAGGAGGCTCGCCCGATATGTTTTGAGAAGAAATCGAACACGACACTGCAGCTGTCGGGGTAGGTGTCTGAGGCGGATACTGTGTTGTTTGAAAAGAGTTCTGGTTGAACAAGATGGGGTTCTGATTCGAGTACATAGGGGTTGTTGGCTGGGACGTTGCGAAGGCAAATTGCATTTGTGGTTGGTTGGGAAAGATCATTTCATTATTTGTGTTCGTTGGAGATGTAACGAAAGCGGGAGTAATACCTGAAAAATAAAGAAAGACTTAAGTTCCACTTCCATATCAACAATATAAATAATGAAGACACCGCATATCCTTCAAAAAGATCTGTAATAGACTTAAAGTACGAACCTGGTGTGGACTGCGATAAAGGAGGAAATCTTGGTTGGTTTCCACCTTGGTTCTGAAAATAATTCGAACCATGTGACCAGAATGAAGGCGGCTGCGGAAATAACATCTGACCACCTAATTGAACGGGATTTTCCATAGCGCCCATGTAGCAATTACAGTTTGCTTCTACCATTTGTGAAGTATCCTACAATTTTATTAAAAATATTTCCGTTTCATTATTCTGTATATGTATATTATTTCAAGTTAGTTATTACGAGAACGAACAAGAGTACAGCCTTCTTGAAACACAAGTCGTGTACAAAAAATTTGGCAATAACATTAAAGAGGCCAACCCTAATGTCGCGGAATGGAACGTTCTTCGCAAGAATCGCTCTTTTCCAAATATTTCGTGTATTCTGAAACGATTATTTGCACTAGGGACGCTAACATAGAGAGTCCGTATCGAAATTACAATGAGCGTATGCGGCGTTGGCCCCCCTCTGTTCATGGCTTGTGTTTTAAGAAGGCAGTGAAAAAAGTGAAATTCTTTTATCAGATAATTATGATATTTTGTAAGCGCCTCGCGCCATAATAACAATCATTTTCGACGAAAACGACGAAGAAAATCAATTTTAATTGTTGAATAACAGAGATGGATAGAAATCTTGGTGTATCTACTCGTCTGAAAAATTTTTGGGTCAGAATTATTGTCGATCTGTACGACACTCATGATTTCAGTTCTTGTTTTAATACCACAACAATCCACTGTATTCCCCCCTAGTGTTGCTGATAACAATATGATTTTTTATTTAAATGAGAAATAGCAGTAACTTTCCGAATTTAATTTTTTTCTCGAGCATCGCTTGTTCGCAGTTTCTTTCATAATCCTATAACCTAGGGAATCTGTCCTTAATGGAATAAAATTTGGGTTTGTAATTCTCTAATTTGTCGTGCGGATGCGATATCCATACTTCGGATAGATTAGAAGGTCCGAACAGGTGCGATACCCGATCGACAAATGGTAATTAGATGGTTCTAACCACAACGGGGAACGGCATTAAATTTTCTATAAGATAAAATTTTGTGTGTGCGGGCGTTGTAAGGATATGAACAAAATCAGTCATAATTTCTCAATTGTTTTATCGATGAATAATCATTAATTATGGACATGTTTTCTTCTCAGTGAAAAATACCCCATTTAGTGAGCTTTCGAATGACATATCAACTTTTGTGCTTGCTGCTTGTCTTTTCCCTAAACTCATGGCTAACAAGATAACAACGAAAAAGTCGAAATATTCCAAATCTAAACTTGCTCTATTTTGAAGTTCTTTATGATCGAATATTAAAGTAATTCTCATAAAACTCATGAATTTATCTGTCGAAGCAAAATAATTTAAACCAATAGGCAAAATTTCAATAATACAGATTTCATGAGAAAATGTAAATAAAACAGAATACATTTACTAATAACAATTTTTCAAATGTTCACCGCCTCGCCTCGTTCAAAATACATTTTACACATCGTTTCCGCTCTGAATCTTCAAACCTGCGAAATCCACAACTTTTCTGCACAACACAAATTTATTCAGATGCTATCGAGTCTGAACGCGAATTTGTTATAGTTTTTCATTCAAGGTGTTCCAGACATAAAAACTCCAGAGGCGTAAGGTCGTTGCTCCTTGCTAGCCATCTTAACGAACCGTACCCTCCAATCCATTGCACCCCAAAATATTCATTCATTAAGTCCCGTACATTCCGACTATTATGGGCTGGGCAGCCATCCATTTGAAACCAGACTTTTTGTCTGTTAGCCAGGGTCAATTTCTAATATGTCTTTAGAGCTGCTTTGGATTAATGATTAATGAATTATTCAGCGTTGAGGCGATCCGGAAGTAACGGGTCCGAAAAGTTCACCTCTCATGACAGCCAACGCCGGAATGTGCGGGACTTAATGAATTAATATTTCGGGGTGGCATGATTTCAGGGCAGCAAGCACAAAAGTTAATATGTCATTCGAAAGCTTAATAAATAGGGTATTTTTTACTGAGAAGAAAACATGTCCATAATCAATGATTTTTTATCGATAAAACCATTGGGAAAATATGACTGATTTTGTTCACTTCAAAATCGTGATATTCATCTCCTCACCAAGCCCGCAATTATAATTTTCTGGCTCACAGAAATTCTTATCTTGACATTTTTTGTTGCAAATCACTTGTATGATCTTCTTTTTGAAAGTAGACACCCTGTACAAAGATTGTTTATTTTACGGCTATTGTTTCTTAATCAATGAAGAATATAATTTACATTTCAACTGATTTTTTTCAACTTCAATAACTTATCGCAGATTTCAGGAGTTGTGTTGTAACACTGAAAGTTCTAGTGAGAAATAGTTATCTAGTGGGATAAATCAAGTAATAAGAGTTACTGACTCTCTTCTCAACAAATTCAGGGAACTCTAGATAATCCTCGAAAATATCCTTCGATATTTGAGGTTGGTTAAGGAATACATAGCCGAAGATGCTTTAAAGAACGAAATTTGGTCAAATAGCTGAGGTTGGTTTAATGGGTGGTTTGAGAGTCTCTTAAAGTCGGTGCAACACACATTGACCGCTAAGTGCGATTTGAAGGTCGATTAGCCTAACTAACCCTCGAAAAAAGTCGGTGCAAACGGAGGTTAATCCACTGTTATAGAAGCTGAGTTTTCATAATTGAAAGTAAAATTCTCACTTTCACGTTAGAATATTTATTGTGAAACACTTCCTACTTTTATGTTTTGAATATATTTTCATTTTATGACTAGTGTTATAACCAAATAAAATATGCTCAACGTAATACATTGCCACGAATTTCGAAACTGCGGAGAGAAGAATAATTTTGGAATGTTATTATTCAAATTTAAAATCATTGATGGAAAATCGAATGGATCAGATATCGCACCCGTCGTAGAATAAGGAGACAACTCAAAAAACGTCCATTTTGTATTAGTGACGGTATTGAACTCAGGAAGTCACCCTTTTCTTACGTGCAATATCAGAATAACTCTAGTTGGCCTCTCCGCCACATAAGAGACTGTTCGTGAGAAAAGGTTACATTTCAAATTTCTTGGAAAAACAGTAGAATATTCCACCACGACGGGAAAAATTGCATTAAGGGTGTACACTCCTTTCATTGCTTCACAATAATTATTTCAATGATTTCTCATAAACGGCATGTTGAATTCTTTTAATTTTATGAATGTACATTCAGACGTGTATGCACAGGACTTTCCCCGAACGTTTTCGAATGAAAATTCAATATTTTTCCGTATAATCCTATCCATCTCAGGCGGATAACTCGAACTTACATCGACAATTACTGGCGATGGAAAAGAAAAAAATTGAAATTTCTTTCAATATCGAAAAGTTTTTCTCATTGGTCATCGATTTTTCAATTTGATTTTATTCCATAACCTTTCGAATATTTATACGTGAACATAAATCCGATTTGAAAGGTGATGGATTAAAATCAAATTAAGAAAGCGAGGAAAACAACTTTCTGATATTGAAAGAAATATCAATTTTCAATTTCTTTTTTGAGCGCTCGTACTACTTACACGTTGTTCACCTCTCGGGTATATCAAACGATTAAAAGTAGATGTCGCCCACTCCGTGATTCTTCCCTATACCTCTGGGTCTAGTGCCAAGTTTCTACATGCAATGATTAGTGGCGCCACAAACATTCCAGTTTCCTGGAACTAGTTCTCCTGGCGCCAGTGAGCGTTTTTGAGCGCTCGTATTACTTACACGTAGACCAGGCAATAGAGATTTTTTCGTGACAAAAATAGTAGAAGAAAACGGCGAGTGGGGAGTTACGTGGGGTGGTCCGTGGATGTTCAGTGACATGTTTTCGACTCGCAAATATCATTACTTTTCTTGTAATTGCGAAGAAACACCAAAAAAAACGATGTTTTTTCAGTTTTTTGTTTGTAAAATCTGAACCAATGGAGCGGTGCTAATACTCCCAACAGACGAATTGTAGAGAATGAAAAGATGAAAAAAATGAGTGCTAGTGCAACTCAATCGGGTCATCATTACCGGAGGAAAGCCGGAAAAACCGTGAAAATCAGCGTTTTTTTAGATCCTCATAACTCGGCCAATTTCGAAGTTGTAGCGCTGGCTTTCCAAATAAAAGTAGTGGTCAATAGATACTTTGAGTGTGCATAACCCGGACGTTGTCCGATAAATAGTTTTTGCGTAATTGCGATTTGAATTATTTAAGGCACTATTTTCCGGAAGAGCTGGATGCGTCGGAAGTAGTCCGATTTCAATTTGCAAAACGGATTTTGAAAGAAGAAGTATAGTACTACAAAAAGGCAATCTTGATTTTTCGTTAAAATGCTTCAAAATAGGTGAAAAAAGCATGCAATCATGACCAAAATAAGCCGAATGCTCGATTGCAGTCAAGTAGTGGGGGTATATACGTAAATATTCGCGCCAGGCCTCAGCGCGATTTTGGTTCCCCGCGTCTGCCGGCTACCCCCACTATCCGACCCAGATGGGGCACTGAGCCGGTTTTGGTCATGTTTCCACGTATTTTTCACCTATTTTGCAACATTTTAACGAAAAATCAAGTTTGCCGTTTTGTAGTACGATACTTCTTCTTTCAAAATCCGTTTTGTAAATTGAAATCGGACTACTTCCGACGCATCCAGCTCTTCCGGAAAATAGTGCCTTAAATAATTCAAATCGCAATTACGGAAAAACTATTTATCGGACAACGTCTGGGTTATGCACACTTGAAGTATCTATTAACCACTACTATCATTTGGAAAGCCAGCGCTACAACTTAGAAATTGGCCGAGTTATGAGGATCTGAAAAAACGCTGATTTTCACGGTTTTTCCGGCTTTCCTCCGGTAATGATGACCCGATTGAGTTGCACTAGCACTAATTTTTTTCATATTTTCATTCTCTACAATTCGTCTGTTGAAAGTATTAGCACCGCTCCATTCGTTCAGATTTTACAAGCAAAAAACTAAAAAAACATCGTTTTTTTTGGTGTTTCTTCGCAATTACAGGAAAAGTAATGATATTTGCGAGTCGAAAACATATCGCTGAACATCCACGGACCACCCCACGTAACTCCCCACTCGCGGTTTTCTTCTACTATTTTTGTCACAGAATGACCCTTTTTCTGCTCTATTGCCTGGTCTAACGAGGGCTATATCATTTCGTCACAATAAGTGATGTCTGTATTCTTCGAATTTTGAGCCGAAAATGGTCTCAAACGACTATGTTCGTCCCACTGATGACGAATCCGTCGGAAAATTCGGGTCTGCCCGTCCCTCCGGCCGTCCGTATACACGATAACTCTCGAACAGAATGTCCTAAAAACTTGAAATTTTCAGGGTAGGTTCGAATCTCGAATGTTGCGGTCACGTTCATCAATGAGCAAAATTAGACTATGGGTTCCGTAAATATGGTCGTTTGAAATTCAGTTTTCTCGATAATTTCAAAACTATGTGTTTGATCGTGACGAAAATTTGTATTTGAATTGAGAATGATATATTCGAGGTACATTTTGTCCAGATCGCATGATCAGAACCATAGAAACCATAGAAAATCATAACTTCCGGACGGAAAGGCCTAGGGACTTGAAATTTTCAGGATATGTTTGGATCGCGAATTGTGCGGTCACGGTCATCAATGAGCAAAATTGGATTAGGGGTTCCGTAATTATAGCCGTTCAAACAATTTTTTTCCTGATAATTTCGAAACTACATATTGGATTGGAATGAAATTTCGCACATAGATGAAGAATAATGTATTCAAACTACGTGGGAAATTTTGTTCAGATCGCATTACCAAGACAATAGATACCGTAGGAAATTCTAGCGAATTATTGAAAACAAAATTGGTCACCTAAAGCACTGACGTGAATTCTGGATTTTCGCCTTAGTTTGAATTTTTTTTGACAGCTGTCAATATCTTTCCAATTGGTTTTTAAAACTGAAGAATGCGAATCTTTCTACAAGGTGCATGTACGAGCGCTCAAAAGCTCTTGCCTTCACGGCAGTGCTTTTCGTAATTTTTTTATTGATGCCCCATTCTACCTATTTCAAGAACGCCTCAGCGTGTTTAAATCGAACTTTCAAACACGCGCGTTTTTTAAAGTCACTATGGCAACAGCAACGACTAGAGAAACATGAAGTCTAAATGACAATTTTTCGATTATACTTCTGACAGGAGTACCTTGTTACGCCAAATAAAATGAGGTATCAACCGCGATTCTGCTTTACTCTTCAAAAAATCTATTTTAGAATTCATTTTCAAGCACTGCTGTGACAACAATCTATTTTTGATGACAAATCGCAAATTAAATTTTTCTCTTTACCATGACAACGAAAGGTATACTGATCAAGAATTCAACCATTTTACATTCTTATTTCCATTTTATATGTAGTTACAATACCAGTATTCATGATTTCAAAGCGCTCCAATAAAAAAAATAGCGTAAAGTATTCGTAGATAACCCCGGCTTCGCCGTCGTGCTCGAAAAATCGCGCGTGTTTCAAAGACCTTTTTATCCACTTATACTTTAATATACTATTTTTTTTTATCGCCAGTAATTGTTGAAGTAAGTTTGAATTACCCGCCTTGGATAAATTGGATCATACGCAAAAATGTTGAATTTTTTTTTTAAACTTTCGAGGAAATTCTTCTGCATACGCGCCTGAATGTACAGCAAAAACTGAAAAGAATTATTGTGATGCATAGGCAAATGGAAAAAGTGTACAACCTTAATTGAATATTGGGTGCTAGAGTTATAATGTTCAAATGGATTGCTGCAGTTATTACGAATGTGCAGCGTGTTAAATTGAGTAAGTACACGAAAGTATAGAACGAAAACTTCGGTAAACCAAAACTTCAAATACGATTTCCCAACAAAATCAATTTTTGAGTTGTCTCCTTATTCTACGAGGGGTGCGATATGATCGTGGAGAAAATACAGTTTGTAACTCGGTTAGAATGATTCTCTTCCAATCAATTCTTTTCAGATAGGTTGAAAAGCAATATAGTTGAATGAATATGAATGAGATACACTCAAAGTGTTTCTAATAGAAGCCAACTGCATGCACGGAGGAATCGATCCAATTCACGAAAACCAGCCCTTATCAGGGCGACCCTGAAGACTGGACAAGGGGTACAAGGCCACTTGGCGTTAGGCATGGTCCTAAATGGCGGAAGGAATAAGTGTGCAACACATCGTCAGTAAGAGCGCTATTAATCGTGACAGTTGGTGATATTTAGCCCTATTTAGCGTCACAATCTACAGGAGGCATGGGAGAAGATTTTCCAGGGAGTAAGCCATCACCTATCGAAGACCAAAGCGATATACAAAAAATTATGGAAATAAAAAAATTATTGCTATTTGTTCTTCTCTCTATGACATTTCATAAATTTTTTCTGACGAGATTCCTCATGGACTAATTTTATCACCTTATAGGAGTATGTCCAGACGGCCAAATGAGTGCGTAGCACACTATGAAGGCCTAAACGATTTTCTGAATATTATTGAAATAAAAAGACAATCAATACCAAATTTTCCGAAAATTTTTAAAATAATGAAGTTTATTATTCCCATAAATGATGTGAATAAGGCTAAAAAACAAAATTTGATACATCACATGCAGGTTCTACTTTTACATGAGAAATAACATAAAACTTTGCAAACTCTTTGTCTCATGTGATACCGCTGCATAATACCTTGAAAAAAGTGGTCTTTATGTTATTTCTCAGCTTGAAATCATCTGAACAGATTACTCACAACAGGTATTCTTCCATCGAAAATGGGCGGCACAGGAACCCCGTAATTAGGCCCAGGAATAAAATAAGGCTGATTATACATAGATAGGGCTGGATCACCTACCATGGGTGGAGGTGGCAGAGAAATATTGAAAGGTGGATATGCCAAATTTTGTGTAGTTGTTTCTGCCTGTAAAGGTGGAAATGAAAATGATTTATTCAGATTCACCGGGGGAGTATATGGTAACGTTGGGCTCGTAGAACTATTTGTAGTGGTGAACCTCCTGATCGGTGAACACTTCGACGATTTTTTCTTCGGAGAAGATGTCGGTGAAAGTTTTGTTAATCTTCGTGGTGATGTTGGGCTCTTTCTAGGAGAGACCGGTGATTTTGCCCGGGGTATTATGACAGACGGAATGTTGTTCGGATCATAATGATATAGAGAACCATCTGGGTTCTTAATCGGTTGCCCAGTCTACAAGAAATCATACACAATTAATCATACTCTCAAGTTCCATATACGGAACAATAATGAGCCAGCAGTGTGATTGCGTGATTGGTGTGATTAAATGATGCAAAGAGTGCAGTCAAGCTTATGTCGGTGAGCTTTGAAGTTTTTGGTCACCTGAGGGTTGATGATGAGGCTTCCTTTGGGCACACTTTCAATGTCTGTCACTGCCCAAATAATGGGGTTTTCATGTTTATCGTTCGAGTATTCGCTGTTCATAGAATCCTGTCTTTTTGAGTCTCTCAACATGTGAGGTGTAGAGGTTGGGGATGGAGTCACAGATTCCGACATTTGTGATTGTGATTTATAACCTGAACTAGACGGACTCAACCTCCAACTAACAGAACTCGCAGCTGAATCTGAAATAATACATTCATTTCAAGTTCTACTGAAGAGGGAAGGAATTAGATTGTGATAATGAATTTTTCTAGCAAAATGCATGAATTCAGTTCTGGCTTAGATTAATTTCAGGACATTTTGTCTGATCGATGCTGACACTGAAAAGCGGTAAATTTGCAATTGTTTGTGAAATTCCAGAGTGCTAATTCTGCGCCTGCTATTCGAGCTTTTGCAGGAGTCGTGTGCACCGGAATCGATGCGATTTCCCGATTGATTCACTTTGGTAACGCTGACATTCTAGCTCACTTGCAAAAAAAATTGTTTGAATGGAACAACAACTTTATTTTCCATGTATGGACCCTTCGTCCCTCAATCAGTGATATATTTTTTCAAGCCACAAAGCCACCGGTGCCAAGCTGATATTTTTTACGAAAATACAGGGAGTGATGCCGGTTGTAAAAAATATCGGTGAGCTGAAGCTGGTTCTTCAAAGATCTGAATTTTGTCTGGTGGAGTTACGAGGAGAACGCCAGAGTAGCTTTTATTACTCTGATCGTCATACAGGGTGCTTCAAATGATTACTTATATTTTTTTTCACAAAATATATTGTTTATCTTTGCATTTGACATAAAATTACCTTTCTTAGGATAGTAACATGTTATATTTTGTTCCTAATTGTTGTTCGATTATTTCTGTTTTTTTTAATTATTCTTTAGGTACAAAATTGATTGTGGGATAAAAAAGTTTTGGAACGCCTCTTCGTCACATATTTTTGACTATTGTGAATGAATAAAGACTATTATTATCATTAGGCCAGGACGGCAAAATTATGTCTTATTTTCATGCCCAGTTATACCTTTATGTAGTAACGTGACATTTTGTGTTGTTTCCCATTTAATTGGCGTTAGATTCAATTGAAAAACCCAAATACACTATGTGTTACAGTTACCAAGTGAGACGAGAAGACGATGAATGGGAACCGAAGCAGAAAAAATTCTTATTGGTATGATATCCTAGGACAAAGGCAAGCTAAATAGCTTATTGCGTAATTGAGTTTTTAAAAAAGAAATCGCAAATCATTTAATGGGCCCCATAAAAAAATATTCAAGAAAAACTGGAGATTCTGCGCGTTTCTTTAACTTCATCTTCATAGAGGTCGCCCATCCAGGTACTGTACCAGCACAACGCTGCTTGGCTAGCCAGTTCTTATTAGAGTCAATGTGACAAATAATGTCGTTTTATAAAATCGACACTTCAAGGGACGACATCAAAGAATTATATGGAATATATCAAATTTCGCAACAGACCAGAAAAACACCATTTTGTCTTCAATGGAACATCAGAGGAAGACACAATATTTCAGCAGGTTATGGCAAATCGGTTCTAAGAAATCAAAGTTTTCAAAAATAATTTTTTCGATTCTTCTAGTGTCACGAACCTCGGAAAATTTCACATGAATAATCGCGATTTTACTAAAACTACGAAGTTTCTTTCAAAAGTTATTGTGTTTACCGTCGACGGACAGAATCAAATTCGACCAAGAATTCTTTATTAGTCCAATCGTTTCAGTTCAAAATTCGAAAATTACAGACATTTGGTCGAAATTATGACGCACAGAAAGACATCCCAACGGTCTACTCATCGGAAACTGTGAAGTGGAATACTACCTGCAAAAAAAATTAACAAGGTAACCCGAAATTTTTTAGGTTATATGAACAGCAGATGAAACCACCGAAAACTTGGTGGAAGAGACAAAAACTGGTGATGTTAATAGTAAGTAAAGGAGTAAATTTCCTGAGACATCTATAATATAATGATTTCATACAAATTATCGCAGTGCAGAGAGGTTTATTTGAGAAAAAACGACCACATCTGATATGGGCCGGCTGCCAGTATCTGAACTCTATGATTTCTTTTTTGAAACGTCGGTCTTCTCTTTGCTTCTTGTCTTTTCAATTTTGAACAAAGTATCCTCTTTTCATCACATTGTATTTCATCGTCCACAATCGATTTTCATATTATTTTGAAATTAAAAGTGTTTGAAACTGAACGAGGCAGAAGCAAGGAACTGAGTATACTTTACACAGTCCACCAAAACTACCGGAGCGAAATGTAATTATCTGAAAATACGAATATTCAATCTTAAATTCGGTTACCTAACTCGGAAAAGAGTCTGTCTATTCAAAGTCGGGAATACATTGTATTACTTTTTATAATCAACGGATGTCATGAATTTTGGAGCCTTGTGATCGAGGATTGATACCTTACCCATAGATGAGGAATTAGTATATGCAAGGCATACATCGATTACTTTGTATCCATCATTGAGGACGGATGTTATGGCTAGACCGTGTCGAATGTGTTAAGCGGGCCAAGATAAGGCCAATAAGGGGAAAAGAAGCAACGTCGGTTGACCATGACAGCTGGTGTTAATTGGCGATACCAAGAAGGTATAGAACTTGTAGGTTCGGTTTTTATTCCGGTGTAGGATAGTACCTTCAGTATATTCGGTCGAGAAGTTTCAGAGTCAGGATAAGGGACAATTGTGTGATAGCTCAGGGTAGAAAAAGGTGTCGAAGAAATTGCGTTTTTAGTAAGATGAAGGATTTCTATCATACGGAGATTAAGCGCGGATTCGTGTGCGAACAAGGTTAAGGTCACTTTCGGAGTGAGTGAATTTGGTTTCAAGTAGGTACATAAAGGGATAAGGTGGCTTGCCGGTAGGAAAGTTTATATCAAAGTACTAACCCCTACACATTTAAACGGTGTTATTGTAATCCCCGATATGTTACTGATAACTCTACCCGAAATTGATTTGATGTGTTTCATGTGAATAATAGTTGTATTTATTTTGTATCAATTGAGTCAATTGACCCCTCGTACACTTGAATTATTAGGTTTGCATGAAGGAAAATAGGAGAAAAATTGTCTGATTTTATTATGATCATGCGAATTATATGAATTGTTGATGTTGTTTTTTTATATAAAAAACTCGATTTTGTTTATGCATTTTACCATCATTTTTATTGAATATAATATGTTCTTTTGAATTTTTGAGTTTTCTTTCCTGAATACCTGCTCCTGAGAAAGGATAAAACAAAAGACTTCCTCTTCGTGCAGGGAGCACGAACAAATAAAATGGTGAAATAATACTCAAACTCCAACATAACAAATCGTATTATTACAGAAACACATGTTTGTTTTCCTTCAAAGAGCGCGTCATTGTTTACCGATTCGAGACGGATAGTGGTCGTTGTGGCTTGTTCGATGGCCTTAGATGCCAGATTTATTACGAAAACCATCCGTCTCTAATCGGTGTATCAAAATTCGGTTCGAAGCAGAATTATATTTGCAAGTATATAGTTCTGTACTGTCATATTCTACAAAAACTGTATCTATTCCGAGCTGAATTATTGAATCTTTGGGAACGTTGTTCTTTGATTTTCTAAACTTATCGCGTAGTGATCGACACGAATGAGGTGAAACACTTAGTATGAACGAACCCAAAGCTAACCTTGTTTAGTTAACAGCCTAGGACCAGTGCTATGAACTGAAATAACACTATCGCCCCTGCTCAAGGAACCTCCGTATCCTCCAAAACTGTAACTTTTTGAAACGTGCGGCCTCATTGTTTCACCCACTTCCTCCGAGTGAACTTTTAATAGTTTACCCTGTCTTCTGGAATGAGAATCTGGTAGTTGTAGTTTATATCTAGTGGATGTTTCGCTGTCTGTACTTGACCATGGTGCCACTTCTGACCAATGTAATATGTCATCTAGAGAATTTATATCTTTTCTCTAAAAAAAGTTCAATTTTATTTATTACTGGCCAAAAATTTTCATACAATAAGTACATGCCAACACATGCAATGATAATAATTTCTAATTCTGCTTCAAAATAAAGAAAAATGAGTGATGGGATAAGATGGATGTTTCAACAAATTCATATGTTATGAAGCCAATAATGTTACACGTCATCAGAACAAGAAATTCTGAAAGGTTACAGGTCCATGAGATTTTTTTCGAAGGCTGCAAGTTTCGAAATACGTTAGTAGCTTGAGTAATGGTTCAGAGGATGCCATGATCAAATTCTGAGCGCTGCCCAGGCGTAGGAAATCAAAATGCTATAAATTTCATTCAATGGTTAATTGTTAATTGTTTTCTTCTACGTATTGCTGTATAGGTTTTACAGTAGCTCACTAAAAAATTTCGAAAAGCACTGCCGTGAAGGCAGGAGCTTTTGAGCGCTCGTACAGGCACCTTGTAGGTAGATTCGCATTCTCCAGTTTTACAAACCAATTGGAAAGATTTTGACAGCTGTCAAAGAAAATTTCAAACCAACGCGAAAATCCAGACTTCACGTCAGTGCTTTGGGTCCATTTTTTCGATAATTCGCTAGAATTTTCTACGGTATCTATGGTCTTGGTAATGCAATCTGGACAAAATTATACACTATTCTTCATATATGTGCGAAATTTCATTTCAATCCAATAAGTATTTTCGAAATTATCAGAAAAAATATAGTTTGAACGGCAATATTTACGGAACCCCTAGTCTAATTTGGCTCATTGATAAAGAGGATCGCGAAATTCGCGATCCGAACCTATCCTGAAAATTTCGAGTCACTAGGCCTTTTTGTTCGAAAGTTATGATTTTCTATGGTTTCTATGATTCTGATCATACGATCTGGAAGAAATGTAGCTCGAATATATAATTCTCAATTTAAATTCAAAATTTCGTCGAGATCGAATCCATAATTTTGAAATGATCAAGAAAACTGAATTTCAAACGGCCATATTTACGGAACCCCTAGTCTTATTTTGCTCATTGATACACGTTAACGCTACATTAACGATCCACACCTATCCTGAAAATTTCAAGTCTCTAGGCATTTCCATTACAAAGTTATAATTTTCTATGGTTTCTATGGTTCTGGTCATGCGAGCTGGACAAAATTCTGCATGTAGCTTGAGTACGTAATTATCCATCTGAGTGCAAAATTTCACCTCGATCGAATCAGTAGTTTCGGAGTAATCAGAAAAACAAAATTTCGAGCGGCCATATTTACGGAACCCCTTGACGAATTTTGCCCAATAACGAACTTAATCGCGGCATTCGAGATTCGAACCTACCCTGAAAATTTCAAGTTTCTAGGACATTCCGTTCGAGAGTTATCGTGTATACGGCCGGACGGCCGGACGGACAGACTCGAATTTTTCGACGGATTCGTCATCAGTGAGTCGAACATAGTCGATTGAGACCATTTTCGGCTCAAAATTCGAAAAATACAGACATCGTGACGAAATGATATAGCCCTCGTGTAAGTAGTACGAGCGCTCAAAAACTCCAATCGATATATTTGAATATTTAATCATATTGAACCTAAAATTCCAAAGTTTTCTGACATAATCCTTGTATAGATTTACTTGTTGTAGTGTAAATAGAACCTTTAGAAATAGTTATTTTCTCTCCAAATATCACTGAGTGAAGGAGATAGGGAGATTTGATGGATGAAACAAGTGGAATCTGAGGCGACCCTACAGATTCGGTTATCACTGAAGTGATCAAAGAAATATCCGAGTTGGGTTCAGTAGAGCTGGAAAGGAGCAGAAGAATAAGTGGCAAGAATTTAGTATTGCACCTCAGAATGACCATATGGTTATACACAAGAGTTATCGGACCCGTGATAATAATAGAGCAGTAAAATGCTACAAGCGGGTGGGATGAGGCTTCAAAATAGTTGAGTTTCGAAAAAACGTACCATCAAATAGCGTCAGTGCAAGTAGAAAAAAATCGCAAGCGTAAATTACAGATCATGCGAGGGGTGCGACAAGGATGCGTTTTGTCACCGACGCTATTCAACTTGTACTCGGAAGAGATTTTCGAGGGGGCTCTGAATGGAAGACGTGAGGGTGTAGACATCGACGGAGAAATCATTAACGATATCGGATATGCTGATGACACGGCTATAATGGCGGAGAGCCTCGAGGATCTTCAGACTCTGGTCTCCATTGTGGGCGAGGCAAGTCAGCGTTAAGGACTTCTGATCAACATTCTCAAAACTAAGTGGATGGCAGTAGGAAGAATCAATGTCGAACCCTTCCAACTCAACATCAATGGAAAAATCATAGATCGTGTGACACACTTCAGGTATCTTGGTAGCTGGCTCAACGGTCACTCCGATCAGGAGATCATAACACGTATTGAGATATCCCACAGAGCATTCATTTCATGGAAGCCTGTTCTCTGTTACAGAACCTTGTCCATGCATCTGCGAAGGAGGATACTAGGCTGTTACATATGGTCTGTTCTCCTATATTTGAATTTCAAAGGGGGGTTTCATTGTACTGTGACCTTAAGGTCTATTGTTCCCCCCATCGGAGTTGTTCTCGTCATTACGTAGTCTACAGCTCGCCCTCCAGTTCCAAAGTTCTAATGAACTCCAGTATCTGGAATAGCGTCAGGGAGGTTATTTCCTTACTTCTACAAGTCTCTTCTCCAAAGCATTTTTTGAGTTGCCTAGCCATGGCGAGGCATATCGTCACCAGGCGATGCAAAGTTTCTCCCTTCTCCCCACAGAATCTACACCCGTCGTTTTCTGCTAGACCTATTCTCATGAGGTGCTTCCTGAGGCGGCAATGCTCTGTGAGGAATCCAGTGAGGATGTGTAGCATATTCTTGCTGAGGTCCAGATACTTCTTAGATTTCGCAGTATCAATGTTTCGAAGAAACTTTTTGGAATGATTCCGCCAGAGTGTTTCTTTTTCGGTTTTTCCTTCTCCTGAAACTCTTTCTTGTTTCTTGTAAATACATTTACCTTTGTCACCGAAAGGTTCTGGGCCAATGAAAGGAATTTGTGCTACTTTTCTGGAAAGTGTATTGGCCTATTCGTTCGATTTTATTCCAGAGTGACCAGGAACTCAGACTAAACAGACCTTGTTATTCTTGCCTATTTGGTTGAGTTTTCTTCGGCACTCCAATACAATCTTAAAATCGATTATATGGTAGCTCAGTGCTTTGATCGCAGCCTGAGTGTCAGAATGTATCGCTATGTCACATTTCTGATAGTTTCTGACCAGCCGTTACCTTCCCTGGATAGTGAGGATGACCTCATGGGCTAATCTATCAATCACAAGATGAAGAGGTGTGAGATCTGCATAGCCCATACATTCGAAGCCAAGCTGTGTAAGCCTATGCTGTGCATTACACCACCAAACATTCGCGCATGAGAAGAGGCTAGATCTCCTTCCCATAAGCAGATTGACGGCCACTTGTAAGCAAGGCGCATTATGGCGGAACTGGAGGAGTAACTTAGGCAAATCGTAACACAAGAAAGCTCACCGAATCCATGCATAGGAATTATAAGGTTGTTATACCCGAAACGGACCACTTGGAGGGAGAAATACCTATCCAGATTCTATAGCCCCGAACTGAGAATTATAATCCCAGTGTGCCTTACAAATCGGTATCACAGAATTATAAGCTGGATAAGTAGCAAAAAGCCACTGTATCGCAGAGTTAGATAAAAAAATTGATGAAAAGCACTGCCGTGAATTTAGGAGCTTTTGAGCGCTCGTTCATCCACCTCCAGACTTCAATTCAGTGCTTTAGATGACCAATTTTTGAGCGCTCGTTCTACTTACACGAAGGCTTAATCATTTCGTCACGATGTCTGTATTTTTCGAATTTTGAGCCGAAAATGGTCTCAACCGACAAGGTTCGACTCACTGATGACGAATCCGTCGAAACATTCGAGTCTGTCTGTCCGTCCGGCCGTATACACGATAACTCTCGAACGGACCGACCTAGAAATTTTCAGGGTAGGTTCGAATCTCGAATGCCGCAGTTAAGTTCGTTATTAGGCAAAATTCGAACAGGTTTTCCCTTCGAAAGATATAATTTTCTATGGTTCTGGTCATGCGATCTCGACAAAATTTTGCATGTACCAGAACGAATGACGTGTTCAAGCTTGCATCCATCGGAGTGCACAATTTCATCCCTATCGAATCAGTAGTTTCGAAGTATAAGTAGAACAAAATTTTGAACGGCCATATTTACGGAACCCCGAGCCTACCCTGAAAATTTCATGTTTTTAGGTCGTTTCGTTCGAGAGTTTTTTGTTTGTTTGTTTTTGTTTATATCCCGACTCGGCCGACTTTCCTAGGACTCTGTGAGCTCCCTCAGAGTTATCGTGTATATCGTGTATACAGTGAATTCTTCAAGTAGGGAGCAATGGAATGAACTTAAATCGTTGGGAATATCTAGTAAACCACGGTCAGATCTCAATTTCGATAACCCTGATGAAATTAATGATTATTTTCTGAGAAATCCGTCGCAAAGTTCAGATAGTTCGGTATTTGATTATTATAGAAACAATCGCATTTGCTCAGAGCAGTTTAATTTTCTTCTTGTTGATGAAGACACTTTCTTGAAATATTTGAAGAAACTCAAAAATAGTGCACCTGGTTGCGATAAACTTTCGGTATCTTTTATAAAGATCTGTTGTCTTATGATCCTTCCTTTTATTGTAAACATTTTCAATCTTATTTTACTCAGTTCCAAGTTCCCTACTTCATGGAAGCTCGCTCGAATTACGCCTATTCCTAAAACTAGTAATCCTCAGTTGCTCTCCGATCTAAGACCTATCAGCATTCTGTCGGGTTTGTCAAAACTGCTGGAAAAAATAATGGCTGACCAACTTGCTGAATATCTGGAGAAAAATTCGATTCTGCCTGGAACCCAGTCAGGGTTTCGTCCCGGATATAGTTCTACTAGCGCATTGTTGAAGGTAACTGATGATATCCTACGCTCACTTGATGACTCCAAATGTATGGCCTTGTTTCTGCTTGACTTTAGCCGAGGTTCCGATACGGTTAAGCATGATATTCTCATAGCTATTTTTAAATCTTGTGGAGTCTTTTTTTTGGTTTACACCAGACAGTTCATCGGGTTCATTCGGTATTGTAACGTCCATATGTACGCAGATAACGTTCAGCTTTACTACGACTTCACCTTGGGTGACCTAGATGATGCAGCTTGGAGGATGAATGATGATCTAAACCGATTGGCGGACATCGCGGCAAAACATTCATTGCATTTAAACACGAAAAAATCGTTTGCCATAGTATTCGGATCGAATAAGAACAAAACCATTGTCAAAGGCAGGTACAAGCCAACAATAAACAGTGATTTTATTCAGTTTGTGGATAGCGTAAGAGACTTGGCTTTGGTCTTGGACGATTCTCTGAGATTTCGTGAACACGTGGTGGGTGTGGTTCGGAAAGCGTATGGAGCATTGAGGATGTTGTATCCGCATAGGTCGTACCTGCCAGTTCATACTAAAAAGGTTCTGTGCGAGACCTTGGTCTTGTTCATTTATTGTTCATCTGTGTTTAGTTTTTGTCTTGACCAGGAAACGTTGGGACGGATCCGGCGTGTGCAGAACAGCTGTATCAGGATCATTTATGGAATTAGGAAGTATGATCATGTGTTGCATAAGCTGGGAGAGTTGAGTTGGCTTCCGATGAGGGTTTGTTTTGAATTTTACGCTCTTTGTGTATTCCATAATATCATTTTAAAGAGAAGCCCACCTTATCTCTACAATAAATTGGTTTACCGAACTGACGTACATAATATCAACATACGTCGTAGAAATGTATTATCATGTCCTCAGCACAGGACGCCTACTCTTAAAAGAAGTTTCAGTTATAATATTTACAGGCTGTACAATGATATTCCTGATGAGTTCAAGCTTTTTAGTTAAAGTAAGTTCAAGAAAGATGTCAAGGGTTATCTCCTGAATTCATCTTCGGTGTAATTTCTTGAGTGTCTCTTTGAATCGTTTTTGCTTCTATATGTGCTTTCTTTTTTCTCAATTTCTGTTGATTCCTTTATATTTCTGTTTCTGATTGAGTTATGTATATTAACATGTATTTTTTTTTGTTTTGTTTGTTTGTATACTACAAGGGTTAAGTGGTAGAGCACCTTTGGGTGAACTTCCCCTTGAGATTTCAGGTGAAATAAAGACATTTATTAATATTATTATTATTATTATTATTATTATACGGCCGGATGGACAGAGTCGAATTTCTCGACGGATTCGTCATGAGCGAGTCGATGATACAGACATCGTGACGATATGATATAGCCCTCGTGTAAGTAGAATGAGCGCTCAAAAAAGGACAATTATGTCATTTGTCATCTATTCCTAGAGTTAAGCGAGCCTTACACGGTCAATATTATTGAAGCAATATCGATATCGATCAATATATTGAACTTGTAAGGAGGATATTGAAGGTAGGTAATAATATTGGAACAAATAAAATCCGTTTGATTTTTATTGAAGTCCCCTCAATATATTGCGTTGCTCTCAATATATTGAAGGGACTTCAATAAAAATCAGACGGATTTAATTTGTTCCAATATTATTGCCTTCAATATTATTGTTTCAATATCCTCCTTACACGTTCAATTTTTTGATCGATATCGATATTGCTTCAAAAATATTGACCGTGTAAGGCTCGCTTTAGGCCGCACTCAAGGTCTGTGAATACTATAGTAGGTTCGCTGCAAAAATATTACTTTATGTAGATTTTGCCAGGCAGAAGAGTTAATTCGTCTCATATTTTATGCCAGTGCATAGCATTGACCAGAGTGAGATGTCCATTGAAATGCCTAGAAAATCTCCTTATGTTATGCTAGAGAGCTATCGTCAGGACAACTAGAGATGATCAGAAGGATGCAAATTATTCAACACTCAAGAGGGCCACAATAGTCCCGTTAGTGGTAATCGCTATGTGACTAACCCTAAAGACATCGGATCTCATGTTTGGCTGGCTTTCGATCTGTTGATTGGATGTTGCCGAAAAAGCTTTGTACTTTATTTCTCAGAAAATACAGACTTTCACTTAAAATATGATCAAGTCAATCGAGGATGTTTGATGTCAGATTTCAACGCCCAGAAGGTAATCTCGGATCAATTTAGATAGTGCAAAATTGTTAACTTGATAAGTGATTTAGTTGACCTGAACTATTATAATTATACCCAGCGTAACAGGTTGTGCTTAGGGTTTCGTCAAGATGAGTGGGCCGACATGTACTAGAACAGAAAATATCTTTCTTTTTCGGTCGATGCAAAATCTGCAATCTGAACTTAGAACACATAATATTCAGAACGCAGAAGGTGAATGTTTGGGTAGGCATTGTTGTGGACATAATTTTGGATCCGTACTTGTTTGAAAATCGCTATTTGAATTTTTCACCTTCAGTTCAATTCCATCAGCATTTCGTCGTGTTCCGGAGAAATCTACATTTTTCAAGAAATGGTGTTTTGGTGAAATCTGTTGGGCAACATAGTAACTAATACGCTTGCAAATTAACAAACTCTTAAAATGATCGGGTATATTTAAATTTTAGAAAATGAAATCTACGTATCTCCTACCGCCTTTGGGAAAAATGCGAACTCCCGTATTTCCCATACTAAATCAGTCATACTGACAGGTCGCGTTCTGACGTTTCAAAGTGTTATTTGTTTCTCCTGTAAAATTTTGTAACATGGAGTTACCTACGCAATTTTTTCCTGAAGGTGACGATTTATCTTTTCAATGAAAAATATACTGCTGTACCTCATGGAAGAAGATGGTTTCAGACATTTTGGTGTGTGTTAACGTCCGAAATTATTAGAATGAAATTTTACAGCTGGGTAGCCACGAAGATTACCCCAGTCAACGCAGCGGGATTTTATCCATGGGGTTGGTTCGAAGAACGAGTTCACCGAAATAAACACTATTAGTTATAGAAGACAAAATAAGAGCAGAAATACGTACCACCTTGGCCCATACGAAATGCAAAGGCTGGATACCATTATAGACTTGGAGCATCTCGAGTAGATGACGTAGGTCATTTTCAAACAATGATTGTATTTACATTCAGTAGTGAACGAATTTTGATATCGCTCAAATTTGTCGAAAATCGTTTGGATACTGTATCCGGATTTTGTTGGGTTAGGTTGAAGGAAAAATCTTGATGAAAATAGATGCAAATTGATTGAGGGATTTCTGACATTCTGTTCCCAAATAAATATGGTAAACGCACTAGGAGACTAAGAATAAGAATTCAACTTTTTTAATATGCTTCTTCGGTTATATCAAACTGAATCATGCAAATCGAATTAAACGAAGCAAAAATGATGCGCATGCGGAACCTTATAAGATTTTCTCCTTACCTGGCCTTTGAAAATCCTTTTCCTAACCTTCTCATATTCTTCTTCTCTTTCTTCGTAACTCTTACTGCGCCTATTTTCCATTCCATAACCCCTATCTGGACTTTTAAAGTTATAATCATCGCTGCTGTTCGATTCCCTTTTGAGAATAGATCTTCGCGGTTCTTCGCTGAAGATGATGTCATCTTTTATATGACTCCTGAATGGTAGTTCTGGTATTCTAGTATTCCGCGTTCTATTGACAACCACACATTTGCCAGACGCTTCTATATTGTGATCCATACCGAAATAGGCAGCGCATCGATGCACAAGCATGCGTTGGTAACTCGACATAGGAGGAAATTTAAGATAGTCCTTTCTGTGGAATGAGAACATCAATGAGGTTTTTTCAACAACGAATATGAAACCATTCTAAACGATATAGAGGGAACACCTAATGATACTAAGTTGGCAAAATATGCATGAAATCCTGGTGTAGCAAATCATACCAGAAATGTTGGGACAAACATTTTCAGTCTTGGCGCTAATAACATCGAGAAATAGTCAGTGCTTGTGAGCGTATAAGATGGTGAGGCATATCAAAACGAAAAATTTTATTATTATTATAATACATTAAGTTTTGGGAGAAAGTAAGTCTAGTGAATTTGAAGTCGCCAACTCCTCATTATTTTTTCAATGGAAAAAAGTTATTCTTGGTGAGAAGTTCTGCAAGGCCTAAAACCCAAAATTTGAACTATCGAAATAAATAACGAATGTTTTGAAAATTTCGAGGTTATATTCACGTTAACCATCAAAAAATATCATCAGGTGAGACTCATTTAGAGTTGAGGAGGAGATTTCATTGACTTGAATTAATAGACGATTTAAAGATAAGCTACCCTTGAGCGGGAGTGGTGCAAAGGGCAAGTATTTTTTGGTTCGATTTTTCAACTTTCTTGCAGATATTTCAGTAGAAGATTTCAACAATATCAATTCATATTCGGCATTCTTCATTTATGCCCTAATGCTACTCACTTATCGTCTCTGGCTAAGCTGACTAGTTCCTTCTCAATGCGGAGCATAAATGCTCTGTCTTTTGGGTTACGATTCAACGTTTCTGGAATGAATACATTGAGATCTGTTCCAGTTGTGTCCTTATACTGTTCTCCAGTTTCTGAAACAATTTGCAATTCAGTCAATATTCATCATTATTTCTCCAGATAGTTCACACAAATTCTTTTTTTAGGAAATAAGAATAATGACTCAGTCTCATAACAAGAATAAAAATTACTCAAAATTTATCAATCTATAAGAAAAAGTATTGTTACGAACTGAAAATTAGTATGAGAGCAAACAGCAAAAAAATTTTTTCGAGCAATTTAATAATAATGAAGGTCTTTATTTTGAAACATAGCATAATGGAAATTTAAATATAATACGTAAAACAAAAAAAATTGATGAAAAGCACTGCCGTGAAGTCAGGAGCTTTTGAGCGCTCGTTCATCCACCTTGTAGGTAGACAGCTGTCAAAAAAATTTGCAAACTAAGGCGAAACTCCAGACTTTTTTTTTTTCGATAATTCGCTAGAATTTCCTACGGTATCTAAGGTCTTGGAATTGCGATCTGGACAAAATTTTCCTTTCATCTATGTGCAAAATTTCATTCCAATCCAATGAGCAGTTTCGAAATTATCAGGAAAAGAATATTTTGAACGGTCATATTTACGGAACCTTTAGTCCAATTTTGCTCATTGATAAAAGTGACCGCGAAATTCGCGATCCGAACCTACCCTAAAAATTTCCCTAGGCCTTTCCGTTCGAAAGTTTTAATTTTCTATGGTTTCTATGGTTCTAGTCATGCAATATGGTAAAAATGTAGCTTGAAAATAACATTCTCCATCAAAATACAAAATTTCGTCACGATCGAATCCGTAGTGTTGGAATTATCAAAAAAACTAAATTTTAAACGAACATATTCACGAAACCTCTAGTCCAATTTTGCTCATCGATGAACGCGATCGCGACATTCGAGATCAACACCTATCCTAAAAATTTCAAGTTCCTAGGCCTTTCCGTTCGAGAGTTATAATTTTCTATGGTTCTGGTCATACGATCTGGCAAAAATAAAGCTTGGATATATCATTCTCCATCAAAATACAAAATTTCGTCATGATCGAATACGTAGTTTTGAAATTATCAAGAAAACTAAATTTCAAACGACCATATTTTCTGAACCCCTAGTCAAATTCTGCTCATCTATGAACGTGACCGCGACATTCGAGATCCATACCTATCCTGGACATTTCAAGTCCCTAGGCCTTTCCGTTCGAAAGTTATGATTTTCCATGGTTTCTATAGTTCTGGTCATGCGATCTAGATTATGGATGTAGTTCGAACACGTCATTCTCCATCTGAGTTCAGAATTTCACTTTGATCGAATCACTAGTAGTTTCGAAGTAATCAGGAGAACAAAAATTCAAACGGCCATATTTACGGAATCCCTGGTCGAATTTTGCCCAATAACGAACTCAATTCGGCATTCGAACCTACCCGGAAAATTTCAAGTTTCTAGATCGTTCCGTTCGAGAGTTATCGTGTATACGGACGGACGGACAGACTCAAATTTTGCGACGGTTTCGTCATCAGTGAGTAGAACCTTGTCGATTGAGATCATTTTCGGCTCAAAAGTCGAAAAATACAGATATCGTGACGAAATGATATAGCCCCCGTGTAAGTAGAACGAGCGCTCAAAAAAAGGCGAGATTCAGTGCACCAATGTAGTATACGAATCTAACCAGTGATTCATTGATTAGCATATAGCTAAACTTCGATAATTATATTATCAAAATATCTGATATCAGCAACATAGAAGAATTACCATCGACTCCTCCACACATATCCACAGCAGAAAATGCAGTACAAAATATTTTATCCCAAAAATATAAGGGTATAACGGTTTATGGACTGGAGTAATACAAATAATATTTTGACATTCTCCAAAAATGTTTTTAATGTTTTGAGTTGAATGCTTATTTTCAAGAATTGATGGAAACTATGAAATCATCTATTAGGTACATAAACACATTATTCAATAATAAAATCGTTGGTAAATATCAACCATAATATAGACATTTTCAAACATAAGAAGCTACACGCTATCGAAGGATATGTTGGAAGAAATAAAAAAATTTTTTTCAACAAATAAAAACGTTTATCGACGAAGCGCCTGATGGAAATTTTTTATTTATAAAAGTAATATCTACCTAACATTGCATTTTTGAAGATTTTCTCACGACTCGTGCATGATATAATTCATGTCGAGAAAACGTGATAACTCAACCCGTGGCGAGGAAGGCTGAGGCGCTAGATTTCAACTAGACTATACAGTATGAGACGCGAGTTCGAAGCAAGCCTAGGTCATCCTGCTTCTTTTTGAGCGCTCGTACTACTTACACGAGGGCTATATCATTTCGTCACGATGTCTGTATTTTTCGAATTTTGAGCCGAAAATGGTCTCAATCGACTATGTTCGACTCACTGATGACGAATCCGTCGGAAAATTCGAGTCTGTCCGTCCGTCCGTCCGGCCGTCCGGCCGTCCGTCCGTCAGCACGATAACTCTCGAACGGATCAACCTAGAGACTTGAAATTTTCAGTGTAGGTTCAGATCCCAAATGCCTCGGTTAAGTTCGTTAATGGGCAGAATTCCACCAGGGGTTCCGTAAATATGGCCGTTTGAAATTTTGTTGTCCTGATTACTTGAAAACTACAGATTTGATCGAGATGAAAATTTGCACTCAAATGGAAAATGAGGTGTTCAAGCTACGTGTGAAATTTCGTCCAGATCGCATGACCAGAACCATAGAAACCATAGAAAATTGTAACTTTTGAATGGAAACGCCTAGGGACTTGAAATTTTCAGGATAGGTGTGGATCTCGAATGTCGTGATCAAGTTCATCTATGAGCAACATTATACAAGGAGTTCCGTAAATACGGTCGTTTGAAATTTCGTTTTCTCGATAAATTCGGAACTACGGATTCGATCGAGATGAAATTTTGTATTTTAATCGAGAATAATGTATTGAAGCAATATTTTGTCCAGATCGCATAACCAGAACCATAGAAACCATAGAATATTGTAACTTTTGCACGGAGAGGCCTAGGAACTTGAAATTTTCAGGGTGGGTTTGGATCGCGAATATGAAGTCGGGAGTTTCGCCTAAGTTTAAAATTTTATTTGAGAGCTGTCAAAAATTCCTTCAATTGATTTCCAAAACTGGAAAATGCGAATCTACCTACAAGGTGGATGTACGAGCGCTCAAAAGCTCCTGCCTTCACGGCAGTGCTTTTCGTAATTTTTATTTTTCTTTAATTCTTATTGTTATATTCTTTCAATTTATATTTTCGTTTTGGGTAGAAATAATAATGGGATCATGTTGAAGGCATGAACCACATGACCTAAAATGTGAAAATGTCAAAGATTTGAATAAAATCTCAATTGTTAATGTCGTAGAAACTAAAGAAAAGTACAACGAATATTGAAGATTATCGGCCAATACTACAAAATTAGTAACAAAAAAATGAATCTACGGCCGAAAATATGCCCCACCGCATCTTTTTTCGTTGATTATTTTAATGGAAAATGCACAATTCGAAACATTGGTATTAATAGATTTGGTAATTTAGAGAAGCAAATAGCGCCATATTCAAATCTGCCTGATCCGAATTCATATACAGGGCATTGTTGTCGAAGGACATCTGCAACCGTTTTAGTTGATGCCGGTGGTCATTTTACTGCATTAAAACGTCATGGTGGCTAGAAATACAAGTCAGTGGTGGAAGGCTACATTGAAAATTCGGTTCAGAATAAAATCAGCATTTCCAATAAAATATTTAACTCAATTGAATCTAGCAATAATGAAATAAATGTAAATATTGCTTCCACTTCCAGATCAGTGGGACCTGGAATGAACTTTTCAAACAGCACAATGAATAAACTCAATATTTTTCAGAAATCAGATCAATTACAATTATTTTGTTCAATATAAATACAATTATAGGAAAACTCCTATATCCATGGTAGTATCCGAGGTAAGAACATTAATTACAATTTTGTAGAATTGAAATACGAGTAATTATGTTATAGTGTTCAATACAAATATAAATATAATATTTATGGTTCTTCATTATTTATCAGGTGTAGAAAAAAAAATTATAAAAGCACTGCCGTGAAGTCAGGAGCTTTTGAGCGCTCGTACATCCACCTTGTTGGTAGAGTCGCATTTTCTAGTTTTAAAAATCATTTGAAGGAATTTTCGACAGCTGTCAAAAAAATTCTCAAACTTAGGCGAAACTCCAGACTTCAAGTCAGTGCTTCAGCTGACCAATTTTTTTTTGATAATTCGCAAGAATTTTCTACTGTATCTATGGTCTTGGTCATGCGATCTGGGCAAAATTTCGCACGTAGTTTAAATACATTATTCTTCAGATAGGTGTGTAATTTCATTCCAATCCAATCAGTAGTTTCGAAATTATCAGGAAAAAAATATTTTGAACAGCCATGTTTACGGAACCCCTAGTCTAATTTTGCTCATTGATGAACGTGACCGCGACAGTCGCGATCCAAACCTACCCTGAAAATTTAAAGTTCCTAGGCTTTTTCCTTCGGAAGTTATAATTTTCTATGGTTTCTATGTTTCTGGTCATGCGATCTGGACGAAATGTTGTTTTAATATATCATTCTCGATTGAAATACAAAATTTTATCTCGATCGAATCCGTAGTTTCGAAATTATTGAGAAAACAAAATTTCAAACGACCGTATTTACGGAACCCCTGGTATGATTCTGCTCATTGATAAACGTGAACGCGACATTTCCGATCCACACCTATCCTGAAAATTTCAAGTCCCTAGGCCTTTCCGTTCGAAAGTTATGATTTTCTATGGTATCTATGGTTCTGGTCAAGCTATCTGGAGAAAGTAGCTTGAATATATCATTCTTCATTAGTATACAAAATTTCGTCACGATCGAATCTGTTGTTTTGAAATTATCAAGAAAACTAAATTTCAAACGACCATATTTACGGAACCCCTAGTATAATTTTGCTCATATATAAACGTGATGACTTCATTCGAGATCCACACCTATCCTGAAAATTTCAAGTCCCTAGGCGTTTCTGTTCAAAAGTTACATATCATGTGATCTGGACAAAATTTCATATGTAGCTTGAACACCTCATTCTCCATATGAGTGCAAAATTTCATCTCGATCAAATCTGTAGTTTCCAAGTAATCAAGAGAACGAAACTTTAAATGGCCATATTTACGGAACCCCTGGTGGAATTTGGCCCATTAACGAACTTAACCGAGGCATTCGGGATCTGAACCCACAGTGAAAATTTCAAGTCTCTGGGTTGTTCCGTTCGAGAGTTATCGTGCTTACGGCCGGACGGACGGACAGACTCGAATTTTCCGACGGATTCGTCATCAGTGAGTTGAACATAGTCGATTGAGACCATTTTCGTCTCAAAATTCGAGAAATACAAACATCGTGACGAAATGATATAGCCCTCGTGTAAGTAGTACGAGCGCTCAAATATCGTATGCAACTCTCATGTAATGGTTATTACTATTATAATATTAATATTATTTGGTATTAATACACTCGCATATACCATACGAAACTCGCCTTCGGCTCGTTTCGAATCCTGTTTAGTGCTCGTATATTAATAATGTAATTGTGGAAAATGAAGGGGCCTTGATATTGAATAATCAGGAAACATACCTTCGAAGCTTCCCTGTGAAGATCCTTGATGCCTCAGTTTAGCTTTACTGCTCGTTCTAGATATATTTAAAGTAGTGGAACTTCCATTGGTGTGAGCATTCGATTTTTCTTTGAAGATTTCTGGAGAATCCTGGGTTGAATCACTGCGATATCTTCGGCGATTTTCATTGTGACTAGATGTTTCGTTTCTGGATGGTTCAATATCCCTACAATATTTCTCCAATGAGTTATACACCAAGTGACAAGAAGGTGCAAACACTGGCAGGCCTTGAGATATGGATTTAAGAGAGACTACCTCGTCTTTTATTTTGTGTGTTAAAATGAGTTTCGGTACATAGTGGTGAAACTAAAAACCTCAGATCAATCAAAAACTTAAAATCAAATTATCCATCAATAAGTAAATGATAAAAACTGATGAATTGAATTATATCATATCATTTGAATGAACATATATTGTACCTCAATTTATATTCTGACTTTTATATATTGAATTGAAAATAAATCAAAATTTCGAGTATTTGTTTTTTTGGTCTTTTCTCGAGAATTAAATACACAGTATGAATTTTTACAGTATGAATCAATAATGACTGTATTTACAGTGTATAACCAGTAATTTCAATATTACTCGTTTCGAAAGTTGAGTCAAAAAGCCGCATATCTAATTTCAATTCTATGAAAAATACAATTTGCAATAAATTGAACTCTGGTCCTTCGGAAACCCCATCTTCTTCTCTTTGTATCATGAGGCTACCCAGGTTTATAATATTGAAGGGATTATTTCCTAAAGGTTTCTCTGCGACGATACCCCCGCAAGTAATAAATAATAAAACATTTCTTGGGATTCCAGAGCTCACCCGGACTGGCTACCCGGGGCGGGCCTCCCCTTCCCCCTTAGTCCGCTACTGTGAAATGGTATCATGTGATGTGAGATGGTTTGAAATCATTACTATTATTCCTTAATTTATATTTGAATCATATCATCACTATAATCCGCTAGTGGCTTCAGTTTCGGTTAATTATACAAGGTGTTTTTTAAGGTGAGGCTTTTTGTTTTGACCAGATGCTAGAACTCATCAAAAGAAATCATTTCGCCGGAAGTTGATCATATCAAATATTCAATTTGAAAGAAGCGCATAAATATCTTAAGACCAATCTGGATCGTGTTATCTCTCTTTCAGAAGATCTGCCATTAATCACGGTGTCATATGCATTCCAGCCAGTAAATAAAGTGATGGATTTTATCGCAAAGTCGTATATTCTCTTTCAACTTTCATGAGGAGATTTTTCCTGAACGGTATAATTTTTGAAGTTCGAACCAGGGAGAGGAAAGGTTACTGATTGAAAAGGCCTCAAAAAAAAATTAGGAAGTTCACAAACTCACCAATAAAATTGGCCCAAATTGTTTACAGAAATTGTTCGAAATGGTCACCATTCGTTTGATGTGCACAAAATCTTGTCCGGCGTGATGATGTGATAGTTGCAGCATGTAACATTCGTTCAACATGCAGCAACTCACATCCGTTTGCTCACGGAATAATGTCACAAGCATTTTCAATGCTTATTTCTTTCGCACTATTCCCCTCACCGTACTGAACTAAACACTTATGTTTTCAAATGACCCCAAAGTAAAAAATCAAAGGGGTTGAGATCGAAAACTTACAAAAATCATATGCATCATGGGTGATTTCCCGTATACTGAAATCAGACAGCTGGTAATTCTACACATATAGATATGAATACGAACCAGGTCTGGGCTGAGAATTTTTCAGATTCACAGGTGACTTTGATTTCGAAATACTCGGCCCTGGTGAATATTTTATGTGAACAAACGTTCTTTGGTAATGACTTATTTGATGCACCTGTCAAAAAAAAACCTCTGAAAACACCCTCAATTGTCGCATCGAACGTTGGTCATCACTCTCAAGCTATCAATAGCACAAACACGAACTCAAGCTATTTAAATCAGAGATGCGAGGCATTACGTGCATAATATTGATGCTTTTATAGAGTATTTAATTCAATTCCAGCAAAAATGCCACGATATTAATTCTCACCTATCTAAATTTAAATTCCTTATTCTTTGGTGGAGATCGTCTTCTAGGGGAGAAAGGCAGCGGGGTGAACACTTCTTGTTTGGAGATATATTTAACTTAACACTAGAGGGGGACCTAGAAGGAGAATTTCCTCTACTAATTGAAGGACTTAAAACAACGACAGGATTGGATGGACTTACAGGGGAGGATTGGGGTGAAGGTGACAGCTTTATATGATGGGAGTTTTTGTTTCTTGGCGAGGGGGGACGTGGGGGAGATTGTTCTTCGCGCATCGCATGGCTCCGGACTAGAAGTTTTGCTTTTGTGCTTCGCTGCAAAAAAAAAATTAATTAGGGTGGATAACGGTCCAATTTACATCTAGCAAAAACCACCAAAAATTATTTAGATTTTGTGAAAATAATCCCGAGAAGTTGACCCGGGTTGATAGCATAGTTTTTGCAGATTGTCTACAATAAATCAAGCTGGTTATGAACACAATGGCATAGCTGTAACTTTACTAATACATTTCGATATTCACTCACTAAATCCGAGCTTATGATGATCAAGATCGAGATCCGAAGATGACATTTATCAAACACCAAGGAATAAGTATCTTAATAGTCTAAAAGTTCATTTATGGTTCAGCAGTGAAGACCGGGCAACCTATTGAAAATCACGAATATTAAGATGAGTGTAGTGGCTCCTTCTGCAGCGAGAGTGGGAAAGCCTCGGCTATGAAAAAACAGCCGCGGCATTAAATCTTGTGTTTTTCTGCCTAGCAAAACAAATAACTGTTTTCTGTGTTGCTTGATTAATAAATTTACACAAAGCTACTTCGTGACTTCAGAAGGTAAAACGATTGAAAACAAGTGAGAAAAACATCTAAGTAACAGAAATCTGGTTGTACGGATGCTGAAGATAGTCTGCACTATTCGCGATAACGGTTCAAATGTGCTGAGGAGTATAAATAGAGTAATGACTACAATCGAGTAAAAGAAAAGAAGAAGAAAAAAAATTCAATATTTAGTCTAAAATTAAGCTCATTGTCAACCTTAAGTATTTGCAATCACTTACCGACATTCGCGGCTGCGTTTCAGAACTTTCTTCCTCCTGTTCTTCGTCCATGCTTGCACGGGTTTCCCCCAGTTTCATTGTGTTAACTAAGTTTGGTTTTTCTGAAATCATCAATATTTTCGTATATTTTTTAAGGTTTCCAGCTGAGTTTGCTTCATTTTTTCCAATGATAAACCTTTGCATCGTTCGAGGAAAACTAATTTTAAACCGTTTTGGGCGATGTAGTCTAAAAATGAAATAAAAAACCGTCTATGCGGCGTCCAGAAATTTAATGCCTTTCAATGAGGACGCTCAATTTCAATGAATGTTAATTCATATCGGCGAAGTCGCAGAAAGACAAAATTTTTGTTCGATCTTGACGAAAAATTGACTACGGGTTTTCCCATACGCATAACAGCGATGTTTTCAACAGACCTTGCGTTTAGATGGCATACTGAAATTTTTTGATTCTTTTCTCAACCAGCTGATTCGAATTTGGCCATCAAATGTCTATCGGTAGGAGGATTGTAGCGAGGAAGTAATCCGCGTAACAGCGCACTGATTCTGATAATAAATTTTGATGATTCAGACACGTTTTTCTAACCTTCCAGTGTGGTTTGCAATACACTACTGAAGAATAAATTTGACAGAAGTAGCTCCAACAATATGGTCGCCATAACCTTACAAATTTCGATCGTCTCTTTTGGAAGACCATTTCATGAAAGCTGGTAGAAAAACTCGGCTTGAATCCGATCCTCGAATTCAAAGGGCTATCAGGAGATAAAATTCAAAATAGAAGTACCTACTAGTAATATACTCCGTTTAAGAATTATTGACATCTCGGTTGGCTGTGAAAAATCGAATTTAAGTTGGTAATAGACTATTCAGTAATATTTTGGGTTGCTGAATTCAGGTTGGTATAGGAATAACACTAACATTACCCATGGAAATCTTGCTTTGATGATTTTATCGAAGATATTGGTGAATATGTAATTATAAAAATTTGCTCTGAATTTGAGTATTTTTTGTCTTATGCTATTAAATTGGCTGGAATTCACCAGGATACATCGCGCCTAACAAGAGAACGCCAGGCAGTTTGTGGGTGTTCGAGTTTTTCAAAGATTTGGGAAATATTTCCGCTAGTGTTTCAGGTAAACTGTTATTCACCGACTCAAAGTGTATTCTGATTGATCAATGTCTCTTAAATTTTCAGATTTCATCAAGCCCTGTCCGTAGAATATTAGCATGTTATTATAGCCTGGAATAAGCAGTGGTAGAAAACCTGTGCGATACGATTATTCCTTCAAAGAGACATTTAATGACTTTGTTTTTGCTAGAATTGAAAACAATGAATATATCAGTTTAGATATCCTTTTCGAACTGGCCAAAGAGCACCTAGATTTCAATTGATCGAAGTCAACATTATATTATATCATAAAAAAAATTGGATACAAATACAAAAAAGTTGATCGAAGGAAAATTCTTACTGATAAACAGAAAAATATAATAAAAATAGTACGATATTGTGATAAATACCGAGAATAAATGGAACAAAACGTAAAATTCATTTATCTAGATGAAATTTGGATATTCAAAAACGGTATTCAAATTTGTCAGTGGACACTAGAAAATAATCCAAAAGGTATGCCGAGTATATTCAAGGGTAAAGGCAGAAGTTGCACTATTTTGAATGCTGGAACAATTGATGGATTTTTACCTGGATGTGATCCGATTCTTGACAGTGGTATTAATGATAAGGATTACTATGAAGTATTTCATAAATGGGATATTGAAATATTGAAACCTTCCCTGCAAAAGGATGCCCATCAATAGGATTATGTCAGCTTATTCAATAAACACATCCAAATCACTACACTACGTGGAGACAAAGTATTCAATATTTTTATCTATGCTCTGGTATCATTCATAGATATTTTAAGTTTATTTATTATACTATATAGTACCCTGTTCACATTCCCTCTACTAGTACACATGCTATATTGTTCCCAATTCAAAAGTATACTGAATAATTGTAAAATTGCTCATCAATTATAATATTTTCAATAATTCATGGACAGTTTTAATGAATGAAAATAAAAATTGACTTTCTTGAAGTATTCAACACCGAGCAATAAAATATTCATAAATTGGTTCATATATTGATAGTTCGGTAAAAATTTCATGTCAAAATTCTTCATGTACTACATAGATTCTTAATTTTTGTTTCTCTCTTATTTCTTAATACATTATAACGTTTTTTCCAATCCATTCTTTTAGCCTTGTGCTTGCGAAGTATCAAAAAAATTTTTTCTGTTGCACCACTAGCTACCTGCTAGAATTCCATTGATTATTCTTCTTGAATCCTGACATAAAATGGTACTCTTATGGTTAGAATTTTGCAAGATTTCCAATACCAATAAATATTGCATGCTCCTGAGTGAAAATAAATATTTATTTGAATGATCTCCAATTTTCCATGGTTGACTTTTATATGAGATAATTTCATATGAAAGCATTCCATGATATTTTTGCGCTTTCAAACCTGAACTCCCATGTGGAAACTGCAATCGAAATATTCCGGCTTAATTATTCGATAATTCCGATAATTCGTATACTCAGCCCTTTTTTAGGTTATATTATGTTTTATTTCTATGATGAAATGAACTTTTTGTAACCAGAAATAAAGCCTCGACTGGACGTTCATGGCCTGCTTCGATGTCAATAATTCTTAAATGGACTATAGTTTCTTATATTTTTTTTTTCAAATGTGAACAATTGATTTCTGGCTACGTTACTTACATTTTTTGTGAACTGTCCATTAGAACCATGTATCAGAACGTCAAACTCTAGTCATCTGCAACAAATGAAACAGTCATTATTCTCTACATTCGCTGCTCGTCACATTTCACAGACACAGGTTATCCCGGTAAATTGTAATGTATTCTTGCCAAAACCGAACAATAAGAATCAGAGAGTAATGAATTGAGAGTTTAAACGTGGTCTTACGAAACCCGAAGATGCACCAAGGTCTTTAGGGCAACAGAGGAAAACATCAAAAAAGTCCATAAAATCGTATTGGCAAATCGTGAAGTGAAGTTGCAGGAGATAGCTGACATAAATATATCAAAGGAAGGTGTGGGATTTATTTTGCATGAATATTTGTCCATGAGGAAGGAAGCTGTTTTCAAAGTGGGTGCCGCGTTTTCTCATAGTGGACCAAAAACAACAACGTGTCGATGATTCCGAGAGCTGTTTGCAGCTGTTTTGTCGGAATCAAAACGGTATTTTCCGCCGGTATGTTAAAATGGATGAAACATGTATCCACCCCTACACTCCAGAGTCAAATCGGCAGTCTGCTGAGTGGACTACATCCGGCGAACCACGTCCAAAGCGGCCAAAAACGTAAGTCAGCTGGCAACGTTATGGCTTCCGTATTTTGGGATGTGCACTGAATTTTGTTCATCGAATACCTTGAAAACGGTAAGACCATCAATAGCGAATATTATTTATCGTTATTGGTGCGTTTGAAGGAAGAAATCTCCGAAAAACGACCACAAATGAAGAAGAAAAAACGTGCTCTTTCACCAAGACAATACACCGTGTCACAAATCGTTGACCACTATGGTCAAATTGCACGAAATGGGATTTGAAATGCTTCCGCATCCACCATATTCTCCATATTCAACCCCCAGCGATTACTTCCCGTTCGCAGAAAATGCTCGCCGGAAAAAAATTTGGCTTGAATGAAGAGGTTATAGCCGAAACTGAAGGCTATTTTGAGGCAAAAGATGAATCATTGGGAAAGGATAAATTTCGACTTTTCAAGCGTAGGTAATAGAAACATGTTTTCATGGAGAAGGGTGTAATAACTGTAGGTTGAATATTATTACCAGGTCGATCCGCTGAACGGAAAGTGTTGATTAATTTCGGCCGCCCAAATGATAGACTTCTCAGATAATTTAGATGAGAAGATTGGGACAGCTCCTGATAATAATTGAAAATCACTAAACCTATCTGCCATATGATGAATTTAGCATTCACGTCCGCTTTACTCCGCCTACAATGAAAGAGTTTATAATCGCCCCCGTTTTTGAAAGTGGAAATTATGAAGATCCATCTTAGGACAGGCCTATCTCACAAAAATTTTTGAAAATGCCTCAAAAAAAACTTTTCCTCGTTTTTCGAACCATATTATGTTGTTTCAGTTGTCAAATTTGGATTTGGGTGTCAGTACGGAAGATGCTGTTTTGAATCTGGCAAAAAATTTGGGCTAACTTAGACGAATAAAAAAAAATATTTGAAGATGTTCCTTGATTAATCAAAGGCGTTCTACACTGTTACACATAACATTTTACCGACTAAGCTCAACAACGTAGGAATAAGGAGATGATTTATTGAAAAACTACTTGATGAATATAACCGAAAGCGTAAGAGTCGGGTATGCTGTCAGCGATTTGACGGTTTTATCGGGAGTCCATCAGGGTACGTTTCTTGGACCGTTGTTGTTCTTGATCTACATAAATGACATTTTTAAACTGGAAAATATTTCCGATAAGATCATATCATACGCCAACTACACTGCAATTTTTTTGTGGGTGCTTTATGGGATGGTCTTCAATAATAATAATCTTAATTTCCAAACCATGAGCTCCATCAGAAATAAAATATGTTATCAAGAAGTTTATCGCTGATTTGGATAAGAAGCTAGAAAAAATCCACCTATTGAACTGTTTTATGACAGACCAAACAATATGGTGAAATAAATTAATATATTGTTTCAAAATATTATGACATGTTACAAAGGAGTCTCACAGACGATTGTGGAGCTCCTTCCATTCAACTTTCAACATTATTATTCGATTCCGAGGTTCCATTTTTTGATCGATCATGTCTCGTCTATTGAAGCTCCTGCTTTACGGTAAACATAAATCCACAGTGAAACAGTCCATTAAACACTTCGAAAATCAGAGTTTTCTGTCATGAATTCCAGAAAACATTCTCGTGTTCAACAATTCCGCGCGCATTCAATATTTCGATCATTCTTATAAAATCGAATCGTATTGTGAAGTTAGGCTAATGTCTGTGACAGTTTCCGTTCAGGAAATATAAGAATGAAATATGCAGATGAAAAAACAAAGCCCTTATTTCAAAAGCTCATAGTATTCTCGTTCTCATTTTTTTTTTCAAATGTACAATTCATATATTCCGCTTTCCATCGAATAATATTATTACTGAATAATAACAAAAATATTATTTCTTCCGGAATCATACCAACTGATCAAGTCAGTAGATACTCGAGTACAAGACAATACACATTCATTTCTAATTATTCTGAAATATTTTCCGAAATTACCTACATGACATTCGCAGAATACCTCCAATTCAGAGAAGGGAAATCTCTTCGCCAGATTGAAAGGGGCGATAACCCACACTCAAGAAAAATTTACAATCCCAACAAATTACCTTGAGTGCAGATAGCGAGAGAACTGCAGAACTTAAAACGATCACAAATATACCTTATCATTCATTAACACTGCCTGAACACTGGCTTAGGTTGCGTGGTACCTAAATTTAGAACCGATTTACGACATGGACTTTCATGCCGTTGGATATGTCTATTTTTACTTCTTAGAATTGCGGGTCGAGAAAAACCCCTCTGTTCACCAGGTCTGAAAATTTCTCGATTGATCTCTTCATGGCGAACGACCACTGTTCGTATGTTAAAATATCGACTGTGTCAACGGAAGCAAGAGGCCGTTTATACTGCCTGTTAATTCATCGGCCACAGTTTCTTTGAAGAGGAGGGTATTTCGTATTTTCAAAAATTTGAATTGAGTGGAGAGTGTAATATATGAGGCACGTTCAGAAAGGAGTAATCAACTTTTCTATTAAATAAAAATAAAAACCAAGATTTAGCACACCCAGTAACAGAAATATTCGACATTTTCGGTATGCACGGTGAGATAAGTAGATGATCAATTTTTGTGTCCTATTGGTACGTTGGTAGGGCCGAAATTCAGATTTCGAACTTTTTTTTAGATAGAGAATATTTTCGTAGAAGAATTTCCTTATTTTGTCTTTTTTATGTAAGTTGCATCAATTCAATAAAACTAAACAATACAGGGTGTCCGATTACTAGTGGGAGAACGGTCAGATGAAGATGAAGAGGACATCTGTGCGAGTTGGGGAGTGGTATTTAAGGACCAAGACCGGGATACAGGTTCATAGAACACAACTGCCTTCAAAATTTCTCCCATATAGGGCCAATACTATCCAACTGGAATGGCTGTGGCATACCGACCGGCATGACATGCAGAAGGACATGCGAAAACTAGTGTTCCATTTCTACCATTTTGTAACCCTAAAAAAGATCCTGAGTAACTGAAACGTCTGAATAATACATTCGGCAACGTTATCAATAACGGTTACATTTTCAAGCTTTTGATCTTTAACTAAATACAGAAAATGCATTTTTTTCCAGTAACTGCTAACAAAAACAGTACTGGTATAGATGGTATTTATATGAGTTCTCAAGTCTGTGTTTGGTGTTATTTCGGATCAACTAGTGCATCTGATCAATATTTCCATTACCACTAGCAAATTTCCTTCTGATCTCGAATTTGGGAAGGTCATACCAATTCATAAGAAAGGTTATCCTAAGGATATCACAAATTATAGACCTTTCTCTATACTTAGCTGTTTTTTCTAAATTTTTCGAAAGAATCATTGCTGAAAAAATGCTTTCATTTCTCAATAAGTATAACATGATCTGTATCTATGGGTCGCGCGTCGAAGGTTTGCTCTTCACCTCTCTGGAGCTTGATTTCATAAGAAGTAAATTTTCCAATTCAAAATATTGTGGTGTTTTTCTACACTGGCTAATGACCTTTTTGACTGACAGAAAAATGGCAGTGGAAGTTATGGGTGTCTTGTCGAAAACTTATCGAATAGACATCGGGGTTTCTCAGGGATCAGTGTTGGGACCACTTATCTTTATTTTATTCATTTGAACTACCCAGGAGTATCATTTGAAAATTTTGACAATATTTGCGGATGATACGTCGATAGTGATCTCGGCGCGGTCATTCGAAGAACTCAGAGACCTCTTGAAGGTTTTTCTCGAACTGGTTGTAGACAGAACGCCTTACTAGTGGATGTTGGCAAGGCCCAGTGTACGTATTTCAGGCAAAATAGCTCTAATGTCGAAAAATAGAAATCCAACTTGAAAACATTCGGATCCAATCAACCGACAGCTTGAAATTCTTGGAGATTTTTGTCGATCATTTCCTAAGATGAGATCAAAAGAGACGGGGTTTCGAATCTAGAAATTTTCCATGTTCCCTGCAATATCTGAAGACTGCTGAGAAATTCTGGCGGTTTGGAATTCTTCTTTCCGGAAATCTATTGCGGTATTCTTCCACAGAATTCCTTCCTTTACCATCACACTATCCATAAATGTATACATATAATGTCGGCATATTCCATAGAATCTACATATAGATGAATATTGGTATGGCATTATCGAAATAATTGAAAAGGTTTCTCTCAAGTAAAACAGAATTTGTCAAATCATAAATTTAGTAGAAACATTATTTGGTAAAGGAAACATTTCCATTGTACCTTTCGGGAAATGTTGGTTCAATCAAGATGATTTTTCTGACTGATAAATAATTTTAACTGGTGGAGAATGCTCTCCGCTATGAATTTTTTCAGGACCAGATGAATACGGAATATTCTATCATTTCGAAAACCGTTTATTATGTGATAATTCATTGTGCTAGTTAACATACAGGGAGGTTTAATGGTTTTATCTATTCCTATTGAATTATATATTCATTATTCAACTACTTTCGAGCAATTAATAGTATCTGTGCTTCTGAACAAGCCGATTGGCTGAAAGGAAACAGACCATTGTTGGTATTGAGGGGAGGTCACTTGAATAATTTTGACGTTTAGTCAAAATTAATTAAATAATCAAGTTGATTTGATATCTAATTATTATTGTGAATGTTTTGCTGAAAAAGATGAATTCAGATAGTGAAGATGAATTATTATGTATACTCCGTTATGAATTATTGACATCTCGGTAGGCAGTGAAAAATCGAATTTAAGTTGGTAATAGACTATTCAGTAATATTTTGGGTTGCTGAATTCAGGTTGGTATAGAAATAACACTAACATAACCCATAGAGATCTTGCTTTGATGATTTTATCGAAGATATTGGTGAATAATTATAAAAATTAGCTCTGAATTTGAGTATTTTTTGTCTTATGCTATTAAAATGGCTGGAATTCACCAGGATACATCACACCTAACAAGAGAACGCCAGGCAGTTTGTCAGTGTTACTTCGAGTTTTTCAAAGATTTGGCATATATTTCCGCTAGCATTTAACGAGTTTCACTAGTGTTTCAGGTGAACTGTAATTCATCTACTCAAAGTGTATTCTGATTGATCAATGTCTCTTAAATTTTCAGATTTCACCAAGCACTGTCCGTAGAATATTAGCATGTTATTACAGCCTGGAATTAGCAGTGGAAGAAAACCTGTGTGATACGATTATTCCTTCAAAGGAACATTGAATGACTTTGTTTTTGCTTGAATTAAAAACGATCCTTTTCGAACTGGCCAAAGAGCACCTAGATTTCAATCGATCAAAGTCAACATTATATTATATCATGAAAAAAATTGGATACAATACAAAAAAGTTGATCGAAGGAAAATTCTTATTGATAAACAGAAAAATATAATAAAAATAGTACGATATTGTGATAAATACCGAGAATACATGGAACAAAACGTAAAATTCATTTATCTAGATGAAACTTGGATATTCGAAAACGGTATTCAAATTCGTCAGTTGACACCAGAAAATAATCCAAAAGGTATGCCGAGTATATTCAAGGGTAAAGGCAGAAGGTGCACTATTTTGAATGCTGGAACAATGGATGGATTTTTACCTGGATGTGATCTGATTCTTGACAGTGGTATTAATGATAAGGATAACTATGAATGGTGAATTATTCCATAAATGGGTCAAAAGTATACTGAATAATTGTAAAATTGCTCATCAATCATAATATTTTCAATAATTCATGGACAGTTTTAATGAATGAAAATTAAAATTGACTTTCTTGAAGTATTCAACACTGAGCACTTAATAATTCACAAACTGGTTCATATATTGATAGTTGCAGTACAAATTTCATGTACTTACTACATAGATTCTTAATTTTTGTTTCTCTCTTATTTTAATAATAATAATAATAATAATATATGTTTAGTTCGTACAATTATTGTACTACAATAGTGGGGAATGAGTCGAATAATTTCAATGGTTACTGGTTACAAAGTAGATGTAAGGTTTAGCTTTACTAGATTCCAAATATTCTAGCAAGTTGTATGGTTCAATATTCAGCAAAAATTCAACTAAGTCTTTCTTCAATATATTAACATTTCTTATCGAATGAAACTGGGTGGGTAACGCATTGTAGATCTTCATGCACATGTATTTTGCATTATTCTGTGCTAGTGTCAATTGTTGCCACGAGTATATATGAGGATCAATTTTCCTAGTTGGGTTGTTGTTCAGAAACGGTTCAAATAGTTTACTGTGGCTTTGTAGGAATATAACATACTTTAGCACATATACTAACTGACAAAGAAACCGCAACACCCAGAAGGAGCTGTTTAAATTCAAATTTTCTTTGGTAAAACATAGTATAGCAAGGAGTAAATGATTACAATTTGGAGAAAAAAATTACGAAAAGCACTGCCGTGAAGGCAGGAGCTTTTGAGCGCTCGTACATGCACCTTGTAGGTGGATACGCATTTTCCAGTTTTGGAAATGAATTGAAGGAATTTTCGACAGCTGTTAAAACAATTCTGAAACTTAGGCGAAACTCCAGACTTCCTGTCAGTGCTTCAGCTGATCAATTTTATTTCGATAATTCGCTAAAATTTTCTACGATATCTACAGTCTTGGTGATGCGATCTGGACAAAATTTTGCACGTAGTTTGAAAACATTATTCCTCAGCTAGATGCAAAATTTCATTCCAATCCGATCAGTAGTGTCGAAACTATCAAGAAAAAAATATTTTGAACGGCCATATTTACGGAACCCCTGGTCTAATTTTGCTCATTGATGAACGTGACCGCGATATTCGCGATCCAAACCCACCCTGAAAATTTCAAGGTCCTAGGCCTTTCCGTTCGAAAGTTACAATTTTCTATGGATTCTATGGTTCTGGTCATGCGATGTGGACAAAATATTGCTTTAACATATCATTCTCGATTAAAATACAAAATTTCATCTCGATCGAATCCGTAGTTTCGAAATTATCGAGAAAACAAAATTTCAAACGACCGTATTCACGGAACCCCTAGTATAATTCTGCTCATTGTTGAACGTGAACGCGACATTTCAGATCCACACCTATCCTGAAAATTTCAAGTCCCTAGGCCTTTCCGTTCGAAAGTTATGATTTTCTATGGTTCTGGTCATGTGATCAGGAGAAATGTAGCTTGAATATATCATTATCCATTAGTATACAAAATTTCGTCACGATCGAATCTGTAGTTTTGAAATTATCAAGAAAACTAAATTTCAAACGACCATATTTACGGAACCCCTAATATAATTTTACTCATAGATGAACGTGATCACGACATTCGTGATCCACACCTATCCTGAAAATTTCAAGTCCCTAGGCGTTACCGTTCAAAAGTTACAATTTTCTATGGTTTCTATGGTTCTGGTCATGCGATCTGGACAAAATTTCACATGTGGCTTGAACACCCCATTCTCCATTTGAGTGCAAAATTTCATCTTGATCAAATCTGTAGTTTGCAAGTAACCAGGGGAACAAAACTTTGAACGGCCATATTTACGGAACCCCTGTTGGAATTTGGCCCATTAACGAACTTAACCGAGGCATTCGGGAACTGAACCCACACTGAAAATTTCAAGTCTCTAGGTTGCTCCGTTCGAGAGTTATCGTGCTTACGGACGGCCGGACGGACAGACTCGAATTTTCCGACGGATTCGTCATCAGTGAGTCGAACATAGTCGATTGAGACTATTTTCGGCTCAAAATTCAAAAAATACAGACATCGTGACGAAATGATATAGCCCTCCTGTAAGTAGTACGAGCGCTCAAAAATCATGAAGGTTTTTTCATGTAAACATTTTTTGTTACTTAAATATTGTAGCCGTTTTTTGCAAATTTTTCAAATTTTACAACAAACCAGCTGTTTGAGAAAATCCAAAGTCGATGTTCAGTGGTTGTTAAAATGCCTAGAGCACGTGTACGCGGAATTTATCGCCAGCTAAGTGAATTTGAAAGAGGTCGAATTATTTGTCTACGGGAGGCAGGGTTGTCAATTCGAGAAATCGCTAACCGTACGAACAGAAATCCAACTACTGTTACTGTTATGACATGTTGTCAAGCGTGGTTTGATAATGCCCAAAATCGAAGAAAAGTAGGGACCGGACGTCGAAGGGGCACAAATGAAGTTCAAGATCGACTTCTAAGACTCATGGCTATTAGAGACCGATTTGCGACAACTCGATCTTTGGCTGATGAGTGGTTAGGAGAACAAGGCCATCCTGTAACTGTCCCAACGGTTTACCGCCGGATGAGGTCTTTTCGACTGCAGCATTATCGACCCCATCTTGTGTTACCTCTGACGGTTGAGCATCGCCGGCAACGATTACAGTGGTGCAGAGAACGTCAACATTGGAATGTGGAATGGCATCAGGTCGTCTTTTCTAATGAATTTCGATTCTCCTTGGGTGCACATGATGGCCGAAGAAGGGTTAGACGACGCAGGGGAGAAAGACGTGAACCTCAGTTTGATATTGAGCGTCATGTACACCGGACAGTAGGCGTTATGGTATGGGGTGCTATTGCACATGCAAGTAGGTCACCTTTCGTCTTTATTCGAAGTAACATGACAACGCTGCGTTACCTTCAAGAAATAGTGGAGCCATATGTTCTCCCTTACATTAACCGACTCGAGAATCCAATATTTCAGCAAGATAATGCTCGACCTCATGTTGCCAGAGTTAGTTTGAACTTTTTTGAAGCGACCCATGTGAATCTTTTACCATGGCCGCCCAGATCCCCCGATCTTTCGCCCATAGAGCATGTTTGGGACATCATGGGTAGAAGGCTTGGAAATTTAGCCCAGCCCCCACGCACTTTGGTGGCTCTGAGACATGAACTACAGGTAGCTTGGGATAGTATCCCCCAAGAAGAAATAGACCCTCTTATTGCATAAATGCCAAGACGTGTTGGGGAGTGTATAGATAATCGCGGTGGACAAACACATTATTAACAAATTTATTAAAAAGAATTGTAAACCCTTCGTTTTTTTTCTTCAACTTTCAATCATTCACTCCTTGCTATACTATCTATGTTTTACCAAAAAAAAATTTTAATTTAAACAGCCCCTTCTGGGTGTTGCAATTTCTTTGTCATTTAGTATATATTGCTGTTGACGTCAGGATTTTATTCCTTTTGAGAACACCTCTACAAGTATCTCTACATTTCATTCTATACATAGCTCGAATTGCTTGCTTTTGTGTTTTAAATATTTTGTTTCGTGAAGTACCTACTGTTTCCCCAGTAAACAAGGCCATATGAAAGGGTTGACTGAAAATTGGCTGTGTATAGGAGCTTCAATGTATCTTGTTGGATATGGTATTTCATACCATTGAGGGTGTAGATTATGGTGGTGGGTTTCCTGCTCAAGTTTTCTATTTGGGGGTTCCGAGAGATTTCCCTCATTTTCCCGGACACCCTGTATATAACGTTGAACCTGAATTCCCATTTTTAAACTGCAGTCGGAATATTCCGGCTTAAATAATAATTATTCGATAATTCTAATACTGAATAATTTTCTAGGTTATATTTATGTTTGATGTTTTATTTCTATGATGAAAACATTAACTTTTTTGTAACCTAAAATAAAGCCCCGACTAGAGTTCATGGCCTGCTTCGATGTCAATAATTCTTAAATGGACTACACATCTTCAGAAATAAGACAATCGGTCAATGTAACCATACGGAATTTATTGCCCGAAAAATTCCAAAACAAATATAAAGGTGAATACAACAATTTTCAAGTTTGGTGTGGCAGTAAGAATATTAAGTCATCATTTACAGAGAATGTTTTTTCGGCATATTTTAGTGATCTCAGCACTAAATATAAAGCATCGCCCCTATGGACTTTTTACTTCATGCTCAGAAGCACAATCGAAATAAATAATGCATTGTTATAGATAACTACTAGGATTTGTAAATAAAGTTCTTTCTTAGTATTTATTGGTATAGTCGGAGATAAAGTATTCAACTTGCGGTAATGGTCATAGCTCAATTGACGTTTATAACTCACTTCATCTGCGTGAGTTATGACCTACATTACCGCTCGTTGAATAATATGTCGGGTGTTTTTTTTTATAGTGATAGAACTTTCGATAGGGATAACTGAGATTTGACAGAAGGTAGAAGCCACATTGTTTTGGCATTTCCGTTCAGTAAGCATTGACAAATTATCATGGGAAGACTCACGCCGCAACAATGTTTACAAATTGTTGAAATTTATTTTCAAAATAAGTGTTCTATTTGCCAAACTTATAGAGCACTTCGTTAAAGATCGATGATCAATGATTATTTTTTTCAAAATTTGAATGGCATCGACCCAGAAGTGTTTTGGTTCCAACAAGATGGTGCTACACCTCATGCTGCTACCGTAACAATTGATTTATTGAAAGAAAGATTTGGCGAAAACATTATTTCGAGAAATGGTCCAATTAATTGGCCTCCAAGATCATGCGACATAACTCCACTGGATTCTTTTTTTTTTGGTTTATATCAGGTCAATGGTTCATGCTGATAAACCAGAAACAATAGACGCTTTGGAAGCCAACATTACATATCGATGAAATAAGGCCTGAATTACTCGAAAAAGTGGTCCAAAATTGGTCTGGTCGAATGCGGTTCTTCAGAGCTAGTCGTGGTGGACATATGCCGGATATTATTTTAAAACATAAATGTCATAAAATTATATTTCAAATAAAAAAAAAATTGGTTTCAATCTCACATTGAATGTGTTTTATTTCAATTTAAAGTTCTATCACTCTAAAAAAATCACCTGATACTATTATATATTCATACAAGCCGATTGGCCGAAAAGGAGGGGGAGTAATGTCCCTCGAATAATTTCGACGTTTTTTCAAATTAAGTTGATACCTAATTATTATTATGAATGTTTTGCTGAAAAAGACGAATTCAGATAGTGAAGATGAATTATTATTATTCAACCACTTTTGAGCAATTAATAGTTTATGTGAAAAAACAACGTGAGTTATAATAACTCACTACTACAACTCACTATAATAAATCAGAAAAGATTCTTCGAATGATTCGCGAACCGAATATCAAGTTGGCTCTTTGCTTCTGTTTACACCTCCAGAAATAAGACAAGCAGCCATACAGAATTTATTGCCCGAAAAATCCCAAGACAATTGAAAAGGTGTATACAAGATTGGTGTAGCAGTAAGTCATCGTTTACAGAGGACGTTCTTCTGGCATATTTCAGTGAACTTAGCACTAAATATAAAGCATCGCCCCTCTGGACTTTCTACTCCATGCTAAGAAGCACACTCAACATGAATAATGCATTGTTATAGGTAACTATTTAGATTTGTAAATAAAGTTCTTTCTCTGTACTTGTATTTTAGAATTTATTGTTATTGTCGTAGATAAAGTATAGTATTCAACTTGCGGTAATAATCATAACTCATTTGATGAATTACATCACTCGCCTGCGGCCCGCGCTGCAAACTTCATCGCGTGAGTAATGACCTACATTACCGCATCACTATACTTTTGTGAGCTATTAGATGAAACCAATCTCAAATAAGAGTCCAGACCTGGATATTGCAATTTTCCTAATTGAAATGATTCAAACTGATTTTATCCTACAGGTAACAATATTTCACGTTCTTCTCTACAGATTTTTTTTCGAAATAAAGCCATTAAAAGAATTCAGTCTCCGAGTGCAAGAATTCGATATTTTTTCCCTCAGAATTTGTGGGTGGCCATGAGGTTTTATGAGCTCATATTGTAGGGTATACCTATAGTGAAGTATGAACCAGCTTATATCTTATTTTCAACCTTTCAATCAACAGGGTGATTCTCCTCATTTCTGAAAATATTCGATTATTTAGGTCGAGTCCTGGAAATTGAGAAGTTCTCACCTCAGCTGTACAGATATCCTAGTGGTCCTCATGTATATCGAATTTCATGAATTTGTGATGATTCATTTGTCAAATGGAACAAATCGCCCTGTATCAGGCAAACCAATGGTGTGAGACCCATCATGTGGGGTATTATTGGAACCGCCTGACTCCCCCTCTAGCAAATCGAAAATAAATAAAAACGTATGATATAGTTACAGTTTGGTAAGGGGCTACATTTCACTGCGACCTCAAGGTCTATTGTGCCCTCCATCAGAACTGTTTTCGCAAATTCAAAAAACGTATGATTTGAACATGCGAATTCGATCATGCTGGGGAAGAACGAAAGTTTATCTGCCAGCCAATTAATGAGCATTCTATTCGAAAAAATCACAACGTTAAGATCCAACAATAACAAAAATGAAAGATAACATAAGTGAAAGATAAATCGTCGAAGAATATGAATATATCAGCAGATTTCAACAATAATTGAGATGAATAAAAGTCCCTAATTGAATTTAAAAAATTAAATATAGGACAATTAAAAGTATGAAAAAAATCAAAAGTACAAATTGAAGATAAAGAGATTCATTATCGCCTTATTTCTGGAATAAAGAGGGGTTGCCTAACAACATATTTATTGGTCACGTGTAAAAGAGCCGGTATTAGTTATATATAATACCTTCAAGTTTTATTCAATACATTTTTTTTCTATTTACGTATTTCCACCGAAAGTAAGATTCATCTAATGTCTTACTTTCTATATGAACCATTCAAAATTTTTCAACATAGCTGCTCGAAATTCGCGGACTTTCTAAAAATCGAGACATAACTCACCTCTCTTCAAAAAACCGCATGCAGAAAATTGATCTCACTTCTTCTCCACAAGAGAAAGACCAAAAGCGGTCAAAAACAAAGAATGTTACAGCCGTGATCGGAGGCGGCAACGATCCGAGCTGCACGATAGACAGAACACAACCGCCAGGCAGGACGGAAACCGAGCGTGTGCTCTCCTAGCCCACTGAACTGTTGCAATGAACTTGATTTTATGGACATGCGGACCATAGACTCATCGATCCTTGTTATACCTGGAATTCTATGATATCGATCGATTTTTGTGCGAGGTCGAACACTTGATTTCGCTTTCTTGAAATTCTGCGCCAGGCAGATAATTGGGGCTAGACGAAACGCGATAACGGCTTCCTAATGATGGGGTGAGACTCCCCGATTCTGGTTGGATGGGTTAAGGTGCTGGAATTTGAGGAAAGGGGTCGATTTCGAAGTTTCAAGGTCGAGAATGCCACCCGTTAGAAATATATGATATTGATGTAAGGATTTCAGGAATTGGTGGAGATTTGAAAATCAATTCATGAGAATATTCCCATACAGCACAGCACGGTTGTTCAGCATGTTGCATAGGTTCAAGTAACGAACTAAGATTCTGAAACTTCACACAGTGTTGTTCAAAATTGAACATTCCGGAACGCAGCCACTTGAAGAATTCCATGGGCGAACCCCATCAAGATAATTTCTTACTTTTTTAGGTATGTAGATCTATGTAGCCAATAAATCTACAAAACTAGAAGATCTATAATAGTCATTATATAAAAATAATTCAATAGTAGGTATATTACATAAAATTCACACTAATAATTAGGTATCAACTTAATTAAATCGTCGAAATTATTCAAGTGACCTCTCCTCAATACCAATAATGGGCTGTTTTCTTTCGGCCAATCGGCTTGTTCATAAGCACAGAGACAGGGAGTTATAGGAGTGAGTTATTATAACCCACGATGTTTGTTTACAGACACTATTAATTGCTCGAAAGTAGTTGAACAATGAATATATAATTCAATAGGAGTAGATAAAAATATTTAAAGAAGAAACTTCTAACAGGAACCAACATATTACCTACTGAATATTTTCCGCAAAAGCGTTTAATCGACATTCACAGAAAGGCTTTCTCCATAAATTCCCGGATAACATGGTAAAACATCGTCATTTATGATTTATATAAACATAACCTTAACTTGTGTTGAATTTCCAGAGTTCAGACCAGTTCTTGAATATTTTTGATAAGAAGAGAATCTTGAGGCGGAAAAATACTAGTAGATGATTAATTCGATCTTTCGTCTAGACCTAGAGCCCCTAGAGGTGGTTTGCACTTCGCTCTAAGGTCCAGAAAAAAAACCTTTCACCTTGCGAATTACGTTTCCACGATTTTTGAGCGCTCGTACTACTTACAAGAGGGCTATATCATTTCGTCACGATGTCTGTAGTTTTCGAATTTTGAGCCGAAAACGGTCTCAAACCACGTTCGACTCACTGATGACGAATTCGTCGAAAAATTCGAGTCTGTCCGTCCGGCCGTCCAGCCGGGGTTCCGTAAATATGGCCGCTCGAAATTTTGTTTTCCTGATTACTTCGAAACTACAGATTCTATCGAGATGAAATTTTGCACTCTAATGGAAAATGAGGTGTTCAAGCTACATGCAAAATTTTGTCCAGCTCGCATCACCAGAACCATAGAAACCATAGAAAATTGTAACTTTTGAACGGAAACGTCTAGAGACTCGAAATTTTCAGGATAGGGGTGGATCTCGATTGTCGTGATCACTTTCATCTATGAGCAAAATTATACTAGGGGTTCCGTAAATACGGTCGTTTGAAATTTAGTTTTCTTGGTAATTTCAAAACTATGGATTCGATCGTGACGAAATTTTGTATACTAATGGAGAATGATATATTCAAGCTACATTTTTTCCAGATCGCATAACCAGAACCATTTTAAATTCCAACGAACTATTGAACAAAAAGTCCTTATATTTCTGTAACAGCTGATTCTGCATAATTGACAAAGAGCTGCTGTCAAGTTTTTCGACAGCTGTCAAAAATTTGCTCTATTGGTTTCTTAAACTGGAAAAAGCGAATCTACCTACAAGGTGGATGAACGTGCGCTCAAAAGCTCTTGACTTCACGGCAGTGCTTTTCATTTATTTTTTCAAAGAATGAGTTCAGATTCTTCTGAAATATTTGCAAAAAGGAAAACGATAATGAGTACAATTGACGTGAAAATTATGAATTTTTTCGCGTTATCCACACCCTTTCCGGCTAAAGCCTCAATTACTTCCACTTAACACTTTCGCCGGATGGGGTGGAGAAAAAGAACCTCGAGCATATCATTCAAATTTCAATTTCATGAGTAAGCAATATGTGCATTTTCCAATGGAATGAAACACGGATAATTCTCTGCCAGTACTCTGAAATTTTGGATACCGTATTTTTGAGCGCTCGTACTACTTACACGAGGGCTATATCATTTCGTCACGATGTCTGTATTTATCGAATTTTGAGCTGAAAATGGGCTCAATCGACTATGTTTGACTCACTGATGACGAATCCGTCGGAAAATTCGAGTCCGTCCGTCCGGCCGTCCGTAAGCACGATAACTCTCGAACGGAACAACCTAGAGACTTGAAATTTTTAGTATGGGTTCAGTTCCCGAATGCCTCGATTGAGTTCGTTAATGGGCCAAAATCCACCAGGGGTTCCGTAAATATGGCCGTTCAAAGTTATGTTCCCCTGATTACTTGAAAACTACAGATTTGATTGAGATGAAATTTTGCACTCGAATGGAGATTGAGGTGTTCAAGCTACATGTGAAATTTTGTCCAGAACGCATGACCAGAACCATAGAAACCATAGAAAATTGTAACTTTCGAACGGAAACACCTAGGGACTTGAAATTTTCAGGATAGGTTTGGATCTCGAATGTCGTAATCACGTTCATCTATGAGCAAAATTATACTAGTTGTTTGAAATTCAGTTTTCTTGATAATTTCAAAACTACAGATTCGATCGTGACGAAATTTTGTATACTAATGGAGAATGATATATTCAAGCTACATTTCTCCAGATCACATGACCAGAACCATAGAAACCATAGAAAATTGTAACTTTTGAACGGAAAGGCCTAGGAACTTGAAATTCTTAGGGTGGGTTTGGATCGCGAATATCGCGGCCACGTTCATCAATGAGCAAAATTAGACTAGGGGTTCCGTAAATATGTCGGTCCAAAATATTTTTTTGCTGAAAGTTCCGAAAATACTGAGCGGATTGGGATGAAATTTTGCACCTAGCTGAGTAATAATGTATTCAAACTAAGTGCAAAATTTTGTCCAGATCGCACTACCAAGACCATAGATAACGTAGAAAATTCTAGCGAATTATCGAAAGAAAATTGATCAGCTGAAGCACTGACATGAAGTCAGGAGTTTCGCCTAAGTTTCAGAATTTTTTGACAGCTGTCGAAAATTCCTTCAATTGATTTCTGAAACTGGAAAATGCGAATCTACCTACAAGGTGCATGTACGAGCGCTCAAAAGCTCCTGCCTTCACGGCAGTGCTTTTCGTATTTTTTTTTATATATGTCTTCGAGAAAAACCTTTCGTGTTCTCATCCTCAATATGCCATTTTCCAAGGATTCGTACAGATTACAAGGGAAAGGCACGCTCGACTACGGCCAAGAATCAGGCCGCAGGCAGGCACGGGCTTCCGATGACTCAGTGGCGTGCACACAGGGTCAAGGTCAAATAGAGCGCGAGATAATCAGAGCAATAATTCGGGTTCGTGAGCGGGGTGAAATGTTCGAAGTGATTGGTGTTAATCTAAAACGAATAAAGATCAATTTGATGAGGGTTTCATCCGGATGTGCGACGGAGCTTATATAACGATCGAGACAGTGCGAGAGAGATGTAATGACAGACCTGCAATATTTAATTTCTCAAAAGAAGCATTATATCTCGCAGCCAAATAGAGGGATCTTGTCGAACTCTTCCAGAAGAAGTATGAACTTAATATGCAAAGGCGAAAGTAATATTTTTGAGCGCTCGTAATACTTACACGAGGGCTATATCATTTCGTCGCGATGTCTGTTTTTTTCGAATTTTGGGCCGAAAATGGTCTTAATCGACTAGGTTTCACTCACTGATGACGAATCCGTCGGAAAATTCGAGTCTGTCCGTCCGTCCATCCGCATACACGATAACACTCGAACGAAACGACTTAGAAACTTGAAATTTCCGGGGTAGGTTCGAATCTCGAATGCCGCGGTTAAGTTCTTTATCGGGCAGAATTCGACCAGGGGTTCCGTAAATATGGCCGTCCGGAATTTTGTTCTCCTGATTACTTCGAAACTACTTATTCGATCGAAGTGAAATTTTGCACTCAGATGGATGTGTTTAAGCTACATGCAAAATGTTGTCCAGATCGCATGACCAGAACCATAGAAACCATAGAAAATTATAACTTTGTAATGGAAAGGCCTAGGCACTTGAAATTTTCAGGGTAGGTGTGGATCTCAAATGTCGCGGTCACGTTCATCTATGAGCAAAATCAGACTAGGGGTTCCGTAAATATGGTCGTTGGAAATTTTGTTTTCTTGATAATTTCAAAACTACGGATTTGATCGTGACGAAATTTTGTATTTTATTGGAGAATGATATATTCAAGCATTATTTTTTCCAGATCTCATGACCAGAACCATAGAAAATTATAACTTTCGAACGGAAAGGCCTAGGGACTTGAAATTTTAAGGGTAGGTTTGGATCGTGAATTTCGCGGTCACGTTCATCTATGATCAAAATTAGACCAGGGGTTCCGTAAATATGGCGGTTCAAAATATTCTTTCCCTGATAGTTTCGAAACTACTCATTCGATTGGAATGAATTTTGCACATATATGAAGAATAATGTATTCAAACTACGTGGAAAATTTTGTCTAGATCGCATCACTAAGATCATAGATACCGTGAAAAATTCTAGCGAATCATCGAAAAAAAATCAACTAAAGCACTGACGTGGAATCTGCAGTTTCGCCTAAGTTTGATAATTTTTTTGACAGCCGTAAAAAAATTTTTGAATTCGTTTCTAAAACTGGAAAATGCGAATCTACCTACAAGATGGATGAACGAGCGCTCAAAAGCTACTGACTTCACTGCAGTGCTTTCCATCATTTTTTCTCTCATCACCAAAGCTTTGTTGATAACGTTGTGTTTTCCTTGAATCATGATATCTCTTGAAGGCAAATTTCTTTTAATCCAGTGATCATTTTTAGATCTGCTGTGCCAAAGGCATAAAAACAAGGATATTTTGTTTATCCACTCTGCTGTCCAAGGAGGAAGTTTACCATTTTTAAAACAACAGTAATTACCCATTTATGTTCATCATATTTGAACTGTCAATAAAGAGGCGCCAATCATCTGGGCTGTATTATGACAAACCCATTTTTTCCGAGAGTCCTTTCATATTGTTACAGAATACCTTCCCTAGCGAAAATGACAACAGATCCTTATCTCTTTGACGATAAAATGTTATATTATAATAGTACCTGGATAAAGTAGGTTCTTTTATTTCAATCTGGATGCGAGTATTTCAGCAGACACCTTTGAGAGGTTCATCAGATCTTTTATGAGATCGTTCAGTTCATTTTGATTGAAACACTGCGGAGTTGTCAAATCTGCTTCAAATTCGCTGCCAACATCAGATTGAACTCTTTGAACTTCATCATACGATGTTTCTGTATCATCTTCTGGAAGTTCAGGAAGACTGCTGAAGGATGGTACGGGTATTTCTTCCGAATGTGCTACAGGTCTTCTTACAGAATCTAGATCAGGGTCCATTTCTGTCTATTGTTTGATATTAACGAGACAAAAATAGCAGTCGTCATAATGGTTTCGCGGTTCCCTCCAAACCATAGGTACACCAAACTTAAGGCATTTTCTCTCTCCAATTGTTCACTGTCGCAAATGTTCACAACACAATATTTTACATATGAAATGTGGGGCCATAGATCCTCTTGATCTCCCAAATGAATGCAAAAATAGGCAAGATAAGCTCTTTTCACAAAGTCAGGAGTAGTTTTTCGGCTTTCCTTCAAGGTGTATTCGCCAAATACATAACAAAAAACATCGGAATGATTGACACAGCTACGTCTGCTTGTGAATGCCATTGTTTTAGTTCAGTCTTTTAATACTATACTATAAAATGTCGAAAATTTCACAACTTCACTTGCGAAAGGTCGATAATATTCTGAATCGAGTACGGGAGTACGACCAAGGAACGATGTTCCAGACTTGGGAGGAGAGGATCACGTATCTCAAAAACTAGAGCTGAAAGAAAAAATCTGGTAGCATTTTTGAAATCAGCACATTGAAAACATTCAAAATCAATTGTTGGATTCCCTGACTATGCAATAAAACAGAAGGTGTACCCTTTCAATTTGAAAATGTTGAGAGTATTTTCGGTGAAATTAGAATCCTATGTTTCCGAAAAAATTTCGGGGGGTGGTCCGGACCCCATTGGACCCCCTCCTGGCTATGGCCTTGGATCTGTAGTAGAGTGTAGTGAGTAGTGCTATATCGGATTTATATAAGGAGTTTCGAAAAACTTTAGATTTTAATTTTTTCATCAGACCCATTCTCCCAATTAATCATTCAAAATCAAGGAAAACAGTTGACAGAATTATACTTTGGGTTCATTATTTTCAGTAATAACATGTTAAATTTGTATAGAATGAACTGCAAGAGAACAGTTCCCACAAATTTACTATTTATAATCCCCGGCTCCTTCGCCATTTTGCTATATTGTTAGCATTCGGTGGGACCATGACTTTTTAAGTGGCATTCCTGCTGGCAAAAATACTGTGTGAAATTCGGGATTGTCGTTGACCCCTCACATTACTGCATCGATAAGCGATGGGAGGACGGTGGGTCATGTTGTATATTGTATACAGCTTACCCAGGACTGACCCGGAAGTTGCAGTGTAAAAAAAAGATGAAAAGAGTTTGTTGAGGAATTGGTGAAAGAATCGATCGACTAATGGTCATTAAAACCTTCTGCGAGAACTGAGCTATTTCATTTACTGGTTCACTTATTCTGTTAACCTGGAAGTGCACCTATTATCCTAAACTTTCTAGTCTGATGAAAGTTCCTCCACACTGCGCTCCCATGCGCGAAAATTTTCCCAACTGATTATTGAATACTCCCCTTCTGTGCAATATTTGTCCCCGCTCTTTCAATATTTTAGTACAAAATTTTGTGAAAGTGTTTTTGGTGAAAAACTTTCGGCAATGTAAGGGGCTTTAAGCGCCAAACTACTTTCCAACTTCAGAAGTTGCGAAGTATTTCGGTGCAATAATCAAATTCACAATGCGCTAAAACGAGAAGTATTTGAGCCATTGTACTTGTACAAAATACATTAAATGTATCAATTTTTCCGAAGAAGAATTTATGAAAGATAATCTGACAAGCAGGCCAACAAATCAATCCATGTAAACCCCAGGGAATACCAAATTCATCATTCGCAACCAGTAGACCATGAACCTGCAGAAAATGAGGGACGGTTGCTTTTGGAGCGGACAGGTGGCGTTGTTGGAAAAATTTTCTCTGATCAGCGCTGCGGGTCGTTTTATATCATTTCGTCTCTCAAATCGAATTTATCATCGCTAGCTGTACTGATGATACTTGATAAGTCGAACCAGTCTACATTTGCGAATAATGAATTCGATATTCAATGTTTAGGGTAGTTTAGTCGGAAAATTCCTCTCCCCTTCTTGTTGTTGCAATTTCCATATCAATGTGTATGAGTAGGGGAGAGCGGGGCTGAAAGTGCCGGGGGTAAATTGTGCCGATCCTAATATCTCGAAATCAGAAATAGATTGATGAAAGATTGTATTGTATCGCGTATTGCCTAACTATCGGGCACACGTGGCTGCCATCTCAGTTGCGTCAGCAAAGCAGACCGAGTAGAATTACATGTAACTCATGTGAGGTTCCTCCAGCAGCACGTCAGTAAATGTTTCCGTTTCGATACTTTTTGGTCGCAAGCTAGCATTCTTCGTGCTGTTAATATGAAAGTTTCAGCGAAATGTGTGTTATTTATCGTAGTTTGTTATGCAGTATAATTCCAATGATTTGAGCAGAGTGGTTTTTATATGACGGACAAAATATCACACTCTCATAAACGGGGTAAAATGTGCCGTTCATTTGGGGCTGGTTGTGCCGCGGCACAACCAACATCTTAGTAGCCTATATTGTCCCATTATTTTTCGTATAGCAGAATGAGGACGTATAAGCGAAAAACACAAAGGGGAACTACAAGTCAGTATCTTTTACAAAGGGCTGCTGATGAGTCATCAAGGATGGACTACACGTAGTTTGAATACATCATTCTTCGTCTATGTGAGAAATTCCATTCCAATCCAATAAATAGGCCTTCCCGATCGAAAGTTATGATTTTCTATGGTTTCTATGGTTCTGATCATGCGATCTGGAAAAAATTGTAGCTCGAATATATCATTCTCAATTTAAATATGTACGAAATTTCGTCACGATCAAATCCATAGTTTTGAAATTATCAAGAAAACTGAATTTCAAACGACCATATTTACGGAACCCCTAGTCTAATTTCGCTCATTGATAAACGTAACTGCGAAATTCGAGATCCGAACCTATCCTGAAAATTTCAAGTCCCTAGGCCTTTTCGTTCGAAAGTTATGATTTTCTATGGTTTCTATGGTCCTGATCATGCGATCTGGAAAAAATGTAGCTCGAATATATCATCCTCAATTTGAATACAAAATTTCGTCCTAGGCGTTTCCATTACAAAGTGATAATTTTCTATAGTTTCTATGGTTCTGGTCATGCGAGCTGGACAAAATTTCGAATGTAGCTTGAACACATAATTCTCCATCTGAGTGCAGAATTTCACCTCGATCGAAACCGTAGTTTCGAAGTTATTAGGAAAACAAAATTTCGAGTGGCAATATTTACGGAACCCCTGATTGAATTTTGCTCAATTACGAACTCAACCGCGGCATTCGAGATTCGAACCTACCCTGAAAATTTCAATTTTCTAGGACATTCCGTTCGAGAGTTATCGTGTATACGGTCAAGCGGCCGGACAGACTCGAATTTTTCGACGGATTCGTCATCAATGAGTCGAAGATAGTCATTTTAGACCATTTTCGGCTCAAAATTCGAAAAATACAGACATCGTGACGAAATGATATAGCCCTCGTGTAAGTAGTACGAGCGCTCAAAAGGCGCTTCAATTGACTTCGGTCTTCTACCGAAAGAAGTACGACAACTTGCGTTCCAGTGTGCCGTGAAGTTCAATGCACAAAACATCCCACCATCTTGGCATAAATATATTATTATAAAATTGACGTCTTTTGAATTCTAAATTGATTTCCATTCATGTGAAACACCTAGCATTATCAACGGCACAACCGACCCCAGCTACGGCACAACTTGCCCCAAAGTGGGGTTGGTAGTGCCTTGTCGCCGCTGTATAAAAAAATCACTTTTTCTCAAAAACTATTAAAAATGTCCAAAATCTGTAGGTAAGTTCGTATTATGGACTAAATTTGGCTAAGGATAAACCACTACTTCTAGATATAGTCCTTGTTTTATCTGAATCATACGAGAATTTGTAAAAATCGGCACTTTCAACCCCGCTCTCCCCTACATTATTCTTTTGGCGTTTGAATCAATACCAGAAACCTTGACTTTGATTTACCCCATTTGAATTCGATCGTTGCATTCTGTACAAAGTTTCAAGGGCTCCGAAATGCCGCAGAAAGAATGGCTAATTGTATTGTAGGCAATCGCTTCTGAACATATTGGCCGCACGCGATCTAGGAATTTATCAGCTTTCAGTAGTTTTTATACAACGAAGCGAGCGCTCGCATCGCATCACCATGATTCATCCTGATTTATATCGATCGGCCGATTTGTCTCTCCGCTTCGATTACTTGAACTTTTCAGAGAACCTTGGGGAGATGTCAAGGTGGAATAATATATAAGAAGCGGAGACTATTCCATATACAAATATTCGATATTACACAGGTTCCGACAGTCAACCATTTCCGAAATGAGAACACTCGATGAATTTTTGAAAACTCCTTCAATTATTTTGATTCGGAAGAGGAAGAGAATATGTTTAAACAATATGAAAAAATTATAAAAGCACTGCCGTGAAGTCAGGAGCTTTTGAGCGCTCGTACGTCCACCTTGTAGGTAGATTCGCAATCTCCAGTTTCAGAAATCAATTGAAGGAATTTTCGACAGCTGTCAAAAAAATTCTCAAACTTAGGCGAAACTCCAGACTTCATGTCAGTGCTTCAGCTGACCAATTTTCTATCGATAATTCGCTAGAATTAACTACTTGGACTTGGTGATGCGATCTGGACAAAATTTCACACGTAGTTTGAATACATTATCCTTCAGCTAGGTTAAAATTTCATTTCAATCCAATCAGTAGTTTCGAAATTATCAGGAAAAAAATATTTTGAACGACCATATTTACGGAATCCCTAGTCTAATTTTGCTCATTGATGAACGTGACCGCGACATTTGCGATCCAAACCTACCCTGAAAATTTCAAGTTCCTAGGCCGTTCCTTTCGGAAGTTATAATTTTCTATGGTTTCTATGGTTCTGGTCATGCGAAATACAAAATTTTATCTCGATCGAATCCGTAGTTTCGAAATTATCGAGAAAACAAAATTTCGAACGACCATATTTACGGAACCCCTAGTATAATTTTGCTCATAGATGAACGTGATCACGACATTCGAGATCCACACCTATCCTGAAAATTTCAAGTCCCTAGGCGTTTTCGTTCGAAAGTTACAATTTCCTATGGTTTTTATGGTTCTGGTCATGCGATCTGGACAAAATTTCACATGTAGCTTGAACACCTCATTCTCCATTTGAGTGCAAAATTTCATCTCAATCCAATCTGTAGTTTTCAAGTAATCAGGGGAACAAAACTTTGAACAGCCATATTCTCGGAACCCCTGGTGGAATTTGGCCCATTAATGAACTCAACCGAGGCATTCGGGAACTGAACTCACACTGAAAATTTCAAGTCTCTAGGTTGTTTCGTTCGAGAGTTACGTGCTTACGGACGGCCGGCCGGCCGAACGGACGGACAGATCCAAATTTTCCGACGGATTCGTCATTAGTGAGTCGAACATAGTCGATTGAGACCATTTTCGGCTCAAAATTCGAAAAATACAGACATCTTGACGAAATGATATAGCCCTCGTGTAAGTAGTACGAGCGCTCAAAAAGAAAATTAGTTTTTACTCTTTGTAAAAATCAAAGATAATGAAACGAACCAAATATGTCAGTTTGACAATTGATTAAAAATATATTCATAAACTTCACCCAAAATATTTTGAACACCATATGAGAAAAATTACGAAAAGCACTGCCAAGTCAGGAGCTTTTGGCCGCTCGTTCATCCACCTTTTGGGTAGATTCGCATTTTCAAGTTTAAGAGACCAATTCAAAAACATTTTCAAATTGAGGCGAAACTCCAGGCTTCACGTCAGTGCTTTAGGTGACCAATTTTTTTTTTCGATAATTCGCTTTATTTTTCTATGGTATCTATGGTTTTGGTTATGCGATCTGGACAAAATTCCGCACGTAGTTTGAGTACATCATTCTTCATCTATGTGCAAAATTTCATTCCATTCCATCAGTATCAGGAAATAAATATCTAATATACATAATAAATCTATTATGTATATCCTATCCACAGGTTAAGTATTACTGAGAGAGAACAAAATACTCCGCCATGAAATTTTTTATCCATCTGCCGTTAAGAATAAGATCCATAAACAACCCCAGGATCTTCAAAAGAGAATTGCATGAATTTCTGCTGGAACTTGAACCATATACTGTGGAGGAATTTCTCGGAACAGGATTGTGATATTTATTGTTTTTTTTCCTTTTGATGTTTCATCCTGATTACATGTATAAATGTATGTATATGTATGATTTTTCAAATGGAGATTGTTTATTGTTATTATTATTATTAATATTTTGAACGTTCATATTTATGGAACCCTTGGTCTAATTTTGCTCAGTGATGAACTTGACCGCGACATTTGCGATCCAAACCTACCCTGAAAATTTCAAGTCCCTAGGCCTTTTCGTTCGAAAGTTATAATTTTCTATGGTTTCTATGGTTCTGGTCATGCGATCTGGACAAAATGTAGCTTAAATATATCATTCTCCATTAAAATACAAAATTTCGTCACGATCGAATCCGTCGTTTTGAAATGATCAAGAAAGTTAAATTTCAAACGACCATATTTACGGAACCCCTAGTCTAATTCTGCTCATTGATAAACGTGACTGCGAAATTCGAGATCCACACCTATCCTGAAAGTCACTAGGCCTTTCCGTTTCTATAATGTTCTATGGTTCTGGTCATGCGATCTGGAAAAAAATTCGCATGGAGCTTGAACACGTCATTCTCCATTTGAGTAACTTCGAAGTCAATAAAAAGGAAATGACAGTATTTGTCATAGCGACAATAAACACTGAACACGGAAACAAGCGCGCAAAAGCTCCTGACTTCACAACAGTGCCATATCGTTAATTTTTACTTTAGCCCCCTCTTGCCAATTTTAAGAATATTTTGGAAAGTGGTTCGTTATGATGTCATGTCATGTCATGAGATCATCATAAATGATTACTAACCAGCTGATTTTTTTTTCTTACTTGGTTGATAGTTATATAATTTAACAGTCATATTGTCCTACAAATTGTGTGGTACGTTATCCCGGTCCTACGCTCAGAAATTGTTGATACCACAAGACCATTTTTCTCATTACTAACTGTAGGAAAAAAATATTACATAATATGTTAGTGTGTTCTCTGCCCAAATGAAACAAGGTCCTACAAGAAAACAGGTATGTATCATTAGTCCGACAAGAATTGTCATGTTTTCGTTTTCCTATTTGTAACATGAGATACAGTGAAAAAATCTACATGAACTACATAATAATTAAGCCTAAGATACCGCAAGGCGCATAGAATCTACTCGTCTATTCGTCGGCATCGCTCGTTACGAGGAAATCCGTGTTGGGATCTTTCGAATTATTTTGCTTAGCGCTTATATATTTTTTATTTTTTGGTATTTTTTGGAGCCTTTTTGGACCTTGCGCCTGTGGCAAGTGCCACCTTCGCCACGCCCTAGATACGGCCATGGACTCAACTGTAGTAGCAAAATACAGAAACACAAGCGGCACCAATTTTTTTTTTAATGCTTTGTTGAATTTAATTTGACGATAATTAATTTTTTAACTTCTTGTTGAGTAAAATCTACCAAAAAGTCAACATTTTTAGTGACGCTTGAGAAATAAAAAAAAATCAGCTGGTTAGTAATTTATGATGACCTTGTTATCGATACTTGTTGGTAAGCGGGGACTCTTTGAACAAACCATAGATTTGGTAGGACAAATATTTTTCAAATAATTCAGATAATTATCTTGGGATTTAACAACGAAAAAATCAGATAGTAATAAATTTTTGAGAATCATCAAATCGACATATTTTATCATTGCTACCTCTGTTAGCTACCACAATCGAGAGTTTTCGTACAAGAAATTGTTGGGCTTCTCATCGAAACGAAGCTATTCACGAAGATTCAGCTTGATAGTAATTATTTTTACATCGAGGATCTGTACTACTACTTTTGAGCGTAGGACCGGGATAACGTACCACACAATTTGTAGGAAAATATGACTGTATAATTATATAAATATTAACTAAGTAAAAAAAAAATCAGCTGGTTAGTAATCATTTATGATAACCTCGTTATCAATACATGTTGATCAAACCATAAATTTTGTAGGACAAATATTTTTTCGAATAATTTAGATAATTATCTTGAGATTTAACAAAAAAAAAATCAGTTAGTAATAAATATTTGAGAATCATCAAATCGACACATTTTATGCTTGCTACCTCTGTCATCTACCACAATCGAGAGTTTCGTACAGGAAATTGTTGGGCGTCTCATCAGAATGAAGCTACTCACGGACAATTAGCTTGATATTAATTAAGTGCATTTAAGGCATGGATCCTGGACTAACAGTTTTGATTAGAGCATTGGCAAATCAATATTTCTTGAGATATTCGAAAAAGAAAATTGATTTTTCAAGTAAATGTTTCCTGAATACATGCCTGATATTCGACATTCAATAATCCCGAACAACTATGGTCGTTTGTTTCTGTTGGAGACGTACAATGTTGCCATGCTTTTTTATTTTTCCGATTTTTTGGAATTCAATTTGGATATAATTCAGTGGTTATTATCTCTCATGATTTCATCTTATTCATTCTAGCTTTGATTATTAGATAATTGCGAGCTTCATTTCTTTCAACTTTCGGGACGGAGCCGATTACCTCCAATGAATGGAAATAATGGAAATCAGATGATATGTGGGGTGATGACTTCTTCCTGAACATTTATAAATTGGGTTTGGGCATTGTTGAAACAATTCTCAAAATGAATTAATATTCAGGTAAGGTTAGGTTAAGTTTGGAGAGTGTTGAAAACATTCTTGAAATGAATTAATATTTAGGTTAGGGTAGGTTAGATTCAGTAGGGAAAGTGTTGAAACAATTCTAAAAATAAATTAATGTTATGGTAAGGCTAAGGTAGGACAGTGTTGAAACAATTCTCGAAATGAATTGATATTTAGGTTAGGTTAAGTAGGGACAGTGTCCTATATACTAAAGCGACTAATGTCCATTGAAAAAAATTCTTAATAGTCGAGATCGAGGTGCCGAGCTGATTTTCTAAAATACGACCTCGTAGCGGTCGCTTGAGCGGAGGCGCTTTACGCTTGGAAAGGTGGCCGATATTTGACAACCTTCAACCATAGATCTAACGTGACTTTCCTCTCAATCTTCAATTAATCGTGGTTGTTGAATTTTTTTTTGTTGTTGCTTGGTTTTAAAGTTGTCATAATTGTTTTATTCGGACATTTTTAATCAAAATTCAGCGAAAAGACCTGTTTAGGTGTCTTTCGCGGGATCTTTTGTGATCAGACGCTTCTCGAATTGGAAAAAAATATGTCACCTGGATTCAGGCTCTTCTAGCTGATGTCTTCTTCAGGCGTATGATGCCTTGTTATGGTCGTAGGTGGTACACGTTCAGGAAAGCGGTTGTAACTCTGTAAACGCCTGAGCATCCTTGGGTTAAGGCAAATTCATTTTTTTCCTTATGCTTGTTAAATATAAATTTATATTATTCTGCCGATAACAATCGGCACATGCGCCGACATCTATGTTCGTCTTAACCATTCCAGTTCCGGCTTCTGGGACTTCCTTTCCTTTCTTTCTTTAAAATTGTCTTCTTCAATTATCTGCGTTCAGTGTTATCAGTGTGAATTTAGGATAGTTCAGGAATTAATTGAATTTTTTTTTCAAGAAAGAAAACATTCTTCAATAATTCGTTATGGTTATCTTGATGACCAACTATTTTTTATGCAGATTTCGAGGTTTTTTTTCTAATTTTTCCTGAACTTTTTGTTTTTTCATATCGCAATTGATTTCGGGGGTGACGTCAACGATATTTATATTTTCATCATTCCCCCGAGTGAACGTGCTTCGAAATCACTATTTTTCCAACATTTTTTCAGATTCTTACCCACCCAGCACCCCTGTTCACTCCCGATCCCGCTTGAAAAATCTGCATGAATACTAGTTTGCCATAATTGAAAACCATAAAGAATCATTTTAGTATGCTCATTTTCAATGAAAAATATTTATTTTAAAGATTGAAAAACACGAGTGGGCGTTAAGTAAAAATTTACCCTTCTCTCGATTTTTCCCCAAGAGAAATGTTCAAAATTCGGTTTTTTATATGGTGAGAAAAATGCCCCTATATCCAATCCTACCATATAAAAGTCCATTAGGGAATACTTCGTTGTTAAACTGGTGATTCATGCCCAAAGCATGTGAGAATGGGATCGATACTTCAGTAAAGTCATGGAACTAATAAATAATGAAAGCACTGAATTCCTGGTAATCGCTTGACCACTTCTTTATTACATAATAGACAATCTAGAAGAATGGATCATAAATTCCTCGAGTTCCTGTCTTTATAATTCAATATGTCCAATCATAATGGGAATTTCTGGAAATGAAATTTCTTTTTATATTCATATTAACACAAGAGAATGAAAAGAATGGACGAAATTGGGATATCAAGAAACATCAATCAGGTACATTGTTGTTTTCTGAACTGTTCAACACTGGGACGTACAAATGTAAGAAGGAATTCAATCAAAAGGCATAAAGCCCGTATGATACCAATTTTCTACATAACTGATTTCCATGATTCTTTGAAGATTGCAATATTTACAAGGTAGGTGGTTTCAATAAGAACGGAACACTTGCAGAGTCATCAAATGAAAGGGTAGCCCGAGGGAACAAGCAAAAGGTTCTTATACGTTCTTACTTCAGCATTTATTCAGTATAAGAAAGGTTATTCAAGGGATAACAATCAACAATCAGGATTGATAAAGACTTGTACGGATATTGACTTCTCAACTTCATCAGATAAAGATATGGTTTGTAAATGTGTCAATGCCAAGATCAAAAGGGAAGGGAGTAACATAAACCATCTCCAAAAACGGCATTTTACTCCCACTAGTAGTTCATAACCGTTCAGTTTGTCACGGTAAGTTCAAAAGTTTTATTTTGCTTTATTGTCTTCAAGTTAGTAACAACACAGTTTCATGGCATGAACTTCATGGGCAGACTGAGAATATTCACGAAAAGTAGTATGTTGATGACATATTTCCGAAATAAAGCTTCAGAATTGATCTCAAACTCGCAAAAGATGCAGGATGATATACAGGATGTACCTAAATTGGAAGTACAAACGAAGCGGGAAGATTCTTTAAATAATTTTAAGAAAAAAAGTCCCATAAGCATGGAATCGCAACCTTTCGTTTTCGAAATACAGGGTGTTAAAGTTTGAATTTTTTCAAGTTTTTGAGCGCTCGTACTACTTACACGAGGGCTATATCATTTCGTCACGATGTCTGTATTTTTCGAATTGTGAGCCGAAACTGGTCTCAATCGACTATGTTCGACTCACTTATGACGAATCCGTCGGAAAATTCGAGTCTGTCCGGCCGTCCGTAAGCACGATAACTCTCGAACGGATCAACCTAGAGACTTGAAATTTTCAGTGTAGGTTCAGATCCCAAATGCCTCGGTTGAGTTCGTTAATGGGCAGAATTCCACCGTAAATATGGCCGTTCAAAATTTTGTTCTCCTGATTACTTCGAAACTACAGATTCGATCGAGATGAAACTTTGCACTCATAATATGGAGAATGAGGTGTTCAAGCTACATGTGAAATTTTGTCCAGATCGCATGACCAGAACCATAGAAAATTGTAACTTTTGAACGGAAACGCCTAGGGACTTGAAATTTTCAGGATAGGTGAGGTTCTGGAATGTCGTGATGACGTTCATCTATGAGCAAGATTATACTAGGGGTTCCGTGAATATGGTTGTTTGAAATTTAGTTTTCTTGATAATTTCAAAACTACAGATTCGATCGTGACGAAATTTTGTATACTAATGGAGAATGATATATTCAAGCTACATTTTTTCAGATCACACGACCAGAACCATAGAAACCATAGAAAATCATAACTTACGAGCGGAAAGGCCTAGGGACTCGAAATTTTCAGGATAGGTATGGATCTGAAATGTCGCGTTCACGTTCATCAATGAGCAGAATTATACTAGGGGTTCCGTAAATACGGTCGTTTCAAATTTTGTTTTCTCGATAATTTCGGAACTACGGATTCGATCGAGGTGAAATTTTGTATTTTAATCGGGAATGATATATTAAACCAATATTTTGTTCAGATCGCATGACCAGAACCATAGAGACCATAGAAAATTGTAACTTTTGAACGGAAAGGCCTGGGAACTTGAAATTTTCAGGGTGGGTTTGGATCGCGAATATCGTCTTCACGTTCATCAATGAGCAAAATTATAATAGAGGGTCCGTAAATATGGCCGTTCAAAATATTTTTTTCCTGATAGAATGAAATTTTGCAACTAGCTGAGGAATAATATATTCAAACTACGTGCGAAATGTTGTCCAGATCGCATCACCAAGACCATAGATACCGTAGAAAATTCTAGCGAATTATCGAAAAAAAATTGGTCAGCTGAAGACATGAAGTCTGGAGTTTCGCCTGAGTTCCAGAATTTTTTTGACAGCTGTCAAAAATTCCTTCAATTGATTTCTAAAACTCGAGAATGTGAATCTACCTACCAGGTGCATGTACGAGCGCTCAAAAGCTCCTGCCTTCACGGCAGTGCTTTTCGTAATTTTTTTTTCTCATAGGTTCTACACTCGACTAAATATTCAACTGAAATTTGGCATAGATGTTACAATTGAGAGTTTACACCATGTGACATGACAATTTCGAAAGCAAATCTACAGGGTGATATTTTTTCTGGGGCACTGAACCCTGTTTTCCTCCAGATTTTTTTTTGGTGAGCCTAGGTGGGTCCAGGTTTCTTCAAGACACACTGCAATCGAAGAAAAACTCTTTTTCTCCTCTAACGGATATGTTTACCACGACAGATTTATCATTGAAAATAAAACCAAAAGTTATCGGTAACTTTCATTTCACTTGAAGTACATTAATTTTTTCACTAGACAAAATCAAAAATACCTCACCTTCAGCATGTCCCTCTATTGATTTTCCAACGAGATTGCCAAGCGAAAACGATTCTTTTTCCGTCCGCTCCGAACTTGAAGGCTACGGTTGGAAATTAGCTCACGTGACACCCCTGAACTTTTGAAATGTTATCGAAATATGAATAAGTACGTCATTAGCGCTACCTCACTGCCGTTTCTTGGAAATGTGGAGTAACGAAGGATAACACTGGCAGGGAAAGTTGTCAGGCTATGAGTTTAGGTGCTGAAGAATTATGGAGAATAATTAATTGGAGTGGAAGATTGTTCCATTTTCAAGACGCAAGATTGTGCGGAAATCATCCACAGTTTTTCCGGCATGTCTGAGCTTCTCTTAAGCAATCAATTATCCCAGCCGGCTTCGTCCTATCACCACCTTGGCTGAGAAATTCTTAGCATTGATCTGATGATTTGCTAAGAAATTGAATTAGATTAGATCAAATAATATTAGATTCAAGGGAGGTTTCATTGCACTGTGAGCTTAAGGTCTGTTGTGCCCCACATCGGAGCTGTTCTCGTCATTACGTAGTCTACAGCTCGCCCTCCTGTTCCAGAGTTCTAATGAACTTCAGTATCTGGAATGGCTTCAAGGAGGTTATTTCCTCAATTCTACAAGTCTCTTGTCCAAAGCATTTTTTGCGTTGGCTAGCGATGGCGCGGCATTCCGTCACCAGGTGATCCGGAGTTTTCTCCTTCTCCCCACAGAATCTGCACTCGTCGTTTTCTGCTAGACCCATTCTCATCAGGTGCTTCCTCATGCGACAATGCTCTGTGAGGAGTCCAGTATATTCTTGCTAAGGGCCAGATACTTCCTAGATCTCGCAGTATCCATGTTTCGAGAAAACTTTTTGGAATGATCCAACCCAGGAAGATTCCGCCGGAGTGTTTCCCTTTCGGTTTTTTTCTTCTCCTGAAACTCTTCTTGAAGGTACATTCACAAATACTACAGAAAGGTTCTAGGCCAAAGAAAGGAATTTGCGCTCCTTTTTTGGCAAGTGTTTCGGCGTCTTCCTTTTCTGATTTCCAAGTGACAAGGAACCCAGACTAAACAGATCTTGTTATTCTTGCCGATTTCGTTGAGTTCTCCATCTCAAAATCGATGGCCCGACTGCCAGAATGTATCGCTATATGGAACTTGAGACTCAAGAGGACATCGCATGTACCAAGACTAGGAAAGCATACGTTACACAATCAATGTGTCTCAGACTTTGGTGGGGTAAGAAGAGATACTCCAACAAAAGTCCAGAGGCTTGCCTGTCTACGTCTACTAAGACAGCAGTTCCTCATGAACCCAAGAGACCCCGTGCCGGTTGAGTATAGTTTTAGTGCTAGCTACATATGACACACCTCCCCATAGGTATAGTCATAGTCAAAGAACCCTAAAAATCAACAAGACTATCAAAAATAATCAAAAATGGCTTGGCACTCCTGGGAAGGAAACCCCAAAAGAATACAAAGGGAAAGACCCTTCATTATATCTAGGGGAGCACTGAAATCAGGGACCTCGACTTTAGGTGAGATAAACTATACTATACACTCAGTATATCTCACCTGAAGAAGCCATAGTTATGGCGGAATACGTGTCGTGGTTAAGTAGAACTCTTGAGCTTTGAAAATCGTACTCTTTTGAATTAGTGAATAAATGGTGGATTTTCATCAAGTATCGGCCTCATCAATTCTATATCTTCTTCATCTGTTATTTCAACAAGATTTTTCAGGAAGTTGCTGGGCTATTCTCATTTTCGATAAAATGAATCGTTTAATAATATTTCCAGATGTATTGAAATCCAATATGTCATTTAAAAGGTTACCACCGTTTTTCTTCTTCATTATCTCGTATTGTTCAAGAAGGGTTATTTTAAAGTAATTAATTTCAGGATAAAAAATCTCAAGGTTATCGAAATTCGTTTAATGATCATTTTCTTTAGGGTGAATTAGGCTTATTTTTCTGGTTTTCATGTTGCTGGTTGCCAATTGCCATACCTATACTCTACTTTGAAAAGGGCCAAACTTCAAGGGGAGATCATAAATGTAATTTTCAACAAAAAATTTCATATAACACATGGTCGAAATGTTGACGGTTTCCGTCAATTTAACATTCATTGTTTTCACAAAATATTTCAAGTTTTTCCATAAAATCAATTATACTTCAGTTATCTTTGTAGCCTCATCGAATTTGACCACATATCTAGAAACGGCATTAAATTTGCTACAAGATAAAAAAAATTGTTCTCCAAAGAAATTCCTATTGCGGGCGTGGTAAGGAGATGGATATCACGATTCTGAAGTGAAAAAAAATTACGAAAAGCACTGCCGTGAAGGCAGGAGCTTTTGAGCGCTCGTACATGCACCTTGTAGGTAGATTCGCATTTTCCAGTTTTGGAAACCAATTGAGGAAATTTTTGACAGCTGACAAATTTTCAAACTGAGGCGATAATCCAGACTTCAAGTCAGTGCTGTAGGTGACCAATTTTTTTTTCGATAATTTGCTAAAATTTTCTACGGTATCTATGTTCTTGGTGATGCGATCTGGACAAAATTCCGCACGTAGTTTGAATACATTATTCCTCAGCTAGGTGCAAAATTTCATTCCAATCAAACCAGTAGTTTCGAAATTATCAGGAACAGAATATTTTGAACGGCCATATTTACGGAACCCCTAGTCTAATTTTGCTCATTGATGAACGTGACCGTGAAATTCACGATCCAAACCAACCCTGAAAATTTCAAGTTCCTAGGCCTTTTCCTTCGGAAGTTATAATTTTCTATGGTTTCTATGGTTCTTTTGATGCGATCTGGACAAAATGTTGCTTAAATATGTCATTCTCGTTTAAAATACAAAATTTTATCTCGATCGAATCCGTAGTTTCGAAATTATCGGTGAAACAAAATTTCAAACGACCGTATTTTCGGAACCGCTAGTATAATTCTGCTCATTGATAAACGCGAACGCCACATTTCAGATCTACACCTATCCTGAAAATTTCAAGTCCCTAGGCCTTTCCGTTCGAATGTTATGATTTTCTATGGTTTCTATGGTTCTGGTCATGCGATCTAGAGAAATGTAGCTTGAATATATCATTCTCCATAAGTATACAAAATTTCGAATCTGTAGTTTGGAAATTATCAAGAAAACTAAATTTCAAACGACCATATTTACGGAACCCCTAGTCATAGATGAAAGTGATCACGACAATCGAGATCCACACCTATCCTGAAATTTCAAGTCCCTAGGCGTTTCCGTTCAAAAGTTACAATTTACTATGGTTTCTATGGTTCTGGTGATGAGAGCTGAACAAAATTTTGCATGTAGCTTGAACACCTCATTTTCCATTAGAGTGCAAAGTTTCATCTCGATCGAATCTGTAGTTTCAAAGTAATCAGGAAAACAAAATTTCGGCCATATTTACGGAACCCTTCGGCGGATTTTTCCCAATAACGAACTTAACCTCGGCATTCAAGAGTCGAACCTACCCTGAAAATTTCATGTTTCTAGGATATTCCGTTCGAGAGTTATCGTGTATACGGACGGCCAGCCGGCCGGACGACAGACTCGAATTTTCCGACGGATTCGTCATGAGTGAGTCGAAGATAGTCGTTTGAGACCATTTTCGGCTCAAAATTCGAAAAATACAGACATCGTGACGAAATGATATAGCCCTCGTGTAAGTAGATTGAGCGCTCAAAAAAACAGTCATATTTTTCCAACGGTTCGATCGATGAAAAATCAATCATTATGGACCTGTTCTCATCTCAGTTAAAAATACCCTATTCAGTGAGCTTTCGAATGACATATCATGTTTTGTGCTTGCTGCTTTTCTCCTGCCCTGAAATTATGGCTAACAAGATAACAAAATAATTTAAACGAATAGACTAAATTTCAATAATACAGATTTTATAAGAAAATTTACGGAAAACAGACTACGAATACTTATAACAATTGTTCGATACATTTTACACATACACTGAATTCACAAACCTGCGAAGTTGACAAAGTTTCTGACGCATTTCTGCACAAAACAAATGTATTCTTTCGATCAGATCCTCCGAGTCTGAACTCGAATTTGGTTTACGTAAGGTGTTCCAGGAATAAATACCAAAGGTGTAAGGTCGGGGCTTCTTTGTGGCCATCTTACCGGACCGTACCTTCCAATCCATTGCACCCCATTCATTAAGGCCCGTACATGTCGATGATTATGAGCTGGGCAGTCATCCATTTGAAACCAGATATTTTGTCTGTTAGCCAGGGGCATTCCATCTAATATGTCCGTTGAGCTGCTTTGGATTAATGTAATTCTTCAGCGTTGAGACGATCGGCAACTATTACGGGTCCGAAAAGTTCACCTTTCATGACTGCCAACGCCCGAATGTGTGGGACATAAGGCCCGGCGCAAATTGAACCCAGCCCACGCACAGCACACGGCCAGTCCAAGTCCACGTTTTTTTATATAATTTTCTCCGGTATCTATAGTCTTGGTGGTGCGATCTGGACAAAATCTTGCACGTAGTTTGAATACATTATTACTCAGCAAGGTGCATAATTTCATTCCAATCCGATCAGTAGTTTCGAAACTATCAGGAAAATAATATTTTCAACGGCCATATTTACGGAACTCCTAGTCTAATTTTGCTCATTGATGAACATGACCACGATATTCACGATCCAAACCCACCCTGAAAATTTCAAGTTCCTAGGCCTTTCCGTTCAAAAGTTACAATTTTCTATGGTTTCTATGGTTCTGGTCATGCGATCTGGACTAAATATTGTTTTAATATATCATTCTCGATTAAAATACAAAATTTCATCTCGATCGAATCCGTAGTTTCGAAATTATCGAGAAACCAAAATTTCAAACGACCGTATTTACGGAACCCCTAGTATAATTTTGCTCATAGATGAAAGTGATCACGACAATCGAGATCCACACCTATCCTGAAAATTTCAAGTCCCTAGACCTTTCCGTTCGAAAGTTATGATTTTCTATGGTTTCTATAGTTCTGGTCATGTGATCTGGAAAAATTTAGCTCGAATATATCATTCTCCATAAGTATACAAAATTTCGTCTCGATCGAATCTGTAGTTTTGAAATTATCGAGAAAACTAAATTTCAAACTACCATATTTACGGAACCCCTTGTATAATTTTGCTCATAGATGGACGTGATCACGACATTCGAGATCCACACCTATCCTGAAAATTTCAAGTCCCTAGGCCTTTCCGTTCAAAAGTTACAATTTTCTATGGTTTCTATGGTTCTGGTCATGCGATCTGGACAAAATTTCACATGTAGCTTGAACACCTATTCATTTGAGTGCAAAATTTCATCTCGATCGAAACTGTAGTTTCGAAGTAATCAGGTGAACAAAATGTTGAACGGCCATATTCACGGAACCCCTGGTGAAATTCTGTGATCTGAACCTACACTAAAAATTTCAAGTCTCTAGGTTGATCCGTTCGAGAGTTATCGTGCTTACGGCCGGCCGGACAGACTCCAATTTTCCGACGGATTCGTCATCAGTGAGTCGAACATAGTCGATTGAGACCATTTTCGGCTCAAAATTCGAAAAATACAGACATCGTGACGAAATGATATAGCCCTCGTGTTGTACGAGCGCTCAAAAATAACGTGTCATGTTGTTTGTCCGGAATGATCTCCTATAATACTGAACCGATTTTAATCAAATTTTGCACAGTGTGTGCATTTTGATCCAACTTACAAGATGGGATAGTTTATATCTCAATTTATAGTTGCAATATTTTCTTACTGCAAATTATTTGTTTATTATTCATGACAAAGACACTATCCACGCGGCAACATGGACCTCAAATCGACGACAGGAGATCGCGTCCCCACTACACCGATCTGTCGACCCTCGATATCGTGCGAAGAGTGATGCCAAGTTTCTGGGTCTTTCCTAAAACTGAAGAAATTTGGAACTGTTTGAGAACCGGGGAAGAATACAGAATGTTCATAGAATTCATAACTGTCAAGAATGTAAAATAATGTCAGTGATAGACAATTGTCAAATATTTATGCGATTGATTTTATTTTGCGAACTGTGTGCTGTTTGATTCAATTTGAGAGATAAGGGTAGTATCGGCATACAGAAATGTGTCGGCGGAGGCTGTCCAAGTGATTGCTGGCTTCCCACCAATTGACCTAATGATGCTTTCTTTAAACCATAGGAGGAGCACTACCAGGTAATCGACGTATGACAGGAGGGAGGACACTGAGAGAATGGCAGGAGAGATGAGATGGTGGAGGGCAAAATGCCGCTTGGACGCGCAGGCTGATCAGGAATTTGAAGCAGTGGATCCAATGTGAGAATAAAACGACCGGGTACTATTTTACTCAATTTTCGACAGGGCATGGATCTTATGGTACCTTTACTGAGAGGATAGGACGGGATGATCTATCATGCATGCCACGTTGTAGACGACCCGAAGCACCGCCTCAGATCAGATGGACGGAGGAAAGGAACGCACTGGTTGGAAAGATAGGCCGCTTACCACCAGTTGAGTATATAATAGAGAAAATGATACCTCATGAAGGAAACTGGAGGCGTTTACGGCTTTGTGACAGGAGACATGAGGAGAAGAGAGACAGGACCGTTATTCATCGGGTATCATCGAAGTACGGACTGGGATTTCTTTTCCGGTGTACCTCGCATTTCCCCAAGTTGTGTTTTGTTTTAGTCGGCTGGCAACAACGTCCAGCCAAACCGACATATCCCACGACACGGTCGTGGTTGAATCTGACAACAGATTTCTTTTCACAACCCGAAAAAAAAGAGTTAGGCTAGGGTTAGGTTAGGCTTAAGTTAGGAGTAGGTTAGGGTTGATAATAATAATAATTCCACTTTATTGAATATTTCACTACAATTTAATTCAACGTATACTTCAGCCGCAGCAAGGCGTGGCCGGGTCTGCTAGTGTGGGTATATTTCATTGATAATTAATTTTCTTTTATAGATTTCAAAATGCTGCCCATGAATTTATCTGTATATTGGTTGTTCCTTCCAATCTGGTCAGGGTCTTTAATTTTCCATTATAGTATTCTGTAGATAAAGGAAACTTATGGAGACTTCTAAACAAAAATGTGAAGAAGGCTGCTTTCTTTGCTAGGGGTGCAGGGTATGAATTGTAGGGATGATCAAATCGGTTCGTGTGGGTTTTCTGTAGCTGTTAAAAGAAAAGTTATTTTCATTGTTCAAGGCAATAGTCAGATCAAGGAAGTGAATGGAATTCGATATTGACTTCTCTATGGAAAATTCAACTTAATTGAGAATTTTTGAGGTCGAAAATCTGTCAGTCCCCTGATTAGTACCTAACCAAACACGAAAAATAAAATCCACATATAGCTTCAATCCATTCCTTTTGTCTATCAAGTACAGTAATGTTCGCTTATAACGGCTCCGCTTTTACCGAACTTTCGCTTATAACGAACCAATTTTTAGGGAACGAACTAAAGTATCATCAATCATGTGTTAAGTTCGAGCGATGGCATTGCCCATGCGTACTGCCGCCAGTTGTGCCTCTAGAGTTGCCATATGGCGGTCAGGATTCTCCCGACATTTTCAGAGATCTCCCGACTTCCGAAAAATCTCAAAATCTCCAGACAAATAGCTTCTTCGGAATTCCTCTAGGAAAAATTACCACGCGCTTTAACGTTCAATCTTTTATCGAGAGGAACGGCGAAGTGGAGGCCGAGGGCGGATCGCCACCTAACACGTGGCACTACAAAATTAGTGTTTTTCCAAAATGCAACCAGAACGACTTGAAAATTTTTAAAAGAATCATATCATTTGGATTGCCAATTCCCTGTGAGCAATGTTTACTGTGAATGGGTGCTCAGTTCACTGAACAATTCATAGTCCAGGATCCATGGTACATTATTGCACTTGATTACTATCTATTTTCCGTGAGTAGCTCCATTTTGATGAGACGCCCAACAATTTCCTGTACGAAACTCTCGATTGCAGTAGCTAACAGAGGTAGCAAGGATAAAATATGTCGATTTGATGATTCTCAAATATTCATTACAACTGAATTGTTTTAAGTTAAATCTCAAGATAATTATCTAAATTATTCGAAAAAATATTTGTCCTACAAAATCTATGGTTTGATCAAAGAGTCCCCTTCTTCCAACATGTATTTATAACGAGGTTATCATGAATGATTACTAACCAGCTGATTTTTTTTTTACTTAGTTAATATTTATATAATTTAACGGTCATATTGTCACTAGTAATACCACTAGAGGTCAAATTATTGCCGGAAATTTTTTCGAGCTCATGAATATTTTGAAAATTATCCCGAGTCGAAGACGAGGGATAATTTTCTTAAAATATTCATGAGTGAGAAAAAATTTCCGGATTTAATTCGACCTCGTGTGGTATTCCAACAACATCAATTTTCGTCTTCATCAAGTATAATATTCTGTCATTATAAACGTCAAAAAAATTTCCAGTATAATTCGCTGTTGGGTACCGTGAAAAAATTTCCACTAAAATTCATCCGTTGCGATGGTGATCTGTCAGAAGAACACGTTATGATTGGTTAAAAATCACATGTGTGGAATTTTCCTACAAATTGTGTGGTACGTTATCCCGGTCCCACACTCATAGGTGGTAGTACAGATCATTGATGTAGAAATAATAACTATCAAGTTGAATCTTCGAGAATAGCTTCGTTTCGATGAGACGCCCAACACTTTCCTGTGCGAAAACCCTCGATTGTGGAAGCTAACAGGGGTAGCAATGATAAAATATGTCGATTTGATGATTCTCAAAAATTTATTACAAACTGAGTTATCTTTCAAATCTCACTATAATTATCTAAATTATCTGAAAAAATATTTGTCCTACAAAATCTGTGGTTTGATCTAAGAGTCCCCTCTCACCAACATGTATCGAAACCGAGGTTCTCATAAATCAATAATCAGCTGATTTTTTTTTTTTGATTCTCAAGCGTCACAAAAAAATGTTGACTTTTTGGTAGATTTTACTCAACAAGAAGTCAAAAAATTAATAATCGTAAACTTAAATTCAACAAGACATCAAAAAAAAAATGTGTGCCGCTTGGGTTTCTGTATTTTGCTACTACAGTTGAGTCCTTGGCCGTATCTAGGGCGTGGCGAAGGTGGCACTTGCCACGGGCGCGAGGTCCACAGGGGCGCCAAAAAATACCAAAAAATAAAAAATATATAAGCGCTAAGCAAAATAATTCGAAAGATCCCAACAAGGATTTCCTCGCAACGAGCGATGCCGACGAATAGACGAGTAGATTCTATGCGCTTTACGCTATATTAGGCTTAATTATTATGTAGTTCATGTAGATTTTTTCACTGTATCTTATGTTACAAATAGGAAAACGAAAAAATGACAATTTTTGTCGGACTAGTGATACATACCTGTTTTCTTGTAGGACATTGTTTCATTTGGGCAGAGAACACACTAACCTATTATGTAATATTTTTGTCCTACAGTTAGTAATGAGAAAAATGGTCTTGTGGTATTAACAATTTCTGAGCGTAGGACCGGGATAACGTACCACACAATTTGTAGGACAATATGACTGTTGAATTATATAAATATTAGCTAAGTAAAAAAAAAATCAGCTGGTAAGTAATCATTTATGATGACCTCGTTATCAATACATGTTGGAAGGAGGGGACTCTTCGATCAAACCATAGATTTTGTAGGACAAATATTTTTTCGAATAATTTGGATAATTATCTTGAGATTTAACAAAAAAATTACGAAAAGCGCTGCCGTGAAGGCAGGAGGTTTTGAGCGCTCGTACAAGCACCTTGTGGGTGGATTCGCATTTTCCAGTTTTAGAAATCAATTGAAGGAATTTTCGACAGCTGTCAAAAATATTCTGAAACTTAGGCGAAACACCAGACTTCATGTCAGTGCTTCAGCTGATCAATTTTTTTTTGGTTAATCCGCTAGAATTTTCTACGGTATCTATGGTCTTGGTGATGCGATCTGGGCAAAATTTTGCACGTAGTTTGGATACATTATTCCTCAGCTAGGTGCAAAATTTCATTCCAATCCGATCAGTAGTTTCGAAACTATCAGAAAAAAAATATTTTGAATGGCCATATTTACGGAACCCCTAGTCTAATTTTGCTCATTGATTACCCAACAAACCAAACGCCATCGGCAAACATTCGGCCGCCAGCCGGCACGGACGGTTCTCTGGTGGCTGTCGTAGCCAGATCTGGACCTCCGCCGGCCCAATTCCGGTATACCGTTCCTTATGTACAATGAATTGGCCCTTACTCGGCAACTCAGCGGCAAGCCGAGAGCGGACACCCGCTATCGGGCCGAAACCGATCCGCAAGATGTGTTGTCGACTGTATGGTCCATCTTGCGGACGAATTGGGCGTTGGCCCTGTCAGCGACTGACATCGTGACATCCTATAATCCTATCATTCAGTCAATGGCGGGCGGCCGTTGTGCATGTGTCGGTTGTGTGCGTTCGGTGTTTTCTCTTTAAATTTTTCATTCGAGTTGTTTGTTGTTTTTATATAAGGTGATTTGCGTGCCGTAATAATGATGATTATCAATTATTATATTTGATAATGTTTGTGTTTCTTTGTGAAAGGCTACTGCGACGGTTAGTGTCGTATTCCGATTTCAAGAAAGCGCAGACGGAAGGCAACAAGTAAACAACGAAAGTGTTCCAGCCCCGGACGTATTTATTATGATGGATATAATGAACGAAACAATATTTTTTAAGCTTGTAACTAGAGTATTTTGTTTAAGTGGTTTTTTTATTTTTTTACTATTAGAATCTTGTATTTATTTTTCAAGTACATTTGTAGCTCCCATTCACATATTCTTGTCATATGATGTGAGCTACAAAAAAAAAATATAAATATTTTTTGTTGTTATTTCAATGTAGGGTTTCCAAGCCGATTCTTATATAATAATTTCTTGCTGATATCAATATAAATATAGTTTTATTTTTTTGGTCAAGTTTCATAACTTTGCGCATTTTGTTCATGATGTTTACATATTTTCCGTCATTTCTAATATGTTGGGAAATATTTTTTTTTTTGTATTTGTTCTGAGCTGTAGATGTTGACACATCCCAGAAATGTATACTAAAAGATTAAGTTAAGTTATTCTGTGAATATTCAACTTTTTTCGTCGTGTGATTAATAAATGGTCTGATGTTTTATAAAAGTGTTTAATTCCTAATTCCGTTGATACGTATCAACGGACCTACGCTCAAAAATTTCAGCCAACTACGACCATATTTTATTGAACACCCGATAGAATGTTTGCCAAAAGAAAAAACATTTCTCAATCAGAAACAAATATTTTGAGGTGCCTGTGCATTCGTCTGGACGATAAATGGTGGCTAACAAGAGGATTGCACCTTGTGAGCCACCGATGGCTTGCCGTGCATTCACCGGCTACCAACTATCTACCTTCGGCCCGTCGTCGGTTATTCAGAGGTTTCGCCGAGGCTGAATGGTTGGCTAGCCGACTCTCAGCCACCTTACGGCCTGGCGGACATGCCCTACCCACACGCCGAGCCGGGAGCAGTAAACGGGCCGAATGCGGCAGCTCGGCAAACCGCTTTCGTCCCATTGTCGGGCCAGCCAGTCTGTGTTTGTTGGGTAACGTGACTGCGATATTCGCGATTCAAACCCACCCTGAAAATTTCAAGTTCCTAGGCCCTTCCGTTCAGAAGTTACAATTTTCTATGGTTTCTATGGTTCTGGTCATGTGATCTGGAGAATTGTAGCTTGAATATATCATTCTCCATTTAAATACAGAATTTCGTGACGATCGAATCTGTAGGTTTGAGATCATCAAGAAAACTAAATTTCAAACGACCATATTTACGGAACCCCTAGAATAATTTTTCTCATAGATGAAAGTCATCACGACATTCCAGAATCTCACCTATCCTGAAAATTTCAAGTCCCTAGGCGTTTCCGTTCAAAAGTTACAATTTTCTATTGTTTCTATGGTTCTGGTCATGCGATCTGGACAAAATTCCACATGTAGCTTGAACACCTCATTCTTCATTTGAATGCAGAGTTTCATCTCGATCGAATCTGTAGTTTCGAAGTAATCAGGAGAACAAAATTTTGAACGGCCATATTTACGGAACCCCTGGTGGAATTCTGCCCATTAACGAACTCAACCGAGGCATTTGGGATCTGAACCTACACTGAAAATTTCAAGTCTCTAGGTTGATCCGTTCGAGAGTTATCGTGCTTACGGACGGACGGACGGACGGACAGACCCGAATTTTCCGACGGATTCGTCATCAGTGAGTCGAACATAGTCGATTGAGACCATTTTCGGCTCAAAATTCGAAAAATACAGACATCGTGACGAAATGATATAGCCCTCGTGTAAGTAGTACCAGCGCTCAAAAAAAAATCAGTTAGTAATAAATATTTGAGAATCATCAAATCGACATATTTTATCCTTGCTACCTCTGTTAGCTACCACAATCGAGAGTTTCGTACAGGAAATTGTTGGGCGTCTCATCAAAATGAAGCTACTCACGGAAAATTAGCTTGATAGTAATCAAGTGCAAAAATGTACCATGGATCCTGGACTATTATACTTCAAAGAGAGAAATCGTATGGATATGGATTTGAAAAATTGAGAAAAGCACTGCCGTGAAGGCAGGAGCTTTTGAGCGCTCATACATGCACCTTGTAAGTGGATTCGCATTTTCCAGTTTTAGAAACCAATTGGAAAGATTTTGACAGCTGTCAAAGAAAATTTCAAACTAAGGCGAAAATCCAGACTTCACGTCAGTGCTCTAGGTGCCCAATTTTTTTTTCGATAATTCGATAGAATTTTCTACAGTATCTATGGTCTTGGTAATGCGATCTGGACTAAATTTCCACGTAGTTTGAATACATTATTCTTCATCTATGTGCGAGATTTCATTCCAATCAAAATTATCAGGAAAAAATAGTTTGAATGGCTATATTCACGGAACCCCTAGTCTAATTTTGCTCATTGATGAACGTAACAGCGAAATTCGCGATCCGAACCTATCCTGAAAATTTCAAGTCCCTAGGCCTTTCCGTTCGAAAGTTATGATGTTATGAAAAAATTCGAGTCTGTCCGTCCGGCCGGCCGTATACACGATAACTCTCGAACGGAATTACCTAGGATCTTCAAATTTTCAGCGTAGGTTCGAATCACGAATGCCGCGGTTAAGTCCGTTATTGGGCAAAATTCGACCAGGGGTTCCGTAAATATGGCCGTTCGTAATTTTGTTCTCCTGATTACTTCAAAACTACTGATTCGATCGAGATGAAATGTTGCACTCAGATCGAGAATACAATATACATACATGTAAGCCTTAATAAAAATGATAATTAATTCCTGATAGGTATTATCATTTATCGTTTATTGCGAACTTCGCTTATAGCGAACTGTTTTTGAAGGTCCCTTGAGGTTCGTTATAAGCGAACATTTCTGTATTTGAATTAGCCCGCCGAACTTTCGACATTTCCATCCTTGGATGCTTCCGTTTCCCTTATTGCCATTGTCATATTGAATCCAGCCCGTTTGATATCTACTGGATTTTATGAGAGATTTAAAAGAGGTGGCTGTATTCGACTCGTTTATGATTGGATTATAAATTCATTAGGCTTCGGTTGTACAACTGGACAGTATGTTGCACATTCTTGCGTTTTTCCCGTTTTTTCTATAACCTCATATTCACCGTGTGACATTGTGCATTTTATTTCAGGTGGTCTGATGACGGTTCTAATGTAATCAAAATCGATCGCCTACAGAATAAAATTCAATTGGAAATAGTATGTTTCTCATTCACGTACATATTCCAGCCGGACCCTGTACTAGACAAGCAATTGTTATTTTTCTCAATTCATTGTTGGATTGCTAGAAATATTTGAGTGGTCAATAATGGAAGTGTTGGAATCATAATAACACAATTATTTTCCGGCGTACCGTAAAAACAGAATCGGAATATATTTCAGTCTCATTCCGAATTTTATGTGACAACTACAACGCGGATACAGAAAACATGTTACTCAGTTTGCAGCCGAATGTTCTTCAGAGCTCGATCAAATGTATCTTGAACTTGATTTGCTTGACCATTAACACTTCGTATCCTCTGATTATTTCTAATGATCCTCTAATAGTTGATGTTCCTATATTAAGAATGATAAGTTTTCGGCTAGAACCGAGCTTTGCGGTAGAATATATTCCAAACATAAATCTCATCCATGTCAACAACAGCGAATTCTTGTACAACTTCCTTGGAAACTTTTTTCGAAGCAGATTCATGAAATCTACCACAAGATACTTGTTTTACGGGAACATTACCCCAGATATGACTACAACGGTTCAAAAGTTCTACGTCAACGATGCTCTATTTCTTGACGTGCCTACAGGAGTGGTTTACACCTATTTTCCTTTCAAATATAAGAATATTCGGAAAATTGATAGCGATCTGGTACAGGTTGGAACTTGTGATAATTTGAGCGATATCAAATCTTTTTCGAATGTAAATTACCAGGATTTCAGAGGCTGGACTTTATCAATCGTGGATTTGAATTGCAGACAAAACAGTTTGGGATACGATACATTGAAGTTAATTGCCGACCATTGGAACATTAATTACCATTTTTCATGTCATTCGGGAGTAGTGTACAGAGATTTGATGGAAGCGCACCAGTTTGATATTTTGTTAACTGATAAACATATGTATCGAAATGTATTTGTTGACGAAACGATTCCTTATCACTTCGATTTCCTTACTATTTTTGTTCTGGCTTCATCGCCCTCAAAATCATGGAAATATCTCACACACACCTTCTCGATTACGGTGTGGTGTACTATCTTAGCAACTTTTATAGTGCTAGCGTCTTCTTGGGTTTTTGTCCGAGTATGTGTTCGGAATCAACAACGAATATCGAGGAGATTCATGTTTCCATTCAACTCAAGAACTATGGATTCTTCTTCCGAATCGATTTTGATCGTTTTTCTCATTCTATTCGAATTTTTCATCGGAACTGCCTACGAAGGAAAGTTATTTGACATCGGAAAACTAACAGAGGTTCAAGATTACAAGATTTCGACAGAAGACATCGTGAATCGAACTCCCAAAATAAGTTATTCAACCAAAATGCCTATGAATCGAATGAACCTGACTCCTGTCGAACAGACACTTAGATGTACAGAACTGGAAGATTGTATACAAAGCGTCATTTCCAAGAGAAGCTTTGGTGTGGTATTGTTCGACCAAATTCATGAACGACTGCTACAAAGTTATGAGAATGAAACTGTAAGGTTCCATAAAGTAACTCCCCCTATCCACAGCAATTTAATGCTAGTTTTGATTTTCGCCAGAGGGCATCCCCTCGTTGGCGTTTTCAACAAATATCTGCGATTATTCACAGAGAATGGTATAATGAAACGTTTAAGAGAAAAATATCGTTCGTTACCTACAGATAGAGCGAGAGCAACTCGTAAGTTGGGTTTAAGACATATGGAAGCAGCCTTCGTTTTCTTTGGTATTGGAATGACGATAAGTCTGATGGTATTTCTTGTTGAATTCAAAACGCTCATTCAGTTCCGAATTCGACTTGAGGATTGACGAAAACATCGCATGGATTTGGTTGAAGGCACCGAAACGCTCAGAAGAAAAAACCGCACAAAAGAGAAAATCTCAGGATGGAGCAGTTCATTTGAGATGGAATGGAGAGGTTGCAGATACATTCACTTCACCCGAAAATCTGGAGTTTTGCTCGTTCACGTAATCGGACAAATGCAGATGGTTCATGGCACTCATCCATAAATTGTTTGCAATATCTTCGTCTTCATGAATTAAATTCAATTTTTCTTCACAAAACCGTCTTCGACTCATATTATATGATGCTTAAAAAGCTGAACAACGATTTGGATGATGGATGTGCTATTTCTATCGTCTATGAAATATCTAATTTCCAACTAAGAAGTGGCAACGCGTATGGAATAAGGACGGCATTCAGATCCGCACACCACAAGATCGGTTTTTAACGAAAAGTTAGTATCCGGACACAAAAAATTGAATACACTCAATAAACTGTTAGTATGGTAGAAAATACATAGCAGAGATCAAACGTCCCTCGAATTGATTCGATAAGGGTTATATTACGATGAGTGCCTTTGTGAAAACAAACACCTGGGTGAAAAGATCAAACAACCGTCCCAAAAAATGAGCATGTTTTATGGTTCAATCTGCCTCGCACTAGAGGCAAAATGCATAAGGATCGTACTGAAGAAGGGCCTACATTGACGGCAGGTACAAGGCAATTTTGACGGGAATTGAAACACGATTCAAAGGGAATCGGTAGATATTAACGACGATCTGTCTTTACACCTTTATACACTTGATATATATTTCCTGTAGTATGCACTGTCCTTGGATTCTCAGATTTCTTCATCGTCGCTGACGAAGTATCTACGCATTTCGATTTACATTTTTTCATCGCACCTTCGATTCCTGTTCATTTGAAAATGCGAAAAGCCTGCACTTATCAACTACAAGGTCCATTGAAGGCATTGTGTCCATCAATGAATTATTTTTAGAATCACTTTTCACCCTGCCCTACCCGGTATGTGTTGAATAATAGCTGAATAGCAATTTTGGAATTGCGAAAAAAGAGAGGAACCGGGGGGCGCGAAGCGCCCCCGCGTTTTCGAGAGGGAGAAACGGGCTTTCCTACGGTACTCGAAAAGATGCCTATTTCGAAATCCAAACGAACGAAAATAACGTTAGGAAAAGGTCAAAAACTCGAAAAGATGCCAAAAGTTGCCGCCGAACTATTGTATAGGCTTTTGATCCGCGGCGTCTCGGGGATCGAAAGCTGTCGAATTATCATCTCAAAGGACACGAGGTCTCCTTAAAGTAATTTCGACAAAATTTCATCCACCGGTTTACGCAAGAACTCGATTTGAAAAAGTACGATTTTTGACCCTACTTCAACTATGAATTTTTATGAAACATAAATCTATAATGAAAATTTGTATTGATGTTAATATAATTTATGCGAACCGCTTCATTTTTATTTACATTACAACAAAAAGTTTACTCGACCCAGATAATATGTTCCATAATTCCATTGTTATCAGAAGGCTTCACTCCAGATTTTGTGTTACAAATATATGTATTGAAAGGCTTAAGGTTAGTATTTAAGTTAGTATTTTAACATAGATATGTTGTAGATTTACAAAAATGTTCATCATTCCCACATCAGTTCGCTTATTCCATCGATATTCCGCAAAATATCTCCATTAATTCCCAAAAAATGATATTTGAATTGCAATACCTAAAGAATTTTTGGGGTAAGAGGTATGCGGTAAAGAATATCATTCGATGGAGTAATATTTATATCAATAATATACGAAGTTAGGGATGGTGGACATGAAAAATTTTTTTTTATTCGCTAGTTAAATGCAACAATGAGATGGAGTCACCATGTTGCTTTCATAAGTGGAAAAATAAGAAAATTGTTCCACAAATTCTATCAACTCAGAGAAATCCTCAATAAGAACATTTTGTTCGTTTTATATACTTCCCTCGTCCAGTCAATTCTAAGATATTGCATAATCGTTTGGGGTGGCGCTTATGATAGGAATTTTCACATCTTGGAAGTTACTCAGAATACGGTAATCAAAATAATGCTCAATAACCCAGACTTTTTTCAACTGAGGAGCTGTATGTTTGTAACCGGCTGTTGAATCTGCGCAACCTATATTGTCTAGGCTGCTTAATATATTTACCAAAAATAAAGCATCTTTTTCCATCGCTAACCCACAATTATAAAACCAGAGCTAATGAATCACAAAATCTGAAAATACCACTTTTCAACAGAAACGCGAATCAGAGGTTCTTGCTTTTCCTGTTGCCCAAAATGAACAACATCCTGCAGGTTGATGAGAGATGAGAGATCTCTTGAGTACAATAACTATAAAATTTATAACAAAAAATTAAAGAATTTCATAATTTGTAATCCGTCTATCTTTAGAGGACTTTTCGTCATTTGAACATCTTTCCATTTAATTCCTTGCACTCATCGATTCACCTTATTATTTCCTTGCTTGATCACCCATGTGTTAATGAATTATTTTTGGTAGTTTTTGATATTTATGTAAGTAACTTTGGTAGGTAAGTTAGGGATATATTGAGCTTGTGCCTAACATTGTATCAGAGAAAAGTAGCACACAAACTTTAGTTTAGGTCGAATTCTCTGATATTTGAGATACATCCATTTAATGAGCAGTGGAGAAGGTTGTTACAGCTTTTCATCGGGATAGGCCAAATACAAATATTTTTGGAAGGTATAGTTTGGCAAGTATAATAGATTTTTTTGTCATTAAGAGTTTTCAATTTATTTTTGTCCAGCCAGATAGTAAAACGCGGATATTGAATAATGATGAGGCAATCATTACAATGATGGAGTTGGCCAAGGGATCAAGTTTTTCAATTTTCAGGCCGATATAAGACCGATGAATAAGAACTTAGATGATATGACAATTCTATCGCCCTATCAGATAGTTCCGACCATTCATTTGATGAATGGTTGTTTTCGGGCAAGTGGCGGCCGCTCAGAGGAGGCAGGGCCTCCCCAAATGTTTACTTTATATTTCATTCTCAGTTCAAGTTCAACTACGTTAACCTAAATCATTAGAATATTCAAATTTCTTAATGTTTTTTAATCCAATATCTCATCACATTTATACTCCATACATTGTCCGCAACAGACTTCAAAACTGAGAAGATTTCGCATCGCTGCACAGTACTACAGGCATGCGATGCGCTTAAGAATACAGCAGACTGCAGTCGCAGAGGCCCACATCCTCATGTCCAGATTCTCTCGAATGTAAAATTTCAAATTTCTCCTGATACAAAGCAGCGGCCATCCTAAATTCGAGCTGTATACCACGTGACGGAGGCAGATTTCCCCTCGCATATTCGTTTATCCCGATCGACCCGAATATGAACGATCAACGATCGGTATGGTATGACTATTGACTATTCACTATTATCAGTTCGCCATAGTTTGTAGGTAGGATATTGGTTGGCTATTCAGATACATATATTTTATCTAGAAAAATGGGAACGGTAACCAGAAATGAAAATTGCAATGTCGGTAGGGAACTTAGAGTAACTGAAGTTGTTCTATTGTTGATTTTATTCTGAAGGAAAAGTTCAGCCAAATTCCTTACGATGACACAATTTTCATCACTAAAACTAAAGGTGTGTACAGACATGCTCCGAATATCGTACCGAACCGTGTCGCGTACCCCGCGAGAGCGAATCAAATTCACGAATTCAAATTGCACCTCTACGTGCGATGAATTTGATTCGCTCTCGCGGGGTACACGACACGGTTCGGTGCGATATTCGGAGCATGTCTGTACACACCTTAAGAAGACACCTCAGCTTGCTGCGCAAAATTTTATTGTCAATTCCAAAAATTATCGTTCCTTCTACGTACAATGGTACAATAAATGCGAGTGGCTAACAGGAAGTACCTACAGCTCGAAATAAATTATTTTGTTAGTTTCGCTTATTTTTCTCCGACGATTAAGAAAACAATGTGTGGTCCAAATTAGGGTATTCGGATTTCAAAAATTTACAGAGGTGTATTGAAAGACAAAGCTGATCGAAATCTCACTTCGGGGCATAAATTAAATTCAAATCATTCGGAAAGCTCAATATTGTAAATTAACTTGATCAGGGTCATAAGCGAACTAACATTTAGAAAATGGGTCGGAAATTTTTTTGGGGAAATGTTTCTTTTGATTTAGGTACAGTCGCATCTCATAATATTTAATTGTAATTAGTAGTATAAGGCCCTATCTATACATGATTTATTGTTCAGTTTAATTTTTTTTTCAACTAATTTGTGGATACTGTTTTTGGGATTTTTCTCCTGTTGATGTCCCTAATTTGAATAATAAATAAAAATCAAAGATCAACTATATCTAGTGATATACCTAAATTTTTAGCTTGGCCTCCTCTGTTTGAAAGCTCACGAGCCGCCACTGTTTCGGGCATGAATAGGTATGTTCCTCGGTATGTTCTAATTGAAAGATGAATATTTGCTTGTTCGGTAACACCGCCTTCTGTTCAATCTCTCTTTAGTATGTATTCCCGAGTAGATGGAAGATGACATTATGTTATCCCAATACCTAAAACGTCGATAGAAATAATGTGAAGAGCTATAGGCTCATATGGATGTTGGATATTTTTGGTAAGGTCCACGAGTATTTCGTTCATAATATGATTGGTATGATCATGAGTTCTGTCAAATCCTTGATAATACCGTAGCAGCATAGTGTCATGCCATTGTCGTGTACTCTAAATAATAATAATAATAATAACCCTTTCGGCCCTGACGGTGGCATTTGCCACCACTGACTTCACAGAGTTCAACATACACCTAGCAAGTTTATTTGAAGACCTGGTGGTGGAATTTGCCACTACTTAATAGTTCCCATACGAAAACTGAGAACTACCTCATATTTGTTGAAAAACATGCTAGAAGGTTGCTTGTAAGCAGATTTATAAAAAAAAAATTATTTTCATATGAGATATAAAAAAGACTGTAAATTGATAGTTGATAAACTTATGATAATAATAATAATAATAATAATAAAATCAAAAAGTCAGGGCTGAGAGGGCTAAATATACTATCGAAGCGATTGCCTGGTACAAATTGTTTCTGCGCACACAGATTTTCAGAAGGGCTTAGATGAATTGGATCGAAGTTTTTTGATTGGTAAATTGGCTGAAATTGGTGTACATGGTGACCTGCTGCGGTGGCTGCCCTCTAATGTGAATAACACAGGCCTACCGGCATTTTGGTGTCAGAGATGTTGTAGCCTTTTCTCATTGATTTCGATGTGCTGATTCCAAAAAGCAAAGCCGTTCTGCCCTATCAGTTCCCAAAATTGAGTTAGTCATGCTATACCTTGTATACTCCGTTTAAGAATTATTGACATCTCGGTTGGCTGTGAAAAATCGAATTTAAGTTGGTAATAGACTATTCAGTAATATTTTGGGTTGCTGAATTCAGGTTGGTATAGGAATAACACTAACATTACCCATAGAAATCTTGCTTTGATGATTTTATCGAAGATATTGGTGAATATGTAATTATAAAAATTTGCTCTGAATTTGAGTATTTTTTGTCTTATGCTATTAAAATGGCTGGAATTCACCAGGATACATCGCGCCTAACAAGAGAACGCCAGGCGGTTTGTCGGTGTTACTTCGAGTTTTTCAAAGATTTGCCATATATTTCCGCTAGTGTTTCAGGTAAACGGTTATTCACCGACTCAAAGTGTATTCTGATTGATCAATGTCTCTTAAATTTTCAGATTTCACCAAGCCCTGTCCGTAGAATATTAGCATGTTATTATAGCCTGGAATTAGCAGTGGAAGAAATTCTGTGCGATATGATTATTATTCCTTCAAAGAGACATTGAATGACTTTGTTTTTGCTAGAATTAAAAACAATGAATATATCAGTTTAGATATCCTTCTCGAACTGGCCAAATAGCACCTAGATTTCAATTGATCGAAGTCAACATTATATTATGTATATCATAAAAAAATTGGATACAAATACAAAAAAGAAAATTCTTACTGATAAACAGAAAAATATAATAAATATAATACGATATTGTGATAAATACCGAGAATACATGGAACAAAACGTAAAATTCATTTATCCAGATGAAATTTGGATATTCGAAAACGGTATTCAAATTTGTCAGTGGACACTAGAAAATAATCCAAAAGGTATGCCGAGTATATTCAAGGGTAAAGGCAGAAGGTGCACTATTTTGAATGCTGGAACAATTGATGGATTTTTACCTGGATGTGATCCGATTCTTGACAGTGGTATTAATGATAAGGATTACTATGAATGGTGAATTATTTCATACATGGGTTATTGAAATATTGAAACCTTCCCTGCAAAAGGATGCCCATCAATAGGATTATGTCAGCTTATTCAATAAACACATCCAAATCACTACACTACGTGGAAACAAAGTTTTCAATATTTCAATCTTTGCTCTTGTATCATTCATAGATATTTTAAGTTTATTTATTATACTTATACTGTATAGTACCTACCCTGTTCACATTCCCTCTGCTAATACACATACTATATTGTTCCCAATTCAAAAGTATACTGAATAATTGTAAAATTTCATGTCAAAATTCTTCATGTACTACATAGATTCTTAATTTTTGTTTCTCTCTTATTTTAATAATAATATATGTCGTAGACTAAGGAGACAACTCAAAAAAGGTCCATTTTGTGTAAGTGACGGCATTGAACTCAGGAAGTATCCCTTTCCTTACGTGCAATATCAGAATCACTCTAGTTGGCCTCTCCGCCACATAAGAGACTGTTCGTGAAAAAAAAATTACGAAAAGCACTGCCGTGAAGGCAGGAGCTTTTGAGCGCTCGTACATGCACCTTGTAGGTAGATTCGCATTTTCCAGTTTTAGAAATCAATTGAAGGAATTTTTGACCGCTGTCAAAAAAATTCTGAAACTTAGGCGAAACTCCAGACTTCATGTCGGTGCTTCAGCTGATCAATTTTGTTTCGATAATTCGCTAGAATTTTCTACGGTATCTATGGTCTTGGTGATGCCATCTGGACAAAATTTTGCACGTAGTTTGAATACATTATTCCTCAGCTAGGTGCATAATTTCATTCCAATCCGATCAGTAGTTTCGAAACTATCAGAAAAAAAATATTTTGAACGGCCATATTTACGGAACCCCTAGTCTAATTTTGCTCATTGATGAACGTGACCGTGAAATTTGCGATCCAAACCCACCCTGAAAATTTCAAGTTCCTAGGCCTTTCCGTTCAAAAGTTAGGATTTTCTATGGTTTCTATGGTTCTGGTCATGCGATCTGGACAAAATATTGCTTCAATATATCATTCTCGATTGAAATACAAAATTTCATCTCGATCGAATCCGTAGTTTCGAATTTATCGAGAAAACAAAATTTCAAACGACCGTATTTACGGAACCCCTTGTATAATGTTGCTCATAGATGAACGTGATCACGACATTCAAGATCCACACCTATCCTGAAAATTTCAAGTCTCTACGCCTTTCCGTTCAAAAGTTACAATTTTCTATGGTTTCTATGGTTCTGGTCATGCGATCTGGACAAAATTTCACATGTACCTTGAACACCTCATTCTTCATTTGAGTGCAAAGTTTCAACTCGATCGAATCTGTAGTTTCGAAGTAATCAGGGAAACAAAACTTTGAACGGCCATATTTACGGAACCCATGGTGGAATTTGGCCCATTAACGAACTTAACCGAGGCATTCGGGATCTGAACCTACCCTGAAAATTTCAAGTTTCTAGGACATTCCGTTCGAGAGTTATCGTGTATACGGCCGGACGGACGGACGGCCGGACGGACGGCCGGACGGACGGCCGGACGGACAGACTCGAATTTTCCGACGGATTCGTCATCAGTGAGTCGAACATAGTCGTTTGAGACCATTTTCGGCTCAAAATTCGAAAAATACAGACATCGTGACGAAATGATATAGCCCTCGTGTAAGTAGTACGAGCGCTCAAAAAGGTTACATTTCAAATTTTTTGGAAAAACAGTGGAATATCCAACCACGATGGGAAAAATTGCATTAATTGAATATTGGGTGCTAGAGTTATAATGTTCAAATGGATTGCTGCAGTTATTACGAATGTTCAGCGTGTTAAATTGAGTAAGTACACAAAAGTATAGAACGAAAACTTCGGTAAACCAAAACTTCAAATACGATTTTCCAACATAATCAATTTTTGAGTTGTCTCCTTATTCTACGACGGGTGCGATATTATATCGAATGAAACTGTTTGGGTAACGCATCGTAGATCTTCATGCACATGTATTTCACATTATTCTGTGCTAGTGTCAATTGTTGCCTCGGGTATATATAAGGATCAATTTTCCAAGTTGGGTTTTTGTTCAGAAACGGTTCAAATAGTTCACTGTGGCTTTGTAGGAATATAACATACTTCAGCACATATATTGCTGTTAACGTCAGGATTTTATTCCTTTTCAAAACACTTCTACAAGTCTCTCTATATTTCATTCTATACATAGCTCGGATTGCTTGCTTTTGTGTTTTAAATATTTTTTTCCGATGTACTGTTTCCCCAGTAAACAATGCCATATGAAAGGGTTGACTGAAAATTGGCTGTGTATAGGAGCTCCAATGTATCTTGTTGGATATGGTATTTCATACCATTGAGCGTGTAGATTATGGTGGTGAGTTTCCTGTTCAAGTTTTCTATTTGGGGGTTCCATTTCTTAATATATATATAACGTTGAACCTGAATTCCCATTTTTAAACTGCAGTCGTAATATTCCGGCTTAATTAATAATTATTCGATAATTCGTATACTGAACACTTTTCTAGGTTATATTTATGTTTTATTTATTTCTATGATTAAAACAGTAACTTTTTTGTAACTAGAAATAAAGCCTCGACTGGACGTTCATGGCCTGCTTCGATGTCAATAATTCTTAAATCAACTATATAAGTGAAGCCTGAAAAATGATTACCATAGTTACTGAATAAAACCCCTCAATTTCTTATTATTTTCAATTCCAAAATGTGAGTAATACTCGAAATAATGAAGGTGAGCAATGCCATATTAAAAAAAATATATAAAAAGCACTACCGTGAAGTCAGGAGCGTTTGAGCGCTCGTTTATCCACCTTGTTGGTAGATTCGCATTTCCCAGTTTTAGAAACCAATTGGAAAATTTTTTGACAGCTGTCAAATGAAATTTCAAACTAAGGCGAAACTCCAGACTTCACGACATTGCTGAGTGACCAATTTTGTTTTCGATAATTCGCTAGAATTTTCTACAGTATCTATGGTCTTGGCGATGCGATCTGGACAAAATTTCGCACGAAGTTTGAATACATCATTCCCCATCTATGTGCAAAATTTCATTCCAATCCAATCAGTGTTTTCGAAATTATCAAGAAAACTAAATTTCAAACGACCATATTTACGGAACCCCCAGTCTAATTCTGCTCATTGATAAACGTGACCGCGACATTCGAGATCCACACCTATCCTGAAAATTTCAAGTCCCTAGGCCCTTCTGTTCGAAAGTTATAATTTTCTATGATTCCTATGGTTCTAGTCATGTGATCTCGAAAAAATGTAGCTTGAATATTAAATTCTCCATTAACCCCCTCAACCACTAATCATACTTTACAGAGACGGCACGACCTCATCCGATTCGTCAGATGACCTCTCCCTTTCAACTTCTGCCATTGCCTTTTCACGTAATTCATCACCGTACCGCACTGACTTAGTACCCTAAAGTTGATTGTCGTGCATCGTCTGGTTTTCGAGATATCATCAGTGAAAGATCGATTGCCGTCTCGCAGACGTATAGTTAGAGTTAACGTAACAATAGAAAGTAAAATGAAGAGCTGAAATATACCTGAAACTAGAGTGGAAACATTTGAAAAAAGGAAAATTTGTTCTCGTGATTCTTCTACGTCCAAGGGCGTAGATCTTTTTTTTTCCTTGAGGGGGGGGGGGGGGGGGGGTCGATAAAAAAGTTCGTCAGGCACCCATCGAGTCTTGGCGATAATTCTGAAACTTTATATTTCAGAAGTCTTGGGGGGTAATATACCCAGTACTCCCCCTTATCTACGCCCTTGAGAACGGCATTTGTTTGTCACGAATGCCAAAATCCAATTTGCCTGAGTGTGCGAAAAAGTGTGTCCGGATTGTGTATCAAATTCATAATAGACAGGCTTTGTCAGTTTTTTCAAAATACTTTTTTTTTGGCCTATATTTTTGACTACATTTCAGTTCAACTCTCATTGTATCAAGAGTAATAAAAAATTCACATATTTTAAGAATATTTCAATTTAATTTCAGTTGTTCAAAAGATCGATGTTAAAATGCTGAATATTTGGAAATCCTTCGGAAATTTGTGATTTTCATTGAATATCGAACTTTTTTTTCCATTTCTGAGCATAATTTCCACCTCTGGAATAATAAAGAGAACATAAACAGTTTACAAAGTAAAACTATGGAAACTTGAAGTTATATGACTATTTATATATAGACGTATGTGAGACGTATAGTTAGTGACAACGTTACATATTTGATATGTTAGTAGATAAGAGTTACAATACAAAATTTCGTCACGATCGAATCCGTAGTTTTGAAATTATCAAGAAAACTAAATTTCAAACGACCATATTTACGGAACCCCTAGTCCGATTTTGATAAACGTGTCCGCGACATTCGAGATCCACACCTAACCTGAAAATTTCAAGTCCCTAGGCCTTTCAATTCGAAAGTTATAATTTTCCATGGTTCCTATGGTTCTGGTCATGTGATCTTGGGAAAATGTAGCTTGAATATACCATTCTCCATTAAAATACAGAATTTCGTCACGATCGAATCCGTAGCTTTGAAATTATCAAGAAAACTTAATTTCAAACGACCATATCTCCAGAAGCCCTAGTCTAATGTTGCTCATTGATGAACGTGACTGCGACATTCGAGATCCACACCTATCTTGAAAATTTCAAGTCCCTAGGCATTCCCGTTCGAAAGTTTCAATTTGCTTGATTTCTATGGTTCTGGTCATGCGGACAAAATTTCGCATGTAGCTTGAACATGTCATTCTCCATCTGAGTGCAAAATTTTATCTCGATCGAATCAGTAGTTTCAAAGTAATCAGGAGAACAAAATTTAGAACGGTCATATTTACGGAACCCCTGGACGAATTTTGCCTAATAACGAACTTAATCCATTCGAGATTCGAACCTACCCTGAAAAGTTTTTGGGTCGTTCCGTTATCGAGTTATCTTGTATACGGCCGGGCGGACAGGCTCGAATTTTTCGACGGATTCGTCATCAGTGATACAAACCTTGTCGATTGAGACCATTTTCGGCTCAAAATTCGAAAAACACAGACATCTTGACGAAATGATATAGTCCTCGTGTAAAGTGAACCCTCAAGAACGGTTCAAATTTTTCATCAGATGAAAAACCTAAATAAGAACAGTTGCAATTTTTCTGGCACCGAATTGGAAATATGATGGCCTGTGTAATAGATCTCAAATCATAGTCGTTATGAATTTTTTCACTATCGTTCTCTGGTACTTTTGGCCTCAGAGTTCACTTCTCGGGCCTCTTTTTGTACTTTACTCTGAATGAAATTGGTTCTAGCTTCAGCTTCTATTAATTTATGTTGTTTACAGAAGATATTGGGATATTTTACCATACTGGTGATGTTTCGAACTAGCCAAATTTTCAATGGGATATACAGGGTGTTTTCAAAGGTGGGGCTTTTTTTGACAGTTGCTACATTTCATCAAAATAAGTCAATATTCCAAATATCCTTTATATAAAACATTCATCAGGGCCGAGTATTTCGAAATCAAAGTTACCCGCGAATCTGAGAAATTTCCAGCCCAGATCTGATTTTGGGACGTTTTGAGGTTTAAATGTGTTTTTCAAATGCTGAATGCATTTAATAACAGGAAATCATCTGACAGAGTGTATGATTTTTGTGACTTTAGGTGGATAGGACGTAGTGAGTCAATTTCTTGGCCTACACGCTCCCTGGATCTCAACCCCTGTGATTTCTTCTTTTGTGGTAATTTGAAAACATTAGTGTATAGTAACGGTGAGGTGACTAGTGTTCAAGAACTAAAACAACGCATTGAGAATGCTTGCGACATGTAATAATTCGTTATTACGCCGGGCAAGACTTTGTGCACATCAAACGAATGGTGACTATTTCTGTAAACAATTTGGATCGATTTCATCGGTGAGTTTGTGAACTTCCTAATTTTTTTTATAGGCCTTTTCCAATTAGTAATTTTTCTTCTCCTTAGTTCAAGTTGAAAGAGAATATACAAATTTGCGATAAAATCCAGCACTTTATTTACTTGCTGGAATGCATACGGCACCGTGATTCATTGCAGATCTCCTAACAGAGAGATAACACGATCCAGAGTTGTATTAAGATATTGATCTTACTTTTTTCAAATTTAATAATTTATATGATCAACTTCCGACGAAATGATCTATTTTGATGAGTTTTAACAATTGTCAAAAAAAGCCTGATTTTAAAAAACACCCTGTATATGCTTTTTACGATCATTTTAGGAAAAACTGACTGTTGTTGCATAACTTCTTGTCACAAAATAAATATGCATCAGCGGTCTCGGCATAATATTTGATACAGAATTGATATTCGAGTCGAATATGTTGTACCCAAAACCAACCAGATGCAAGAATGGTGATAAGATCTTGTAAGTACTTTTACTTCTGGTGCAGCTTTGAAAACTCAATTTTTTTATACAAGTATGCTTCGTTGTTGATGTCAGATGAACATAAGCGGCACATGCAGACCTCATATTCTAAAACTCTAGGCCTTTTATTTCGAAAGTTACCGTGTTCACAGCTTGACGGACATAACTGAATTTGGCCACGAATTCTTCATCTGCCTAATCGTTTTAGACCATTCCCCACTCAAAATTCGAAAATTACAGACATTTGGACAAAATGATAACGCTCTTGTTCATAAAAACAAGTGCACAAAAAATGAAAAAATAGTTGTTTAGAAAGATTTCGAAGGTACGGATCAGCCGGTTGATAAAAATTTGTGCGTCTTCTTGTCCTAGGCATACTTGAAAAACCATGCTTTACGGAACTCAAATGCTTACTCTGGTGAAGACGTTCATAATCGCCTAGTAAGTGAAACACAGATTGTGACAATGTAAAAAATTTACGAAAAGCACTGCCGTGAAGTCAGGAGCTTTTGAGCGCTCGTACAACCACCTTGTAGGTAGATTCGCATTTTCCAGTTTTAGAAATCAATTGAAGGGATTTTCGACAGCTGTCAAAAAAATTCTCAAACTCAGGCAAAACTCCAGACTTCATGTCAGTGCTTCAGCTGACCAATTTTTTTTCGATAATTCGCTAGAATTTTCTACGGTATCTATGTACTTGCTGATGCGATCTGGACAAAATTTCGCACGTAGTTTGAATACATTATTCTTCATCTATGTGTGAAATTTCATTCCAATCCAATGAGTAGTTTCGAAACTATCAGGAAAAAATATTTTGAACGGTCATATTCACGGAACCCCTAGTCTTATTTTGCTACAAGTTCCTTGGCCTTTCCGTTCAAAAGTTACAATTTTCTATGGTTTCTATGGTTCTGGTCATGCGATCTGGACAAAATATTGCTTTAATATATCATTCTCGATTAAAATACAAAATTTCATCTCGATTGAATCCGTAGTTTCGAAATTATCGAGAAAACAAAATTTCAAACGACCATATTTACGGAACCCCTAGTATAATTTTGCTCATAGATGAACGTGATCACGACATTCGATATCCACTCCTATCCTGAAAATTTCAAGTCCCTAGGCGTTTCCGTTCAAAAGTTACAATTTTCTATGGTTTCTATAGTTCTGGTCATGCGATCTGGACAAAATTTCACATGTAGCTTGAACACCTCATTCTCCATTTGAGTGCAAAATTTCATCTCGATCAAATCTGTAGTTTTCAAGTTATCAGAGGAACAAAACTTTGAACGGCCATATTTACGGAACCCCTCGTGGAATTCTGCCCATCAACAAACTCAACCTAGGCATTTGGGATCTGAACCTACACTGAAAATTTCAAGTCTCTAGGTAGTTCCGTTCGAGAGTTATCGTGCTTACGGATGGCCGGACGGACAGACTCGAATTTTTCGACGGATTCGTCATCAGTGAGTTGAACATGGTCGATTGAGACCATTTTCGGCTCGAAATTCTTAAAATACAGACATCGTGACGAAATGATATAGCCCTCGTGTAAGTAGTACGAGCACTCAAAAATCAATATACTGATATGGCTGAAATACTCATAATTTTTTTTTTTTACGAAAACAAGAAATATTTGAGATATCCTGATATATAATGGGTATCTTCCTTCTACGTCACTCAATACATTTTATTATCGGATATCATCGAACATGAATAATTCCTAAGAAAATATTCTGAAACCACGAAGAATAAAAGCCACTACAAGTAGATATCGGATGGAATGCGAAATACTGCACTTTTTCGTCGAATTGTTTCTGCGAAAACCCGAAATTCTGAGAGTCGGCCGGCGCCAATTTCCAGCGAGAAACGTCAATTATTCTTTTCGGCAAAGTACACAACAACGTCGAACTGTTCCCAGAAACAAATCATCCACACCGAGAGAATTGTGGAGAATATGGGTCAGCCATAAATGATTTATGAACATTAATCCGCTTTTTCGGTCCTTTTCTATCATTCTTTCCAAAAGGATTCGGTTTTTGTTCTTTTTCCCGTTTCGAAAGGAAAAGATAAATAATGATCAACAATAAACGTAGGTCATTAAGGATCAAGAAACCTTGATTGAGGAAAAAAGGTGATTCAATTTCCATATTGTTTTCGTAGAATCTTAACTGTGTCAGCTCTTTTGAGTACATAGTATTCGAGAAAAGCACTTAGTGAAGTCAGGAGGTTTTTTGCTCTTATTTCAGCTATTTTATTTTCATAAACTTCAAGAGATGGAATCGCCGAATTATATGGAATATATCAGAATAATTCAATTTCCTTTTCACGTGGAACAGCTGGTAAACTGATTTCTGACACAACTCATGTAGACAAACAATTTCAACAGATTATGGCGAATAAATTTTGAGATACCGAAGTTATCAGAAAGATTATTTTTCTATTCTTCTAGTAATACGATCCTTACGAATTTTCACATAAACGAAGGGTTGAATTTTTAGGCTCAATAATTCGAAAAATACCGATCCGAACGAATTGAAAATTTATAATAAGTCGTAAGATAACGACACGAAGGTTCATGTCGAATCTATCACTAGTAGATTTTTGAATTTTTGTTTTCAAAACTTCGTCATCACAGAAACTATGCATCATACCATGCTGAAAATCAAGATGAATAAAATGAGTTATGTGGATCCCGATTCTTGTTGTTCCACGTGGAGAGAGGATTGAGTTTCTGAGCGCTCGTACTACTTACACGAGGGCTATATCATTTCGTCACGATGTCTGTATTTTTCGAATTTTGTGCCGAAAATGGTCTCAATCGACTATGTTCGACTCACTGATGACGAATCTGTCGAAAAATTCGAGTCTGTCCGTCCGTCCGGCCGTCCGTAAGCACGATAACTCTCGAACGGATCAACCTAGAGACTTGAAATTTTTAGTGTAGGTTCAGATCCCAAATGCCTCGGTTGAGTTCGTTAATGGGCAGAATTCCACCAGGGATTCCGTAAATATGGCCGTTCAAAATGTTGTTCTCCTGATAACTTCGAAACTACAGATTCGATCGAGATGAAACTTTGCACTCAAATGGAAAATGAGGTATGAGCTACATGTGAAATTTTCAGGATAGGTTTGGACCTCGAATGTGATCACGTTCATCTATGAGCAAAATTATACTAGGGGTTCCGTAAATATGGTCGTTTGAAATTTTGTTTTCTTGATAATTTCAAAACTACAGATTCGATCGAGATGAAATTTTGTATTTTAATCGAGAATGATATATTAAAGCAATATTTTGTCCAGATCGCATTACCAGAACTATAGAAACCATAGAAAATTGTAACTTTTGAAAGGAAAGGCCTAGGAACTTGAAATTTTCAGGGTGGGTTTGGATCGCGAATATCGCGGTCACGTTCATCAATGAGCAAAATTAGACTAGGGTTTCCGTGAATACGGTCGTTTGAGATTTTATTTTCTCGATAATTTCGAATCTACGGATTCGATCGAGATGAAATTTTGTATTTCAATCGAGAATGATATATTAAAGCAATATTTTGTCCAGATCGCATGACCAGAACCATAGAAACCATAGAAAATTGTAACTTTTGAACGGAAAGGCCTAGGAACTTGAAATTTTCAGGGTGGGTTTGGATCGCGAATATCGCGGTCACGTTCATCAATGAGCAAAATTAGGCTAGGGGTTCCGTAAATACGGTCGTTTACAATTTTGTTTGCTCGATCATTTCGAAACTACGGATTCGATCGACATGAAATTTTGTATTTTAATCGAGAATGATATATTAAAGTAACATTTTGTCCAGAACCATGACCAGAACCATAGAAAATTGTAACTTTTGAACGAAAGGCCTAGGAACTTGAAATTTTCAGAATGAGTTTGGATCGCGAATATCGCGGTCACGTTCATCGATGAGCAAAATTATACTAGGGGTTCCGTAAATATGGCCGTTCGAAATATTTTTTTCCAGATAGTTTCGAAACTACTAGGGCTAGGATTGGAATGAAATTATGCACCTAGCTGAGGAATAATGTATTCAAACTACGTGCAAAAGTTTGTCCAGATCGCATCACCAAGACCATAGATACCGTAGAAAATTCTAGCGAATTATCGAAAAAAAAATGATCAGCTGAAGCACTGACATGAAGTCTAGAATTTCGCCTAAGTTTCAGAATTTTTTTGACAGCTGTCGAAAATTCCTTCAATTGATTTCTAAAACTGGAAAATGCGAATCTTCCTACAAGGTGGATGTACGAGCGCTCAAAAGCTCCTGCCTTCACGGCAGTGCTTTTCGTAATTTTTCTGATCTGTTGTTGAGAAAATTTGATATTCCGTGATTCCATCTCTTGAAGTGGATTACAAATGTGTTGCCAATGCATAATGTTATGTTCGAAATAATCGAAATACATATATATTGTAGATATGTAGGTTATCCATGAGGAACTTGTAGGAGCATGAATAAATTCAAAATTTGTACTTCCAAGTCCCAAAAACAACTTATATTGCTCTGACGGTCAATGTAAAATTTGTGACACCTGTTTGCAGACATTAGTAACAATTAAATCGAAAAATATATTCACCGAATGCTATTTTAAAAAAATACAGAGCTTTCGCTAGTCGGTTTACCGGTTGGTAACAAATTGGCGAATGCGCTGGATCTAAATTATTTATGGTCGAACCTCTTCCGATGCTTCGTGAATTTATTTTCAGAGAACAATGGTATCCGAATTTCAATACCCATAGAATGAATTTATTTGTGTATATTTATTATAAACACTGGACCGCAAAACTAACCGGACAGAAAAAATTTCGCAATCTTGAATAACTTTTGATTGACCAATTTCGATAATTTTTTGACGAGTTGCTGATGCATGCTCTTCATCATGTCCTGATATCGATTTCACGAACAGCATGAATACGTTGAGATACATGGTAGCACAAAAGCATTTTACGCTCAACTTCTGAACATCCTGTGTCATACCGATATCTCTTTTCTTGAAGAAAAAATTGGAAAGGACTGCCTTGAAGTCAGGAGCTTTTGAGCCTAACCTTGTAGGTAGATTCGCGTTTTTTTTTTCTATAATTCGCTAGAATTTTCTACGGTATCTATGGTCTCGGCGATCTGGACAAACTTTCTCACGTTGTTTGAATAAATTATTCTTTATGTACAAAATTTCATTTCAATACGATCAGTAGTTTCGAAATTATTAGGAAAAAAATATCTTGAACGGCCATATTTACGGAACCCCTAGTCTCATTTTGCTCATTGATGAACATGACCGCAACATTCGAGATTCACACCTTTCCTGAAAATTTCAAGTTCCTAGAGTTTTCTGTTCGAAAGTTATAATTTTCTATGGTTTATATGTTTCTGGTCATGCGATCTGGACAAAATGCGTGTAGCTTGAACTCGTCATTCTCCATCTGAAGGCAACATTTCATCTCGATCGAATCAGTAGTTTCGGAGTAATCAGGAGAAAAAAATTTAGAACGACCATATTAACGGAACCCCTTGTCAAATTCTGCTCATTAACGAACCCAACTGCGGCATTCGAGGTTCGAACCTACCCTGAAAATTTCGAGTTTCTAGGTCGTTCCGTTCGAGAGTTATCGTGTATACAGACGGCCATTTTCGAAGCTTTAGCGCTGGTTTTCCGGGAGAAAGTAGGGGTTGATAGGTACTTCGAGTGTGCACAGATTCGCGATCCGAATTATTTTTGGCACTATTTTCCGGAAGGGCTGGATGCGTTGGAAGTTGTCCGATTTCAATCTACAAAACGGATTTTGAAAGTAGAAGTATAGTTCAACAAAACTACAATCTTGATATTTCGGTAAAAAGTTGCAAAATAGATGAAAAAAACGTGGAAACATGATTATAACCGGCCCATTGCTCCATCAGGCACGAAGAGTGGGGGTAGCCGGCCGAAGCGGGGAAGTGCGTACTATAATAAAAACGCGCTGCGGCCGGGAGCGAATATTTACATTTATACCCCCACTACTTGACTGCAATCTGAAAACTTCCGACGCATCCAGCCTTCCGGAAAATAGTGCCTAAAATAATTCCAATTGCAATTACGCTAAAACTATTTATCCGACAACGTCCGGATTGTGCACGCCCGAAGAACCTATTAACCACTACTTTCATCCAGAAAACCAGCGCTACAATTTTGAAAATGACCGAGTTATGAATTTTTGAAAAAACGCTCCTTTTTGCGGGTTTTTCTGGCTTTTCTACGGCAATAATGACCCGATTGAATTGCACTAGCACTTAGTTTCTTCGTCTTTTCATTCCACAATTCTGTTATTGGAAGTGTCAGCATCGCTTTATTCCTTTATTGGTTCGGAGAATTCGATTCGACAGAATTGTCGAATCGAAGTATGCAATTAGCGAAAAACTGAAAAACTGTTTTTTTGGTTATTTTCGAATTATCAAGAAGAGTAATCATTTGCGAGTCGAAAACATATCACTAAACATCCACGGACCACCCCACGCACCCCCACACTCGCAGTTTTCTACTACGATTTTTGTCACGAAAAAAATCTCCATAGCCCGGTCTAAATAGGTAATTCCAAATGAAATACTCTTACAAGTTATCAAAACATACTTAATTTGTTTATTGATGTATAGATGAAACATAACGTGGAAATGAATGAACCGACGAGTAAATCTATAATAAAATTAATACTGTTTATAAATATTCTGAACAAAAAACGATATGAAAAGAAAAATAACGAAAAGAACCCAACATCAATAATAAATATGAAAAATTACGAAAGCACTGCCGTGAAGTCAGGAGCTTTAGGGCGCTCGTACATCCACCTTGTATGTAGATTTGCATTTTCCAGTTTTAGAAATCAATTGAAGGAATTTTCGACAGCTGTCAAAAAAATTCTCAAACTTAGGCGAAACTCCAGACTTCATGTCAGTGCTTCAGCTGACCAACTTTTTTTCGATAATTCGCTAGAATTTTCTACGGTATCTATGGTCTTGTTGATGCGATCTAAAGAAATTTCTCACGTAGTTTGAATACATTATTCTTCATCTATTTGCAAAATTTCATTCCAATCCAATCAGTAGTTTCGAAATTATCAGGAAAAAAATATTTTGAACGGCCATATTTACGGAACCCCTAGTCTAATTTTGCTCATTGATCAACGTGACCGCGACATTCGCGATCCAAACCCACCCTGAAAATTTCAAGTTCCTAGGCCTTTCCGTTCAAAAGTTACAATTTTCTATGGTTTCTATGGTTCTGGTCATGCGATCTGGACAAAATATTGCTTCAATATATCATTCTCGATTAAAATACAAAATTTCATCTCGATCGAATCCGTAGTTTCGAAACTATCGAGAAAATATAATCTCAAACGACCGTATTCACGGAACCCCTAGTATAATTTTGCTCATTGATGAACGTGATCGCGATATTCGCGATCCAAACCCACCCTGAAAATTTCAAGTTTCTAGGCCTTTCCGTTCGAAAGTTACAATTTTCTATGGTTTCTATGGTTCTGGTCATGCGATCTGGACAAAATATTGCTTCAATTTATCATTCTCGATTGAAATACAAAATTTCATCTCGATCGAATCCGTAGTTTCGAAATTATCGAGAAAATAAAATCTCAAACGACCGTATTCACGGAACCCCTAGTATAATTTTGCTCATTGATGAACGTGACCGCGATATTCGCGATCCAAACCTACCCTGAAAATTTCAAGTTCCTAGACCTCTCTCTTCGGAAGTTATAATTTTCTATGGTTTCTATGGTTCTTTTCATGCGATCTGGATAAAATTTTGCTTCAATATATCATCCTCGATTAAAATACAAAATTTCATCTTGATCGAATCCGTGGTTTCGAAATTATCGAGAAAACAAGATTTCAAACGACCGTATTTACGGAACCCCTATTCTAATTCTGCTCATTGATAAACGTGAACGCGACATTTCAGATCCACACCTATCCTGAAAATTTCAAGTCCCTAGGCCTTTCCGTTCGAAAGTTATGATTTTCTATGGTCATGAGATCTGGAGAAATGTAGCTTGAATATATAATTCTCCATCAGTATACAAAATTTCGTCACGATCGAATCTGTAGTTTTGAAATTATCAAGAAAACTAAATTTCAAACGACCATATTTACGGAACCCCTTGTATAATTTTTCTCAGAGATAAACGTGATCACGACATTCGAGATCCACTCCTATCCTGGAAATTTCAAGTCCCTAGGCGTTTCCGTTCAAAAGTTACAATTTTTTATGGTTTCTATGGTTCTGGTCATGCGATCTGGACAACATTTCACATGTAGCTTGAAAACCTCATTTCCCATTTGAGTGCAGAAGTTCATCTTGATCGAATCTGTATTTTCCAAGTAATCAGGATAACAAAACTTTGAACGGCCATATTTACGGAACCCCTGGTGAAATTTGGCCCATTAACGAACTTAACCGAGGCATTCGGGAACTGAACCTACACTGAAAATTTCAAGTTTCTAGGACTTTCCGTTCAAGAGTTATCGTGCTTACGGCCGGACAGACTCGAATTTTTCGACGGATTCGTCATCAGTGAGTTGAACATAGTCGATTGAGACTATTTTCGGCTCAAAATTCGAAAAATACAGACATCGTGACGAAATGATATAGCCCTCGTGTAAGTAGTACGAGCGCTCAAAAATGTATGACATTGTTGAGGCTAGTGAATTCGCTACCGCCATGTAACATGTAAGGCTTCAGTGGGAAGCGAAGCCGTCACCAATAGCATAGCGATTTAAAAATTTCTGTGCGGTCACTTTTGATGGTACCCATAACTACCCAACTGAGATCAAGGGAATATCCCAATTTAAAGGACTAAGGAACAAGATCCTGAAAAACGTCTCCAATAATGAGGTGAAACCCCTTTCAACAATGCCATGTTTCGTGGAAACATCAAGTATTGAAATTCCTGGAACCGCAGGATGCATCGCATCCCCCCAATTTGCTCAAACGCACTGTTCACGAGAGAAGTCGATAATTCCCACTACGGAAGTAGTCGAAGCATGGGTAACCTGCTGACCCAGTTCTGTCGATTCCCGCTACAGCTTTTCGTGTTTCCCGGAAACTATACGTTCCCAGAAGTTGCGATAGAGGGTATCATGAAGAACAAATTTCAAAACTTGGTGGGAAAATTACACCTTCAATTTACAGAATATGTATATCTAATAGACCAGGCAATAGAGCAGATAAAGATTCATTCCGTGACAAAAATCGTAGAAGAAAACCGCGTGTGTGGGGGGCCTGAGGTGTTTTTTTAGTTTTTTGCTTGTAAAATCCGAACCAATGAAGCGATGCTAACACTTTCAATAGACGAATTGTACAGAATAAAAATTACGAAAAGCACTGCCGTGAAGTCATGAGCTTTTGAGCGCTCGTACATCCACCTAGTAGGTAGATTCGCATTTTCCAGTTTTAGAAATCAATTGAAGGAATTTTCGACAGCTGTCAAAAAAATTTTCAAACTTAGGCGAAACTCCAGACTTCATGTGACCAATCAGCTTCAGCTGACCAATTTTTTCTCGATAATTCGCTAGAATTTTTTACGGTATTTATGGTCTTTTTGATGCGATCTGGACAAAATTTCGCACGTAGTTTGAATACATTATTCTTCAGTTAGGTGTTAAATTTCATTCCAATCCAATCAGTGGTTTCGAAATTATCAGGAACAAAATATTTTGAACGGCCATATTTACGGAACCCCCTTGTCTAATTTTGCTCATTGATGAACGTGACCGCGACATTAGCGATCCAAACCTACCCTGAAAATTTCAAGTTCCTAGGCCTTTCCCTTCGAAAGTTATAATTTTCTATGGTTTCTATGGTTCTGATCTTGTGAACTGGACAAAATGTTGCTTTAATATATCATTCTCGATTAAAATACAAAATTTTATCTCGATCGAATCCGTAGTTTCGAAATTATCGAGAAAACAAAATTTCAAACGACCGTATTTACGGAACCCCTGGTGTAATTAAGCTCATTGATGAACATGCCAGCAAAATTCGCGATCCGAACCTATCCTGAAAATTTCAAGTCCCTATGCCTTTCCGTTCGAAAGTTATGATTTTCTATGGTTTCTATGGTTCTGGTCATGCGATCTGGAGAAATGTAGCTTGAATATATCATTCTCCTTTAGTATACAAAATTTAGTCACGATCGAATCTGTAGTTTTGAAATTATCAAGAAAACTAAATTTTAAACGACCATATTTACGGAATCCCTAGTATAATTTTGCTCATACATGAACGTGATCACGACATTCGAGATCCACACCTATCCTGAAAATTTCAAGTCCCTAGGCGTTTCCGTTCAAAAGTTAGAATTTTCTATGGTTTTTATGGTTCTGGTCATGCGATCTGGACAAAATTTCACATGTATCTTGAACACCTCATTTTCCTTTTGAGTACAGAATTTCATCTCGATCGAATCTGTAGTTTCGAAGTAATCAGGAGAACAAAAGTTTGAACGGCCATATTTACGGAATCCCTGGTGGAATTTGGCCTGAAAATTTCAAATCTCTAGGTTGTTCCGTTCGGGAGTTATCGTGCTCACGGACGGTCGGACGGACAGACTCGAATTTTCCGACGGATTCGTCATCAGTGAGTCGAACATAGTCGATTGAGACCATTCTCGGCTCAAAATTCGAAAAATACAGACATCGTGACGAAATGATATAGCCCTCGTGTAAGTAGTACGAGCGCTCAAAAAGACGAAGAAAAAAATTATAAAAGCACTGCCGTGAAGTCAGGAGCTTTTTAGCGCTCGTACATGAACCTTGTAGGTAGATTCGCATTTTTCAGTTTTAGAAATCAATTGAAGGAATTTTCGACAGCTGTCAAAAAAATTCTCAAACTTAGGCGAAACTCCAGAAACTCTTTCGATAATTCGCTACAATTTTCTACGGTATCTATGGTCTTGGTGATGCGATCTGGACAAAATTTCGAACGTAGTTTGAATACATTATTCTTCAGCTAGGTGTAAAATTTTATTCCAATCCAATCAGTAGTCTCGAAATTATCAGGAAAAAAATATTTTGAACGGCCATATTTACGGAACCCCTAGTCTAATTTTGCTCATTGATGAACGTGACCGCGACATTCGCGATCCAAACTGACCCTGAAAAGTTATAATTTTTCATGGTTTCTATGGTTCTGGTCATGCGATCTGGACAAAATGTTGCTCTAATATATCATTCTCGATTAAAATACAAAATTTTATCTCGATCGAATCCGTAGTTTCGAATTTATCGAGAAAACAAAATTTCAAACGACCGTATTAACGGTACCCCTAGTATAATTCTGCTCAGAGATAAACGTGAACGCGACATTCCAGATCTACACCTATCCTGAAAATTTCAAGTCCCTAGGCCTTTCCTTTCGAAAGTTATGATTTTCTATGGTTTTTAAGGTTCTGGTAATGCGATCTGGAGAAATGTAGCTTGAATATATCATTCTCCATTAGTGTACAAAATTTCGTCACGATCGAATCTGTAGTTTTGAAATTATCAAGAAAACTGAATTTCAAACGACCATATTTACGGAACCCCTAGTATAATTTTGCTCAGAGATAAACGTGATCACGACATTCGAGATCCACACCTATCCTGAAAATTTCATTAACGAACTCAACCGAGACATTCTGGACATGAACCTACACTGAAAATTTCAAGTCTCTAGGTTGTTCCGTTCGAGAGTTATCGTGCTTACGGACGGACGGCCGGACGAAGAGAATCAAATTTTCCGACGGATTCGTCATCAGTGAATCGAACTCTATCTATTGAGACCATTTTCGGCTCACAATTCGAAAAATACAGACATCGTGACGAAATGATATAGCCCTCGTGTAAGTAGTACGAGCGCTCAATGAGTACTAGTGCAACTCAATCGAGTCATTATTACCGGTTAAAAGCCGGAAAAATCGTAAAAATCTGCGTTTTTTAAAAAATTCATAACTCCGCCATTTTCGAAGTTGTAGCATTGGCTTACCGGATGAAAGTAGTGGCTGACAGGTTCTTTGAGTGTGCACAACACTGAAGTTTTCGGATAAATAGTTTTTGTGTAATTCCGATTTGAAATATTTTTGGCACTATTTTGCGGAAGGGCTGGATGCGTCGAAAGTTGTCTGATTCTAATTTACAAAACGGATTTTGAAAGTATAGTACATACTACAGAATTTCAATCTCGAACCGGCCGATCGCTCGATGGCGGTCGAGTAGTGGGGGTAGCAGGACGACGCGGGGAAGGGTGTATTATAATACAGGCGCGATTCGATTACATAATGAAATTAAAAGACTAGATCGACTTAAAAAAATATATTTCTGACAAACTATACAGGGCGTTTTCAAAGGTGAGGCTTTTCTTTCGATAGGAGCTAGATCAATTTTATCGGTGAGTCTGTGATCTTCCTAATTTCTGTTCATGGTATCTTTGCAATCAGTAATTTTCCCTCTCCTTAGTTTGAACTTTAAGAAATATACCGTTCAGGAAGAATCTCATAATAAGATTTGAAAGAGAAAACATATATAACTTTGCGAAAAACAGCACTTTATTTACTTGCTGGGATGCATATGACACCGTGATTTATGGCAGATCTTCTAGCAGAGAGATAACACCTACCAGAGGCGTTTTAAAGATTATGACGCCCAAGATTTTATGCACTTTTTTCAAATCGAATATTTTATATGATCAACTTCAGGCGAAATGATCTCTTTTGATGAGTTCTAGCAACTGTCAAAAAAAGCCTCACCTCAAAAAACACCCTGTATATACAACATAGTATTATGAAATTTCATGTGTCTGATGATATGTTGCTTAAGAATCGAATTTTTTCAAAGCAAAGGTCTACTTCTATTAGTTCGTGAAAAATTTTGAATATCATGCCGAATAAATAGACTTCTGACAAGTGCCGCACTAGCCAACCTAGTACCTACCTTAAATAAGTGTTTCTATAAATTTTGCAAATTTCATCGTAGGATTTGTTCCTTGAACGATTCAAACTGCGTTAATGGGCCAAGCAATATTTAGGTGAGGTCGGGATAGGTCAGTAACCTGAGCATCTGTCATGTTCGAGCCACCAAAACCTGCGGGATCGCTGGATTCGCTGGAAACTGTGTCAGAGACGCGCACGCACGCGGTCTGCTTTCCACCAAAATACCGATCGAAATTATTATTTCCAGGTTGACAATAAAAATGTCAGGATTAACGAACAATAAAAATTCGGTTCTAATATTCCTACGAAATCTCAAGCGTTACTCTAGACAGAATTGAAATTTAATCTTATCTGGCCTGGTGTGATTAAGGTATCTCTTACGCCACTTTCAATTGAGAATCATTTTTTTCGGACTGCTTTCAGTAACTGCCTCACAATCGAAGGTATTGGACAAATAATTATACTAAAATCCATAAACAAATATTTATTTTCTCATTAGTCTATCTAGATATCAAAGGTTTGAAACCAGAAAGGTAAAATTACCCTCATTTTCAACTGCACCAAATACCTATCCAAACTTGATAACGAAGAAGGAATTGATTCATTTTAAAATTTCATCACGAATGTTGGAAGCCTTCATTCAATTGCAAGAATAATATTATTTATGAATTCATTAAAATATCAATTCCGATATTTCCTAACTATTTCCATTCTTCATTGGGTGCGAATTCAAGGAACATAAAGATAAACACATCATATTCATTGGATAAACATGTCTGAAAATAGTATATCCTCAGGCTCCTTTAAGATGAATAGTTGATTAGGTAGGTATGTATATATTGCATTCTTACCTGATTCTATTAAACGGATGAACGCGCACGAAATTACCGAATATAAAATTTAGTGGACAACACAAACACTTCAGGCTAAATACAAAAAATAAAACAACTTTGATTTCCAGAAAGTCATCACAACGTGAACGGTTGAATATCACATCAAAATATTAGGTATATCAAATTGATTTTAACAGTAATGTCTAACCAAAAATACCTCTGCAAAACGACTGCAATGCCAAAAATGTCTCAAATTGAAGTATTTGATTTATGATTTGTCAAGTCCTGATAATATTGTAGGTTCCTGCAGTATCCGTAGTCCTCAACTCCTCACAGAGTTGTAGTTCAAAATGATACTTCAATTTCAGAGTTGTCAAAACAATCCGGTCAACAATTTGTGTTGTTGTACGACTGGTAAGAGATAGGCACAACGAAATAAATATATAGAAAAGAGTAACCAGGGTTCAATAATCAGAAGAAAACGATGTCCAAAAATAGGAACAGAGGTAATCATTTTTCTTAATATTAAAAAATCATTCTCAGACCTTAGACAAGGTCTCTCAGGTTTTCTGCAGAGATTGCAGAACACCTTTTAAGACCAATTATCAATTTTCAGGATATCACAATAAAAAATATGGAAAATCCAGCAATGCTTCTGTTGGAGATAAGGCTAAGGAAGTTCTCTTGAATATCGATGAAAATAACAGGGTTTTCAAAATGTTCAAAGATTTTTCAAAAGAACTGGATGCAAAGCATGATCGATATGAAAGAATTGTCAAACTGAGCAGAGACATTACAATTGAGAGTAAAAGAATTATTTTTGCTCTGCATAGCACAAATACTGATATGTGAGTTCTTGTTTGTTTAACTGTAGCCCTCATTCATACAATCTTTTTCAGGGACGATAAGAAACAAGCAGTTTTTATAGATGTAGAATCAAGATTACTCAATTTAGTGAAGACAAATTTCAAACAAATTGCTTTAGAACTACAAGGTCTAGATCCATATTTGTTTCAAAAAGCGTACACTAATGGAATGCAAGAGTTTATTGAAGCCATGGTTTTCTTCCAGTATTTAAAAAATGGTTTTATTGAACCTTGGGAAGTAATCAATCAGAATTTTATTTATGAAGATGTAGAAAATGGCAAAATGGTTCTTCATTTTTCTCATTCTGATTTTATATTGGGTATAGCAGATTTTACTGGGGAATTGATGAGAAGATGCATTAATAATCTAGGAATAGGGAATGTCGAAGATTGTTTCAAACTATGTGATTGTGTTAAATACATAAATGCAGGATTTTTAGGTAAGTAAAAATATATTATATTATCCTGCTTGAATCATCCTTGATTCTCCTGCTATACAGGGTGTTTCCTGAGTGGTTGGCCATACTCTAGTGGTGAATGTAGGCCTTTCAGAAAAGTTGCTTGGTTTGTCTCCTAAGGCTATTAGTTCAGGAGATACAGGGTGATTTATGGATTTTGGCAAGAATTTTCGATAGCCATAACTTTGGAATCTGTGGTCCGATTTTGATCAAATTTCATGGGTTTGTTCACTTCAGAATGTCCTTCCGAATGGCTCACAAAATATCAATATTTTCAGGGCAGTGCTCAGAATATCGGGGTTCATCTTTCAAGCCTCAAAATGTATATTTTTTACATCAATTAGAGAAATGTCATTATTAGCATGAAAACAAACATAAATTAATCTGAAGAATTCAATTTTCACTTTGGATGGCACACTTGTTACAAGCGAGTAGCGAACGAACAATTTTATGTAATTTTTTTGAAATACGGTTCGGATTTTTGGCCCTTTCGTGGTAATTTTTCTTGTCTTTTGCTGAAATTTTGAATTTTATAACTTCCTGTGCAATTCCTTTGTTTTTTTAACCCCCAGCACCCACTTAGTGTTGTAACAAACTGCGTGAAGAAGTAATTAAAAGTATGCATGGCCAAGCTCTGAATTCTTTTGAAAAAACATATTGAATTTATGTACAAATGGCTCTCGGAACATGTAATCAATAAGTGCATATTCTTATCTTGATGTAAAAAATATACATTTTGAGGCTTGAAAGATAAACCCCGATATTCTGAGTACTGCCCTGAAAATATTGATATTTTGTGAGCCATTCGAAAGGACATCCTGAAATTTGATCGAAATCGGACCACAGATTCCAAAGTTATGGCAATCGAAAATTCTTGCCAAGATCCATAAATCACCCTGTATCTCCTTAACTAATAGCCTGAGGACACAAAACAAGCATCTTTTCTGTAAGGCCTGTATGACCTGCATTCACCACTAGAGTATGGCCAACCACTCAGGAAACACCCTGTATACGATTGAAATTGTTTGATAGGAATAATAGATGCCATTGATAAAACGTTTTTCTGTAGGAGTTATCTCACCTGGACAGAAAGAAATTGGGCGAAAAGTTTATACTTTGAAGCAAAGTTTGGCTAAAATGGAGTTAGTCTGTTACAATTTGAGAATCAGAGGAAGTGAAATACCAAAACATATGTTAGTTTCCGTATTAGATACACAACAAGAAGTGAATGATGATGATGATGAAGGATTTTATTAATCTGTCAGAATAAAAGCATTACATTAATTATCATTTTCATTGTTTACCCATACACCATTCATAAAAAATGATTCAGAACTTGTAGCAGAAAACCATTATCTACCAGGGTCAATAATATTTATAACTATATCTTGAAAATTCAAGGGAAACATCTCTCTAAGAGCCCCCATTCAATGAACTTACACATACTATTCATTTGAATAGTTGAAGTAGTCTGTCTTGTAGCAACAACATTCAAGCAAATAGCACCGAAAATGGTCTTGTTCGACAAGGTTCGAGTGTTTGACTCACTGATGACGAATCCGACGAAACATTCAAGTCTGTTCGTCCGGCCGGCCGTAAGCACGATAACTTTCGAACGGAACGACCTAGAGACTTGAAATTTTCGGTGTGGGTACAGTTTGTGCAAATCTGACACCTGCGCAACGCTTGTTTACAGTAATCTACTCAAGATTGCAGACTCCGCCGAAAAAGAAGAGAACTGTGGACTGCCATCAAAACGCTGGATGGCTTTTTACAAATTTAAGGAGGTTAGAACGAAAGCTCTGGGGAGGTCTCTTGGGGACGTAAAAAGGCCGCGGGCGTTGTATGCGAGTGTTGTAGGTGGAACGCACATCTTAAGTGCTGTGTGCTCGCAATATGGCGGCATGGTGAAAACCTGTAGCTGTGGTGGTTGTGAGTAAATATTTCGCATGGATTGGGGTAAAATTTAATTCAACAAGGATTCCCGTGAATTTATGGTTGCGTTTTTGACAAAACGAATGAGAGATGATAACTCGGAAAGTTCATCAAGTTCTGATGACATGTGGAAAGCTGCTTCGAAAATTTCAAACTTCCCGCTACGTTTTGGTGAAAGCCCACTCTGACCCACCAATATTTTGTGGGCGATGTGGTCGCGATCAGTGACGTCATGTATGACGTCGAACAATCGCTAGCGACGACCACGGACCTTAGGTGGAACGATAAAGAGGGTGTTACAATTGTTGCGAGCGTTAAGTGGAACTTACCCAAGAAGAACAGGAGTCTGAACTCCGTCATTTTGGTTCGATGGTTATTTTCTATGCTCAATAAGGTTGAGAAGGATGTTGTTATATAGTTACTCTAAAGGTGTGTACAGACATGCTCCGAATATCGTACCGAACCGTGTCGCGTACCCCGCGAGAGCGAATCAAATTCACGAATTCAAATTGCACCTCTACGTGCGATGAATTTGATTCGCTCTCGCGGGGTACGCGACACGGTTCGGTACGATATTCGGAGCATGTCTGTACACACCTTTAGATTGCAAGCCGTTTGGGTAAGATGATATCGCCATTGTTCAAAGAGCCAACGAGTTAGTCGTAGAATTCCTCTTTAGCTGTCACATGTCATCATGCTTAATTTAAGGGGATATAGGATACAATTGCGCCACTTTATTCTGGCCACTTATGATATATTATTTTCCTCTTATTGATATTCATTGCGCCAGAACAGGTTTTCTCGCGGGTCTTTTGCCTGATTCTTTAATTCTTTTTCCTGATTCTTAGATTCTCATTTTTTGCTCAGGCCTGAAGTTGGGGAACCGCCCCGACAGAACCAATAAACTCTTGTTGCTAGGTTCTAACCATTTTGTTCGAATTCCCTAGACTTCCCCATGATTTTCCCTAGTATGATGAGAAGATTCTGTGGTTTCTTCGAAACATAGGGTTCTTCATAGATTGATCACTGCGCTGGCCAAAAATAGTTAAGATTAGTTTGCGATTCCGCGTGTTCGTATATTGTAAGTGTTCTGAGCTCTCGTTCAGATGAAATAGTCGGTATTTAAAACTGCAAAACATTACAACTTCACCATTCTTATTCGCTTCTTGTTCATTCATTTTTATACGCTTTTTGTTCATGTATTCATGTCTTGTTCACTCTTTATTCATGTTCAATATATAATCATATTTATTCGCTTCTTTTCTTCTTTTCTTTGTATTCATGTTCAATACTTTAACATGCTTATTCGCTTCGTGTTCATTCTTTTTATTCATGTTTAATCTTCGAAAAACCATTGTAGTTGTGAAAAAATTACGAAAAGCACTGCCGTGAAGTCAGGAGCTTTTGAGCTCTCGTTCATCCACCTTGTAGGTAGATTCGCATTTTCCAGTTTTAGAAACAAAATGAAAAATTTTTTGACAGCTGTCGAAAAAAATTGTCGAACTAAGGCGAAACTCGAGACTTCAGGTCAGTGCTTTAGCTAACCAATTTTTTTTTCGATAATTCGCTAGAATTCTCTTTGGTATCTATGGTCTTGGTGATGCGATCTGGACAAAATTTGGCACGTAGTTTGAATACATTAATCTTCAGCTATGTGAACACTTTCATCCGAATCCAATCATTAGTTTCGAAATGATCGGGAAAAAAATATTTTGAACGGCCATATTCATGGAACGCCTAGCCTTATTTTACTCATTGATGAACGTGACCGCGACATTCGCGATCAAAACCCACCCTGAAAATTTCAAGTCCCTAGGGCCTTTCTGTCCGAAAGTTATAATTTTCTATGCTTTCTTTGGTTCTGGTCATGCGATCTGAACAAAATGTAGCTTGAATATATCATTCTCCATTAAAATACAAAATTTTGTCTCGATCGAATCCGTAGTTTCGAAATTATCGAGAAAACTAAATTTCAAACGACCGTATTTACGGAACCCCTAGTATAATTCTGCTCATGATAAACGTGAACGCGACATTTCAGATCCCAACTATCCTGAAAATTTCTAGTCCCTAGGCCTTTCCGTTCGAAAGTTATGATTTTCTATGGTTCTGGTCATGCGATCTGGAGAAATGTAGTTCGAATATATCATTCTCCATTAATATAAAAAATTTCGTCACGATCGAATTTGTAGTTTTGAAATTATCAAGAAAACTAAATTTCAAACGACCATATTTACGGAACCCCTAGTATAATTTTGCTCATAGAGAAACGTCATCACGACATTCGAGATCCACACCTATCCTGAAATTTTCAAGACTCTAGGCGTTTCCGTTCAAAAGTTACAATGGTTTCTATGGTTCTGGTCATGCGATCTGGACAAAATTTCACTTGTAGCTTGAACACCTCATTCTCCATTCGAGTGCAAAATTCCATCTTGATCGAATCTGTAGTTAAGAAGTAATCAGGAGAACAAAATTTTGAACGGATATATTCACGGAACCCCTGGTGGAATTCTGCCTATTAACGAACCTAACCGAGGCATATGAGATCTGAACCTACACTGAAAATTTCCAGTCTCTAGGTTGTTCCGTTCGAGAGTTGTCGTGCTTACGGACGGCCGGACGGATTCCGACGGATTCGTCATCAGTGAGTCGAACATAGTCGATTGAGACCATTTTCGGCTCAAAATTCGAAAAATTCAGACATCGTGACGAAATGAAATCAATCAAGAATTTGAATTTTGTATATCAATTTGTCCATGGTATCACCCATAGAAGTAATGATATAACAGAGATGTATGAAAACAAGTATTCTTTGACCGAAACCTATGAATTAATTTCCAATATTATTTGCATCTTCCAAACATAGATAAATAAATATATATACTTCCTTTCATAGATAAATGAATGTATATATTTATTTATCTATGCTTCCAAATTCACGAAGTTCTGTGCATCTTGCATATAACCTATAACCTAAATATTGTACATAAAACAAAAGCAAAGATTAGACCACTGGCTGGTTACTCTGCGACAAAAGTATTTACTGAGAATGGTTCACTAATTTATTATCAAGTATCAATAATTTATCTGTTTACGATCCATAACAACAATGGACCTAACACCTCAAGAACCAACGGTTGAGGTTCAGAATTCTTTGAATAATGAAACCAAACTAGAAGATAAGGTACCCGATAGTTCTGAAAATTCCTTCGCACAAGCAAATAAAAATAATAAAGGCAAAAAAAGGAAAAAGCCGAAAGACAGCACAGCACCTAGGCAGCCATTGACTGGTAAAATAAAAAGGAAATGAGTGTAGTTTGATATATAGGAAATATTGAAATTTTAGGCTATGTTAGATTCTTGAACGACCGTCGTGAATCTGTTAGAACAGAAAATCCCAACTCGTCTTTCGCTGAAATCACAAAACTTCTAGCTAGCGAATGGAGTAATTTACCTGTAGAAAAGAAGCAGCAATACTTGGATGCTGCTGAACAAGATAGGGAAAGATATACCAAAGAATATAATGCTTATAAACAAACTGAGGCTTATAAACTTTTTACTGCCCAACAAACTGAAAAAAAATTGAAGGAAAGTCGTGAAGATTTCAAGGTAATATTAAATCATTTTGAAGGGTCAGAATACTAGAACTTTTTGGTTTTTAGGCTCAATCAAATCCAGTTGTTGTACCTAAAGAAAATAATGATTTGGATTTCAATAATTTCGATATTCCTATATTTACTGAGGAATTTTTGGATCACAACAAGACTAGAGATGCAGAATTGAGACAATTAAGGAAGGCAAATACTGATCTTGAACAACAAAATGCAGTATTGCAGAAACATATAGAAAATATGAAATCTGCAATCACTAAGTTGGAAAATGAAATGTCACAACAAGAAAAAAATAACTGTGCATTGCAAAAACATTTAGATCATATTCGTACAACATTAACTTCTGGATTTTCTGTTGTAAAATTGCCAGGTGATTAAAAAACTTATATGCATAGGGTCAGTTGGGTTGAAATCAATACAACGTGTCAAATTCTAGTGAAGTCAGGAGCTTTTGAGCGCTCGTTCATCCATCTTTTAGGTAGATTCGCAGCTCTTTGTCAGTTATGCTGAATAAGCTGTTATAGAAATATAAGGATTTTTTATTCAATAATTCGTTGGAATTTAAAATGGTTGTGGTCATGCGATCTGGAAAAATGTATTATTCTCCATTAAACAACAAAATTTCAAACGACCATATTTACGGAACCCCTGGTCAAATTTTGCCCAATAACGAATTCAACCGTGGCATTCGAGATTTGAACCTACCCTGAAATTTCAAGTATCTAGGTCGTTCCGTTCGAGTGTTATCGTGTATACGGACGACCGGACAGACTCGAATTTTTCGACGGATTCGTCATCAGTGAGTCGAACCTTGTCGATTGAGACCATTTTCGGCTCAAAATTCGAAAAATACAGACATCGTGACAAACTGATATAGCCCTCTTGTAAGTAGAACGAGCGCTCAAAAACAGAAGAAACGGCATTTTGTACGGGGTACTGAATTAACTGAGTATGAAATTTGATGTGCAGCTTTGAATTAAGATTAATCCGAAAACATAAATCAAGTAAAGGGTAGAACTTTGGTTAGGGACTAATGTCTGATTTTGAGGTTTCTTTTAATGTACTAACCTTTTCAAAGTGTGTCCCCAGAACGCAAGAAACGATCTCACCAAGATTCTTTTCGTATCTACATTATTGAACAATTAAATCATAGTCGAGGCTTTCACCATTGAAAAGCCTTTTAAATTCTCTGATTGATGAGTTGTTCCGAAAAAAAATTCTTGATTTGCAACTGAACCTGTGTGATTTTTAAAAGCACAAAATCTTGTAGGTTGCACACATTTCACACTCGCTGTGTGATAACATGAAGTTTCTCTTCAAGTTTTCCTTATTTGCCGATGATATGAAGTTTAGATATTTTCAGTGTCTGCTCCTCAATTCATTGATAAATGTAATTAAGAATACTTTGTGATACTGAATATAATTCAATAAAAAACTTAATGATTTGGCAGTGGAATTATACAATGAGTGCCGAAAGTGTGCAAGCATTGACTGAGCTCCTTGAGAGGCCGAATACATTTTTTTTGGCTTTTTATTTCATATTCTTTCTTAGTTTGGAGAAATTCTTGATCACCATTTATTCAATAGCTTTTCATTTCAGGTATCAAAGAAAAACCAACAATCCAAAGCATAGATTCTTACATGACAAATTTACATTCCATCCTGTTGGAGAATAATACCAATGATGCAAACACTTTGCAGACTGTTCGGGATGTTGTTGCAAGGTTAGAATTCAATGGATGACAAAAACAAACAATGGAACAAAAATCTTCCAAGCGGAGGAGGAAAATTAAAAGACAGTATTGAATTTTAGAAAGGCTATAGAATTTTTCTGATTGGAGTTTGAATGATAATTTGTAAATATGGAGTTATTTATCTAAAAATATTGATTTGGGTGTACATTTCGATTTATTTTATGTTCTAATTTTGATGTGATAGATCTGAAATTTTTTGGTCTAATTAAATGGTGGTCAACTGAGTTATAAGATTTCATCATAAGGTGGTTTTATGATTGCTTCCTATATAACAAAATAATATTGGTGTTGGAAAAAACTTCTCTAGAATCCTCTAGTTGTGGTTAATAACCTCATTGATCAGATCTTAGGAAAGGTTATAATTTATCACGAAAAAAAATTATCGGAGGCACTCGCCTTATGTAATTGAAGAATGAAAAACAGATTTCAGTGCACAAGGTCCGAGGGGGCCTTCAAAAATACATTAGGGCTACATACACCAGCGGAATAACTGTCATATCTGATACGTGGCGAGCCAAATTCGTACATATATCAGTGCGTGTATGGTATCAAATCCGTCCGTCATTGGTGTAAAATCCCAAATCTGGATCTGTCAAATCAAATCTCTACGTATCCGAACTGTACGGATAATCCGCCCGTGTATGTTGCCCTATTATATGAATGTCCATTTTCATCGAATCATCATAACTTCCACATTTTTAGTGCTATAGCGTATTCAAGAAAATTTCTGTAGTGAAATTCTTCGTAGAATCTAATGACTAGATTGTAATTATCATTTTGTGGCAAATTTCCGAGTTGTATATATTGGAAACCTATTATTTTGAAGTTACTCTCAGAAAGCTTATTCTTTTCGAATTTCGAAAATATACAGGATGTTTTCAAATCAGATGTGATAGTATCACTCATTTGCGAGTGTTTGAGCCATATTTATTGATAACCGAAAATCAACAATTTCCGAGATATTTTTAAAAAAATTCCTCACCTTCATTTTTCGTCAATTTGTCGTTGACCAAATTTGATTATAATTTTGGATTAGTTTCATCAGAAAAGGATATGATATGTATGAAAAGAGCGAAACTATCCTGTATTAAATGAAAAAGAATTAGTATGATTTTAAAGTCGGTATATGAAAAAAATAAAAATCAATTTCTGATATCAATTTGTCTGCAACTTTCGAAATCCACAATTCATTCATGGAAAAATTATTCTAAAAACTTGCTGAATTCCTTCCTTATTTCTCAAAAAAGTGAGAATGCAGGCACTTGTTTCGTTTCAACAGATTTTAATTGCAAATTGATTTTTATTTTCTTCATATATGTATACCAACTTTCAAATCATACTTATTCTTTTTCAACATATAATATAGGATAGTTTTGCATTTTTCATACATATCATATCGTTTTCTGATGAAAATAATCCAAAATTATAATCAAATTTGGTCAACGTAGAAAAAATTGACGAAACATGAAGTGATTTGGGAAATCTTTTAAAAATCCCAAGAACTCAAATAACTCGTAAATTGTTGATTTTTGGTTATCAATAAACATGGTTCAAACGACAGCAAATGAGTCATACTAACACGTCCTCCAAGGTTCCCGTCTGATTTGGAAACACCCTGTATATCATGTGGCAGTTATTTTCAGCAGAAACCGAACTATTCACAATTTTTTCGTATCCTATATCGAACTGGTAATGTTCAATCGAGGGGACCACAATATCGTAAATTTGGTTCAAATGTGCTCGTAGTTTATATATAGTGAAGAAATATTGTATAGGCATGTTATTTCTAGAAGGTATTATGTATAATTCGAATAAACTCAGCACTGATTGGCAAATCAACGAAACGGAGAACAACGCTCTGTCAAGTAATTGGTTTAGTGAGCGGCGATTGATCATTGTTAAGGGTGTTAGACCCTTTAAGGGTGTACTCTATATCACAATAATTGTTTCAATGATTTCTCACAAACGGCATGTTGAATTCTTTTAATTTTTTGGATGTATATTCAGGCGTGTATGTACAAGACTTTCCTCGAACCTTTTCGAATAAAAATTCAATATTTTTCCGTGCAATCCAATCCATCCCAGGCGGATAATTCAAACTTACTTCAACAATTACTGGCGATAAAGAAGAAAAAAATCGAAATTTCTTTTCGATATCAAAAAGTTGTTCTCATTAGCCATCGGTTTGTTAATTTGATTTTAATCCATAACCATTCGAATATTTTTACATGAACATATGATAGATTTGAAAAGTGATGGATTGAAATCAAATTAACAAACCGATGGCTAATGAGAACAACTTTTTGATATCGAAAGAAATTTCAATTTTTTCTTTTTCATCGCCAGTAATTGTTGAAGTTAGTTTGAATTATTTGCCAGGGATGGATTGGATTACACGGAAAAATATTGAAATTCGAAAAGGTTCGAGGAAAGTCTTGTACATACACGCCTGAATATACATTCAAAAAATTAAAAGAATTCAACATGCCGTTTATGAGAAATCATTGAAACAATTATTGTGATGTAGTGTACACCCTTAAAGGGTCTAACACCCTTAATGTAGCATTCGGATCTCGGCAGTCGCGACCCAGCGGCGACGACCCTCTGCAGCGCTGCTACGAGCGTACGCATAGCTACGACCGGGAGGCGACTGCCAAGTGCACTCAATATTGGTAGAAATGACTGCGCAGAATCGGTAGATTTGGGGAGGAAATCGAATATTTTCCAATATAAAATAACAAAATATGCTGGAGAAAGTTCATCCAAAATTGTTTTTATGTGCGAGCAAAATGATTGTATGCCGTCCACATAATCTCCTTGGATTATACGGACAATATCATATGGAATAATTTACCATTTTTATTCTCCGATACAAAAACACCCACAAATATATTATAATTTGAAGGGCATACAATTCTAAATACACATAGGAGAAGTCGCGCGACCCGACCATACTGCTTCAGATGCAGTCTGGCGGCGATTCCAAGGTTGCCGGTAGACCACGCCCCCTTTCAGCGCCGCAAAGTCGCATGTGTCCGCAAGCGTTGCTCTAAAATCTCTTGTAGCGTAGCGGTCATAGATAAATAAATATACTTCCTTTATCTATGGTAGCGCTACTCCGCTTTCAGGGTCGTCGCCGCTCGGTCGCGACTGCCGAGATCCGAATGCTACCTTAACGTCACATCCAGGCGAGATTTCCGTAGTTTTGAAACAGAAACATTCCTTTGAATTTTTTTTTTGGGAAAACTCCAAACAACTCTTTTGTTCGTTCTGGAGGTTGTGGTATTGTTGTTTGTGAGGTTGTCTATTGATTCTCTGTGGCGACTACTGTCAAATTAATTAGCGTTTTGATTTAACAGATATTCGAATTTTCCATACTTGGAAATACCTACGTAATTGATAAAATTGGGTAAATTATGTTGATTTTGAAGCCATCAATGTTTATAATTGACTGTCAGTACAAGTATGTCCATTATGTAAAACCTATCTTTGTGAATAGTGCATGTGCATAAAAAGTTTTAATAACAATAATTGAGGTTATATAGTTGATTTTTGTTTGATATATCCCGCTATACCTTCTAGGTTCCTGCGAAACCCTTCAGAAACTCAGTAAAATGCATGTTCTAGCAAGCAGGAGATCGGGTTATGGAAGTTTTTTTGCTTCCTGATGCTATCTATTGTTGGACAGGGTATATTTATATTACTTGACTGTAGAATTCGAACCAAAGATATTTCGGTCGAGAGTCGAACGTGTTAATTACAATTACGAACCATTCTTTATACCATGCATGATATAAATGATTGTAACATCGCCGTGGACTTAGAAATATTCCTATTTTGCCGCTTCATATGCATACTGTCCACACTTGCAATTGCAGCCACGGAATTTATTTTCTGCGCGCGTGAAGAACAAATAATAAAAGCTGTCAGTTCCGAAATTCTATGACGCCTGACACCTACAGGGTGTTGCATTGGTAAATGTACATACGTGTTAACCTGAGGTAGAGCTACCCTAGACGGGTCCAAAAAACCTATATATGATAGGTCTTATCAACTTCATAGCCGAGATACAAAGTGATTTATGTATTCGACAATATTTTCAATTGCTTATAACTTTTGAACCATCCAGTATATTCAATTGATATTCGGAAAGTACATCACACTACAGTGGGTGAAACGATTCATCCTTGAACTGATCAAAAAAACCAGGTCCGCATTAGAGAATATGGGACTTTTCGCAAGTTGAGATTCTGCACCCTGTATGAAGAAATATTGGAATTTGATTAGAAAATTCGGAAAAAGCAGAAAATTTTCGATCGAGATTTCAGTGTCCCGCACGACGCTTAACCCATCAAAATTTTTGTCGAAAGATTTAATTCGATAGTGAAATTCCACTTACTTCACAAACATGTCGTACATTGAGATTGAATTCGAAAAATTTTCTGTTTTACTGATGGAAAATTTGTTTTTTTTTTTTCATATTCTAATTTCATAATTTCAAGAATTTTTTAGAGAAAATAGGGACTTGGAATAATTCACTCAATATTGTGAAATTTCCGTAAATTATATAATGGTGCAACAGTTCTGGATCAGAATATCACTCGTCCACAATGGCTTAGGTATCACACTGCCACTGCCATCCCGATTCTCAGTACCTTAGTGCTAGTAGAGAAAGGGTCACTATCTCCACTCAAATGGTCCCTGGGTAGAATCACAGCTCTACATCCAGAAAAAGACGGAATCGTTAGGGTTGCAATGCTGAGACCACCAACAGGGAAAAAAAAAAAACTATCAAATATACTATCGGATAAAAGGGAGAGCCTGCGGAAGCTACAGAATAAACTCTCCATGCTCCATGGGTCTAGCAGTCCAACCAGGCATTGCTACCTCACTGCAATATTTAATTCTTCGTTTTGATTATATTTTTATCGTTTGTTTTCTCGCCTTTCGTTTTTTTTCCTCTTGGAATTGTACGACTCAAGGATCAAACCATGCATATTGGCTCATCATTAACCATTTCATATTCTGTATTGACATCACTCTTTCAACCTGGGGGAGTATGTTGAGGCCTCAACATGTTCAATTCAGAAAAATTACGAAAAGCACTGCCGTGAAGGCAGGAGCTTTTGAACGCTCGTACATGCACCTTGTAGGTAGATTCGCATTTTCCAGTTTCAGGAATCAATTGAAGGAATTTTCGACAGCTGTTAAAAAAATTCTGAAACTTAGGCGAAACTCCAGACTTCATGTCAGTGCATCAGCCGATCAATTTTTTTTCGATAATTCGCTAGTATTTTCTACGGTATCTATGGTCTTGGTAGTGAGATCTGGACAAAATTTGCACGTAGTTTGAATACTTTATTACTCAGCTAGGTGCAAAATTTCATTCCAATCCGCTCAGTATTTTCGGAACTATCAGCAAAAAAATATTTTGAACGGCCATATTTACGGTACTCCTAGTCTAATTTTGCCCATTGATGAACGTGACCGCGATATTCGCGATCCAAACCCACCCTGAGAATTTCAAGTTCCTAGGCCTTTCCGTTCAAAAGTTAAAATTTTCTATGGTTTCTATGGTTCTGGTTATGAGATCTGGACAAAATATTGTTTTGATATATCATTCTCGATTGAAATACAAAATTTCATCTCGATCGAATCCGTAGTTTCGAAATTATCGAGAAACCAAAATTTCAAACGACCGTATTTACGGAACCCCTAGTCTAATTTTGCTCATTGATGAACGTGACCGCGATATTCGCGATCCAAACCCACCCTGAAAATTTCAAGTTCCTAGGCCTTTCCGTTCAAAAGTTACAATTTTCTGTGGTTTCTATGGTTCTGGTCATGCGATCTGGACAAAATATTGCTTTTATTGCGTATTTACGGAACCCCTAGTAAAATTCTGCTCATTGATAAACGCGAACGCGACATTTCAGATCCACACCTATCCTGAAAATTTCAAGTCCCTAGGCCTTTCCGTTCGAAAGTTATGATTTTCTATGGTTTCTATGGTTCTGGTCATGTGATCTGGAGAAATGTAGCTTGAATATATCATTCTCCATTAGTATACAAAATTTCGTCACGATCGAATCTGTAATTTTGAAATTATTAAGAAAACTAAATTTCAAACGACCATATTTACGGAACCCCTAGTATAATTTTGCTCATAGATGAACGTGATCACGACATTCGAGATCCACACCTATCGGGAAAATTTCAAGTTCCTAGGCGTTTCCGTTCAAAAGTTAGAATTTTCTATGGTTTCTATGGTTCTGGTCATGCGATCTGGACAAAATTTCACATGTAGCTTGAACACCTCATTCTCCATTTGAGTGCAAAGTTTCATCTCAATCAAATCTGTAGTTTTCAAGTAATCAGGGGAACAAAACTTAGAACGGCCATATTTTCGGAACCCCTGGTGGAATTCGGCCCTTTAACGAACTTAACCGTCGCATTTGGGATCTGAACCTACAATGAAAATTTCAAGTCTCTAGGTTGATCCGTTCGAGAGTTATCGTGCTTACGGCCGGCCGGACGGACGGACAGACTCGAATTTTCCTACGGATTCGTCATCGGTGAGTCAAACATAGTCGATTGAGACCATTTTCGGCTAAAAATTCGAAAAATACAGACATCGTGACGAAATGATATAGCCCTCGTGTAAGTAGTACGAGCGCTCAAAAATTATAAAAGCACTGCCGTGAAGTCAGGAGCTTTTGAGCGCTCGTTCATCCACCTTGTAGGTAGATTCGCATTTTCCAGTTTTAGAAATCAATTGAAGGAAGTTCCGACAGCTGTCAAAAAAATTATCAAATTTAGGCAAAACTCTAGACTTCATGTCAGTGCTTCAGCTGACTAATTTTTTTTCGATAATCCGCTAGAATTTTCTACGGTATCTATGGTCTTGGTGATGCGATCTGGACAAAATTTCGCACATAGTTTGAATACATTATTTTTCAGCTAGGTGTAAAATTTCATTCCAATCCAATTAGTAGTTTCGTTATTATCAGGAAAAAAATATTTTGAACGGCCATATTTAAGGAACCCCCAGTCTAATTTTGCTCTTGATAAACGTGACTGCGACATTCGAGATCCAAACCTACCCTGAAAATTTCAAGTTCTTAGTTTCCCTTCGGAAGTTATAATTTTCTATGGTTTTGATTATGCGATCTGGACAAAATGTTGCTTTAACATATCATTCTCGATTAAAATACAAATTTTTATCTCGATCGAATCCGTAGTTTCGAAATTATCGAGAAAACAAAATTTCAAACGACCGTATTTACGGAACTCCTAGTATAATTCTGCTCATTGATAAACGGGAACGTGACATTCGAGATCTTCACCTATCTTGAAAATTTCAAGTCCCTAGGCGTTTCCGTTCAAAAGTTACAATTTTCTATGGTTTTGGTGATGCGATCTGGACAAAATTTCACATGTAGCTCATTCTCCATTTGAGTGCAAAATTTCATCTCGATCAAATCTGTAGTTTCCAAGTAATCAGGAGAACAAAACTTTGAACGGCCATATTTACGGAACCCCTGGTGGAATTTGGCCCATTAACGAACTTAACTGAGGCATTCGTGAACTGAACCCACACTGAAAATTTCAAGTATCTAGGTTATTCCATTCGAGAGTTATCGTGCTTACGGCACATTTTCAGTTCAAAATTCGATAAATACAGACATCGTGACGAAATGATATAGCCCTCGTGTAAGTAGTACGAGCGCTCAAAAAATATCTACTTCCGTATGAAGAATGTAAACTAAGTTTATAGTCAATTCCTGAAATAAAACCGTTTTTACCTCTTTTCGATATATGCTCCGAAATGAAATAAGCATCAAAAAATTTTAAAAAGCACTGCCGTGAAGTCAGGAGCTTTTGAGCGCTCGTTCATTGACAGCTGTCAAAAAAAATTATGTAGACATTTTTTTAATTGAATGTTATTATTATATTATTATTATCATCAAAATGATATAGCCCTCGTGTGAGTAACGAACGCTCAAAAACGAAACTAACACTCCATGAGAACTCAATTATTTCTGATCTGAAAGAGTTATTCCGCCTATTGAAGGGATAATGACGAGTGACTTCACTTCCCCCTTTTAGAAAGAATATCGATAATCTTTAAATGAAGAAGCAGTTGGGAATTTTTCATGAGTTAATAGGTACATAATATACGCCATACGGGTTTTCTTCAAAGTTAGGCTTTTTTTTGACAGCTGCTAGAACTAATCAAAGGGGATCAGTTCGTTGGTAATTGATCATATAAAATATTCAATTTAAAAAAAATGCAAAAAATCTTGGACATCAATATCTTGATACGACTCTGGATCGTGTTATCTCTCTGTTAGGAGACATATACGTGCGATATTTTCTCGGCATTTATCGCAAATTCGTATTCTCTTTCAACTTCAACAAAATTAGGAAGTTCACAAACCCACCGATAAAATTGATCCAAACTGTTTACAGAAAATGTTCGAAATGGTCACCATTTTCACCACATCAGTTTGGTCACGGAATAATGCCACAAGCATTTTCAATGCGTTGTCTTAGTTCTTTCGCATTCACCTCACCGTCAATTATACAATAATGTTATCAAATGACCGCAAAGGAAGAAATCACAGAGGTTGATATCGGAAAACTAAGGCATCATGCGCATCGTAGATGATTTACTGCATACGGACAGCTGGTAATATCTACACATTCAGATATCAATACGAACCTAAGTTGGGAATTTCTCATATTCGCGAGTAGCTTTGATTTCGAAATGTGAAGATTTTAAATAAACGATTTTTGGTATATCGACTCATTTTGATGAGTTCTATTTCTGGTCACAAAAAAAGCCTCACCCTGTATAATAATGAAACTTTTACTATTTCAATCACAGGACCAATTTTATTCAGATTATCCACAAAGAAAAATGTTGAAACCAGTCTATTACAATAGTACGACTGCCCTACTAACTTTCGTTATTGTATATATTATTTTTGTGTGAATATAATAGTAGCATTTCTTCTTGGTTACCCACATCCTAGACAGGCTAAGCCATTCCTCTAGTACTCAACGAGCTGGACCGAAAAAGTTCTCTCACTTAGCAAATTTGAACTGAGGAAAATGACCGGCATACTCACGGGACACTATCCCGTGATCTTCGGAACATGGGAAAAATTCCTGATGATACCTGTCGCTTCTGCCAATAAGCCACTGAGACAAATGAATATTTGCTATGCAATTGTGATGCTGTCTTCAGGAAAAGGCTGCGGCATCTTGGCTCTTATTTCCTAAAACCGGATCAAGTCATGGGCCTATCACCCAGGAAAGTACCGAAGTTCATAGAGAGCTGACTAGCTGGTAAACAGCGCGGAGTTGCACAATAGATCTTTAGGTCAAGGTGTTTGCGAGGTTTAGGCTTTATCGCCTCCCCCTATAATCTAATCTAATCTACCTACTTCCGGAAATTATAAACCTGATTCACAGTCCACTAAGTCTAAATTGTTTTTCTATCCCCACGGAATTATTCATAATTGATTTTGGGATGAAACAGTTATTCTCTAGGAGTTGAGATATAAAAAGAAATCTCATAATATAGCAAAGTTATATTCAACGTTTCCATTTCATCTCCTTTAGTTCCAATGAATTAATTTAACGGAACAGACCCAATAATTCGCGAGTTATGGAATTCTGAATATCGCAAAGAGAAACATTTCAAACTAGAGTGTTGATAAAGTTTATAAAAATAAAGTCTATCCCAACGAAAACTTGAAATGGATGTTCTGGCTGGTAACGTTATTTGAAAATTATGGAAAGCAGTGTCGTGAAGTCAGGATCTTTTGAGCGCTCGTTCATTCACTTTGAAGGTAGATTCGCATTTTCCAGTTTTAGAGACAAATTCGGAAAATTTTTGACAGCTGTCAAAAAAATGTTCAAATTAAGGCGAAACTCCAGACTTGGTCGGTGCTTTAGGTGATTTTTTTTTCGATAATTCGCTGAAATTTTCTACGGTATCTATGGTCTTGGTAATGCGATCTGGACAAACTTTCCAACGTAATTTGAATACATTATTCTTCATCTATGTGCAAAATTTCATTCCAATCCAAAGAGTAGTTTCGGAATAATCACGAAAAAAATAATTTGAACAGCCATATTTACGGAACCCCTAGTCTAATTTTGCTCATAGATGAACGTGACCGCGAAATTCGTGATCCGAACCTACCCTAAAAACCCTAGTTTAATTTTGCTCATTGATATACGAAATTCGCTCCATTAAAATACAAAATCTCGTCACGATCGAATCCGTTGTTTTGAAATTATCAAGAAAACTAAACCGACCATATTCACGGAACCCCTAGTCTAATTCTGCCCATTGATGGGTGTGACCGCGACATTCGAGATCCACACCTATACTGAAAATTTCAAATCCCTAGGTTGTTCCGTTCTAGAGTTATCGTGATTACGGACGGACGGACAGACTTGATTTTTCGACGGATTCGTCATCAGTGAGTCGAACTCTATCGATTGAGACCATTTTCGGCTCAAAATTCGAAAAATACAGACATCGTGACGAAATGATATAGCCCTCGTGTAAGTAGAACGAGCGTTCAAAAACTTTTATTTTTCATATAGGTATTTCAGCTCTCAGAATTTAAGCTTAAATCTTAGAAAATAGTGAATCTAAATAATATGTAATTCGAGAATGTACAGGATTCGATGAATAGGCTTGTGTGAATTATAGTGAGCGTAAATTGAGAGGTAAGTTAGAAATAAATTGTTGAGCTGCTAAGCTACGAATAGTTTTTGACATAGTAAATCGACAAGTTTTTGGGCGCTTGTTGAAATGATTAGACAAATCAGTCACTCTGGTGGCCTTCTGCTTTATCTCCTCTATCTGGTCTTCTGTCCACTTTGGGATCTTGACCTGGGGCCTATTGCTCCAGAATACTTTGCAACTTTTCACTTTGCATTTTGAAAATTAATTCCGTTGCACAAAAGTTCGCCTAATACTTTGTTTTCTTCATTTCTGCGAAGTGCTTTTCACTTTGAACTTTTCAATTCTGAATACTTTTCGTGCAAGTAATTCATTTGGAGAATGCAAATTGAAAAGTTGCAAAGTAGTTTTTCGCAATAGGCACGGGGTCTACTCTGACCACATGATCCCTCATTTGCATCTTCTAGATCTGATTCACCTCACTACGCCCTACTTCTGCCACTTGCAACTTTTGTCTCCTCATGGCACTGCTACGAAATTGGTCATGTAATTTCAAGCCATAGTACCTACCTATATATATTTCTATAATCGAATGAGGAAATATTACGCCATTTTAAATCAGCTTATATAATATCAAATGTCCCTGCAGATCATTCAGATCCCTATTCGCTAAAAGTATGATATTAAACATATGGTGGTAGATAAGAGAGAAAGATTTAATACCGCCATAAAACTACAACGGAGACGATTGACAATCTTACATATTTGCTCAAGTTTTATATTAACTGATAATTAGTGATATGGTACATGTAGCCGGTGTCGTCCCTTTTTACCTATTTGCTCCCTAATTAGTTGTTCAGATAAAATACGACAATGTTTGCAGACTGTAAATGAATTGATTATCGGTAGCAGAGAGCTTGAATAAAAAGAGTGAGTGAACAGTTGCACCATTTCCTGTGCTTCCTTATACAGAGTGTCCCATATTCGATGTAGATATGAGTACGTCCAAAAGATCTCGGATACTAGAAGCGAAAAATTCGAGTCTGTTCGTCCGTCCGTATACACGATAACTCTCGAACGGAACGTCCAAGAAACTTGAAATTTTCAGGGTAGGTTCGAATCTCGAATGCCGCGGTTGAGTTCGTTATTGGGCAAAATTCGACTAGGGGTTCCGTAAATATGGCCGTTCGAAATTTTGTGCTCCCGATTACTTCGAAACTACAGGTTTGATCGAAATGAAATTTTGCACTCAGGATAGGTGTGGATCTCGAATGTCGCAGTCACATTTATAAATGAGCAAAATTTTGTATTTTAATGGAGAATAATATATTCAAGCTACATTTTTTCCAGATCGCATGACCAGAATCATAGAAGCCATAGAAAATTATTACTTTTGAACGGAAAGGCCTAAGGATTTGAAATTTTAAGGGTAGATTTGGATCGAGAATTTCGCTGTCACGTTCATCAATGAGCAAAATTAGACTAGGGGTTCCGTAAATATAGACGTTCAAAATATTTTTTTCCTGATAATTTCGAAACTACTCATTGGATTGGAATGAATTTTGCACATAGTTGAAGAATAATGTATTCAAACTACTTGGGGAATTTTGTCTAGATAGCATTACCAAGACCATAGATACCGTAGAAAATTCTAGCAAATTATCGAAAAAAAAATTGGTCACCTAGAGCACTGACGTGAAGTCTGGATTTCGCCTTAGTTTGAAATATTTTTTGACTGCTGTCAAACTCGTTCCAATTGGTTGCTAAAACTGGAGAATGCGAATCTACCTACAAGGTAGATGAACGAGCGCTGAAAAGATCCTGACTTCACGGCAATGCTTTTCGTAGTTTTTGTTTGTTTTGATTTATAGAATGAAAGGAATAATTTGTCAAATTCGAAAATAGTTCATAACTTTTTTGCTATTGAAGATCGAGATCTAAAACTCTTATAGGCATTCTTTTTAATTGATTTTAGTGGTGACCTTGGGAAAACAGATGTGTTTTGAATTCGGCTGAATTGGAAAAAATAAACCTACTCATTCTGATTGAGACAAGAGCAAGAAAATATTACCACAGACTGGGATTGGGGTCCAATTTTAACTTAGCTATACATAGCTACGAAAAGTTTTAAGAAAGCAAATTCATTTATTATTCCAAATTATAAATACCTTGATATTTCCTATTCGATAAATCAAAAATTACGAAAAGCACTGCCGTGAAGGCAGGAGCTTTTGAGCGCTCGTACATGCACCTTGTAGGTAGATTCTAGATTCGCATTTTCCAGTTTTGGAAACCAATTGAGGAAATTTTTGACAGCTGTCAAACAAATTTTCAAACTAAGGCGATAATCCAGACTTCAAGTCAGTGCTTTAGGTGACCAATTTTTTTTTCGATAATTCGCTAAAATTTTCTACGGTATCTATGGTCTTGGTCATGCGATCTGGACAAAATTTCGCTCGTAGTTTGAATACATTATTCCTCAGCTAGGTGCAAAATTTCATTCCAATCAAACGGTAGTTTCGAAATAATCAGGAACAGAATATTTTGAACGGCCATATTTACGGAACTCCTAGTCTAATTTTGCTCATTGATGAACGTGGCCGTGAAATTTGCGATCCAAACCCAACCTGAAAATTTCAAGTTCCTAGGCCTTTTCCTTCGGAAGTTATAATTTTCTATGGTTTCTATGGTTCTGGTCATGCGATCTGGACAAAATGTTGCTTTAATATGTCATTCTCGTTTAAAATACAAAATTTTGTCTCGATCAAATCCGTAGTTTCGAAATTATCGAGAAAACAAAATTTCAAACGACCGTATTTACGGAACCCCTAGTATAATTCTGCTCATTGATAAACGTGAACGTCATATTTACGAACCCTAAGGCGGATTTCGCCCAATAACGAACTCAACCTCGGCATTCAAGATTCGAACCTAACCTGAAAATTTCAAGTTTCTAGGACATTCCGTTCGAGAGTTATCGTGTATACGGACGGCCGGACGGACGGACAGACTCGAATTTTCCGACGGATTTGTCATCAGTGAATCGAACATAGTCGTTTGAGACCATTTTCGGCTCAAAATTCGAAAAATACAGACATCGTGACGAAATGATATAGCCCTCGCGTAAGTAGTACGAGCGCTCAAAAAAAAGACCAATGTGGCTGACATACTAATGTGAATGACTGCCAGAGAACAAATAGGCACTCCACGAAAATAATTTTCATAAAAATTGCTCGACCTGATTACAATTATTTGTAAGGTAGAGATGGCATTTTTTCGAACAATGAATAAATTTATTCTGGAGATCTAATCTAGGCATCGAATACTCAACTCTACTCTATGCGCTCAAATAAAAGGCCAACATTATTCCAATGAAATAAATTGATTTCGATTCAATTTTTTTGTGACCATATTTTCGGATAAAATACAATATATGTCTGTGATTTTTTGCATTTCTAAAATAGATAAATTCACCACGGTTCAATTTGAAAAGCAATGACCTGAAGACAGGAGCATATAATGTGGGTTTCATACCTTCAGCTTCGTGGGGTATTTTCTTGAACGGTTTTGTATTTCATTGGTGATGTTGGAAATTTCAAGTCGATTCAGTGGTTGGAAAAACATTTGCATGTACATGATTTGTATATTTGAGGAGCTCGTATGCAAAACCGTATATATTCACTTCAAAAAATTTGTCAGGAGATGAAAATTACGTCTCAAAGATTTACGTTGAGAAAAATTGCTGTTTTCAAAGAAGGTTCTTTCGGGGTCTGAGTGCGCCGGTTGCTTTCATTACCGTTGAACACGTCATTCTCCATCTGTGTGCAAAATTTCGATCGAATCAGAAGTTTCGAAGTTATCAGGAAAACAAAATTTCGAGCGGCCATATTAACGGAACTCCTAGTTGAATTTTGCACAAGAACAAACTGCAGTATTGGACTTTTGAACCTACCCTAAAAATTTCAAATCTCCAGGTCGTTCCGTTCGAGATTTATCGTGTATACGGACGGCCGGACGGACAGACTTGAATTTTTCGACGGATTCGTCATCAGTGAGTCGAACCTAGTCGTTTGAGACCATATTCGGCTCAAAATTCGAAAAGTACAGACATCGCTACGAAATCATATAGCCCTCGTGTAAGTAGAATGAGCGCACAAAAATATCCATCCAACTTGTTGTGCAATTCAAGAAGAGTATTTATACTTTGATGAAATTCGATTTTAATTCTCTAATGTACTGAGGGCTGTAAATATTCGCCCAAAATAAATGTTTTCAATTTAAGTTTTCTCTCCAGAATGTGTAACAAGAAACCATTGAATTGATCCAGTGAAACATACTTGGTTCTCTTTTGAATATCTGAAGAAACAAGAATAAATCAATGGTTTTTATTAATTTTTTAAGAAACTAGTAATAGTTGATAGGTCAATATAATTAGTAGATCCAAGAAAGACAAAGAACTATCAGTAGAAAATTACGTGATAGGTGTGACGAACATGATTTGCGAGCTAATAATAAGGTGAGAAATTAAAAATCATAACTTTATTACATGGAATATAATAGCATTTTTTTATTCCTCGATTGTTTTTACCTTATACAAGGTGTTTTTTAAGGTGAGGCTTTTTTTATAGGTGCTAGAACTCATCAAAAGAGATCATTTCGCCGGAAGTTGATCATATAAAAAATTGAATTCGAAAAAAGTGCAAAAAATCTTGAGCATAAAGATCTTAAGACCACTCTGGATCGTGTTAACCCTCTTTCAGAAGATTTGCCATGAATCACGGTGCCATATGCATTCCAGCAAGAAAATAAAGTAATGGATTTTATCGCAAATTCGTATATTCCTTTAACTTTTATTGGGAGATTTATCCTTGAAAGAACTTGAAGTTTAAACTAAGGAGAGGAAAAATTACTGATTGAAAAGGTCCTAGAAACAAATTTAGGAAGTTCACAAACTCACCGATAAAATTAATCCAAATTGTTTACAGAAATTATTCGAAATGGTCACCATTCGTTTGATGTACACAAAGTGTTGCCCGCCGTAATGACGCATTATTACATGCAGCAACTATCACATCATTTTGCTCAAGAATAATGTCACAAGCATTTTCAATGCGTTGTTTTAGTTCTTCAACACTATTCACCTCACCGTTACTGTACACTAATGATTTCAAATGACCCCAAAAGAAGAAATCACAGGGGTTGAAATCCGAAGAACCTCATTTTCACTAACTTTGCGAAATTCGGAAGTCACAAAAATCATACGATCTGTCATATGATTTCCCGTAAACTAAAAGCATTCAATAAACACATTTAGAACTCAATACGTAACTAAGTCAGGTTCGTGTTGGAAATTTCTCAGATTCGCGGGTAACTTTGATTTCGAAATACTCAAATACTGCCTGGTGAATATTTTATATGAAGGATTTTTGGAATTTATTTGATGAGTTCTAGCACCTGTCACAAAAAAGGGTCACCTTTGAAAAAAACCTGTATAGTCAATTCACAACTGATGTCCCCACAATTGAGTTGCAGTTTGAAAAAACACATTAAATTATACAAGACTGCACAGAGATTTCTCGGTGCGAATAACTTGGAGTTTTTTGACAAGACATAATTTGCACTGCACTATTGAAATTGCGTATTGCGTGACGAGAATGATACAAAAACTCGAAGACATGGGGTAAGTGCATTATACCCATGACGAATACAAAAATCACATTTGGCAAAACCTAGGGCGGCAAAGCGGATAGATAAAGGGAACTAATGAATAAACAAAATCGGACTGGATAATAAATTCATAAACCCTAAAAGGGTCCGATTTTTACTGCTATCCGATTTCAAAGGAAAATAAAATGAGATTATTGGTTCGTTTTCATGGAAAAATTTTCGTTTTTCGTCTTGGCTAGAAATAGATACTGATAAATAATTATGATCGCTCTGATGTTTTTCACATTTATAAAGCTTTCGCATGCATGAATCAAATAAATTTCAATTCTCCCATGCTGGAAAAGACAAGCCGGGCCCCAGATGGGCCTGGGCCATGGCGCGCGGCACCCCTTGCATCCCCTGTAGCTAACCTAACTTTACCTAACTATCAATTTATTCAAAGAATAATTGTCAACACTGTTCTAAATTAAGCTTATCTGACCTAAGCTAACCTAAATATAATTCATGTTAAGAATGATTGTCAACACTTTCCTAACTTAGGCTAACCTAACCTAATATAACCTAATCAAAATATAAACCATTTTAACAGAGTTTTGAATTCAACATTTTTCCAAATCTCCAAAAGGGTTGAGGAGATTTTTATTCTTTTTTCAAACCGCTCATAAGCGGTTCAAAATAGAAACTCACAATTTCGAATTGAAAACTTTTGAAATTATTTCGTGTTCAAAACATTTTCGGTTAGTCCGAAAATGAATTTCAAATCAATAATTTCCCCAATCGGTTTTTCTTCTGTTCTTGAGCTATCCAATTTTTTTTATCAGAATCCGAAAAAGTGCTGCCCCACAAAATATGCCCCAAGTGAAGTGAAGTCATGAAATTACTCCTCTTTTGCTTCGAAATGTTCAGGGTATGTTCGAGGTCTCAATGCGCCGGTTAAGTTCATGAATGGGTGAAATCTGCCGAAAGGTTCCGTGGATATGGCCATCTGATTTTTATTTCTCAATCATTCGAGAAATACCGTTCTGATCCAATTGAAACATTATACGTAGTTAATAATAAGATAACGACACGAAGGTTCATTTCGTGAGAAGCGTATCGATGGGAGATTGGAAAAAAAATGTTTTAAACTTTATGTGGGAATTCGCTCTTTGAATAACCTCCCTGAAAAGATAATTGAGTTTGTTAGGGTTTTCTGATATATTCGGTGATCCCATTTTTTGAAGTTTATAAAATAAAATGAGTTCATGTCATACTGACCATGGACACTGAAGACTGATTTTACGTCAGTTTATTTTAAAAGTTTTCAAGTGGGAACCATATTTTTTTTCGTATTGAATAAAGCATACAAAATAGTAGCATTAATCTGACACATTCAGAAAATTCACATGAAACAATATTTTCAAGGATGAGTGTACACTTCTGAGAATATAAAACCAAAAAAAAGCAAAGACAATCAAGTCGTAGAAAGAATTTAAGACAAAATAAATATATCAATGGTTTTTGCTTACCTAGAGTTGTTTTTCAATGTACAATAAATTCAACAGAAAATTCTTCGAGTGATTTTGAGGCGAAAACGTCATTGTGGTACAGGGTCTCAAATATAAAAAAAATGGTTTTTCGTTAGTGTCTTAACCTTAACTTAACACAATTTTGTTTCGATTAAGCAGTTTCTTTTTGTAGTGTAGAGTGGGTGATTAAAACATAACTTGAATTTTTTAAGTCCAGTGGCATCCTGATCATTACCTTAAAAAATTTCGAAAAGCACTGCCGTGAAGGCAGGAGCTTTTGAGGGCTCGTACATGCACCTTGTAGGTAGATTCGCATTTTCCAGTTTTAGAAATCAATTGGAGGAATTTTCGATAGCTGTCAAAAAAATTCTGGAACTTAGGCGAAACTCCAGACGTTTTTTTTGATAATTCGCTAGAATTTTCTACGGTATCTATGGTCTTGGTAATGCGATCTGGACAAAATTTTGCACGTAGTTTGAAAACATTATTCCTCAGCTAGGTGCAAAATTTCATTCCAATCCGATCAGTAGTTTCGAAACTATCAGGAAAAAAATATTTTGAACGGCCATATTCACGAAACCCCTAGTCTAATTTTGCTCATTGATGAACGTGACCGCGATATTTGCGATCTAAACCCACTCTGAAAATTTCAAGTTTCTAGGCCTTTCCGTTCAAAAGTTACAATTTTCTATGGTTTCTATGGTTCTGGTCATGCGATCTGGACAAAATATTGTTTTAATATATCATTCTCGATTAAAAAACAAAATTTCATCTCGATCGAATCCGTAGTTTCGAAATTATCGAGAAAACAAAATTTCAAACGACCGTATTTACGGAACCCCTAGTTTAATTCTGCTCATTGATAAACCTGAACGCGACATTTCAGATCCACACCTATCCTGAAAATTTCAAGTCCCTAGGCCTTTCCGTTCGAAAGTTATGATTTTCTATGGTTTCTATGGTTCTGGTCATCTGATCTGGAGAAATGTAGCTTGAATATATCATTCTCCATTAGTATACAAGATTTCGTCACGATCGAATCTGTAGTTTTGAAATTATCAAGAAAACTAAATTTCAAACGACCATATTTACGGAACCCCTAATATAATTTTGCTCATAGATGAACGTGATCACGACATTCGAGATACAAACCTATCCTGAAAATTTCAAATTTCGTTTTCGTTCAAAAGTCACAATGTTCTATGGTTTCTATGGTTCTGGTCATGCGATCTGGACAAAATTTCACATCATTCTCCATTTGAGTACAAAATTTCATCACGATCAAATCTGTAGTTTTCAAGTAATCAGAGGAACAAAACTTTGAACGGCCATTTTTACGGAACCCCTAGTGGAATTTGGCCCATTAACAAACTCAACCGAGGCATTCGGGAACTGAACCCACACTGAAAATTTCAAGTCTCTAGGTTGTTCCGTTCGAGAGTTATCGTGCTTACGGACGGCCGGACGGACAGACTCGAGTTTTCCGACGGATTCGTCATCAGTGAGTCGAACATAGTTGATTGAGACCATTTTCGGCTCAAAATTCGAAAAATACAGACATCGTGACGAAATGATATAACCCTCGTGTAAGTAGTACGAGCGCTCAAAAATACTTTTGACGAAAAACATGTGCACCATTGACTATTTCTATTATATTTATTATTTTTCACCAATAAACTGAACATAAAACTTTTTTGCATCCTGGATTTCTGGTATTGCTAAATGTTCGACAAAAAAAAATAAAATCCCCTTAATTGCATATTATTATCCTGGCCCATACAAGCAATATGGAAAAATGTTTATTCGCAAATTATCGTATTTTTACAATTTTTCACTATGTAGCAAAGAAAAATGAATAAATACTGAATTATTAATACAATTCTTGGCATCTGTTTTGAGATTTACACTAAATAACGAGTAACAAAACACTACTACAAATCATTGTAACTTATAACTTCAGAAGATGAGAGCTCTGATACCGAAACATATTATTATGTCAAACGAGAAAAAAATAATAGTGGACAAGAGTGTTATTCAGTAACAAAACACTCTTGTCCACCATTATTTTTTACTCGCAGTAGACGAGTCAGAAACCGTTCTGTGTAGGAGTGGAAGATCCAATAGTTGTGTTTTTTTCAAAAAGCCCCCAACAAGCCGAGAACCTATAATTTTTTGGATTTGGATTATACGGCAATCCTCTTTGTACAATTAAAGGAATACAAGATACATTCTGCAGCATGAGAGACTACTAGTATGCGTTAATGTTTATTAACCCCAAGTGCAAAATTATTTCTTTAATACCCCTAGTTTTTTTTATATTTGTATTGACATGATACAATGAATTTTAAAGGACTCTGTCCGACATAAAAGTTCCGTAGCCTTTGACGATATATATGGCTCAATATAAATGATAAACAGACAATTTCTTTTCCGTTGCAAAATACCGAATGCGCCGGTTCGCGAAAAAATAAAGGAGTCGTAACTCTATTACTAGCCCCTATTAGAAGCCAGCAACAAGTGGGCTGAAAATGTTTATCAATGGCTTACTGGTAGTGGGTTTAACGCACAAGCGTCCTAGGGTTTATATAGAACAACAGCGTGAGCAATTTTTCATTTGCGCATTGTTCTCCACCTGGTCTAGTTGTTACCACCAAACATATAGGTGCTACGAGAGTGAAAAGGTTTTTTTCGTCATTGGAAAAATCATAACAGGTGAGTGGAATTATGCAGTCCATTGCAAAATCGCACACATTGCTCAATTCATACGACCGTTAACGGCCGAAGTGAACTTCTCAAATTTTCAAAATCTCTTTCATCATCATATTTTATCAATTCAACTTCTATTCTAAAGTATCCCAAAGTATTTTATTGCTCCTATTTTTTCCCCTTGAAAATTAAATTGATATTTGTCATTTGCGTCAACGTTTGAATTCATAGTATGGAAGTGTTGTTTTATTTTAATATCACTTTATACCAAAAAATTTAGTCTGTAAAAATTTATGTTACTATAATTTCTAGCCAGGTCAAATGAATTTTTCTCCGTGTCGAAATACAGGTAACTTTGTAAATATTAAATAACAATTAATTTCATTCCATTATGTCCGGGTATTTAATTGTTTTTTTATTCAACGAATGAATTCATTTGTTTTTCATTCCTAAATTCATTTTTCTGGAAAAATCTTCAATATTCTGCCAGAATGCTTTTCTGGACAGCCATTTTCAAATTTCAATGAAAATAATAAATATTTTCAGTCCATCGTTTCTATTCACGATTGAATAAATTCAATATTTCGGGATATAAACAATATACAATACAATACAATATTCTAAATTATGAAATGATATGAACAATATCATTCCAGATAAAGGAGTATTTATTATTATTCACACTGATTCTACCTATAGAATAATATTTTTATGATTTCGCTCCTTGATTTTGTTTCAATATGATGTAACCTTTATCCCAGGGTCCTGGTATATTCCAAATGATATTATTGTAATAAAACACAACAGAATTGACTGAAATTTATGATGGTTTATATAAAAATACGCTTTTTTTTTGCGGCTCAAAATGGCAAGTTTGGGACCCAAAATGCAAAGCTTGCACCTGGTTTTAGAAAATTGCAGAATAAATACGGTGGGTTGCGATAGACAACAAAACGTGGTTATTTTTGAAATACTAAAACTAAAAAAACAAAATTCACCTTTCGGAAGGCACCTAAATTTGGCCTATGCACTAAGAAAGGTGTTCTTTTACTTTTCGTGTCAAGTCAAGAAATAACACACTAATTTACAATCCTATTTCATTGATCGAACGGATAGTTCAATATGTTTCAACTGAAAATCTGTATCTGATGAAATATCTGCATAACAGCAAACTGTCTTTCTGATCCGCAATGAGGAGACATTTCTTATCTAAACTATTGGATATCTCATTTCAATCGATACCATTGGATTTTATTTGTAATATGTATCGTTTCTCCTATCAATATATGTCTGAATTTTTTCCCTAAGATGAGCTATTTTTATCCTCTTGTGGGGTCCCTTCCATTACTACTCTTCCCAATGAACATACAACTATTATTTTTTCTGTCCAGGAATCCACCAACCGCTAAGTCAAAATTATACTCACGACAAATAAATTATCACCGGTAACATAGAAAAAGAAATAAGATGGAATTCTGTTGAAAATTTTCAATATTTTTTTCATTGTTAGAATACTAGTTTCATAAAAATTTTTGTTTTCAAAATTCATAGAGTTTTTAGGTTTCGAAAGTAAATTGTGATATCAAAACATTTCAAGTTTCCGGTAGAGTGATATAGATGATTTCTACTATCCATAATATGCGTGCTTCAAGTGAAGTGGCCTAAAAGCCACAGTTCTATTTTTCATTCCTGCTTATTTATTCTGTTTTATTTCTCAATACATATTTCATTTTTCATATCTTCATCGTTGACGTTTTGAAGGTGTAGAACGCTGTTAATTTCACATAAAGGATAATCTCCGCATCCGGTAGTTTTCCTCAAGTATCTATATTCAACGAAATATTTTTCAAAATAGGGATGTCGAAAACAGAGTACGCCTAACAGGCATCCAACCTTCAGAGGATATAGAGCAGAATGAATGTCAGAGGATTTATTCCGTTTGTTGCTTTGAATTGTATATTCAAAATTTCATAACTCAGGAAAAGTTAGGTGGGCTTTTGAAAAAAGAAGTGCTGACAGGCGCGATGAATTTCGAAAAAATACTCGGACATGACGATTTTTTATTCGAGAGGGACAACTTTTAAGATCAAATTCACAACCATATCGATTCAACCATTAGTGTTAAAACACCAACCTCCAAATTTTGAGTAGAAAGATGGGGTAAGTGATACATCATTTGAAAGGTCCCTCTATCTTGAGTTCAGAATATTAAATTGTTTCTCATTCGATTCATTCATCTCGAGATATTCAAAGTTTGTACAGTACTGGTAATTCTGCCAAGAAATAAACCATTTTAACCTTAATTGTTGATGAAAGTAATGAACAGTAATTATTTATTTGCCTAGTGTACGACATTTAACGATTATCATCATAATCACAAAATAAATTAGTGAAACTTTGATTAATTCACATAGCATGCTTAATGAAATGACCAGTACTGAACAAAATTTGAATTTCAATATCTCGAAAACCAATAGATCAAAAAATTAGAAACAATTCAATATTCTGAACTTTGACATGGGTTATAGGTATCACTTATCCCATCTTCCCTATTCAAAATTTAGGGTGTGGTTGTAACACTGAGGGCTGAAACGAAATAGATGTGAATTTGATCTCAAAAGTTGTCCCCTTTGAATAAAAAATCGACGTGTCCGAGCATTTTTTCGAAATTAGTTCATTCCGCCTGTAATCTTGTCTGTTAAGCAGTGGCGGCTGGTGGACATTTATCGTGGGTCGGCAGATATATATATACATATATATAAACTGCGGAAGCCTATCCGAACACACATATAAAAAAATATATACATATATAGGTATAATGGTAAAAAAATGGCATGTTTTTCAAAAGAAGCCTATTCTCGTATGATAAATTTTCAATCGCATCAATCAAAAATTTCACTTTGTCGGAGTTTCACAAGAAGCAACATATTCTCTAACCGGATTTATCGCCATTTTGCTCACGTAAAAATCACTTACCCTTTATGAGCCAAACAAACGAAAAAACTTAACGGTTTATCAATAACAAAAAATATTGCGACTCATTTAAGGGCGAGAAACCAACACAAATTTCGAAACTCGGCTCTCGAGCCGTAAACGATAGGGAGCAGAACGAGGTTTTCCGAACCATCCTCGTGAATCGAGATACAGCGGTACCGGGTCGGCAAATTGACGATTGCCGTACCCAGGATATATAGGGCCAACAATATGAGTTTAATTTTGGTCGCTCAACTTTTTTTTTCCTTTAAAAAATGTATGAAACTTGTCGGAAATTTATAAGTATTACATTTATGTGCAGCATGCACGTCTATGAAAAATATTAAATACGACAAATATTCATTTTAAGCAACAATAATCTCTTGTAATTATTATGTCATTTGTTATGTGAAACAGAAAATATCGGATATTCGATAAAAATAAACTTTAATATTCATCATTTTCTGAATAAAATTCCAACAGGAATAATTCAACTTTGAACTAATTCGATTCATTGTTATTAACGCTTCGTCGAAAGATATCTAGATAGGGTCGGCAATATGAGCAAAGATGTACCTCATCGAACGACGTTCTTCGTGTATTCGAGATGGGCCTATTTTGTCTACGGACCGAGTATACGATGCGGGATTGGACTTGGAAGAGCGTGATATTTTCAAGAAGTTGCACAGGTATCACGTACCTGATTTTTTTTAATTATTATAAAATGGATTGGGACTATTGGGAGTCATGTATATAGCGGTAATTTGACAAAAGTGAAAATTTGCATTTTTGCTGATCGAGATTTTTAGGGTCGGCAGTGCCGACCCTGCCGTCCCTGACGAGCCGCCACTGCTGTTAAGTGAGTGTTAGCTAAGGGAACCGGGAACCATTTAATTCTACGAATGATGCAAGATCTCAGGGAAAAACTTCAGCAGGAAAGATTTGCTTAGGTAAAATCACAGTACGAGTACACACACATAATTTTCCCCCACACTTTTTTTTATTGAATCCCTCGATTTTTTCGCTCTAGGTATTCTTTTAAATCAAGTTTTATTGATTTCGGATATAAACTAATTTTGCACCAAATTTTATACAATTCGCTTCTATGGTCTCCCGAAATAGGAAAGAGTTTTGAAAATTCTATCATTGGATTTTATATAGTCCATAATGTGATTTTCGAACATTTCAGGGGCATAAGATTTTTTATCCACGAAAAATTCTAAATCTTCATAATTGGAAATAATGAACCAAAATCGAGAATAAACGTTGTTATTTTTGAAGCCTTTCCGAACACCATGAAAAATTAATATCAAGAATTTTGCGTATTCATCCTCCTGGTTTGATAATGCAATCCTAAAAATCTAGTGATACGATCTAAATAAATTAACTGTGTAAAAATTACGAAATTCTATTGGTTTAATGTTTCTCAATTCGAAAAGCTTTGTCGAAACTCCTCATAGTCCGATAGTTATATAATTTCGAAAATAAGTATGGAACTCACAACTGAAATGAATTTTCCCAAAAATAATCTACCTGTGTAGCCGAGTCGGCTGATTGAATATCCCCTGAATGTATCTACACTTGCTTTCAAAACTATAATACAAATATACTAGACATAGCAATGTTTAGTGATATGTTTTCGACTCGCAAATATTACTTTTCTTGTAATATCGAAAAAAAAAACAAAAAACGGTGTTTTTTCAGTTTTTTTTTTGTAAAATCTGAACCAATGAACCGAATTGTGTGTGCACAACCCGGACGCTGTCGGTTGACTAGTTTTTGCGTAATTGCGATTTGAATTATTTTAGGCACTATTTTACGGAAGGGCTGGATGCGTTGAAAGTTGAAAGCCCGATTTCAATTTACGGAACGGATTTTGGAAGTAGAAGTATAGTAGGTACTACAAAATGTCAATCTTGATATTTCATTAAAATGTTGTAAAATAGGTGAAAAAAACGTGCAAAAATGACCAAAACCGGCCGAACGCTCGATTGTGGTCGAGTAGTGGGGATATAAATGTAAAGATTCGCGCCAGGCCGCAGCGCGCTTTTATTATAATACGCACATCCCCGCGTCTGCTGCCAAACCCCACTATTCTTCCGCGATCGAGCGCTGGGCGCATTTTAACGAAAAATCAAGATTGACGTTTTGTAGTACTTTACTTCTACTTTCAAAATCCGTTTCGTGAATTGGAATCGGACAACTTCCGACGCATCCAGCCCTTCTGGAAAAAAGTGCCTAAAATAAAACGAAAAAGAAAACCAAAGCAACAATTTCGAAAATGCAGTTATGAATTTTTGAAAAAAACAAGCAAAAAACTAAAAAGACACCGTTTTTTTGGTGTTTTTTCGAAATGACAAGAAGAGCAATTATTTTTGCGAGTCGAAAACATATTACTAAACATCTACGGACCACCCCACGTACTCCCATACTCGCTGTTTTCTTCTACGATTTTTGTCATAGAATGACCCTTTATCTGCTCTATTGCCTGGTCTATAATGACAAACCAATTTTTCCTCATGGCGCAACTGGGCTCTAGCTAGACAAAGGTCCTATAAGGTTTCCTCAATAATTTCGATCTTTGTTCAACTCCTCCCACAACTTTGCCACAATTCTTCAGCGTTTGCAGGTCTTCGGTTCCTTTGATAATTTTTTTCCACAATTAAACCTCCGTGTTTGGAATTTCGTGTCCAACAAGGCCTTCTATATCACAAATATCAAGAGAATTAGGATCAATTTCTTGTCACAGATTTTGATAGGGGTTATTTGGAATTTGATATATTTCGTGAAAATCTTGAATAATACAGGAAAATATCATAAAAATGTAAAGAACTGGAAGAAATAAACCAATGATTAAGAAAATTGGCAAGTTCCATTTTATTGTATTGCGAAAACATAGATCGTGAAAATTCCAGAGTTTGAATTTTTTCTCCAATAATTTTGAAAGGTTATTTTCGAAACAATGAACCAACAAATTAAATTATATTATCAATGATGAAAAGTTATGAAATTACAGAGTCTTTTTCTCAATTCTTACATACTTCCTACCTGAAATTTCCCCTATCGATTAGAAATCAGATCAAAAACTTCAATAATCCGAACAATCCTTCATTTTAGTCTTCAAAATAATCTAGAAGGGATGATCGATCGTTCTTCTTTTCCTCAACTGTCACCTCATTATAAACATGCTTTCATCCCTTTGTGCTAATCAAGCCCTTCCTACCTTTGCAATTTGCTAATTACCTCTTAGCAGATTTTTATTATGTTCAGCTAGAATTTTCTCGGGCTTAATCTCTCCTCCGGAAATTCATAAAATACGTATTTTATGCCACGAAATTCATGCATGGCTTCTTCAAATACTTCAGACTGTTATTCAATTCCATTGAGAGCCATATAAGTACTAGGAAGCATAGAATAAGTTTCCAATAGTAATTTTGTTCATAAAAGCGCCCCGCTGACATTATCATTATTTTCCCAAATTCGGTACCTACAATAGTTGAGGATATTGGACGAAGAGGGATCTCGGGTGTTTAAAAGAAGGGAGGCATTTTCTCATGAGTTTGTTTGAAATTCATTCTTATGAATTTTTCATAGTTTCTCAACGATGGTAATACAAGAAAATAAAAAAAAAATATTTTTCAAAACTTCTTAAACATCTTAGATGGAAAAATCGTTGTCCAATTCGACCCTGTCCATCCGTTTGTCAGTTCGAAAAAAAAACAAGCCGATCGAATTGAAACTTAATTGTTAGTTGTAAGTTCATGTGCAATTTCGTAAGGATCGTAAAGGTTTTTTTTTATTTTTTTTTTGAAACTTCGGTATCTCACGAGCTGAACAACACAATAATAGGTACTACAATGCTGAAATTATGTGGGTACATAATATAAGGCATGTATGAAATGAGGTATGTGTATATTAGCTTCACATCTGTTCCATGTAAAAAAAAAACTGAATTGTTCTGATCTGGTGTTGCGGATATTTGATATTCGGAAATTCCGTCTCTTGAAGTTTATGAAAATAAAATGAATTTATTGTTCACATTAACGTTTGTAGGAGGTTCAATGATATTTGATTCTATTATCATGACAAATGGTCACAGATTAGTAACAGGTGACCACTCTGGCGATGAGTTGAAATAAGCGCGCAAAAGTTCCCGACATCATGTCAGATATTTTAAATTTTTTTTTAATATTGTAATTTTAAAAGAGCCTGCCATTTCGTCCGATGTTTAACGGTACCAACAGACAACTCGATTGTTTTCTTCATTATCACAGCATATTCATTATAAAGTTCAATTCAGAAAATTCGAGTAGTAAATTAAATGAAATGAAGAAAGTTAATGACAAACATATTTTCTCTATCGGAAACCATCTAATACTGATACATCCACACTATTCTATTCGCATTTCGAGTTAATCAAACGTCTACTCATCTTCAATAGTGCACGATATAGTTGCTGAAAACGAACAAAAAAATTCTATTTCTGAAGTATACCCTCTGTTAAAACTAAAAAAATCTACAAATTTACATGAACAATTGATGGCAATAGAGAGGGGTGAATTTCTCAAATTTTCGCATCTTGATGCTCTCAGATGTATGAGATGAGTTCTTCAGTGTTGCAGATATTCTGGATTCATAAATATCTATCAGATTAGATGCCCCAAAGCAAACGGATCACGCATCTCTCCTGTCAGAAAGGAATAATATTAATTGGCTTGTTACGAGTGTTTGAATAGGAAGGGGATGATTAAGGTGTTTACCAATGAATTGAACAAGTGGATACTTTTTTTACGAGTTGTGAATGTTGACGCAAGAAGCCGCAGGCTCCAAATTTCACACAAAGGATTTATATTTCCTCATCATCACTTTACGAAATATTCTCATTTCGAAAAAAAAATTGTAATCATTGCAAGATTTTATAACTCACGAATTATTCGGTTGGGAAACGCCCGGAAACATGATATCAAATGAAATCTAGTGTTTTGTCATTCATTATAATAATATAGTGTTCTAAAAATTACAAAAAGCACTGCCGTGAAGTCAGGAGCTTTTGAGCGCTCGTAGGTACATCCACCTTGTAGGTAGATTCGCATTTTCCAGTTTTAGAAATCAATTGAAGGAATTTTCGACAGCTGTCAAAATAGTTCTCCAGACTTCATGTCAGTGCTTCAGCTGACCAATTTTTTTCGATAATTCGCTAGAATTTTCTACGGTATCTATGGTCTTGGTAATGCGATCTGAACGAAATTTCCCACGTAGTTTGAATACATTATTCTTCATCTATTTGCAGAATTTCATTCCAATCCAATGGGTAGTTCCGAAATTATCAGGAAAAGAGTATTTTGAACGGCCATATTTACGGAACCCCTAGTCGAATATTGCTCATTGATGAACGTGACCGCGAAATTCTCGATCCAAATCTACCCTTAAAATTTCAAACCTTAGTGCTTTCCGTTCAAAAGTTATAATTTTCTATGGTTTCTATGGTTCTGGTCATGCGATCGGGACAAAATGTTGCTTCAATATATCATTCTCGATTAAAATACGAAATTTTATCTCGATCGAATCCATTGTTTCGAAATTATCGAGAAAACAAAATTTCAAACGACTGTATTTACGGAACCCCTAGTATAATTTCGCCCATAGATGAACGTAATCACGACATTCGAGATCCACACCTATCCTGAAAATTTCAAGTCCCTAGGCGTTTCTGTTCGAAAGTTACAATTTTCTATGGTTTCTATGGTTCTGGTTATTCAATCTAGACAAAATTTCACATGTAGCTTGAACACCTCATTTTCCTTTTGAGTACAAAATTTCATCTCGATCGAATCTGTAGTTTCGAAGTAATCAGGAGAACAAAAGTTTGAACGGCCATATTTACGGAACCCTTGATGGAATTCTGCCCATTAACGTACTTAACCGAGGCATTCGAGATCTGAATCTACACTGAAAATTTCAAGTCTCTAGGTTGTTCCGTTCGAGAGTTATCGTGCTCACGGCCGGACGGACGGACAGACTCGAATTTTCCGACGGATTCGTCATCAGTGAGTCGAACATAGTCGATTGAGACCATTTTCGTCTCAAAATTCGAAAAATACAGACATCGTGACGAAATGATATAGCCCTCGTGTAAGTAGTACGAGCGCTAAAAAATGTGTTACTTCAATTTTATATCTCTGCGTTTAACTTTTCGGAATGTATGTACCGGATTCTGGAGCTATAAGGATTTATCCGGATAGTAACTGATTTTTGTTTCATGCAATTAACTTGTAGGTGGGCGTTTAAGAACAATTCATTCCGAAAAAATAATCAGACACGTCGATTTTTGATTCGTTGGGGACAACTTTTGAGATCAAATTCACATATCATTTCAGCCCTAAGTGTTGAAACTCCAACCCCTAAATTTTAGATAGACTGGGTGGGGTGAGGGATACCTCATGTGAAAGGTCTCTATCTCGAGTTGAGATTATTGAATTTTTTCTCATTTGATTCTTTCGTACAGGTCATTCCGTTAAGCATGCTATGTTAATTAACCAAATTTTCACTAATCGTCGTTAACTGTCATACACTGGCCTACAAAATAATTACTTTCAATACTTTCATCAACAATTGAGGTAAAAATATTGTATTCCTTGACATAATGACCAGTACTCTAGAAAATTTGAATTCGAATATCTCGAAAATCAATGAATCAAATGAGAAAAAATTTAATATTCTGAACTCAAGATAAAAAGACCTTTCAAATGAGGTATCACTTACCCCAACTGCCCTATTCAAAACTGAAGGGGTTGGTTTGGTGTCCTTACACTTAGGGTTGAAGCGATATGGTTGTGAATTTGATCTTAAAAGTTGTCCCCCTCGAATCAAAAATCGACGTGTCCCAGTATGTTTTCGGAATAAATTCATTTCGTCTGTTATCTCGTCTGTTTCTTTTTCAAAAGCCCACTTGTAAAAAGTTTCCGACAAATATCTGGAATACAGGCAGGGTATAAGGGAATCGTTCATGAAAAAGAAAATGAGAAAGAAAAATCAACCCCCACTAGAATTTTTACTGTTTAAATTTGGTTTTCTAGAATATTTAAGTCGAATCAAAAAATATTTCCGCTGTCCGTACAAAATTTGAGAATCCGATCCATTGAATCGAATGGCTGAAAATGTTGGGATCAAATTGAAAAAAAAATATTGCTCGAAAACAAAATGATGAAAATCAAAATGTATATTGGTATGATATTACTCAATCGAACATTTTCTATACCGCAATCAAAAAGCAATTTTTTTTACGGAGTCTACACGTTTCGTGAAGATAATCAAGATTATTTGGAAATAAAAAACCTTTGTGTGAAATTTTTAGCTGTTTTTATTGGATAACTCAAAAGATTAAAAACGGTAATAATTCAATGAGGAATCAACATTCCTTGAGATCATTTCTATTGAATCATTCAGTGCAATTTAGAGAGCACTGATTGCTTATCAGGAAGATATAAAATAAATATATAATTTGAATTTTCATAAGTTGTTTTCGTTCCGTTCTCGCGAAACGTCGAGTTTATGTTAACGAGAAATTTTTCACCCAAGAAGAATCAATTCATTAACTCAAAATAAATCCGATAAAGTACATTCACAGTGGAAGAGTTGAGTTGCTGCGAGAATTTCGGATAATATCGGAATGGTCCGTAAAGAGTTTTGGTCGAGATCAATGTGTCTCCGATGATACTAAGCGGTTATGTCAGTATTTCCCAATTTTGACCCAATTCAATGATGTAACAATGCTTTCACCTCTGTTAACTGTTAACTCCTTTGGAAATGTTCAATAAATAGGAGAAAGACATTTTTTTAACTGTAGGTAATATTTTCATGGAATACCCAGTAATAGTAATTTACGTAACAAGTCCGGAAAATACTGTTTTTTTGGACGAGTAGACAAAATTCTAGGACGAGCGTTAACGAGTCCTGGAAGTCTCCGTGTAGAATAACAAATCAATGAGACACATTTCTTTATTGCGATAAATGCCACCAAAAACACTCCAAACTTTCAAAAATCAAAATGGCAACTTATTTCATGTTGGTATTTCGTTGCTATGGTAATGATCAATTGTATTTATCGAATATAGCCAATGATAACAAAGTAATAGGAGTCAGTCGTAATTTCGTTGCTACGGGAAACGTACTTTCCGGCCTAGTCCGGAAAGTACGTACTTTCCGGACTAGGCCAGAAAATCTTACTTTCTCAAAGGAAAAGCGTATGGGAAGTGAGTACTTCCCGGACGGTTGCCGAAAAAATATCTTCTTCATTAGTTCCGATTCCATTTTTTTATTAACCAAAATATAATATACGGTGTGTCAATTTGAAAAGGTACCACCTTAATATCTCGGCCCCCATGCAAAATAAGACAAAATGCGTAAAGAGGTTAACTTTGGTTCATACGGGGACATTTTATACGGTTGGTTGCCATCAATTTGTATAAACCCTGTGGGCGTGATGACAGCAACCCCTAAAATCTTAAATGATAAGGAGAGTTGATTTACTCCTTGTTTTGAAGGTAATTCGATTGCTTTTTCAAAAATGCCATTCACATGACCTTTTTTTGTAGAAGTAGTACCTCCGAAAAAAAAAGAATAGAATAATTACGAGGGCCAGAGTTGCGAAGAAACGTGAAAAGGATTGAGGGAACTGTTTAAATGCTGTAGTTTCCTGTACTCCAGGCCATATATGGACCCATTGGTGTACCAAATCAGGTGATCTTCCTGTAGTTGAGCTATTCTTCGTATGCTTGACTGGTCATGTATAGCCACTTTATAGTAAATAATAATATTAGTGGTTTATCTGATTCGAGTGCATTTCGTTATCATAGGATAACTTATTAGATTATTAAAAACGGTTCGAAATTTAGAATAAAATTACGAAAAACACTGCAGTGAAGGCAGGAACTTTTGAGCGCTCGTACATGCACCTTGTAGGTAGATTCGCATTTTCCAGTTTTAGAACTCAATTGAAGGAATTTTCGATAGCTGTCAAAAAAATTCAAAATAAAACTTAGGCGAAACTCCAGACTTCTTGTCAGTGCTTCAGCTGATCAATTTTTTTTCGATAATTCGCTAGAATTTTCTACGGTATCTATGGTCTTGGTGATGCGATCTGGACAAAATTTTGCACGTAGTTTGAATACATTATTCCTCAGCTAGGTGCATAATTTCATTCCAATCCGATCAGTAGTTTCGAAACTATCAGAAAAATAATATTTTTAACGGCCATATTTACGGAACCCCTAGTCTAATTTTGCTCATTGATGAACGTGACCGCGATATTCGCAATCCAAACCCATCCTAAAAATTTCAAGTTTCTAGGCCTTTCCGTTCAAAGTTAAGATTTCTATGGTTTCTATGATTCTGGTCATGCGATCTGGACAAAATATTGCTTCAATATATCATTTTCGATTAAAATACAAAATTTCATCTGGATCGAATCCGTAGTTTCGAAATTATCGAGAAAACAAAATTTCAAACGACCATATTTACGGAACCCCTAGACAAATGTTGCTCATAAATGAACGTGATCACGACATTCGAGATCCACACCTATCCTGAAAATTTCAAGTCCTTAGGCGTTTCCGTTCAAAAGTTACAATTTTTTATGGTTTCTATGGTTCTGGTCATGCGATCTGGACAAAATTCCACATGTAGCTTGAACATCTCATTTTCCATTAGAGTGCAGAATGTCATCTCGATCAAATCTGTTGTTTTCAAGTAATCAGGGAAACAAAACTTTGAACCCCTGGTGGAATTTGGCCCATTAACGAACTTAACCGAGGCATTCGGGAACTGAACCCACACTGAGAATTTCAAGTCTCTAAGTTGTTTCGTTCCAGAGTTATCGTGCTTACGAACGGCCGGACGGACAGACTCGAATTTTCCGACGGATTCGTCATCAGTTAGTCGAACATAGTCGATTCAGACCATTTTCGGCTCAAAATTCGAAGAATACAGACATCGTGACGAAATGCTATAGCCCTCGTGTAAGTAGTACGAGCGCTCAATAATTTAATGAAAAATCGACATTTCTTGAGAACATTTCAATTATTTTATTCGCATTTGAATAAGATAAACAGCCAATATATTATTCATTGTCAATTTATTCGGACGAATGCGGTTGAATAGCTTGAATCCTCACTTTCACATGGGACAATTATATCGCACGGTTTGCGTATGTTCACATGCATGGCTTTTGTTTGGAGGGTGAGGAAATCGTTTCATAAACCTGCAGAGAAGTGGGAACGGTTGCTTTTCGAGAAGCGGACAGGTGGCGTTAGTGGAGAACTTTTTTCGATCGGCGCTGCGTTTCGCTTTAAAGGTGCGTACAGACATGCTCCGAATATCGTACCGAACCGTGTCGCGTACCCAAGTGTGCACGAAGGGTTGCGACCGCGTATCGCAACTCTACGCGATCACGTAGAGCTGCAATGAATTTGATTCGCAGTCGCGAACTTTTCATGATCGCGTCGGTGTACGCGACTCGGTTCGGTAAGATATTTGAAGCATGTCTGGTCTCACCTTAAGGCATCCCGTCTCGCGCATCGAATTTAATCATCGCTATAACTATTCTGATGAGACTTAATAAGTCGAAACTGGCCTATAGGGGCGAATGATGTTCTCTGGAGTTACATGGATTGATTTGTTGGCCTACTTATGAGGGGTCTCAAAGAGACCTAGGAGAGTCGGGAGATAAACATGAAAACATGAAACATAAAACTATTTAGATTATCTAGAACAATTTTTCTTCGAATTGTCTCATTACATGCACTTTATAGTAAACACAATCACTCGGTGAATGTTATATTATTATACCGTTATATGTTCCCTACGTTGTCTGCTGAATCTGAGACTGAAAGCACCAAGTAGTCCCTCTTTTTCAACAAGCTCATATGGTGGGAGATGTTCAAGCAATACTACTGCTGCAGAAGAAGTGGTGAACCAAGACCAGCATGCCTTTGCAACTTCTGCTGGATTGTGTTGAGTCTAGTAATAGTTCAGATGTGTCCACTAGTATGCGCCAGATGATTGAATATAGTTGTGTTGAGTCCAGCTTCGATATGGCGAATCTTCTTCCAGAATTATCAAGGAATTTCGACCAGGAGAATAAGAGAAAACACTGTAAAAGCCTGCCATGGAAGAAAAAATTCTAGCGAAGATGAAGAAGAACCTGCAAATAGAAATTCAAGAATTAGGAACCTAGCAAAAGGAAACTGCAAAAGATAAGAAAACTGAGACCCGAACAGACAACACCTAGTGAAACAAAAACAAAAAAAATTACGAAAAGCACTGCCGTGAAGACAGGAACTTTTGAGGGCTCGTACATGCACCTTGTAGGTAGATTCGCATTTTCCAGTTTTAGAAATCAATTGAAGGAATTTTCGACAGCTGTCAGAAAAATTCTGAAACTTAGGCGAAACTCCAGACTTCTTGTCAGAGCTTCAGCTGATCAATTTTTTTTCTATAATTCGCTAGAATTTTCTACGTTATCTATGGTCTTGGTGATGCGATCTGGACAAAATTTTGCACGTAGTTTGAATACATTATTCCCCAGCTAGGTGCATAATTTCATTCCAATCCGATCAGGTGTTTCGGAACTATCAGGAAAATAATATTTTGAAAGGCCATATTTACAGAACCCCTAGTTTAATTTTGCTCATTGATGAACGTGACCGCGATATTCGCGATCCGAACCCACCCTGAAAATTTCAAGTTCCTAGGCCTTTCCGTTCAAAAGTTACAATTTTCTATGGTTTCTATGGTTCGGGTCATGCGATCTGGACAAAATATTGCTTTAATATATCATTCTCGATTAAAATATAAAATTTCATCTCGATCGAATCCGTAGTTTCGAAATTATCGAGAAAACGAAATTTCAAACGACCGTATTTACGGAACCCGTAGTATAATTCTGCTCATTGATAAACGTGAACGCGACATTACGATTCCACACCTATCCTGAAAATTTCAAGTCCCTAGGCGTTTCCGTTCAAAAGTTACAATTTTCTATGGTTTATATGGTTCTGGGGGTTACGGAACCCCTAGCCCTAGTGGAATTTTGCCCATTAACGAAATTAACCGAGGCATTTGGGATCTGAACCTACACTGAAAATTTCAAATCTCTAGGTTGTTTCGTTCGAGAGTTATCGTGCTTACGGCCGGACGGACAGACTCAAATTTTCCGACGGATTTGTCATCAGTGAGTCGAACATAGTCGATTGAGACCATTTTCGGCTCAAAATTCGAAAAATACAGACATCGTGACGAAATGATATAGCCCTCGTGTAAGTAGTACGAGCGCTCAATAAGAGAGCTACTCTGATAGTGAGAGACAAAGGTGAATGGCAAAAAAAACCAATTGAATGATAAAAGTAAAAATCAAACCGAACGAGCAAAAAATTACAGAACAAGAAAAACAGGAAGAAGCTTCTGACCACCATTACCATTGGAATTTCTGAACTTGACCTTCAAATTGAAGGTGATCTTGAAATTAAAATTTGACCTACTCAAAAAAAGCTAAACCTCAAACATATCGCTGGAAAATTAGACATCCGCAATTTAAACGATACAATTTTAAATGGCGATTGGCGAGGAGGCAGGGACTTTAACGGACGCTTCGCCTCAAATTTTCCCCAACTCTCAAAAATTTGTTGTTTTGGGGATTGAAATGAACGAAGAATGCCATGTTAGGTTCTTTTAAGAAAAAATCGCGAAAGTCACTGCCGTGAATTCAGGAGCTTTAGAGTGCTTGTTCATCCACCTTGTAGGTAGATTCGCATTTCCCAGTTTTAGAAACCAATTGAAGAAATTTTTGACAGCTGTCAAAAAAAATTTCGAACAAAGGTGAAACTCCAGCTTTCACGTCAGTGTTTTAGGTGACCAATTTTTTTTTCGATAATTCGCTAGAATTTTCTACGGTATCTATGGTCTAATGCAATCTGGACAAAATTGGTAGTTTGAATACATTATTATCCATTCATGTGCAAAATTTCATCCCAATCCAATCAGTAGTTTGTAAATTATCAAGAAAAGAAATATTTTGAACGGCCATATTTACGGAACCCCTAGTTTCGTTTTGCTCAGTGATGAACGTTACCACGGCATTCGGGATCCACACCTATCCTGGAAATTTCAAGTCTCTAGGCCTCTCCGTTCGGAAGTTATAATTTTCTGTGGTTTATTTGGTTCTGTATATGCGATCTGGCCAAACTTTTGCATGTAGCTTGAACACGTCATCTGTGCAAAATTTAACCTAGATCGAATCAGTAGTTTAATTTTGCCAAATAACGAACTTAACCGCGGCATTCGATATTCGAACCTCCCCTGAAAATTTTGAGTTTCTAGGTCGTTCTGTTCGAGAGTTATCGTGTATACGGCCGGAAGGACAGACTCGAATTTTTCGACGGATTCGTCTTCAGTGATTCGAACCTTGTCAATTGAGATCATTTTCGCTTCAAAATTCGAAAAATACAGACATCGTGACGAAATAGCCCTCGTGTAAGTAGAACGAGCGCACAAAAAACAGTCAAGTCTGGTTAACGTGTAACTCAGTAACCAATTCCATTTACTTCTCCTATTATTTTCAACTTGTGAACTCGATTTTTTCACAATATTATGGAACCGCACAATTAGGAGATGTGCATTGTTTTTATGGTCGAGCAAACGTCTATAGAAGATCAGCTTATCGTCTTTACATTGCTGCTTATTCTAACCGAAGAGCTCCATTTCATAGAATATTTGGAAGAATACATACCTAATAAAAAAATAAAATAATGCTCACAATATTCAGTTGGCTAATCTGCATGCAATTTCACAATCTAGGCATCTAGAAAGGACGCACGGTTTACAAAAAATTATTAAGATATCCGCAGATAATCCTTTATATAGATACCTTACTCAGTAGATTAGTAGGTAAAGTAGAACTATGGGAAATTTGCTGCGTTTTTGCGTTCATAAAGCAGACATGGTTCCACAGTGCGGTCACTTTTATCAACTACAGTTAAAAAGATAGGAAAATATCGAATTCTGTAGAGGAGCGTAAATCCGACTCGATTTAGCTACTGACGAAATGTTGAGCCATTATTTCCTGCACTATTTTCTATGCCATGTTCAATCATGGTTTGAAAGTGTCGTCTGTTTGTGACCCCACTAGTTATGGATCGTTCACATCTGGTAATTACCGGAAATTAGGATCATACACGGGGTGATATTGGATACACCACCTTTATAATTCAAGATCGATGATAAGGAATTAGTTTGATATTCCGCGGAAAATGTTCTGTTATGAAAATGATGGAATAAATCATTGACCAAAATGAAATCATCGTAGTGTAGAGTGTAGAGGAGGAAACAGATTCTTAAGTTATTCTTGATATCATGAAATCTCGAGGGAATATTCTTAATTCGAAGCATTTTCTGATATTTTATGTCATCTGTAATCTTCAGAGAAGCACAATAATTCCACCCACTGACCGATCCACATTAATGCAATGTTAAATTATCTTTGGAAAATTTGTTTTATCAAATATCGCAGAATTTGTTCTTAATTTGCTTCAAAATGAAGCCTATTAGAAAGAACCCTTTGCAAGGAAAACGCATTGCGCTTTGCCATAGGAGTCACGCTGTTCATTTCACAGATATACAGGGTGTTTCATTGGTGAATGTACATACGTTAACCTGAGGTAGAGCTATCCTAGACGAGTCCAAAAAAATTTAGGAAAGCACTGCCGTGAAGGCAGGAGCTTTTGAGCGCTCGTACATGCACCTTGTAGGTAGATTCTCATTTTCCAGTTTTAGAAACCAATTGAAGGAATTTTTGACAGCTGTCAAAAAAATTCTGAAACTTAGGCGAAACTCCAGACTTCAAGTCGCTGCTTCAGCTGATCAATTTTGTTTCGATAATTCGCTAGAATTTTCTACGGTATCTTTGGTCTTGGTGATGCGGTCTGGACAAAATTTTGCACGTACTTTGAATACATTATTCCTCAGCTAGATGCATAATTTCATTCCAATCCGATCAGTAGTTCCGAAACTATCTGGAAAAAAATATTTTGAACGGCCATATTTACGGAACCCCTAGTCTCATTTTGCTTATTGATGAACGTGACCGCGATATTCGCGATCCAAACCCACCCTGAAAATTTCAAGTTCCTAGGCCTTTCCGTTCAAAAGTTACAATTTTCTATGGTTTCTATGGTTCTGGTCATGCGATCTGGACAAAATATTGCTTCAATATATCATTCTCGATTAAAATACAAAATTTCATCTCGATCGAATCCGAAGTTTCGAATTTATCGAGAAAACAAAATTTCAAACGACCGTATTTACGGAACCCCTTGTATAATGTTGCTCATAGATGAACGTGATCACGACATTCGAGATCCACACCTATCCTGAAAATTTCAAGTCCCTAGGCATTTCCGTTCAAAAGTTACAATTTTCTATGGTTTCTATGGTTCTGGTCATGCGATCTGAACAAAATTTCACATGTAGCTAAATCACCTCATTTTCCATCTGAGTGCAAAATTTCATCTCGATCGAATCTGTAGTTTTCAAGTAATCAGGGAAACAAAACTTTGAACGGCCATATTTACGGAACCCCTAGTGGAATTTGGCCCATTAACGAACTTAACCGAGGCATTCGGGATCTGAACCTACACTGAAAATTTCAAGTCTCTAGGTTGATCCGTTCGATAGTTATCGTGCTTACGGACGGACGGCCGGACGGACAGACTCGAATTTTCCGACGGATTCGTTATCAGTGAGTCGAACATAGTTGATTGAGACCATTTTCGGCTCAAAATTCGAAAAATACAGACATCGTGACGAAATGATATAGCCCTCGTGTAAGTACCTAGTACGAGCGCTCAAAAACATTAATAATGGGTCTAATCAACTTCATTGCCAAGATAAAGGGTGATTTATGTTTTCGCCAATATTTTCAATTCCTTATAACATTTGCACCATCAAGTATAATCAATTGATAATTGGAACTTAAAACACACTTCCATGGGTGAATCGATTCATTTCTGAAGTGATCAAAAAATCCAGGTCCGTATAGAAAAATATGGGACTTTTTGCAAGCTGTGATTCAACACTCTGTATGACGGAATATTGGAATTTGATTAAAATATTCGGAAATTGCAGAAAATTTTATATGGGGATCAGTAAATTCCAGTGTCCCGCACGACATTTGACCCATCAAAATTTTTGTCGAAAGATTTAATTCGATAGTGAAATTCCACTTACTTCACAAAAATTTCGCTTATTGAGATTGAATTCGAAAAATTGTCGGTTGGACTAATGGCAAATTCGTATTCTTTTTCATACTCTAATGAATAATTTCAAGAACTTTCCAGAAAAATATGGATTTTGAAGTAGACTACAACAATACTATGACATAAATTTTGCAGGAATGTATTTCCAGCATTATGGGGCTCCACCTCATTTAAGAGTTATTGTCAGGTTTTTTTTTGGATAAGAACTTTCCAAATATGTGGATAGGCAGAGGTGAACCGCATGCATGGACCTCTAGATCACCAGATTTCAATCCAATCGATTATTTAGTTTGGGGATATTTCAAATCTTAAGTATATGTGTCTGAGATTGGTAGTGAGGGTATTCTCCAACAACGTATCGAAGTTGCCCGCAATTAGATCCGTTATGATCCAGAAATGATCAAAAAGACTATTAGACATAATTTGAAATGAGTAAGAATATGCATAGCATCGGGCAAAACAGTGGCCCTTTTGAGCAAATTTCAAGAATATGAAAAAATAAAACAAATTTTCCATCAATTCAATCGAGGGTCAAATGTCGTGCGGGACACTGAAATGTACTGATTCACATCGAAAATTTTCTGCTTTTTCCGAATATTTCAATCAAATTTCAATACAAACATACAAACAATGAATCTCAGCTCACAAGAAGTTCCATATCTTTCTGATACGGATCTAGATTTTTGATCATTTCAATGATGAATCGATTCACATATGAAAGTGTGATTTAAGTTCCAAGTTTCAATTGATTATACTGGATGGTTCAGAGTTCAGAAGTTATGATCAAATGAAATTATTGGCGAATACCCAATCACCCTATATTCCTGTATATGGCTATGTAGATGATTAGATCCACCACATATGGGTTTTTTGGACTCGTCTAGGGTAGCTCTACCTCAGATTAACGTATGTATATTCACCAATAAAACATCCTGTATGCATTTTGATGAAAATACATTTTGGTTGGATATTCTCAAGAATCTCAAGAGTTGTGTTGGATATTTTTCATCCATTTTGGAATACCTAACATGATATCGTGATAATTAAAATGGAATTACTATCTCGTATTTTTCATAATACATAATAATCAAAAGGTCGAGTTGAAGTGTAATTCATCGTAACCCTCGTCTTCGGCAGTGAGGAAATCGTCAGATATGAATATTGTTTTTCGATTACTCAACCATCCGTTGAAGCAACATTCCAGATCCATCCATAAGAGATTTGAGATGAATGGTAGGCAAATAAGCTGTTCTAGAATTGAAAGATTTCAGGGGTTCCCAGGGGGTGATCATTTCTGGGTTATTCAAATCTAGTCTTAGGGATACTAGAGGAGACCGTTTAGTACCTAGATGAGACAATACGACAAAAAATATCTTACTCATTTAGGAGTTCGATGTATTGATGCGTTTGAAAACATACGAGTTATTTTGGAATTACTGAAAGTATGAACTTGGGTTTTCGGTGCGGTTTGGAAAATATAGATGTTAAATTGATGTTAATTTTGCAGTCCTCATTCTGTTGATGCTCGATTAGTAGTTCAATCGATTTTGGTTAATTATTTTTAGTATTTTTAGTTTGAGGAAAAAAATTCGTGAAATCACCCGAAAGCTCTGAACTGAACTGTTTTCGATATAAGCAGCCAACTTTCGCCTCAAAATTTGGGAATTGAAATTCACATTGTCCAAAAGAAAATTGATGAAAATCATTGCTGTGAAGTCAGGAGCTTTTGAGCGCTCGTTCATCCACCTTGTAGGTAGATCAGTTTTAGAAAGAAATTGAAACAAATTTTGACAGCTGTCAAAAAAATGTTGAAATCAATGCGATACTCCAGAATTGACGTCAGTGCAGAATTTTCTACGGTATCGATGATGTTGGTAATGCGATCTGGACAAAATTTCGCAAATAGTTTGAATACATTATTCTTCATCTATGTGCAAAATTTCATTCCAATCCAATCGGCAGTTTCGAAATTATATGGAAAAAAATATTTTTAACGACCATATTCACGGGACCCCTAGTCTAATTCTGCTCATTGATAAACCTGACTGCGACATTAGCGATCCGAGCCTATCCTGAAAATTTCAAGTTCCTAGGCCTTTCCGTTCGAAAGTTATAATTTTCTATAGTTACTATGGTTCTGGTCATGCGATCTGGACAAGATTTTGCCCATTATCGAACTCAACTGCGGCATTTGGGAACTGAACCACACTGGAAATTTCGAGTCTCTAGGTTGTCTGTTCGAAAGTTATCGTGCTTACGGCCGGCCGGACGGACAGAAGGACAGACTTGAATTTTCCGACGGATTCGTCATCAGTGAGTCGAACTTTGTCGATTGAGACCAATTTCGGCTTGAAATTCAAAAAATACAGATTCGTGAGGAATAGCAGGGGTTTTTTTCGCACTCATTTGGAAAGTGATACATTCCAAACGTCAATGCGTGTGGAAAAATGATTTATGTACCAAATTTCATGAAATTATTGTCGCTTATAAAATTCTACATTACTCAAAACGTGAACTGTTCGAGAATCCAATCCCTGAACTCAAAGGTAGAGTAAAGCTTCCTGTGAAATTTGCAGCGTTTTTCATATGTATAAATGATGTCTTTGTTGTTCAAAAATAAAGTGTTAGGAAACAAAGAAAATGAACAATTGTATTATTATCGCAAAACCGTAAATTTATTCCGAAGAAATGCGAAGTAAACACATTCGGATAGTAGGTACCCTCATTTGTGTAGGAAATTTTATTCGCAAGTTGGACAGTCTTCCACGTGAAACTGCGAACAACGTTACAGTCATATTCTTGTCAGGTGATCTGATGGGAAACATTTATATGCAACTTGCATACTTCATTTTTTTTCCTATTATACAATACGCGAATATGAGACGAAACCAAATATAATTCAGTACACATTTTCAATTCCGTTCTACTTTGGGCCCTTCGCGGTTTTGAAGGATAATTAATAGAGTGAAGATATCTTTACTTTCGAACTTGAAGTCTTCCCAATATTTCGCCAGGAAATTCTCAGGAACTCAACAAAAATGAAACTTCATTCCGATGAAATTGTGCGAGTGGTTATGTACTACTTTTCATATTGATTTTTGAGCGCACGTACTACTTACACGAGGGCTATATCATTTCGTCACGATGTCTGTATTTTTCGAATTTTGAGCCGAAAATGGTCTCAATCGACTATGTTCGACTCACTGATGACGAATCCGTCGAAAAATTCTAGTCTGTTTGTCCGGCCGTCCTTCCGTAAGCACGATAACTCTCGAACGGAACAACCTAGAGACTTGAAATTTTCAGTGTGGGTTCAGTTCCCGAATGCCTCGGTTGAGTTCGGGCCAAATTCCACCAGGGGTTCCGTAAATATGGCTGTTCAAAGTTTTGTTCCCCTGATAACTTGAAAACTACAGATTTGATCCAGATGAAATTTTGAACTTGAATGGAGAATGGGGTGCTTAAGCTACATGTGACATCACATGACCAGAACCATAGAAACCATAGAAAATCATAACTTTCGAACGGAAAGGCCTAGGGACTTGAAAATTTCAGGAAAGGTGTTGATCTGAAATGTCGCGTTCACGTTCATCAATGAGCAGAATTATACAAGGGGTTCCGTAAATACGGTCGTTTGAAATTTTTTTTTCTCGATAATTTCGAAACTACGGATTCGATCGAGATAAAATTTTGTATTTTAATCGAAAATGATATATTAAAGCAACATTTTGTCCAGATCGCATGACCAGAACCATAGAAACCATAGAAAATTATTACTTCCAAAGGGAAAGCCCTAGGAACTTGAAATTTTCAGGGTGGGTTTGGATCACGAATGTCGCGGTCACATTCATCAATGAGCAAAATTAGACTAGGGGTTCCGTAAATATGGCCCCTCAAAATATTTTTTTCCTGATTCAACGATTTGATTGGAATGAGATTTTGCACCTAGCTGAGGAATAATGTATGCAAACTACGTGCGAAATTTTGTTCAGATCAAATCACCAAGACCATAGATACCGTAGAAAATTCTAGCGAATTTTCGAAAAAAAATTGGTCAGCTGAAGCACTGACATTGAGTCTGGAGTTTCGCTTAAGTTCCAGAATTTTTTTGACGGCTGTCAAAATTGATTTCTAAAACTGGAAAATGCGAATCTACCTACGAGCGCTCAAAAGCTCCTGACTTCACGGCAGTGCTTTTCGTAATTTTCAGTATGATATTTAGTTTGTGAAAAGTTTAAAATTTTTTTGTTTTTGTTTGTTTTGTTACATTTCTTTAATATTAGTACCAGTTCTCAATAAAAATGTCAACTTGACATCTGCCTAATGGATATTTTTCCAAAACTTGTATATAGAAGTTTTTATATTTTGACTATTAGGTATACCTATTAAAGAACCCTTCAATGAATATGCGAAAAAAAACTGAATTAAAATGAACATATTATTTGACAAACTTTTTCACCTTTGAAAAGACGCTATTGAAATTCCTGGTTGCATTCATTCACCTCACCTTAAATTCTAGTTCGAAAATAATTCGAGCCTCTACGACACAGACGTATTATCTGTTGATAATTTATTTTTTCGGCAACCGTCCGAGAAGTACTCACTTCCCACACGCTTTTTCTTTGAGAAAGTAGCATTTGCCGGCCTAGTCCGGGAAGTACGTACGAACACCAACAATGTCGGTTTGATTTTATTCTTGTCAGTTTTTTGGTTTTTAAGAAAAAGTTCTTTGGTTTTCAAGAAAAAAATTCAAAACTACTTCTCGAGCACCATCTTCAGGCACTAAGTAGGGGGGCAAAAGTTTATATGAAAGTCACACCCTATTTTTTGAGAAGGAATCCCCCTTAAATTTTTTTTTCGCAGCTATTCATATACACATATTTGGTTCTATAACCTCGCTACAATGTTTCCTAATGACCAACGATCATAGATTAGTTTTAGTTATGGCAAAGAATTGAAACATGAGGGCAAAATCTCCCGCCTTCACGTCAGAGCTATTCAATGTTTTTCGAGCTCGTTCTACTTATACGAGGTCTATATCATTTCATCACGATGTCTGTATTTTGTATTTTGTCCAAATCGCATCACCAGAGCCATAGAAATCATAGAAAATCATAACTTTCGAACGATAAGGCCTAGGGACTTGACATTTTCAGGTTAGGTGTGGATCTCGAATGTCGTGGTCACGTTCATCAATGAGAAAAATTGGACTAAGGGTTCCGTAAATATGTTTGTTTGAAATTTAGTTTTCTTGATGATTTCAAAACTATGGATTCGGTCGTGACGAAATTTTGTATTTCAATGGAGAATGATATATAAAAGCTTCGTTTTGCGTGTTGCCCAGATCGCATGACCAGAACCATAGAAACCATAGAAAATTATAATTTTCGTTTGGATCGCGAGTGTCGCGGTCACGTTCGTCAATGAGCAGAATTAGACTAGGAGTTCCGTAAATATAGCCATTCAAAATATTTTATCTTTATAATTTCGAAACTACTGATTGATTTGGAATGAAATTTTGCACAAACATGAAGGTGAATAATGTATTCAAACTGCGTACGAAATTTTGTCCAGATCGCATGACAAAGACCATAGATACAGTAGAAAATTCTAGCGAATAATCGAAAAAAAGCACTGACGTCAAGTCGTTTCGTCGTGGTTTCTTAAACTGCAAAATGCGAATCTACCTAGAAGGTGGACGAACAGGCGCTCAAAAGCTCCTGACTCCACGACAATGCTTTCATCATTTTTTTTAAATAAAACTCTTACCCATTCCTGAAGATGCAGTATAGAATTACCACAAATAAGTTTAATTTTTTTTATATCTTTTTTTGTATCAATGTGATATTAGATTGCATCCTCATCTGTATCGTGATATAATCAATCTAATTTACAGTGCACTAGCTTTAGTTCGGTTCATTTTCCTCAGGGGAATAAACTATAATCGATAACTCAGTTATTCTGGCAAAATTTCACCGATCTATTTTCGTAATCTAGAAATTTCAACAAAAATTCGAGAAAGACAATGACGTGGTGTCAGGAGCTTTCGCGCGATTGCTTTGTTATACAGAACCGACCTTACGTGTTCATTGTCAGTATGACAAATACTGTTATTTTTTCATAAAACTCAAAAGATGGAATCACCGAATTATATTGAATATATCAGAAAAACTCAATTTTCTTTTCATAAGGAACAGCTCAATTTCTACATAACTCTTTTTATCCATGCCTCATATGTACAATCAAAATTTCAGCAGAATCTGCCGCATAGTTTCTGAGACACCGACATTCTGTGGAAGTATTAAAGCAAATTTATAGAAAAGTTTTTCATTTGATCTGCCACAATTATTTCAGGAAAAATAATGATTTGAAAAATCCGTAGGGCCTTAAATCTACCACGTCGAAATTAGAAGTTATCCTTCGAAGTACAGAGCCTTAGTCTGATTGATCAAAAAGAGATGCCTCACATTCCACTCTCTGATTATGTCTTGTTATTTTTCGAACGAGGTGCGATGGTGAGAGTAATGAAAATAACATAGGTTATGAACATAATAGTCGTCCCGAGAAGCACTACGAGATAATTAATTTTTTTTCTCCTTCCTCCAACATATTTGAAAGAACTCAACTGAAACCTACGGATTACTTCCAGTAGTTGTTATTTTTTATATTATAATAATTTACGCTTCTGAATCGAGCTGCACTTATATGTTTATCCAGAAGTTTTTAGAGGATCAGTGGGTTAATGAACTTTTGAGATGAAATAAAATTTGCGTCAAATTGAACCTCTATTCGAAAGCTGATTTTGTTTTTTTTTGTATTTATCGACCCATATGGACAAAGGTAAATTTTCCAGAATATAAAATCGTTAATATAACAATGGGGAGATTATAATGAATAGGGCTGGCCAATAGAGAGTCGGTGAATTGGTCGAGAAAAATGGATTTGACAAACGGACAGACGGATTTTGGATACGAAATCTAATAATATAAACCATTCACTTTTGTTGCGATTTGAAGGTAAATTCTTGAAACCATTGTTGTTGGTTAGGAGCAGATAGTTTGGTCAATTTAAATCGCACGACTTTTCGAGTTTTTTATTTTTGGTTTAGGAACAAGAACAGTGAACAAATAACGTAATAGATGAAAGATCGAGTTCATTATTATTTTTAATGGCCATATTTTTGAATCGGAATTTGTGTTTTCTGATAGATATAATTTTTTCAGATATTTGCAAAAAAAAATCTTTTAAATTTAATTGAACAAACATAAAAAGAAAATTCATCACGAAGAATATAAGCCTTATCCATATCAGAGAAACCTTCCTCTTGATTGGGTTCTTTGTGGAAATTCTAGGATCTTATTCTCACAGAGCTCACAATCTGAGTGAATTATTCATCATTCATTCTTCGAGAGTGTTACGTTAAAACTTTATTTTTGATATCTCATTCAAAAGGTTTGCTGGGTAAAAGAATGAAACGAAAAATTTGCATTTCTCCTTTCGTCAATTACGACATTTCTGTGGAAACAATAATTCTCTCGTGCCTGGCATCTTTAATCAGGAATAATGAATGCCCTTTCACTGAGGTTGAAATATTTTCACACTTCTCTACGGGCGGCTCTCGAAGGGATGCATATTGGTCGACCGAACAGCAATCTTAATCCTCGTGTTCGAATTCATCCTGCAGGCTGCTGCTCGCTTAAGTACAAGCCGATTTGTGTATTGTGCTATTTCACGCATCAATTAGTTTACTGAGATGTTTGTGTTAGTTGGGTACATCCAAGTTATAACTTATTTCTTACTGTTCAAATTCCATAATTAATATACGACTTGTACCTAATATTCAGGATTATTGGTCTCGATGCGTTGAGAGGTTGTAGGTTGGAGGGGGTTATTAGCAATCAATTAGTTTATAAGGAATTGAAATATTAAATATTATTGATAAGTATTCGAATACTCAAGGGCATTATGCAAAAGAAAACCATTCAAATAATATTTACAATTTTTGTCTGTTCGTGAAATGAAGTTGACGATATCATATATTTTCCTCATTTTTCGGAAATCAATAGAGAAAAAGAAAATAAAAAGAGTAACTTTACGTATTCATATTTTGTTTGACTGTTATATTCAATTTGGCCGAAGGTCTGTAATTTTCAAATTTTGAGTTGAGAATGGTCTCAAACGATTAGGTTGGGCTCACAGATCCAGCCGTGAAGACGATAACGTTCGAAAGAAAAGGCCTTGAGTTTTGAAATTTTCCAGGTTTGTTCGAGGGCTGAATGCGCCAGTTATGTTTATTTATGGGCGGAATATGCAGAAGAGTTCCATAGACATAGCCTGTTATTTCAATTTTTCTATAAGCTTCATCGTTTGTTTGTCTATTATTTGCTCGATGCTTTATATTTTCAATTCTTCACTGGTACTTCCATTATTGCACCCGGTGAAACCTGCATAATAATAATAATAGTTTATTCATCCTGTTAAACAACAAGTGTATAGGACAAATCAGAGAAAAACATATAAACAAACAGTTTCAAATGAGTCACAGAGATAATCATTTACACAATAATAACATTTTTTCCAACATCAATGCTTCAACAACTTTTTAAATCTATTTACACTTTCATATAATTTGGCATATAATTTGTCATATAGTTATATAATTTGATACATTGGGGATTTTTCAAATTTAGTGGTTTTATGTTTAGGGATGAATAATGTGCCCTAATTTCTTGTATAATAACCATGAAAACTAGATAGTTTTTTCATTTTGTTTTCGTTCTTCTTAGTGTAGGTGAGACACTTGAGAATGAAAATATGTAGATGGCATCATATATTATGATAGGTATAAGCACTGTCTTGATTTTGATTATCTATATTATTCTATTTCTTGTTCTCCAGTGATAGTTTGCTGTTTGGATTTAGGAGCGGGTATAAATGCTTGTGTAGTTGCCTGGTATTCTTTAGGATCTCTTTGGTTTGTTTGTTGAATTTCAGTTTTTTGTCAGAGTTGCTCCTAGATATTTGCTTTATCTTTACATTCTATCTTTCGGTTTGCTTTCATGACCTTTTTGAGCGCTCGTGTACTACTTACACGAGGGCTATATCATTTCGTCACGATGTCTGTATTTTTCGAATTTTGAGCCGAAAATGGTCTCAATCGACTATGTTCGACTCACTGATGACAAATCCGTCGAAAAATTCGAGTCTGTCCGGCCGTAAACACGATAACTCTCGAACGGAACGTCCTAGAAACTTGAAATTTTCAGGGTAGGTTCTTATCTCGAATTCCGCGGTTGAGTTCGTTATTGGGCAAAATTCGCCCAGGGGTTCCGTAAATATGGCAGCCTGAAATTTTGTTATCCTGATTACTTCGAAACTACTGATTAGATCGAAGTGAAATTTTGCACTCAGATGGAAAATGACGTGTTCAAGCTACATGCAAAATTTTGTCCAGCTCGCATGACCAGAACCATAGAAACCAAAGAAAATTATAACTTTGTAATGGAAAGGCCTAGGGACTTTCAGGATAGGTTCGGATCGCGAATTGTGCGGTCACGTTCATCAATGAGCAAAATTAGACTAAGGGTTCGGTAAATATGGCCGTTTGAAATTCAGTTTTCTTGATAATTTCACAACTACGGATTTGATCGTTGCGAAATTCTGTATTTAAATTGGGAATGATATATTCAAGCTACACTTTGTCCAGATCGCATGATAAGAACCGTAAAAACCATAGAAAAATATAACTTTCGAACGGAAAGGCTTAGGGACTTGAAATTTTCAGGGTACGTTGGCATCGCGAATTTCGTGATCACGTTCATCAATGAGCAAAATTAGACTAGGGGTTCCGTGAATATGGCCGTTCACACTATTTTTTTCCTGATAATTTCGAAACTACCCGTTGGATTGGAATGAAATATCGCACATAGATGAAGAATAATGTATTCAAACTACGTGGGAAATATGTCCAGATCGCATTACCAAGACCATAGATACCATAGTAAATTCTAGCGAATTATCGAAAAAAAATTGTTCACCTGAAGCACTGACGTGAAGTCTGGATTTTCGACTTAGTTTGAAATTTTCTTTGACAGCTGTCAAAACCTTTCCAATTGGTTTCTTAAACTGGAGAATGCGAATCTACCTACAAGGTGGATGAACGAGCGCTCAAAAGCTCCTGACCACTGGCAGTGCTTTTCGTAATTTTTTTGCTTCTCCTTTCTTCATAAGAAGTAACCGGCAACTGTTTATGTATAAATGTATATCCGTTCCTCAGAGCAAAAAGGTATTAATTCACAAAATGTGAGTTTCCAAGGAGAGCGTAAAATACTTGCATTTTTTGTTTGATTTGCGTTGTGATTAAGGACTTGGTACTATGTTATATCCGTTATTTTTAGCCCAATCGTCTTGAAGGTAGACTACTGAATAGAGCGCGAAATTTAAATGAAGATGAGCCAAAAAACCCGAAAATTGAAATTTTGGACTTAATACCCTTTTGCTCTGAGGTACGGATATGTATTAATCTTGAACCTCCATCCTTTTAAATGGCTCATAAGTCTATCTAAAGTTGCTTCGTTATGGATATCCTAATTCTACTGGAGAAGAAGACGGTAGTGTTATATGCGATCTGGCAGAGCTGTGCCAAAGCATTGTGCTTGGTACTTTCGAAAGCACTCGAAGCCCTTTTGTGCTCCCAAGCACTGTGCTCCCGAGCACTTTTTAAAAGCAGTGCTTAGTGCTTAGTAATCGAAGCACTTCAGCAAAAGGCTTAGTGCTTAGTAATCCCCAAAGTGCTCCCGAGCACTGAAATGCTCCCGAGCACTTCTGCGGATTACTAAGCACTAAGCCCTTTTCCAAGCTTGTCGTAACACGAATAAATGCGATCGACGCCAACGCCTTGATACCTTGAGATCTATTTTTGATAGTCAGTCCAGTGAAAATGAATCGATATATATTTATGAATTCATATTAGTTCAACCAAAGAGATCCGGAGTCCTTGCAAATTTTTTTCCAACACACATAGTTCTCGACATGCTGAAAGTGAGAATCGAATTCGGGACTCCCTTTACATCAATAATCTCACATATTATCATATATGTTTGAAATTATATAACAAACTACCAGAAGAGATTAAGAAATTGAGTTCGGCAGCTTTCAGTAGGAAGGTAAAATGTCTTCTTTTAGAGAAGTCTATTTATAGGTTGAGTAATTTTTTGGACAGATAATAACTTTTTTTGAGCACTGTTTACATCTCATATTATATATACATGAAAAACATTGTTTTCAGTCCTCGAGTGTTTATATGTGAATATTTATTGTATTTATGTGCATACTCTATTTTTCGTTATAGATATATCTATACATAGCCTTTGACAAGCCATGAATTTATTTGATGGCAAATTATTTGTACATGTGAATCCTTTTTTGAGCGCTCGTACTACTTACACGAGGGCTATATCATTTCGTCACAATGTCTGTATTTTTCGAATTTTGAGCCGAAAATGGTCTCAAACGACTATGTTCGACTCACTGATGATGAATCCATCGGAAAATTCTAGTCTGTCCGTCCGGCCGTCCGTCCGTAAGCACGATAACTCTCGAACGGAACCACCTAGAGACTTGAAATTTTCAGTGTGGGTTCAGTTCCCGAATGCCTCGGTTAAGTTCGTTAATGGGCCAAATTCCACGAGGGGTTCCGTAAATATGGCCGATCAAAGTTTTGTTTCCCTGATTACTATTTTGTATACTAATGGAGAAATTTATATTCAAGCTACATTCCTCCAGATCACATGACCAGAACAATAGAAACCATATAAAATCATAACTTTCGAACGAAAAGGCCTAGGGACTTGAAATTTTCAGGATAGGTGTGGATCCGAAATGTCGCGTTCACGTTTATCAATGAGCAGAATTATACTAGGGGTTCCGTAAATACGGTCGTTTGAAATTTTGTTTTTTTGATAATTTCGAAACTACGGATTCGATCGAGATGAAATTTTGTATTTCAATCGAGAGTGATATATTGAAGCAATAGTTTGTCCAGATCGCATGACCAGAACCATAGAAACCATAAAAAATTGTAACTTCTGAACGGAAAGGCCTAGGATCTTGAAATTTTCAGGGTGGGTTTGGATCGCGAATATCGCGGTCACGTTCATCAATGAGCAAAATTAGACCAGGGGTTCCGTGAACATGGCCGTTCAAAATATTTTTTCCTGATAGTTTCGAAACTACTGATTGAATTGGAATGAAGCACCTAGCTGAGAAATAATGTATTCAAACTACGTGCGAAATTTTGTCCAGATCGCATTACCAAGACCATAGATACCGTAGAAAGATCTAGCGAATTATCGAAAAAACTCTCCAAACATTAAGTCTGGAGTTCCGCCTAAGTTTCAGAATATTTTTGACAGCTGTCGAAAATTCCTTCAATTGATTTCTAAAACTGGAAAATGCGAATCTACCTACAAGGTGCATTTACGAGCGCTCCAAAGCTCATGACTTCACGGCAGTGCTTTTCGTAATTTTTTGTATTAACTTATCATGTGCGAATATATTAATATTATAATTATTATAAAACCTCAACTAAATAGGTGCAATATTTCTTTCGATTAAAGTAACTTCACTTCAACAGTTCTTAAAAAAGTGCTTAGGGCTTAGTGCTCGAAATATCGAATTACTTTCACAAAGTGCTTAGTAATCGCGAGTCTTTTGTGGAAATTGGTGCTTAGTGCTCGTGACTCGGGAGCCCTTTTTTCCAAGTGCTTAGTGCTTAGTGCTCGAAGCACTAATATTCAGTGCTCGGCACAGCTCTGCGATCTGGGCAATCCTACATCTTGTCATCTTTAGTATGTCCGACAAAAATATGTTGAAGATCAACGGGCCTAGGACCGACACTTAAGGTACCCAGGCTTAAATTTTTTTGGTTGTTGATGTCATACCATCCAGGTTTACTTTGAATTTTCTATTGTTCTAGTATGCTTGTATTCATCTCGTAGGTTTGGCTGGCAGAACTAGGTGCTACATGTTATCGAATGCCTTTTCAATATCAATAAAAACATCGGTAGATCTGGTCTGTAGACCAGATTAGAGGTGGACGATTGCTCTTTCTGCACCGTGACCATCGAAACTTTCTCTCTGTCGGTGGGCGGGGTCGATGCTAAGTGCTCGTAGCATTATTGCTCGGCTGGGTGGCTCGACCATTGGGGGCACACCGGGAAGGGTATTTCCGCAGGGCGGTATTCTATCGCCGCTATTGTGGAATATTTTCCTGAATGTGCTCCTGGTTGGGTTAACGAAGGCTAGGTTCGTTGTGGTGGCCTATGCGGATGACCTTGTCCTGCTGATTAGATGTAATGTAATCGGTGTCATTGTTGATCTGATGCAGCAGGCTCTGCGTTTGGTTGAGCGCTGGTAAAACAGAGATGATTCTATTCACTAGGAGGAGAGTGCTTAGCAATATAAGACTTCCTAGTATGTGGGGAGTTAGGCTCACTCTATCCGAACAAGTTCGATATCTCGGGGTAATATTGAACCGCAAACTTTTTGGAACAAACACGTTGAGTCCCAAACGAATAAGGCTAATGTGATTTTCTGGTCTACTCGAAGGGTGCTTGATAAAGGATGGGGCTTCAAACCGCACATTTTGCACTGGCTGTATCCTGATGTGGTTAAGCCTATCTAAACCTATGCCTCAATGATGGGTTGGTCTTCTATGGAGAAGGCCTGCAATCGCATCATTATGACAAAATGCCAGGGGAAAGCCTGTCTAAGTATTACAGACGCTCTGAGATCTACCCCTACGGCAGCGATTGAGTGTCTGCTAGGTCTTCCACCTTTACATCTGGTTGTGAAGGAGGTGGCTATGAAGACAGCTCTAAGAGTCTGGAAACAGGGTCAATGGCGTGATGGTGGACTCTTTAAGGGGCACGCGAGGGCTCTCAAATGGTGGAGGATGTTAACGCATCCCCTCTCCATAGAAGAGTGGAGCACGGGAGATGGTCTCATGTAGTCGAGGCTTCTCGTCGAGAGACCATCTTCTGGACCTGAGGTGAGGAGACTCCTGGCACTAGAGAGAAGACAGCTTAGTCTGGTGACCAGCACTTTGACAGGCCACCAGATTAATAAACATTTGAAGAAAATGGGACTGTCTAGTTGCTTTTTGTGCCATTGGTGCAGGAGCACGGATGAAACTGCTGAACATATTCTGTTCAGTTGTAGTGACCTCACTAATCTGAGGACAACACACCTGGGAAACTCAACACAAACTATTCCTATGGTGAAGGGGACTCCTCCTGGTCGAATTGCGGCATTTCTGTCTGCTTGTCTGCGGGTCTGAAGCTCTCAAGAAGTATGCGGAAGAACAATGGGCCACATGGCCTCAGTTCAGCCCGGAGCGGGCGCCGTGCAGAGAAGAAGAAGAAGAACATCGAAACCCTTCCACTATTGTTGTACCAGGAAGTCCACTTCCTTACCGAAGTCTGTCTGTAGATAGGTTAGATAAGGTTAGGTTGTCTGTAGATAGGTTCATTGTTCCTTTGATATCTTCTGTTCATCTAATCATTTGGTGTAACGTCGAATGTTCTTCGCAGAAACCGAACTGGTGATAAGCAACTATTTTCCTGGATTTTACGAATTTGCTCATCTTCTATATATCATATTTTTTATCACTTTGCTGTGCCGGGAGTAAGCTTATAAATCTACAGTTTGTCGAGTCATTCTTTTCCTTTTTCCCCTGCTTCCTTATCAATATTGTAGCAGAAGTGTTTGGGTAATATTCTGTTCGTAGTATAGCCATGGCTATTTCTGCAATTTCATCTTGTGCTTATTCTGTTAAGTTTTAGAGTGTCTGATTTTGAATTCCGTTCAATTATTTACCGTTATTTCACCTCTGATGAGTTCATTCATTTCTTTATCTGTTCCACCTAGATCGAAGCGATTCCCGAGTAGTTTTACTAATCTGTTGAACATATCGTAGTTATACTTAAATTTACTTTCTGGAACTGCGATATTTGAACCAAACGAGACAAAACATTCGAAGAAACTTTTCGATCTGTTCGTACTTAATTCTCCCGAAGGACTCGAAGATCTCAATTCTTCATAGTAAACAGGACCTAGATAGGTACAACCAAGCAATAATTAGGAGTAACTATAAAGTTGCCATCGTCAAGTTTGGATTGAATTCTAGTCACAAAGACCCATACTTCCTTAATACTAATTGACGGCGACTATTAAATGATTATCCTTTCATTAATTATCACCCTGGTCCCCTTGCGCGTTTATGTAATCTCTGGTGTCAGGTATAACTATTGATTTTATCCGAAAAAGGAACCTACCTACCTTGTGAACTTACGGACGTTGCAATTGAAGAAGGGAATTTCACTGCAAGATTTTCAGTTTCGATTTCCCTATGCGACTTAATCGCAATATAGAGTAGGGCTTAGCGAACATGTTCGGATATATGAAGACCTCTCCCATTATCAATAGGTCGAAGTTTTTTTGTACAGCAATTAAAAGACCTTTCACTAGATATATGGCAGACTCAAAAATCATACTTTTCGTTGAAATTGTTGAAGGAGAAAGAAATGAATTCCCCCGAATTTTTCACAGTTTCACGTGATGTAGGATCGAATTTTCACATCTCCAGTTATTCTGAGATTGAGTTCTGTGTGGACCTAATATTTATACTTCATAACGAGTACCAATCACTTTTGTCTACTATTGTTTCTTGTCGTTTGACATAATATGTTCCGGGAACAGAGCTCTCATCTTCTGAAATCATAAGTTACTGTAGCAATAGGTTCCCTCTGCAGAAAGATCAATTTGCTTACTAAGCAGGTAAATAAAATTTTGGCTCTTCATAGTCTTACAGTAGACTCTAAAGCTACGGAAGCCGAAGTGTAGTAATAAGCACGTTTCTCTCGTGATGGAAAGATCCCGAATTCGAATCCTTCGGTCGTCGGTTTCTGACCCACCATTCACTGTTGGGTAAACAATCAATAGTGCTATGCCTCAGATGGAGTAAGGACACAGTAACAAAGCCCAACAGTAAACAACCGGCTCTGCTAACTTGCACAAGCTTTGAGCGTATGAGGGGTCTCGCACATAAAACATAATACTGATGTTCAAGGTGCGTTCCCAAACACGCCGCGACAGTCCATCCATCGCTCGCTAGTTTAGAGGGATGTCGGGGCAGCCACGGTGACTTGGATTATGGCAACAGCTGGATAATCAATCTGAAACTGGGCTCAACATTCCTTACGCTGACACCTGGGGATCGGTGTTCACAATGGGGTTGTCTTCACTTTTTCTTTGGTCATAGGTGGTCGACGACCTCCTAAAAATGTTTCGGATGCGGGTTTCGAAATCTGCGGAAACCCCGATGACCTTGTAATAAAGGTTCGGGGAGAGCATGACGGCACGGTCAGTGACCGCATGCAAGTTGCTCTTGCCTTAACGCATGAGTGGTGTGTCCAAGAAGGACTTAGTGTAAACCCTAATACTGAACAATACTGCTATAATACATAAATGAAACTTACACAAAAAAACGCAAAAGGGCAAGAATACGCTCTAGAACAAATAATATAAATAAAAAAATCATATCACACAACATTTAATTCCTGTACCGGGAAAATAAATTCAGGATGTTATAGTAGATGGCAATTAAACCAAAACAGTCCGTTCTTAAATTGACATTATCGGTTAAGCGAATCTGTATCATCTCCCCCATATTCCGCTTAAACCAATCGGACTCCCTCTCCAAAATGGTTGTATTGTAACGTACCCAGTTAGGGTAGGTTCGCTCAATCGTTATGCAGTCGAGGGATGGTGAATAATACACTAATCACTCGTCGAAGGTTCATTCGTAACATCTAGGAACTCTGCTCTCTCTAGCAAAATGTAAGTGTTTATATATCCAAGATTGTTTAAGATGTTCAGCGTGGCTGTATTCATAACAACCTTGGGAATCGATAGCATAATTGATATAATATTAAACAACAACATATTCCACATCATTGTCAGCACATTTGTCACGCGTGTGACGAATAACGAGGTCACAGATATTGCACCTCAAGATCGCTAATATACAGAATGTTCCTACTGATACATATTCCACCTTCCCCCTTTGAGAGAAAAAATTTTTCGATACAAGTATAAAATTTTTTTTTTTGACTTATCTACAGCTTAATAACTTACATCTACAAAGTTTTGATACGTTATTTTTCCTGATCTAAAATTTACATCAGTCTTTTAATTCTAATCACTGGTTATGAAAAATACGGTTTCACTCTGTTCTTGTGATCATCTTTAAGTTTGTTCTTGTCCTTTTTCACAATAATGTTTGGCTTTCGCACTTCCACTATTTCGTAGGGACCGTTAAATAAGGGGTCAAGTTTATTGTCACCGTTCTTATTATTCAAGAGCACCTTATCTTCTACTTTATAGTTCATTTCATTACAATTTCTGTCGAAACTCTCTTTTCTCTTCAATTTTGTCTTCACCAAGTTTTCTCTAGCCTTAACCTATATTTTAGTTCTAGAAGATAGTTGTCAAAATTGTAGATTGGATCTACTTGGCTTTTCAAATTTTGTGGAAATCTACTAGGTTTTCCGGAAACAAGTTCGTGAGGAGTATAGCGAGTTGAAGAGTTCACGGTATTGTTGTATGAAAAGTACCAATATGGAACCCAATTACTCCAGTTGTTAGTTTTCTTAGCTGCCTGCATACGAAGGAATGCTCCTAAGTGTTTATGCGAATTTTCAAGCGCAACTAGTGTTTCGTGGTGATGAGCTGTTGAATTGAATTGCTTTATTTTGAGCAATTCGCACGATTCACTAAATATTCTGGATAAGAATTCTGTGCCTTGGTCTGTAACAACTTCAGAAGGTATACCATACCTTAAAACAAAGTTTTGAATAAAAGATTTCGAAACTGTTTCTGCCTCTCTCACTCTACGAATTTGGTCAAGTCGCATTGAATAGTGAGAATATACTTATTATTTCCGATATCCGTAGGTAATGGACCTACGAGATCTAAAAGAACTTTCTAAAAAGCAGACGAAGCTGTGGTGGTGATTGCCAAAGGTTCCTTCCTAGTTAAGGAATATTTATGACGTTGACAATCGTCACACTTCCTTAAAAATTTTTCAACGTCAGATCTTAAACCATTCCAGAAATACTCTCTTTTGATATTGTTGAAATGCGTTCGATACCTGCATGTCCACTGGTTGGAAGCATATGAAAATCGTTCAGAATAATTTGCCTTAGTTCTCTGTCTTCTATTCGCGTTACATCTCTTATTATGTTAATCTTTAAGGATGCTCCTAGAATTTCATTTTCACAATTTGTCAACATATTCAAAAAATGTTTATTGCTAGCTAGCTTTATGAGGAACAATTCTAATATATTATTTTCTGCGCATATTTTTTCCAGTATCCTCAACGGTGTTCCTAAGTTGTACGCTGATCGGATGTTCTGGTTAATGAAAATAATTTGTGAATTTACATTATATATTAAATTCTCATTGTAATCCTCTGAATGTTGATTTTTCAAATTGAGAAATTCTTTTTCTGGAAGCGGTCTTAACTCAACGCTAACACTTCGATAACAACAGATGCTCAATCCTTTTGCCATCGGAGGTATTCGCGATAAGGCATCTGATTCTTCTAAAATAAAACGGAATTTGGTTAATTCACTAGAAGGATTAGTCAGCTAATTCAGTGGTCGATGATCAACTACGATTTCAAATTTCCGTCTATATCAACAATATAAGTTATTGTTTACCGAATGATTCGCGAACTGGCGACCCCGACCTTGCTCGTAATTCTTTTTCGCTGAATTGAAGTTCTTATTTCTGCGGTCACGACCTCGATGTGAATGTTTATACTTTACGATTTCGATTCAAAATTTCAATTAGATCTTTCTTGAAGCGGTTTCCTCTATTCTAAAAGTGAATCTTCTATGATTCTTTGGTGAGGGCTTAATGCTTTGAGAAAATTTGGTTCTGACTCGACAATTTCATTCAATATGTTGAATTCAAATTCTAACTTGGGTGATTCGTTCAGAGATTTGCTGACTCTATCGGCCCGTTTCCTACGTTCCCGTGACTCCTTCTTGATATTATCAAGGAATTTTTGGGACACATCACTTAATTCGGAAAATAGTTCATTATATACCATGGATAATCAGATATAACCAAAGAGAAAAATTTTCAGCTGCACCTTTTTCTTGGGGTGCCTTGGGTAGAGCGTTGGGCTTCTTGTTGACTGTCTTCTTGGGGTGCCATGGGTAGGCTGTTGGGCTTCTTGGTCTGTCTTCTAGGGCCTGCCATCTTGGCTTGGCGGTGAAAACCATTAGACCTCGACTGCATAGGACTGTTCTGCTCATCTCGGCTTGGCGGTGAAAAACCATTAGACCTCGACTGCATAGGACTGTTCTGCTCATCTCGGCTTGGCGGTGAAAAACCACCATCCCTCTGACTGCATAGGACTGGCAGGATCGCCATGTAACGTACCCAGCTAGGGTAGGTTCGCTCAATCGTTATGCAGTCTAGGGATGGTGAATAATACACTAATCACTCGTCAGAGGTTTATTCGTAACATCTAGGGACTCTGCTCTCTCTAGCAAAATGTGAGTGTTTATATATCCAAGATTGTTCAAGATGTTCAGCGTGGCTGTATTCATTACAACCTTGGAAATCGATAGCATAATTGATATAATATTAAACAACAACATATTCCACATCATTGTCAGCACATTCGTCACGCGTGTGACGAATAACGAGGTCACAGATATTGCACCTCAAGATCGCTAATACACAGAGTGTTCCTACTGATACATACTACAGTATCCTCAAACTTGAAATCGTTACCAGTACTGAAGTGATGTAAAGCTGATGCTGTTTTGTTTGCCTTGGCCTGATTGTGATTTTTGCAATCGTTTTTGTGTTGTCCTATTCCTAACTTCAAATACTGCTTGGTCTGTCCTATGTATGATTTGCCACACGAACAAGGTATTTCATAGATGACGTTTGATATATTGTTCAACGGTGTTGGGTCTTTCAACTGTGTAAATAGAAAATGGAATGAACACTCACACGACCCCGTTCCATGAAGAACGAGCGTATGCACCGGTTCACAAAATTTCTAGGGTAGTTGTTGTTACGCAAGATGGCTCTTATCCGCTCCAAGTTAGCATGATGATGGGAAAAATGACTCAAACTCACCATTCTGTATAGTAGACCCTTTATTATACTTATCTTGTGGTTGATCGGGTTGTTTGAGCAAAACATTAATATTCTTCTGAACTTGTTGGTTTGGTATACCAGTTTGTCATCGGTTCTTCACTGTCAGTCCTCTGAACTTCTACATCCAAGAACTATTCTCTTGTTCTCTTCTTTTTCGATGGTGAAATGTATCTTAGGGTGGAAGGAATTGCAAACCTCAAGTACAACATCGTGGTATTGCTGTTATTGAGTCGTCTACATATATCCAGAAAATGGAATGAATGTTAACCTAGTCATCACTGAAGAACCCAATTCGTCCATTATAATTTCTGCTAAAACTGGGCTCGAAGGATTCCCCATAGCACTGCCATCCAACTGCAGATAAAAAGTATCCCTAAACTGAAAGTAGCATGACTCGAGACAAAAATCAATCATCTCCAAGAACAGTTGGCGAGGAATGTTAGTGTATTCCGAAATAAATTTCCATCGCTTGTTCAGTGTGCTTCGAACCAGCCGTTTAGGTATATTCGTGAACAATGAAATGACATCTAACGAGATCAAGCTATAATTCGGAGGTAGTGTACGTGCTTCAGCTTATTGACGAAGTCGAAGGAATTCTTGACTTTATAGGTGAACGTTGTTTTCAGCGGAAGTAAAATCTGGTGTAGAAACACAGCCATCCCATATGACGGAGCGTTGATGCAGCTGACAATTGGCCTAAGAGTGAATGCGTCTTTGTGGGTCTTCCTGAGTCCATATATCTTGGGAGGAGCAGAATTGTTAATTTTTATTTTCTTACTTTGTGTTGTATTAATGTATTCACCCTTTAGTATTAACTTCACAGAATCATTGGCACGGTCCTGGAATTTTTAAGATGGATCTTTTGCAATTAATTCGTATACTTCCTCATCTGTCAGCACCTCGATCATTCTGCTTTCATAATCAGTCTTCAGCACAAGAACAGTGGAATTCCCTTTATCTGACCTCCCCACCAAGATGTTGTCGTGACTTTTCAGAAAAAACTTTGTCTCCATAATGTCTCTCATGAGATCTCTATGTGATTTAGGCATTCGATAAGACATGTAAAAATTTGTTAGAATATTGTTAGTACGTGGATTAGGATTAGGTAAGTCTATCTGCGTGTAATTGTATATGAACTTTTCGTGATTTGCCGTGAGAAAATTGGAATGTCCATCTCGTAGGTTTTCAATCTTCCTGATATTTGCCCTCTTGATTCGTTGAAATCTTATTTCGAAATGACAATCATTTGTGTTCTTTACTTCCCGAAAAATCTCCTCCGGAACAAGTGTCCTCAACTGGTCCATTAGTTCGATGGAATGTAATAGTTGTTTGTATCTCCATATAGTAAGTAATATCGATTTCAACATTCAAAATCGACTTCTTAAAATTGTCACCAATATTCTTCACTCTGCTTTTAAAGGGTTGATTTTCAATTCCTAGCTGTACAAGACAACCGATGTTGTTTGTTATATGTTTGGGAAATATGTTCAGACATTTACACTGTAACAAAAAAATTCGCCTATTCTTCAACGCAGCAAATTTCGTAAGATCGTTTGACCACTCCTAATAAGACTATTCTAGTGAAATATACTAGAAGGAAACTTTCTCCCAAACTAAGAATGGATGGAACGGCTTCGGTCCTCACGGATTATACGAAATATCTAGGTGTAATTTTTGACCAAAAGCACTCTTGGAGCTTACATCTCGAGGCTGTGATCATTAGAGGCCAAAGAGCTCTCTTTGTGCATGCCAGAGAATGGTCGGAAATACTTGGTAACTCAACACCTGAACCAACTGAATGGATTTATTTATTCATTTTACGACCAATCATTAGCTACGAGCTTCCCTTTGGTGGCCGAAGGCCATATTACTAACGGCCAGAAAGCTGCCGACAAATTGCATGTCTGTCTATAACAGGGGCATCCCGCTCCTATCAGACCGTCGCACAGTGGTCCAGAATCGTCAAAAAGCGCTCAAAACTCAATAACTTTTCAAGTAGTTGAGCTAGAAACCTGAAATTTTGCACACTCATCAGTCTTATAACCACCATGAAGGTATTGATGAGTCAATCAAATTTTATCGAAGTTGAACATTTTCAGTAAGGTAACAATGTCGAATAAGAAGAATTTAAAAATTTCAAACTACTGAAAAAATCAAATTTGTTCTAGAATGGCGTTATCAATCATCCAAAATTTGAAAATAATTTAAAACTACTGAAAAACCGAATTTCTTCATTGGCCATAGAATAAAAATCTTCAAAGATTAATTCCTAAGTACAATAATTCTTTTGAAAATCTGGTAAAACGTAGATAGCCAAATCAACCTCCATGTCATCAAGGGTAGCAGGTTCTTCAATGTTCAAGGTGTCATAGCCATCGGTTTCATCCTCACTTGGCAGCTCATGATTTTCGACAGCAGCATTCTCAACTTCTTATTGCGAATGCTGCAAGGAGAAGATTGGCGTCAGCTTCCAGTTCTAAAACTAGTTGTGTTTGCCACTGAGGCAGAAAAGAAGAGAGTTGAGAGTCAGACGATACCAAGAGGTTATGAACGATGTCCTCATTGATGAATAGACGAGAGCATTTCCCCGAATTATTCTGCCGAATTCTACTGAAGTCTTTATTTCTTGCTCTTTGGGCTTCCTCTGACAACAACCCAATTGGTATGATAATAGACTCTATCAATATTTTCTCAACACTGCTCGTCAAACGAACGACAATTGGTGATCAGCCTAGGTTATTGAAAACCAAATGTGACCTAATCACACTTCTCACCTCTGTTCGATTGTTGATACCCACAACTCCCTCTGTGCTCTGTTTATGTTTCCAGCGTTCCTCAAGCTCTAGCCCCCAAACCTGCAAGTTCCTGCAGCTAAATGAGGTCGAGTATGTTTATTTAAATCTTAACGAAGTATTCTACATTGAAATGACCGGTGCACAAGGATGCACAAAAGCTGTAGAGGTTAATGAAATCCTGATACTCTAAAATTAGGCAATTATTCACTCTTCCTATCTATTAATGTTGTCTGAAAACTCTAGAAAAATAATTTACTCGTTTTTGACATCACACATCGATGGAAAAAAATTACTCCAGTTTATTCTACTCGAAAAGATCGAAGAAAATTGAAGAAATAGTAAAGGTGAATTTCGAGCATTCTACACGTATTTTCATGTTGTAACGGTTCTCAACGATTCTAAAACCATCTTTACTCTCTGATACTTGGGAAATGTTATGGACAGGTTATTGTAAACACATATTAGGTACTAACTAGACCGGGAAAAATACTTCAAAAAATCAAGTTTTGAGCGCTTTTTGATGATTCTGGACCACTGTGCGTCGCCATGAAAGTCATTCTAGACCTGCCTTCACTAGGATTATTCTTGGACTGTGAGGCAGCCAGGTGGGCTGTCAGGCAAGAGAAAGGGAACTAAAAACTGGCGACCACACAAGTCATCTTTGCTTTCTGAACGAATGTGAAGAGCTCCCAGAGGTCAAAATGAGACAAGAAAATATGTATTAGATAGACTAATAAAAGCAAGCCAACAAATCAATACATGTAACCCCATGAAACATCGAAATTTATCCTTTGCATCTGCAGACCGGTTTCGCCGTATTACGGCTCGTCAGTACAGATCAGCTCAGGATAAACTCGACGTAGCAGACAGCTACCCAAACAACCTAACGCGATGACGGTCAGAGTTTATTTCCCTGCTCACACTTCGCTAACTTCAGATAGACGACCAATATTCATTCCTCCCAGATGTGTTCACAGATAACCTAGCTCTGAAACACGAATCCTAAAAAAACTATAACGTGACATTCCCAAGTCGCAATCAATGGACTAACGACGAAATGGTTTTCCCTGTAGAGTTATGGTTTTCTACACTGATGTCTTGAAAACTGAGGATGGACGAGTCGGTGATACTAGCTCTACCGATGGGCTTCAGTGCATCAGTATTTTTAGCGGAAACCTTCGCCATAAGGGAGTGCTTCTCGCAATGTACGCGACAAAACTACCGGAAAGGAAGGATATCCATATCATCAGACATCAAAGCTGCCCTACGAGCGCTTGACTCCTCGTTAATACGGTCAAAGCTAGTCTGGGAATGCAAACTGCTACTCAATGCACTCGGACTAAACAACCAGGTCAACCTTCTATGGGTACCTGGTCATAATGGAGTGCACGGCAAAGTTATCGGAACTGCAACGTAAACACAATATCAAAAAAATTATGAAAAGCACTGATATGTAGTCAGGAGCTTTTGAGCACTCGTTCAAAACGCTTTCAAAAAATGACAGCAGTTCTTTGTAGATTATGCCGAATGAGCTGTTACAGGTATATAAGGATTTTTTTTCGATAGTTCGCTAAAATCTTCTACGGTTTCTATGGTGTTGGTGATGCGATCTGGACAAAATTTCGCACGTAGTTGAAATACATTATTTTCCATCTATGTGCGAAATTTCATTCCCATCGAATCAGCAGTTTCGAAATTAACAGGAAAAAATATTTTGAACAGTAATATTTACGGAACCAAAAGTCTTATTTTTCTTATTGATAAACGTGACCTCGACATTCGAGATCCAAACCTACCCTATAATTTTCAAGTCTATAGGTTTTTCCGTTCGAAAGTATATTTTTTATGTTTCTGGTCAAGCGATCTTCAATTTCATTTCGATCGAATCAGTAGGTTTGAAGTAAATAGGAAAACAAAATTCCGAACGACCATATATACTGCTCGAATTTTGCCTGAAAACGAACCCAACCGCGGATTCGAGATTGAACCTACCCTGAAAATTTTAAGTTTCTAGGTCGTTCCGTTCGAGAGTTTTCGTGTATACGACCGGACGGACGGACAGAAATGAATTTTTCGACGGACTCGTTATCAGATAGTCGCACCTTGTCGAATGAGACCATTTTCGGCTCAAAATTCGAAAAATGCAGGCATCGTGAGTTTGAATATATTTTTATTCATCTATGTGCGAAATTTCATTCCAATCCAAATTCTAGAAATTATCAGGAAAAAAATATTTTGAACGTCTATATTCGGAACCCCTAGTCTTATTTTGCTCATTGATGAACTTGACCGCGACATTAGAGATCCACACCTATCCTGACAATTTCAAGCCCCTAGGCTTTTCCGTTCGAAATTTATAATTTTCTATGGTTTCTATGGTTCTGGTCATTAAACTCTTCTCCATCTGAGTGCGAAAATTTCATCTCCATCGAATCAGTAGTTCTGAAGTTATCAGGGTATAAAAATTTCAAACAGCCATGTTTACAGAACTGCTACATTCGGGAACTAAACCTGCACTGAAAATTTCAAGTCTCCAGGTCGTTCCGTTCGAAAGTTATCGTACTTACAGCAAAATTCCAAGACATCGTGACGAAATTATAGCCCTCGTGTAAGTAGAACGAGCCCTCAAAAAAAGGAGGTGCAGTACGTAGGTTGATATAATTTTTTTTTCCATATTTCGACCTCTAGAATCACGTTCTGAAATATTTTAACCGAAATATTAAATCCGGATTCCCTGTACCAAAGCTTGTAGAAGTTTTAAACTTCAAAATGATTACAAAAAAGTTGAAAAGCGTTGCAACGTATGCTCGGCATCAGCTAGTTAATAATATATCAAAAAATCGGAAATTCTGTCAAGACGAAGGATTTCCATTATCTACTGCAATCTAACATGTACTTCGGAAAATGTTACTTTCGGTATTCATTGTATCTGAAGTTGTTGCCGTTAAAGTTCAGGAGTTAAATATCAAAAGCATAGTGAAAAACTTTGATGCAGATCCATTTGGTTCTTCACGGGTTGAATAATGAATGACCTGTATACCTACATCAAACCAGAAGCAGATAAATAATCTGCCTATGTCTGAGCGACGCCTTCTAATTGCATTGAAATATGAGATCTGCAAAAATTTTCATTTTGGAATGAAACTCAATATATTTGTTCGAGAACATTCTTCTCTTACTTATAATCGTTTGAATGAACGATATTATTTCTTCAATAATATTCTCTCTTTCGAATCGATCTCTCAAATAACATTGCTTGATTTGAATAGTAATATATTCAACTAGGAGTTTTGCCTTTTCTCCTTTCTGGTTTATTATTTTTAATAATCGCAATTGTTCGAAGGAGAAAAAAAAATCAAACCTCCTTTTTGAGCGCTCGTTCTACTTACACGAGGGCTATATTATTTCGTCACGATGTCTTTTTTTCGAATTTTGATCCGAAAATGGTCTCAATCGACAAGGTTCGACTCACTGATGACGAATCCGTCGAAAAATTCGAGTCTGTCCGTTCGTCTGTCAAGCCGTATACACGATAACTCTCGAACGGAACGCCCTAGAAACTTTTCAAAACTACGGATTTGATCATGACGAAATTTTGTATTTTAATTCAAGCTACATACAACATTTTGTCCAAATCGCATGACGAGAACCATAGAAACCTTAGAAAATTATAACTGTCGAACGGAAAGGCCTAGGGACTTGAAATTTTCAGGATAGGTGTAGATCACGAATGTCGCGGTCACGTTCATCGATGTGCAAAATTAGACTTGGGGTTCCATGAATATGGCAGTTCAAAATATCTTTTTGATCATTCCGAAACTACTAATTGGATCGGAATGAAATTGTGCACATAGATGGAGAATAATTTATTCAAACTACATGCGGCTTTTATTTTTTTACGAGAAAACAGACCACGCACCGCAGAACATAGGAGAATAGATTTTTTTTCGATTTGACAGTCTACATGATTGAAAAAAATTATGAAAAGCACTGCCGTAAAGTCAGGAGCTTTTGAGCGCTCGTACATGCAACTGGTAGGTAGATTCGCATTTTCCAGTTTTAGAAATCAATTGGGGGAATTTTCGAAAGCTGTCAAAAAAATTCCAAAAACTTAGGCGAAACTCCAGACTTTATGTCAGTGCTACAGCTGACCAATTTTGTTTCGATAATTCGCTAGAATTTTCTACGGTATCTATGGTCTTGGTGATGTGATCTGAACAAAATTTCGCACGTAGTTTTAATACATTATTCCTCAGCTAGGTGCAAAATTTCATTCCAATCAAATCGGTAGTTTCGAAATGATCAGGAACAGAATATTTTGAACGGCCATATTTACGGAACCCCTAGTCTAATTTTGCTTATTGATGAACGTGACCGTGAAATTCGCGATCCAAACCCAACCTGAAAATTTCAAGTTCCTAGGCCTTTCCGTTCAAAAGTTACAATTTTCTATGGTTTCTATGGTTCTGGTCATGCGATCTGGACAAAATATTGCTTTAATATAACATTCTCGATTAAAATATAAAATTTTATCTCGATCGAATCCGTAGTTTCGAAATTATCTTGAAACCAAAATTTCAAACGACCGTATTTACGGAACCCCTAGTATAATTCTGCTCATTGATAAACGTGAACGCGACATTTCAGATCCACACCTATCCTGAAAATTTCAAGTCCCTAGGCCTTTCCGTTCGAAAGTTATGATTTTCTATGGTTTCTATGGTTCTGGTCATGTGAACTGGAGAAATGTAGCTTGAATATATCATTCTTCATTAGTATACAAAATTTCGTCACGATCGAATCTGTAGTTTTGAAATTATCAAGAAAACCAAATTTCAAACGACCATATTTACGGAACCCCTTGTATAATTTTGCTCATAGATGAAAGTAATCACGACAATCGAGATCCACACCTATCCTGCAAATTTCAAGTCCCTAGGCGTTTCCGTTCAAAAGTTACAATTTTCCATGGTTTCTATGGTTCTGGTCATGCGATCTGGACAAAAATTCTCATGTAGCTTGAACACCTCATTCTCCATTTGAGTTTCATCTTGATCGAATCTGTCGTTTCAAAGTAATCAGGAGAACAAAATTTTGAACGGCCATATTTACGGAACCCCTGGTGGAATTCTGCCCATTAACGAACTCAACCGAGGCATTTGGGATCTGAACCTACACTGAAAATTTCAAGTCTCTAGGTTGATCCGTTCGAGAGTTATCGTGCTTACGGACGGCCGGACGGACAGACTCAAATTTTCCGACGGTTTCGTCATCAGTGAGTTGAACTCTATCGTTTGAGACCATTTTCGGCTCAAAATTCGAAAAATACAGACATCGTGACGAAATGATAGCCCTCGTGTAAGTTGTACGAGCGCTCAAAAAGCCCCAAGTAGTTGTACATTTTTCAATTTCGTTACCAAGTGTTTTCATATTTATTTTCTGATCTCGTTTATCTTTACAGGATGAATTGGGTCTACTGGAGAATGACATTTCTTTGTTTTATATTAGGCCTTATTGTTTCATCAGTGATATCACAAGAAGAATGCGATAAACCGATGCAGTTCAAGAGTAGAGCAATGCTAGACAGATACATACGATGTCTCAAAGCAAAGGCAGGTCCAAGGTAAGAGGAAAATAAATGTTTCAATAATCTTATATTGAAACGAGAGAAAACTCCGATTCTTTTATGTGATGGCATGTCATAATGACAACGTTATGCCACTCAATTTTGATAACATAAGGAAGCTCATTATGGTACTAAGTCCCCTAATGAATTCATAATTGAAATTCTATATAAAAAACATGCGATGGTGTGATCAAAAAAGTTTATTCAAAATGCATAACTATGTACAAAACTATTTATTATAAATGGTAAAAGAGCAATCACTACAATTTGCAATATTAATTCCAATGGATTCTAGAGTGTTTACATCAGTAGTTGATGCTTTTTGGTAAACTTGTAATTATGTTTGGTTGTTGGCACCAAAAATTGCTTCTGATATTTTTTTCTTTTGCTCTTTCGAATTTCCGATGTAACCTTCGGCAACAGTATTGCTTTTCCATCCGCCATGGCGTTTCACGGAACACAGATCAGCTCCAGAATCCGGCAAAAATGAAGCAGACGATCGCCGAAAACAATGTCCGGTATATTCTTCAGGGTGATGTAAATTCAAAGAAATGGCAATAACTTTTTGCATTTTACCAAAGGTGTGAATTCCAACGCGTTGTTCGTGCATTTCTCATTTTTATAAGTGACAAAAAAACATCGATGGTTTGTGTTGCAAGGTCGTATTTTCACATATTGTCTGAGAAGTTCTACCATATTCAATCCTGAGATAATCCCCGATGTTAAAAAAATTCTCGCATCACCTTTGTTTTTGTATTCGGTAAAATTATTATAAAATCGAATCCTTCATCTATTATATTTTGAACAAGAATATTTGTCAGCTCCTCTCTTCAGCATGCTCCACTTAGTCCAATTATCATAGCAACTTTCTGAAATGAATATCATCATTGTATCATATGATGCTTCCGTTTAAAACTTTGTGAAATCTTGTTTAGTGAAAATTTTCGATTTTTTAGCTCTGTAACCTTCTGATTTACGTTTTAGTACTGTAGGTACTTGCTAATATCGACGTTTTTTCTTGTTAATAAAATACTTATTATCATCGAATATGCGACCAGAGAGAAGATGGTTGTCTTTCCTTAGATAAGCATTCAAAGTAAACCAACAATACTTTTTTATGGGTGGTATTCTTGATTTTCTAAGTAGAACACACATTCTCCGTACCGATTGAACGCTATTTTATATACACTCCGTGATTTTTCCGGCAAAAGGGGGTCCGCGATATTTTGCATCATTTCTTCCAAATCAGAAGGCAAACTACCAGTTTCAGAATCACTCATTATTATTCAAATTATATTCAATTCTACGTGAAAATTGTTTGACAGCAGATAAATAAATTTTGCCGTTACAACCTGACGTCGAGGAAATGGCAAAGCACAGTACTATTATTTGAAACTACTCGTATACTTACCCCTTTAAATAAAATAGTTGTAATTGTGACATGTCAAAAATGCAGTTTTCAATTTTTCGAAAATGTATTAAGTTATATAAATGCCATCAGATAAAATTTTCTATATAATACGAATCATAAACAATCATTATGGCACACGTCGTGTTATCGGACTCGGCTACGCCTCGCCGACTTGTATCATAATGATCGTCTGTATGGTCCTTATGACATAATTATAAGATGCGTCGAAGAAATGAAGGAATTGTTTCAAAACGGTTCGTTCGCATTACAACATATCCGGTGTTTTCTTTTGGGTGATAGAACTTTCGATAGGGATAACTGTGATTTGACAGAAGGAAGGACTTAATTCTCAAAATTCCTAGGTCCTCCTTTTCTTGGGATTCCAAATTGAATTTATGAAATTTAATTTCAACTTAGCTTATAATGAAAAACCCTAGCATTTGCTAAGAGGATAATCCCGAAACGGAGACGGATAAGATATGGCGTTAATATAAATTAGAAAGAGCAGAGACCCCAAAAAGCTGCCCTGCGGAATGTCAAAATTAAAGGAACTTCATAGAAGAAAATATCGCCATTCTTCACCAACTTATAATAACGCGCGTTGAAAAAATAGAAAAAAAAATCATGCCTCGAAATTTTGGAGGATTGTCTCAGCTTTCATCATAAGAATACGTTTCAGATGATGGTTTAGCGAGGTGTTCACGATATTTTCAATCGCGCCTTCTGGAGGGAAAACAGATGTGTGTTTCATCCCACCAGTTGCTGGTGGACTCACCAATAGGGCTGATCCTCGAGATAGACCAATATTACCCTCTGGGTGTTATGATATCGAAATCGCAATGAATAAATTGAACTCTCTCGACTACACAATGGATTATCCAGAATTCATGTCTGAGTGAAATTGGAAAACTAGTTCAAAATTAACCGAAAAAATTCCAGGTATTTCGATTTCACTGAAATAAAAGAAAGAAGGGCTGTTGAAATCCGAAATCACAGTGTTAATAGAGGAAATTGAAAAAGTCAGTTGTGAAGAAGCAAACAAACGTGATAATGGTTCATAATCAGTGCTCAAGACTTTTACCTTAATCCGCCATACAATCATTCAGTTTACCTATGTACTCCATAACATAAATATTCGTTTTATTCCTGTATTGAATTGAATTTCGTTTTTCGGAATGGCTTCACCTAATTTATGATATCATTGAAACTGTTATGATGGTTGAAAGAAATAACCCTTCATTATTGAAGAAAGGTTTACTTGAATTATTACCTGAAAAGAATCGCCAACTAGATTATCTATGGACGAAAATCTGGTTAGGTGAGATCAACCTTGCATTTACTCTCTACAGGGTGTATAATGGTGGTTGGCCATAGCCTAGTGGTGAATGCTGGTCATCCAGGCCTTTCAGAAAAGTGGCTTGTTTTGTATACTAAGGCTATTAGTTTAGGAGATACAGGGTGATTCATGGATTTCGGCCTGAGTTTACGATAGCCATAACTCCGAAATCCGAGGTCCGATTTTAATCATGGGTTTGTTCATTTCAGAGAGTCCTTTCGAGTGGATCACGAAATATCCATATTTTCAGAGCAGTACTCAGAATATCGTGGTTCATCTTTTAAGCCTCAGAATCTTTATTTTTTACATCACTCAGAGAAATTTTGTTATTGCCATGAAAAAATACATAATTCAATCTAAGGAATTCAATTTCCACTTCGAATGGCACACTTGTTACAAACGAGTTGCGATCGAACGAATTCATATTTTATATAATTTTTATGGAATGCAGTCCTGATTTCAGTGCTTTCTTGATAGTATTTCTTGTCTTTTGCTGAAATTTTGAATTTTATAACTTTCTGTTCAACTCCCTAATATTCTAAACCCTAAGCACCCACTGAGTGTTGTAAAGAAGTAATTTAAAGTATGCATAATCAAGCTTTGAATTCTTTCGAAACTAAGTATTCAAGTTAGGGACAAATCGCGTAAACCCACTTAAAACATGTAATCATGTAAACAAACATTTCCAAATCGGAGATGAGCGCATTACATCCGATGGTTTTGCCATTTAGGGACTTGAAATTTTCAGGGTAGGTTTGGATAGCAAATATCGCGGTCACGTTCATCAATGAGCAAATTTAGCCTAGGGGTTCCGTAATAATAGCCGCTCAAAATATTTTTTTCCTGATAATTTCGAAACTACTGATTGGATTAGAATGAAATTTAGCACATAGCTGAAGATCAATGTATTCAAACTACGCGCTGAATTTTGTCCTGATCGTATTACCAAAACCATAGATACCGTAGAGAATTCTAGCGAATTATCGAAAAAAAATTGGTTTCCTAAAGCACTGACGTGAAGTCTGGAGATTCGCCTTAGTTCGAAATTTGTTTTCAATTAGGTTCTGAAACTGGAAAATGCGAATCTACCTACAAGGTGGATGAGCGAGCGCTCAAAAGCCCCTGACTTCACGGCAGTGCTTTTATAATTTTTGAGCGCTCGTACTACTTACACGAGGGCTATATCATTTCGTCAAGATGTCTGTATTTTTCGAATTTTGAGCCGAAAATGGTCTCAATCGACTATGTTCGACTCACTGATGACGAATCCGTCGGAAAATTCGAGTCTGTCCGTCCGTCCGGCCGTAAGCACGATAACTCTCGAAGGGATCAACCTAGAGACTTGAAATTTTCAGTGTAGGTTCAAATCCCAAATGCGTCGGTTGAGTTCGTTAATGGGCAGAATTCCACCATGGGTTCCGTAAATATGGCCGTTCAAATTTTTGTTCTCCTGATTACTTCGAGACTACAGATTAGATCGAGATGAAACTTTGTACTCAAATGGAGAATGAGGTTTTCAAGCTACAGGTGAAATTTTGTCCAGATCGCATGACCAGAACCATAGAAACCATAGAAAATTGTAACTTTTGAACGGAAACGCCTAGGGACTTGAAATTTTCAGGATACGTGAAGTTCTGGAATGTCGTGATGACGTTCATCTATGAGCAAAATTATTCTCGGGGTTCCGTAAATATGGTCGTTTGAAATTTAGTTTTCTTGATAATTTCAAAACTACAGATTCGATCGTCACGAAATTTGGTATTTGAATGGAGAATGATATATTCAAACTACATTTTGTCCAGATCGCTTGACCAGAACCATAGAAACCATATAAATTCATAACTTTCGAACGGAAAGGCCTAGGGACTTGAAATTTTCAGGATAGGTGTGGATCTGAAATGTCGCGTTCACGTTTAACAATGAGCAGAATTATACTAGTGGTTCCGTAAATACGGTCGTTTGAAATTTTGTTTTCTCGATAATTTCGAAACTAGGGATTCGATCGAGATGAAATTTTGTATTTTAATCGAGAATGATATATTGAAGCAATATTTTGTCCAGATCGCATGACCAGAACCATATAAACCATAGAAAATTGTAACTTCTGAACGTAAAGGCCTAGGAACTTGAAATTTTCAGGGTGGGTTTGGATCGCGAATAGCGCAGTCACGTTCATCAATTAGCAAAATTAGACTAGGGGTTCCGTAAATATGGCCGTTCAAAATATTATTTTCCTGATAGTTTCGAAACAACTGATCGGATTGGAATGAAATTATGCACCTAGCTGAGGAATAATGTATTCAAACTACTTGTCCAGACCACATCATCAAGACCATAGATACCGTAGAAAATTCTAGCGAATTATCGAAAAAAAATTGGTCAGCTGAAGCACTGACATGAAGCCTTGAGTTTCGCCTAAGTTTCAGAAATTTTTTGACAGCTGTAGAAAATTCCTTCAATTGATTTCTGGAACTGGAAAATGCGAATCCACCTAAAAGGTGCATGTACGAGCGATATAAAGCTCCTGCCTTCACGGCAGTGCTTCTCGTAATTTATTTTTTCAGATTTCCAGAATTTTACGTGAAATTTGTCAAAATCTGAAATTTTGAATTTCGGATGAAAATATTCTGAAATATGTTGTGAAGGAAACTGGTTGAAAACCATTAAATACGTCTCCTTCCGATAATTTCCCTGTATTTCGGATATTTTCGACTCCACCTAAGTGATTTCCAATTTTTTTTTTTATTAAATCTGATGCTGAATTGCCCATCCTTTCTTGAGAAATACAAATGGAGCCACAAAAAAATCCTACCCAGAATTTAATTTTATTAACAGTTCTTAAGAAACTATTTCTCAGAGTGTGAGCACCATCTTGTTGGAAGTACCTAGCTACTGAGCAATTCATAATTTCTAAGTTCAATAAAAGCGCTTCAGGAAAAAACATGTTTTTGAAAAACTACGAGATGGATTCACCTTTTGGAATGTTTAATAGACGGTCAAACGATATAAAATTCATATAAGTATTTGAAATCTTGTGACATGTGGCAACAGACACCAGTGTATTGAAATTTGAGATAAGCTTTTTCCGTTATTCTTGCAACATAATTGATCAATTCAAATTTTCAACCAAATTTTGCAGTACGGTCAATAGATTCTGGCTCTATTTTAGGAATAGCACGATGGCTGACTTTTTCAAGTGCTCCAATTGTTTCTGAATAATTGGTGTAAGAACAATCCCCAACATCCCCCTCATAAAAAAGGGTGCAAGAGAGTCAAATCCATAATACATTGCAACGTAAATAAACCGCCCCCACTAATCTTGTTCAGGAGCTTGAAATACGGAAATGACTCTTTTGCGATATATCTGGCGGTTTTCGCTACCTAAACAGAGCTAAACACTTTCAACTGAGTACCGAAAATCCTCAATTGAAATGAAATCAACATAATTCTCACGAAACTATTCCTACTCAAAATTTCATTTGCATTTTTCCACACTTAGATATTTTCCAGAACACGAAGCAATCGAATTATCCTCGAGCGTTGTTGATTATATACGTGTAAAGTTCTGCGTTATACTCGCGAAAACACTCGAAGTAAAAATTGGATTATAATAAAAGCACTGCCCTTTTTCGCGCCCATTCGCCACATTTGCAAGCCATTTGTCACGCAGACAGAAATTGGGACTAAATTTACGGAAAACGTTTCATTGTGAATATCATGTAGGTGCGAAGTAAAAGGAGGGTTTAGGATTTGATATCTTATATAGCCACAATTTCTTTTCCATTCATCGTTACTCACAGAAAATGGTGTTCTGAATGTACAGGGTGTTTTTTGAGGTGGGGTTTTTTTTCGACAGGTGCTAGAACTCATCAGAAGGATCATTTCGGCGGAAGTTGATGATATAAAATATTCAATTCGTAAAAAGTGCAAAAAATCTTAAGCGTCAAGATCTTAAGACGTGTTATCGCTCAGTTTGAAAACTTACCTTAAATCACGGTGCCTTATGCTTTCCAGCAAGTAAGTAAAGTGCTGCATTTCATTGCAAATTTGTATATTCTCTTTCAATTTTTATTGGGTGATCCTTCTTGAACGGCGTAATTCTTGAAGTTCAAACTAAGGAGAGGAAAAATTATCACCTTACTGTTACTACTACTAATGTTTTCAAATGACCCCCAAAAGAAGAAATCACAGGGATTAAGATCCAGGAAGCGTGCAGGCCAAAAAATCGACCCATCACGGCCTATCCACCTATTTGGAAACACATTAGGAAATTCTGAAGAGTCATAAGAATCATACACTCTGTCAGATGATTTTCCGTAAACTGAACGAATTCAATAAACACATTTAGATCTCAATACGGCCCGTCAGATCTGGTCTGGGAATTTACTCGGCTTTGGTGAATATTTCATGTAAAGGATTTTTGGAATTTCGGCTTATTTTGATGAGTTCTAGCAACTGTCAGAAAAAAAAGCCACACCTTTGAAAACACCCCGTATTAATAAATATAAGATTATGCTCAAATGAATAAAGAATTTCCGATTTCGCTAAAGTATTCGAGCTCACTTTCGAATTTTTTCAATGCAAATAATCACTGACCGAAGTTCGGTTTCATGAAAAATTCAGATACTGGTGAGGCCGTGATAGATTTCAACAAAAATGTGTTCCACCAAAATACGTATCTCTTGATTTGGCCAAGAGTGCCAAGACATTCGATATTTCACCCGGAATACTTCTTGATGAGCTTTCTCGCTACAATATACGTAGCCATGCCCTGAGCATCCTACAGGATTATCTGACTGTTCTCCCTGTTGAGTAGCGAACAACCTCTAATGAATGAGATAAAATTAAAATAATAAATTGTGACGGTGCCGTTTCATGTACCTGTATATACAGGTTACAAGGAAATTCGTACTGAATATTGAGGGACGTTATTATTCAAATAATTTCTGATGGATTTGGTGTTATAATATGGTGTCCGAAACTTAACCGTTATGGAGATATTGAGTTTTGAAGAATTTTTAAAAAATCCTCTATTTTTAGGCTTTTTTATCGATTTTTTTCGGATTGGAGCTTTTAGGGGTCGTTTTTTTGATGTATCTAGTTAGAGGGCATGTCAATTAATAAAAATGATCAACAGAAACAGAATATACTACTAACAGCTCAATGAGACTGATCGACAATGGTTAGAATTAAAGAAGTGTCCTTAAATTTAACGCGCCTTTTTCGAAAAAAACTTCATGGAACTTATTCTGCAGAAAAGTTTGAAAACTTCTACTTCTCTTCAGCTTTTCAAAAAGGTATAACACTTGATATTAAATAGGCAAATCATTGACCAAATGATAGTTAAGGTAGTAGCAGCAGCCATGTCGAACATGAATTATAAAAATATTGCTTTGTTTTTCTTTGTTTTATTAACGTGTTTTAGCTATTTTTTTGTGCTCGGAGACAAAGACATACAGTCTCAGGTATGTCATTTTGAATCTTCGCGAATAGTCTGCTCATGCCATTCATTCGTGGTAGATGTGTTATCCGTAATTTTCTGTAAAAACGCGACTTGGCTTGGATTTTTGGACTGGGGCATCTTCTTACTTTGTGACGTGGCTTATGACTGGACTTTGATTCGTATTGTGAACATGGCAACATTTACTGACGAGGAATATGCTGACATCCTAATGTGTTATGGATTTTCCGAAGGAGTGCAGTGGCGTGCACGCAATAAATACTTGCGACGGTCTCCTACTTGTCGAGTACCTGATATTGGCGTTATTGACAGAGTTTATCGAAGACTACCAGAAACTGGGTCTGTTCACGATGGACTGACATGAAAATACCTCTTTTTCTTGATGACGACGACGACGAAGCAAATGAAATACTTGATAAAGCCGACCCAACCACGTCAACAAAAAAAGATTATCGCTCGACGGCTTGGCATTTCCCAGTGGAAAGTCTGGTTCGTAGTGCACACTCCTGGGCAATAAATACCCTTACCATTACACGCCAGTGCTAGTAACAGGAGAAGGGTATCCATTGGGGAGACAAGACTTCTGGAGATTTATGCTCAATGCCGATATTGAAGATACGGTCTTTTTTAGTGTGGACAGATGAGTCGAACTTTGGCATCACAAATTATCATAACGCCCATTATTGGGCTCCCAAAGCGCTAGATAACCCAAAAAAAAAACAAGAGGGTCAAGAGGAGACTCAGTCCAAATGTGTGGATGGCCATAATATCAAATTACTCGACAGGGCCATACTTCCTGCCTATTTTAGCTACTTTTACCTCAAACTAAAAATGTACCCTCTACTACCTTAACTGTCATTTGGTCAATCTTTTGCCTATTTAATAGCAGGTGTTATACCTTTTTGAATAGCTAAGGAGACGAAGAAGTCTTTGAAGTTATTTGCAGAATAAGTTCCATGAAGTTTTCTTCAAAAAAAGCGCTTCAAAGTTGAAAACACTAACCGATGTCGAGCAGTCTTATTAAGCTGTTAGTAGTAGGTTCAGTTTCTGTTGATCATTTTTTAATTGCCATGCCCTCCAACTAGATACATCGAAGAAACGGCTCCTAGAAGATCCAACCCGAAAAAATTGATAAAAAAAATCCAAAACATAAAGGATTCTTTGAAAAATCTTCAAAGCTCAAAATCTCCATAACGGTTAAGTTTCGGACACCATATCATAGAACCGAATCCATCAGAAATGACCTGAATAATAACGTCCTTCAATATTCGGTACGACTTTCCCTGTAACCCTGTATATTGCCCTTGAGAGGCTACAACGAGAGCGTTATGAAAGTTCTGTGAAATTTATTTTTGACAAAAACGAATTAAACCACTTCCATATTTTGACAAAAGTCAGGTCACACTTATTACAATAGGACCCTGTTTAGAAAATGTGTGTGTCACTTGTTTCTATTCGCCTTCGAGGTGGGGTGAATAGAAATACATGTTGAAAACTCTTCCATATAGCTTTTGGTCTGCATGGGGATGAATGAAAGACAATCTGAAATCGAGTGTACAATAGCATAGAAATATTTTTCTCTTAGTTTTTGGGTTTACTTAAAAACTACTCACTTTAGAAGATGTGTGGGTGGACCTAGAAACTAACGTCTGGTCAATGTTTTGATTTATGTTAGCCATACAAACATCTGGACACAAGAAATCGCTCTTTCAATATAATATTTGAACTTTTCTATCTTTAATTAACAGGAATCCACATTTGAGGTTTTATGCGTTTAAAAATCAACATAATATCCACTTATCAACTCAGTCTACGATATTCACTACTTGAGAGTTTTACAAAACCACTACACGTGTTTCGCCATTGCCATGGATCATGGATCATCAGGCTATGACATATACGATGGAAATAAGTGTTTCTATTGACCCCACTCTTATCCCAAATTGGTTACAGATCGCTTACAACTTATTTTCTTCTTTACTAGTATTAATATCACGATGATTAAACTCACATGAAGACTACAACTAACAGAAAAATTGACACGGTAACCTATGTTCCTCAACACCTACCAAGCAAAGTTAATTCCGGAGGAACAACTGAATTTATATAGTTCTCAGATGGGCAGTGTTACCTACGGTTTTAAACTTTGTATTTCGTATAGTTCGTTGGTTACGCACTTGGAAATCGCTTGTCGTTCTTTGTCCCCTCAGAAATAATATGGTATAAGAGTACGGAATTATAACAAACTTTTCTTACTTTTTGTTTCTATTCACCACACAATTTCTATCCGCCCCATTTTACCGGTACCTATTCGTTAAATATAAACTTTCAATTCATGGAATTTTAGACTGTGTAATTCTTCAAACTAAAATAACGTTTCAGGACGTAAATGACTTGTGTTTTTGGAACTTATGGACATCAAAAAATATCATTCATTTCAAGCGGAGTTTCTTTCCAGTCCCATAATTTTTTTAACAGATATACAGGGTGTTTCCGAATTAGACGTGAAACCTAAAGAAGGTGTTAATATCACTCATTTGCTGTCGTTTGAGCCAAAGGTATTTATTGATAACCAAAAATCAACAGTTTACGAGTTATTTGAATTTTTGTGTTTTTTGAAATATTTCTCACATTACTTCATTTATCGTCAATTCTTTCTACGTTGACCAAGTTTGATTATAATTTCGAATTATTTTAATAAGAAAAGAATATGATATGTATGAAAAAAGCAGAACTATGCTGTAACAGATGTCAAAAAAGAATTAGTATGATTCGAAAGTTGGTATATGAAAGAAAGAATAGTCAATTTCTAATATCAATTTGCCTGCAACTTTCGAATTCCACAATTTATGTATGACAAAATTATTTTGAGAACTTGCCAAATTCCTTCTTTATTTCATAAAAAAGTTTTTTGTGAGAATGCAGGCACTAGTTTCGTTTCAGCTGATTGTGATTTGAAAGAGGATATCAGCAAAGAAGGAAAAGTAACGAAATTAATTTTTTTTCATTTATTTTCATTTATTTTTGTTCATATCCCGACTCTCCTAGGTGTCTGTGAGACCCCTCAGAAGCTCAGAGATTGTGCGAGTTAGGAGACCCGGTTGTGTTCTGTGTAGGCTTTGTTACTGTGTCCTTACGCTACCTGAGGCACAGCACTGTTAATTAGTGACCCAAACGTGAATGGTGGAACTGTGCTTTATGTCAGAAAATTTCTTTCTCGACCGGAGGATTCGAACCCGGGACCGATCAAGGAGACCGATCTCGAGCCGACCGCGCTAACCACTACACCACGGCCCCGTATTGCTATTAAATAAGCAGTTTTTTTGCGATTGAACTCAAAATTTCATCAGAAAATTTATTCATAAATTATGTTTGAAATTCCTCATACAACCACGTGCCCTCTTTCCAATTTCTTCAGTTCTTCCTTCCCTTCTGAAATTTACTTTCAATCTTCTCGCTGCTTCCCTTTTCCATCGTAGGGGGATCCTTCATAAAAATCTAGCATTCTCTCTGTCATCATTCAGGATAAGTCGGAAAAATTGGAGTCTTCTAGCATAGCCACTATCTTCTAATCCTTCTACTGTTGTGTAATGATAGGGATGCCAACGTTTCTTCTTCAGCACCGACCATATTTCTATGTAAGATATTCCAAGATCACTGGCAATCTTATGTGTACTTATTGAAGGAGCATCTTTCACTGCCTGTAATATTGCTTCATCTAAAATGTTTCGATGTCCTGGAGCACCAATGTTTTTGGCCTTTTGCATAGTACCTGTTCCCGCAATTCTGCGGTAGGTTGGTGAAAAGACACTCACGTGAAGAATACGCCTGTTTAGGAATCTACTTGAGTATTCTCTCTATACCTCAGAAGCTTTACCATTACTGTATCCATATACAAAAAGAATATCTGCATATTCACCATTAGTAAACGTAGACATAATCTTGTAGAAAATAGTGAAATACTTCATAAGTAACTAGCAGACCCGGCCACGCGTTGCTGTGGATAAGGTATAGGTCTAAATATATTGTAGTAAACTATTCGAACCAGTGGAATTATTATTAACCCTAACCTTTCCCTTACCTTGATTTTTTAAAAGTTATTCATCAGTTCTCAAACAGTTTCAAATTTCTTCAGTTTTGGGAAAGACCTAGAGACTTGGCATCACTCGTCGCACGTTTACGCTATGGTGGAGAGATCAGGTGTAGTGGGGACGCGATGCCCTGTCGTCGATTTGAGACCCGTGCCTCCGCTTGGATAATCATTCCTCTTTGTCATAAATAATAAACAAATAATTTGTAATAAAAAAATATTGCAACTATAAATTGCGATATAAACTGTCCTATCTTTTGAGTTGGATCAAACTGCACACAGTGTGCAAAATTTGATTAAAATCGATCCAATATTATAGGAGTTCATCCCGCACAAACAACGTGACATGTAATTTTTATATATGAAGATAGTATATTGTTTTCAACAATTCGAAGGTTTTTCACTTTTATCAAATTGACAGATCCATGTCATTAATAATTGCAGTCTATGATTATACTTGGGATCTCGATCCCTTTTGATTACACATTCACAATTTTTTTTGCCGGACATTCGAAAGGTTGTTTATAACAAAATCTTCTGAGACGAAACTAGTAACTGCATTCTAACTAAAACTTCTTTAGGGAATGAAAAAAGAATTTGGCATGTTTTTAAAATAATTGTTCATACATAATTGTGGAATTCGAAAGTTGCAGCCAATTCGCCTGATGCATATTTATATACTTTTTTGGAAGCTCGTACTACTTACACGAGGGCTATATCATTTCGTCACGATGTCTGTATTTTTCGAATTTTGAGCCGAAAATGGTCTCAATCGACTATGTTCGACTCACTGATGACGAATCCGTCGGAAAATTCGAGTCTGTCCGTCCGGCCGTAAGCACGATAACTCTCGAACGGATCAACCTAGAGACTTGAAATTTTAAGTGTAGGTTTAGATCCCGAATGCCTCGGTTAATTTCGTTAATGGGCCAAATTCCACCAGGGGTTCCGTGAATATGGCCGTTCAAAGTTTTGTTTCCCTGATTACTTGAAAACTACAGATTCGATCGAGATGAAATTTTGCACTCAGATGGAAAATGAGGTGTTTTAGCTACATGCGAAATTTTGTCCAGATCGCATGACCAGAACCATAGAAAATTGTAACTTTTGAACGGAAATGCCTAGGGACTTGAAATTTTCAGGATAGGTGTGGATCTCGGATGTCGTGATCACGTTCATCTATGAGCAACATTATACAAGGGGTTCCGTAAATACGGTCGTTTGAAATTTTGTTTTCTCGATAAATTCGAAACTTCGGATTCGATCGAGATGAAACTTTGTATTTTAATCGAGAATGATATATTGAAGCAATATTTTGTCCAGATCGCATGACCAGAACCATAGAAACCATAGAAAATTGTAACTTCTGAACGGAAAGGCCTAGGAACTTGAAATTTTCAGGGTGGGTTTGGATCGCGAATATCGCGGTCACGTTCATCAATAAGCAAAATGAGACTAGGGGTTCCGTAAATATGGCCGTTCAAAATATTTTTTCCAGATAGTTTCGGAACTACTGATCGGATTGGAATGAAATTATGCATCTAGCTGAGGAATAATGTATTCAAAGTACGTGCAAAATGTTGTCCAGACCGCATCACCAAGACCATAGATACCGTAGAAAATTCTAGCGAATTATCGAAACAAAATTGATCAGCTGAAGCAGCGACATGAAGTCTGGAGTTTCGCCTAAGTTTCAGATTTTTTTTGACAGCTGTCAAAAATTCCTTCAATTGGTTTCTAAAACTGGAAAATGCGAATCTACCTACAAGGTGCATGTACGAGCGCTCAAAAGCTCCTGCCTTCACGGCAGTGCTTTTCTAAATTTTTGAACTGCAGTCGGAATATTCCGGCTTAATTAATAATTATTCGATAATTCGTATACTGAACACTTTTCTAGGTTATATTTATGTTTGATGTTTTATTTCTATGATGAAAACAGTTACTTTTTTGTAACCAAAAATAAAGCCCCGACTGGACGTTCATGGCCTGCTTCGATGTCGATAATTTTTAAATGGACTATACATCTTCAGAAATAAGACAATCGGCCAATGTTACCATACGGAATTCATTGCCCGAAAAATTCCAAAACAAATATAAAGGTGAATACAACAATTTTCAAGTTTGGTGTGGCAGTAAGAAGATTGAGTCATCGTTTACAGAGAATGTTTTTGAGCGCTCGTACAACTTACACGAGGGCTATATCATGTCGTCTCTATTTTTCGAATTTTGAGCCGAAAATAGTCTCAATCGACTATGTTCGACTCACTGATGACGAATCTGTTTGAAAATTCGAGTCTGTCCGTCCGTCCGTCCGTATACACGATAACTTTCGAACGGAATGTCCTAGAAACTTGAAATTTTCAGGGCAGGTTCGAAAATCGAATGCCGCGGTTGAGTTCGTTATTGGGCAAAATTCGCCCAGGGGTTCCGTAAATATGGCCGCTCGAAATTTTGTTTTCCTGATAACTTCGAAACTACAGATTTGATCGAGGTGATGACGAATCCGTCGAAAAATCCGGCCGTCCGTCCGTAAGCACGATAACTCTCGAACGGATCAACCTAGAGACTTGAAATTTTTAGTATAGGTTCAGATCCCAAATGCCTCGGTTAAGTTCGTTAATGGGCCAAATTCCACCAGGGGTTCCGTAAATATGGCCGTTTGAAATTTTGTTGTCTTTGTCCAGATCGCATAACCAGAACCATAGAAACCATAGAAAATTGTAACTTTTGAACGGAAAGGCATAGGAACTTGAAATTTTCAGGGCTGGTTTGGATCGCGAATATCGCGGTCACGTTCATCAATGAGCAAAATTAGACTAGGGGTTCCGTAAATATGGCCGTTCAAAATATTTTTTTGCTGATATTTCCGAAAATACTGAACGGATTGGGATGCACCTAGCTGAGTAATAATGTATTCAAACTACGTGCAAAATTTTGTCCAGATCGCACCACCAAGACCATAGATACCGTAGAAAATTCTAGCGAATTATCGAAACAAAATTGATCAGCTGAAGCACTGACATGAAGTCTGGAGTTTCGCCTAAGTTTCAGAATTTTTTTGACAGCTGTCGAAAATTCCTTCAATTGATTTCTGAAACTGGAAAATGCGAATCTACCTACAAGGTGCATGTACGAGCGCTCAAAAACTCCTGCCTTCACGGCAGTGCTTTTCGTAATTTTTTTCAATACATTGAATGAAAATTTCAAAAAACAGTTGTATAATGAATGAAAACCTATTTGAGAATAATTTCTATTGAGATTCGGTTTTTTTCGTCACAAAACCTAATAATATTCTTCTTGTCTTACAGATACGGGAAAAGAACAGCATCCGCAGCAATAACAAGATCCAACTGGCTCATCTCCGAAAAACCCTCCGATACTAGCTACAATCACTTCTACCGAATGTTCCAAACTTACAACAACTGATTAAACTAGATTTTATGTATAAATCTTCATTTAACTCAAAAAGTATTCATAGATCAAGTGATATGAGTTATTGAGTCTTATTTCTGTTCTTCAGTATCTACATTAGATTAATTTGAGTTATACTTTTTTGTAATGATATCAATAAAATTCATCAACATATCCCGTTCAGATTAATTATATTATATTCATCGCAAATCTTTGCAAGTAGAGTATATAAATAAGAGGGATGTTTTTGTTTGTATGTTGCGTTGAAAATAGCAAAGAGGAGACTCAAGGCTACACTACACGTAGCGGGACTATAACCCCCAACAACAACCCGACTCACGACAAATCTAGGCTTGCCCATACATTGTTTACGGAGTACACCGACACAGAATGTTCATTCGAATAGTTGTGGTTGCCCATCCTATGTCTTCATAGGATATATGAAGCATTTGGCTTGATAAGTGATGACCAATATTATGACATCATAAATCAAGTTCAATTGGTTATGAAGAAAAATGTTATAATTATAGCCTTTGACGTGCCGTGATGTCAAATAGATTCAGAATTTTGTTAACACCTCAAATGACTACCGTTGATAAGATAGTTAATTCTTACACGCGCAAAAGCAGCAACTTCATTCAAGCAAATAACATTGCTACGAAGATGTCACTACCGGAAATGCAATTTGCGTTGGGAAAAAAACTTATTGCACTTTTTAAATAATAAGTCACTCTATACTAGGTATAAAAAAAAGATAATTGAATCGACTATTGGCCAAAGAGAAAATACCATAATACTCAAGGAATTTTCTGAACAAAAAAAACAAAATTTTTTTTTTCTTTTTGAATAAAATTTCCGTTTTGCTTGTACTTTAATTGGATTTATGTAGTCCATATCTGGAAGAGTTAATTAAAATTTGGAAAATTTTGTATCCGATCCTGTTGAAATTTTGTTCACTGGTTCATACCACCAGAATAAGGAACACCTTATAATTGTTTCAAACAATTTGTCACCCAAATTGAGCGAAGGACAATTCATTATTTCCAATTTTAATTCTTCTCTAACATGCTCTCAAGGCACTTGGAAATATATTTTTTTAATATAATACAGTCTAGGAATTGAATGAAAAGGAACAATCTGCAATCTTTTCAGGAACAACTATACTTGATTCTTTTAGCTAAACACATACTCTTGGACCATTTCTCCTCGTCAAGAAAGATTTCAAATTGTCAAAACAATCTTTGGTTGAATCCTCTTGACAATTAAATCCAAGAGAAAACGCGAATCTACCTAAAAGGTGGATGAACGAGCGCTCATAAGCTCCTGGCTTCAATACAGTGCTCATTATATTTTTGAGCGCTCGTACTACTTACACGAGGGCTATATCATTTCGTCACGATGTCTGTATTTTTCGAATTTTGAGCCGAAAATGATCTCAAACGACTATGTTCGACTCACTGATGACGAATCCGTCGAAAAATTCTAGTCTGTCCGTCCGGCCGTATACACGATAACTCTCGAACGGAATGTCCTAGAAACTTGAAATTTGCAGGGTAGGTTCAAGTCTCGAATGCCGCGGTTGAGTTCGTTATTGAGCAAAATTCGCCGAGGGGTTCCGTAAATATGGTCTCTCGAAATGTTGTTTTTCTGATTACTACGGAACTACAGATTCGATCGAGGTGAAATCTTGCACTCAGATGGAGAATTACGTATTCCAGCTACATGCAAAATTTTGTCCAGCACGCATGACCAGAACCATAGAAACCATAGAACGTTATAACTTTGTATTGAAAAGGCCTAGGGACTTGAAATTTTGTCCAGCTCGCATGACCAGAACCATAGAAACCATAGAAAATTATAACTTTGTAAAGAAAAGGCCTAGGGACTTGAAATTTTCAGGGTAGGTGTGGATCTGGAATGTTGCGGTCACGTTCATCAATGAGCAAAATTTGACTATGGGTTCTGTTATGGTCGTTTGAAATTCAGTTTTCTTGATAATTTTCAAAACTACGAATTTGATCGTGACGAAATTTTGTATTTGAATTGAGAATGATATATTCGAGCTACATTTTCTCCAGATCGCATGATCAGAAAATCATAACTTTCTAACGGAAAGGCCTAGAGACTTGAAATTTTCAGGGTAGGTTCGGATCGCGAACATCGCGGTCACGTTCATCAATGAGCAAAATTAGACTATGGGTTCCGTAAATATGGCCGTTCAAATTTTTTTTTTCCTGTTCATTTCAAAACTACTGATTGAATTCGAATGAAATTCTGCACATAGCTGAAGAATAATGTATTCAATCTACTAGTCAAATTTTGTCCAGATCGCATTACCATGACCATATATGCCATAGAGAATTCTAGCGAATTATCGAAAAAAAAAATTGGTCAGCTAAAGCACTGAAGTCTGGAGTTTCGCCTTAGTTTGAGAATTTTTTTGACAGCTTTCAAAAAAATTTCAATTTGTTTCTGAAACTGGAAAATGCGAATCTACCTACAAGGTGAATGTACGAGCGCTCAAAAGCTCCTGACTTCACGGCAGTGCTTTTATAATTTTTTTGTTTTAAAACTTAGTCATCTTGAAACTCCTAGAGCAATTTTAGGCTTCATACCCATGGGGAGAATGAGGAACGAACTTTGTGAAATAATATCTTTACATACATACACTTAAAGCTTTAAGGACGCATAGAATCAGATAGCCAGATCTACGCCTACCGTTTTATGTTGATCTAACTGTTTGTGGATCTATTTATCATGTGGATCTACTGGTTTACTAGTATAATATATAAAACAATAAACAATATCACCCTCATTTCAATTTTGATACCACTGGGAGGTAGCTTGGCATTCCTCGGTTCCGTCTTTGTGACGACCCAATTGAAAAGGGATTTCATGATCTATTTACAATTTCCATTGTGTGAGATTGTAGGTTAATCAATTGATAATTGTGAAAAAATTTTTCAAGTGCGTATTGGCTTATTTATGTTTTCTGCATTTTCACGATTGATTTCAGATATCTCTTCATCAATTTTTTTTTCTTCCATCCAATATATCCTGCTCTATGCTACAATTCACTTTCCACCCCCTAAAATCGCAACCGATCAAGTTCTTTCTCTTTCCTCTTCTCAAGGATAGGTGTAGAGTTGTTGTAAATTTTCAGTGAGTTAAGTAGAATTTCGGCGTTCAAGTAGTAGGCACTCAAGTACAATACTATTCGAGTACACAACTCGCGTAGTATTCATTGTTCCGTATGACGTATGTCTTAGGCATACAACTCATTATACGATATTAATCAAGCATTCAAGTCATAATTACTAGTACTCATAATCATTGATGCGTTGTACTTGAATTTCTGTAGGTGCAATCTGTACTTTACCCCTTGCTGCCTAAGTGCAGATACTTAGTAAGAAATTAATGTTTTTTTCTCGTCTAAGTACATTGTTTACAAGTATTTCCTCAATTCCTCGTCGTTTGAAAGAAAGGCCGTGTTTAAGTGCGAACAACCAAATTTCCAACATGGCCACAATAGTCTCAATCATTACGATTGAAACAATCACGATTGTTTTTCATCATAAACTGAAAATACCGCGATAAACTAACGATTTTTGGTATGGCCCTGGCAACAAGAAATATAGTCCTATTCCTAGCTTTCCCCCGGTGACCTTATCTCAAAAGGGGGATATTGTGTACAATATCGTTTAATATTTGGAATTTCATGTGGAATAAATTTTCTATAATCACGAACAGTTAGTCATAATTATTATCTCTTTGCAGCATCTCGAAATTCGGACTAAAAAAAATACTTACACTTCAGAAATTTTATTTTGAAATAGTAAATAATATGATGCGATGAAATACAAAATGAAGAATATAAAATTAATGAGTTGAGTTTTCAATTCATTTACATATCACATTCCAACTGTAATCAAATAGTCGAGTTTGTCGATTGAAAAGTAAACCACAAGGACAGGGCATAGAAACTTATCCTAACGGAGAACACTCTAGAAATCTTCCACAGTTTGAGGGATCAGGAAAGAATTCATCATACTACAATATGGTGCTTGAACTTCTGAAAATACGAAAATACACCTGACTAATACTTTTAACATTTCGGAACTGGACTGAGCAACCTAGCTCACTCTAGTACCGAACCGGTTCTAGAGATGTGTGAGCTTTTATTATAAGTTAATTTTGTGGCTTTAGGAGAAGCAATTGACTCAATTCGAGATGTTATTTTGGAAGGCGTGATATCGAAACTCACTTATTCTCTGAGAATTCCTTGGATAATCTAATTTATCCTCTCTTCGATATTGTGCCATTTTAGTCGTAGATTCATTTGCACATTGGACATTCTCAGGATAGTCACACAAAAGAGTTGTTGGATTGAACTTCAGTCCAGGATAACAGAATAGTCCTACCCAACCGTTGAGAGTACATTCGTAAAATCGACTGCAGTTCTTGGGATCAGGTATTAATTTGTCCAATTCTGAACATGGTTCTAGTTTCACATCTGCAAATGAAAGAATTATTTTTGGGGTATCTTGATCATCTACTGCGTTACTCAAGCCTCTAGACACACTTAAATATCTCTCTACCCAACAATCAATTGTTCCTAATTGATAGATATTCGAAATTTCAAAAAATACGAAACACGCCTAAAAATTGAGACTTTTATTGTTCCTCATGCTGTATTGTTTTTTTTGAGATTGGAAATATTGAGATAACTGGAGATTCTCATGAACACAACGAACACTAGTGAACCTCAGTGTTACGAATACTCGCCTTGTATTGTCTGTGAGAAATATTTGACTGAATTTTTTTACGGATCGAATCTGTTAATGGCGAAAGTATTATGTACAAACGTTCCTCAACTGCCAGGGAGTTCAAAACTTCAACTTTGGCCTGAGTTTTCCAGCAATTAATTTTTTCCTTTTCTACATTTTTAGCTCAGATTTCATGGATGAAATGTAGATATATTGAGATATACCGAAAAGAGGATGAGTCTCCTTATTGAATAAAATTTTTAGTTTTACTATTTAAGTTAATCTCAGAAGAATAAGAGGATTTTGGATTAAATTATCTGACACACTCACCATATCCAGCTGTTTCATTAGCACATTTCACATTTTGCGGGTAATCACACTGCAGAGTGGCGGGATTGAATTCGAGTCCAGGATTGCAAGCTTCTCCAACCCATCCAGCAAGAGTACATTCGTAGAATCTGCTGCAGTTCTTGGAATCAGGTTTCAGTTGGTCCACTTGCTGACATGGCTCTAACTTCGCTGTAATAGAAATGTTTTTTTAAAACCTTCACGTCAGTGCTTTTCAATTTTTTCAACCGGCATTGAGAAGCGGTTCGGAACTGGACTGAGCAACCTTGCTCAGTCTATTACAGAACAGGATATCGAAACTCACTTATTCTCTGAAAATTCTTTGGATAATCTAATTCCTCTCCCCTACGATGTTGTGCCATTTTAGTTCTAGAATCATTCGCACATTGGACATTCTCAGGATAGTCACACAGTAAAGTTGTTGGATTGAATTTAAGTCCAGGATAACAGAATAGTCCTACCCAACCGTTGAGAGTACATTCGTAAAATCGACTGCAGTTCTTGGGATCAGGTATTAATTTGTCCAATTCTGAACATGGTTCCAGTTTCACATCTGCAAATGAAAGAATTATTTTTGGCACATCAGGATCATCTACTGCGTCACTCAAGCCATTAGACACATTTAAATATCTTCTCTACCCAACAATCAATTGTTCCTAATTGATAGAAATTCGAAATTTCCAAAACTACGAGACACGCCTAAAAATTAAGAATATTATTGTTCCACATGCTCTATTGTTTTATTTTTCAGGATTGGAAATATTGAGATGTACTGGAGATTCTCATGAGCAGAACGAACACTGGTGCACCTCAGTTGTAGGAATTTTGGCGTTGTATTGTCTGTTTGTGAGAAATATTTGACTGAATTGTTCACCGATCGAAACTGTTGTTGGCGAAAGTGTTATGTACGGGGACAAACGTTTCTCAACTGCCAAGGAATTGAAAACTTCAACTTTGGCCTGAGTTATCCATCAATTTATTATTTTCTTCACACCATTTATGGCTTAGAATTCATGGATAGGGTCCTCAGGATGATCGACGTCGGATAAAAACTGATTATTGTACCCAATTTCATGCAATTAGCACTCATTCAGCTTAAATGAACTAAACTGACTTACTTAATTCAAGAAATGTAGGTATTGGGATATACCGAAAAAATAAGTCTCCTTATTGATTAAAATTCCTCGTTTTTCTATTCAAGTTAATCTCAGGTGAATAAGAGGATTTTGGATTAAATTATCTCAGACACACTCACCATATCCAGCTGTTTCATTAGCACATTTCACATTTTCCGGGTAATCACACTGCAGAGTGGCGGGATTGAATTCGAGTCCAGGATTGCAAGCTTCTCCAACCCATCCAGCAAGGGTGCATTCGTAGAATCTGCTGCAGTTCTTGGAATCAGGTTTCAGTTGGTCCAGTTTCTGACATGGCTCCAACTTGGCTGTAATAGAAATTTTTCTTCAAAACAATCGTGTGCAGTTGCCATATTTAGAATATTGTTGACCACTTTGAAAACATCTGAAGAAAAACCGATCTTGATTTTTCCAAGACTTTCAAAACAGCAGAAACCTTATAGATCAGCGACCACAAAGAGTTTCTAGGAACACTTCAGTGCCTTATACCACCCTCAATAACTGAAACAATAGATATTGAATCTCTGAAACTGTATGAAAATATAATACCTAAAGCTAGTGTATGGAAATACTAGTTGTGGAAATTATTTTAACAAAAAGAAAGGACAGGACAAGCCTTCTTGTGACATTGATGCCTTGAGTAAATGTAATAGGAAACTTTTCCCTAACATATTCATAATACTCAAAATTCTTGCTTCTTTGCCAGTGACCACTGCGACTGCTGAGGGGACATTCCCAACTCTCAGGCGATTGAAGACGTGCCTGAGAAACGTGTGTGGAATAGGCAGACTCAGTGGACTGGCTCTTTTGTCTGTTCACAGAAGCCATCAGATCCCAACAGATAAAGTGATAGATGAATTTGCAAGAAGAAAGAACAGACGTACTGATTTAGTAATATTGTACTGTTTGATAAAGATACAATTAAACGTAATAAGCTTACAGTTTTTCTTTTATGCCGAAGAGTCAAGATTTTATATGTTAATGCAAGAATATCCTGATGTTTCAGAAATCCTTGTAACTTTTAGTGAATATTCTCGAGTCAAACCATCGTTTTTTTGCCTCTAAACTATTCTTAATTAACAGTTAAAAACGGCCTAAAAATGCGTCATTTGACGATTGAAGAAAAACTCATAACTCACTCATTCTTGTATTGGACTCATCTGCACATTGGACATTGTCAGGATAGTCACACAATAAAGTTGATGGATTGAACTTTAGTCCAGGATAACAGAAAAGTCCCACCCAACCGTCGAGAGTACATTCGTAAAATCGACTGCAGTTCTTGGGATCTGGGATTAATTTGTCCACTTCTTCACATGGGTCAAGGTTTATAACTACGCAGAAAAAAATATTGAAGACTCGTCTGTTCTCTCTCTCCCTCTCTTTTCAAAAAATTTAAAACTTGCCTATGGTTCGTGAGTTTTATAATTCTGAATATCAATGAGGAAAATTTCGAACCGATCATATCATGAAAATTCTTATTGAATGTTTCTATTTTTAGATAATAAAGAACACAATTTTACTGCGTGGTTCTCAATTGATGGATAAAAGTTATTGACATTATTGAGTAGAACTGAACTCGAATTGAATTCGATAAAACCTCATGGTATGAAATATTAATAACAATATGATAAATTGAGTCTTAACAAAATACTGCATTCAGATAAATTAAATAAATCAATAATATGCGATTCGAACTCCATTCACTATATTCAAGTTAAAGGGGTTGTTTATTCCGGTTCAGAGGTCGAAAGTGAAAGTGGCAACGATGCAAATAAAACGATAAGTACCAAGAGTATTATCTAGATTGAAGAGAAATGAGAAATTTGTAAATTATTTATTTCGAATCAAAAGACATACATATGGGGTTTGGTAATACAACAAAATATTAAATACGTGTTTGTACTACAGAATAATCCTACTCAAAAATGTGTGCTCAATATCGCACCGAGAAAGCTGTTGGAATATGTTCAAAAAAATAAGATACTTACTCGATATGGTTAATTCATTCAAGAATCGTTGATAAATTTTTTCTCAAAAACAAACATTTGTTTGATTGGGGCTAGTCAGAAAAAGATGAATATTATACTTATATTCTTCAACTATCCGCCAAATGAAATGGGGTACAAAAAAAAATTTGAAAACTTCCAAGAGAATAATTACGATGAATATTTTAGACAGATGATTACTTAACTATATTTCCTCATGTTTAAATAAATGAAGCTATTGGCATATTGGGCTGTATTGTTCTTCGTTAATGAGAGGTAGCGAGGTAGGTAAGATGTATGTCTTGAAAATTAATAAATTCCTGGAAATCAACGAAATTAATCCATAGGTACTCACTCCGACCCACAGCTAATGTTGTTGCAACCGAAGTTGCTAAAATAACAACAAGCACAATATTCCCAAACATTTTTCCACCAAACTAATGTTCTTGCAATTATCAACAACAACTTATATTGAAAAATATCGCAGTATCAAAATTGATATCTGATATTTCCTAGGAATTAGAATTGTAATTTTATCTTGGTATCCATTATACCTGGATTAAAACTTTTTATGATTGCAAATTTATATCTCTAAGCCTTTTCACAAACGGATACAAGGGCTTACAATTACTGATAAAGAATAGAATAATGATTGAGCTTTGGAATTTATATTTTCGAAGAAATCATTTCTCTTTCTCAGTAAAAATTAGGCTGATAAATAATAATGTTTGTGATATGCAAATCGCGCTACATAAATTGTGCAATTTGACTACATTCCGGTCTGGAAAATTTTCACGGACGTATGGGATATTCGATGCATAAGAAAGAGAGCTTGACTGTCCAGTCGAACAGTGTAAGAATGGGAATAAAACCGCGTTATGATAATGAATATTCCAGTATTGAACTAGAACTAACTTTCTCTCATACACGTCAGCGGAGTGGGAGCATGCTGGCCTGTGACGCGACATGACTCTCGTTCGACAAACAACCTTTAGTTGCACTTCAACGCCGTTGGGTGTAAAGTCATAACGTTTGAATATTAAAATATCATACGCTATGACATTCCCTATTTAATTGCATGTGAGGAATTTATTTGCGACACTAAATGAGACAAATAGTTTTCCATCTACCAATCATCACTTCTGTTTTTTTTTTGCCATAACCAACCATAGACCGAATGTCCCCAAAGAAAAAAATCATTGGGACATAAACCTGGTGATCTTGAGGGCCATTTGACCGTGCCATTTGTAGAAATGACACGATCTGAAAAAGTGGTTCTAAGATATTCAATGACTGCTCGTGCGTTGTGACTTGGACAACCATCTCGAAACCAGATATCATCGAAATTCATGGGCTGTTGTCGAATTGTCGGGATAATTTGGTTCTGTAATAGCTCTAGATATTTGACAGCGTTAAGGTTACCATCGATAAGGAACTGGGTACGCACAGAAATATTTTTATATTTATTTTTCTCAAGATCTTACTACTGACGGGTTCTCTGTTCAAGAAAACCGATCACTAATCATTGAATAAGATATGGTTTAAAAATGAAGTACTTATTTTCATTTTTTTTTCCATCATCGTTTCACAAAATTTCATCCGTTTAATTGTGTCCTCAGGAAAAATTTCTCGGCTAGTCTGAACTTTATAACAATGGTAACCATTTCTACTCAAAATATTCCGAACAGTTCTATCACTCATATCAACTTGTTCAGCAATCAGCAATATGTGTACTCGAACCAGATGCACTGGTTTCAACAGCAGCACAAACATCCACCTCTATTTTCTGGCGATTTTTACTCATAGATTCTGGTGGTTTAGCAAATTTACAATTTTTACGTTTTCTCAAACCCCACATTTCTCAAACTTCTTAATTATTTTGGAAATCGTGGAACTTGAAGGAATTGGCTGACCTTCGAATGCAACAATAAATAAATTGATTGTCGATTCAATTGAGGGATCACCAGAATACCATTTACTGATTTGAATTTTTTCTCAGTATACATTTCTATTCACGAAGAGTAAATTTTATTTTCAAAAGTTATGACCTAACACCCAACGCCGTTGAAGTGCAACTAAAGGTTGGTTGTGACGAGAGTCCCGTCGCGTCACAGGCCAGCATGCTTCCACTCCGCCGACATTTATGAGAGAGAAAGTGCTAGTTAGTTCTAGTTCGATACTGGAATATTCATTATCACAATGCGAATTTATTTCCATTCTTGTACTGTTCGACTGGACGGTCAGGCGCTCTTTCTTATGCATTGAATGTCCTATACGTCCGATGTAAATTTTCCAGACAGGTTTATGTTTCAAATTAAAGCATCATTCCACTACATATAAACAAATAAATAAGGAGAAGTTTTTTTATTGGAAATATATTATTATTTGCCGAAATATTTCGGGAAAAATTATGCAAGCGTTTGCTAGCGGGAGATTAATGCTTCCGTTTCACTCTAAGACTCGAAGTAGATACAGTTATCTTTCAGAGGTAGACGAGTCGTGTGTTCTAACACAAAACTTGAATGAAAGTGATCATAAAGTCTGCAATGAGTCCTGATTAGTGACTTTTTTGTTCAAAATCGAGCAAACACGAAATCTGCGACATTCCGGGATAAGCGATAGTCATGAGTTATTGTTGTAAATATTTGTAATATTTCATTATTCATAATACTTTCATAAAAGTTTAATTCATGACATGGACAGTTTCAATAAATACAAATAAAAGTGACTTCATTATGATAGCAGGTAGAACAGTCTCTAGCTTTTTAGCCGTCATCAGAACTGCATAACTTAGTTGTCGATGAAGACAAACATGAAATGCTGAACTTATATTACCAGCCAGAAGACGCGCATCGATACAGAGTAAAAAGCCGCGACATCTGGCGGGAAAATGTCTAGATATGTTGGCCTACCCTTTATAGGCGTGAAACGCGTTATCGGGCGTTTTCCACTTCCCGAGTATCGCACTGAGACTCAAAATGAGGTACTTGCGAAAACACAAGAGAAAATGGAGAGTACGTAGAAAACTTTATTTTTGAAGGGACTGATGGAAAGAATTGTAGACATTTCACCGCCAGATGTAGTGGCTCAGTAAATTTTATCGATGCGCGTCTTCTAGCTGGTAATTCTGCATTTCATGTTTGTCTTCAACGTCGACCGAGTCATGCGGTACTGATGACGGCTAAAAAGCTAGAAACTAATCTACCTGCTACTCTTGTCGATCGATGATGGCCCGTTCCATTAAGTTCTTGAGGCATCTTAAATCCTATATAAATTTGATTTTCGATAAGAAATAGAATAGAAGAATAGAACTGTTTTACTACATAAGAACTCTTATTAAAATCGGCGAGAGACGGACGCCGAATAGCGGATCGGAATTTGTTGTTCGTTCATTAGATTCGGCACTACTCAAAACGTTAACTATGAGTACTCAAAAGAAGCTAATTTTTTTTCCGCCAAAGGATATTATAAACCAAAATGCACATGTGACTGATAATGAGTCATTGAATGAATTGATTTCTGTTTAATATCATGCTGACAGGTGGTATTAGTGAGAAAGATAACTATCTCCGCAACGGTGTTCCCAAAAAGAGATAATCGCTCAGATAACAGGAGGATGATCGAAATTTCATGCAATTAGCTTGTATAGTTTTCCATCTTGGGTCATACATCAGATGCTGCATCGTATTGCTACATTTTTTTTCCATTGAAATTCTGCAATCGCTATCAAAGCTAATTCCAGCAATGAATAATTGTTCAGTCGTAAAATTGCGCGTATCGTTATCAAAATACTGGAAAGGACCATTGTTTTCAAGTATTTCTATGAAAAATCGGTATAGGAAACACTCCTCCAGGAACGTCAACATGTATTTTTAGTTGGATGAGATTTATATCCATAATAGACATGTTATTCGTACCCAGGTCTCATTCTTATTTCACTCATATCTGATTTCAAGCAATCATGTTTTCCTGTTATAATAATAAAAATCACCCTGAAAACTCTATCATCGAATAGAGAGAACATATTAAATACATGAAAATGATAAGAAGTGAAAAATATTTGGCCAATAACTATTTTATAAATGTCATCGTTTTGAGGGCTTATGCTATATCCCTTCATTTCTACACTGGAAATATTGTATTTTTGACGACGGTACTGAAGATGGCTGATTAGCCGAAGACGTTATATCAAATATTCTGATTAAATACTATATAATCAATACTCAAGTACACTGCCATAACATCAACGAGGTGAACCACTAACCAGACTGCCAAATACCGGAAACTTTCCATTAGAAGAGCTGAGTTGAACATCGACATTTGGTCCTACCACAGCCGTCTTTATTAGAAGCCTGGAACGAGAGAAAACTGGCAACGTTGGACGGAGGGATACGGACCTCGGGGGCTTCGCCAAATCGAGTTTTCAGTTCAACAAGTCTTAATAGGTTACGCACGTGTTTTTGTGAATTAAATAAGTGTAATAAAGTTCAAACTGAAGTATAATAGTGATTTAAGTGAAGTGAAAGTGTTGTTTTCAGTAATTTTGGTGGGTATATTTGAGATCATCTACTGAGAATCAAGATGGTACGATCGTGTTGTGTTTCAAATTGTAGAAGCAATTATTCGTATCAGAAAGATAGGATGTAAGTTGTTTTAAATTTTCCAAAAATGAAGAGCTGAAGCTTCTATGGATAAAAGCTATCCCTAGAAAAGATTTTATTCCGACCTCTTCTAGTTCAGTTTGCGAGAAACATTTCGAAGAAAGTGATATTATTGAGAATGATAAATTTTTAAAGCCAGATGGAACCATTCAATTGTTATCATTAAAATATCCTAAATTAAAAAAAAACGCTATTCCCAAAGTTTTTCCAAATTTACCGAAGTATCTCACAAAATCAACTCCAAAACCGAGGACCGATCCTCAGCTTAGAAAAAATGAAATCATTTCTCGGCAAAATAATGAAATAGAAGCCTTCTTGAGTTCGGACATGATTAAAGATTTCGATGACCGAATCAATAATTATTCAATCAAAACTGATGTATCAGGATGGGAGATTAAGAAATTCGATGAAAAGATTCATTTTTATATAATTAATTTCGAAAAATCATTATCTGTGGATGTTTCAGTTCAAATAGATAGAGACCTTAGATTAAAATTATTCATTAAAAATATTCAGATCTCTCAAAATGATTTAAAATGGATTCTTCCGTATGATCTAACACTTAGTAGCTGGTCTCAACTTACAAATTTACTTTCTCGTTATAAAAATGTAAATAATCAAGATGCAGTACCTAAAGAATGTTAGATTCATTGAAAAGTTCTTTAGCTTCCTTAGAGTTATTTTTAGCTGATAGAAATAATGAAAATTTTGACAAATTCAGACAGGTAGAAATCATTACAGACCAATTACGACAGGTCATAGCAAAAAAAAACCATTAAAGAATAAAAAATTATCCACTTTGTTATGAGTTTTTCGAAATTTTCATTACTTAATATATTTCTATATTTATTCATTTATTTGTTATGTTTGAGAGTTTATATTTATGTTGAGAATTTTCTTTGAGTTTTTTTTTTGGCAAGAGATGACCTTACACCTTTCCGTGGTTCTTGCTGAACAATAAATTTAATAAAAATTCAGAGAAATATCATTTCAATATCAACTTTATCATGAGATTATTGTGCAAAACTTACTGAGATATTCAATTTATTGACTAAGTAGGGCCTTATGTTCCTTTTTCTTCCAACAAAAAATTAATTTGATGACTTGACTAGTGATTTGAATGTGAAATAATACTATATCTCGCGCTATCGCTCCGCACTAGTATACCTACCATTTACGTTCGGATGCGACGATGCCAGACTTCGTTCCAGGCTATCTATAAAGACGGCTGTGGTCCTACACATATATGTTATGCCAACGGGGTGAAACCCAAGTTTGCAACGGTCAAGACATCCGAAAACGTCCATATTAGAGATAAAAACAACTTAGATCTTGGAACATAATATCATGAAACACAATATCAGGAGGCACTACAAAGAGCTACAATTGTGACTTGAAATCGACTTCGGACAATATGAGATACAGCATGGAATTCGATGAAATATGAAATCCATCATGCGAGAGAGAAGAGACAAGTTTTCCACGGTAAGCAGGAAGTTGACCAGCCTCATTTATACTAAGAGCACGAGGAACATTCGTGATGTTAAATCTGACAACGACAAATTCTCAGATTTCCAATTCCATGAAAGAATCAAATATAAATTTGTTTTGTTTTGATTTCGACACAGACGAGCTGTGCTTTTTCGGACATGGTTTGAAGTTCGCTTTTTTGTAAACATCTTCAATTAAATTCTTCCACAGTTGACATGATCGACAGACACAAGCAATACTCTACGCTCCGCAAGAGATTTATACACGATTTTGAAGTCCATCATGGATGAAGTGAAAGTGCCTATACGACTTGGTGATAACGAAGGCTGATAAGGGCAATTGCTTGGTAATCTTGAACAGATGCACTAGAAAGAAAAAACTGAGAATTTCCTGCAATCAGATATTTTCAGGTGGTTTCATCATTTATCAGAAGATTCAGAGTCTACCGCAAAGTCTGTGAAGATTTCCTTTCCGACTTCCAGGCACCAAATAACCCCAGACTAGGGGTTCCTTAAATATCGCGTTCAAAATATTTTTTTCCTAATAACTTCGAAACTGCAGATCGGATTGATATGAAATTTTGCACATAGATGAAGAATTCAAACTACTGGCGAAATTTTGTCCAGATCGCATTACCAAGACCATAGATAACGTAGAAGATTCTAGCGAATTATCAAAAAAAAATAACCTAAAGCACTTACGTGAAGTCTGGAGGTTCGCCTAAATTCGAAAATTTTTTGACAGCTGTCAAAAATTTTCTGAATTTGTTTCCTAAACTGGAAATGCGCATCTACCTACAAGGTGGATGAACGAGCGCTCACGGCAGTGCTTTTTATGATTTTTGGTATCTTCATCTTGTTTTTTTTTCTGATTGAATACTTGAAGTACAAACCTCTTCTACTTCATTATTTTATAAATGTTTATTCGTCATAGATACAATGATACTTCTCGCAAACTTCTTCCGGACGTGCGGACAGCCGCCACATGACCTCCCTCAGTGACCAAAACCAAAATTTAAACTGAGACGAAACTCCAGATTTCACGTCAGTGCTAAGTGACCAATTTTGTTTTCGATAGTTCGCTAGAATTTTCTACGGTATCAATGGTCTTGGTGATGCGATCTGAAAAAAATTTCGCCAGTAGTTTGAATTCTTCATCTATGTGCAAAATTTCATATCAATCCGATCTGCAGTTTCGAAGTTATTAGGAAAAAAATATTTTGAACGCGATATTTAAGGAACCCCTAGTCTAACTTTCGCTCATTGATATCCGTGACCGCGACATTCGAGATCCACACCTATCCTGAAAATTCCCTAAGCCCTTCCGTTCGAAAGTTATGATTTTCTATGGTTTCTATAGTCTAGTCTTGCGATCTGGACAAAATGTAGCTTGAATATATCATTCTCCATTAAAATACAAAATTTCGTCACGTTCGAATCCTTCAAAACTTTAAACGACCATATTTACGGAACCCCAGTCTAATTTTGCTCATTGGTGAACGTGACCGCGACATTCCAGATCTAAACCTACCCCAAAAATTTCTAGTCCCTAGACCTTTCCGTTCGAAAGTTATAATTTTCTATGGTTTCTATGGTTCTGGTCATTTTTGTCAATTTTGTCTGATCTAGACAAAATTTTGCATGTAGCTTGAATACGTCACTCTCCATCTGAGCGCAAATTTCACCTAGATCGAATTATTAGTTTCGAAGTAATCAGGAGAACAAAATTTCGAACGGCCATATTAACGGAACCCCTGATCAAATTTTGCCCAATCACGAACAATCGCGGCATTCGAGAATTGAACCTACCCTGAAAATTTCAAGTTTCTAGGACGTTCCGTTCGATAGTTATGGTGTATTCAGACGGACGGACAAGAATTTTTTCGACGGATGAGTCGAACCTTGTCGATTGAGACTAATTTCGGCTCAAAATTCAGACATCGTGACGAAACGATATAGTCGGTATAAATTTTGTGATATTTCCCAGATTGCCCTTTTAACAGTCTTTGACGAGTCACTGCTAACTGGATGTACCCAATACTGCTTTTTGGGCAACTAATAAATAAGTTAAATAAAATACGAAACCTACGAGGTTTTAACAGTGCTATTTCCATGTTAATTTAGCATCGTCAAAAGTGTGCCCTCTCTAAGAGTTCAACCATTTGTAGAAAATTGAACCGAAATTCAGGCTAGTAAAACTCGAGGAACATTTCCATTATGTTTCAATTTGACTTATGTATGATTTCCAAAGGTAGAAATAGGCTGGGGAACCATAATATCACATTATTTGCTTTTAACGTGATTCTTTGTTCATGACTTCAGTTTTCCATCGTTTCGGAAAGTGCTCTGCATTACACCGAGGAAGAATTGTTCCTGTAGCTAAGCTATTCGAAAAGTCGATTTATGTAACCGCAGAGAATACCAAAATCATCAATCGCAACTCCTTAGAAAGGACTAAGAACCTGCTGAGAAGTGGGGAAAATTTAAATTCCTTCTCGTTGCCTAATATTCTGAAAACTTCATTGTTTGCTTACACACAAAAAATTATTATGTTCAAAATAAATTTTTTATTTTCTTATAATTTAGGTATAAAAATATAAATATTTCAGCTTTCAAGTGAATAGTAAATAATTTTCGAATTGGTTCAAAAATCCAACCCAGTTGTCAACAAATAAATAAAACTATACTTAGATTTAAAAAGTGGATTGATTCAAAATTCCCAGCTGTCCAACCATTTGAGTCCAAACATTGTTGAGTTAGTTTCAATTGATGTTGGTCCACTCATTCCATAGGCAAGAGGAGCAAACAAATAAAAACTATATAAAATAGATGATAAAGTGAAAGCTAAGACAGTATGATAAACTGTATTCGCCACTGATGTCGGAAACAGTTTCGGAATATCTTCCAGAAAATAATCTATGATGATACCTGTAAAGATAACACATAACAGTTACATACAAAAGCAGAACTTCAGTCTTGATTTTTCATTAAAAAGTTGCAAAATAGGTGAAAAATACGTGGAAACATGACCAAAACCGGCCCAGTGCTCCATCTGGGATGGATAGTGGGGGTAGCCGGCCGACTCGGGGAAACGAAAAACGCGCTGCAGCCGGGCGTGAATATTTATTTTTATACCCCTACTATTTGACTGCAATCGAGCGTTCGGCTGGTTTTGGTCATGTTTGCACGTTTTTTTCACCCATTCTGCAACACTTTAACGGAAAATCAGGATGGACGTTTTGTAGTACTATACTTCTACTTTCAAAATCCGTTTTGTAAATGAAAATCGGACAACTTCCGACGCATCCAGCCCTTCCGAAATATAGTGCCTAAAATAATTCAAATCGCAACTACGCAAAAACTATTTATTCGACAACGTCCGAGTTGTGCACACTCAAAGTACCTGTTAACCACTACTTTCATTCGGAAAACCAGCGCTACGACTTTGAGAATGGCCGGGTTATGAATTTAAAAAAACGCGCGGATCTTCAGGATTTATTTCTCCTACTTTTCTACGGTAATAATTGGTCCATTGGTTCAGATTTTACAAGCAGAAAACTGAGAAAAACACCGTATTTGTGGTGTTTCTTGAAAATTACAAGAAAAGTAATAAAATTTGCGAGTCGAAAACATATTACATACAAAACATCCACAGACCACCCCACGTACCCCCACACTCGCGGTTTTCTTCTACGATTTTTGTCACGAAAAAATCTTTATTGCCTGGTCTATAAGCAAGCGTATGGGGAAGCATTTGGCAAAAACCATGCTTCATTATAGAAGAAGCATGGCGGCAAAATTAAGCTTAATTTTGGTTGCTTGCGTGTATCTCATTCACCTACTATCACTCTAGAAGATGAAAAAATTTACCTGATATGAGGGAACTAAATATGATCGCTGGAAAGTAATGATGGAAATAGAGAACTCTTCCCATTGCCCAAAATGGTATATAATGCAACAACCATCCAACAAAAAGCCAAGTACAGGCTTTTAACCTCGAACTATGTTCCTCTGAAATAATTCATTTGTTATTGTGTGCACGTATTACATGGGTCTTAATTAACTCACCTGTGAATTGTTCAATATATCCTCTTTGAGTTTTGACAGCATTAGCTATAAATATTACCACAAAAATAAGGAGAAATATGAGATTACTCCACCATATAATAGGGTTGCCTAGTAAGTATATTCTATAACTGGCACCAGAAAAAAATTGTCCCTGTAATACAAAAGAACATAAACTTGAAATTTCAAAAGCTTTGATTACCTTACCCTGTAATTGATTGGCCATTGCCATGGTCTAGAAGTTATTTCTCCTTCTTTAGGTTTCAACCCTGCATTACCTTGCAGCATGACTGCATGGGACTCGAGAAATCGCTCCAAAAAACTTGGAGCATACACTTCAAAACTAACATTTTCCACTAAAAAAAAAAATTAAACTAGAAACCTTCTTTTCATCACTGTTCACACATCAGCCGTAATAATTTTATTTCAAGAATGTTAACTATGCGACATGTTCTCCACAGTGAGAGTAAACAATCAAAATTTGAGAAGAATTGAATACGTAGAACATGATGAAAAATTAATTATAGGTTGCCATGTTGCGCCTTTCAACCTATACGTAGAATTTGACAACGTGCCCTAAAGTCCATGGAGGATTAGCTAAATTTTGGGTGAAAAACCATGATTTCTTGGCGGCCAGGGTAGCGAATCGATTCAATCTATTATAGCTCGAAATAGACACCGAATTTTTTTCAATATGGTAAACTGTTACCTACAATATCAAATTCTTGGAATGATTTTTTTTTTTTCAAAAGTATATAGTATGTTTCCACAACCTATCGACTGTAAACCATTTCGATTATTCCATTAAATTAATATCACTGAATTAACATATGGATGTCAATTTTATAGCTTACTTGAAAAATGTTAACTTTCACAGGATAAATATCCACAGTTACAAGTCAAAGATATTCGACATTTACTATCTCAAAAACGGTGCAAGATAGAAGTAACATTTAATATAATTTTGAAATCAGAAAAAAAAGATCACTTCAAAAATTCAATGATATGAAGGTTATTCATATTTCAATGAAAACAAAATTGTTATCTCCTGAAATCTGCATATTCTTGATAGCATTTTACCAAATTTCAGTTCTAACATCACAAATTGGGAATTTTTTTTCAAGCGATAATATGGATAATAAGGAGTGTGTAATATATACAGGGTGTTTTTGAAGATGAGGCTTTTTTTTGACAGGTGCTAGAACTCATCAAAAAAAATCATTCCGCCGGAAGTTGATCATATAAAATATTCGATTTGAAAAAAGTGCAAAAAATCTTGGGCATCACCATCTTAATACTGCTCTGTTAGGAATCCGCCATGAATCACGGTGCCATATGCATTCCAGCAAGTGAATAAAGTGCTGAATATTATCGCAAATTTGTGTATTCTCTTTCAACTATCATTAGGAGATTTTTCCTGAACGTTATTATTCTTAAAATTCAAACTAAGGAGAGGCAAAATTACTGATTGAAAAGGTCCTATAAAAAAAATAGGAAGTTCACCAACTCACCGATAAAATTGATCAAAATTGTTTACAGACATTGTTTGAAATGGTCACCATTCGTTTGATGTGCACAGTCTTGCCCGGCGTAATAACGAATGGTCACTTATACACTAGGTTTTCAAATGACTCCAAAGGAAGAAAGCACAGGGGTTTAGATCGAAAAACTTAGTCATCATACGCATTATAAGCTGATTTCCCGTATACTGACCTCAAAAAGCAGGTAATATCTGAATATTTGAATATCAATACGAAACTAATACAGATCCGAGCTAGGAAATTTTCAGATTCGCGGGTAATTTTGATTCCGAAATACACGGCCCTGGTAAATATTTCATATAAAGGATTTTTGGAATTTTGGCTCATTTTGATGAGTTCTAGCACCTGTCAAAAAAAACCTCACCTTTGTAAACACCCTGTAGTGAATAACCCTGTACTTATATGGTAGAAAAAAATATTGTGTTGTGTTTTTAGGTATATTAACAAAATAATTGTGATGTATGTACTCGAATTTACCGGGTGTTCTTCTTTCTATGTTATTTATTATAAAATTATGTACCTAGGTGTATACTGTATAACTTTATCCTATTCAAAATGGAAATTAAAATATTCCCATAGAATGTATGCAGTTTAGAGCCACAATTTGATTGTATATTTATTTATAACACATAGAGAAAACTGATGAGCCTTGTCGCCTAGTGTACAAAAAAAATATATCGAGTAGCTGTTTAAAAAAACAAATAACATGGATTAAAAAAACGATAGGCAGGGAGTATGGCTCAGCCTATTTCAAGAGAATACGTTCCGAATTAGGGAATATAGAATGAAATTACATCATATAGGTATTGAAAGTTAAGCCCTAAAATGCCTAAAATATGCAGCATTAGGGAATCAACTTACGTTTGGCATAAATGTTTTCCTCAACATTCCATACTCCATTCGAGTCTCTCAAATTAGGATTGCATGATACTTCTTGCTGCTCATAACCCCACTTTGGCAACTGTTTACCACTGGTTGTAAGGATGCAAGATTGCAAATAATGAACAAACTTGATCCTACTTGTGACAGTTTTTAGTTCTTCGCCTTCTCTTCCATTGAGAATAGTTACTCTCCAAACGTCATTTACATCACCTGTTCCATTTTCTCCATACCCGGTGACTTGATAGTGCTTTTTAGTTATAGGCGCTTGTTCTTTATGAGAGTGAAGATTACGTTTGGTCGCCAAGTGCTCTAACCGTATGAGGTCACCACTTCGGACTATTTCTATATCATTGATCTCAGAGTTATACTTTTGGATAATCCATTTATTATTATCATCTTTATGAGTGTAAGTCGTTATCTATGAATGAAGCACATAATTATTCATAAAATAGTAATAAAATTTTTTGAGGCGATAAGACCATGAACTGAGATTAGTATAAAATTGATATTGATCAATAAATAACCACCTGTTGTTGTCTTGCTCCAACACCTTCAGGGTACAAATGATAATGGGAATGAAGGTATCCGCCTCCTGTTTTATGATTTTTCAAGGTGATAACTGCCCCATAAGCAACATGTCTAGGCATGCTTGCATTATGCAAGCTATTTCCTATGAGTTGTGATTGAAAAGCAGAACTGTAGAAACCATCACCGCTTCCACTGAAAATTAGCATGATGAAAGCACAACTCGTTATTTTTTTGGACTGAAATTACCTGTGACTGAGAACTTTCAGGTGAATATAAAAAAATAAGGCATATAGTAAAGTTGGCCAAATGATTAGGAAAACGGCTCTCGCAACGAAATGTCTAGCCGTATCAATCTGTGAAAATAAATTATTCAAAATTCTATTTCTCAAATAATACCCAATTGGAATTGTATTGAAATTAAAATGTATTTATGCATTTAAAAAAAGGGGGTTTCCGACGGTAAGTATTTCAAAATAATGTATGGAAATGGCCAAAATCGATAAGAGGTGTCCTCTAAGGAATGTACAAAGTTCCTCTTCGTTCCATCTTGAGAGATGACGCAAGTTGGGATCGTTTCTGGAAGAACCACAAATTTTCAACATCTATGTGTGTTTTTACCCATTTCACCATTTTCGCTAGCCCTGCTATTGAATATCGTAAATTTTTGTAAAAAGAGGACTTGAAACGTCGAACTTCATGGTAGGCCCTGCCTTGAAGGCAGTTCCTTCAGTCATCGGTCATTTGCCATCCATCAGCGATCATTTTTACAATTGCACATACCGAAGTCGTCGAAAACGAAGCGATTCAAGTAATAATCAAAGGAAGTAACGAATTCTATCGAATTCTTAACCTCACGATACCTATTCTTCACAGTTTCAGCAATTTCAGGAAGGAATAACGATATGTGTGTGTGTACGCCATCGTTGGAAGATGGCGTTATCGGCTACGCCAAACCACGTTGTCTCCCGCAGGTCTCTTCATAAGGTGCACTCGACGTGCGGAGAGTACCACTTTCCTTGTGCAGGTGTCTAGGACAACAGTGTGGTGGATCAGCTCTACTGATGAGTCCACCAGCAAACTGTGCACCACTTCATCATTTCTCACAGAATACTGACTGATAATCTTGGTCCGAGAACGATTAATACTAATTCCGATTATTCCGAATACGAATGCTTTCTGCCTCTCCTTTAGGCGATGTTGGAAGGAAAAATCTTCAACTCTTCGATATAATACCGCGTCATCATATCTTTATTCGCCTTCAACTTCCTTTTCTGTTCCTTTCATTTATATTCACTACACCAAGATGTATCCTTGCCAAACCTGTATACCATAGAATGTAAATAATTGTGGAAGGCTCGATTAAGTTTTCACTTTCCGGACATAAAAGAAATGATAGATTACTGATGTACCTCAGGGGTCTTGTGAATACAATGACAAAGTTGAATAAAAAGACGGACAACATAGGCAATTCGAGAAATTAGCTGTAAATTATTTATGAAACTAATATGAATATTTCAACATATTATCAACGCTGGCCAATACTGTAAAGTAACGAAAGAAAATATGTATTTTTATACAAACCAAACTCAAGTTAGGAATTGGTAGGATATTTGAATGTTCGGGAGAATAAATAAAACGATGCCATTTCAACACAGAAGTTGTTAATTTCCAAATCAGTTCGTTTCCCTTCTATACACTTCACGAAATATGTCGACACATCATCAAAAATAGTTTTTTCTTTAATCACCCCTGATGATGGATCTAACTCCAGACAACCCACTCTGATCTTTACGATCGTGCTACACAGTAAGATGAATATCAAGCGATTTATAAACGAAGGAATAATTAATAGAGCGCTGCAGTAGCCTTTTTTTCTTTGAGTAAAATCATACCAATACATGGAGGGTGTTTTCGAAGGTGAGTTTTTTTTTATCGGGAACAGAGTTCAAAAACTCACGAATGAAATCAATCCAAATTCTTCTTTCATCTCTACAACATCGCACAAAATTAAAATGGACATCCGCTCGTTAGGAAAATTTTTCGACGAATTTCTTTCCGCTTAAAATTGACCTGTTGTCATTCTGCTCATACTTAATAACATACACAAAAATCATGTCAACCAATTCAATATTACTTCAAATATGCGGCATATTTGAACAAATTCACGAAAGACAAAAAATCACAACAACCAGATTGGCTACATTTCGAAACCGAGAAACTACTATTTTCGCGGAAGCAGATCCGTACCCCTCATTTCATAGAATCAAGTTCGACATCGAACTATGCGAACTACGTCATTCTCAAAGTTTTGTGGAAGGGTTTATTATGACGATTTCTACCTTCCTCTTCAAAAAAGATTCACTTTTGAAAAGGATGGAAGATGATAAATTTCGAGAACTACATTCTAATAATGGAAGAATAAGGGAGAACTATAAGATATACTGTACTTCTAATTCAAACTAAAAATATGAAAGACTGAATAAATTAAAATATGTACCAACTTGTGATTTTTTCAAAAGCTAGTTTTCACAAAATGAGGAAAACCTAAAAAATCCGAACCATCTCCACGTAAGCATCACATTGCATGAATAAAAATCTGTTTTTAAACGACTGACAAAACATGGCCAATTTGTACCAACTGACGTGATCCATCAATAGCAAAAAAGACAGCTCCCGATCAACTTTTTGGGTATGTAGTGGTAAACTTATCGGGATTGATATATGGACCACACTCCCACTAGACTAGTTTTTAAGGAAGGCCCTACTGTGTATGGCTCTAAAATAACAATTATCTTAAAATTTTAGGACTCTCAGAGCAGAAAGTCCTCATATTTTGAAATTATTCAAAGAGTAAGAAAATTCTTGTCATCTGAAGTGAACTCCTTCAGTATTAATCCTAATGAAAAATATTTTTATATGTATTTCAACATTTCAAGAAAAAATAACATTTTGGAAAATATCATTGATATCATTTATTTATTTCATCTAAATGAAAGAATGTCTTCAATAGTTGATCTTTATCACAACACATCACCACACAAATGGTTGATAGATTTCAAACAATTATTTTATGTTATGAACAATATAATTCATATGTAAATAAAATTTGATTTTTAACTTCACTATACACAAGATCAAAGTTCAGAATACTTATATGTAGTGACTAGTTGCTTCCATTTATAACTGAATTGTTGATTAGAATTGTTTTAAATGGAAATACAATTACATAGTTCGGAGAAAAATAACAGTATTCAGTGTGTCAGAATCAAATCCTTGCTATGACGTTTGTCAGATTTCTTCAATAATGTACCACTAAGGATTCCGAGAAATAAAATTAAACCCACATTTGCATTAGACAGAAATTTCTCAGCACAATCTTTACCATTATTTATATTCAATGTATAAATTTGATTTGCCAAATGAGTTGAAACAAAAGCCACACTTAAATAATATGGCCAAGTTTGTTCGCTCATCACACCAGATAATATCAAATTACTGACCATAGTAGCAGCGAACCCAGTTAACCATAAATTAGTATTTTCCCCAAATTTGATAGCAGTTGACTTGATACCGATCCTCATATCATCTAAACGATCTTGATGAGCATAAATTGTGTCATAAAAAATTGTCCAGCATACACCACCTATATACAATGGCAAACATATAGATAGATCTACATATCCTTTCACAGCACAGTATCCAAGTAATGCCCCCCAATTAAATGTACACCCTAAAACTAACTGAGGCCAATATGTAAACCGTTTCATTAATGGATAAAGAATAACGAGGCCTAAGGAAGAAGCACCTAGAAATACACTTGTCCAGTTCAACTGCAGTAAAATTGATAGTCCAACACTTAATTGTCCAGCTAAAAATACCCAAGCTTGCTTCATTGACACATCTCCATTTACTAGAGGCCTGATTTTTGTCCTTTCAACCTTAGCATCAATATCTCTATCCCACATATCATTTATAGTACAACCTGCCCCTCTCATTACAACTGCACCTGTTCCAAACAGAGCTAGTGTACAAAGATCTGGAAAGCACCCTATAGGTGATGCCATGGCTATGCTCCATCCACAAGGCCAAAATAACAACCATGATCCAACGGGTTTGTCAAGTCTCATCAATTTCAGATATGGTTGCACCACTCTAGGTGAAAAATCCACACATTTCTCAGGAAAGTTCGTTGCCTTATAGGTAGTAGCATTTTCCTTTTTGGATGAATAAAATAAAGTCGTTGCTTTAAATTTTTCAATATTTTGCAATTCGAACTTATTGGCAAGTGACGAAATTTTAGGGTAATTCAAATGTGCACATCTCAAAATTCTGTACGTAAACATTGTCAGTACTATTTCATAAACGTGAATTCTTAATAAAGCATAAATTTGGAAGTAAATTGCTCATTTCGGAGATATTTTGTATTTAACCTACAAATTAAATATAACCTTATTTTTATAGGGTTAAATGTAGATCACAGAAACTAAACAACTACAATCTTCTTCTTTGATATGGTACCTACAGGGAAGAATCACGGAGTGGGCGACATCTACTTTTAAAGGTTTGAAATACCTGAGAGGTGAACAACAAACTAACGTGTGTGTATATGGGAGACATGTGAATTATTAGTATGATTTTCAGTCATTTATGTATCGGAAGACAATTGTTTCGAATAAACTGTGTACGATCTGAAAATGCAGCGGATTGTAAAAGGTAATGTGGCAATAAGATTACAAAAAATGTGCTCTGTTCCTCGATGCTCATCATATAGTACTTCTGAAATTTCTTTGCATACATTCGTTGAATCCCAAGGCAGTTAAAAAATGGCACACATTCTTGAAGATTGCGAACCGTATCTCATAGAATATGTTAGATTGCAGCAAGAACTTCCCCAAAGAAGTTCTTACACGAGGTCTATATCATTTCGTCACGATGTCTGTATTTTTCGAATTTTGATCCGAAAATGGTCTCAATCGACAGAGTTCGACCCACTGATGACGAATCTGTCGGAAAATTCAGGTCTGTCCTTCTGGCCGTCCGTCCGTAAACACGATAACTCTCGAACGGAACAACCTAGAGACCTGAAATTTTCAGTGTGGGTTCAGTTCCCAAATGCCGCGGTAAATTCGTTAACGGGCAGAATTCCAGCAGGGGTTTCGTAATTATGGCCGTTCGAAATTTTGTTTTTCTGATTTATTCAAAACTTCAGATTCGATCGAGATGAAATTTTGCACTCAAATGGAGAATGGCGTGTTCAAGCAACATGCAAAATTTTGTCCAGCTCACATGACCAGAACCATAGAAAATTGTAACTTTGTAATGGAAATGCCTAGGGACTTTAAGTTTTCAGGATAGGTGTGGATCTTGAATATCGCGGTCACGTTTATCAATAAGCAAAATTAAACTAGGGGTTCCGTAAATATGGTCGTTTGAAATTTAGTTTTCTTGATAATTTCAAAACTACAGATTCGATCGTGACGAAATTTTGTATTTTTATGGAGAATGATACATTCAAGCTACATTTTTTCCAGATCGCATGACCAGAACCATAGAAAATTATAACTTTCGAACAGAAAGGCCTAGGGACTTGAAATATGTCTCCGTAAATATGGCCGTTCAAATTAATTTTTATATAGTGGTCTTTTGCTTTCACGTTCACCCACATAATCAAAAATGTCCGAAGTGGTTACCTCGACTTTCACGGAATTATTATTAATTCCGCAATCTTATAAAAAATATTTGATTTACTTGTTATGAAAGACAGAATATTTTGATCACTTCTCGGACCGAGATATTGTGGTTTTCAGCGCCATCTCGCGGTACGCGATTCTATTAGCTGTAATCAATACATCTCTTTCAAAAAGAGCTACATATTGGAAATTTCAAATAAGATGATGAAGTAAATTACCCTGTTTAAAGATTTCATATAGGCCGAATAATTGCAAAATCAATACTTACGACAGGCCTCGAAAGATCACCTAGTATGTTCCATAAATCGACTATTGTCATCAACCCAATAAGAATCACAACGAAAAGACCAACAAATTTAACAGCCATACAACAGGATAACATGGTTCCAGCAAAAAATAACCAACACCACCACTGAAGTGAAAACTCCTCAATTTTCCTTGATGTAACTTTTACTGCACCCAGGAGTGAACCCACCATGAAGCAAAGAAGTATTGGATCAAGTAAGATATACTGAGAGAGTGTGATCAGCCCAACATCTGTAAAAAATATTGTGAGGATGTCTACCTAATGATTTCCGTTGGGCTTACCAAATATAATCAACAGGGATGAAAAAAGTGCAGAGGTCAACGAATTTGTCATTTCATGTACTGTTAAAAAAGTCATAGGGACAACTGAAGCTCCCAGAGACGCACAAAACTGAAAAATCGCAGTTTCATATTGCTCAATATCATAAAAATAACATAATACTCACAATACGCATACCAATGTAACTTGTGTTTTCATATTTATCTCCAGGTTTATCAAATGCAAATTTACCATCATACCCTGTTAAATAACCAGACAGTCCTATAAGCATCTAGAATAAAACATTTTCAAACTCAGAAAATGGAAAGAAAAATATTTTTTACCTTCCCAAGTGGAGGATGAACATCGAAAAAGAATGTACGATTTATATACCAGCTTCCCATTTTTCCAAAATGGGTTTCATCCCAACTAAAAATATGATTAAATGAGTGTAATATATTCTGCAACTTTTGGGTGTAATCATCTTACCAAACATGATCAGGTTCAGTTATCTTGTTGAAGCGTGTTGCGAGAGTCAATACCATAACAAGACCAAAGGTATACCATAAATTCCTGCAATATATATTTTGAAAATATTGAGAGATTTGATCCGGAATATTTTACCTTCTATTGTCTATTGGAGATATTTTTTTAGCCATTGTTAACTTAATTAATAAAAGTCCAAAACATTAACAAATTTATATTTTCTCTCATCACAAAAGAAGTTTTTCAAATTCCTTTGAGAATAAGCCCAATTAAAGAAAGTCTTCTAATTTCTTAGTACAAACAATATCTGAATAACATTCAAAGATCATTATATGTACTGTCACTTGTACCTAATTTTTGTTTGGAAAAGTTGAAAGTTGAAAGTACCGGTTGAAAAGTTGGAACTTGGAATGTTGGAACATAGAATTATAGAATATAGAATAGAATAGATTTCAAACAAAGTCGTTGATGCAACATGCAACGGTTCTTCTCGCTGAACGCAGCCAAATCGGGATTGCATTAAGGTTATGTTTGTCGGTAACATTTTTGTTTTGACAGGTATGAGCTTAAGAGAATTAAGCTTGAAATGTGTAATAAAGGCAATTTTCGAATTGAAGACTTCCTAGTTTCATTGAATTTAGGAAATAGGTCATTTCCCCTTAGTATTCAGATACAATGAAATTATTCTCATGTTGTGAACAGTTCAAATTCGAATATTCAGTAATCCCTAAACATTTGGACAAAAATGTCCAAACTACTTATTCTTTTAATTATATTGCGAATTTTATGTAACGCTCAGGAAAATCTAGTATTATTAGCCAAAAAACGCTCGTCTTTTCTTGATAATTTTAGAAGTTATGCTAGCTTAGCTATATTTCAAGTAGATATTCCACCAAAAATATCATTTGTATCTTTTAAGTTATCAGCTGAATCCTTCGATCTCTCAATTTTCGGTAAGTTTAAACCAATTTCTCAATAACCTCACGCTAAACGTGAATGTATTTTAGGTTGTTCTCCTGAAAAAGTGTATGTGTATGCAAAGAAAGGTTCAATTCCTGTATTGAACCCTGATAATTCAAGGAATCCAAAATGGATAAAGAATATAACAAAGTCGGAACTTTATGGCTTGGAACTTTTGACGGATAAAGAGTATAGATACATAAATATAACGTCTCCCTCTCCGGGTATTTATTACTTTGCTGCATTTTTTCCATATGTGAATCCCAATGCAGTTGCCATAAAACAAAAAGGTAGGTTTTCATGAAATTATACTTATATTTAACTGAACAATTTATTGCGCATTTTTCCTTGCTATAAGGATAAAATTCGAAAATTAGATAAACAATTCAAGCACAGTTTGTTACACAGGGTGTTAAAGTTTGAAGTTTTTTTCTCATAGTATCTACACTTCACAAGATATTCTACTGAAATTTGGCATAGATATCACAATTGAGAATTCACACCATGTGACATGCCAATTTCAACAGTAAATCTACAGGGTTATATTTTTTTTGGAACCCTGTCCTCTGTTTTCCTCCAAAACTTTTTTTCGTTGAGTCACTGTTCATTTGAAAAAATGTAAAAAGCAGTTTGTTATTATACTGAACTTAATGGTCCCTTGTAGTTTTGTCGTATCTGCTACCAATTTTGAGAAAAAAATTTGAACGCTTCGCTCGAAAGCTTCAGAAATATCCAAATTGTCATAAAAATTCAGTTAGTAAGCTGTGGTGAATTAATTCATTGTTTGTTTTGACACAATAAATTAAACTTTCTCTGTTGGATATCTTGTGAAGTGTAGATACTATGAGACCAAACTCAAAGAAAATTCAAACTTCAACACCCTGTATCTCGATAACGAAACGTCTGCGATCCCATGTTTCCCATTATATGTACCTTCAATTAAGGAACACCCTGTAGAATAATATAATGGCTATTTATCTGGAATTATCAACTTCAGTAATTAAATAAGAAAAATTATTATAGATAAACTTGTAGCAAGCCAACAAAACAATTAATGATACATACCCCCTTGGGTAACATGAATCGTTTTGTTGGCTTGCTATTAGTGTATCTAGAATAATTTTTCTTATTTCATTACTGAATTTAATTATTTATATGTTCTATTTTGCTAAATGTAACTCCAGTATCACTTAATAACTGGTTCAAGAATATTGGTTGATTTGGATGCACCGCACTTAGGTTTGAATGAATTATTCATAGGAGATTTTGCACTGTACTTCTTCTACTCATACCTAAACCATGGCAACAAGATACAAGTCAATTTTTTTTTCAGGTTTATCCCAGCATTGCACAGCTTTTATAAATATTCTGGTTTACATTTCCAAACCAAAGTATTTAAAGTTAATGACAGAAAATTATAGTTACCATATAGACTCAAGAACAAATGCAAGTTACTATTATCAGTTTTCAACTACTCCCAATGTCAAAGAGGTGGTTTTGAGGATAAAAAATATTAGAGGATATGATAATTCTTCCAATATTACTCTTCGATTGAGCTCTGATAGCTTGCCTTCAGAAGACAAATCTTTAGACACAAGGACAATATATTCATCTGGTAAAAAGGCAGAAATACCTTACTGGTTGAACAAAGATGGACAATACTTTTTAGAATTCGATTTCAGTAACAATCAGGATATAGAAACATCACTCGATTTTTCATTGGACACTATAAGTATGGATCAAACCTTTAGGAGAAAAAATATACGTACATCTTTGAGTAGCAAATTAGACCCAACACACTATAAGAGTGCTATCATTGACTACTATGAAAATCAATATACAAAATCCGTCGACTCTTACACACTATATGAATTAATAAAGGAATCTGCTTCTGATGCATTTCTGTATACGTACAACATAAACCATGAAGAAGAAGGAGAATTCATGATTCCAATACCTCTGAACATAACAAGTGATGATTTTTCCGTCTTGAAATTTAATCTTGAGGATATAATTGATGTGGGGGGTACTTTTGAATTCAGTATAGATTTTCGAACCCAGTCAAATGAAGAAGGAATGGTTTTTTTTTCTCCAGAAGCTGTTGATCAAATTATTATAGGATGTATTAGTCAAGACATGTATCTTATACCAACCCTACCTCGTCATTGTGAATATAATGGAGTGAAAACATTAGCTCCAGTTGTTATAAATAATACTGTTGACAATTCAACTGTTCTGATACCATTTCCTGAATCAGGAACATGGTATGCAACAGTAAAACTTTTTTGTAAACCTTGTAGGAATTGCCCATGTTACAAAAAATGCAGTGAAAAGCTAAGGACTTGTGTTTCGAGTTGTAGTTGTAACACAGTACATTCATGCAATGCATGCTCGAAGAGATGTAAAGCAGCACTTGAAAAACAAGCTGATTGCAGGAATTGCAATTGCGATGACAATTGTGAAACTTCTCAAGCATCCTGCAATAGTTCTATTATGTTTGATTTGAGTTCTTTTCCCTGTATTATGGGAAAATGTGGACCAAATGGACGATGCCAATACGTGTTAGTTGATGGATATATTTTTTCTGCTTGCCAATGCAGGAATAAATATAGAGGTGAGTTGAAAATTTAATGATGATCCAAACAATTTATGTTTCTGGAAAATATTTTGACATCAATCACAACATTCAGGATATTGTACTGTAAGGGTCTTATCTTAACAGAACCCTATTTTTGTGGCAACTCTATCCATCAGGGTAATATAATATATAACTTCTGAACGAAATGAGATTAGATTCGAATTTTGTCTGTCTATCCTTGGTGCAAAGCCGTAAAACGTAAATATGATATGTGACCCAGATTAGAGCTCTGAGGTAAATTGGACTATTGGTGCGATTAAAAAAATTTTGAATTTTATGAAAATTAAACTTACAATAGAATAACTAGTATGATTTTCACTACATTGGGTTAAGTTCCACGACACGTGTTTCTTGAAGTATTAAAAATTATAAAGATCACTGTCGTGAAGTCAGGAGCTTTTGAACGCTCGTTCATCCACCTTTTAGGTAGATTCGCATTTTCTAGTTTTAGAAACCAATTGAAAAATTTTTTGACAGCTGTCAAAAATCACTTTAGGTGACCAAATTTTTTTTATTATTCGCAGGAATTTTCTACGGTATCTATGGTTTTGGTAATGCGATCTGGACAAAACTCCGTACGTAGTTTGAGTACATCATTCTTCATCTATGTGCAAAATTTAATTCCAATCCAATCAGTATAAGGAACAAATTTTTTTAAACGATCATTTATACGGAACCCCTCGTCTAATTTTGCTCATCGATAAACGTGACCGCGACATCCGCGATCCAAACCTACCCTGAAAATTTCAAGGCCCTAGGCCTTTCCGTTCGAAAGTTATAATTTTCTATGGTTATGGTCATGCGATCTGGACAAAATGTAGCTTTAATATATCATTCTCTATTAAAATACAAAATTTCGTCACGATCGAATCCGTAGTTTTGAAATTATCAAGAAAACTTAATTTCAAACGACCATATTTACGGAACCCCTTGTTTAATTTTGCTCATTGATGAAATTGACGAGATCTACACCTATCCTGAAAATTTCAAGTGCCTTGGCCTTTCCGTTCGTAATTTCATCTTGATCGAATCTGTAGTTTCGGAGAAATCAAAAAAACAAAATTTCGAACGGCCATATTTACGGAACACCTGGTTGAATTCTGCGAACTTAACCGAGGCATTTGGGAACTGAACCAACACTGAAAATTTCATGTATCTAGGTTATTCTGTTCTAGAGTTATCGTGCTTACGACCGGACGGAAAGACTTGAATTTTCAGACGGATTCGTCATTAGTGAATCGAATTCTGTCGATTGAGACCATTTTCGGCTCAAAATTCGAAAAATACAGACATCGTGACGAAATGATATAGCCCTCGTGTAAGTAGAACGAGCGCTCAAAAACACAGGTTTTAAATTTCGCATAGCAGGCTGGGTTGTCTTTATATTTTTAGTAATGAAAATTTGTGTCATCGTAAGGCATTTGGCTGAACTTTTTATCCAGAATAAAATCATCAATATTTCCAGTTCCCTACTGACATTATAATTTTCATTTCTGGTTTGCATTCCCATTTTTCTCGATGAAATATATTAATCTGAATAGGCAGCCAATATCCTTTCTTACCTACAAACTTTGCCGAACTGATATAGTAATACCGATCGTTGATCGCCGAGGTTCATATTCGTGCCGATCGGGCTAAGTGAATATGCTCGCGGAGATCTGCCTCCGTCACGTGGTATAAAGCTCGAATTTAGAGTGGCCGCTGATTTGTATCGGGTGAAATTTGGGAAATTTTACATTCAAGCGAATCCCAACTTGAGGAACTGGGCATCCGCGTCTGGACTTCTGGAATCTGCTGTATTCTTTAGCGCATCGCATGCCTGTAGTACGGTGCAGCGATGCGCAATCTTCTCAGTTTTGAAGTTTTTGAGAATGTATAAATGTGAAAAATATCTAGAAATTTGAATTATCTATTGATTTAGGAAAATAATGATATAATATGTAGTTGAACTTGAACTGATAATTAAATATCATCATCATCATCGTATAGAAGGCGTGGCCGCCTGTTCAGTTCCGATTTCTCTGCAGAATTTTCTGTGAAGTTGATTGCCACCTGTCACGCCATCTCTTTGGTGGTCGTCCAACAGGTCTTCTTCCGTGTGGGATGTTGTTACGTACTATTTTGGCTAGTCTGTCGTCAGCCATTCTGTTCACATGCAGGTTCTATTCTCTTCTTCTTTTCCTTATCCATCTCCATATGTCGTCAGTTTGGTACTTCTCTCTGATGTCTACGTTTCTTTGCCTGTCGATCAATGTGTATCCCGTTATTGTTCTTAGGGTCTTCATCTCGCTTGTTCTCAATATTTTTTTTGTTACCGATGTTTCCGCTCTTGTCTCTGCCCCGTATGTCATAATAGGTCGCACGCATGTCTTGTAAATTCTGGACTTGCATCTTGTGCTGAGGTATTTATTCTTCCAAACTGCATGTTCAAGATGTCCAGATATTGTGGCTGCTTTGTTTGTTTGTCTTCTCACCTCTTCTTCCAGAAATCATGTGCTTGTTATCTTGCATCCTAGGTACTCGAACGACATGGTTTGGTCGACGATGGTATCTTCTATTACTAGATTGCAGCGCAGGGGCTCCTTAGCTATGGTCATACACTTGTTCTTGGTTTTAGAAATCTCCATGTTCAATTTCTTTGCGTGTTTGTAAAGCGCATGTAACATTTTTTCTAGGTTGTCCTCTGATTCAGCGATGAGTACGGCGTCATCGGCATAGCATAATATATCGAGTTTATATGTGCCCATGCGATATCCCAATCTCAAGTTCTTCACGGTTTCTATTAGTTGGTCCATAACCGTATTGAATAGTAGCGGGCTAAGGCTATCGCCCTGGCGGATTCCCGACCTTGTTCGTAGATGTTGCGTTAGGGTGTAGCTTGCTCGTATTTGCGTTGTTGTGTTTGTGTTCATATCTTTAATGAGGTTTATGTACTCTTTGGGCACATTCTTGTTTTTCAGCCTATTGATTACATCCTTCAGTTGTACTTTATCGAAGGCCTGCGTTAGGTCGATGAAACAGAGGTATGCAGGGGTGTTATACTCGAGGGACTTTTCTATTAATTGCCTCGTTATAAATAATGCATTGATGGTGGAGCGGTTTTTTCTAAATCCTTGTTGTTCTCCGCTGATTGGCATTAGTGTCGTTATTTCGTCAGCCAGAATCTTCGTAAACAGTTTGTGTGAGGTGCTCAACAGGGTTATCCCACGATAGTTAGCGGGATTGGTTTTTTCTCCTTTTTTGAAGATAGGTATCGTTATACTCCTTTTCCACTCTTCCGGTATTCTTCCGTGTTGAATTAGAATGTTGAACAGTTTTGTATATTCCTCTCTTATGGCGTCCCCACCATATTTTATCATCTCATTTGTTATTCTATCTTCGCTTGGCGCCTTTCTGTTTCTGAGCTTTTTTACTGCCATATTTACCTGCTCTGTCGTGATTTTTGCCTGTTCGTTTATAGCATCATTTTGTGGGTCTTCTCCTGGTGGGTCTTCCTTATTTTCTGTTCTGCGTAAAGGTTTTTAAAGTATTTTTCCCACATTTCGTTGGTGATTGTTTTTAGTTGTATTGTTTCATTCGTGTTCTTTTTCATGCCTCTCAACAGTTTCCATATTCGTTTTTGTGCGTGTGTGGTTCTGCGTAAAGGTTTTTAAAGTATTTTTCCCACATTTCGTTGGTGATTGTTTTTAGTTGTATTGTTTCATTCGTGTTCTTTTTCATGCCTCTCAACAGTTTCCATATTCGTTTTTGTGCACCGTACATGTCCGCTTCCATTTCGTTACTAAAACCCTGCCAATATTCTTCTTTGATTTCCCGAACTCTGTTATTCACTTTGTTTCTTATTTCTATGTATCTGTCTCGGTTCTCTGGTGTTGGGGAATTCTTATACGTTAGGTAGATTTGTTTCTTCTCCTTTGTGATGTTTTTGACTTCCGGGGTTTACTGTTCGGTTTGCTATTTTGTGATACCGTCCGAGATCTATAGCACCATTGTATATATTTCCTTTCAGTTTAGTCCATGCTGTATTGGGGGTGTCGTGCTGCATTATTGGATTCAGAGTAATATGTTGTCTGCAACGGTTCGAGTAGAGCTCCTTTGTGCTTTCATTGTTGAACGATTCTATGTTAAATTTTTCTGTAGTTAAGGTTGTGTTTCTCTTTTTCAATGGGGTTGCCATTCTAAATAATTAAATATAATGCAGTAAAATTTGGGGAGGCCCGGCCTCCTCTTCTGGCCACTGGTCACTGTCGGTACAAATACCTTTTGTACCGTATGGGAAAGTCCTCCTAAGGCTTCTAAAGAAGTCGTCGGTTTTATCAATACCATCGACAGCCTCCTTGGGCCTGCATGAATTAATAGTGTAGAGAACAAAAGATCCATGTGGTCGTAGTTGCCGGAAGGGGGAATAATAATAAGAATTTATGAGCATGTGACAGAGTTACCACAATAAGATTCCTTATTAGGTATGTTCCGTTCAAAGTTCCGTTCAAAGTTTTCAAATGTGATTTTTTTCTAGGAATGGATTGCACAGATGACTCAAATGCTACACCATTTTGGAAAGTGGTACTTGGACAATTTTTGCTTATTTTTAGTAATGTCGTAATGTTACCATGTGTTTATTTAGCTGTTAAAAGGACATACTATCCAGAAGCAGTTATGTATTCATTCGTCTTCATATTTTCCTCATTTTATCATGCTTGTGATGTTGGAGATGATTCCATTCAATTCTGTATCACAACTCATTCAAGTCTCCAATTTGCGGACTTCTTCATTGCACTTCTTTCGATTTGGGCAACAATGCTTGCAATATCAGATCTTCAAGCTAGGCATAGGGCTATTCTTCATGTGCTGGCAGCTATTATATTAGCTTATTGTACTGTTATTGATAAAACAGGTATTTGGATATTTTTGTTAATCGCAATCCCTGGAATAGCCATCATAGGAATATGCTGGTATTTCAAATATAGAAAATGTGGTAAAAACTTCATCAGGAAGAGATATCTAAAATATTATTTCTCTAGTGGAATTATTGTTATGCTCATAGGTATTATGATTTTTGCCTTTTTCCAAACTAGTGGAAATTATATGTATTTGCACAGTATTTGGCACTGTATTGTTGGTGTCACTGTGCTCATAATACTGCCACGTCCTGATACTTTTCCTCCTTTGGAAAATCTCGGAACATCAGAACAGTCATGAGTCCGAAAATCCAAACTGAGTCAATATTTATATTATAAGTAATATAGTTTTGTGCCTTTTTATCTTCTGGATAAAGTGCCAATAATTGCAGTCCAGTATATATAATATGCGTACATGGATATAATGATTATATGATCAATTATTCTTCAACTATGTGTTGCTATCTTCTCTAATCATCACAATAGTAATGAAGACAATTACATTATATAGGTATATATATACATCAAATTTTTTTTATTAGGTATCATATTTGTTATTCATCCCAATTGAAAAATAGCATTGTGTGATAATAATTATTATTGTTGAAGTAAAAAAACCAGTAACCTATAGATTGTTATATATTTCATAAAAATAAAATGGTTATTAGAAATAAATTTGTGTTATTTGAAGACAAAATGATATATGTATTTATTAGTTCTTCAACTTGAAAAAAATTGTTTATCGAACAAAATACTTCCAGATATTTATTGAATCTACACAAACAGTTATATAGAATACGAAACAAACACTTCCAATAAAAATTGTTTTCAGTAAGAAAAGTTGCCTGGTTTTGAAGGTATGGAATATTTTCGGTTACACAATATTACCACAGTTTAACCAAGTTCAAGTTGTTCAATATTTGCTATTACTATTCCTACAGTGCTTGATCTAACAGGAATTTGGCCATTAATTTTTGAGCGCCCGTTCTACTTACACGAGGCCTATATCATTTCGTCACGATATCTGTTTTTTTCGAATTTTGAGCCGAAAATGGTCTCAAGGTTGTACACTACTTCCATTTGCCTAATGCTTCACAGTGTTAGTGTCAATAATTTCTCATGAACGGCATGTTGAATACATTTCATTTTTTGAATGTTCATTCAGGGGTGTATGCACAAGAGTTCTGTTGAACGTTTTCGAAAAAAAATTCAATACTTTTACGTGTAATTCAATTTGAAAATGGGAATATTCATAAATGAACATTTATCCAATTTGAAAGGTGGTGGATTAAGATCGAATAAACAGATCAATGGCTAATGAGAGCAACTTTTCAACAACGAAAAAAAATTTAAATCGCCAGTAATCATTGTCTCAAATTTGGATCAAACGCCCCTCGAAGAGTCCCACCTCTGAATAACCAATGACAGTGGACAACACCCTTCAGTTGGGATTTAGGGCCTAGCAGTCCGCATTCGAAGACGGTCAGATTAGTTATGACATGTTTTTCAGAACAGAAAAGGGGGATTGGATGTTTGTGTTGCCACTGAACAGTGAACACTTTTCGTGTTTTTCTATCTGCCATTTTTGAGCGCTCGTACTACTTACACGAGGGCTATATTATTATCATTTCGTCACGATGTCTGTATTTTTCGAATTTTGAGCCGCAGATGGTCTCAAACGACTATATTCGACTCACTGGTGACGAATCCGTCAAAAAATTCGAGTCTGTCCGTCCGTATACACGATAACTCTCCAACGGAATGTCCTAGAAACATGAAATTTTCAGGGTAGGTTCGAATCTTGAATGCTGCGGTTAAGTTCGTTATTGGGCAAAATTCGCGTAGGGGTTCCGTAAATATGTCCAGCTTACATGACCAGAACCTAAGAAAATTATAACTTTGTAATGGAAAGGCCTAGGGACTTGAAATTTTCAGGATAGGTGTGGATCTCGAATGTGGTGGTCGCGTTTATAAATGAGAAAAATTTGACTAGGGTTTCCGTAAATATGGTCGTTTGAAATTCAGTTTTCTTGATAATTTCAAAACTACGGATTCGATCGTGACGAAATTTTGTATTTTGATGGAGAATGATATATTCAAGCTACATTTTGTCCAGATCGCATGATCAGAACCATTGAAACCATAGAAAATAATCACTTTCGAACGGAAAGGCCTAGGGACTTGAAATTTTCAGGATAGGTTCGGATCGCAAATTTCGCGGTCACGTCAGGGCCGGATTAGAATTATTTGCTTCCTTAGGCCAATAACAATTTGCCGCCCCTCTGAGTTGAGGGGATTGAAAAGAAACACATGCCGATTTTTTCAATCAAGTGATTTTTGCAGGAGGAGTTGATTGAGACCATTTACTATCGTGGAAACGAATCAATCTTATTGTGTCATAGTATTTATTCAATATTATTCTACATAACTTTCAAAAACACAGCAATTGAACTTTTCTCAATATACTCAATATACTAACGATTTTTTTCTTGCTTTTTTTTCTGCAAACTTTTGCAAAAATACTTCAAAATCTATTTTTGAGCTCTCGTTCTACTTACACGAGGGCTATATCATATCGTCACAATGTCTGTATTTCTCGAATTTTGAGCTGAAAATGGTCTCAATCGACACAGTTCGACTCACTGATGACGCACGATAACCCTCGAACGGAAAAACCTAGAGACTTGAAATTTTCAGTGTGAGTTCAGTTCCCAAATGCCGCGGTTGAGTTCGTTAATGGGCAAAATTTCACCAGCCGTTCGAAATTTTGTTCTCCTGATTACTTCGAAACTACAAATTAGATCGAGATGAAATTCTGCATTCAAATGGAGAATGAGGTGTTCAAGCTACATGCAAAATTTTGTCTAGGTCGCTCGACCAAAACCATAGAAACCATAGAAAATTATAACTTTCGAACGGAAAAGTCTAGAGACTTGAAATTTTCAGAATAGGTGTGGATCTCGAATGTCGCGGTCACGTTTATAAATGAGCAAAATTAGACTAGGGGTTCCGTAAATATGATCGTTTGAAATTTAGTTTTCTTGATAATTTCAGAACTACGGATTCGATTGTGACGAAATTTCGTATTTTAATGGAGAATGATATATTCAAGCTGCATTTTTTCCAGATCGCATAACCAGAACCATAAAAAAATATAACTTTCGAACGGAGAGGCCGAGAGACTTGAAATTTTCAGGGTAGGTTCGGATCGCGAATTTCGTGGTCACGTTCATCAATGGGGAAAATTAGACTAGGGGTTCCGTAAATATGGCCGTTCAAAATAATTTTTTCCTTATAATTTCGAAACTACTTATTGGATTGGAATGAAATTTTGCACATAGATGAAGAATAATGTATTCAAATCACGTGGAAATTTTGACCAGATCGTATACCAAGACCATTGATACCTTGAAAACTTCTAGTGAATTATCGAAAAAAAAAATGGTCACCTAAAGCACTGACGTGAAGTCTGGAGTTTTGCCTTAGTTTGAAATTTTTTTGGCAGCTGTAAACAATTTTATCAATTATTTTCTAAAACTGGAGAATGCGAATCTACCTACAAGGTGGATGAACGAGCGCTCGAAAGCTCCTGACTTCACGGCAGTGCTCTTCAAATTTGTGCTTTGAAAATATGTGAAATTCATGGAAAATATTGAATAATTTTATGATTTTCGAAGGTGCGTATTTCTAAATTTTTTTTTTACTCAAGAAATATGTTTTTTGTAATTTACCGAAAATTTGCCGCCCCCAAAACCGTGCCGCCCTCAGGCCATGGCCTATGTTGGCCTATGCGCTAATATGGCCCTGGGTCACGTTCATCAATGAGCAAAATTAGACTAGGGGTTCCGTAAATATAGCCGTTCAAACAATTTTTTTCCTGTTAATTTCGAAACTACTTATTGGATTGGAATGAAATTTCGCACATAGATGAAGAATAATGTCCAGATCGCATTACCAAGACCATAGATACAGTAGAAAATTCTAGCGAATTATCGAAAAAAAAATGGTCACCTATATAATGACTTGGATGGATTTTTCCCTTAGTTTGAAATTTTCTTTGACAGCTTTCAAAATCTTTCCAATTGGTTTCTAGAACTGGAGAATGCGAATCTACCTACAATGTGGATAAACGAGCGCTCAAAAGCTCCTGACTTCACGGCAGTGCTTTTCGTAATTTTTTTCCTGATAATTTCGAAACTACATATTAGATTGGAATGAAATTTTGCACATAGATGAAGAATAATATATTCAAACTACGTGGGAAATTTTGTCCAGATCGCATTACCAAGACCATAGATATCGCAGAAAATTCTAGCGAATTATCGAAAAAAAAATTGGTCACCTAAAACACTGACTTGAAGTCTGGATTTTCGCCTTAGTTTGAAATATATATAAGTTTTGTTTGTCTGTGCCGTACGCGTTTCTAGAGATCATCGGATCGACTACATTCTTTGTACAAAGTGAAAGAAGAAGTACAGAAATAGGTTTAAAGCGAATTCACGCGCACGGGAAGGAAGGGCGGACGGACAGAGGGAATAGACTAAATGAAAATGTGTACGTTTACTCCAAGCAGATCACAACAAAATTTAAACAGGCATTCCAACGTATACTAGGCATTAGGTGACAGTGGCGCAGCCAGGGGGGGGGTGCTTTGGGGCTGCAGAAAAGTAAAAATAAGTGAGTGCATTCGAAGCAGCGCCTATGTAACCTAAGCTGATTTGTTTTATTTTGGCCGAGAGAATGGAGTAGTTGTCTTCTTTGAACAGGAGTTTCCTTGATGTGAAAACATGTACTTGTGTTATGTAACGAAGTTGAAAAATATGGCTGAAATTATTCAACCGATTAATTTTGAGTATGGGCGCGAATTTTTAAAGAGCCGCCAGAAGTGCAAAATTCACAGACCCCCACACTCTTATTTAGGCTATTCCCATTGAGTAATAGGCAAAAAATAATTATTTATATAATTTATTTCAATGTCAATTGTTGTTCATGACTTAATTGAGGAAAACAAACTAACTTAAAGATCCTGCACCAAACATAATTTCTTTTTCAAACTGTTCAGCTTTGAGAGTGCCATCAATACTGACACAATCTTTATTGAAAACAGAATAGGCACTCACTTCTCCGGATTTTTTCGGAGTTGTTCTAGTATTCAAATACATGAATACTAAAGCTGATAAAATTAAATATACTGTACCGAACTGTAACTTGATAAATATCATATACAATGTACCCCAAAGTATAAAATAAAGGAAGTAATAAAATAGATGCAACCATGAACAGCACCAAATACTATCATCTGCTAAACTGTCTTCATCTACCAATAGTGTGTCATCCGTTATAATCAGTGGGCTCTTTGCTTCATCTGAAATTTCCATCTTTCTCTTTTTCAAATTTGATAACTTCGTTGAAGGAATGGCCTTTTCGAAATGATTTTTATGTTCCATTTGTTCTCCATCTTTAACATTTGTCTTACGTTTTGTTATAAACGAGAATATATTTTTCACATTGTCTTGCAACCGTTGTATTCTATTCAATTTGTCCTGTTTAGCTCTATATTCTTCCAATTTTTTTTCCATTTGTTTTCATTCAACACATTCTCAGATGTTATGAGTTAATCACTTTCAATTCAATCTCAATTCCTATATCAAATTTTCCAAACTTCCTTGCCAGGTATACATCTGGAAAAATTTCGATGAGGTTAAGGAATGTTGACATTTTACAATTTGCCTCTTGATCAAAGATTAGACAACTGTTACTCTTCCTGTTACTCTTTGTTCTTGATTTTATGCATTACTAACTTTATGATTCAAGGACATTCAAAGTAGAGATGAGAAAACGCCGATTTCTAAATCAGTGATCGCGATTCGTCAATCACCGTTCAAAAGAACCGTGATTGCGATCACTGTTCACCAGGTTCACCTTGAGTAGGAGTAGACTAGGGACTTCATGAATGAAGTAATAGTATAGGATCCCGATATAAAACGACCTTCACCGAGATGTTTATTTGATGAAACGTAATTTATATTTAATTTAATATGTCAATAAATATATTGCATATGGGTTGTCTATCAAATTTCAGTCCAGGATATGATTAATTAATGATTAAAAAAACAATTTTTTTCAAACATTTCAACGGTTTGATTATTAGACAAATTCTATACCAATCGAAAGTATGAAGCCCATAGAATATGCAAACGTTAGGTTGCCTATTCTTTTCCGGTCACAACTCTCTGGTAGCCAGGTGTAAACAGGTGAATCGATAATAGCATTTTGCACCGGTCTGATTATTGAATTAAAATCAAATGAAAATGAAGATTATTTCATTATGAACCCGATGGTATATGGTTGCCTGCGAAAAATCAGTCCCGAATTCTGGTTGTCGAATTTTGAAAAGTGAAATATTGCTGCGAGTGAATATGAGCGAGTGAGAGGTCCCAACCAACCGTCCCATGCGATAGAAGAGGACACAGCATAGCAGCTCTTTAAAGCCCACCCATTTAAAGAAAGAGAGTGCGCATGCTATTTGTTCTTGAAAATGAAAAGGATAGCGATAGAGCCGATAGAAACGTAGACTCGTATAGACTCGTATAGACTCGTGTAGACTCGTATAGACTCGTATAGACTCGTATAGAATATTGCCTGACTTTTCCACTAGCACCATTGCCCCCTGCTCTTTTTTCATGTACTGGAGAGATGTTGAAAACTTCAAAATCAACGTTAGCAAAGAATTTGAAATCCAAAACTGAAATGGTTGCGCCAACACATATCAACGTTGAAATAATAGATGGTTTTTACTACTTGCACCAAATCGGATCTTCTATAGCTCAAACTTTTGATAAAATTGCCGAGTCAATACTTATAAAAATATGTTCATCAAACGCAACAGAAATACATTTAATTTTTGATCGCTACTTATCACCTTCAATAAAAGATTCCGAGCGTGAAAGCAGAAAAGAATTCGATATTCCGTACAAAATTTCGGGACCTCAACAAACTAGACCAAAAAATTTTTTGCAAAGCCTTAAAAATTATCGTTTTAAAGAGGCTCTGGTGATGTTTCTGGCTTATTATTGGGAAAACGACCATTTGGTGACAATAATCCAAAACAAAAAAATCTTTTTAACCGTCGACCATCAGTGCTACTCTTATCAAGTTCAGGAAAATTGTGTCAAAAAAACTGAAGAAACTAATTATGAATGTCATCACGAAGAGGCAGATACAAGGATTATTTTTCATGCTTCTAAAGCGAAGCCAGGCTCAAAAATTTTAATTAAAGCCTCTGATACTGACGTATTGATTATTTTGTTAGGAAATATGCACAAACTTATTGAATCAGAATTTTGGCTTGCCAGTTCAACAACTACAAAGACTGATAATAAAGCTGTTGATTGCATTAATTGCACCGATTTAGCGTTGAAGTTAGGAATCAAATTATGCCAAAGTCTTCCCGCCTTTCATGCGTTTACAGGTTGCGATTACACGGCAGCATTTTATAATAAAGGAAAAGTAAAACCTTTTCAGCTATTTTCGAAAAATGAAAAATATCAAACAGTTTTTGCATCATTAACAGATGCTGCTGATATTTTCATTAATGAAAAAATGAAGACCGTTCAAGAATTTACGGCTAGTATGTATGGTATCAAGAACTGCACCAACGTGAATGATGCGAGATATCGCATTTTTATGAAAAATTACTCTGCTAAAGAAGACAGCGAGCAGTTTTTTAAAAAAATAAAAGGCTTTGACTCTAACTCCATACCACCATGCTGGATATCATTAAGTCAGAAAATTTTACGAACCATTTTCGTAAATTCCATGTGGGTTAATGCAACGGATCCATTATGCGTGAAACTTCAGCCTGAGAACTGCGGTTGGTTCTTAGATGAATATTTAAAACCAGTAGGGTTCATTGGGGATCATACTCCTTTAAAAATAGAAGACATTGTCGAAAGAACAGAAACGGAGAGTGATGACGAAGAAGGTTCAGAAGTTGGAGATCATAGTTATATGTCCGATGACTCGGAACCAGAATAATTTTATAAAATTGAAGAATTTTTGTATTTGTATTTATAGTTTTTCACAATGAACAGAAGTTTTTTTTTAAATGTTGTTTTTTATTTTGTCTTCTTATGATAAAGATAAAATTTGCAAGATTAGTATTATATCCATATGTCTTACTTCAACCATTTTTACTAAAAATGTATATATACTTTAGTGTCACATAAAATATATACACACATATAATTAATTGATTGAAAAAAAAATTAAATACCTATTCCTCTATTTTAATAATAAACTACTCCAAAATGATACACAGTATATACGAGTCTATCGGCTCTATCGCTATTCTTTTCATTTTCAAGAGCAAATAGCATGCGCACTCTCTTTCTTTAAATGGGTGGGCTTTAAACAGCTGCTATGCTGTGTCCTCTTCTATCGCATGGGATGGTTGGTCCGGACCTCTCAGTCGCTCATATTAACTCGCAGCAATATTTTACTTTTCAAAATTCGACAACCGGAATTCGGGACTGATTTTTCGCAGGCAACCGTATACCATCGTGTTCATAATGAAATAATCTTTATTTTCATTTAATTTTAATTCAATAATCAGACCGGTGCAAAATGCTATTATCGATTTACCTTTTTATACCTGGCTACCAGAGATTTGTGACCGGAAAATAATAGGCAACCTAACGTTTGCATATTCCATGGGCTTCATACTTTCGATTGGTATAGAATTTGTCTAATAATCAAACCGTTGAAATGTTTGAAAAAAATTGTTTTTTTAATTATTAATTAATCATATCCTGGACTGAAATTTGATAGACAACCCATATGCAATATATTTATTGACATATTAAATTAAATATAAAATACGTTTCATCGAATAAACATCTCGGTGAAGGTCGTTTTATATCGGGATCTTAGACTATAAGTAATGGAAAGTGATGAGAGGATAGTCATCCCAAGAATCCAACGTTGCCACACGTTATGACAGACGTTTTGGAGCAGAGAATTTGTAATCACAAAAAAAATTATTATTGATATACTCTCGCTCATTAATTATTAGGTTAGGTTAGGTTAAGTTAAGTTAAAATAATTGTTTCCCTACATCACAATTACAAATTCTCTGCTCCAAAACGTCTGTCATAACGTGTGGCAACGTTGGATTCTTGGGATAACTATCCTCTCGTTGGAAAGTGATCCGGTTGTGATAATGGAATATAGTTATTCTATACTCAAAGGCATAGACTAATAATTTTTATTAGTCCATAGATAAAGGAATGATTCCTTTATCTATGTATTAGTCTATGCTCAAAGGGTTGTACAGTGCGAGCTGCGAGCACATGCACAATTCGAAGCTCTACTCGAATCTACTGAGCTGGGCTCACGCGCTCACACTTGGACTTGCTATGTTCAGATATGTCATCCGGTTGTACTTGAGGGCCTTGAGGCAAGCTCAACTAAACTTTCCTTGAGTACAATTCTCCAGAAAATGGCAAATGAGAAATAAAATAAGAAAAACAATAATCAACATTCTTCTACAACAAGAGTGCGAAGAGGATTAGAGGTTAGAGGATACAACATTTGAATTGTTCCATTGTAAACTATGTAGTAGAGTTCGCGAGGCATGAAAAGAGCTCTAAAACAGATTTTCGTGTGAACTTCATTGCTAAAATGTATGGACCTCTTAGTATCATTCCCTACATCATAACAATGCAAAATCACTTGGTCGTCAAAAAATCGTCCTGTGCAGGAAGTGGTGGGGATCATTTTTCCAAAAATTGACAAAAATTTTTTTTTCGTTTATAATTATCTACATCCAGTGACTTATATTCAAACAAATTTTCATCGAAATATACGATTCAGAAATAGTTTATTTTAATTATCAAAGAAGTCGGATACAATGCGCTTATAGTAAGAGTTCAAACGGAGCTCTATCGTGTCCGTGGGAACTTTATTGCTAAAATGTATGGACCTCTTAGTATCATTCCCTACATCATAACAATGCAAAATCACTTGGTCGTCAAAAAATCGTCCTGTGCAGGAAGTGGTAGGGGTCATTTTTCCAAAAATTGACAAATTTTTTTTTTCGCTTATAATTATCTACATCCAGTGACTTATATTCAAACAAATTTTCATCGAAATATACGATTCAGTAATATTTTATTTTAATTATCAAAGAAGTCGGATACAATGCGCTTATATGGAGTTCCTTAAGATAAAATCGCTTGCCCTGCAACGGCATATTCACCATTATGTTCCGTTCCATTTTACTCGGAAAGTGTCGCGAAAATCGAAAAAATGCTTCATATAAGGGGTCTTCCTCATAAACCGACGATTCAGATGGTTTCTTCCAAATTTCAATTGGCCTGATAATTTCCTCAAAAAATAGGAAAATCTGCTATTACATCCGGTTAGCCGCGACTGACCGTGGAGATGCGAGGAAGGCTCACTTTGATGAATAAACGCTTGTCGGGGAAGAAATAAACGACCTCATGGATCGAGCGTTCATAGGGTCGTTTTTCGGTTGGACAATGCCATATTTTCATTGTTCGTGCATTCTGATGATGAATTAGAATGTTCGATTTGATTTCTTTCAACTTGTGGATTAAAAAACAAATAGGGACAAACATATATTTGTTAATTTACAATTACTTATTGAGTTCAGTTTGGTATTTACATTCGCCCTGAAATTATCGCTCATTTGCATTTGTACTTAAAAGATTTACGCAACTCCAGAATCTTGGACTAGAAATCATATTCAAATCTGCAAAAGGGCACAGTTGTTATCAGTGCTTTCCAGTTTCAAAATATATCTTACATTCCATTATAAATCCGATTCAAATATAACTGTCAGATGAAGAATATTCAACAATTACAAATACAATTTGAACAATTTTGTGTTACTTATATTGCCACATGCTTTTTGGGCCATAGATTTGCGAGAGCCAATACAAGGAATTTTTTTTCTCTCACAGGAACACATAGATCCGGTGCAATCTGGAATAAGAAGGCCCATGTTATAAATAATAGATATTTATCAGATATTCGATATACAGGATGTTTCATGAGTGGTTGGCCGTAGCCTAGTGGTCAATGCAGGTCATCCAGACCTTTCAGAAAAGTTGCTTGTTTTGTATCCCAAGGCTCTTAGTTTAGGAGATACAGGGTGATTTATGGATTTTGGCCTGAATTTACGATAGGCATAATTCTGGGATCTGAGGTCCGTTTCTTTTTAATTTCAAGGGGTTGTTCATTTCAGAAAGTCCTTTCGAGTGGCTCTCGCAATATCAAAATTTTCAAGACATTACTCAGAATATCGTGGTTTATCTTTCTAGCCTCAAAATCTATATTTTCTACATCACTTAGAGAAATTTCGTTATTGCCATGAAAAAATAAATAACTCAATTTAAGGATTTCAATTTTCACTCTGAATGGCACACTTGTTACAAGCGAGTAGCGAATGAACGAATTCATATTTTATGTAATTTTTTTGAAATATTTCTTGTCTTTTGCTGAGATTTTGAACCTCAAAGCTTAAGAGCGTTATAATTCATGAAGTGAACGATTTTTGAGCGCTCGTACTACTTACACGAGGGCTATATCATTTCGTCACGATGTCTGTATTTTTCGAATTTTGAGCCGAAAATGGTCTCAATCGACTATGTTCGACTCACTGATGACGAATCCGTCGGAAAATTCGAGTCTGTCCGTCCGTCCGTCCGTCCGTCCGGCCGTCCGGCCGTCCGGCCGTCCGGCCGTCCGGCCGTATACACGATAACTCTCGAACGGAATGTCCTAGAAACTTGAAATTTTCAGGGTAGGTTCAGATCCCGAATGGCTCGGTTAAGTTCGTTAATGGGCCAAATTCCACCAGGGGTTCCGTAAATATGGCCGTTCAAAGTTTTGTTTCCCTGATTACTTGAAAACTACAGATTTGATCGAGATGAAATTTTGCACTCAAATGGAAAATGAGGTGTTCAAGCTACATGTGAAATTTTGTCCAGATCGCATGACCAGAACCATAGAAACCATAGAAAATTGTAACTTTTGAACGGAAAGGCCTAGGGACTTGAAATTTTCAGGATAGGTGTGGATCTCGAATGTCGTGATCACGTTCATCTATGAGCAACATTATACAAGGGGTTCCGTAAATACGGTCGTTTGAAATTTTGTTTTCTCGATAAATTCGAAACTGCGGATTCGATCGAGATCAAATTTTGTATTTTAATCGAGAATGATATATTGAAGCAATATTTTGTCCAGATCGCATGACCAGAACCATAGAAACCATAGAAAATTCTAACTTTTGAACGGAAAGGCCTAGGAACTTGTAATTTTCAGGGTGGGTTTGGATCGCAAATTTCACGGTCATGTTCATCAATGAGCAAAATTGGACTAGGGGTTCCGTAAATATGGCCGTTCAAAATATTTTTTTCGTGATAGTTTCGAAACTACCGATCGGATTGGAATGAAATTATGCACCTAGCTCAGGAATAATGTATTCAAACTACGTGCAAAATTTTGTCCAGATCGCATCACCAAGACCATAGATACCGTGGAAAATTCTAGCGAATTATCGGAAAAAAATTGATCAGCTGAAGCACCGACATGAAGTCTGGAGTTTCGCCTAAGTTTCAGAATTTTTTTGACAGCAGTCAAAAATTCCTTCAATTGATTTCTAAAACTGGAAAATGCGAATCTACCTACAAGGTGCATGTACGAGCGCTCAAAAGCTCCTGCCTTCACGGCAGTGCTTTTCGTAATTTTTGAAATGTAATCCGTGAATGTATTCGTTCCACAACACAAATAACTAGATATTAATATTTTTTCTACAACTTTTTGTTCAACTCCCTTGTATTCTAAACCCTTAGCACCCACTGAGCTACTTAAAGAAGTAATTACAAGTATGCATAATCAAGCTTTGAATTCTTTCGAAACTAAATTAAAAATTTAGGGACAAATGGCGTAAACCCACTAGAAACATAATCAAGGATTGCATTTGCTTTAAAAAAAATATATTGACTTGTATTCCTCATGAAATTCGCCAAATATCGCTTTCTTTACACATTCTCCAAACATAGCTATCTAATTTGAAGTTACTCCAATTTCAATTCAAAATTCGAACTTTGTACACGAATTTTGAGTATTTCGATATGATATTTGTTTATTGCTTTCGCAGTGGAAGTTCAAGAGCAGTATTGTGAGAATATGGTTACAGATTTCCAAACAGGAGAACACTCTGAAGCATGGTAGATCTAACTCCTATGGATTACTTTCTGGGGGTTATCTCAAATAAAATGTATATGAGGTTGAAATAACTTCACGAGAGCATTTGAGGTAGCGAATAGAAGAAGCTTACACAGAATTAAAACGAAATCCCGATATGATGAGAAGGGCAATAAGTAATCTCATTTTGAGAGCTGTGAAAGGTGTCGAGATGGAAGGACTCCATTTCGAACATCTTTTATGACACTTTCCTTTCAATTTTGTATTATGAAATTGAATAAATAGGTTTGAAGTTTTTCGAAAAAAATGAAAAATATTAATATCTAGTTATTTGTGTTGTGGAACGAATACACTCACATACACTCAAATCGTTCACTTCATGAGTTATAACGCTCTTAAGCTTTTAGGTTCAAAATCTCAGCAAAATACAAGAAATATTTCAAAAAAATTACATAAAACATGAATTCGTTCATTCGCTACTCGCTTGTAACAAGTGTGCCATTCAAAGTGAAAATTTAATTCCTTAGATTGAGTTATGTATTTTTTCATGGCAATAACGAAATTTCTGTAAGTGATGTAGAAAATATAGATTTTGAGGCTTGAAAGATAAACCACGATATTCTGAGTAATGTCCTGAAAATATTGATATTGCGTGAGCCACTCGAAAGGACTTTCTGAAATGAACAACCCCATGAAATTTGATCAAAATCGGACCTCAGAATGCAGAATTATGTCTATCGTAAATTCAGGCCAAATCCATAAATAACCCTGAATCTCCTGAACTAAGAGCCTTGGGATACAAAAAAAAGGAAGGCTACGGCCAACCACTCATGAAACACTCTTTATATCGAATATCTGATAAATATCTATTATTTATAACATGGGCATTTTTATTCCAGATTGCACCGGATCTATGTGTTCCTGTGAGAGAAAAAAAATTCCTTGTATTGGCTCTCGCAAATCTATGGCCCAAAAAGCATGTGGCAATATAAGTAACAAAAAATTTTTCAAATTGTATTTGTAATTGTTGAATATTCTTCATCTGATATTTGAATCGGATTTGTAATGGAATGTAAGATATATTTTGAAACTGGAAAGCATAGATAACAACTGTGCCCCTTTGCAGATTTGAATATGATTTCTAGTCCAAGATTCTGGAGTTGCGTAAATCTTTTAAGTACAAATGCAAATGAGCGATAATTTCAGGACGAATGTAAATACCAAACTGAACTCAATAAGTAATTGTAAATTAACAAATATATGTTTGTCCCTATTTGTTTTTTAATCCACAAGTTGGAAGAAATCAAATCGAACATTCTAATTCATCATCAGAATGCACGAACAATGAAAATATGGCATTGTCCAACCGAAAAACGACCCTATGAACGCTCGATCCATAAGGTCGTTTATTTCTTCCCCGACAAGCGTTTATTCATCAAAGTGAGCCTTCCTCGCATCTCCACGGTCAGTCGCGGCTAACCGGATGTAATAGCAGATTTTCCTATTTTTTGAGGAAATTATTAGGCCAATTGAAATTTGGAAAAAACCATCTGAATCGTCGGTTTATGAGGAAGACCCCTTATATGAAGCATTTTTTCGATTTTCGCGACAGTTTCCGAGTAAAATGGAACGGAACATAATGGTGAATATGCCGTTGCAGGGCAAGCGATTTTATCTTAAGGAACTCCATATAAGCGCATTGTATCCGACTTCTTTGATAATTAAAATAAAATATTTCTGAATCGTATATTTCGATGAAAATTTGTTTGAATATAAGTCACTGGATGTAGATAATTATAAACGAAAAAAAAATTTGTCAATTTTTGGGAAAATGACCCCCACCACTTCCTGCACAGGACGATTTTTTGATGACCAAGTGATTTTGCATTGTTATGATGTAGGGAATGATACTAAGAGGTCCATACATTTAAGCAATAAAGTTCACACGGGGTGACACGATAGAGCTCCGTTTGAACTCTACTAATGTAGATTAGTTGGTGAGGTGGAGTTCATTTGATATTGTTCTGAGTGTTAGGTTAGGTTAGGTTAGGTTAGGTGGAGTCTGTATTCTTGAATTCTTCTACTGTTTGGTTATCAGTTATCCGAACATATTGAGGATAAAGTCCTGCAATTGCTCTGGAAACTTTCCAGACCATTCCCACTTGCAGTTCCTCTATTCATTCCAATAAAGTCACCCACAGTTGGTAGAAAATTATCCTTAGCATAATACAATGTGACAAGTACCATTACTACCATTCCAGCTGACACAGCATGTAAACCAGGAAATAGAGCAGATAAAGGGTCATTCTGTTACAAAAATCGTAGAAGAAAAGCGCGGGTGTGGGAGTACGTGCGGTGGTCCGTGGTTGTTTAATGATATGTTTTCGACTCGCAATTATGATTACTTTTTTGGTAATTTCTAAGAAACACAAAAAAAAAGGTGTTTTTTTTGGTTTTTAGCTTTTAAAATCGGAATCAATAGAGCGATGCTGACAATTTCAACAACAGAATTGTAGAGAATGAAAAGACAAAGAAAATGATTGATAGTGCAACTCAATCGGGTTATTATTACCGTAGAAAAGCCGGAAAAACCCTCTAAAAATCAGCGTTTTTTCAAAAACTCATAACTCGGCCATTTCAAAATTTGTAGCGCTGGTTTTCCATCCTGGATGAAAGTGATGGTTGTTAAGTACTTTGAGTGTGCACAACCCGGTTGTTGTCGGATAAATAATTTTTGCGTAATTGCGATTTGAATTATTTTAGGCACTATTTTGCGGAAGGGCTGGATTTTTCATTAAAATGTTGCAAAATAGTCGAAAACACGTGGAAACATGACCAAACCGACCCAGCGCTCAATCGTAGACGAATAACGGGGGTAGCCAGACGACGCAGGGAAGTGTGTATTATAATAAAAGCGCGCTGCGACCAGGCGCGAATCTTTACATGTATAACCCCACTACTCGACCGAAATCGAGCGTTCGGCCGGTTTCGGTCTTGTTCGCACGTTTTTTCACCTATTTTGCAACATTTTAACGAAAAATCAAGATTGACGTTTTGTAGTATACTTTTACTTTCAAAATCCCTTTTGTAAATTAAAATCGGATAACTTCCGACGAATTCAGCCCTTCCGGAAAATAGTGCCTAGAATATTTCAAGTCTCGAAAACTATTCATCCGACAACGTCCGGATTGTGAACACTCAAACTACCTATTAACCACTACTTTCATCCGGAAAACCAGCACTACAACTTTGAAAATGGCAGAGTATGAATTTTTGAAAAAACGCTGATTTTTACGGTTTTTCCGGCTTTCCTACGTCAATAATGAACTGATTGAGATGCACTAGCACTCATTGTCTTCGTATTTTCATTCTCTAGAATTCTTATGTTGAAAGTGTCAGCATCGCTCCATTAGTAAGATATAACAAGAAAAAAACTAAAAAATTGATAAAAGCACTGCCGTGAAGTCAGGAGCTTTTGAGCGCTCGTTCATCCAACTTGTAGGTAGATTCGCATTTTCCAGTTATAGAATCAAATTCAAAAAATTTTTGACAACTTTGAAAAAAATTTTCAAACTAAGGCGAAACTCCAGACTTCACGTCAGGCTTTAGGTAATTTTTTTCGATAATTCGCTAGAATTCTTTACGGTATCTATGGTTTTGGTGATGCGTAGCGTAGTTTGAATACATTATTCTTCATCTAAGTGCAGAATTTCATTTCAATCCAATGAGTAATTTTGAAATTATCAGGAAAAAAATAATTTGAACGGCCATATTTACGGAACCCCTGGTCTAATTTTGATCATTGATGAACGTGACCGCGAAATTCTCGATCCAAACCCACCCTGGAAATTTCAAGTCCCTAGGCCTTTCTTTTCGAAAGTTATAATTTTCTATGGTTCTGGTCATGCGATCTGGACAAAATGTAGCCTGAAAATACCATTCTCCATCAAAATAAAAAATTTCGTCAAGATCAAATCCGTAGTTTTGAAATTATCAAGAAAACTAAATTTCAAACGACCATATTTACGGAACCCCTAGTCTAATTTTGCTCATTGATAAACGTGAACGCGACATTCGAGATCCACACCTATCCTGAAAATTTCAAGTCCTTAGGCCTTTCCATTACAAAGTTATAATTTTCTATGGTTCTTGTCATGCGATCTAGACTGAATGTGAGTATCTTGAACACGACATTTTCCATCTGAGTGCAAAATTTCATCTCGGTCGAATGTGTAGTTTCGGAGTAATCAGAAAAACAAAACTTCGAACGGCCATATTTACGGAACCCCTGGTGGAAATCTGCCCATTAACGAACTCAACCTCGGCATTTGGGAACTGAACCCCCACTGTAAATTTCAAGTCTCTAGGATGTTCCGTTCGAGAGTTATCGGCACATTTTCAGTTCAAAATTCGATAGCCCTCGTGTAAGTAGTACGAGCGCTCAAAAACACGCAGTTTTTTGGTGTTTTTTCGAAATTACAAGAATAGTAATCATATTTGCGAGTCGGAAGCATTTCCCTTAACATTCACAGACCACCCTACGCAAAACCCCACTCGCAGTTTTCTTCTACGTTTTTTGTCACGAAAAAATCTCTATTGTCTGGTCTAATGGTTCCTGAAAAAAAAATTATTGCGACCAATATATTCTGATATTTCCTCTTGAATCTGGAATATCATGAAACGTACCCCTAGGAGTACGCTGACCTAGGAGAGTCGGGATATAAACATAAAAAAAACCTTTCGATAAACGATTTATTCTCTTCCTATATTTCTATATTAATTGCAAATCCTTCATCAGCGGTCAATTCCGCAAGATTATTGCAAAACTGAAAATCCATTTCTATCAACAGTATACCTTTGATAAACTGTGATATTATTATAACCTATACATTTGCCGTGACATTCCAGCTATCCAGTATCCAGCTGAACCAAGCTTAATTTCGGTCGGTTTGAGCGAAGCTCTTCCGGTAACCGGTAGCAGTGATTTGAAATTTGAATAATTCGATATTCGAACGCGATCCCCCAGTGATCGCTGATTGAATTACTGACACACTGACAGTGAAATATCGCTCATCCGGCTCATCTCTATTCTTATTCAAGATGATCTGATCAATGTTGTGTTGAATATTTTTGAAAATAAGTAAGTTTCAAGTTTGTGTTGTCTTTGTCATGTGTTTACTAGATGATACGCAAATCCGCTGTTGTCTGATATGAATTTAATTTATTGTTAAATATATGTAAGAAATAGTTGAAACTATGAACATCATTATTTCGTTCTTCTTATCAACTAATTTGAGTGCAATCATTTGGAATTAGCTACACAAGCCTGAAACCGAGTTCTTAGTTCTTTTCTAGAACATAGGTGGATATTATATTGAAAAATCCTTTGAAATTCAATAACTAGATGGATACATATATAAATATGAGTGGAATGTGGAAACTAATTCAAATTAATTTTTTTTATCTTGAATTAAAAGATATATTTTAGGTCATATAATGATTTCGGCAAGTTTCTCTCACATTTTTATCAAGGTTATTTTCAGGTGCATTCGTTTAATTTGCCAGAAATGGAAAGGTCCAAAGAGCCCAGAGTTATAAATTTTGGAACATTTATAGAGTTACCAGTTTTCTTCATTTTATTCAGTATGGTTTTACAGGGTTGGTATAGTAATCCTTCATTATACATACTTTTCACCTATCGAGGGCTGAAAGGCAGGAACTCGTAACCAGCAAAATTTGTGATTTTGAGATTTTAGTATTGGGTACGAGTTCTGCCATTTATAATATTATATTCAAAGGAAACATAAAATCCGCTACATATACACAAGTAAGAAAAAAATTACTTATTTACATGGTCTTTTGATAAAAGTAAGTTTTTCTGTAGGATTCATAGACTGAAAGTTACGAGGTCCCGCCTTTCAGCCCCAAATATTTATTATCTCCGTTGATGTATTTACATATGCTTCAAGTAAATATAGAGCAGAATTTGAGCAAGCTTCCGCAGGTTTTTTACATTAAAACATTGGAAAATGGCCATATTTTATTGATCGAATGTACTTTATAACAATACAAAAGATTCTCCTACTGATCCATATGAAAATTCTGTAAAGGTTTGGTTTAGTAATATACCGATGTTTGATAATTGTTTGAAGCAAAAAATATTCAAAAGGATGGATACATTAGGTTCGACAGAAATTTTAAGAGTAATTCAATGAATACAATCCTCAGTTGTTATGACAACAATATTGTTGTTATGAAATCTTAAGTTGTTGGATTATTCTTATATTTCTCTTTATAGTTAACTTGAATTTTATGGAAAATACTTTCACATGGATCAGGTATTGGTTTTATTTCTTCATTAGAGATCACTTTTGACTTGTGAATAATGGGAGATTTCTGTTTTTAGGACCGGTATTCACTAATCTGATTATTTTTCGAACATGCTACGTGAACCTTGAATATAATGTATCAGAATGTGCATTACTTGGATCGGATAACAAAGACAATTTTACTCAAAAATTGGAAAGTATAGTTCAACCTTATGCTAATGTTATATCGATGGTGGTGGGGATACCATCTGGAATTATTTCTGTTATTTTAGCTCTATTCATTGGATCATGGTCAGATAAATATGGTAGAAAACCTATTATAGTATTAACAACAGCAGGTGTGAAATTCACTTCATTATTCAATTGTTGCAACTCATTTTTATATTTTCAGGGCATGTTATATCCCTCAGTATGATAAGTGTGTTCTGTCTCTTCAAAAATGTATCTTCTTGGTATTTGACATTGATCTCAATTCCCATTATTCTTTGTGGAGGTTTTGCATCAGCACTTACTGTTTTATTGAGTTATGTGACTGATATCACTGATGAAAACAGTAGAGGTTTAAGGTTGGTATTTACCATTGGCAAACATTTTCATCAATTGCAGTATTTCATTCCACAATAATGAAAAAAAATTCATCAATCATTGCCCATCATGAATTTACCTTTTTGTGTCTCTACTTCTTGATACTTTTCAGAATGGGCATATTTGAAGTAGTGTCATCTATAGGCACGCTCGTAGGAATGATTTCTAGTTCATATATATTTAATGCAGTAGATTATGTAGGAGTCTTTGTGATAGCTACTGGATCTTACATTATAGCATTATTATACTCTATATTGGTTCTAGAGGAATCTCTCCCCAATGTGCAGACCGAGGTTGGTACAAAGATTTTTCTGCCAAGCATATATGGCATATTGAATGATCATCAGCTTATTTCATTGTTGAAAAAGTTCATTTTTTTTTTTATATGGGTGTGTATGTGCAGGAATTTTGCACGAGTGTTATTTGACAAAGAAGTTCAAGCACCAGTCACATTTCAGAAAACCGCACAATTACTATATTGAACTTCTAAGATGAAATGTGAACCTGAACCAATATGGTTCATTTCGAAATTTATTTCTCATTTCTGCTGTCATATTATTTAAGGCTTCCATATCCTGTCGGAGGAAGATGGGCTAGGTCCTAGGGGAACTCAAAATTTGAGTTTAGACCATCTTCATAAGTTTAGTGTTGGTTGTCTTCCTCGATTCTGACCATAGACAATTTATTTTTGCGAGGGTTGATGGACTTATCTTCCTTTTTGGCTTGTTTCCAGTTTTTGTCTCGACAATTTGAAAATAGTATATACATAGAAGGCAACCTCTCCAAGTGACTTTTTCACAAATATATCACCAGAAGAGCGTGGATGTAGCGCTGCGATGTAGCAGTGACGCTCTTATGTCCTTCTCAGGTTTTACAGGTCTTAGTATTCGAAAAGGACTGGAATTCACTTGCCTTCGCTTTAAGTATAATTTTTTCTTCTTCCTACTCAGGTAAGGCGCACGTCTATTCTGTCTCGAACAGTTACTTGAAACAGTTGAAACGATAATAGTATTCAACCATTTTCCGCGTGTTCGTTCGCATAAATTGAGGTGCCTCACAGGCAATTTTTCAAAATAAGGCGAAAATCCAGACTATTGGTGACCAATTTTCTTTTCGATAATTCGCTAGAATTTTCTACCGTATCTATGGTCTTGGTAATGCGATCTGGACAAAATTTCCCACGTAGTTTGAATACATTATTCTTCATCTATGTTGGAAATTTCAGTCCAATCCAATTGGTAGTTTCGAAATTATCAGAAAAAAAATATTTTGGACGGCCATATTTACGGAAACCCTAGTCTAATTTTGCTAATTGATGAACGTGATCGCGAAATTCGCGATCCGAACCTACCATGAAAAATTTCAAGTCCCTAGGCCTTTCCGTTCGAAAGTTATAATTATCTATGGTTCTAGTCATGCGATATGGGATAAATGTAGCTTGTATTTCTCCATTAAAATACAAAATTTCGTCACGATCGAATCCGCAGTTTTGAAATTATCAAGAAAACTAAATTTCAAACGGCCATATTTACGGAACCCCTAGTCAAACTCTGCTAGTTGATGAACGCGACTGCTTCATTCGAGATCCACACCTATCGTGAAAATTTCAAGTCCTTAGGCCTTTCCGTTCAAAAGTTATAATTTTCTATGGTTCTGGTTATGCGAGCTGGATAAAATTGCATGTAGAGTGAAACGTTATTCTCCATCTGAGTGCAAAATTTCACTTCGATCGAATCAGTAGTTTGGAAGTAATCAACCCCTAGGCGAATTTTGCCCAATAACGAACTTAACCGCGGCATTTGAGATTCGAAACTACCCTGAAAATTTCAAGTTTCTAGGTCGATCTGTTCGAGAGTTATCATGTATAAGGACGGACAGACTCGAATTTTTCGACGGATTCGTCATCAGTGAGTCGAACTCTGTCGATTTAGACCATTTTCGGCTCAATATTCGAAAAATACAGACATCGTGACGAAATGATATATCGTAAGTAGTACGAGCGCTCAAAAAAGGATAATGATTTACCCTTGAATTTATAGTTGGGAAGAGTGAAATGATGAAGTTACAATTAGAATTAATGAAATGTTGAAATGAATGAAATAATTAATTTATGAAATATGGGAACTACAATTTGGAATGAAAGAAATGCAAGTAACAAAGAGGTACAAACTCGAGCTCGATCAGCTTTAGTTGAGTTATTTCATCCTCCTTGATTGATTTTCCTGATGATGTTCAAACAGTGACAGTAAAGCAGTTCGTGGTGTGAACTCTAGGTATTCTCCCTGCAGGATAATTTCTATCTAAGAGAAGCGCTTCAGCTCCAAGGCTGAGACCTTTACTACAGTTCCAGAAAGAATAAGACAGCTTCAGTTCCAGCAACGAACTCTGGCTCCAGGCCCAGAATAACCGAAAGCAGCTTCCAGCAAAAATTACAGTTTCAATCTCGGAGAAAAGTCAAAGTCTCTGGATTTGTCCCAGGGAAGTTGAAAGTTATAATTTTCTATGGTCCTGGTCATGCGATCTAGACGTCATTTTCCATCTGAGTGCAAAATTTCATCTCGATCGAATCAGTAGAAATCAAAAGAACAAAATTTCGAACGGCCATATTTACGCAACCCCTGGTGGAATTTTGCCCATTAACGAACTCAGCCGAGGCATTTGGGAACTTAACCCGAGTTTCTAGGTCGTTCCATTCGAGAGTTATCCTGTATACAGACGGACGGACAGACTCGAATTTTTCGACGGATTCGTCATCAGTGAGTCGAACCTTGTGGATTGAGACTATTTTCGGCTCAAAATCCGAAAATACAGACATCGCGACTAAATTATATAGCCCTCGTGTAAGTAGAACGAGCGTTCAAAAAAAATAAATCAAACAATAACTGATCTAATCTAATCTAGTTTTCTTGATAATTACAAGACTACGGATTCGATAGTGACGAAATTTTGTATTTTAATGGAGAATGATATATTCTAGCTACATTTTGTCCACTTCGCATGATCATAACCATATAAACATTATAAACCATAGAAAATTATAACTTCCGAACGGAAAGGTCTAAGGACTTGAAATTTTCAGGGTAGGTTTTAATATGGAATGTCGAATTTTGTCAAGATCGCACTAAGACCATAGATAGTGTGGAACATATTCTAGCGAGTTATCGATAGAAAAATTGGTCACCTAAAGCACTGACGTGAAGTCTGGAGTTTCGCCTTAGTTTGAAATTTTTTTTGATAGCTGTCAAAAATTTCTTCAATTAGTTTCTAAAACTGGAAAACGCGAATCTACCTACAAGGTGGATGAACGAGCGCTTGCAAAAGCTCCTGACTTCACGGCAGTGCTCTTTTAAATTTCTTCTTCAAGAATAGTGATATCGGTATGAATGAAAAACCAAATTGTTCAGAAAAGATGGGACTTGAAAATGTCGTACTCGAAAATTTCATTCAGTTAAGTTTTCGACAGAATATTCAGAAGTGAAGCATAAAATGAAATTTTGTGTGCTACCATATCGCAACGTATCCTGTTCCTATGAACAAGATCGTTATTATTTTGCCCAAATGTCTGCAATTTGTTAATTTTGAGCTAAAAACAATCGGTTGAGTTGGACTCACAAATGAAGAATTCGTGATCGAATTCAATTCTATCAGTCCGTCGGACCGTAAACACGAAAACTCTCGTAAGAAGAGGCCTAGAGTTGAAATTTTCAGGGTACGTTCGAGGTGTTAATGCGCCTGTTGAGTTCGTTGATGAGAAGAAGCCATCTGATTTTTTTTCTTCACAATAATTCGAAAAATACCAAACCGATTGAATTGGAACTTTGTAGATAGTTGTAAAATAACAAATTTAATGTCAGTTTTGCGAATTTATCTGACTGTTTATTTGTGAAATATTTGCCGGCCAATAACTGAACAAACCATAACCGGTACTTTTGCGGAAGACACAGGCTTATGGAATATTTATGTATTTTCATTGCTAATAAACATATCTAAAATATTTATACAAGGTGTCCCAGAATGAATGGATAATCCTGTAACACTGTACAGAAGAGCTATTGGACTCTCAGAAAAAAATACAAACAAAAATCTATCCCCAATAGCAATATTATTTTTTCAAAATAATGATTTCTTGTACATCACGTTGCGTTTCTGTGTAACACGCTCACAAACGAATCAAATCAATAAGTTTCTTTATGGTGAAAAAAATTATGAAGATGTATTGTACCATTTTGAAATTTACATGAAAGGCGCATATTTTTTTTTGAGTTGGCCACACAGGCTTTTTCAAATTTTATTTCCACCATGGACGATTAGACTTTCACAATATGCAATAATCATCACATTTTATGATGAAATTTGAAGTTGGATATTTTTTTCCAAAAAAGTTACAACAGATATTTATACGGTTTTCAACATATCTATTGGTAATTCAATGAAGAATATTTCACCATGAAGAAACTGATGGATTTGAGCCACAGGTAAGCGTGATACACAGAAACGCAGAGTGATGTGCAAGAAATAATTTTTTCGAAAAAAATATTTCTAGTGGGGATAGATTTTTTTTTGTATTTTTTTCAGAGAGTCCAATAGCTCTTCTATACAGTGTTACAGGATTGTCCCTTCGTTCTGGGACACCCTGTATATGAAAATTTCGTGTCACGTTGTTTGTCCGGGATGAACTCCTGAAATACTGAACCGATTTCAATCAAATTTTGCACACTGTGTGCAGTTTGATCCAACTTGAAAGATGGGATAGTTTATATCTCAATTTATAGTTGCAATATTTTTTTATTGCAAATTATTTGTTTACTAGCAGACCCGGCCCCGCGTTGCTGTGGCTAAAGTATACGTTGGATTATTATTAACCCTAACCTAACCTTACCTTAACCTAACTCAACCCTTACCCTTACCATAACCCTTATCCTTCTTCTTCTTCTTCTTCTCAACTGCTACCAGATGGATTATCAACTGACTCTTGATGAAACCAGGCAGCACCCATGGGCTCAGCGTCCTCCGCTATGCACCCAAATTCAATAGCTCTTATCCAATTAGCAGTCCGGCTCCTGGAGGCAGCAGGAATCTGAGACAAAGCTCATACCAGTCTGCTGCATTAGCAAAATCAATTCCTACTCGCTTTCTGCCTTTTCTGGCGATTTTAACTTATATCTTTTCTCTTCTTATTATCCGTACAATCTTTATTCACTTTGATTTATTTCTTCAATTTTCACTAACAAGTCCACACAAACCGTCCAACGTTCACAATATTTCAGGGACTGGATGTTAACACCAAAGAGAACACGTTCAACGTTTAATCTTCCCGTTAACATCCGCCGAACCCTTATCCTCAACCTTGTTTATGAGTCTCAAAAGAATTTTCATATTCGTAGGTAGGTATATGTTATGATCAATGTGTGAGATGTTCGATATAGAAAAAAAATACCTCAAAAGTCGGATTGAAACCTACTCCCTCATTATGTTTGAACCAAATGATGTCATTTGACAATGCTTAATATTCTGCAAGGAATGTTTAGATAGAGGTTCTTGTCCTGAAAGTAACGAATTCAATGGTTCGGGTGGCGTTGTCAGTTGTTACAATTTGATTTTTCCATTCAAACAACATAATCCTGGGGGTTCATTTTGATATCTCGGAGCATTGCAGTATTTCCAAAAGACACCAATAATTTGCTAGTATAATCGACTGTGGGATCATATCTAAATGCCAAACGCTCAAAGTTGATCATTTCATTGGATTCTATATTTTGTTGTATCTTGCCTGAGATCGATAATATCGATTCTTCCGGAGTTGGGGCAGATCTTGATTGAGAACCTCTCATTCTTTTTGCTCATTGTCTCGATCATTACGAACTCGCCCACAACACAACGATATATATCGAACACAGTAATAAACTTCTGAGCAATTTCTAGAAACACGATAAACTTCACTCACACAAGTGTCAAAATTCTCAAGTAATCTATGATTGTTCGCTTGTTCGGAGGAAAAAAGAAAGCCTTTTTTTCTTTTCCGTACGGTTTTTTCGGGAATATTTCGTTGTATAAAATTTGTCGTGATAATAATGAACACAACTAAAGAAGAATTATCGAATTTGGTGCAGTCGTTTGAACGTGATGCTTTTACATACATAAACCATAGATCCTCTTTTATTAATATAGATTAGATGACAAACAGTGATAATTATCTACGCGGCAACGCGGACCACAAATCGACGGCAGGACATCGCGTCCCCACTGCTTTTGATCACTCGACAAGAGCGATAACGTGCGAGGAGTAATGCCAAGTTTCTGGGTCTTTCCCAAAACTGAAGAAATTTGGAACTGTTTGAAAACTGGGGAATAACTTTCAAAAAATCAGGGTAAGGGTAGGGTTAGATTAGGTTAGGGTCAATAATAATGATAATAATACAACTGGTTAGAATTGCTTACTAAAATATAATTAGACGTATACCTTAGTCACAGCAACGCGTGGCCGGCAGGTCTGCTAGTAAAACTATATTTTGCAGAGAGATATGGTATGATTGGCGGGGTATCCTATTTCTCTCTAGTTTTGATATGATAATAATAAAATGTAAAAAACCTTAAAAACAAAAAGTTATTCTCCTAATAATAGTAATACTTACTATGCCCACATACTCTAGCGTCTACAGCCATAAACAGCTTATTTTGAATGAGTTTCCTTTTGATGCTAATTCATATGATATATCCCTCGAAAAATATTTCATTTTATTTTTCTTATTTCAGGGAAAATTCAAATCATTCGGTTTCAAAGAAATAAAAGATATGGCCTGCACTACCTTCAAGAAAAGACCAAATCATAAGCGCCTTCTCATCCTACTCTGCCTGACAATAACGCCTCTCTTCATATTCGCAGAAGGGGGTTCATTATATTTATATCTACGTCTGAAGTTTGGATGGACTCTGAAACAATATACATTATTCACCAGTGTCAGAGATGTATCTTCCATTTGTGGAACCATTTTTGGCGTTTATGTGCTACATAAGAAACTCGAAGTGGACGAGACCATTTTGATCTTGATTGGTTTGATCTCTTGTTTGGATGGAGCCCTGGTGCTGGGTTTAGCTAGTACAAATGTGCATGTCTACTTAGGTGAGAATTTCTGTATGGCATATAATGGCGAAATCGCCATGTTCAGCGCAATAATTCGTAAATCTGAAGTCGTAATTTTTTGGTATTTCATTTCCAATTGTAAATCTTTGGAATCATCATTATACAGCCTCTGATTCCGAATTCGTCGAAATTCTCTTGATGTAAGGACCATTCTCCGGGAGGTTTCCACGGCTCCGTGTGTCGATCCTTGCTCCACAATCATGAATCTTCTTCGCCCATGTATCATCTCGCGACCGTGCCAAATGTTCCGTCTATCTCCATTTAATATTCACATTGTGCTCAATAATATCAAATAATCTAAATTTCTTACTCTCAGCGTAAGGTCAAGCATTGCAATTGTGTTATTTTTAACTTTTCTGCTGATTTTCTGGTGAGAGTAAGAGTTTCAGCCGCATATGTGAGAACTGGCAAGACACATTAGTCGAAAGATTGTCTCTCGCTATTTATGGGCTTGTCAGATTGTGTTTTCCTTGTTCTAAGCAATTGATACCGCATTAAAATGTCGAGAGAAACTGCTAATCAAGGATGATTCTCAGTTATTTTTTCAAAATTTCATGTGACGGACAGCTACTTTCTCATTAACGTTTATTTAAAATTTGAGGAACGTACCATTTCTTGGATCTCGTACATGTGCTGAACATCATCCACTATCATGTACCTAGTATTCCCATTCTTGTAATTCCCTTCATCAAGAGGAAGTTACAGTCGTCAGGCTCCGCTGAAAAACTATCAATATCTTCGTGATCGAACAGTGTCCACTTCATTGTAAGCCCTCGCTATTACTCCGGCGCAAAATGAAAATAGGTACCTTATTGCCCTTACATGTTTAAAATAACTATTTTATTTTTTTGTATAAAATTAATTACCTTACAGTTTTTCAGATAATATATTATTGTTATAAACCATATTTTTTCTAGGAGGTTGTGTCAGATTTTTGACTGGAAATGTGAGTCCTATGCTACGTTCCTTAATATCAAAAATAGTGGATGCAGGAGAAGTGGGCAAAATTTTTTCAATTTTGGTCATGTTCGAAAACATTCTGCAAATGCTAGGTTCTCCGCTTTACACCTACATTTATAATATTACCTTGAATACACATCCTGAATTCTTCAATTTCATAACAGCAGCAATTTTGAGTGTGACTGTCATATTAACAACGTGAGTATAAGATTATTTCTTTATGCCCCATTGAAATCACAATATCGATTATTTCAAATAACTCGATGTTCCATCGATTCTGAAAATAGTCCTGAATGTTTCAGAGTTGTGGCCGTGATTCATCTCCGAATGCCAGCAGAACCAAGGTTCGCCATTTTATGTGAAGATCCTGCGAATACCAATGATATTATGATTGAAACTTGATAGAAACAATCATTGTGAACCTGCATTTCATGGTTCATTTGAATATAAGTACCTGCGAAAAATGAACAAAACTTATTTGCGCGCTTGTTTCTATTAACAAGAGCGTTTTATTGTAGATATTATGACTGTGATATTGGAGGGATTTTGTGAGGGATAATGAGGAAATTTTAATAAATTAGATTTTATCTATACATACATTTATACCTATATAAGGAGATATTTTTATATACATATACATACTTCAGAATTAATACTCTTCGGATGTAATCTTTTTTCAATGAATAAAACATTGGAAGAAATTCTCCAGCGTCTGCTTATTTCGAATAACCTATCATAGTTTCTCGTCTACTCGTAATTGTAATTTTTTCTTTGATTAGCTATGCCTAAAAAATGGGATAAAACCGAGAAAAGCAGGTAAGAAGTAAAAGAAGTTATAATGAATGTTAAATTGGACAGTGGCGGCTTGTCCCATGAGGCAGGTGAGGCAGTGCCTCACCAAATAAATTCTGGAAATAACACGTATTAATCGAATATTTTGTTAGTCGAATTCAACATCCCTTTATTTCTTCAGCCTCAATTTCCCATCATACGGTACGCCCCTGGGTCAATAATATCCAAGCTCAATCTGACGATTCTTGTATATTCATCTCACTTCCTCTTCAAGAAGTAGAGGGTTTGAGGCGGGCGAGGCATGCCTCTGCTATGTCCACGGACAGCGCGTAAATTAAAGCGGGCAGCGTTATCTACATCGACGCGACGAGAACATTATGTACGCTTTTCAAGGCGGCTTTTTAGATGAATCTGAGGCTGGCCTCGATCTGCACTATTCGGGTCGGGAAGCGGGAAATAGGGACAGTTGTAAGTTTACACTTTGTTGTAATTTGGGGATACCGCGTTTGCTGTATCTCCTGTAAGTTTGTCTTTGTGTTCGTGTGTATTTTTTTCGAAAAGATTTTTGATTTTGTTTATTTACATGATTACTACGCGAAATCAGTGTTGAATCCAGACAATTTTCTCCGGGGGGAATTTCAACATTTCGGGGGGGTTGGCAAAAATTCGTTTCGATTTTTGCGTGACAATATGGTGGGTATAGTCGTTGAGACGAAAGCTTCCTAGTAGGGAATTTGGAGCGGACAGTTTTTTACCTTATTTTTTGTGTAGAAGAATTTTGCGAAGAATAAGATTTATTATTTTACAGGGTGTTTTCAAATAAGACGTGAAACTTGGAGGTGTTAGTATCACTCATTTGCAGTCGTTTGAGCCATATTGATTGGAAACCGAAAATCAACAGTCTCCGAGATATTTGAGTTCTTGTGTTTTTTGAAAAATTTCTCAACTTCATTTTTCGTCAATTTTTTCTACGTTGGTCAAGTTTGATTTCAATTTTGGATCATTTTCATCAGAAATAATATGATATGTACGAAAAAAGCAAAACTATGCTGCAATGCATGTTGAAAAGGAATCAGTAAGATTTGAAAGTTTTGTCCGAAGCAAAATTAACGTACAGGTTCGTTATACTACTCATATCGAATATAATTTCTACACTATTATCAAATTATTTTTTTTTTGACAACTATGATAGGATATTTTCAAACTGCACGAGATGAACATAATATGTGCAAGCGATGGTCTTTTTCTCTGAGGGGGTATGGGTCATGCTCCGGGGGGATAAAACACCCCCGGGCATCCCCCTGGATTCAACACTGAGCGAAATGGATTCAGCGGGACAGAGTACGTCGTCTCAAATTCCCCAGGTAAAGGTAAATGAAAATATTCGAAGTACTTGTGATATTATAAATTTATTGATAAATCAGCAACATTTATCCTATGAGGATAAATTATCTGTACATGCGTAAAGCGACCTGTTCCAAATCTAAGTAAATGTGACTATCGGTGGGGTCGAAAAATGAAATCGGGGGTTTCAAAATACTTGGTATGAAAAGTACGACTGGCTTACTGGCAGTATCACTTCAAAAAAATTAACTTGTGGCCGTGCATTTTATTCGCAGCAACTGATATAAATTCCGACAGAGTTTGGTCAAAAAGTGGTTATAGCGATTTGAAAAATCTATAGGTCTATTGTTACACAATAAAAGTGCTAACATATTTCGTCGAATTAAAAGCTTACCCTTGTGAGAAAACAAAAACAAAATATCGCCACAGCAATAGACAATACGCGTGAAATAGAAATTCAAAATTTTAATGCTAGAGTCAAAGAAAATCGACAAATTCTAAAAATTCTGATAGATATTACGATGCACCTCTGCATGCAAGAGATACCTTTTAGGGGGCATGATGGATCTGATGAATCTTTAAATCGCGGGAATTTCAAAGAATCGGTTATTCTTGGATTCAAAAATTCTAGTAATAAAATTTTTTATGATGATTATTATGCAACTGACAAAGTAGAGTTCAATAGATAAACTTTATCCGTCAACTAAATATATATATATATTACCGACATTCCCTAAAGCCTAACCCTACCAAGGTGAAAAAAAATTATGTACATATTACAAAAATAATATTTTTTTTTCTGATGTGCCTCACCATCTTATACTGTCACGAGCCGCCACTGAAATTGGATCACAAACTATTTCACACTTTATACGTGAAAGATTACTCACTCACAAGGCCGCCTTCAATCACTTGGAAGCCCTGCGCGCTTCAGGATAATGGAGCCCTTATGATTTTGATATGACGGAGGACATTAGTCATGTTATTCTTTTTGAGCACTCGTACTACTTACACGAGGGCTATATCATTTCGTCACGATGTCTGTATTTTTCGAATTTTGAGCCGAAAATGGTCTCAAACGACTATGTTCGACTCACTGATGACGAATCCGTCGAAAAATTCGAGTCTGTCCGTCCGCCCGGCCGTATACACGATAACTCTCGAACGGAATGTCCTAGAAACTTGAAATTTTCAGGGTAGGTTCGAATCTCAAATGCCGCGGTTGAGTTCGTTATTGGGCAAAATTCTCAAAGGGGTTCCGTGAATATGGCCGCTCGAAATTTTGTTTTCCTGATTACTTTGAAACTACAGATTCGATCGAGGTGAAATTTTGTACTCTAATGGAAAATGAGGTGTTCAAGCTACATGCTACTTGTTCAGCTCGCATCACCAGAACCATAGAAACCATAGAAACTTTTGAACGGAAACGCCTAGGGAATTGAAGTTTTCAGGATAGATGTGGATCTCGATTGTCGTGATCACTTTCATCTATGAGCGAAATTATACTAGGGGTTCAGTAAATATGGTCGTTTGAAATTTAGTTTTCTTGACAATTTTCAAACTACAGATCCGATCGTGACGAAATTTTGTATACTAATGGAGAATGATATATTCAAGCAACATTTCTCTAGATCGCATGACCAGAACCATAGAAACCATAGAAAATCATAACTTTCGAACGGAAAGGCCTAGGGATTTGAAATTTTCAGGATAGGTGTAGATCTGAAATGTGGCGTTCACGTTCATCAATGAGCAGAATTATACTAGGGGTTCCGTAAATACGGTCGTTTTCTCGATAATTTCGAAACTACGGATTCGATCGAGATAAAATTTTGTATTTTAAACGAGAATGATATATTAAAGCAACGTTTTGTCCAGATCGCATGACCAGAACCATATAAACCATAGAAAATTATAACTTCTGAAGGGAAAGGCCTAGGAACTTTTCAGGGTGGGTTTGGATCGCGAATTTCACGGTCACGTTCGTCAATGGGCAAAATTAGACTAGGGCTTCCGTAAATATGGCCGTTCAAAATATTCTGTTCCTGATAATTTCGAAACTTCTGATTTTATTGGAATGAAATTTTGCACCTAGATGAGGAATAATATATTCAAACTACGTGCGAAATTTTGACCACATCGCATCACCAAGACCATAGATACCGCAGAAAATTCTAGCGAATTATCGAAAAAAAATTGGTCAGCTGAAGCACAGACAAAGTCTGGAGTTTCGTCTAAGTTTGAGACTTTTTTTGACAGCTGTCGAAAATTCCTTCAATTGATTTCTAAAACTGGAAAATGCGAATCTACCTACAAGGTGGATGTACGAGCGCTCAAAAGCTCCGGACTTCACGGCAGTGCTTTTATAATTTTTTTTTCAAAGTTGGGATAACGAATTTGTAGGTATGTACTCCACCAACCACATTCTTTACTTTGTCCCATTCAAGATGTTTTGGTCTATGACAGATGAAGAATTTGTGGTCAAATTCAATTATGCCTGTCCGTCCACCCGTTATCCCGATGACGTTCGAAAGAGAAGGCCGAACCTATAAATTCTTCGTAATTAGTTGTGGAATAACGACACCAAGGTTCATATCAAATTTCGTGAGGATCGCTAGAAAAAAAATTGTTTATTTTTAAACTTTGGTATATCAAAAACTATACGCCATATCCTGCTGAAATGTTGTGTGTTCTGTGTGTATTATATATGGGGCATCGACAAATGAGTTAAGAAAGTGCACCGAACTCCGAAGATCACAGATATCCGCTGACGTTTCTGTCGATAATTATTTCAAACATGGACGGAGTCAAGCTCTACTGCTGTTCAACCTGAAAAAAAAAATTAGTTTTCCTCATCTTGTGTTGAGAGATTTGAATAAAATGCTGTAATTCCTTCTCTTGAAGTTAATTAAAACAAAAGGACATTAATTGCCATACTGATTAGGCTTGGTTCACAGAATCCGCGGTTCGCTAAATAATCTTTGCTTCGATAGTATCGCTACAGTTTATCTCATGTCAAATCAAAATGATCATTGAGTAGTTCATTTTTCACTTAATTAATTGATTAATTTAATGTTGGAAATATGGAATATCGAATTTTACTTGTAATTTGTAAGAATCTGAGATCTCGAATTTCGGGTGTAAATATCGTGATATACTGATTTGAAGGTGGAAATTGGGTCAACACGATCCCAAACTCCAAAGTAATTTCCTATATTTTCGAAGTGCCTGGACTGCCTGGATAGGTGACCGTTCTGGCGATTGATTTAAACAAGCGCGCAAAAGCCCCTGCTTCACGTGGGCGCTTCTGAATTTTTTTATGAGAACTCCTACTCTTCAATTGTTTCGGACGATAATCACATTTTGGAGCCGCCATTTTACTTTTTGCTTGTTTCTATGAACCCTCAGTATTAGAATTTTGAGTCGTAGATGGTCTCAAATAGGTTGGACTCACAGATGAAGAATTCGTGCTAAAATCCAATTTTATCTGTCCGGCCGTAAACACGATAACACTAGAAAGAAGAGGCCTAAAGTTCTGAAATTTTCAGGGTATTTCGAGGTCTAAATGCGCCGGTTTAATTTGTTAATGGGTGAAATCCGCCGATGGATTCGGTAGATAAGGCCATCTGTTCAGAGGTCTTCAAACATCGCCGTAGAATAGTTAAAGAAGGCAATTCCGGAAGAAATCATCAGAACTGATGCCGGTATGCTGACGAGAGCCACACAAGCTTTCAGAATAAAAAATAATTTTTCAAATATCTCATTTCGTTTTTGAGCGCTCGTTTTACTTACAGGAGGGCTAATCATTTCGTCACGATGTCTATATTTTTCGAATTTTGAGCCGAAAATGGTCATAATCGATAAGGTTCGACACCCTGATGACGAATCTGTGTGAAAATTCAAGTTTATCCGGCCGTCCGTAAGCGACGGAACGACCTATAGAGACTTGACATTTTCAGTGTGGGTTCATTTCCCGAGTGCCGCAGTTAATTTGGTTAATGTGCAGAATTACACTTGGGGTTCCGTTAATATGGCCGTTCGAGATTTTGTTCTCCTGATTACTTCGAAATTACTGATTCGATCGAGATGAAATTCTGCAATCAGATGGAGAATAACTTGTTCAAGCTACAAATTTTGACCAGATCGCATGTTTATTCATTTGTTCATTTATTTTCTCACTGTTTATCATTTTGAATAAATTATTCGAAATTCATATTTTTCTGAAAAGTTCTTGAAATTATTCTTTAGAATATGAAAAAAAATACAAATTTGCCATCAGGCACCATTTTTGTGAAGGAAGTGTAATTGCACTATCGAATTAAATCTTCCGTCATATCAGGGTGTTGAACCTCAGCACGCAAAAAGTCCCCATGATGAATCGATTCGCCCATGGAACTGTGTTTTACGTTTCAAATATCAATTGATTATACCTACATAAATCACTTTGTATCTTGGCTATGAAGTTGATAAGTCCTATCATATATACCTAGGTTTTTTGGAGTAGTCTAGAATAGCTCTACCTCAGGTTAACGTTTGTACATTTACCAATGAAACACCCTGTACATGCTGCGTATGTGTTATTCATACAAGCTTTTCAAACAATAAATTGTTTTGTTGTATGTATATTATTATTGAAAACTGACTTCATTAATGAGGCTCAGAAACATTTTCTTAAATTGCGAAGGTGGCATGATACCAAACAAAATACTGCTGAAGCCAGGCGATGCCACCTCCGACAGCGAATCATTTAAAACCTATCTAAGTACATCATTTTTCATTATTTTCTGAAAATATAAAATAAATAATACACATTTATTGATAAATTTCACCTGTAGTTTCTCATGAAAATATCCCAATTATTTTTAGAATTAAATCAAGAAAATATCGCGCCTACTGTCCGTAAACAAAATTCATATATAATATGAGAAATTATAAAGGAGTCAGGAGCTTTTGAGCGCCTGTTCATCAACCTTGTAGGTAGATTCGCATTTTCCAGTTTTAGAAACCATTTGGAAATATTTTGACAGCTGTCAACAAAATTTCAAACTAAGGCGAAACTTCAGACTTCACGTCAGTGCGTTAGGTGAACAATTTTTTTTTCGATAATTCTCTAGAATTTTCTACGGTTTCTATGGTCTTGGTACCTAACCTCCTTGAAGCCCTCTCAGATACTGGAGTTCATTGGAGCTCTGGAGCTGGAGGGCGAGCTGTAGGTAGCGCATTTGCGAATACGGCTCTGATTGGGGGCACAATAGACCTTGAGGTCGCAGTGGAACGTAACCCCTTCCTAACTATAAACTATGGTCTTGGTAATGCGCTCTGGACAAAATTCCGCACATAGTTTGAATACATTCCAAGCCAATCCAATCAGTAGTTTCGAAATTACCAGGGAAAAAATATTTTGAAGGGCCATATTTACGGAACCCCTAGTCTGATTTCACTCATTGATGAACGAGATTACGGCATCCGAGATTCGAACCTACTTACCCTGAAAAGTTCAAAGTTTCTAGGTTTGTCCGTTCGAGAGTTATCGTGTATACGGACAGACAGATTCGAATTTTTCGACGGATTCGTCATCAGTGAGTCGAACCTTGTCGATTGAGACCATTTTCGGCTCAAAATTCGAAAAATACAGACATAATGTGACGAAATGATATAGCTTTCGTGTGAGTAGAACGAGCGCTAAAAAAATACTGGAATATGAGATACCCTAAATAATTCAACGCCAGATGTTGAATAATTCAACATCTGGATCACAGCTCTAAACTCGTCTCCAAATTGCCTGATCATTTCAAAAACAGGGATCTGTTGTTCTTTCACAATGTTATTGAAGAGGTCCCCACAGGCCACAATACGGGTGCGAAATGTAGGGCAAGGGATCTGTGAATACATGGGTTGGGTATCTTCCCAAAATACTTCAATCAACGATGATATGTTTTCGACTCGCAATTATGATTACTTTTCTTGAAATTTCTAAAAAACACCAAAAAAACGATGTTTTTTTGTTTTTTGCTTTTAAAATCTGAAGCAATGAGATGCTGAAACTTTCAACAACAGAATTGTAGAGAATGAAAAGACAAAGAAAATGAGTGTTAGTAAACTGCAACACCATCGGTGCAACCGTAAAAATCAGCGTTTTTTAAAAAATTCATAACTCGGCCGTTTTGTACCGCTGGTTTTCTGGATGAAAGTAGTGGTTATTAGACACTTTGAAAGTGCACAAACCGGATTTATAGTTTTTGCGTATTTGTGGTTTGAATTATTTTAGGCACTTTTTTGCGGAAGGGCTGGATGCGTCGGAAGTTGTCCGATTTCGATTTACAAAACGGATTTTGAAAGTAGAAGTATAGTACCATAAAACTGCATATGTTGAAAAACACGTGAAAACATGACCAAAAACGGCCCAGCGCTCTATCGTAGACGAATAATGGGCCGACGCAGGGAGGTGCGTATTATAATAAAAGCGCGCTGCGGCCAGGCGCGAATCTTTACATGTATACCACCACTACCCGACCCCAATCGAGCGTTCGGTCGGTTTTGGTCCTGTTTGCACGATTTTTCACATATTTTGCAACATTTTAACGAAAAATCAAGATTGACGTTTTGTAGTACCTACTTTACTTTTACTTTCAAAATCCGTTTTGTAAATTGAAATCGGACAACTTCCGACGCATTCAGCCCTTTCAGAAAAAAGTGCCTCAAATATTTCAAGTCGCAATTATGCGAAAACTATTTATCCGACAACGTCCGGGTTGTATACACTCAAACTTCCTATTAACCACTACTTTCATCCGGAAAACCAGCGCTACGACTCTGAAAATAGCCGAGTTATGAATTTTTTAATGAACGCTGATTTTTAGGGTTTTTCCGGCTTATCTACGTTAATAATGTTGTAGAAAGTGTCAGCATCGCTCCATTGGTTCAGATTTCACAAACTGAAAACACGGATTTCGGAATTACAAGAAAAGTAATTTCGGAATTACAAGAAAAGTAATCATATTTGCGATACGAAAACATATCACTAATCGTAATATTCACTTAACACCCTACGCACCCCCCACTCGCGCTTTTCTTCTGCGATTTTTGTCACGGAAAAATCTCTATTGCCTGGGTCCAATGGTTCCTGAAAAAAATGTATTGAGACCAATATATTTTGATATTTCCTCTTGAATCTGGGATATAACAGAACGTAGCCCTAGGAGTATATTTTTTTGGCATTTTCCTCGAATTTATTGCAAATTTTTCACCATCGGTTAATTCCGCAAGATTCATTCTCCATTTTTATCAATATACCTGTGATGAACTGAGATATTTATAACGATATAACCCATGGTGGAAGGATACATGTATCCTTCACGTGAGGATAGTTATCCCAAGAATCCAACGTTGCCACACGTTATGACAGACGTTTTGGAGCAGAGAATTTGTAATCGTGATGTAGGGAAACAATTATTTTAACTTAACTTAACCTAACCTAACCTAATAATTAATGAGCGAGAGTTAATCAATGATAATTTTTTATGTGATTACAAATTCTCTGCTCCAAAACGTCTGTCCTAACGTGTGGCAACGTTGGATTCTTGGGATAACTATCCTCTCATGTATCCTTCCACCATGGATATAACCTATAAATTTCCCATGACATTACTGACATTGCAGCTGAACCATAGACTAATAATAAAATAGACCAAGCATATTTACAAAATACCGGGAAAGAACATCAAAGTTGTTTATTTGCGCAGTTGCCAAATCTATTTCATGTTCTGGCAGTAACAAGAATGTTTACAGTACAAAGGTTTAGATACTCATGATAAATTTGCTTGAAATGTACTCGAAACATCATAAAATAGTTATATTATTCTGAATTATATTAATTAACTGTTTGTAGTAGAAAAAATTTGACGCAATCAATATCGGTTCTTGCTCATATTTATAAGTAAGGAAGAAGATATACCATACATTATTCACATTCTGGCAACGCCGCGAACGACAAATGTTTACCTTATCGTATCGTCTTAAGTTCATGTTCTTTTCGAGATAATTTCTTTCTGGAGTTGTTTCACAGTGTAAATCATCTTATTATAAATCTAATATAGTATCAAAAATGGGAAGGTTTTGTTACATTTGTAAAATAGATCCTAAGGAGCCTGGAAATGAAATAATATCTTTACATTCGTAAGTATAGGTTATTTGTCTTTTGTTATTATATTCAGTGTCGACTCGTGAGAGATAAAAGAATTTTTATAGGCTTCCTATTAACATCGACCGAAGAAATATTTGGTTTTCTCTACTTGGCTTAGACAAGGATTCAGTGTATCCTAAAAGTGTTTTCATATGTTCGAAGCATTTCAAACCCAGTGACATTATTATTAATAACATTGGCAAGAAACTATTGAAAAGAGATGCTGTTCCAATTCCATGTCATGATGTTTTTGAGCACCAGGAAAGTAAAAGGTAAGAATTTTTACTTGTGTTGGAAGAAGTGTATAATGAGCACACATTTTATTGAATTGGTTTTAGCTCACCTTCTCATAGTGAAAGTACAATTAGTATTGTATCCGTATCATCCGAGGACAGCCCACTAAAGAAGAGACCCAGGACAGAATCATGCACTGAATTCAATATGTATGTTTCGAAACTGAACATTATATGCAAAATAATAAATATCTCTAAATAACATACATTGAATTTTCAGACCATCTACATCCTTTGTCAGTGTTGCATCGTCTTCAACAAGCATAGCATCAGAAATGGCAAATTCATCAACAATTACTCCATCTGAGAGTGAAGAAATTTTAACACAAACAGAAAAAATATCGACAAAAGAGTCGATCAAAAATCAAGCTACTCCAAGAAGACGAAAAAGGTGAGCCGAGTGATGACATTATAGAGTATCCACTTTAAAAAACATTGTTTTCAGAAAAAATTATCTAGGTGATATGGAAGAAGAAGACTTCGGAAGTCCTAAATCAAAGAGGAATTTTCTAATCTTGAGGAGGATGATTTTGACACTTAGAAAGAAAGTTCAAACTCTCCAGTGTCAGCTCTGGAAAGCAAAAAGAAAAATTAACAACTTGAATGATTTGCTGAAATATTCCAAAGAAAATTCCTTCATCACAGAATCATGTGAAAGCGAAATGAGTGATGTGAATGATTAAATTATAAGCTCGAATTGGTTTCTAGCACTTTTCTGTTTATACTTATTATTTAACTATTGCTGATTGACCATTGTATCTTATTTCACTGATTTGACTATTTTATTTACTTTTGCATATTACTTGATGGTTTCCAATGTATCAATTCCTATTGTTTGACATGGGACAAAGCATACTTTCACATTATTAGGAATTGTCGAAGAAAACCTCTGCGTAGGGGATGACAAAACTGCTTCTTTTTGTTTTGTATATCTAAGGCCTTGAAACTGATTAATCAAATTGGTTACTGCTGCTTCAGAACCACTAAACTATTATCTGTTCATATCAATTATTATTCATTTGTATAATGAAAGAAACCATCATGCTGTCCGAGTTTAATTGTATCCTGATCTTGTTACAGAGTAAGTAAATTTTTTATGAGCTTGAAAGCAAATAAAAAATATTTATTTACTTCCAAATATTCCATCTCTATTGGGAAAAATAATTAATTTTTATTCCTCAATGTAATTCTCAAGTTGCTTCTCCAACCAGTTTTCTCATTTCTGTTCATATTTTCATACCAGTCATTCAAGTAAAGAACAGAAGTATTGGGGACAAAATTTCCTCAAAAAATCCCCTTACGAGACGCTTATGTGTATCAAAACAAGGAAGTGGCCATTTTTCGTTCCCTCTCTCTCGTTTTTATAGTTCCCTCTTTTTAGTCTTTTTGAGCGCTCGTACTACTTACACGAGGGCTATATCATTTCGTCACGATGTCGGTATTTTTCGAATTTTGAGCCGAAAATGTTCTCAATCGACTATGTTCGACTTACTGATGACGCATCCGTCGGAAAATTCGAGTCTGTCCATCCGTCCGTCCGTAAGCACGATAACTCTCGAACGGAGCAACCTAGTTATTTGAAATTTTCAGTGTGGGTTCAGTTCCCGAATGCCTCGGTAAAGTTCGTTAATGGGCCAAATTCCACCAGGGGTTCCGTAAATATGGCCGTTCAAAGTTTTGTTCCCCTGATTACTTGAAAACTACAGATTTGATCGAGATGAAATTTTGCACTCAAATGGAGAATGGGGCGTTCAAGCTACATGTGGAATTTTGTCCAGATCGCATGACCAGAACCATAGAAACCATAGAAAATTGTAACTTTTGAACGGAAGCCCCTAGGGACTTGAAATTTTCAGGATAGGTGTGGATCACGAATGTCGTGATCACGTTCATCTATGAGCAAAATAATACTAGGGGTTCCGTAAATATGGTCGTTTGAAATTCTTGATAATTTCAAAATTACAGATTCGATCGTGACGAAATTTTGTATACTAATGGATAATGATATATTCAAGCTACATTTCTCCAGATCACATGACCAGAACCATAGAAACCATAGAAAATCATAACTTTCGAACGGAAAGGCCTAGGGACTTGAAATTTTCAGAATAGGTGTGGATCTGAAATATCGCGTTCACGTTTCACAACGAGCAGAATTATACTAGGGGTTCCGTAAAAACGGTCGTTTGAAATTTTGTTTTCTCGATAATTTCGAAACTACGGATTCGATCGAGATGAAATTTTGTATTTTAATCAAGAATGATATATTTAAGCAATATTTTGTCCACATCGCATGACCAGAACCATAGAAACCATAAAAAATTGTAACTTTCGAACGGAAAGGCCTAGGAACTTGAAATTCTCAAGGTGGGTTTGGATCGCGAATATCGCGGTCACGTTCATCATTGAGCAAAATTAGACTAGGGGTTCCGTAAATATGGCCGTTCAAAATATTTTTTTCCTGATAGTTTCGAAACTACTGATCGGATTGGAATGAAATTTTGTCCAGATCGCATCACCAAGACTATAGATACCGTAGAAAATTCTAGCGAATTATCGAAATAAAATTGATCAGCTGAAGCACTGACAGGAAGTCTGGAGTTTCGCCTAAGTTTCAGAATTTTTTTGACAGCTGTCGAAAATTCCTTCAATTGATTTCCAAAACTGGAAAATGCGAATCCACCTACACGGTGCTTGTACGAGCGCTCAAAAGCTCCTGCCTTCACGGCAGTGCTTTTCGTAATTTTTCTATATGTTCTTTCCCAAAACAAATCCATTTATGAATGACATGCTTGGTCTATTTTATTATTAGTCTATGAGCTGAACCAAGCTTAAGCGCTCGATTTCGGTCTTTCTACTTGAGGCCCTTGAGGGTCGGTTTGAGTGAAGCTCACTCAGACTTGAAGTTCAAGCCTTGAACTTACGGTAACCGTAACAGTGATTTGAATAATTCGATCACCCCAGTGAACGGTGATTGAATCACTGACAGTGAAATGGCTCATCTCTAATTCAAGGGGATCTGATAATCTGATCAATGTTGAATATTTTTAATAATAAATAAGTTTGTGTTGTCTTTGTCATGTATTTCCTAGATGATACGCAAATCCGCTGTTGTCTGATACGAATTTTATTTATAGTTGAATATATGTGAGAAGGAGTTGAAACTATGAACATCATTATTTCGTTCTTATCAACTAACTTGAGTGCAATCATTAGGAATTAGCTATACAATCCTGAAACCGAGTTCTTTGTTATTTTCCAGAACGTAGGTAGATATTATTTTGAAAATTCCTTTGAAATTCAATAACTTGATGAAATATATATAGAAATATGAGTGGAATGTGAAAACTAATTCAAATGATTTTTTTTTTACTTGAATTAAAAGATATATACCTATATTATTATATAATGATCTCGGCAAGTTTCTCTCACATTTTCATTAAGTTTATTTTCAGGTACATTAGTTAAATTTGCTAGAAATGGAAGGCTTCAAAGAGTCCAAAGTTAGAAATTTCGGAACATTTATAGAGTTACCAGTTTTCTTCATTCTATTCAGTATCGTTTTACAGGGTTGGTATAGTAATCCTTCATTAAGCATTCTTTTCACATATCGAGAGCTGAAAGGCAGGACCTTGTAACCAGCAAAATTTGCGACTTTGAGATTTAAGTATTTAGTACGAGTTCTGCCATCTATAATATTATATTCAAAGGAAACATAAAATCCCTTACATAAACATAAGTAAGAAAAAAATTACTTATTTATTTGGTCTTTTGATAACAATAAGTTTTTATGCTCTCCTGTAGGATTCGTAGTCCGGAAGTTACGAGGTCCTGCCTTTCAGCCCCCAATCTCTCTCTCTCTATCTCTGTTTATGTATTTATATGTTTTATGTAAATATAGAGCAGTATTTGAGCAAGCTCCTGAATGTTTTGTTATATTGAAACATTGGATACGGCCATATTTCATTGATTGAATGTACTATATAATAATACAAGAGATTCTCTTATTGATTCATATGAAAATTCTGTGAAGGTTTGGTTTAGTAATTTACCGATGTTCAATAATTATTCAAAGCATAGCAATGACATATTTAAATTATATTATTATAATTATTGAATTTTTTGCACATGTATGTGCATAAAAATGTTCAAAAGGATGGATACATTTGGTTTGACAGAAATGTTAAGAGTAATTCTATGAATACAATCCTCAGTAATACATTCTAATGACTCAGTGGAATCACAGAAAAAACATACTACAATAATGTTGTAATGAAATTGTTGTTTGGTGTATTATTCTTATATTTCTATTTATCGGTAACTTGAATTTCATGGAAAATATTTTCACGTGGATCGAGTATTGGTTTTATTTCTCCATCAAAGATCACTTCTAACTTGTGAATAATGGGAGATTTTTGTTTTTAGGACCGGTATTCACTAATTTAATTATTTTCCGAACATGCTACGTGAACCTTGAATATAATGTATCAGAATGTGCATTACTTGGATCGGACAACAAAGACAATTACACTCAAAAATTGGAAAGTATAGTTCAACCTTATGCAAATGTTATATCGATGGTGGTGGGGATGCCATCTGGAATTATTTCTGTCATTTTAGCTCTATTCATTGGACCATGGTCAGATAAATATGGTAGAAAACCGATTATAGTATTAACAACTGCAGGTGTGTCCAAGACTCCACATATTATTCTTATATTTTTTTTCCTTATTCAATTGTTGCAACTCATTTTTATATTTTTAGGGCATGTTATATCCCTCGGTATGATAACGGTGTTCTGTCTTTTCAAAAATTTATCTTCTTGGTATTTGACACTGACCACAATTCCTATTATTCTTTCTGGAGGTTTTGCAGCCGCACTAACGGTTTTATTGAGTTATGTGACTGATATCACTGATGAAAACAGTAGAGGTTTAAGGTTGGTATTTATCATTGGCTAACATTTTCATCAATTGCAATATTTCATTCTACAAAAATTAAGAAAAAAATTCATTAACCATTGCCCATCATGAATTTACCTTTATGTCTTTACTTCTTGCTACTTTTCAGAATGGGCATATTTGAAGTGGTGATATCTATAGGCATGCTCGTAGGAATGATTTCTAGTTCATATATATTTAATGCAGTAGATTATGTAGGAGTTTTTGTGATAGCTACTGGATCTTACATTATATCATTATTATACTCTATATTGGTTCTAGAGGAATCTCTTCCCAATGTGCAGACCGAGGTTGGTATAAAGATTTTTCTGCCAAGCATATATGGCATATTGAATGATCATCACCTTATTTCATTGCTGAAAAAGTTTTTTTTTTCTGATATGAGTGTGTATGTGTAGCAATTTCGCACAAGTGTTATTAGACAAAGAAGTTCAGAAAACCACCCAATGACTATATTGAACTTTTCAGATAAAATGTAAACTTGAACCAATATCGCTTAGTTTGAAATTTATTTCTCATTTCTGCTGTCATATTATTTAAGGCTGACAACTATGGAAATTTCCAAGCTTCCATATCCTATGAAATGTTGAAGTTACAATTAGAATTAATGAGATGAATGAATTATTTGATTTATGGATATTTATGAAATATTGGAACTGCAATTTGGAATGAAAGGAATGCACGAAACAAAGAGGAACAAACTCGAGCTTGATTGCTTCAGTTGAGTCACACTCTACACATAGAAACAAGTGTTTCTGTTGACCCCTCTCTAACCTCAAATTGCTCAGAGTTCGCTAACAACTAATTTTCTTTACTGGTATTAATATCACGAAAAAAGATTATACTCACATAAAAACTTTGCTTTTTACTACAACTAACAGAAAAATTGACACAGGAACCTATGTTTTTCCACACCTAGCAAGGTTAATTAATTCCGTACCAAAAACTCACCGAATGAAGGTTCGTCTAGTTCGTTGGTTACACCTTTGGAAATCGCTTGTCGTTCTTTGTCCCCTCATAAATAATATGGTATTAAAGTAGGGGATTATAACAAAACTTTCTTACTTCTTGTTTCTATCCACCACACAGTTTCTATCCACCCCATTTTACCGGTAATTCCTATGTCCACACTCCACAGACTCTAGAGTTTATAGTAATAAACAGCTCATTTTGAATGCTCTATTCATATAATAGGATATCCCCCAAAAAATGTTTTATTTTATTTTTCTTATTTCAGGGAAAATTCAGATCATTATTTGGTTTCAAGGAAATAAAAGAGATGGCTTGCACTACCTTCAAGAAAAGACCAAATCATAAGCGCCTTCTCATCATACTATGCCTGACAATAACGTCCCTCTTCATATTCGCGGTTATGTCGGAAGGGGGTTCATTATATTTATATCTACGGCTGAAGTTTGGATGGACTCTGAAACAATATACATTTTTCACTAGTGCCAGAGATGTAGCTTCCATCTGTGGAACCATTTTTGGCGTTTATGTGCTTCATAAGAAACTCGAAGTGGACGAGACCATTTTGATCTTGATTGGTTTGATCTCTTGTTTGGATGGATCCCTGGTGCAGGGTTTAGCTAGTACAAATGTGCATATCTACTTCGGTAAGAATTTTTGTATAGCATATAGTAATGGTGAATTCGCCATGTTCAGCGCAAAAATTCGCGAATTTGAAGTCGTAAATTTTTGGTATATCATTTTCAATTATAAATATTTGGAATCATCATGCATATCCGGCGGGAGGTTTCCACAGCTCCTTGTGTCACTCCTTGGTCCCCAATCGAGAACCTTTTTCGCTCGTCTATCATCTCGCAATCGCGCCAAATGTTCCGTCTATCCCCATTTAAGATTCGCAATGTGCTCAATAATATCATCTACCCGTGACATTCTACGTATTTCTACATTTATTACTCTCAGCGTAAGGTCAAGCATTGCAATTTTTAACTTTTCTGCTGATTTTCTGTTGAGAGTAAGAGTTACGGCCTCATATGTGAGAACTGGCAAGACAAATTAGTCAAAAGATCGTCTTCCCCTGCTTATGGACTTGTCAGATTGTGCTTATTCCAACCGGTTGTTCTAAGCAATCATAATTATTGTGATACCGCATAAAAATGTCGAGGGGCACTGCTGATCACGGATGATTCTCGGTATTTTTTCAAAATTTTCTAGTGACGGACAGCTACTTTCTCACCTAGGTTTATATAAAATTTAGGGAACATACCATTTCTTGGATCTCATACATGTGCTGAATATCCTTCACTATCATGTCACACAGTTCCTACGAACGAGAAGTACCTAGTATTCCCATTCATCAAGAGGAAAAGTTACAGTCGTCAGGCTCCACTGAAAATCTATTAATATCTTTGTTATCGACCAGTGTCCACTTCATTGTAAGCCCTCGCTTTTATTCAGGCGCCAAATAAAAATTGGTATCTACCTTACCGCCAGTGGCGGCTCGTCAGGGACGGCAGGGTCGGCACTGCCGACCCTAAAAATCTCGATCAGCAAAAATGCAAATTTTCACTTCTGTCAAATAACCGCTATATACATGACTCCCAATAGTCCCAATCCTTTTTATAAAAATTAAAAAAAATCAGGTACGTGATACCTGTGCAACTTCTTGAAAATATTACGCTCTTCCAAGTCCAATCCCGCATCGTATACTCGGTCCGTAGACAAAATAGGCCCATCTCGAATACACGAAGAACGTCGTTCGATGAGGTACATCTTTGCTCATATTGCCGACCCTATCTAGATATCTTTCGACGAAGCGTTAATAATAATGAATCGAATTAGTTCAAAGTTGAATTATTCCTGTTGGAATTTTATTCAGAAAATGATGAATATTAAGGTTTATTTTTATCGAATATCCGATATTTTCTGTTTCACATAACAAATGACATAATAATTACAAGAGATTATTGTTGCTTAAAATGAATATTTGTCGTATTCAATATTTTTCATAGACGTGCATGCTGCACATATATGTAATACTTATGAATTTCCGACAAGTTTCAAACATTTTTTGAAGGAAAAAAAATGTTGAGCGACCAAAATTAAACTCATATTGTTGGCCCTATATATCCTGGGTACGGCAATCGTCAATTTGCCGACCCGGTACCGCTGTATCTCGATTCACGAGGATTGTTCGGAAAACCTCGTTCTGCTTTCTATCGTTTACGGCTCGAGAGCCGAGTTTCGAAATTTGTGTTTTTTTCTCGCCCTTAAATGAGTCGCAATATTTTTTGTTATTGTTAAACCGTTAAGTTTTTCCGTTTGTTTGGCTCATAAAGGGTAAGTGATTTTTACGTGAGCAAAATGGCCATAAATCCGGTTAGAGAATATATTGCTTCTTGTGAAACTCCGACAAAGTGAAATTTTTGATTGATGCGATTGAAAATTTATCATACGAGAATAGGCTACTTTTGAAAAACATGCCATTTTTTACACCATTATACCTATATATGTATATATTTTTTTATGTGTGTGTTCGGATAGGCTTCCGCGGTTTATATATATGTATATATATATCTGCCGACCCACGATAAATGTTCACCAGCCGCCACTGCTTACCTCCCTAGATGTTTGAAATAACTATTTCGTCAAATTTGCAGTTTTTTGTATAAAATTAATAACTTTACAATTTTGCAGATAATAAATTAATGTCATAAACCATAATTTTTTCTAGGTGGTTGTGTCAGATTTTTGACTGGAAATGTGAGTCCTATGCTACGTTCCTTAATATCAAAAATAGCTGATGCAGGAGAAGTGGGCAAAATCTTTTCCATTTTGGTTATGTTTGAAAACATTTTGCAAATGCTAGGTTCTCCGCTTTACACCTACATTTATAATATTACCTTGAATACACATCCTGAATTCTTCAATTTCATAACCGCAGCAATTTTGAGTGTGACTGTCATATTAACAACGTGAGTAGAGATTATTTCTTTATGCCCAATTGAAATCTCAATATCGATTATTTCGAATAACTCGATGTTCTATCGATTCTGAAAATAGTCCTGAATGTTTCAGAGTTGTGGCCGTGATTCATCTCCGATCGCCAGCAGAACCAAGGTTCACCATTTTATGTGAAGATCCTGCTGATACCAGTGATATTATGAATGAAACATGACAGAAAAAATCATTGTGAACCTGAATTTCATGGTTCAGTTAAACATAAGTACCTGCGAAAATTTACGAAACTTATTTGCGCGCTTGTTTCTATTAACGTTTTTTGAGCGCTCGTACAACTTACACGAGGGCTATATCATTTCGTCACGATGTCTGTATTTTTCGAATTTTGAGCCGAAAATGGTCTCAATCGACTATGTTCGACTCACTGATGACGAATCCGTCGAAAAATTCGAGTCTGTCCGTCCGGCCGGCCGGCTGGCCGGCCGTATACACGATAACTCTCGAACGGAATGTCCTAGAAACTTGAAATTTTCAGGGTAGGTTCGAATCTCAAATGCCGCGGTTAAGTTCGTTATTGAGCAAAATTCGCCAAGGGGTTCCGTAAATATGGCCGCTCGAAATTTTGTTTTTCTGATTACTCCGAAACTACTGATTCGATCGAGGTGGATCAGATGGATAATTACGTACTCAAGCTACATGCAGAATTTTGTCCAGCTCGCATGACCAGAACCATAGAAACCATAGAAAATTATAACTTTGTAATGGAAAGGCCTAGAGACTTGAAATTTTCAGGATAGGTGTGGATCGTAAATGTAGCGTTCACGTGTATCAATGAGCAAAATAAGACTAGGGGTTCCGTAAATATGGCCGTTTGAAATTCAGTTTTCTTGATCATTTCAAAAGTATGGATTCGATCTCGACGAAATTTTGAATTTAGATTGAGAATTATATATTCGAGCTACACTTCTTCCAGATCGTATGATCAGAATCATAGAAACCATAGAAAATCATAACTTTCGAACAAAAAGGCCTAGTGACTTGAAATTTTCAGGATAGGTTCGGATCGCGAATTTCGCGATCCTCTTTATCAATGAGCCAAATTAGACTAGGGGTTCCGTAAATATTGCCGTTCAATCTATATTTTTTCTGATAATTTCGAAAATACTTATTGGATTGAAATGAAATTTCGCACATATATGAAGAATAATGTATAATTTTGTCCAGATTGCATTACCAAGACCATAGATACCGTAGAAAATTCTAGCGAATTATCGAAAAAATGGACCCAAAGCACTGACGTGAAGTCTGGATTTTCGCGTTGGTTTGAAATTTTCTTTGACAGCTGTCAAAATCTTTCCAATTGGTTTGTAAAAATGGAGAATGCGAATCTACCTACAAGGTGCATGTACGAGCGCTCAAAAGCTCCTGCCTTCACGGCAGTGCTTTTCGAAATTTTTAATGTAGGTATTATGACTGTGATATTGAAAGGATTTTGTGAGCGATAATGAGGAAATTTTATTGAATTTGATATTATACCCAGTAAAAAAGATATTTTTATATACCTACTTAAGAATCAATACTCTTCGAATGTAACCTTCTTTCAATGAATAAAACATTGAAAGAAATTGTCCAGTGTCTACTCATTTGGAATAACCTATCATAGTTTTTTGTCTTTTCATAATTATTTTTTTTTGTTTTGATAAGCTATGTCTAAAAATAGACAAAACCGAGGAAAGCAGGTAAGAAGTTATAATGAATTAGTACGAGAGCTAGCAACTTCAGGAAAACAAGAATTTCAGGTAGGCCAGATTTTAAATAATATGCTATCTCTCTCACTCTACGGACGTCATACGGGCTACCTTCTACCTTGCTGGCGGTAGTGGTGTCGTTCATCAGTGCGCATCGTACCTGTACAGGTAAAATATCAATTTTTCAAATAATTTTAAGAAGATTTTTTCTTATTATTATTGTTATTGAACTTTTTGCAACATGAATCTATTATACCAGATATTTTTATTGTTGTTTAAACTGTGCCAAACACCAATTTTGAATTGAAGAAAAAATATTTTAGTATGGCTGAAATTTCAAATGATGCTATTTAAGTATCCAAAAACCCATAATTAATTTGCCAAACAATAATTCGATTGTTAAACCTTCAGCCAGACCGATTTGAAAGTGAAAGTTGAGTGGTATCATTTTGCTTGGACTAGAAGTGGAATAAAGTACAGAGAAAGGATCAACGATTGAATTAATTTGGAGATAAATTAGGAATCAAAATAATAACTTATTGTTGTACGACATGAATGTAATGATCAATCTTAAGTATGAATTAATTTTTCCTTTAATAATAATTTCGGCAACTAATGATGGTAATTGCTCTCCAACAAACCAGATAAATCATATTTATCGTCATTTATGGTCCAGCCGGAAGCTTGAGGTGATAGAGATGTTGGGTGTTAAATGGATGTTAAATGATCATTTCTCCAAAACTTTGTGACTTAACGAACTCGTAGTAGATAAGTATAATTTAGCTCTACATGGTGGTAGGTATGATGGGTCAAAATTACGAAATTTTTTTTCAAAATTATAATCTGACTTTTTAGAGTGGTAAGTGTTTGAAAACAGATGAAACCGAACTTCATTGACGTTCCAAGAATCGCGAAATCTGTAAATATGACAAATTAACGTTTCCAAGGTCTTGAATATCTTATCCAGCAATTCTTCATCATCTGTTATAATATTTTGACACACTGACTTGTACTAGGTATTCTGATTGCTCCAACAGTTTGAAAGATCGAAGTTTACCTTTCCGGAAAAAAGCTGGTGTGTAGTCACATCCTGTGGGGGCACAAGGGCGGTCCTAGGCTGGGGTAATTGAATGAACAATTCAAAAAATTTTTTCCGGGATAGTGCAACAAAAATTGATATTTAACCTGTACGCTACTGCCAGTCAGGTAGCCCGTGTACGACGTCCGGGAGAGTGAGAGAGATAGCATATTAGACCAGGCAATAGAGATTTTTTCGTGACAAAAATAGTAGAAGAAAACCGCGAGTGGGGAGTTACGTGGGGTGGTCCGTGGATGTTCAGTGATATGTTTTCGACTCGCAAATATCATTACTTTTCTTGTAATTGCGAAGAAACACCAAAAAAAACGATGTTTTTTTAGTTTTTTGCTTGTAAAATCTGAACCAATGGAGCGGTGCTAATACTTCCAACAGACGAATTGTAGAGAATTAAAAGATGAAAAAAAAAAGTGCTAGTGCAACTCAATCGGGTCATTATTACCGGAGGAAAGCCGGAAAAACCGTGAAAAACAGCGTTTTTTCAAATCCTCATAACTCGGCCAATTTCGAAGTTGTAGCGCTGGCTTTCCAAATGAAAGTAGTGGTCAATAGATACTTTGAGTGTGCATAACCCGGACGTTGTCCGATAAATAGTTTTTGCGTAATTGCGATTTGAATTATTCAAGGCACTATTTTCCGGAAGAGCTGGATGCGTCGGAAGTAGTCCGATTTCAATTTGCAAAACGGATTTTGAAAGAAGAAGTATAGTACTACAAAAAAGCAATCTTGATTTTTCGTTAAAATGCTTCAAAATAGGTGAAAAAAGCATGCAAACATGACCAAAATAAGCCGAATGCTCGATTGCAGTCAAGTAGTGGGGGTATATACGTAAATATTCGCGCCAGGCCTCAGCGCGATTTTGATTCCCCGCGTCTGCCGGCTACCCCCACTATCCGACCCAGATGGGGCACTGAGCCGGTTTTGGTCATATTTCCACGTAGTTTTCACCTATTTTGCAACATTTCAACGAAAAATAAAGTTTGCCGTTTTGTAGTACTATACTTCTTCTTTCAAAATCCGTTTTGTAAATTGAAATCGGACTACTTCCGACGCATCCAGCTCTTCCGGAAAATATTGCCTTAAATAATTCAAATCGCAATTACGCAAAAACTATTAATCGGACAACGTCTGGGTTATGCACACTTAGAGTATCTATTAACCACTACTCTCATTTGGAAAGCCAGCGCTACAACTTAGAAATTAGCCGAGTTATGAGGATCTGAAAAAACGCTGATTTTCACGGTTTTTCCGGCTTTCCTCCGGTAATGATGACCCGATTGAGTTGCACTAGCACTCATTTTTTTCATCTTTTCATTCTCTACAATTCGTCTGTTGGAAGTATTAGCACCGCTCCATTGGTTCAGATTTTACAAGCAAAAAACTAAAAAAACATCGTTTTTTTTGGTGTTTCTTCGCAATTACAAGAAAAGTAATGATATTTGCGAGTCGAAAACATATCACTGAACATCCACGGACCACCCCACGTAACTCCCCACTCGCGGTTTTCTTCTACTATTTTTGTCACAGAATGACCCTTTTTCTGCTCTATTGCCTGGTCTATATCTAAAAACTGGCCTACCTGAAGTGAAATTCTCTCTCAAAAACGATCTCTTTTAGACTAAATGTTGAATATTGATCACAAACTAATTCACACTATTTAAGTGGAAGATTACAGGGGTGTCTTCAATCTTTTGGAGGCCCTGCGCGCTTCAGGATAATTGGGCCTCTATGACTTTGATATGATGGAGGACATTATTCCTGTTATTCATTTTTTTTATAGTTGGTGTAGCAAATCTGTATGTACTCTACCAACTACATACTTTACTTTTGCTAGATAAGATATATCATAACTGTTCCGGACCATTTTCATGTTTTGATGTAAAAGTTAAAAGTTGCTTTTAATAATAGCATTTTTGAATTTGGACAACAAAATCATCGACCCCGAGAATGGTCTCGAAAAGTTTGGACACACAGATGGAGAATTCGTGGTTAAATCCAATTTTGTCTTTCCAGCCGTAAACACGATAACTTTCGAAAGAAGAGGCCTAGAGTTTTGAAATTTTCAGGACACTTCGAGGTCTAAATGCGCCGGTTTAGTTCGTTAATGGGCGAAAGCTTGAATATATCATTCTCCATTGAAATACGAAATTTTGTCCCGATCGAATCCGTAGTTTCGAAATTATCAAGAAAACTAAATTTCAAACGACCGGATTTACAGAACCCCTAGTATAATTCTGTTCATCGATAAACGTCATCAGGATCCATTCGAGATCCACACCTATTCTGAACATTTCAAGTCCCTAGGCGTTTCTGTTCAAAAGTTACAATTCACTATGGTTTCTATGGTTCTGGTTATGCGATCTGGACAAAATTCCACATGTCGCTTGAACATTTTCCATTTGAGTGCAAAATTTCACCTCGATCAAATCTGTAGTTTCGAAGTAATCAGGACAACAAAATTTTGAACGGCTATATTGACGGAACCCCTAGTGGAATTCTGTCCATTACGAATTCAACCGAGGCGTTTCGGATCTGAACCTACAATGAAAATTTCAAGTCTCTAGGTTGTTCACTTCGAGAGTAATCGTGCTTACGGACGATCGTTCTACTTACACGGGGGCTATATCATTTCGTCACGATGTCCGTATTTTCCGAATTATGAGCCGAAAATGGTTTTAATGGACAAGATTCGACTCACTGATGACGAATCCATCGAAAAATTCTGCCCGTCCGTCCGGCCGTAACACGATATCTTTCGAACGGAACGACCTAGAGACTTGAAATTTTCAGTGTGGGTTAAGTTCCGTAATGCCAAAATGGGCAGAATTCCATCAGGGGTACCGTAAATATGGCCGTTCGAAATTTTGTTCTCTCGATTACTTCGAAACTACTGATTAGATCGAGATGAAATTCTGCACTCAGACGGACGCGACATTCGAGATCCAAACCTACCTTGAAAATTTGAAGTCCCTAGGCCTTTCCGTTCGAAAGTTGAAATTTTCTATGGTTCTTGTCATCTCCATCTGAGCGCAAAATTTCATCTTCATCGATTCAGTAGTTTCGAAGTGATCAGGAGAACAAAATTTTGAACGGCCATATTTACGGAACCTCTGGTCGAATTATGCCCAATAACGAATTTAACCGCGGCATCCGAGATTAGAACCTATCCTGAAAATTTCAAGTTTTTGGTCGTTTCGTTCGAAAGTTAGCGTGTATACGACCGGATGGACAGACTCGAATTTCTCGACGGATTCGTCATCAGTGAGTCGAACTTTCTCGGTTGAGACCATTTTCGGCTAAAAATTCGAAAAATACAGAAATCGTGACAAAATGATACAACCCTCGTGTAAGTAGAAAGAGCGCTCAAAAAGGAAAGCACTTTTCCAAATGGATTCGGAAAAAACCCCTGCACGCATATGCGCGCGGAAGAGGAATAGTCAGGGATTTTTCCGCTCGAAAATATTGAAGAGTAGCTTCAGTCATAAAATTTTGACATCTATCTATGAGTCACCGGAAATGCCGGCGCAGTAGCTTCGCGGGTTAACTTCGCCGTTGCGTCCCGCTGACGTCATATAGTGGAAGTGCTTGCTTCCCATCTAGGTACATAAATAAATAAATCTACCTTCTTTCATCTATGCCCATCTACTGCTACGTATATTTGTATTCGATTATCGTCTTGTGCTCATGCGCTGGTAGTTGCGATCGCTGCTGATTTGAATCATTTTAGGCCGTCGAGTAGAGAGGGAAGCCGTCCGAGGCGGGGAATTGGCGATTCGGGCATGTGGACGCTTACCATTAGGCTCCTATTCTCGTAACGAAAAGAATACGAAAAATTATAATAAGCACTGACATGTATTCTTTTGAGCGCTCTTTCATCCACCTTCTAATGAAAAATTTTTTGACAGCTGTCAGAAGAATGACAGCAGCTCTTTGTCAATTATGCCAAATCAGCTGTTACAGGAATACATGGATTTTTTTCGATAACTCGCTAGAATCTTCTAAGGTTTCTATGTGCGACATTTCATCCCGATCGAATCAGTTGTTTCGAAATTATCAGGAAAAAAAAATTTCAAACGGCCATATTTACGGAAACCCTAGTCTTATTTTGCTCATTGATAAACATGACTTCGACATTCGAGATCCAAACCTACCCTAAAACTTTCAAGTCTTTAGGTCTTTCTGTTGGAAAGTTATAATATTCTATGGTTTCTATGGTTTTGGTCAAGCGATCTGTACAAAATTTCCCATGTAGCTTCCCCATCGAAGCGCAAAATTTCAACTCGAATTGGTTGTTTCGGAGTATCCAGGTGAATAAAATTCCGAATGGTCATATTTACGGAACCCCTGGTGAAATTTTGCCCAATAACGAACCGCCGCAAACCCCAATATTTGAACCTACCCTGAAAATTTCAAGTTTCTAGGTCGTTTCGTTCAAGAGTTATCGTGTATTCGGGCGGACTGCTGGACCAGATGAAGAATAATTAATTTAAAATACGTGCAAAATTTGGTCCAGATCGGATCACCAAGACCATAGAAACCGTAGAAGATTCTAGCGAATTATCGAGAATGAAAAATCCTTTTATTCTTGTAACAGCTAATTCGGCATAATTGACGAAGAGCTGTTGTCATTCTTTTGACAGCTGTCAAAAATTTTTTCAATAGAAGGTGGATGAACAAGCGCTCAAAAGCTCCCGACTACACGTCAGTGCTTTGCCAGCCCTTTAAAAATGTGGGGGAACTGATTGCCGCACCCTGTAGATATAAGAAACAATGTGATAAAATCTTATCACAGCAGATAACATGACAGGTATAATTGGAAATATCGAAGGATAGGATAACTCTCAATGAATTTTCATCACCATATCGAGTTCAACTGATCGTTTTTGAGAAAACGGTTTATCAACCATGTCTCTGTTGGAAAATGTGTTATTTCTTACTATAATTGTGAGCATTATTAAAGCAGACGATTCTTCCATCACGTGTACAGAAAGTTATTGCAATGTGAGTGAGATAATCATACGCTTGGGTAATATACATGGTGGTGCAACGAAAGCTGCACAAATGGAGGTTTCGTAGATAATATCGTAAATATAATTTGCAGGGCAATATTTTTAAGTCCCATTTTTGCACGTTTGTTTCTATGAAGAAAAGCGTCATCCTTTAGCACAAATAATGTCTGTAATTTTCGAATTTGAGCCGAGAATGGTCTGGTTGGACTCACCGATGACGAATTCGAGATCAAATTCAATTCTGTCCGCCCGTCTGGCCTCAAACATTATAACTCTCCAAAGAAGAGGTCTAGAGTTTCGGAAAATAGTTTTTGTTTTATTTCGTTTGAATTAGAAAATTACGAAAAGCACTGCCGTGAAGGCAGGAGCTTTTGAGCGCTCGTACATTCACCTTGTAGGTAGATTCGCATTATTCAGTTTTAGAAATCAATTGGAAAGATTTTGAAAGCTGTCAAAAAAAATTCAAACTGAGGCGAAAATCCAGAATTGACGTCAGTGCTTTAGGTGACCAATTTTGTTTTCAATAATTCGCTAGAATTTTCTACGGTATCTATTGTCTTTGTAATGCGATCTGGACAAAATTTCTCACGTAGTTTGAATATATCTTTCTCCATCTATGTGCGAAATTTCATTCCAATCCAATAAGTAGTTTCGAAATTATCTGGAAAAAAATAGTTTGAACGGCTATATTTACGGAACCCCTAGTCTAATTTTGCTCATTGATGAACGTGACCGCACAATTCGCGATCCGAACCTATTCTGAAAATTTCAAGTCCCTAGGCCTTTCCGTTCGGAAGTTATGATTTTCTATGGTTTCTATGGTTCTGATCATGCGATCTGGACAAACTGTAGCTCGAATATATCATTCTCAATTCGAATACAAATTTTCGTCACGATCAAATACATAGTTTTAAAATTATCAAGAAAACTGAATATTGAACGACCATATTTACGGAACCCATAGTCTAATTTTGCTCATTGCTGAACGTGACCGCAACATTCGAGAGATCTACACCTATCCTAAAAATTTCAAATCTCTAGGCCTTTCCGTTCGAAAGTTATAATTTTCTATGGTTTCTATGGTTCTGGTCATCCGAGCTGGACAAAATTTTGCATGTAGGTTGAATACGTTATTCTCCATCTGAGTACAAAATTTCACCTCGATCGAATCTATAGTTTCGAAATAAATTCAAGCGGCCATATTTACGGAACCGCTGGGCGAATATTGCCCGATAACGAACTTAACCGCGGCATTCGAGATTTGAACCTACCCTGAAAATTTCAAGTTTCTAGGACATTCCGTTCGAGAGTTATCGTGTATACGGCCGGACGGACAGACTCGAATTTTCCGACGGATTCGTCATCAGTGAGTCGAACATATTCGATTGAGACCATTTTCGGCTCAAAATTCGAAAAATACAGACATCGTGACGAAATGATATAGCTCTCGTGTAAGTCAAAATATTATTCATTGTTAGTACCTACATTTCAACTTTATTATACTTTATAGCACATTGACTTTTTCTGATTGTGATATTTTGGATTTTGGCGAATAAGTAACAGAGTTTATCGAACATTATAATTTTACTCAACTCACATCGGATTATTTTAGCGGTACTGAAGATGCCTACTCTTGTTTAGCCGAAAACGTTATACCTGAACATCAATACCGGTGACCTGAGTAATACGTCCGATGTGTTGAAAAAGAATAAACTGCCATCTTTTTCAAACGAAATAGGTAATAAAAAATTCGAGAAAAGCACGCAAGTTGAAGTCTGAGCTTTTGGGCGCTTGTTTTTGTGTATCAAAACGGCCTTCAATGTTTATTGTCAGTGTGAAAAATACTGTCTCTTTATTTTCATAAACTCAAAGATATGGAATTACAGAATTATTTTGAATATATCAGACAAAACCCCAAAAACTCTCTTTTTTCACAATGAGCTGAATTTTATCCATGCCGTGCTTTAAAGAGGCAGATAATGCAGAAAACTCAAGGCATCTTCAGGTATGAATGATTTAATGAGAAAACTTAGCTACTCAGATCATTTATTGTAAGTAACTTTTGAGCAATATATAATTATTATTCAAATTCAATGTTAGCGTTGGGACAAATCTTTATCCTCAATTTTGGCCCCCACCAAATATTGATACGGGAACCCTCTAAGGCAATCATTTTATGATAGTGTATCTGTGGAAAGAAATTCATCAGGGAGGACAGTGCGCCGCTAAAAACGCTCCATAAACCACGAGATCTGCCACCGGACGGACATCATGGATATCAAATTTTATCTCAAAGTGTGTAGGTTGTATCGTGTGGGATCCGTAGCATTTGGACCGTCGCGCAACAGGAACAGATCTCATGGTCTTGGGCCACATAGTTACCGTAGAATGTTATTTTTCTTCCAATCACCGATACCGACTGAATGGTTTTCTATATAATTCACATAAAATATTTCATTATTTTCATTGCAGAAATATCCCGGACAAGGTGATCCTGCATGTCCGTCACTGCCATCATTGTGCAACAAGACAAATTCAGACAGCGGAATATTTTTACCATCTCCCACCCCTTGTAACTGTTGTGATTTTTGCATTGCATACTTGGGTGAGTAAAAACAAAAGTATCCGTGGTTGAATAAAAAAAAAAAAAAACTTCCAAATAGAAGTCTACGTAGATGATGTGAGCATTCCAACTATCAACTCCCATTGTTGGACCGATGCCTTATATTGGTCTTCTCTATTGTTATGTGGATATGCGCCCCTTTGGGTTCTTTTTGAGACACTCTTGAGCGCATGTGTAGACAGCCAGAGTCTCGGTCTGTAAAATGGAGGGCTCAGTTCCCAGGGCTTCAGAGATCATCAGTTTAGGTCCGTATACCCCAATGCCTGTGTCTTTCTCTGATTTTAATCCATCAGTATACCATATGGATAACTCTTTGTCCAAACGATATACGAAATTTATTGCACCAGGATTTTCACCAATGACCGTTTCAAAGGGCGTTTCGAAATCGAAGATAACTGGCATCACACCCGATTGTTTTGCCAGTAGGTTTGAGTCTAGTTGTTTCAAAATCCTCATTTGTCCAACCCATTTACCAGGTAGGAGATTCCCGCTAAGGGATATTCTTATTGCTTCCAGCAGGCTACATTTCCTCAATTGTAGATGTGAGAGAGGCAGATCAAGAATGACCTCAAGCGCTGCTGTAGGAATTGAGTACAAAGCTCCCGCAACACCAATATGGGCCAGCCGTTGAATAATCTGCAGACGGCTGCGTTTGGTGATCTCGTCGGTTTTTGTCCACCATGCTAAAGACGGATAGGTTCAATGGGGCGTACTACCGATGTGTATAACCACACGGGTCTCCTAACTCGCACAAGCTCTGAGCTTCTGAGGTGTCTCACAGTGACCTAGGAGAGTCGGGATATAAACAAACAAACAACAACAGAACCATTTTCGGTTTCATTCCCCAAGTCTTTCCAAGGAGTCTTTCGCCGCCGTGGCTCTGGAAAGAGTCTTGTCCATGTGCTTTTTCCAGTTGAGTTTGCTGTCCTCTCACTGAATGAGTTCAGAGTCTGGCCGTTTAGGACCGGAGCTCTGAGGTTGAGATTCCTTCTTCTAGTGAACGGAATCAGTGTTGTCTTCGAGGGATTGACAGTTAGTCCTTTCTCCACGCACGACTTCTCAATGATTCTGAGGGCAAGTTGCATTCGGCTACTTATTGAGCCCTCATGATAGCCTCTAAAAGTCACCACTATGTAGTCGGCCTAGATGGCATATGCCTGAGCGCTAAAACCACCCGCCGTGAGAAGACCAGAAGACCATCTATGACCAGGCTTCACAGCAGGGCTGATAGTACCCCTCTTTGGGGGCATCCTATTCATATTAGTAAAGTCACTTCAGTTCCTCCTATGAAGAATGTGACTGTTCGTCTTCTCAGCATAGCCGATATCCACTTTATAGGGAGGTGGAGGGTTCTACCCTTTTGCGTTTAGCAGCATTCTATATAGAAACATTTGTGGTTTTATCGAAAAAATATAGTTATCATCGAAATAAAGAACTTTTCGTTCCATTCATTTGCTAGGTGAAGGTGATTCATGTTCTACTGGCGAAAAAACGAGCGATTCTCCAACTGAAATTTGTGGCCCAGGACTCTATTGCGGTACGGACCCAGAAACATGTCGCAAAAGTGAGTTGAGAAATTCATAATCGATGTGTATTAGTTTTTATTGCTATTTTGTAGTGACAGGTACACCTTGCTTGGAGGCTCAATCAAGATATGATGAGGATGCAGCATCTGGAAATGTTGGGGATTACCAGGTACGCCCAAATTGTGATGGGGATGGTTATTATGTTCAATATCAATGTATTCCCGGTGGCATGTAAGTATAAAGGAAGTCACCCAACATCACTTCTTGGATAAATATCTCTTTATGAGTTGATCCTATAAAATCAGTTGTATCACTTCTGTTTTGATTTGCTTGACTCTAATGTCAGTAATCATCAACAATAACAAAACTTTTACTCTTCGGCATTGTAATTATCAGGTACATTCCAGATGTTATTGTGTAGATAAAAATGGAAAGAGAATATTTGGTACCATCGACAATAATGGAAGAGCGGAGTATGACCTGCCTTGCAGTAAGTACTTGTTTGTAAGAGTTAATTAATGCCTAAAAAGACGAGAATGTCAATACCATAGACTTATGGCTGATTCATGCTAGACCGTGTGATGGCCCGCCCTCAGCACGTGCTGAGTGCTGGCCATCACACGGCTGGGTCTGTTGAGCTATATGCATGCTATACCGTCAGTACCCTTGTAAATTGTAGGAGCTTGAACGTTCTGCGCGTATGATGCCGAAACTGGAAGCCAGGCCCGACTATCCAACAATGACCAGCTCCATTTCTCAACGTGTTGATGGAAACGGCACGTGTCCCACTTGATGCAGCGTGAACGATTCAGTTGAAATGGCTGGTTTCATTCTTTCACCGGGCGACGACCATATATGTGATAGCACGCACACGGCACGGTCTAGCATGAATCAGCTTTATACGTATTATCGTGGATTGAAGTATTTTGGGAACATACACAACTATACGGGACTAAACGAGAACAAAAATTGGAATGACAATTAGATGGCGCTGGGATCGAAATTGAAGTTTAAGCCGGTCACACCCAGGGGTCATGGTACTCGTCGATTTTCAGCTCAACAGATCACTGTAACTCTGAAGTAACAACTAAAGCCGTAAAGACTGGTGTGTTTTTAGAATATTTACGTCACAGATAGCCTGTAAAATTTGAGTTTAGCATACAGCATGTTTTTAGCATACTGCATATTTTTAGCATATTGCATGTTTTTAGCATATTTTGGCCTCCTGCTTAGAATTGAATATAAATTAGAATTGAATGTCCTGATATCCGGGCAGTCAATAGGTGAATGGAACACTGTTCCAGATAAAAATACTCAGGTGATTTTAATTAATACTCAGCATGTTTCGAGGTAATACAGCTCATCCGCTGGAGAAAATCACACGAGTGGAGCTGAAAAAACGCGGAAAGACAACGCATAACATCGAGCGAAATAACAGTATAACAGGGTGGTTTCGTTTTGAAAATTTTGTTGTAATCAACTGTATTGAACATTTGCTCAGGTTTGAAACAGTTTTTGTTTACAGTTTAGAACATGTTCGCAACACTCAAATCAAACAAGCGTTTTTTTTTTATTTTCTTCATTAATCTAACTTCAAATCCTTATCTGACTAGGAATCATAAATAGTTGACATTGGCAGTTGATGATTTTCAGATGAAACACATTTTTGAATATGTTTCTTCATACGCAGCACTAGTCCAGCCATAATAACTTCACATTAAGCAGTCACTGGTTTTTTGTTATAATCTTTAACAACATCAAAATATGGCCATGGCAAATGGCATCGAATTTATAAAGAGTCTGCGGTTCCCCCAAGCCAATAGTTCCTCATTGCAATTGATTTTCTTATTTTGGGGCTTCTCCGGCCCAGCCTCACGGTGGTGGCGCGACGTAGTTCGTAACACAGCTGATCGCGATATTTTAGTACTTCAAATAAATAATAAATAAGGTACCTATTATTCAGTAGAATAAAGAATAATAGCTCAAACATTTCAATTTAATATTATGTTTGAAAAAATTGCGAAAAGCACTGCCGTGAAGGCAGGAGCTTTTGAGCGCTCGTACATGCACCGTGTACGTGGATTCGCATTTTCCAGTTTTAGAAATAAATTGAAGGAATTTTCGACAGCTGTCAAAAAAATTCTGAAACTTATGCGAAACTCCAGACTTCATGTCAGTGCTTCAGCTGATCAATTTTTTTTCGATAATTCGGTAGAATTTTCTACGGTATCTATGGTCTTGGTGATGCGATCTGGACAAAATTTCGCACGTAGTTTGAATATATTATTCCTCAGCTAGGTGCAAAATTTCATTCCAATCAAATCGGTAATTTAGAAATTATCAGGAACAGAATATTTTGAACGGCCATATTTACGGAACCCCTGGTCTAATTTTGCTCATTGATGAACGTGACCGTGAAATTCGCGATCCAAACCCACCCTGAAAATTTCAAGTTCCTAGGCCTTTCCCTTCGGAAGTTATAATTTTCTATGGTTTCTATGGTTCTGGTCATGCGATCTGGACAAAATGTTGCTTCAATATATCATTCTCGTTGAAAATACAAAATTTTATCTCGATCGAATCCGTAGTTTCGAAATTATCGAGAAAACAAAATTTCAAACGACCGTATTTACGGAACCCCTAGTATAATTCTGCTCATCGATGAACGTGAACGCCACATTTCAGATCTACACCTATCCTGAAAATTTCAAGTCCCTAAGCCTTTCCGTTCGAAAGTTATGATTTTCTATGGTTTTTATGGTTCTGGTCATGCGATCTAGAGAAATGTAGCTTGAATATATCATTCTCCATTAGTATACAGAATTTCGTCACGATCGAATCTGTAGTTTGAAAATTATCAAGAAAATTTAATTTCAAACGACCATATTTACGGAACCCCTAGTATAATTTTGCTCATAGATGAACGTGATCACGACAATCGAGATCCACACCTATCCTGAAAATTTCAAGTCCCTAGGCGTTTCCGTTCAAAAGTTACAATTTTCTATGGTTTCTATGGTTCTGGTGATGCGAGCTGAACAAAATTTGTTTTACACTCTGGTCGAAGATGGCGAGTTTACATCTTCGCGGTTCTCTAGCTACAGTTGATGATCTTGTTTTTTTAGGGATATTTCCATGTCCAGCGCTTTTGCTATTTGTTGAAACTTATATAGAAGCCTTTGCAAGTTATCTTCGTCTTCTGAGATGATTACTGCGTCGTCAGCATAGCATATTATTTTTATCTCCCTATCTCCCACTCGGTAGCCTCTTCCAGCTTGCTTTACTTCGCTGATGATTTCATCCATTATGATGTTGAACAGGATTGGGCTTAGGCTGTCTCCTTGTCTGATCCCGGTTGTCATAGGTATTTTCTTACTCAATTTATCTGACGTTCTCACATATGAGTAGTTTTCGGTGTTCAGTTTTTCGATGATTTTTATTATGTCGGGGTGTATGTTTCTTTTTTTTAGGATGGTTATAACATCAATTAGTCTTACTTTATCAAATGCCTGAGTGAGATCAATAAAACACATGAAAGCTGTCTTGTTGAACTCTATGGCTTTTTCGGTTATTTGACGGATTATAAATATGGCATCTATAGCAGATCTATTATGTCTGAAACCTTGCTGTTTTTCACTAAACCCTGATGATATTATTTCTTCTGCCAAGATTTTAGTGAAAAGTTTTAGAATCGTACTCATCAAGCTTATACCTCTGAAGTTGTGTGGGTCGCTTTTTTCTTCCTTTTTGAAAACTGGTATTAAAATGCTTCCTTTCCATTCAGAAGGTATATCTTTGAGTTCAAGTATTCTATTGAAGAAACTCTGCAGTTCTTCTTGAAGTGCGTCACCTCCATATTTGATCATCTCATTCCTTATTTCGTCGATGCCTGGAGCTTTTCTAATCTTTAGTTTCGCTACCTTTTCTTGTATTTTCTCCAATGAGAATGTCTTGTTTTGGGTTTGGTTGGCGTTTTAAACCTCTTGAAGTATTTCTTGTGTTGATGTGTTGATTCCTGTTGAACCGTAAAGTTTCTCAAAATATTTCTCCCATTCTTCCGACGTAATTCTCGTATTCTGTATATACTCATTTATAGGTTTTTTTCTATGTCTCAGTAGGTTCCAAATTCTCCTCTGTCCTCCATACAGGTCACGTTCCATATCATTTGAAAATTTCTCCCAATGCTCTCTTTTTATTGAGCGCTCGTACTACTTACACGAGGGCTATATCATTTCGTCACGATGTCTGTATTTTTCGAATTTTGAGCCGAAAATGGTCTCAATCGACTATGTTCGACTCACTGATGACGAATCCGTCAAAAAATTCGAGTCTGTCCGTCCGTCCGTCCGGCCGTCCGTCCGGCCGTCCGGCCGTCAGCACGATAACTCTCGAACGGGTCAACCTAGAGACTTGAAATTTACAGTGTAGGTTCAGATCCCAAATGCCTCGGTCAAGTTCGTTAATGGGCAAAATTCCACCAGGGGTTCCGTAAATATGGCCGTTCAAAATTTTGTTCTCCTGATTACTTCGAAACTACAGATTCGATCGAGATGAAACTTTGCACTCAAATGGAGAATGAGGTGTTTAAGCTACATGTGAAATTTTGTCCAGATCGCATGACCAGAACCATAGAAACCATAGAAAATTGTAACTTTTGAACGGAACCCCCTAGGGACTTGAAATGTTCAGGATAGGTGTGGATCTGGAATGTCGTGATTACGTTTATCTATGAGCAAAATTATACAAGGTGTTCCGTAAATATGGTAGTTTGAAATTTAGTTTTCTTGATAATTTCAAAACTACAGATTCGATCGTGACGAAATTTTGTATACTTATGGAGAATGATATATTCAAGCTACATTTCTCCAGATCACATGACTCGAACCATAGAAAATCATAACTTTCGAACGGAAAGGCCTAGGGACTTGAAATTTTAAGGATAGGTGTGGATCTCGATTGTCGTGATCAGTTTCATCTATGAGCAAAATTATACTAGGGGTTCCGTAAATACGGTTGTTTGAAATTTTGGTTTCTCGATAATTTCGAAACTACGGATTCGATCGAGATGAAATTTTGTATTTTAATCGAGAATGATATATTAAAACAATATTTTGTCCAGATCTCATGACCAGAACCATAGAAACCATAGAAAATTGTAACTTTCGAACGGAAAGGCCAAGGAACTTGAAATTCTCAGGGTGGGTTTGGATCGCGAATATCGCGGTCATGTTCATCAATGAGCAAAATTAGACTAGGGGTTCAGTAAATATGGCCGTTCAAAATATTTTTTTGCTGATAGTTCCGAGTATACTGAGCGGATTGGGATGAAATTCTGCACCTTGCTGAGTAATAATGTATTCAAACTACGTGCAAAATTTTGTCCAGATCGCACCACCAAGACCATAGATACCGTAGAAAATTCTAGCGAATTATCGAAAAAAAATTGATCAGCTGAAGCACTGACATGAATTCTGGAGTTTCGCTCAAGTTTCAGAATTTTTTTGACAGCTGTCGAAAATTCCTTCAATTGATTTCTGAAACCGGAAAATGCGAATCTACCTACAAGGTGCATGTACGAGCGCTCAAAAGCTCCTGCCTTCACGGCAGTGCTTTTCTAAATTTTTTTTCGAATATTTTCATTCACCCTATTTCTCACAACTTTGTAGTCATTATATGTTATTGCATTGGATCTGTATTGTAGATAAGATTTTCTCTTCTCTTCGGCCAATGTCTTAATTTCTTGTTTGAACCAAGGTTTTGTATTTGGCCTTCCCCCTTTCTTTATAGTCCTTCTCCCTAATGCTTCTTCCGCTGCTTCCAATATATTAGCTCTTAGTTTTGTCCATGACGTTTCAATGTTGTCCAATTCTTGTATATTATTAGCAGATATCTTTCCTCTAAGCCTTTGTTGGTATAGATGTTTCGTTGAGTCGTCGGATAGGGATTCTACGTTGAGTTTACTTATTTCCTCCGTGGGCTTTTTATGAAGTTGTTGCATGTTTAGAACAAAAAAAAACTGTTTAAAACAAAAAATACATGTGTTTTGTAGAAAATAAAAATTTAAAGGTTTTTTTTCAACCCTGCAAAATAATAGGAACAAAATGAAATATTAAATCAGATGGGTAACAATGTTCAAAGAATAGTACAAAAATTGGCATGATACCAAACAAAAATTTTGCTGAAGCCGGTTGAGGCCGCATCTGACGGCGAATCAATTAAAACCTATCTAGGTACATCACTTTTCATTAATTTCTGAAAATATAAAATGAATAATAATAATTTATTGCTAAATTCATAGCCGAAAATGCGGCTTTTCGCAAGCTGCGATTTTATAGCGGAATATGGCGGAATATTTCAATTTGATTAAAATATTCGGAAAGAGCAGAAACTTTTCGATGGGGATCAGTAGATGTCAGTTTTCCCGCACGACATTTGGCCAATCAAAATTTTTTTCGAAAGATTCAATTCGATAGTTTAATTCCACTTACTCCACAAAAATTTCGTACATTGAGATTGAATCCGAAAGTTTGTCTGTTGGACTGATGGAAATTTTTTTCTTTTTTTTCATATTCTCTTCCACCATTCACTGTTGGGGAAACAATTAACAGTGCTGTGCCTCAGGTGGCGTAAGGACACAGTAACAAATCCTACACAGAACACAACCGGGTCTCCTAACTCGCACAAGCTCTGAGCTTCTGAGGGGTCTCACAAACCTAGGAGAATCACGATATTATAAACAATAAACATCCACAATAAAGCACTAGAAGCATTTCCTAAATAAAATCCACATGCAGTCTTGTATACTCATTTGTTTATTTATTTTTTCACCATCGATCATTTTGAATAAATTATTCAAAATCCATATTTTTTGAAACATTCTTGAAATTATCTATTAGAATATGAAAAAAATACAAATTTTCCACGGGTCCAACAGACAATTTCTCGAAATCAATCTCAATGTACGACATTATTGTGAAGTAAGTGGAATTCAACTATCGCATGATATCTACTGATCCCCATCGAAAATTTTCTGCTCTATCCGAATATTCTAATCAAATTCCAATTTTCCTCCATACAGGGTGTTGAATCGCAGCTTGCGAAATGTCCCATATTTGTGTTTCACGTTCTGAATATCAATTGATCATACTGGATGGTTCAAAAGTTATAAGCAATTGAAAAAATTGGCGAATACATAAAACACCATGTATCTAGGCTTTGGAGTTGATTAGACCTATCATGTATAGGTTTTTGGGAGTCGTCTAGGGTAGCTCAACCTCAGGTTGACGTACACTTCGGTGCAATGAAGTCGGCCCACGTAAAATTCGACACAATTTCAAATAAATATTTCTCAGAAACCGTTAGACGGATTTTGATGATCTTTGTCTCAAATTATAGGTTAACCGTCGGTGATAATGTAAAATACTTTTGTTTGCAATTGAATTTTAGCATAGACGAGGTGCAAGATTTATTCCTCAATTTCGGCACACCCCGTGGATAAAAGAAACCGCAGCAATGAATGCCGAATGGTCAAATGGAATCGGACTGAAGTACCATCTGTTCTGGTCGTTTTATTTTTCAATCATGTATTTATTTCTATTATTAGGGAAAGTACAGTGTTTCAAACTCTGAGCTGATGACCAGGAAACAATGCAAAGAAATCATACTTTCGACTTCGATTGCTTCCACAAGGAACCATCCTCCAGATCGAAATAGAATGTGTTTAAAAGAACATTCAATAATCTTCAAACATGAACCCAAATTTATAAAGATATTTTTCATCTTGTAACGTACCCAGCTAGGGTAGGTTCGCTCAATCGTTATGCAGTCGAGGGATGGTGAATAATACACTAATCACTCGTCAGAAGGTTTATTCGTAACATCTAGGGAAGACTCTGATCTCTCTAGCAAAATGTTAGTGTTTATATATCCAAGATTGTTTAAGATGTTCAGCGTGGCTGTATTCATAACAACCTTGGGAATCGATAGCATAATTGATATAATATTAAACAACAAAATATTCCACATCATTGTCAGCACATTCGTCACGCGTGTGACGAATAACGAGGTCACAGATATTGCACTTCAAGATCGCTAATATACAGAGTGTTCCTACTGATACATACTACACCTTCCCCCTTTGAGAGAAAAAATTTTTCTATACAAGTATAAAAATTTTTTTTACTTATCTACAGCTTAATATCTACATATATTATACATTATACATAATTTTAATGGAACTTACATCTACAAAGTTTTAATACGTTATTTTTCCTAATCTAAAATTTAAATCAGTCTTTTAATTCTAATCACTGGTTAGTAATCTTTACCCGTTATGAAAAATACGGTTTCACTCTGTTTTTGTGAACTTCTTTGAGTTTGTTCTTGTCCGTTTTCACAATAATGTTTGGGTTTCGCACTTCCACTATTTCGTAGGGACCGTTAAATAAGGGGTCAAGTTTATTATCTCTGTTCTTATTATTCAAGAGCACCTTATCTCCTACTTTATAGTTAATTTCATTACAATTTCTGTCGAAACTCTCTTTTCTTTTCAATTTTGTCTTCACCAAGTTTTCTCTAGCATCTTTCCATGCCGTTTGCAACCTATATTTTAGTTCTAGAGGATAGTTGTCAAAATTGTAGAACAATTCTAATATATTATTTTCTGCGCATATTTTTTCCAGTATCCTCAACGATGTACCTAAGTCGTACGCTGATCGGATGTTCTGGTTAATGAAAATAATTTGTGAATTTACATTATATATTAAGTTCTCATTGTAATCCTCTGAATGTTGCTTTTTCAAATTGAGAAATTCTTTTTCTGAAATCGGTCTTAACTCAACACTTTCTGCTAGACGTTTTAACACTTCGACAACAACAGGGTGATCAATCCTTTTGCCATCGGAGGCATTCGTCTCGTGTTGTTTAGAACCTACTTCATTTTTGGTTCGGGATCTCGTCATGACGCTTATGTTTTCAACTACATCGTTTGTCATTTCTTTGAGTCCCTCTGAATCAATTTCAATTCGCGATGAGGCATCTGCTGTAACATTTTCTGAACCTTTTACATAATGAACTGTGAAATCATACTCTTCTAAAATCAGACGGAATTTTGTTAATCTACTTGAAGGATTAGTCATATTGAACAGATAAATTAGTGGTCGATGATCGGTTAAGATTTTGAATTTTCGTCCATATAAATAAGGTCTAAGGTGCTCCACTGACCAGACTATTGCTAACAGCTCTTTTTCTATTGTACAATAGTTCTTTTCTGCAGGGTTCAAACTTCGCGAAGCAAACGCTATCGGATGGTCATTAGAATTCGATAAAACTGAACCTAACGCAAATCCACTAGCATCCGTTCTAAGAATGAATTCGTTCTTCTCCGAAAAATCTGGATACTGAAGAATAGGTGCTGTCAAAAGGACTTGCCTTAAGGTCTGAAATTCGTTTTCGCAATCTTCAGTCATTAAAAAACTTTTCCTTGGCGTGACAAGTTGTTCAACAGTTGCGCGATTGCTGCAAAATTTTGAATGAATTTCCTATAATAGTTAACCAATGCAACAAAACGTTTTACTTCCTCAGAGTTTGTAGGTACAGGATATCGTGAAATAGCATCAATTTTTTCTGGATCGGGCGAAATGCGAACCTATCCTGGCAGAATCGCCATGTAACGTACCCAGCTAGGGTAGGTTCGCTCAATCGTTATGAAGTCGAGGGATGGTGAATAATACACTAATCACTCGTCAAAAGGTTTATTCGTAACATCTTGGGAAGACATACATATTACAATCTTCTTGAATCTGAAAGTTGAGAAATTAACATTAAAAAAAAAGGTTTTTCCTAAAACTAAATTATTTTAATAGCGGGTATGACCTTCTCTCGCCCTAATAACATCCCGCTAACGATTAGGCATAATTCTAATTGAGTTCACTACTGTTTCTTGTGGGATGTTTCGCCACTCTTCCTCCACTGCAATACAAAGCTCCGGGATCGATGCTGCAAAAAGAATTCTGGGTCGTTCTCTTCGTTTTAGTTAATTCCACGAATTCTCAATGTGGTTTAGGTCAGGAGTGCACGGTGGCCACTCCTTAACTCGAAAATCGACTGCTGCAATGTAGTTTCTGACAATTCTGTTTGTTTGAAGGTTTCCCTCCAGACAGTTATAATAGAGATGAACACCTGATAAAAAAAACAAATTAACTAGAAAAGATGAGACTTCGCTTTGACTCCTTTTGCCATTCGGCTCTTTTTATCCAGAGGGTGTGCCAAAGAAGAAATCTTGTTATTAATGTTGCATTCCGTATACACTGAAATTGAAATGTACACAAAAGTATCTTAAGATAACATTATGATCGACGGTTCAATCTTAAATTAAACAAAAAGAACATCTAAATCCGATTAGCGACTCGCGAGATATCCATGTTTGGAATTGTGTCGAATAAAAGGTGGGCCGATTTCATTGCTCCGAAGTGTATGTACATTTACCAATAAAACACCCTGTTGACCCTGTACAGCGTTATTTGAAAGGTTTATGTTTGAATGCGGTTGTTCTTCAAATTGAAATACCGACGCGACTCATTCAATAAACACTGTTCTTAATTTCAGCTTGTTCCAGAAATTTCGATGAATTGAGCATGGTCATTGGAAGATCTCTGCGACCAGGGGAATACTTCAAATGTGCTGAAAATGGAGCATATGAGACACTTCAATGTATTGACGATAAAACTTGCTTATGTGTTGATACAATTGATGGTGCTCCTACATTCGAGAATGCCGCACCAGTTGAGATATATGCTCTATCTAACAACTCCTTATCTTGCTGTAAGAATTTGTGCTTCTTCTCTTTTGTTCAACTAAAACTGAATATATCTTTGAGCATCAAGGAAATGAACCCCGACTTCTCATTTCTCACCATTAACTTTCATCAGTAAACTTTCCTTATATAATATTTGCCACTGATACATTATTGCTTCGTTCTCTTTTCGTGAATTTTGGTTACTTCTGTAATACTTGTAAATCTCGTCATCTGTTGATTACGTACCTACATTTGGCAGTTTTTGCTAGTCACAAATTTCTCTGAATTTCACAAATTTTGTAATTTTAATGCAATTTCATAGAATTTGTAATTTTGTTTTTTTCTCAGTTTTTGTATATATTTGTTATGTTTGTGACTTTTTGTTATTTCTGTAATTTTTGTGTATCTTGTAATTCTTTCAAATTATGTGTAATTTTTGCAACTTTCGTTCTGATTCGAAAGCAGATTGGTCCGCCTGTCGTGAAACGGTCAGCTCTGAATGGAACGGTTTTCTAGAAATCTAATAGAATTAGAAAGAGAATTAGCACAGAAAGCTTACGAAAGTATTTTATAGGGAGACACAATTCGTAAACGGTAGTATTCGGAATGCTCAACATGGCAAGAGTTTTGGATACGAAAAATTGGCATCGATATTCATATTTTAATGAAAAACACTCTTAGAATAATAATGACCAGAATAGATTCGCACAAAAAAAATTTCAAATTGACAAATAAAAAGATTACAGAGCTCCTTGAGAATGATATTGATAGGCGACATTTATATCCACCTATATATTTTGCAGCTTCCTCCTTTTATATAAACTTAACATCGTAAATGGCAACTTCGAGAATAGGTGTAATAATATTTTATTTTTAGTAACTTTGCTATTTTGATGTTGCATTTTCAATTCGAAACGGTCCTCTCGAACTACAAATGGAAACTTCTCCCTCTTTACTCTTCTAAAGTTTTTTTTATAAATATAATATATGAAACACGGTCAGGTATATTTTTGAGTTCTTGTGAACTAAATTATTATGAATTTTTTATAATGTCAAAGTTGAAATTCTATATCAGATGCCAGAAACAGGGACATAATAGTTTTATATAGTACAAGTTAATTAACATTTATAAATGTCGTGGAAACTTTCATCATAGCGATAAGAATTTTTTCCTGAAAAACGGTTTAGCAACGGTTATGAAATATTGTTATAAATATGATTAATATATCTGCTGCTTCCGAGCGAATTGCATGTATCTTTTCTCACTAACCATATGTTCTAGTCAACAAAACGGTGAATACGGAAGGCAAATTTTATAGAAGATGTGAAGAGTTGCATATGAATCGAACGAAAGAAATTGAACAGAAAAAAGATGATTACGATAAAGTGCTTGCCTATGAATTGCCCAATTGTACACCTGATGGAAATTATGCCCCAGTACAGGAAGATCTGCAGTAGTAAGTAAATTTAGATAACAGATAGCGATCTGAACTCTATTTTGTATTCGCTTGTATGAAAGCAAAGATGCTTCAAGAAACCCATTGAAGTGATAGGATTGATTTTTAACGTTCATTCCGCTCTCAAAGGCACCTTGCAAAATAAAACCAGTTCTGGACAAAAAATTATGAAAAGCACTGCCGTGACGTCAGGAGCTTTCGAGCGCTCGTTCATTCACCTTGTAGGTAGATTCGCATTCTCCAGTTTTAGAAACCAATTGAAAAAATTTTGACAGCTGCCAAAAAAAATTTCATACTTTGGCGAAAATCCAGACATCACGTCAGTTAGGTGAACAATTTTTTTTTTTTTTCGATAATTCGCTAGAATTTTCTACGGTATCTTTGGTTTCGATAATGCGATCTGGACAAAACCTCGCGTAGTTTGAATACATTATTCTTCATCTATGTGCAAAATTTCATTCCAATCCAATAAGTAGTTTCGAAATGATCAGGATAAAAATATTTTGAACGGCCATTTTTACGGAACCCCTAGTCTAATTCTGCTCATTGATGAACATGAACGTGAAATTCGCGATTCGAACCTACCCTGAAAATTTCAACACCCTAGGTCTTTCCGTTCGAAAGTTATAATTTTCTATGATTTCTATGGTTCTGGTCATCCGATATGAAAAAATGCCGCTTGGATATATCATTCTCCATCAAAATAAAAAATTCGTCAAGATCGTATCCGTAGTTTTGAAATTATCGAGAAAACTAAATTTCAAACGACCATATTTACGGAACCCCTAGTCTAATTTTGCTTATTGATAAACCTGACCGCGACATTCGAGATCCACACCTATCCTGAAAATTTCAAGTTCCTTGGCCTTTCCATTACAAAGTTATAATTTTCTATGGTTTCTATGGTTCTGGTCATGCGATCTAGACAAAATTCTGTGAGTATCTTGAACACGACATTCTACATCTGATTGCAAAATTTCATCTCGGTCGAATGTGTAGTTTCGGAATAATCAGAAAAACAAAACTTCGAACGGCCACATTCACGCTGGTGGAATTCTGCCCATTAACGAACTCAACCTCGTTTTGGGAACTGAACTCCCACTGAAAATTTCAAGCCTCCAGGACGTTCCGTTCAAGAGTTATTGTGTATACGGCACAATTTCAGGTCAAAATTCGATAAATACAGACATCGTGACGAAATGATATAGCCCTCGTGTAAGTAGTACGAGCGCTCAAAAAATAACGATAAAAAAAACAGAAAAATATTAATATAAATTTCGAAAAGCACTCCCGTGAAGGCAGGAGCTGTTGAGCGCTCGTACATGCACCTTGTAGGTAGATGATTCGCATTCTCCAGTTTTACAAACCAATTGGAAAGATTTTGACAGCTGTCAAAGAAAATTTCAAACCAACGCGAAAATCCAGACTTCACGTCAGTGCTTTGGGTCCATTTTTTCGATAATTCGCTAGAATTTTCTACGGTATCTATGGTCTTGGTAATGCAATCTGGACAAAATTATACATTATTCTTCATATATGTGCGAAATTTCATTTCAATCCAATAAGTATTTTCGAAATTATAAGAAATAATATAGTTTGAACGGCAATATTTACGGAACCCCTAGTCTAATTTGGCTCATTGATAAAAAGGATCGCGAAATTCGCGATCCGAACCTATCCTGAAAATTTCAAGTCACTAGGCCTTTTTGTTCGAAAGTGATGATTTTCTATGGTTTCTATGATTCTGATCATACGATCTGGAAGAGATGTAGCTCGAATATATAATTCTCAATTTAAATTCAAAATTTCGTCGAGATCGAATCCATAATTTTGAAATGATCAAGAAAACGGCCATATTTACGGAACCCCTAGTCTTATTTTGCTCATTGATACACGTGAACGCTACATTTACGATCCACACCTATCCTGAAAATTTCAAGTCTCTAGGCCTTTCCATTACAAAGTTATAATTTTCTATGGTTTCTATGGTTCTGGTCATGCGAGCTGGACAAAATTCTGCATGTAGCTTGAGTACGTAATTATCCATCTGAGTGCAAAATTTCACCTCGATCGAATCAGTAGTTTCGGAGTAATCAGAAAAACAAAATTTCGAGCGGCCATATTTACGGAACCCCTTGGCGAATTTTGCCCAATAACCAACTTAACCGCGGCATTTGAGATTCGAACCTACCCTGAAAATTTCAAGTTTCTAGGACATTCCGTTCGAGAGTTATCGTGTATACGGCCGGCCGGACGGACAGACTCGAATTTTTCGACGGATTCGTCATCAGTGAGTCGAACATAGTCGATTGAGACCATTTTCGGCTCAAAATTCGAAAAATACAGACATCGTGACGAAATGATATAGCCCTCGTGTAAGTTGTACGAGCGCTCAAAAATCAAAATCATCTATCGCAACCTTTTGGTTCACTAAAGTTACCAGCGTGTCTCATTTGAAATATTTCAGTTGAATTTTGGAGGTTCGAGTTATTATTTATATTTATTTTTTCGTGTTTTTAGTGAAAAATATGTATATACTATTGCAAATAATTGATATCTTCGTATGTGCAGCAGTTTTCGTGAAGAAACAGGAGAAAAATATGTCCAAAAACCATTACTTAGATATCTCTTGAGAAAAAACAGTCTTTACAAACATTGATGCAATTCGTTAATTGAAGATGATGTTAAGAATGTTGAGATGTTCTTGTTTTACAGCAAATTCTGTGTGACACCAGAAGGACTTCGTATGAGCGATTTTACGTTGGAGAAGGCTCCTTCTAATAAGGAACTACTAGCTGATATGAATTGTAGTAAGTATCTACTGTTATGGCTCTTCTATGAAATTAAAAAAAAATTTATTTGAATTTTGAAAATAATTTATACCCAATAACAATTTAAAAGAATTTCGTTCAATTTCCAATTAATTTGTGGTGAACAATCAATAATATTTATACAAATTATATTATTCTTCAAAATCAAACTCAAACATTTTAATAAATTAATTCTAACAAAATAAAAATTCTAAATTATAAATCCTTTCGAACTAGATATAAATAAGCACTCACAGAGAACACCTAAGTCTAAATAAAGTTCCTCAACTTTCCTTACTGGCTTGTCTGTAGTTGATGATACAATCCCTGAACTCCAATATTATGTTGCTCTCAGTTTCTTTTGGCCCCTTTACCTTCCAATTGAGTGGATACTTCCATCAAAGTACGTTGATATTTACATTTTAATCAGTTTCCATTATTTTATTTCAGATTCCATTCAATTCGTTATAAACAAATATCTCGATGATTTTTCGTTTTACAATCTCAATTTAAACAACCCTTTTGAAAGAGCTATTTCGACTCTGACATTCCTCAATTTTCACCACCGGCTTGCTTAATTCTTCTTCAATATCCATTCCCATGGTAACCTATTTCAACATTCTTGGTAGATTCTTTCCACTTCTTCATTTCATATACAACATTATTTTATATATTACATAAACATAAACTAACTAAACTAAACTATTTGTAATTATTCATTTTAACAAATTCATATTTTTCTTTTCAAATAAAATGAACCCTCTTTAAAAAATCTTACAATAATTTATGAGTTGATCAAATTCACCGAATCAACCAAGAGATATTTGAAAGTTCCTGAATTTTTTGGTGATTCATTTGAGTTTATTTTAATCCAAATTTTGAAACTTTGAGAAATATGATCATGTTTTGATTTCCATAACACTACATACTTCAAACATGCCTTAAATTTCCAATGCTTGTCACTTCCACTCATTAGTTTTCACTCAGTATATTATACATGATCATATTATACATGATCCATATCTTAAGAACTAAGAAATGCTAAAAAAAAAAACAACCAATGGAAGTTGGAGTTCGAGCGAATAATCCAACGTATGTACGTGTTAATTCTCTGCTCCACAAGTTGAGCTCTTGTGGTTTTGTAGTTGCAGGGTAGGAAGTTTGGCGGCTGTGAACGGCTAACCCAGAAATTTAATTGAACTTCGTCCATTGACCATTGTCGGATTTTACGAGCACCACTGACATCTAATTCAGAAGTAGATTCAATTGAGGAATAGTCCTTTGTTTCCTTTGTGATTTACGATGTGTTAAATTTGATCTCTTCCACTCCAATATTATTTTCTTGATGTGAAAATGTTCTGATTAGTTTGATGAAGATTTTGCCATGTTTGTTGTTCTGATGTCCATCAAATTCTGAATGAATATGCTTTAGGGCTATTCGAATATCAAAAACAGTTTCAGGTTTTTGAGCCGCGGTCTTGAATTGAAATCGTTTCCTAACATTTCATCCTAGCTGAATACGAAAAGACACCCGGTCAGGGAAGTGTCAGATTTTGAATGAAAAAACCCCTTTTTCAGAGATCCTGAGATTGGGTGGTTCCGGGCGTAAGCCTATAAACAATTATTTATTTGCGAAAGTTTGTAACCTTGTTAATTTTTCCTGCATATTCTACGGGGTTAACTCATCCTCCGAGCTCAATAATCAATATACAGTGACCCCATTTGGGGTGTATTAGTTTGTTTCTAACAAATAATGACCATGTCCATAGCTACCTAATATAAAAGTCCTCAATGCATTGTATCCTTTCGATGTAGCCCATGTAGCCAGTTGCACAGCTGCGGATGTTTAAAGGTTTTTTTTTTATCATTGTCAGCATTGTGCTTGCCTATCAATGAGTCGGATCATTGCCGAGTTCTTTATATCCGTTGCATATTTAAAATGGTCTTATATGTGAGCCCTGTATCTTGTTTCAAACCCTGATATTTGGCCTCAGTTCACATTCTATCTCTATCAATGGATTCGAATTGAATCTTAGATTGACTGTTTCGCCCATTCATTTCAATTTTCCCTTTTACGCACCAATCATTCATCACTCCAGCTGCTTCATGTCTCTGGAAGATGATATCTGATCTTCGATGCTAAACACTTATTCTATTCCTGTCTGGTTCCTCTCTTGTAACTTATTCTTTTTGATAAGCAAAGTGAAGGATTTTTTTTCAAACGTACAAAAACAACGTCATATTTCGACTGACAGGATCATCGAAAAGTTCTAGTTTTCTTCCGCCGGAGGGAAAAGTGTTGCTTCGGAAACGATGAATTACTCTTCCGTCCGCCGGAGAGAAAAGTGTTGCTATAAAGGCGATGAATTTGTTACTATGAACAATTATTATACTTCATGTCTGTCAAAATTAATTTTGCATGACAACCGTAATAAGGCAAATTTTTCATTGATCTTTCAATTATAACGATCGTAAATATAAATCTAATATAGTCAATAAGTTGGATTTCCAGATTTTCATGAATTTCACAACGTTTGAAGAAAAAATTAAATATTTTATTCGGAAGAGAATTGACTTTTCATGACTCGCCTTCAATTACCCGCCGAACGCAGTGAGGCGGGTAAACACTAGCTCGCAATAAAAAGTGACACTTCTCCTCCAATTTGATGTAATATACTATTTTCATATTTTGACGGGTCCTCTACCATTTCTCTGTATAGTAAAATAGATACATGTGCGAAGTCATGTCCGCAGCGAGTTTAGAGGTTAGCTTATGACTAAAAACCATTGGTATTCAAATTTTATTCATTTTTGTCATTGAATAATTGAATTTAAAAGTATATTATTTCATAAGGAGGAAAAGTGTCACTTTTCATGACTCGCCTTCAATTACCCGCCGAATGCAGTGAGGCGGGTAAACACAAGCTCGCAATAAAAAGTGACACTTCTCCTCCAATTTGATATAATATACTATTTTCATATTTTGACGGGTCCTCTGCCATTTCTCTGTATAGTAAAATAGATACATGTGCGCAGTCATGTCCGCAGCGAGTTTAGAGGTTAGCTTATGACTAAAAACCATTGGTATTCAAATTTTATTCATTTTTGTCATTGAATAATTGAATTTAAAAGTATATTATTTCATAAGGAGGAAAAGTGTCACTTTTCATGGCGAGCTTGTGTTTATTGAAAGTGAGCCATGAAAAGTCACTTCTCCTCCGAATGGAATATGTTATTTTTGAGCGCTCGTACTACTTCATTTCGTCACGATGTCTGTATTTTTCGAATTTTGCTGAAAATGGTCTCAATCGATTATGTTCGACTCACTGATGACGAATCCGTCGAAAAATTCGAGTCTGTCCGTCCGTCCGGCCGTCCGTAAGCACGATAACTCCCGAACGGAACAATCTAGACACTTGGAATTTTCAGTGTGGGTTCAGTTCCCGAATGCATCGGTTGAGTTCGTTAATGGGCCAAATTCCACCAGCGGTTCAGTGAATATGGCCGTTCAAAGTTTTGTTCCCCTGATTACTTGAAAACTACAGATTTGATCGAGATGAAATTTTGCACTCAAATGGAGAATGAGGTGTTCAAGCTACATGTGAAATATTGTCCAGATCGCATGACCAGAACCATAGAAACCATAGGAAATTGTAACTTTTGAACAGAAACGCCTAGGGACTTGAAATTTTTAGGATAGGTGTGGATCTCGAATGTCGTGATCACGTTCATCTATGAGCAAAATTATACTAGGGGTTCCGTAAATATGGTGGTTTGACATTAAGTTTTCTTGATCATTTCGAAACTACAGATTCGATCGTGACGAAATTTTGTATTCTAATGGAGAATTATATATTCAAGCTACATTCTCCAGATCACATGACCAGAACCCTAGAAACCATAGAAAATCATAACTTTCGAAGGGAAAGGCCTAGGAATTGAAATTTTCAGGATAAGTGTGGATCTGAAATGTAACGTTTACGTTTATCAATGAGCTGAATTATACTAGGGGTTCCATAAATACGGTCGTTTGAAATTTTGTTTTCTCGATAATTTTGAAACTACGGATTTGATCGAGATAAAATTTTGTATTTTAATCGAGAATGATATATTAAAGCAACATTTTATCCAGATCGCATGACCAGAACCATAGAAACCATAGAAAATTGTAACTTTTGAATGGAAAGGCTTAGGAACTTGAAATTTTCAGGGTGGGTTTGGATCGCGAATGTCGCGGTCACGTTCATCAATGAGCAAAATAAGACTAGGGGTTCCGTAAATATGGCTGTTCAAAATATTTTTTTCCTGATAATTTCGAAACTACTAATTGGATTGGAATGAAATTTTGCACCTAGCTGAGGAATAATGTATTCAAACTACGTGCGGAATTTTGTCTAGATCGCATCACCAAGACCATAGATACTGTAGAAATTTCTAGCGAATTATCGAATAAAAATTGGTCAGCTGAAGCACTGAAATGAAGTCTGGATTTCGCCTAAGTTTCAGAATTCTTTTGACAGCTGTCGAAAATTCCTTCAATTTATTTCTAAAACTGAAAAATGTGAATCTACCTACAAGGTGGATGTACGAGCGCTCAAAAGCTCCTGACTTCACGGCAGTGCTTTTCGTAATTTTCTTTCAAACGCTTGAAAATTCATTAAAACCTTGAGATTACATCTATATTTACGATCGTTATAATTGAGTGATCAATAGATCATCAATAGTTCAATAGAGTTTGCCTAGTTACGGTTGTCTCGCAAAATCAATTTTGAAAGTTTATTACATTTTTTCCTACGGCGTACGGAAATGTAATTCATCGTTGGCATAGCAACACATTTCCCTACGGCGGAGGAGAAGTAGAACTTTTCGATGATCCTGTCAGTCGAAATATGACGTGGTTTCTGTACGTTTGGAAAAAAAAATTTTTTTCTGTTCTCACTCATATTAAAATGATCATTTTATTTTTAGAGTGTGCTATGGCTCTGAGGATAATGTCATCTCTAGAGAAACCCTCCTGCCTGAAAAATGGTAACTATAATCCGAAACAATGTAGACGAGGATCCTGTTATACAGTGGATGAAGATGGAAATCAGATAATTGTTTGATCTAATAAATGAAATTATCTGAAATATTATGTTATTTTTTTATAGTTACAGAGAGAAGTATGTATCGGGTATTTTGGCAGATCACACCTCTGTCCAAGTTATCTTGGACAGAATGAATATCTAGTGAAATGAACAGTTGGCCCTGAATTCGACAATTGCCGTTAATCATTTGAACTGCGACACTTAGTTGAAAAACCTGAGTATAAATATGTATAATTTTCTTGGTCATATTTTCTCGAACCCATTTATCCAATTCAAATTGAAAAATGTAGCTTAGTTTTGTCACTATTTGAAATTTCATCGAATCCACTGAGGAATCGACAAAAAATTGTCAGACAGCCACGTATTTTAGAAGGTCACTTGCTCCAAACTAGGTACTCCGCGATGGATTTCGCAGAACCAGATCAATTACTAACGTTGAAATTTGATTAAGACCTAAAGTAGGTACCTACTCGATACTAGTCTTAGTTTTGAATTCGAAGTCGAAAACCCCAGCGAAAGTTGGGTTAATTTTATTTATAGTTATAAGAAACAGTTTTTTTTGTAGACATTCCGTTTTTAAGGAATGCAGAGGGAATGACTAAATTCTGAACTGTATATTCAACCAGTCCCGGATGCTCGACATCCATTACTCTGATGCGAACTTAATCGGAAACCGGAACTTTGATTTGTTTGTGAAAAAAAGACCTACGAGAACCTAATGCTAACGAATGAATCAAACCAAGCGGTAAAAAATGTTGTTACCAATAATCGCCAAATCAATATTGAGAAAATCAACATCCAAACTGAGTAGAACCTGCGCCAACAGAATTTCACAAAAACATAAATAATAACCATCCATGACTTATTGAATTCCAATTATGTTAGGATGGAATATTCTTTGTGTCTTATTCGCTGATTAAATCATTTTCTAAGACAATTGGCACGTTATTAAACACATCCTACCCAAGCATATAGTTAAAGTTAGGTAAGAGGGTTACATTTCACTGCGACCTCAAGGTCTATTGTGCCCCCCATCACAGGTGTTTTCGCAAATGCGCTACCTACAGCTCACCCTCCAGCTCTAGAGCTCCAATGAACTCCATTATCTGAGAGGGCTTCAAGGAGATTCGATCCTCGTTCCTCCTGGAATTCTCTCATTCAAGACATTCTTCGCGCTGGTTTGCAATGGCGAGGCACTCTGTAACCCGGTGAATAGGAGTTCCATCCTCTTCCCCACAGAATCTGCACTCGTCAGTTTCTGTTTAGCCCATTATGCTTTCAAAGGAGACAATGTCCTGTGAGGAAGCCAGTGAGGAGGTGTAACTTATTCTTACTTAGATCCAAATACTTTTTGAAACTTTAACTTTCAAAGTTCCGAATGAAGTTTTGGAGTGATCCATTCCTGGAAGATTCCTCCAAAGAGCTTCTCTGTCAGTCTTTCCGTCTCCGAAAACTCTTTCTTATAGGTACAATTACCATTTATCTTGCCACAGAAAGGTTCTGTGTCAGTAAGTGGCGTTTGTGCTTCCTTTCTGGCAAGTGTATTGGACTCTTCGTTTCCTTTGATTTCTGAGTGACCAGGAACCCAGACTAAAGAGACCTTGTTGTTCTTGGCTACTTCATTAGGTTTCCTCCGGCACTCCCATGTCGGCTATGAGTCGATGATATAGGAGTTCAGGGCTTTGATAGCAGCTTGACTATCAGAATGGATCACAATGTCACACCCCTGATAGTTTCTTTCCATATATCTATGCATCTTCTGATTTCAAGTATTTCTGCCTGAAAAACACTCGAGTAGAAGCTTAACGATATTGTACAATTGGTTCTTGCCCCGTATACTCCAGCGCCGGCCCCTATCGTGGTTTAAGAACCATCTGTATACCATTTAATGGTGTATTCACTTTGAAGTTTTGGGAAGTGTATTCCTTTTCCCATTCTTCTTTTTTACATAGCATAGTGTTGAAGTTCTTCTCAATGCTTACTTTTTGATTCATAACATCACTAGGCAGGTTCGCTGAAGAGATGCACTTCTTCAGAGAGGACCAGGCTCCCTGACTTTTAATTCTCTCATTCCCTGTACCTTCTCTAGATATTCTAAGGATAGCCTCAGGGGCTACCCTGTTGATCACTAGATGTAATGGAGTGAGATCTGTGATGACCTTAAGTGCTCTTGTCGGGCACGTTCTCAAAGCTCCAGTGATGCAAACACAGGCTAGCCTTTGTACCTTCTCGAGTATTTTCCTCGTGCTTGTCTGCCCTGCCTTAGCATGTGTTATTATTGGTATCATAATCATGACGTACATCCATCGCAGTATTTTAGGGTTACAACCCCAAGTTTTACCGGATAAGCTTTTGCACGCCATTAAAGCCCTTGTCGCTTTGTCAGCAGTGTTTTCAACATGCTTATTCCATAGAAGCTTACTGACTAGGACAATTCCCAGATATTCGACTTCAGAATTCCATTCTACGTGATCTCCATACACCGAGATGGATTTCATAGCTGGAAGGTTTCTTTTCCGAGTAAAGGGAACTCCTGTGGTCTTCGGTGGGTTGATGTTGAGCCCTACTGACAAGCACCACTGCTCATTAATTGCCCCTCTGCTACACATCACAGAGGGAACCCTCAAATTTACCTCTTACTATTAGGACTATGTCATCGTCATAGCCTATACATTCGAAGCCAAGCTCCATTAGCCTTTGCAGTAGTTCATTCACTACCAGACCCAACACAAAGGAGGCGAGATATTACTCCTCCTTGAGGTGTTCCGCTAGTGGTTTTGATAGATGATAGAGACCACCAATGTCTCTGCTTTCCTCGTCGTCAACACCTCATACATTTATTTTATAATGGTATTATTCACTCCTCGCTTTACAAGTGCCTCTCTGACAGAAACGTGTTTTGTGTTATCAAAGGCTTCAGATATATCTAGGAACGCGCACAATGCGTATTGTTCAGAGTCTTCTGGATGCCTTCAGTCAGATGATACAGAGCAGTATCTGTGGAACGTCTTGCCCAGAACGCATGCTGGCATTTGTGAAGTGGTGTTTTCTCCAGGTTCTCCGTTCTTATGTGACATCTACTACCTTCTCCATCAAATTGAGCAAAGGGCAAATGGGTCTAAAAGTTCGGGGATCAGTCCCGTCTTTCTTCCCTGTTTTTTGAATGAAGGTTTCTTTTGCCCTTCTCAATTTATCAGGTATTTGACCCAATGCTAATCTGCTTCTTGTGATCTTCAGTAGATGGAAAAGAATCTCTACCGCTCCCTTCTATAGGAGTACAGAAAACACCACATCCACTCTTGGTGATTTATACGGCTGAAAGGTAATAATTGCCCATTCCAGTCGTTGTCTTGTCAATATTTTCCTAGCAATATTCCAATCTTCCTTAAAGGATTTCTTGGTGTATTATATTCCTGTTTTAGAACTACTTATGGGTTCACTACCTGGAAAGTGTGTTTTGAGAAGAAGAATTGATCGTTCCTCTTCTCCCTCAGTGTATGGCAGTGAGGTTGGTACCCCCTTTTGCCATGACTTTCTGAAGTCTGGCTGCAGTGGGGGTGGAAGTGATATTTTCAAAAAAAGCCTTATGGCCTTTCAGATGTCTTCATTATACTGAGTAAGTTTCTCTGTGTACCCCTGCCAATTGTTATCCAGTCTTGCCCTATTAAAGAGCCCTATTAAAGAGCCGACCTCCTTTCGTACCCAAGCATATATGAATCCTATCCGAGGGCAGAGTCTTCTCTGAACTGTGATTCATTATTGCATGTGTTCTAATTCGCCCAAAAAACCCACTTTTCTAGCCCAAAGGAGCCAGGAGCACTACTCCTGGATGAGAGGATGAATGGAAGTGTAAAGCGATTAAACTTTTCGGAGCGGCTGCATCTATATCGATGTGTTTCGACCGCAGATAACACTGACACTCCCAATTTTAATGAGCTCTGGAAAAGAATCGAAATGCCTCGAATTGATTCGTGATGGGTTGCATTAAGATAGTTGTCTTTGCAAAAACAAACATCTGGATCAAAAAATCAAAAAACCGCCCCAAAGAATGAACAAGTTTTATAGTTTAATTGTCTATCGCTAAAAATACCGCTTACCATCGGATACCCTCGAAGCGTGTTCAACAGAGGCTAAATGTAATAAGGTCGTGCTGGAAAAGCTCCTCCATTGACGGCGGCTGCATGGCAAGGCCGGTGGATTCAAAAATTCAATGAGAATTGGTAGATATCAACACCCCTACCACGAGCACTGCTCGACGGTCTGCCTCTCGCAATGTATACGCACCTCAATGCATGATGGTAGGTTTCAATCTAGTCTCAAACTTCTGAAATAACAGAAATTCCCGCAAAATAATAACGCTCTTGTTCATAGCGTGCAAAACCCCTATTCTATCTATCTATCTTGATTTGGGGAAACTCTACTGAATTTAATAGGGTGTTCATGGCACCTAAAAGCATATTAGATCTATTTTCAGTTTAAATCCTCATGCTTCTTGTAGGCCACTATTCATTGAACATGAAATACTCGCAGCCCCATGTATCTATCTATTGAAATTATTATTATATATGAGAGAAATAATCTTTCGAGGTATTTGAAGTTGTCTGAATTTCATAGTTACAACACTAGAGGTGCAAATACTTCCTCTTTTCCACCTTTACCGAATTTGAAAAATCCCCATTTTTTCAGGGTGTTATATGAAACATGAAACACAAGTTGCCAGGTTCTATGAAAGAGTTGAATAGGGGGATTTTCCTTGCTGCATTGAAAAAATTAAGAATGAAGAATTGATATTACAGTGTTAACATTACAATTTCTATCACTATCACCATCACCATCCCCCATAGCGCTCGACTCAACGTTAGTTCGGTCAAAGTTAGTCTGGGAATGCAAAACGTCACACAATGCACTCGGGCTAAATAATCAGGTAAACCTTGTGTACCTGGTCACTTAGGAGTGCATGGTAGTGAATTGGCTGATCAGATAATAAGGGAGGGAGGACTTACCCCCTTCATTGGACTAGAGCTGTTCTGCGGCTTCTCAGCAAGTCACTAAGCGATGACTGTTGAAGAATGAGAACAAAAGAGAAAGATTTGGTTCTGGCGAGGGACAGGGACAGGCTAAGTCATTCCACTCGTACTCAACGAGCTGGACCAAAAAATTTCTCTCAGTCAGCCAATAAGAACTGAGGAAAATGACGGGCATACTCAGCACCCAGGAAGGTAGTGGAGTTCATAGAGACCTTGCTACTTGAATGGTTAACAGCTTGGGGTTGCACAATAGATCTTCAGGTCAAGGTGTTTGCGAGATTTAGCTCAGCCTTATCGTCTCTCCTCTAATCGCCTTTACCATCACCATCACCATTACCATCACTATCACTATTATTGAATGTATGTACTGGCTATTACTATCATTATAGAATATAGATTAAGGATCACATAAAACGGTTTAACCGGATATTTCCGTAAGTATTGAGTTTACCCGGAAATCGCCGAAATCAAATGTAATGATTCGGAGTTAGATTTACATCCATCGAGTAAGGATATTTTCTACGATAAATTCTTCAGAGTAGATTCCAACGAACACAGTCGAATACCATCGTTCCCTCTGTGAATTTCATTTTATTCCTATGGTCTATTTTCAGATATAAACCAATGGGATAAGAAGGAAGAGAACCGGTGGATAGTCAGAAGAGGTTCAATGCTTTAAAAAGTTTTAAGAGAGTAATTATGATGTATACGTTTTCAACGACATATTGCCATTTTTAATAAAGCCAGTGTCACATTATTCTTCAACCACGTGGGTATAGTAACGTATTGTAACGAACTTATCCAGACCTGTCGATACTCCCGATTATTCTAGATGCGACCAGCACAGACCGCTGCTTTCCAGAGCCTTCCAGAACAATGGGGCGCTATATAAAACCACGATACACTTACATCGGTATGCCGATGCGCATCTTCTAGCTGGGTGGGGAGTTGGGTGTGACGTCACGTTCGAGGTAGTATTCAAACGGTAGAATGAAATTGAATGGAATTTTGGTCTAATTTGAAGGATTGTAGCTACCAAAATAATTTTGATGGACTAATGAATTATTTTTTCTATGATGCAGTGATTCTTTACTAATGCAAACATGTAAATTCGAGAGACGTACCTAGAACAGTAAGGAAAATATAATTTTTTCCGCGTAAGTCTATTTTTGAACATATTCATATGCTCAATATTCGTAAAAAACTAATCACATTAAATATTCGTTATGGAGATTTGTTATCAAGTCAATTGAATACCCATATTGCTCATTTAAATTCCAGGACAGTGGAATGTCCGAAAGAATTAATGATATTTCTGGAAATTTCAGTATTTTGCGATGAATGAATATTGAAATTCAATCTGATAATTCGAAAGATATTGAAAGAAATTAGTTTAGTATCTGATCAAACATAGTTGAATATCTGAAAAAAATTATGATTTTTCAGAAAAATTGCATTTTGGGATGAATAAAGATTAAAAAAAAATCTTGATATCAGATTAATATAAAACTGCGTTTGAAACAATTGAGGAAACGATTATCAGGTTTCAGTTCAATGAGGGGCATGATGATACATCTCGATTCATTCCTAGCTTTTGGCTCGGTTTTGAGCCTTCAGGGAAACCGAAGAAGGGTCAAAATCGAGTACGAAGCTAGGAATGAATCAATTAAGAGTTTATCGTTATGATCTCTGAATGAACTTAAGCCTGATAATCATTTCCTTGATTGAAACAATGCCCAATCTGATATTTCAAAAGATATTGAAAACATTTATTTTAATAATTCAGTTTTCTTAAGAAAAACGAAGAAAGAACTTCCATAAATATTTTAATGAATGACATGAAAAAAGTATAACAGAAGCATATAAAAAAAATAATAACATAAACATACTTTTTTCTAAAATTAGTGAATTTTACCTTTTTTTTTTCTAATTTTCTCTGAGCATTTTGAAAACTAATTTTTCTATTCAATTCCCTCAGTCTTATATATCATTATGTTCTTGTCCTGACAAAATATAACACAACTTCATAGGGCACAGATTTGGTCATTATTTGAGCCATAGTTTTCTCTGCTAATTTTTTGAAAATTTTATTTTCTTTCGAAAGAGAGAAACCATGCATACTATGGAACTCGATTTCAAGTTTCAAGGCAACTTTCCATAGTTCTTCAATTGGATATAAAAAAGAACCTCTTGAAATAGTTTGTATCCAATCATTGTGTCCTTACGCCACCTGAGGCACAGCACTGTTAATTGTTTACCCAACCGTGAATGGTGGAACCATAGACTAATAATAATTAGTCTATGGGTGGAACCGTGCTCCATGTCAGAAAATTTCTTTCCCGACTGGAGGATTGGAACCCGGGACCGATCAAGGAGGCCGGCACCAAAGTCGACAGCGCTATCCACTGCGCCACGGCCCCGTAATTTCTGTGTTAAACAAACTTCATCATCATCTGACACAAATATTATAATATTAGTTTCATAAACAACAACACACACACAACATCACCAAATTCGAATATAATAGCACAGTACACGTGGGATTGAATAGGTAAACAGAGTCCGGACCCTCGTGAGTGACGTAGCTGCGCGTAACGAACGAAATTATGCTCGAATATTAGCATACCGGTGTTTGTGTATCGTGTATAAAACGGAATCGGCCCGAGCGAGAGTTAGTACAGAATAGGACTCAATTGCGTGCAGATGAATTATTGAGTGGTGTAAATAAATTAGTATTAGTGAACTGTAAATAAATTATTTTGAAGAGAACTTGGACTATATTCATTACAGTGGTGACAGAAGTGCGATTTTCAAATAAATAAGTGCTCGCGTCGTGCACAGCTGGTTCACGGAAAATAAACTGATTGAACTTTTAACGTAAACAGACTGTTTTTTTTTTCGTTCGAAGACAAAATGATGTCTTGTGCAATTGAAAGTCGTGGAGTTAAAACAGGAACTGGATGAAAGGGAACTGGAAACAACGGGTAAAAAGGCAGTATTTCAAGAAAGACTTGCGGAAGGACTTATACAAAAAGGTGAGGACCCCGAAACATTTTTATTTGAAGTGATTCAAGTTCAATACTGAATAAACTCTAGGAAAATTCAAGACCTCTGGGAGAAAATTCAAGGACACTGAAAGAAGATCTGCAAGAAGGTTCTAGAAATTTGGAAGAAAAGTTTCAAGAAACTACTAAATCTCTGAAAGATCTGGAAGAAACTTCTAGAAATTTGGAAGAAAAGTTACAAGAGACTACAAAATCCCTAAAAGAAGATCTGCAATAAAAGTTTCTAGAAATCTGGAGGAGAAGCTCCAAGAAAATTCTAGAAACCTGGAGGAACAGCTACAGGAAAATGCGAAAAGCTTGAAAGAAAGTGTGCAGGATAACAGCCAAAATGCTTCTTGATGGAATTTTCGAGAATATATTCATAATAACACGACATTTTTGAAAAATAACAATGGTCGAACAAAATAACAAAGAAGTCATCTTCAAAAATTTCAGCTTCTCAGATAACACCAGTAGGGATGGTCATATGGTATTATCAATTTATAGTTTGGAGGAAGAGATAATTGCTTTGTTCTATCGGGTATCTTGTTCTGGAAGTCTTCTTTACTGGCGATCCAACCATACACATGATTTACAGATTCTGGGACAGGTCTAATATCCCTGTTATCTTCCTCTTCCTCCGTGAAGACTTCTTTCAGGAATTCAGACTTCTTCGACATCTCATTCAACCTTTTTTCCATATTTCTGAAAAAATATTCGATGTTGATGATTTATGATGAAAAAAGTAGTTTGTTGAATTATGTACGAATTAGTCTTGAGCTATAAAGATTCCGTACCAGAACTAATATATGTGAATCTGTTTATGAAATATTTCACTGAACAATACTAGTTTAATCAGAAACTATTCCCAACGTTCATATCGAAAAATTCCAAATTCGAATGAAATACCATGAACGCTGGTAATGGCCCAAATACCTTTCCATTTAAATCCGTCCAGAGTTTTTTTTTTAAATTCAAAGGTCATTTCGATTTATGAATTTTGGAGGAAAAATTCTAAAAAAATTGTTGGGCTATTGATCAACCGAAAAGAGGAAGACCAAAATCTCTAGGCACAAATGAAAACTTTGAGCGATACCTTCAAATGTTGAATGGCTCTTGATGACCACAATTGAATGATATCGATGTATCAGATATCTGATTTCCTTGATGTAACATTTTTGCGTCCGAAATTTCCTCAACTTGTAATTTCACAAAATACCGATTTCAATTTGTTTCCAAGGTTATGTAATCTAACACTATGAGGTCTTCTTGTGAGGTTGCGTATGCCATATATAATTAGGTAGGTACCTAATGATGTGAAAAACATGGACAAACGGTTGGTATGAAACTTTGGAGTTTGGTGAAACCTTTTGAATATTTTGGTACAAACTTTTGCGAGTTTTGACGGTTTCGAAGTTCAAGCAATGGTTTTGAGTGAAATAGATATATATCTTAGAATTCCTACCCATACATATTCATCATCCACTTATATTTTTCGGGCCAGTGATATGTAGTGTTTATTTCTTTTCTTACATGACCTTTCCATATCAAAGTTTCTCGCATTGAAATTTTGCCCATTCTAGATGGTACTTTCTTCCTATCAGCCATTTCATATATTTCCGATGAAAAAAAGACAAAAAAGAGGTGAGAACGCTGGAATGAAATGACACATTTGACGTTTTATAACATGATTGAATGAAAATAGATAAGTAGGTATAATGTATAATTACAATTAAAAAAATTCACTTCTATGCCTCAGTCCTCTGTCGAAGACTTACATGAATTCTAGTTGTTGATAGTAATATGTATTATTCAAGATATCGGGGTTAATTTCTTTGCGCTGGTCTGTAATTTTCGAATTTTGAGCCGAGAATGGTCTCAAACTATAAGGTTGGACTCACATCATTCGAGGTCAAATTCAATTTCCGTATAAATGATTACTTTCGGAAGAAGAGGCCTCAAGTTTTTGAGTTTTCAGGGTACGTTAGGGGTCTGAATATCCCGATTGAGTTCCTCAATTGGCGAAATCCGTCCAAGCATTCAGTGGATATAGCCATCTGAATTTATTTTTTTCCTCAATATTTCGAGAAATTCTGATTCGATTGTATTGGAAGTCAGTAGTCAGTTGCAAAATAACGACACGAAGGTTTATGTGAAATTTCGTAAGGATCGTATCACTAAAAGATAAACTGTTTTAAAATCTTTATCTCGGAAACTACAGAGTCATAATAAATGATTAAAACATCGCAGTGGACTTGGAAATATTTTTATTTTACCACTTCATATGCATACTGTTCACACTTACAATTCCAGCCACAAAACTTATTTTTTGCGCACATGAAAAACCTAACCTAATATCATTGTTTATTTGCATTAAATACCTATAATAAATGACGTTTCTTCATAATCTGCTGTGAAATCCGCCGAAGGATTCCGAAGATATGGCCAGTTTAACTTTTTTTTCTGAAATATACCGATTCAATCCAATTGAACCTTCGAAAGAAGTTAAAAGATAACGACACGAAGGTTCATGTGAAATTTAGTGATCGTATTACTAGAAGATTTTAGAAATTCTTTTTTCCAAACTTCAGTGTCTCAGAAACAGAGATTTTTTGTGGCATAGATGAATTAAAGTTATCTGGAAATTCGGTTTTATAACTGTTCCACGTAGGAATAAAATTGAGATTTTTCAATATAATTCGCTGATTTCCAAATCTTGAAGTTTATAAGTATTTATCATACTGACAATAAACACTGAAGTCGGCTAAGTACATACAAATGTGATACACGGACGCGTATCTAGATACTTCGAAAAAAAAATCTTTGGTTAACTTTTTGTGGGAAACTAACCCCAATCCAATCGAGCGGTTAATTGGAAAGGTCCTTGGACTCGAGCCTTGAGCAAAATGAGAATTTCGAGTTTACTGTATTTTCCCTGAAAACTCCAACTAGTGAATAGAAATAAAACAGAGATAAACTTTCAGAAAGAATATATAGGGAAAAAAAAATTAAATGATTCTTTATAAACTATACACTAATGCATCAAATACACGATTTCTACCTTCACTAGAAGGAATAAATCTCGACAAATTTATCAAATGTCAAATCAAGGTTTGGTTAGTTATCTCAGAATAACCATTATCCAAATAACTTTGAATTTCAAGAGTAATTCAATCTTGATTCAAAACTACCACTGGAGGGGTGAATTCCTGCCCTTGTCGAAATCGTGTTGTTCACACTTATTGAAGCCGAGAGTTCACTGCGACACAGAACACTCCCGTACATTCCTTCAGCGTTTCGATATAAGTTTGTTCGCTTCTTAACTCAATAAAACTCCCGATAGATTCCGTGTTATTTTTCTGAAAGAGCTATTCGTGCCTACTTCTCAAAAACTACATTCTGCCTGATTCCCGAAAATTTATTATCAACTCGAACAAGTTTCGGAATCACGTGTTCTTACCCGTTGAAAGAACTTTTTTCGTCCGACTCCCGCAAACCACTCCTGATAGAGTCTCAAAAACCACTCTCTACCGAGTCCCTTGAACCACTGCCTTTCTCCGATCTTTTTTTCGTCTCAAGAAAATTTCCAATCCTTTCATTTTTCGTTGAACCAATAACCCCTTCTATTATCTTTTTATGGCCGTTCGGGAACCAAAAATCGGCAATTATTGGTCTGAAACCAATCACCTCTCACATTTCCGACAGTGGTGGTAGGATGTGAAATTCGCCATCTTGACATTTGAATATGTGCTTAATTCGTAAAATCGACGGAGGGAAATTATAAATCTCACAACGAGTAGACAGAACAAATACTTGAATTAATAGGTTAATTCTTCACATTTCTATGCGTTCTCACGACTTTGATCTTTTCTTGTATCGATTAGGCCAAAAGAAATAATCTCTATTCCCGACTATTTGAATTAATTCTGTATGTACTGAAATGTTATTAAGTCTTCCAATTTATTACACAAACGGGTTACAGATATCAGAACTAATATCTTTCATTCCAATTAGTTTTATTGCAATGGAGACGTAACTGGGGAAGCATAGCTAACTTCGATATATATCCGAAATGGTCACTTCGGTTCCCAAAAAGAAGCAAGCACTGAAAGGTCTCAATTCACCAGTAATCGGAGAAATAGAAATTCCAATAGTTGAGGAAGCCGAATACAGAGGTGGGATTTTCGATCAATAACTGACATTATTCTCCATCTACTGGGTGTCCGGGACAATGTGGGAAATCTGTCGGGTTCAGATAAAACATAAAAGAATAAGATGACAAGTTTCCATAACTTTTTTTCCTAGAGGCCCTCCCTACGGAGATACGGCCTCCTGAATGACGTCACTGGAAATTCATTTCACTGAAATAAATTTTAAACTACTCGATATAATTTAATGAAAATTTGATATGATGAATAAAAGTAAGGATCCCTTAAAATACTGCCCTTAAATTTGAATTAGCTTGTTTAGTTTACCAGGGGCGGACTAGGTTGTAAGTTTTAATGCTTACATTTTTAACACCCTGTATGATGAGGAGTTAAAAAAAACAAATTTGGATACCTTGAACATTAAGCTAAAGAAAAGGTACTCCTGTTCATTGTCGATAAAATGAACCGTTTTCGAAAAACAAAATAATGAAAGAAGTAACTTTTTGAGCGCTCGTACTACTTACACGAGGGCTATATCATTTCGTCTATGTTCGACTCACTGATGACGAATCCGTTGGGAAATTCGAGTCTGTCCGTCCGGCCGTAAGCACGATAACTCTCGAACGGATCAACCTAGAGACTTGAAATTTTCAGTGTAGGTTCAAATCCCAAATGCCTCGGTTAAGTTCGTTAATGGGCAGAATTCCACCAGGGGTTCCGTAAATATGGCCGTTCAAAATTTTGTTCTCCTGATTACTTCGAAACTACAGATTCGATCGAGATGAAACTTTGCACTCAAATGGAGAATGAGGTGTTCAAGCTACATGTGAAATTTTGTCCAGATCGCATGACCAGAACCATATAAACCATAGAAAATTGTAACTTTTGAACGGAAACACCTAGGGACTTGAAATTTTCAGGATAGGTGAGGTTCTGGAATGTCGTGATGACGTTCATCTATAAGCAAAATTATACTAGGGGTTCCGTAAGTATGGTCGTTTGAAATTTAGTTTTCTTGATAATTTCAAAACTACAGATTCGATCGTGACGAAATTTTATATACTAATGGAGAATGATATATTCAAGCTACATTTCTCCAGATCACATGACCAGAACCATAGAAAATCATAACTTTTGAACGGAAAGGCCTAGGGACTTGAAATTTTCAGGATAGGTGTGGATCTGAAATGCCGCGTTCACGTTCATCAATGAGCAGATTTGTACTAGGGGTTTCGTAAATACGGTCGTTTGAAAGTTTGTTTTCTCGATAATTTCGAAACTACGGATTCGATCGAGGTGAAATTCTGTATTTTAATCGAGAATGATATATTAAAGCAATATTTTGTTCAGATCGCATGACCAGAACCATAGAGACCATAGAAAATTGTTACTTTTGAACGGGAAGGCCTAGGAACTTGAAATTTTCAGGGTGGGTTTGGATCGCGAATATCGCGGTCACGTTCATCAATGAGCATAATTGGAGTGGGGGGTCCGTAAATATGGCCGTTCAAAATATTTTTTTCTTGATAATTTCGAAACTACTGATTGGATTGGAATGAAGTTTTGCACGTTGCTGAGAAATAATGTATTCAAACTACGTGCAAAATTTTGTCCAGATTGCATCACGAAAACCATAGCTACCGTAGAAAATTCAAGCGAATTATCGAAAAAAAAATTGGTCAGCTGAAGACATGAAGTCTGGAGTTTCGCCTGTTTCAGAATTTTTTGGACAGCTGTCAAAAATTCCTTCAATTGATTTCTAAAACTGGAAAATGCGAATCTAACTACAAGGAGGATATACGAGCGCTCAAAAGTTCTTGCCTTCACGGCAGTGCTTTTCGTAATTTTTTATTTCTATCAAAAAGAACTATGAATTCTAATTTTTTTTTGTCTGCAACAAAGTGTGATAAAAAAGTTATTCAAGGAACAAAAAAATTTTAGTCCACGTTATTGAATCCGACAAAATTACAAAGATTCCCAACAATGCAGTTTTGGCCCAGAAAGGCACCTTAACAAAAATACATACATTTCATTGGATGTAATAAGAAACAAATTTTGTTGGATTCAATAACATAAACTGAAACTTTTTTGTTGCTTGAATAACGTTCGTATCACACTTTGTTGCAGACAAAAAAATTAGAATTCATGATTCTTTTTAATAGAAATAAAGAAGTTACTTCTTTTATTATTTTGTTTTTCGAAAACGGTTCATTTTATCGACTATGAACAGAAGTACCTTTTCTTTAGCTTAATGTTCAAGGTATTCAAATTTGTTTTTTTTAACTCCTCATCATAAAGAGTGTTGAAAATGTAAGCATCAAAACGTACAACCTAGTCCGCCTCTGGTAAACTGAACCAGCTAATTTAAATTTAAGGGCAGTATTTGAAGAGGTCCTTACTATTGTTTCATGAATGAATATGAATTTCAAGTGATGTCATTCAGGAGGCCGTATCTCCGTAGGGAGGGCCGCTAGGAAAAAAAATTATGGGAACTTGTCATCTTATTCTTTTATTTTTTATCTGAATCCGAGAGATTTCCCACATTTTCCCGGACACCCTGTATATGCAAAATTTCATTTCAATCCAATCAGTAGTTTAGAAATTATATTTTATATTATATATTTAAGGAACCCCTCGTCTAATTTTGCTCAGTGATAAACGTGACCGCGACATTCGCGATCCGAACCTAACCTGGAAGTTTCCCTAGGCCTTTCCGTTCGAAAATTATAATTTTCAATGGTTTCTACGGTTCTGGTCATGCGTTCTGGAAAACATGTAGCTTGAACTTATGATTCTTCGTAACATACAAAATTTCGTCAAGATTGAATTCGTAGTTTTGAAATGATCAAGATAACTAAATTTCAAACGACCATATTTACAAGATGAATGTGACAACGACATCCAAGATCCCAACCTATTCTGAAAATTTCAAGGCCGTAGGCCTTTCCGTTCGAAAGTTATAATTTTCTATGGTTTCTATGGTTCAGGTCATGCGATCTGGAAAAAATGTAGGTTGAATATATATTTCTCTATAAGTATACAAAATTTCGTCACGATCGAATCCGCTGTTTTGAAAATATCAAATCAATATCAAATTTCGGAACAACGGATTCGATCGTGACGAAATTTTATATACTAATAGAGAATTGCACTCACATGGAGAATGACGTGTTTAAGCTACATGCAAAATTTTGTCTAGATCGCATGACCAGAACCATAGAAAATTATAACTTTGTAATGGAAAGGCCTAGGGACTTGAAATTTTAAGGACAGGTGTGGATCTCAAATGTTGCGATCATGTTTATCAATGAGCAAAATTATACTAGGGGTTCCGTAAATATGGTCGTTTGAATTTTAGTTTTCTTGATAATTACAAAACTATGGATTTGACCGTGACGAAATTTTGTATTTAAATGGAGAATGATATATTCAAGCTACATATTTTTGAGATCGCAAGACTAGAACCATAGAAAATTATAACTTTCGAACGAAAGGCCTAGGGACTTGAAATTTTTAGAGTAGATTCGCAGTCACATTCATCAATGAGCAAAATTAGACTTGGGGTTACGTAAATATGACCGTTCAAAATATTTTTTTACTGATAATTTCGAAAATACTCATTGGATTGGAATGAAATTACGTACATTGATGAAAAATTATGTATTCATACTACGTGGAAAATTTTGTCCAGATCGCATCACCAAAATCATAGATACCGTAAAAAATCTAGCGAATTATCGAAAAAAAAATTGGTCACTGGCACTAACGTGAAGTCTGGATTTTCGCCTTAGTTTGAAATTTTTTCTGACAGCTGTCAAAATTTTTCCTATTGTTTTCTAAACCTAAGGAATGCTAATCTACCAACAAGGTGGATGAACGAGCGCTCAAAAGCTCCTGACTTCACGGCAGTGCTTTTCATCATTTTTTTTCAATTAACAATATACAGGTCATGCGATCTGGAAAAAATTTAGCTTGAATATATCATTCTCTATTAGTATACAAAATTTTGTCAGAAAGAAAATTAAAATTCGAAGGACCATATTCACGGAACCCCTAGTCTAATTTTTCTCATAGATAAACGTGACCACGACATTCGAGATCCACACCTATCCTGAAAATTTCAAGTCCCTAGGACTTTCCCTTTGAAAGTTATAAATTTCTATGGTTCCTATGGTTCTGGTCATGCGATCTGGACAAAATTTTGCATGTAGCTTGAACACGTCATTTGAGAGCAAAATTTCATCTCGATCGAGTCTGTAGTTTGGAAGTTATCATAGAAACAAAATTTCGAACGGCCATATTCACGGAATCCCTGGTGGAATTTTGCCCATTAACGAACTCAGCCGCGGCATTTGGGAACCGAACCCACCCTGAAAATTTCAAGTCTCTAGGTTGTTTCTTTCGAGAGTTATTGTGCTCACAGCCGTACGGACGGACGGCCAGACGGACAGACTCTAATTTTCGTATTATTAAGTAGCACGAGCGCTCAAAAACTGCAGGAAGATGCAGAACGATGTGTGGCAACAACAGTCGACTGAATCTTAGAATTATACTCAAAGATTAACGGGCACATGATAACATAATATGGACAACAAGTATTGTGGCCGAAGAGTTTACAAGTGTGGACTGTTCTATGGTACCTAAAGACAGGCCTAAACCAGTATCATATGGGTCATGGGACCTTACCGCTGCAATAGAAGTCATGTCATGGTCTACCACCACAAACATTTTCATACAAGGATAGGCGAGATCTGCTACGTGCAGATTGATGCTAGGACCGCCAACCATAAGCAAGGCGTATGGAAATAAGTATCGAAAACTTGAGTGTTATAATATGATTGGATGTTGGAATATCACCATTCATTTAATCTGTCCGAGAAGGAATTGAAGTTCGTGCTCCCTGCACGAAGTCTTTTGTTTCATCCTTTTCACTCCGTAAGTGACTTTAACTCTTTGCACTCATGTAACAAATTTGCACTTAGTCCCGCTCGACTCTAAACTCTACTCAAACAAAAATTACTAACGGTACCTTCCAACCACGAGCTATCTCCACTTGTCCTCAAAACGAACCTATAAATTCCGTACCCTTCTTGGTACCCCAAAGCAAAACCGTTAATTGCTACCCCTGGGATCTAGCCAGCAACTGCCTTGACTTTTTCTGATCTCCTCAATCGTGGAGTCTTCTCCCTTCCGAACTTTTTCCCAGAGATTAGACTTTTTAAAGCCTTTCACTTCAACCTCTAAAGGTGTGTACAGACATGCTCCGAATATCGTACCGAACCGTGTCGCGTATCCCGACGCGATCAGCGAGAGCGAATCAAATTCATCGCACGTAGAGGTGCAATTTGAATTCGTGAATTTGATTCGCTCTCGCTGATCGCGTCGGGGTACGCGACACGGTTCGGTACGATATTCGGAGCATGTCTGTACACACCTTTACGATATTCGGAGCATGTCTGTACACACCTTTAGAAACATCAACGCCAAAAACTTTGCCATGATTTTTGCTCACCTTATCAACATTTTATCTTCTCATCGCTGATTTTCTACGAAACTCCGAACTGACCCGTCAAAACTCTTACGTTCGTCAATACAAAGCTTTTCTGTAGTCTGAGGCCAGTTTCCATGAACTCTCTTATCACAGCGTGGTTATCAAGTTCTCAAACGCGCCGGATATAACCTGAACTCTTAACGATCGTTGATTAATACAATGTAATACTATGTATGCCTGTATGTCCCAGGCGCGTCACTGCGGCCGTGGTGGCTTTCGAAGACAGCGACAGACGTTCGACTGCACAAAGTTGTTTACACGAAATCGTCGAATTCACCGGTTAGGTAAGGTTAGAAATTCGTTATGAATATAGAAATATTAATCGAAGTAGAACGAGAAGACGATGATCTTTTACTCGAATACTAAAGGGTGTATTTTTAGAGGTTTGGTTTTTAAATTGACAACTCTGTTCCTAGTGATTGACAATTTGAGAGTTGGTGCTATATTTGTGGTCAGTACGTTTTGCCATTTCACTATGGATAGATTTAGGGCTTCAGAACAACGCTTGAAAATTGTGCAAATTTATTTTTAAAACCATGTTTCAGTTCGCCAAACTTTCTGTGCCTTACGTCCATTTTATGGTCGACATAATCGTCCATTCGAGCAAGTTTGGTGCGCTTTATGGGCAGGTAGAATCAATAGTAATGTAATACGCAGACGTGTATCTAGTCCTAGTCACTTCTAAACAAAAAAAATTACGAAAAGCACTGCCGTGAAGGCAGGAGCTTTTGAGCGCTCGTACATCCACCTTGTAGGTAGATTCACATTCTCCAGTTTTAGAAATCAATTGAAGGAATTTTTGACAGCTGTCAAAAAAATTCTGAAACTTAGGCGAAACTCCAGACTTCATGTCTTCAGCTGACCAATTTTTTTTCGATAACTCGCTAGAATTTTATACGGTATCTATGGTCTTGGTGATGCGATCTGGACAACATTCTGCATGTAGCTTGAACACGTAATTTTCCATCTCAGCGCAAAATTTCACCTCGATCGAATCTATAGTTTCGAAGTAATCAGGAGAACAAAATTTCGAACGGCCATATTTACGGAATACCTGGTCGAATTTTGCCCAATAACGAACTTAACCGCGTCATTTGAGATTCGAACCTACCCTGAAAATTTCAAGTTTCTAGGACATTCCGTTCGAAAGTTATCGAGTATACGGAGGGACGGCCGGACGGACGGACTGACTCGAATGTTTCGACGGATTCGTCATCAGTGAGTCGAACCTAGTCGATTAAGACCAGTTTCGGCTCAAAATTCAAAAAATACAGACATCGTGACGAAATGATATAGCCCTCGTGTAAGTAGTACGAGCGCTCAGAAAGTGACGAATAATATCACCGCTTTAAAGAAGCGATAGAATCACCGAATGTCAGATATTCGCTGTACCACTCAATTTTTTTTCACGTGGGTCGTGGATGAGCTGAAAAGCTGAATTTCTATTACTCATTTTATCCATGCCCACCGGTGCCCACAAACGAATCTTTCTGTCGTTATCTTACAACTTAGGACAAAGTTTCGATTCAATTGGACCGGTTTTTCTTCAAATAATTGGAAAAAAATGCAGGTGGCTATACCTATCTATGGTACCCTGAAAATTTCAAAACTCTAGGCTTTTTCTCTCGAGATTGATCGTGTTTGCGAACGGCCGAACGACGGTTAGAATTGAATTTAAACACAAATTTTTCATCTGCGAGTCCAACCTAATCGTTTCAGCCCAATCTCGGCTTAAAATTCGAAAATCACCGACAATTGGGCAAAATGATGACGCTTTTGTTCATAGAAACAAGCGCGAAGAAATGGGTAGGAGCATAGGCTCAGTATCAGTAGGGAAAAAACCCATGGCAGAGAGAATCTCAAAAAGATCACTATGCATGTTTACGACAGATCTGCAATGTAAAGGACGTAAGTAGGTAGGACTAAATTTGGCCTGCTAACAGGACATTGGGAGCTCAACAAACACATGAGGGCTTTACGGATACAGTTATTCTAGCGTCATGTCAATTTTCAATTATCGCGCTTTCTCTTCCTACGTTGTAATAGATCGGTCCTAGATTATCATCCTGCAAATGAGGAAGCTTCATATAATACCGATTTCAGAGTAGATTACTCTAAGTTTATATACTGACTAGACGAACACAAGAAGAACACGAGTTTAGACTCCATCATTTTGGTTCGATGGTTATTTTCTATGCTCAATAAGGTTAAGAAATATGGTTAGGAGTTACTTTTTGGATTGCAAGCCTTTTGGTTAAGATGCAATCGTAGAATTCACGAAACAAAGTGTTTCGATATACCTACCATAATATTATGATTTTATTTGATAATCTCATGCATGTAAGTCGTTCACTGTCTATTGTTTAATATCTGCTGTATTAACTGAAACTCTCTTTTATATTGTAATGTTATGATTCTCGGTTGTCGATGTGTGTTGATCAATATTTAGGTTCCACGTGTTATAAGTTCTTTCTATAGGTTCATTAATATTTTGGCTTCTTGATACTTCTTAAGAATGATATTTGCGATCTTGACATGATAACTTTGTGCATACGCTCCCTATAGGAGTGAAAAGAATTGTATCAGTGGTGGCTCGTGAGCTCTCAATCAGAGGAGGCCAAGCAAAAATACAGGGTGTTTCATAATATATGCGCAGGATTTCCGGATGTGATAGCTTGTCCAAAAATATGAAAGAAAGTTTCTATTAACTAACCCTTTGAAATGCACCCTTCTTCGAGTTGAAATTAAACAAAAATCGGTTTTTGCGAATATCACCAGAACCTCTTATCGTACCGGAAACAGCTTTCGTGAGCATTTTCTAATCATAATAAGCAATGTTTTGTGCGGATTTTTTTTTGTCTCAATTAGTGAAGGTTTCGAAGGGGTAGTGGGTGTTTTTCTCCCCAACTTCTACGCTAATCAAAAAAGTACGGTTTTTGAGACGCTCATTTTAACCGCCAATGTTTTCTACACAAAAGAGGTACTCTTGGTCATACGCTCTGAAGTCGACCGTTTTCGAGAAGAATCAACTTTTATGTTGAAAAACATGGTCTTCAATAACTGTCACCCTTTTTTTATACGTCAAAAACTTCAGGTTTACAATTTAAAATTACGAAAAGCACTGCCGTGAAGGCAGGAACTTCTGAGCGCTCGTAAATGCACCTTGTAGGTAGATTCGCATTCTCCAGTTTAAGAAATCAATTGAAGGAATTTTCGACAGCTGTCAAAAAAATTCTGAAACTTAGGCGAAACTCCAGACTTCATGTCAGTGCTTCAGCTCAATTTTTTTTCGATAATTCGCTAGAATTTTTTACGGTATCTATGGTCTTGGTGATGCGATCTGGACAAAATTTTGCACGTAGTTTGAATACATTATTCCCTAGCTAGGTGCATAATTTCATTCCAATCCGATCAGTAGTTTCGAAACTATCAAGGAAATAATATTTTGAACGGCCATATTTACGGAACCCCTGGTCTTATTTTGCTCAGTGATGAACGTGACTGCGATATTCGCGATCCAAACCCACGCTGAGAATTTCAAGTTCCTAGGCCTTTCTGTTCAAAAGTTACAATTTTCTATGGTTCCTATGGTTCTGGTAATGCGATCTGAACAAAATATTGCTTTAATAAATCATTCTCGATTGAAATACAAAATTTCATCCCGATCGAATCCGTAGTTTCGAAATTATCGAGAAAACAAAATTTCAAACGACCGTATTTACGGAACCCCTGGTATAATTCTGCTCATTGATAAACGTGAACGCGACATTTCAGATCCACACCTATCCTGAAAATTTTAAGTCCCTAGGCCTTTCCGTTCGAAAGTTATGATTTTCTATGTCGTCAAAATGTCGTCTAGCAAGCAAGTCGATTCGAATCTCTCTCTGCAAATTAATAGTCCCCAATGTGGGTATTGCAGAAAAACTATTATGAAAGGTTTCTCAAAGTGTACTGTATGCAATAAGTCATTTCACCCTGGTTGTGGAATGAAAATAAAAAAGTGTTGTGAAACTGAATTGTCCAGTATTGTTCCTGGTGATAAAGTTAGTGGTGACACATCTCCTTTGTGTTCAGGAGTTAAAACCATCAACAGTGAGTCTTCCCAGCATGATTTGTTACTAAAGATCATTCTTGAGGTGGAAGCTAAAAACAATATCTTGATTGAAAATAATTCTCTCCTGAAACTCAAAATCACGTCATTGGAGAATCAAATGAAAAACAAGGACATCGAGATAAACGAATTGAACAAAAAGTTTAATCAAAACATGCGAATCCGCCATATGTCTCCGATGTTGGTGAAAATGGAATTCCTCGGAATTCCCAGACAGATGCCACATATTCGTGATCTGCAGCAGCAGACAATAATCAAATTTTGATTTCGAGCGCAAGCGTAACTGCTGGACGATCTCCGACTGTCGCTCGCCCCGATCGCGGGTGTGAGCCTGCGAAGAAGTCCAAATCGACGGTGGTTCCTGCGGCGATCGGGACCGTGCGACTGTCTCAGAATCAGGCAGATTATAACATTGGGCCTGCAGTCCATACTCCACTAAGTAAAAATGAAGGTACTGAATGGAAGGTAGTTACAAAGGAAAGAGGAAAGCGTAAGCCTTAAAATCCCTGTGTGTGGGTACATATTCCGGCACAGCTAATGTTGAAGGTACAGATAAGTTGAGAGCTTTTTATGTTTCAAATCTGAAGCCTGAAACGTGTGTTGAAAATTTGGAAAGTTTCCTTAGAAATAATTTCTCGTATGTTTAATGTGAGAAATTATCATCGCGTTTCCCAGAGCACTACTCGTCCTTTAAAGTACTAATCCCAAGCTCGGAATATGATAGAGCACTTGATGGATCTAACTGGCCCAATAAAGTCAATGTTCACCATTTTTTCCATCGTCGAGGGATAGACAACAGGAAAATAAATTAATTCCAACTGTAGTCAATGGTATTTTAAAATCCTACAAATAAATGCACATCGTATTGCAAATAAACTGGACGATTTGGAAATATTGCTGGAGGAAAAAATCCTGATGTGTTGAGTGTTTCTGAGCATTGGTATAGTGTGGACAGTGTCGATTCTATGGTAATTCCAGGCTATGTACAGGCTGATTATTTTTGTCGCAAATACCGACAGCATGGTGGTTCGATGCTGTTTGCGAGGAGTGATCTGCGAGTGAAGAAACTATCGGTGTCGGACTTTTCTGAGGAAATGCATGTCGAAATATGTGGTATCAGTGTTCACGTTCAAGAGTCTCGATTGGGAATTATAAGTGTTTACAGACCATGTACTGGTAATGTAGATTTATTTTTTGAAAGACTGTTTTGTGCATTGGAAGCCTATTTTGACTCTGTTGATTTTATATTCTTATGTGGTGATTTGAATATCGATTATCTGAAACCTTTTTGTAAGTATTCCAAATATTTAAAGGAAATGTTGGATTGTTTTGGACTGAAGGTGTCATCAGAGTACGCAACCAGAATATTTACTAATGTAAATGGTTATACTGCTATATCCAAGGTAGATTATATCTTGACTAATGTTGCTCCGAAAAATTTTGAGGCAGTGGTTTTTGAGGCTCTATTAAGTGATCATCGAGCCATATTACTTGAGGCAAACCTTCAGCCAGTATACGAATCGAAATCGGTTACGAGCTATATTAGAGATCTTTGTCGCCAAAATCAACAATTTAGTTGAATGCTTGTCTACTTGTAGTTTTTCCGAGCTTTATTTGCAGACTGATTCTGATCAATGTTTTGAAACATTCATATTAATTATACAATATTATCTTGAACAAGGTTGTCCAATGAAAAAGGTATCCTCTAATTCAAAAAAAAAAAATGGGTAACACCGGAAATTGTAGAAAGTAAGCGCAACTTGGTGGGTCTTCATTGGATACACAGAAATATTGGGTCTGAGAACAGTTACGGGAGATATAAGGCGGCCAAACATCAACATAAAATATTAATAAGAAACACCAAATATGCACAGAATAGTTTAGCCATTCAAGAATCGGATAACAAGAACAAGACAATTTGGAGTATTGTGAAGAACGTAACTGGTACATCACGAAAAGCTCGGGAAACAATGTCCGTTACTGTAAATAATATCTCGTACAGTAATGCCGATCAGTTAGCGGAGATATTCGCCAATCATTTTGCCACTATGGCTGAGGTTAAACTGCAGTCATGCTATGGTCGGAACCTATCGTTGTCCTGTACTGTGTCACCATTAATGAGCAACAATATTTTCTTTTATCATGTCTCAGCAGTTGAGGTAGAAGAAACTATCAAAAAATTACGAAAAGCACTGCCGTGAAGGCAGGAGCTTTCGAGCGCTCGTACATGCACCTTGTAGGTAGATTCGCATTTTCCAGTTTTAGAAATCAATTGAAGGAATTTTTGACTGCTGTCAAAAAAATTCTGAAACTTAGGCGAAACTCCAGACTTCATGTCGGTGCTTCAGCTGATCAATTTTTTTCCGATAATTCGCTAGAATTTTCCACGGTATCTATGGTCTTGGTGATGCGATCTGGACAAAAGTTTGCACGTAGTTTGAATACATTATTCCTGAGCTAGGTGCATAATTTCATTCCAATCCGATCGGTAGTTTCGAAACTATCAGGAAAAAAATATTTTGAACGGCCATATTTACGGAACCCCTAGTCTAATTTTGCTCATTGATGAACGTGACCGTGAAATTTGCGATCCAAACCCACCCTGAAAATTTCAAGTTCCTAGGCCTTTCCGTTCAAAAGTTAGAATTTTCTATGGTTTCTATGGTTCTGGTCATGCGATCTGGACAAAATATTGCTTCAATATATCATTCTCGATTAAAATACAAAATTTCATCTCGATCGAATCCGCAGTTTCGAATTTATCGAGAAAACAAAATTTCAAACGACCGTATTTACGGAACCCCTTGTATAATGTTGCTCATAGATAAACGTGATCACGACATTCAAGATCCACACCTATCCTGAAAATTTCAAGTCCCTAGGCGTTTCCGTTCAAAAGTTACAATTTTCTATGGTTTCTATGGTTCTGGTCATGCGATCTGGACAAAATTTCACATGTAGCTTGAACACCTCATTTTCCATTTGAGTGCAAAATTTCATCTCGATCAAATCTGTAGTTTTCAAGTAATCAGGAAAACAAAACTTTGAACGGCCAAATTTACGGAACCCCTGGTGGAATTTTGCCCATTAACGAACTCAACCGAGCCATTCGGGAACTGAACCCACACTGAAAATTTCAAGTCTCTAGGTTGTTTTGTTCGAGAGTTATCGTGCTTACGGCCGGACGGCCGGACGGACAGACTCGAATTTTCCGACGGATTCGTCATGAGTGAGTCGAACATAGTCGTTTGAGACCATTTTCGGCTCAAAATTCGAAAAATACAGACATCGTGACGAAATGATATAGCCCTCGTGTAAGTAGTACGAGCGCTCAAAAATTGAAAAATAAAAAATGTGTTGGTGTAGACTCAATCTCATCAAAGATACTGAAGGAGTGTGCTTATGTTATTAGTGGACATTTTGCCCATCTCATTAATGTATCTGTAACCACTGGAAGATTTCCTAAAGTGCTCAAAAAATCTGTAGTTATTCCATTATTCAAAAATGGCGACGTAGAGCAGATAGCTAACTACCGCCCCATATCAATACTGAGCGTATTCTCGAAGGTATTCGAAAGGGTTGTTTTTGCAAGAATGATGAATTTTCTGGATAAATTCAATTTACTAAACCCCGCACATCACGGTTTTAGAAGCGGTCACTCAACCCAATCGGCTGCACTGGAATTTGTTGAATCGGTCTATGAGAGCTTGGATGGAGATTTTCATGTAGCAGGATTGTTTTTCGATCTCTCATCTGCCTTCGATACTCTTTCCTTTGAATTTATAATAGATAAGTGCTACAGTCTGGGATTCAGAGGCTTATTCGGTGAATGGCTGCGAAGTTTTATCGATGAAAGAGATATCTCGGTTAAAATAGGAAAAAGGTATTCTGATAGTAAATGCATTAGGCTAGGAGTTCCTCAGGGCTCCGTGTTGGGACCGCTGTTGTTTTTATTGTTCATAAACGATTTACCAATTTGGTTAGCCTGCTTTCTATTGGCACTATATGCAGATGATGCATCAATGGTTGTCAGGGCACGTAGTCGTGGGAGCTTCAAAAAGCCTGTGAAGCTATCGTGGAGGAATTTGTAAAGTGGTGTCGTAGAAATAACCTGATGGTAAATATTGAAAAGACCGTTTGTATGTACTACGGTTTGAAAAAAAGTGATGGGAACTCTTTTTGCATAAGGTACTTGGATCAGACTATCATCTCGTCTGAATCTACCAAATTTCTTGGAATCTACATAGACAACAATTTGAGATGGTCATCACACGTTAACTACGTTTGTAAAAAACTTAATACCTCTTTTTTCGCTATAAGTAGAATAAGGAAAATATTACCAACTAGTTCATTAATTAATGTGTATTATAGCATGGTCCATAGTCATCTGTCTTACAATGTTTTGCTTTGGGGAAACTGTACTGATGTTTCCAGGATATTTGTTGCACAAAAAAGAATAATAAGAGCTATTTTTAATTTACGACCAGGAATGTCATGTAGGTCAATATTCATTGAAAATGAGATTCTACCATTACCAAGTATATATATTTTGAAATGTTTGATTTATGCAAAAGAGAAAGAAAATGTATGGACAAAATTAACTGACTGTCACAGATATGATACCAGAAATTCACAGGTTCTTCTAATACCAAGGCATAGAACTCACAAATTTGAGTGTTCACCGTTATACCAGAGTATAAAGATGTACAATCACTTACCATCCTCCTTGAAAGTGCTTAATATGAGTTTATTTAAAAGAAAAATTGAGAAAATATTATTGAAGAAAAGCTTTTATTCTGTAAATGAATACTATTCCCATACCTTAAATGTGTAGTTTGTGTAAAATTGTTTGTATTGTGACTTGTCCTATATACTGTATTGTATCTTAAAGGATTAAATATACTATTATTATTATTATTATTATGGTTTCTATGGTTCTGGTCATGTGATCTAGAGGAAGCTTGAATATAAATTTCTCCATTAGTATACAAAATTTCGTCACGATCGAATCTGTAGTTTTTAAATTATCAAGAAAACTAAATTTCAAACGACCATATATACGGAACCCCTAGTATAATTTTGCTCATAGATGAAAGTGATCATGACAATCGAGATCCACACCTATCCTGAAAATTTCAAGTCCCTAGGCGTTTCCGTTCAAAAGTTACAATTTTCTATGGTTTCTATGGTTCTGGTGATGCGAGCTGAACAAAGTTTTGCATGTAGCTTGAACATCTCATTTTCCATTAGAGTGCAAAATTTCGTCTCGATCGAATCTGTAGTTTCAAAGTAATCCGGAGAACAAAACTTTGAGCGGCCATATTTACGGAACCCTTAGGCGGATTTTGCCCAATAACGAACTTAACCTCGAGATTCGAACCTACCCTGAAAATTTCAAGTTTCTAGGACATTCCGTTCGAGAGTTATCGTGTATACGGACGGACGGACGAACAGACTCGAATTTTCCGACGGATTCGTCATCAGTGAGTCGAACATAGTCGATTGAGACCATTTTCGGCTCAAAATTCGAGAAATACAGACATCGTGACGAAATGATATAGCCCTCGTGTAAGTAGTACGAGCGCTCAAAAATATTTCCTGAACCACTGAGCAATCTTTAAAAGAACTTAATACTGATTACACTAATCTTTCTTCGATTTTTTTTTCAATTTCAACACTGTTTCTCGAAAATGGTGCATTTTAGTGGGTAAATTAATATAATTTTTTTTTCATATTTTTGGACGAGCTATCACATCCTGAAATCCTGCGCATATATTATGAAACACCCTGTATAGGTATACCACTAGGACTAGATAGTTGATCTATGATAGTTTGCCTATGACTCCGATCAAGTGAATTTACAATATCGAGCTTTCCGAATAATTTGAATTTAATTGATGCTCCTTAGTGAGATTTTTATCTGCTATGTCTTTCAATAGACCTCTGTAAATTTTTTAAATCCGAATACCCTAATTTTGACCACACATTATTTTCTGAATCGTCGGAAAAAAGTGAGCAAAACCAACAAAATAATTCATTTCGAACTGTACTTCCTGTCAGCCACTCGCATTCATTGTACCATTGAACGCAGAAGGGACGATCATGTTTGGAATCGACAATTCAATTTTGCATAGCAGGATGAGTTGTCTTTATAGTTTTAGTAATGAAAAATTTTGTCATCGTAAGGCATTTGACTGAACTTTTTCTTCAGAATAAAATCAACAATAGAACAATATCTTCAGTTATTCTAAGTTCCCCACTGAAATTATAATTTTTATTTCTGGTTTCCGTTTCCATTTTTCTCGATAAAATATATGAATCTGAATAGCCATCCTTCCTCACCTACAAACTTCGCCGAATGTACAGTCTGTACATACGTTCAATATAATATTATGCATATATTATTAGGTATAGAATAGTGACCGATCGTTCATCGCCGAGGTCATATTCGGGCCGATCGGGCTAAACGAATATAGGTACTGGAGACCGGGCCTCCGTCACGTGCTTTACAGCTCGAATTCAGAGTGGTCGTTGCAATTATATCGGAAGATATTTGAAATTTAACATTCAAGCGTATCCCAACTCGGGTAGCTCGGCCTCCGAGTCGACCGAGTCTGGGTCTGGACTCTGTTTTATTCTTTAGCCGCTTTAGCGCACCGCATGCCTGACGTAGTACTGAATGCGATGCGCAATCTTCTCAGTTTTGAAGTCTGTTGCGGAAAATGAATAAAGTGATGAAAGATTGGGGTAAAAAATATCCAGAAATTTGAATATTCTATTGATTTAGGTAAACATAATATAGTTGAACTTGAACTCAGAATTAAATATAATGCAGTAAAATGTGGGGAGGTCCGACCTCCTCTGCCTCCTCTGAGCGGCCGCCACTGAATTGTATCCCTTGTTTTAGGGGTAGTAGTCATTAGGTAGCTCCTTCCTTCCTTCAGAAAGGATTCCGGATACGTTCTAAATTTATAAGTTTAAGGGCATAGGGAATACAATCGCGGTACTTTCATCCTGGGAAGCACTTTGTACTCAAAGTTGTGAATGTTGTCGTTGTAGCACCTATCATTCTGAACGAAGGTCTCTTTTGAACCTAACTCTTTTTCTGCATATACTGTTACTTCTTCACCATCTACCAGGCCTACTGATCACCTATGCTTCTACTGTTTTCTATTTAATATGTATGACTTTCGTATTTTATCATTTCAGTATTTGCCTCTGCTTATGATATATTATTGATATTCATTGCGCCAGGACAGGATTTTCTCGAGGGTCTTTTGCCTGATCCTTCAATTCTTTTTCCTGATTCGTAGATTCTCATTTTTTGCTGAGACCTGAAGTTGGGGAACCGCCCCGACAGAACCAATAAACTCTTGTTGCTAGGTTCTAATCATTTTGTTTGAATTCCCTAGACTTCCCTAGTATGATGAGAAGATTCTGTGGTTTCTACAAAACGTTTCTACAAAACTTCCTAGATTGATCACTGCGCTGGCCAAAAATAGTTAAGATTAGTTTGCGTGTTCGTATATTGTAAGTGTTCTGAGCTCTCGTTCAGACAAAATAGTCGGTATTTAAAACTGCAAAACTTTACAACTTTAAGGCTAAAATATCAGTAGAATGTTCACAAAGAGGAAGCAAATTACCCAGTCATTCGAAAATTGATAATACAAATTTGAGATAACCGAAATCGTTCTAGGATCGGTGTATCCATAGAATCCTATGGACAACATAGGCCTTGCAGATTGCAGAACAATTGAGCTTAACGAAGGTTTGCTAGGCAAAAGAGTATTTGGAAAAAAATTCTTACCGAACATCTTGCTGTACCCAACCCCATTTCTTTTCATATGCTTTCGCTGCTTTACGTTCCTTTGAAACTCTCTGACGCCAACTGAAGTCCTTCTCAATGGGTGTCAAATAAACCATTTTAATGTAATAAAATACAACTATATAATATATTATGTATATTATATTTATATGTGAGAATCTGTGATTGACAGATATTTGACTTAATCTCAATTTTTACCAAAAATTCACAGATCATCCATGTTCTTCTTGTTGGTTCATTGGAATTAACATAAAATAATCGCTTCAAGCTTCAAGAATTATTGACTTATCAGAAGGGTGTGGAAAATCAGAATTAATATGATGTAGCGAGACTCCACAAAAACAGAATTATTTCAAAGGGAATATATTCGAATAATTCAGATCAAAAATAATTCCAAAATTCAGAGAATATCCACGCCGGAAGCTACGCCCCCTTCGATGCCAAAAGAGACAGAAGTTTCAATCATTGGCGCACCCTTATAAGTAACTACTATGGAATCTCATATATTCTCACTTATTTTCAAACTGCATTTCCTTATAGAAACATAAAGCATTCATCCCAGGAATCGCTGATAGAAACGGATAGGAATCACGTTAGCTAATGCCATTAGAAACTGAAGCAATATGCATCTGTAATCTCCATTAAATACTTATGAATATCCGAGTGAATATCGTATATGGTTCTATACGGATTTGCTGTTTCACTATCCAATTTGGATCTCGTACATTCTCATTTATTTTCAAACTGCATGTCCGTATAGAAACATAAAGCATTCATCCCAGAAATCGCTGATAGAAACGGATAGGAATCACGTTAGGGAATGCCATCAGAAACTGAAGCAATATGTATCTGTCATCCCCATTAAATACTTATGAATATCGTATACGGTTCTATACGGATTTGCGGTTTCACTATCCAATTTGGATCTCATAAGTTCTCTTAGACCATTTTCTATCAGTTTCTATGAGACATTTTTGGCAGGGCATCCATGGATCGCTGGAAAAACCATATAAATCGACCAAAAACCGAAAATATCATCATTGCACAACATTTTAGTCATAGACCCCGGCAAGGTAGGTTGTACCTGTGTGACGCTCCGTTATCGAACATTAATCGTATGTTAATGTTGCCCCGTAGTGGAAACTGATCGTTTCTTAATGAGTTTCAGAAGTGATTAGAATCAAAGATATTACTGTGTCGATGGTTCCACAGATTATTTTACATTGAAGAGACAAAATTGAATATGGTGAAAAGTGAAATAGGTGTTTGAGTGTTATTTGCCGAGTCATTTTGACGAAATGTCGGAATACGACTCTGCAAATCAGAGAATCTGACGCATATAACTCGTCGGATGAAAAAATCTCCGAAATGGATATTGAAATAGAAGAAGTTCCTGAAGAATCCGGATCAGGCTTTAACTCATCAAAATCCAAATATAAGCAATCAACCTCACTGGGGAAACATGCCTCGATTTTACAAGCCGAAGTGCATGCCAAGTACAAGAGAATGATCCAACTGAAGCAATACCAGTCCTCAAACTCCTTCTCCTGAATAGGAGAATAGAAGCCTCAGGACTAAACTAAGGAGCTGAAAAAGTTACAATTTTAATTGTATGAGCAATTTTTTTTAGGGAGATTTCACACCCCCCACCCCTCAGGCGGGAATATTTTGACCGTCTGAACTACTTTATATTAATATTTTTCTGTTTTTTTTATCGTTATTTTTTGAGCGCTCGTTCTACTTACACGAGGGCTATATAATTTCGTCACGGTCGTTTGAAGTTCAGTTTTCCTGATAATTTCGAAAATATGGATTCGATCGTGACGAAATTTTGTATTTCAATGGAGAATGATATATTCAAGCTACAATTGTTCCAGATCGCATGATCAGAACTATAGAAACCTTAGAAAATTAAAACTTTCGAACGGAAACGCCTAGGGAAATTTTCAGGATAAGTGTGGATTTCGAATTTCGCGGTCACGTTCATCAATGAGCAGAACTAGACTAGGGGTTCCGTAAATATGGTCGTTTAAAATTTAGTTTTCTTGATAATTTCGAAACTACGGATTCGATTGTGACTGAATTTTGTATTTTAATGGGGAATGATATATTTAAGCTACATTCTGTCCAGATCGCATAACTAGAACCATAGAAAATTATAACTTTCGAACGGAAAGGCCTAGGGACTTGAAATTTTCAGGTTTGGATCGCGAATGTCGCATAGATAATAATGTACTCAAACTACGTGCTAAATTTTGTCCAGATCGCATTATCAAAACCATAGATACCGTATAAAATTCTAGCGAATAATCGAAAGGAAAATTGGAAACCTAAAGCACTGACGTGAAGTCTGGACTTCAGTTCTGCTCAGTTTTTTTTTTGACACCTTTTAAAAAAATGTTCAATGCGTTTCTAGAACTTGAAAATGCGAATCTACCTAAAAGGTGGATGAAAGAGCGCTCAGAAGCTCCTGATTTCACGGCAGTGCTTTTTATTTGATTTATTTATTTCATTTATTTTTGGTTATATGCTGACTCTCCTAGGTCTCTGTGAGACCCTCCAGAAGCTCAGAGCTTTAGAAGCTCAGAGCTTGTGCGAGTTAGGAGACCCGGTTGTGTTATAAATTTTTTGATCAACTTTGCAATTCTAATTGCCACGTTCGTTCTTACGAATCCAACACCTTCTTAATCGGAAAACAAATGTTCTCTTCTTCAGGCTGAAAAGATACCACAACACAAGGGCGTAGATATGGAGGGATACTGGGGTAATTAATTACCCCCCCAAGACTTCCGAAATATGAAGTTTCAGAATTATCGCCATGTATACCTGACGAGATATTTTATCGATTACCCCCCCAAGAAAAAAAATTACGAAGAGCACTGCCGTGAAGGCAGGAGCTTTTGAGCGCTCATGCGCCTTGTAGCTTTCGTGACGAAATGATATAGCCCTCGTGTAAGTAGTACGAGCGCTCAAAAATATGGTCCTTGCTACAACATGGGCAGGTTAGGTATCAATCTTGTCAAACAACAGACTCACCACTTATACATTTTATGCAATATGATCTTCAAAATTGAAACGTATGAATGGAAGTTAAACTTCAGAAATTTTTCTGATTTAATTTGTTTTTTCGGTTAATTTTATTTCATTATTATATTATTTTCTTGTCGGTCTTCTTTTCCTAAATAAAATTTTCCGATGCTCTGGGTGGGGTAATTACCCCGTTAAAGTGACTTTATTATAGTTTGAATGTGTAAATCCCCTTCATTGAATTATTCGAAAATTAGTTTATATATTGAGTGTTTTCATTTCTTCATGTACTAGATAGATCCTTTAGTATCTGTTTCTGTCTTATTATATATTAGGTTTTTTTCAATCCATTCATTGACTTGGCCACACGATTCAAAAAAATTCAAAAAAGTGTTTTCTGTTGGTTACACCAGTTTTGCTACCACAGCTAAAATTTATGTTAAATTTGATTAATTATCCTTCTTGAACCCTGACATAAAATATACTTCTTAGAGTTATAATAAAATTCTAATAGAATCAGCCGATAATTGATGGAAATCCATAATTAAACTTACAATAGAATAACTAGTATGATTTCCACTACATTGGGTCAAATTCCGCACGTGTTTCGATGCGAAGCATCATCTCCAGGTGGTTAAGTTATAACTAAATTACTTCTCTAAAATTTTTAGCTACCAACTAATAAATCTAATCTAATCAATAGATGGGGATAATGGTCAATCCTATGCGCAAACCCCTTATGCGGGTTCAATACTAATGATATATTATTGACATGCAATTATACTTATTTTACCGCCATTAAGTAAGAAGATTTATTGACGTTACTTATTTTTTTTTATTCTTAAATTTAAAATAAAAACAAAAAAAATAAATAAATAAATAAATAACTTCAGATAATTTCATATGGAAGCATTGCACGATGTTTTGCGTTTTTGAATCTGAATTCCCATGTATAAATTTCAATCAAATATTCCACATGTATGCCTCTCTACAATTTATCGTTAGTTTCATGATTCGTCAATACAACAATGAGTGAATTAAAAAAAAATTACGAAAAGCACTGCCGTGAAGGCAGGAGCTCTTGAGCGCTCGTACATGCACCTTGTAGGTTGATTCGCATTCTCCAGTTTTAGAAACCAATTGGAAAGATTTTGACAGCTGTCAAAGAAAATTTCAAACCAAAGCGAAAATCCAGACTTCACGTCAGTGCTTTGGTGACCATTTTCTTTTTCGATAATTCGCTAGAATTTTCTACGGTATCTATGGTCTTGCTAATGCGATCTGGACAAAATTATACATTATTCTTCATATACGTGCGAAATTTCATTTCTATCCAATAAGTATTTTCGAAATTATCAGAAAAAATATAGACAGACATATACAGATGCTAAATTTACATTTATCATCGAGCATGGTTTTTTCACAATGAAATTTTCGTATTGGATATTCCAAAAAATTTTAAAAACCAATTTTTTTTTGCATATTTCTTTGTAATTCAAAAAAAAAATAAAAAAAATTACGAAAAGCACTGCCGTGAAGGCAGGAGCTTTTGAGCGCTCGTACATGCACCTTGTAGGTAGATTCGCATTTTCCTGTTTTGGAAACCAATTGGGGAAATTTTTGACAGCGGTCAAACAAATTCAGGAGAAACTAAGGCGAAAATTCAGACTTAAAGTCAGTGCTTTAGGTGACCAATTTTTTTTTCGATAATTAGCTAAAATTTTCTACGGTATTGGATATGCGATCTGGACACAATTTCACACGTAGTTTGAATATATTATTTTTCATCTATGTGCGAAATTTCATTCCAATCCAACAAGTAGTTTCGAAATTATTAGGAAAAAAATAGTTTGAACGGCAATATTTACGGAACCCCTAGTCTAATTTGGCTCATTGACGGAAGTTCGCGATCCGAACCTATCCTGAAAATTTCAAGTCCCTAGGCCTTTCCGTTCGAAAGTTATGATTTTCTATGGTTTCTATGGTTCTCATCATACGATCTGGAAAAACTGTAGCTCGAATATATCATTCTCAATTTAAATACGAAATTCCGTCAGGATCGAATCCATAGTTTTGAAATTATCAAGAAAACCGAAATTCAAACGGCCATATTCACGGAACCCCTAGTCTGATTTTGCTCATTAATGAACGTGAGCGCGAAATTCGCGATCCGAACCTATCCTGAAAATTTCGAGTCCCTAGGCCTTTCCGTTCGAAAGTTATAATTTTCTATGGTTTCTATGATCCTGATCATGCGATCTGGAAAAAATGTAGCTCGAATATATTATTCTCAATTTAAATACAAAATTTCGTCACGATCAAATCCATAATTTTGAAATTATCAAGAAAACTGAATTTCAAACGGCCATATTTACGGAACCCCTAGTCTAATTTTGCTCATTGATACACGTGAACGCTACATTCACGATCCACACCTATCCTGAAGATTTCAAGTCCCTAGGCCTTTCCATTACAAAGTTATAATTTTCTATGGTTTCTATGGTTCTGTTCATGCGAGCTGAACAAAATTCTGCATGTAGCTTGAGTACGTAATTATCCATCTGAGTGCAGAATTTCACTCCGATCGAATCAGCAGTTTCGAAGTTATCAGAAAAACAAAATTTCGAGCGGCCATATTTACGGAACCCCTGGGCGAATTTTGCCCAATAACGAACTTTACCGCGGCATTTGAGATTCGAACCTACCCTGAAAATTTCAAGTTTCTAGGACATTCCGTTCGAGAGTTATCGTGTATACGGCCGGACGGACAGACTCGAATTTTTCGACAGATTCGTCATCAGTGAGTCAAACTAAGTCGTTTGAGACCATTTTCGGCTCAAAATTCGAAAAATACAGACATCGTGACGAAATGATATAGCCCTCGTGTAAGTAGTACGAGCGCTCAAAAACGGTTGGTATAGGGTATGATATGAAATTTTTTTACAGACGGTTAATATAGGCTTTTTATAACCATATATGAAATTTATTTCCACGGCTACGCCATTATTTTAGGAAATAAATTAACTACTCTCAAAACACAATCACAAATTTAATATTCATGAGACTCTTTCAAACTATGTTTCCATGTACCCGACACGTGGTACAACAAAATCGCAAATATCACTAACGATTGTTCTGTATTGGTACTTTTATGCGCAAGGCGCGCTCCCACGAGGGGGGGTACTGGGGGTAATTACCCCCCCCCCCAGAACCGTATTTTCAACAGTCAATAAATACTTGACTTCCTTCTTAATTCCAAAATACGGTCACTACCGCCTCTAGTCCCAATCTCTGGTTAGAAAATACGGTCACTACCCCTCCCAGAATCAATCTCTGGGAGCGCCACTGTTATGCGCTTAAACTATAATCGGCATTACAGTTCCTTTCCTTTCTAAAAGCAACAAATAACTAGAACTCTACCTTAAACGAGTTCAAATTAACGTGAAAATATAACTTTCACTAAGCTTTGGCCAAGATCGTGTAGTCGTTTTAAGGACTATAATTACGTTGTGTATGCAACCCAAATTGTGCTTGTTTCTTGTTTCAATATAAGAGATTGACGGGAAGGAAGGAAATCAAAACACATATTTTTAGCACTCAAAACAAGGAGATTAAACGTTTATTCGAGGGTGCTAAAACGTATGGGAGAAAACCTAAGCAAAAACCAGTACAGTTGATACCCGAGTGAAGGACTCGTCGACTGGTGAGAATTCTCTCATATGGTTTTTGAAAATGGTTGGGTGAGTTGAATGCTGCACTAGCAACTCTTTAACCTTAGTTGGTGATGATGAGATAACCCAGTGATGTGAGGTACTTCTCAGGAATACAACTACGGGGAATGGGGATGTCCCGAGTACAATACCAAATTCAGAGGTGATGAGAGGGCCGAAGAGAACCGTCTCCTTTGAAGCAAGTTGGGGATATATTCAAAGAGAACAGTACCTACTCCCAATTTGGGGGAGAGCCAATGAGAACAGTCCCCTTGAAGAATAAAACGTTGGACGATAGCTGTGGAAAGTATTCAGTGGTAGAGAGGTTAGTTAACGATGCGTCCGATCGTTGTCTCCCTGCGAAGTAATCCCATCTAGGATTATGTTTATAACCTATAATGATGATTTGAGAGTACGGAACAATCTTAAGTTCTCAACCAAGTGAGGCTCTATGAAGTGATAAAGTTAACCAATGATAATTGAAAATGAACAAAATGTCTACACTGAGCATTCCCTTTTGATAACAGTAAGCAGTAATATTAGCTGAAAGCTACAACGATTACATATAATATGGGGTTATTCGATTAGTATTATTCAAAGAGTATTGTATAAACCCAGATATGATTAGAATAGGTTATGATAAAAGCACGTGGTTTTTGAATTATTGTTCATACAAGAAGTTCTCTAGAATTTAGTGTAGATAATAGTAAAAATTTGTTTGAGAAACACTAACGGCTCGCTCACACCAAAACCGATTTTGTCGGCCGATGGCGGACAGAACTGCCCGGGCGCGTAACTCGGATATGTATGTGCTCACACTGCAACCGTGTACTTGTGCCGACATCGTGCGTTGCGGATGCAACTTCAGCCCATAACCGTTTCGAAACATCTAGATTATTATAATTTCTTGAATGTTTATCCCACAGGGTTGGTCTATTATGAACACAACTAATTATTTTTTCAATATCCATACTCGTTCAGGAAGATAACAACACGATTGAATTAAACTACAAATTATTCACACAATTTGCACTGTAGACGTCGGCCGATATCGGCGAGAAATCCCAACAAGTTCGGATTCGACGGTTAATCGGCCGTTTTCGGGCGTCATCGGACGATGACGGTCGGGTTGGTGTGCGCGCTCTCTTTTTGAGCGCTCGTACTACTTACACAAGGGCTATATCATTTCGTCACTATGTCTGTATTTTTCGAATTTTGAGCCGAAAATGGTCTCTAACGACTATGTTCGACTCACTGATGACGAATCCGTCGGAAAATTCGAGTCTGTCCGTCCGTCCGGCCGTATACACGATAACTCTCGAACATAATGTCCTAAGAACTTGAAATTTTCAGGGTAGGTTGAAATCTCGAATGCCGCGGTTAAGTTCGTTATCGGGCAATATTTGCCCAGGGGTTCCGTAAATATGGCCGCTCGAATTTTTGTTTTCCTGAATATTTCGAAAGTAAAGATTAGATGTGAAATTTTGTACTCAGATGGAGAATAACGTATTCAACCTACATGCAAAATTTTGTCCAGCTCGCATGACCAGAACCATGAAACCATAGAAAATTATAACTTTCGAACGGAAAGGCCTAGAGGCTTGAAATTTTCAGGATAGGTGTAGATCTCGAATGTTGCGGTCACGTTCATCAATGAGCAAAATTAGACTATGGGTTCCGTAATTATGGTCGTTCAAAATTCAGTTTTCTTGATAATTTCAAAACTATGTATTTGATTGTGACGAAAATTTGTATTTGAATTGAAAATGATATATTCGAGCTACATTTTGTCCAGATCGCATGATCAGAACCATAGAAAATCATAACTTCCGAACGGAAAGGCCTAGGGTCTTGAAATTTCCAGGATAGGTTCGGATCGCAAATTGTGCGGTCACGTTCATCAATGAGCAAAATTAGACTATGGGTTCCGTAAATATAGCCGTTCAAACTATTTTTTTCCTGATAATTTCGAAACTACTTATTGGATTAGAATGAAATTTCGCACATAGATGGAGAATGATATATTAGAACTACGTGGGAAATTTTGTCCAGATCGCATTACCAAGACAATAGATACCGTAGAAAATTCTAGCGAATTATTGAAAAAAAAAAAATTGGTCACCTAAAGCACTGACGTGAATTCTGGATTTTCGCCTCAGTTTCCAATTGGTTTCTAAAACTGAATAATGCGAATCTACCTCAAGGTGCATGTACGAGCGCTCAAAAGCTCCTGCCTGCACGGCAGTGCTTTTCGTAATTTTTTTAATGATAATCATTAATTTCTAATAATGTTCTCAGTGTAAGTTGATGGAAGAAATCAAAAGATACTTTTCATTAATTTTTTCAAATAAACTTATGGCATCAATTCAGGAAATAAATTGGCCTTAATCGTCTAAGGTCATATTCTTCTTCTTTTTTGACCTTAGTCTTCTATGGCTATATTTAAATTCTTCTATGTTACATGTCATGTAATTTCTGTATTGGATATTTGCTGTCAATTTCAAAAAATTTAAAGAAAGAATTTTCTGTATTGCATTTTTAATTCGAAAGAAATTATAAAAAAGGAATTTGCCCTTCAAGTTCTTCTTCTCCTTTTTTTATGGCCTCAGTCTTCTATGGCTGTATTTTTAAACTTCTATGTCACTTTTAACATTGAATATGGTTTCTTTTATGACTGAATGTTCTGTATTGGATATTTCGTTTCAATTTCGAAAAATTTAAAAAAAGAATTTTCTGTATTACATATTTGTTTTTATATATATATATATAAATATATGTATACTAGCTGACCCGGCAAACGTTGTTTTGCCACAACGTTACTACTACACTTGATGAATAAACAATAATGATGGCCGACAACTGTGTAGGGAGTGAGAAAGAAAGGAGACCGGCTTTGTTCTCATCCCTACTCCGTGCTGTTTACTGGGTCAGAAGTGACACCTGTAGACATCTGGCGGGGATAACTAATTAAATGACGATTGATCAGTTTTCGACCGGAGAGGAAAAATGATTAAATTACTAAAATGGCTATTAAAAAATAAGGGTTGATCGTAGAAGGGTGAAAATTGGGGATTGTATGTATTTTTGTATGTTGTATCATAAAAAAATAGAAATTAGAAATTTTGTCTAAAAAATTAAAAAAAAATATTTAGGGGTGGACTACCCCTAACATTTAGGGGGATGAAAAATAGATGTTGGCTGATTCTCATAGATACCGGATAAGCACAAAAAATTTCATCAAAATCGGTCAAGCCGTTTCGAAGGAGTATGGCAACGAAAACTGTGACACGGGAATTTTATATATTAAGAAAGAAGAAGAAAGAAGATATACACGCTCTATAGCGTTCTACGCCTTGCGCTGCCCAATCCCCACCTCCGGCGATTATCCCAGTCACCTGGCTGAAAGTCTCTTTCCGACATTGCCTTGTTCACTCTCTTCATCCATGTCATTTTCGGTCTTCCTCGTTTGCGCCGTTCTACTGGACACCAATTCATTATTTGTTTTGTTATCCTTTGGTCACCCATCCTCTGTACATATTTCTTTTTAATTTGAGAAAATTATAAAAAAGGAATTTTCCTGCGAGTTCTTCTTCTACTTCTTTTATGGTATTAGTCTTCTATGGCCAAACTCTTATATGTCGCATTTTTTCGTTGAGGATGGTTTTTTCATGTTGAAATTTTGTGTATCGATACTTTTCATTAATATTTTGCATATTTCATTTTACTTTCAAGTTTCGAAATGGCAATATTCTTCTTCTTTTTTGGCCTTAGTCTTGGGTATGGCTATGTTTTTATTCTTCTATGTTACATTTATCATCGAGCATGGTTTTTTCACAATGAAATTTTCGTATTGGATATTCCAAAAAATTTTAAAAACCAATTTTTTTTTTCCATATTTCTTTGTTATTCAAAAAAATAATAAAAAAAATTACGAAAAGCACTGCCGTGAAGGCAGTAGCTTTTGAGCGCTCGTACATGCACCTTGTAGGTAGATTCGCATTTTCCTGTTTTGGAAACCAATTGGGGAAATTTTTGACAGCTGTCAAACAAATTTAGGAGAAACTAAGGCGAAAATCCAGACTTAAAGTCAGTGCTTTAGGTGACCAATTTTTTTTTTGATAATTAGCTATAATTTTCTACGGTATTGGTAATGCGATCTGGACACAATTTCACACGTAGTTTGAATATATTATTTTTCATCTATGTGCGAAATTTCATTCCAATCCAACAAGTAGTTTCGAAATTATTAGGAAAAAAATAGTTTGAACGGCAATATTTACGGAACCCCTAGTCTAATTTTGCTCATTGATGAATAGGAACGCGAAATTCGCGATCCGAACCTATCCTGAAAATTTCCGTTCGAAAGTTATGATTTGCTATGGTTTTGATCATGCGATCTGGAAAAAATTAAGCTTGAATATATCATTCCCAATTCAAATACAAATTTTCGTCACGATCAAATCCATAGTTTTGAAATCATCAAGAAAGCTGAATTTCGAACGGCCATATTTACGGAACCCCTAGTCTAATTTTGCTCATTGATGAACGTTACCGCGACATTCAAAATCCACACCTATCCTGAAAATTTCAAGTCCCTAGGCCTTTTCATTACAAAGTTATAATTTTCTATGGTTCTGGTCATGCGAGCTGAACAAAACTGTTTATGTGGCTTGAACACGTCATTCTTCATCTGAGTGCAAATTTCACTGCGATCGAATCGGTAGTTTCGAAGTGATCAGGAGAACAAAATTTCGAGCGGCCATATTTACGGAACCGCTTGGCGGATTTTGCCCAATAACGAACTTAACCGCGGCATTCGAGATGCGAACCTAGGTCGTTTCGTTCGAGAGTTATCGTGTATACGGAGGGACGGCCGACGGACGGACAGACTCGAATTTTTCGACGGATTCGTCATCAGTGAGTCGAACGTAGTCGATTGAGACCATTTTCGGCTCAAAATTCGAAAAATACAGACATCGTGACGAAATGATATAGCCCTCGTGTAAGTTGTACGAGCGCTCAAAAAGGATTTTCTTTTTGGTTCTTTTTCTCCTACTTTTATATTATATATTATATATATTCTTATTCAACTATGTCATATTTTATAATCGATGATGGTTTTTTTTTGTTGGAATTTTGTTTATCGATAACTTTCATTGATGTTTTGCATATTTCCCTTTACCTTTAATTTTCAAAATATAAGAAAAAAATTACAAAAGCACTGCCGTGAAGTCAGGAGCTTTTGAGCGCTCGTTCATCCACCTTGTAGGTAGACTCGCATTTTCCAGTTTCAGAAACAAAATGAAAAATTTTTTGACAGCTCCCAAAAAAATTCTCAAACTAGGGCGAAACTCCAGACTTCACTTCAGGGCTTTAGCTGACCAATTTTTTATCGATAATTCGCTAGAATTCTCTATGATCTTGGTAATGCGATCTGGAGAAAATTTGACACGTGGTTTGAATACATTATTCTTCAGCTAGGTGCAAAATTTCATTCGAATCCAATCAGAAGTTTTAAATGGTCAGGAAAAAATATTTTGAACGGCCATATTTACGGAACGCCTAGTTTAATTTTGCTCATTGATGAACGTGACCGCGACATTCGCGATCCAAACCTACCCTGAAAGTCCCTAGGCCTTTCCGGTGGAAAATAATAATTTTCTATGGTTCTGGTCATGCGATCTGAACAAAATGTAGCTCGAATATATCATTCTCCATCAAAATACAAAATTTTGTCTCGATCGTAGTTTAGGAATTATCGAGAAAACTAAATTTCAAACGACCGTATTTACGGAACCCCTAGTATAATTCTGCTCATTGGTAAACTTGAACGCGACATTTCAGATCCACACCTATCCTGAAAATTTCAAGTTCCTAGGCCTTTCCGTTCCAAAGTTATGATTTTCTATGGTTTCTATGGTTCTGGTCATGTGATCTGAAGAAATGTAGAATATATCATTCTCCATTAATATACAAAATTTCGTCACGATCGAATCTGTAGTTTTTAAATTATCAAGAAAACTGAATTTCAAACGACCATATTTACGGAACCCCTAGTATAGTTTTGCTCATAGATAAACGTCATCACGACATTCCAGATCTCCACCTATCCCGAGGCGTTTCCGTTCAAAAGTTACAATTTTCTATGGTTTCTATGGTTCTGGTCATGTGATCTGGACAAAATTTCACATGTAGCTTGAACACCTCGTTCTCCATTTGAATGCAAAGTTTCATCTTGATCGAATCTGTAGTTCCGAAGTAATCAGGAGAACAAAATTTTGAACGGCCATATTTACGGAACCCCTGGTGGAATTCTGACCATTAACGAACTTAACCGAGGCATTTGGGATCTGATCCTACACTGAAAATTTCAAGTCTCTAGGTTGATCCGTTCGAGAGTTATCGTGCTTACGACCGGACGGACAGACGCGAATTTTCCGACGGATTCGTCATCAGTGAGTTGAACATAGTCGATTGAGACCATTTTCGGCTCAAAATTCGAAAAATACAGACATCGTGACGAAATGATATAGCCCTCGTGTAAGTAGTACGAGCGCTCAAAAAAGGAAATCAAATATCGAGCAACTGTGAACGTGAAAACAGAAGAGCCGGTTTGAAAAACAAAACAAAAATTATACAACACGGTTATTGTAATTTTTTTTTAATACTTCGAAATTGTCATTGTTTGTAGTTGATGAAATTTCAAACATAAAGAACTGAGGTGGTTAGAAATAAATACAATCAGGTTTAATTTGTCTTTATGAAAACTCGATAGAGAGTATATGTTTTAAATATCAATACAAATATGAGAAGAGATAATATATAAATATAACAAATCACAAGTGGCATGCTACGATGAATTGCAGAAATGAATGAAAATATGCAGAAAAAAACTTAACAATGATGCATTTCATAAGAAAACAGCACAAAAGAGTAGAAAGAATTAAAACCAAGAATTTGTTGGTATATGAATGAATTATTTTTATATTTGTTTTTTTTTTCGTCCTAATTTGTATTGACACTCATAAATTTCTAATAATGTTCCCAATTATAAATTCAGGGAAAAAATCGAAAAAAAATTTTTATATTTTCGTTCATTTTTTCAAAAAATGAACTTATGGCATTATTGGAGGCCATATTCTTCTTATTTTTTGGCCTTAGCCTTCTATGGCTATATTTTCATTCTCCTATGTCACATTTAGCATCGAGCAAGGTTTTTTCATGGTGGAATTTTTTGTATTGGATGTTTCCTTTTCATTCCAAATAATTAAAAAAGTTACGAAAAGCACTGCCGTGAAGGCAGGAGCTTTTGAGCGCTCGTACATGCACCTGGTAGGTAGATTCGCATTTTCCAGTTTTAGAGATCAATTGAAGGAATTTTCGCCAGCTGTCAAACTTCATGTCAGTGTAGTTTCAAAGTAATCAGGAAAACAAAATTTCGAGCGGCCATATTCACGGAACCCCTCGGCGAATTTTGCCCAATAACGAACTTAACCGTGGCATTTGAGATTCGAACCTACCCTGAAAATTTCAAGTTTTTAGTACATTCCGTTCGAGAGTTATCGTGTATACGGCCGGACGGACGGACAGACTCGAATTTTTCGACGGATTCGTCATCAGTGAGTCGAACATAGTCGTTTGAGACCATTTTCGGCTCAAAATTCGAAAAATACAGACATCGTGACGAAATGATATAGCCCTCGTGTAAGTAGTACGAGCGCTCAAAAAGAATTTTTTGTATTGCATATTTCCTTTTAATTTCATAAAATAACAAAAAAATAATTTCCCTTCTTGTTCTTCTTCTCCTTCTTTTATGGCCTTAGTCTTCTCAATTTAGACTCCCATTTTTCCAGAAAAGCACTAACACAAAGATCTTCCAACGCAATATCAAAAAAATTCAAATCTCAATCGGAGGCGTATGTTTTGGACTTTCCACATAGATTCTTCGATATTTCAAAATAAATGATGGGACTTTAATCAGAGAAGACTGGTTGATGACCATTGGGTTACAGAAAATACGATCTCTCATTCTTTCTATTCTTTTTGTTTTTTTTCTTCCATGATCATCGATGTACCTGCTTCAAGATGCATTGTACTGTAAATTTTTTACAAGAACTTTTCAGGGGATGCATGAACAAGACAGGTTCGTGCCTGGCGTGGAATTATTCCCCTAATATTTGATCATAAATGTATATTTTCTGTACACAATTGCAAAAAATGAATTCGAATTTCAAGTTTCAAAAATTTTTCACGCTCAAAAAGGACTTCAAAATTTAAAGAGCAATTAAAAAATTTCTTTGGCTTTTTCAAAAAGGTTTAGGTTTTAGCCCAAAAAATTCCCTGTTTTCGAACGAATTCAGACACAAATTCATAAAATTGAATATACCTAACAAGAATTGACCAACGTGGTACTACTTTAGAAAAAAATATTTGCAATTTCCATTTTTCACCAAAAAAAAATAGAATTTGAATGAACAAACAACATAATTTCATTTTTCCTCATTCACCCGAAATCCTTGTGTTTCAAAATTGCAAAAAACGTTCAGCATAACTGAATAATTTTTAGAATGAAGCGTTAAAAGAAAGAATTATTACAACAAAATTTCAAAATCCATGTTGAAATATTGAAATGATTTACTTTGAGCACAAATTAATGATATTGAGTATATTTAAAAAAAAATTATAAAAGCACTGACGTTCACCAAGGAGCTTTTGAGCGCTCGTTCATCCACCCACTATTGAAAAAAATTTTTACAGCTTTTTGAATTCTTGGCAGCTCCATGTTTGAGGGACGGTTTTCATCATCGAATGTGCTTTTATACATTATTTTGAATACCAATTCTATTTTTCAAATGCTTTTATTTGTTCTTATATAGATTTATTTGTTTTAATAGAAAAATTTGTTTTAATAGAAAAATTTTCAAAGAAAAATATTTTGATAGGATACGAATTTATTTCGAAAAATGGGTTGAATTCGACAATGAATAATGAAGAGTTTATGACAGAAAAAAGGATAATTCCTCCTTATCCCGTAAATTAAAATAAACTCAGAATTTTTTTTTCAATATAAATATAAAAAATTATCATTATTGTAACGAACTTAAGCCGGACCTGTCGCCTTCTAGAACCGAGTAGAACGACCGCGACTCTTCGAAAAAATACTGGAGACATCTGGAAGATTCACGATTGTTCCCTTCCAATATAAAAGTCGACATCGGCCCTAAGAGAGTACAGTATAGGACTTAATAGCGCGCCTGCAGATAAATAATTTGAGTGTTATAAATAAATTAGTATTAGTGTCATTAGCGAACTGTAAATAAATTATTTCAAGAAGAACTTGAACTAAATTCAGTACATTATCTTAGACATTGTTTATTTTTGTGCGCAAGAAATCTTATGTATAAGCTGAGACATACAATCAGAATCGTAAAACTTGCTTTGGCCTCGTTTTTTTCAACGCACGTTTTTTGTGCAGGAGTTGGATGTGGAAACATTTTTTATAAAAAAATAAAAAAAAAATCGAATAATAAAAAGAAATGTGTATTTATATTATATATGTACATAAAGCTGTTCAGTCAGAACTTAAATCAACATGTATAGGTATTAATCTGAGAGGCAGTCACAATTATATATCACAGTTGAAATTACCATAATATCACAAAAATTTACAATTATGTCTATAAGACATTCACAGTTATATCAAAAAGACATTTACAATTATTTTGGAAAACATTAAGAGAGAGAGATAATAATATCGTTATTGAACAATAATATTGAGATAAATTAGAAATATTCCATAAACAGATTTACGATTTAGTCAGTGAACAATATCATTGGCAGGATTGTCAGTTGTTTTTATATTCAGGGTGCATTTGAATGTTATGCTTTTCATCTCAGGTTCATCGTCTGTTCGTTGAAGTCAAATCTATTCCAAGGAGTCCTTGGGAAATATCGTCTAGTGTCACATTTGAAATCCACATTAAACCTGAAACAGAAGATGAAAATTATAAGAATGATGAACTTTTTTTTTTGGGTCGATTCTGGTGTACTTATCCAATGAATTCTGTTTTCGAGGCACTTCGGGTAGAATATGATAACGTCTTGAATTTTCATTTCTGCTTCTCGGTCGGTCAAATCTATTCTCAGGAGTATTCTGGGAATTTTCGTCAAGTGTGCGATTATCTTTTGCATTGACTCGATTTCGAAGTTGCCAAGTGAGGCATTTTGTCATTTCGATAACACGGTTCAATCGTCAATCTCAATGATCTCAATGTTTTCATTTCTGGTCTGTCTGCTTGAATTCCGAGGAGTTGAAGAAGTTGAACATTGTTTTCCATTTCTTTCAACAACGATACCTTCCGGTGTTATTATTTCTCTGTAAAGAAGGATGAAGAAGTTAGTCTCGAGTGAATATCTTACGGATTATCTAATTTTTGTATAAGTTGATTGATTAAGATGATGCCACCTACCTTTTCTGGTTATTGACGTATTTACGAGTTATTCCTGGTTGCCGGCATTGGGTTCCTATTTATCGTTCGTTTGGTCCTGAAACAGAATATTGAAATTAGGATCATTAGAAATCAAGTTTTTGGAAAGGGTGTAGAATATGGTCAACCCTTGGAATCTGATGACATATTCTACGAAATGACTGAAAATCATTATATTCATCAAATATTTCTTGGGAAGTTGTCAACTTACCTTGCTAATTCCGCTATTTTTTTTCAGTTTCTATTTGCTTCTCCCGGATCTTCTTTTTCTTATGGTCTATTTTATGTCGTTTCATCATTGATACGTATTTGGTCCTGTAATCGCACTCCCTACACATCCTCAATGTCGGTATATGGTGCGGGAATGCATCCAAATGTTCGAAATAATCTAGCATCGTGTCCTTTACCACATCGCAGTCAGGACATTTCAAGATGCGGATGTCCTTGTGCTCCGACTCGATGTGGTACAACAATCCGTAGACGTCTTGATTCGAAACTTTACAATGTCCACAAGCAAACATCTCTTCATCGTGGTTTTTACTAACTAGGGCGAAGGGAGTCTCGCCGGAGATAGAGGGGGTTGTAGTATTCGCAGTCCTGAATCGAACAGAGAAAAATCTTATTAGAATTATGATCACTTTATAATAAAAAGTACTATTATGTACTTCTTTCGAGTAACTCCTGGGGTGTTTAACATCTTCAATTCAAGGATAATCTAGCCAGGATTTGAAGAGTCAACACACCGGATGAATGAAGGGCCCACTTGAGCCTTCTTCAATTTCAATAAAACGACTTACCTATTTATGTTATCGGCAGGGAGGATCGTGGCGGCTGTTCTGGTCCGAGGAGGCTGATGCTGTTGAGGATGTTTCAGCATGACCAATCGATTCTTTGTCTTGAAGTTGCAAACCTTACATTTCAAATACGCCTCTACATGATCTTCGTTTTCATAGAAATGACCAAGGTATCCCTTTGGGGTAATATTTCGGTATTCGCATGTGCCGCATTCAAATTTCACTGTATCATGAACATAAAATTGATGGGACACCAAAAAGTGGTGATTTCGTGCTTCGAAGTCACATTTTTCACAAAGGAATTTTCCATTTAACGTCTTTAAACGGTAGTAGGAAGGGTCTCTCTCTTTGCGGCTGAAATGAAAATACGGATGTTAGAAAATAAAAGAATAATGGATATACAAAAGATATAAGCAATTTTTTAGTTCGTCTAAGAGTAGCTGGTTAGGCCTTCCTTCGGCCGAATTCGTACAGAAAAAAAGTTGAATAAAATAAATACAACATTCGAAATTTAAAAGTACTTACTTGGGTTGAACCTTCGGCTTTCGATGTGCCCTCTTTTCATGCTTTTCATACAAATCCTGGAAGCGCGTCTCAAAATCGCATTTGGGACATGTTTTAAGCTGAAAATTAAATTAAAATTATTCCATTGCTCATTTGAAAGATGACAATACAATTGATGTTGTTGAAATGAATATAATAGTTTCAAACAAAGAAATAGAGAAGCGATGGAAAATGTTATCGCAAACATCCATTAGTGGATATGCATTGGAAGAAGAAGAAACAAAGTAACCGTAAAGAACCACATGATTGAGGAGAAACTTACCTTCGCTTGATAACGCTGATTCACCCCCGGTTTCACATTTATCTTAAGCTCCACTGCTTTCCTGAAAAAATAAATCATTGGTTGAATTAAAATATTCTATATATATTTTGGTCAGTATAAAACAAACAAAATACTATGATAGAAAAAGTATATTTACCTCTTTTGTGGCTGGCTTCGTACGGGAGCTGAGGGGGTTTCGGGAACAGTCAAATATCCCGATGAAGATGAGTTGGCTGAAAGTAAGAGAACTTCGCTGCTCGTAGGATTTTCATTTTGTACCTCAATTTCAGGCAAATTGTATTTTCCAGCATCCAACGCCTCGAAGAATTGATCCATTGGATCCACGGAATTTTGCCCCATATACGGATTGTTTGTGAAAGAATAATTTGCGAAATTTGCAGTATTCCCACATGTCATTTCAGTTATATTATTTACTCTGCTCTCTTGGGTATGTCCTGTAAGTGTGTTTTCCATTTGGGTAAAAATGGAAGTTTTAGGCAATATGTTTTTTCCAGTATCCTGCACTTCTGTAAAATCTCTAATATTTTCTTCTAAATTCTCTGTTGTAGTCGAGAATAACGAATCGAAGAATTTATCTAAATCATTTGCTGAAAATGTAGGAAGTACTGCACTTTCTTCTGTGTTGTGTTCCGTTTCTTTTGGTGCGTCCGAAACAAATAAATCGAAGGGATGTTCTGGGTTTTGTCTTTGTTGGGCGAAATATTCATTATTGCTGCCTGCTTTGCTATTATGTTCCTCTTCATTAAGAGCCATTGGAAGCTCAAATCCAATTCCCATGATCGGTTCCTCATCATAAAGTCCGGTGTATAAGTCTACATAATTTGCTGAGAATGTAGGGAACAATCCACTTTCTTCTGTATCGTTTGGTGCGTCTGAAACAAATAAGTCGAAGGGGTGTTCGGTGTTTTGTTGGGCGAAATAATTATTATCGGCTGCTTTGGATTCTAAGTAGCCATTGTCATTAAGACCCACTGGAAGTTCGGGTAGATCAAGTCTATCGAGTAAGTCGAACAATTCGGAGTTGGTATTCATTTTTGGTTTTGTCGAACAAATATCTTGAACTACTACGAAAACTTGTAGAAACCTAAAAAAGTAAAAAAATATATATTATTATTTACTATACATTAAACAACATATTATAACAAATAGATACTAGCAACGTTATTTACTAAAAAACTCATGAACAAGAGAACATTTTGATGGAATATTGAAATGAAAGAAACGACAGCTTCAATACATTGCGAAAACATGAGATGAGAAATTAATTACCGGCTACGCGTTTTGAAACATTATTCATTATAAATAAATACTTAATCAATAATAAAAAAAAATTGTAATAATGCGCTCAAAACATGGTGAACTGAATAATACATATCTTGAATTGACTTTCTTCGTATTTACGCAAAAATTTTTTCTCTCCTCTCGAATAACTTCATGGTCGAATTCATGGAGAGTACCTATACTTAAAAAAATTGACCGATGCGGTTCTAAATAAAAATTAGCAATCTATATATGCTGCTGAAAACATATAACTATATAATTTAATGAACGAACAACATTTAATTTCTCTAATACTAAAAATTGAAAAATAAAAACAAACTTACCCAAGCTAATTGTTCCACACAAAAAACTATTCACACCTAGATCGAATTCAACTTCCGTACTACCACTATTTGTCACACTTGGATTGAAAACTATTCAAATTTCTTATCACAGTTTTAAGGCTTACTTGTCTGTAGTATTCTACTTCAAAGTATGACTTTCTTGAATACTGTATGGGGTATATACCCTTTTCTTAAAACTCCTTGTTCTTCTTTTTTATGGCCTTAGTCTTCTGAGGCCATATTCTCTTTCTTTTTTGGCCTTAGTCTTTTATGACTATATTTTTAATCTTCTTTGTCACATTTATCATCGAACATGGTTTTTTTATGGTGGAATTTTCTGTATTGGTTATTTCGTTTTATTTTCAAAGAATTCTAGAAAGGATTTTCTGTATTGCATATTTCTTTTTAATTTGAAATATAATAAAAAAAGGAATTTTTTTTCGAGTTCTTCTTCTCCCTCTTTTTTGGCCTTGGTCTTCTATGGCCATATTCTGGATGGTTTTTTTATGTTGGAATCTTGTGTATCGATACTTTTCATTATTATTTTGCATATCTCCTTCTACCTTCAAGTTTCGAAAAATAACAAAAAAAGAAAATCAATTATTCAGCAATATTTATTTTTATTTTTTCAAAAATAAACTTATGGCATCGTTTGAGGAAATAAATTGGCCTTAGTCTTCTAAAGCCATATTCTTCTTCTTTTTTGGCCTTAGTCTTCTATGGCTATATTTAAATTCGTCTATGTCACATTCATCATCGGACATTGTTTTTTTTATGATGTTATTTCTGTATTGGATTTTTTCTTCAAATTTCAAAAATGAAAGAAAAAAGAATTTTCTGTAATGCATATTTGCTTTGAATTTAAGAAAATAACAAAAATAGTAATTTACGTAACAAGTCCGGAAAATACTGTTTTTTTTGAACGAGTAGACAAAATTCTAGGACGAGCTTTCTTTTTCTTTCTTGGCCTTAGTCTTCTATGGCCATATTTTCATTCAACATCGAGCATGTTTTTTATTCATGATGTAATTTCCTTCTATATTTCTTCTCCCTATTTTACGGCCATATTCTTCTTCTATTTTGGCTATATTTTCAATCTTTTATGTCGCATTTCAAAAAATTGAAGAAGAGAAGGAAATAACGAAAAAGAATTTTCCTTCTTTTTTGGCCTTTGTCTTCTATGGCTATATTTTTAAATCTTCTATGTCACTTTTAACATCGAACATAGTTTTTTTTTGACTAAATTTTCTATATTGGATGTTTCATTTCAATTTCAAAAAATTTGAAAAAACAATTTTCTGTCGTGCATATTTCTTTTTAATTCAAAAAAAATTATAAAATGAATTTTCCTTCGAGTTCTTCTTCTCCTTCTTTTATGGCCATATTCTTATATGTCACATTTTATCGTTGAGGGTTTTTTCATGTTGTAATTTTGTGTATCGATAATTTTCATGAATATATTGCACATTCCACTTTACTTTCAAGTTTCGAAAAATAACCAAAAAGAATGTTTCTTCTAGTTCTTCTTCTCGTTCTCTTTTGGCCTTAGTCTTCTATGGCTATATTTTTAATCTATGTCAAAGAATTTTTTGTATTGCATTTTTCTTTTCAATTTGAAAAAATTATAAAAAAGGAATTTTCCTTTGCGATCTTCTTCTCCTCCTTTTATGGCCTTAGTCTTCTATAGCCATATTTTTATATGTCACATTTTATTGTTGAGGATGGTTTTTTCATGTTGGAATTTTGTGTATTGATAATTTTCAATAGTATATTGCATATTTCATTTTACTCTCAAGTTTCGAAAAATAACAAAAAAAGGAAATCAGATATTGAGCCACTGTGAAGTTGAAAACAGAAGCCGGTTCGAAAAACGAAACAATGATGTATTCTATAATTAGCGCAAAAGAAAAAAACAATAAAATCCAGAATTTTTGTAGGTTTATGAATGAATTATGTAACTTATAATTTCTAATAATGTTCCCAAGTCTAAGTTGATAGAAGGATTTGAAAGATACTTTTCATTTTCGTTTATTTTTTCAAATAAAATTATGGCATCTTTTGAGGAAATAAATTGGCCTCAGTTTTCTAAAGCCATATTCTTCTTCTTTTTTGACCTCAGTATTTTTTATGGCTATATTTAAATTCTTATATGTCACATTCATCATCGGTCATTGTTTTTTTTATGATGTTATTTCTGTATTGGATTTTTTCTTCAAATTTCAAGAATAAAAGAAAAAGAATTTTCTGTAATGCATAATGGCTTTGAATTTAAGAAAATAACAAAAATAGTAATTTACGTAACAAGTCCGGAAAATACTGTTTTTTTGGACGAGTAGACAAAATTCTATGGCTATGTTTTTATTCTTCTTCAAAAAATGAGGAAAAAAGGAAAACAGATATCGAGCAACTGTGAACGTGAAAACACAGGTTGAAAAACACCCTGAACAAAAATTATACAACACGGTTATTGTAATTTTTTTTTTGAATACTTCGAAATTCTCATAGTTTGTAGTTGATGAAATTTCAAACATAAAGAACTGAGGTGGTTAGAAATAAATACAATCAGGTTTAATTTGTCTTTATGAAAACTTGATAGAGAGTATATGTTTTGAATATCAATACAAATATGAGAAGAGATAATATATAAATATAACAAATCACAAGTGGCATGCTACGATGAACTGCAGAGATAAATGAAAATATGCAGAAAAAAACCTAACAATGATGCATTTCATAATAAAACAGCACAAAAGAGTAAAAAGAAATTTAAACCAAGAATTTCTTGGTATATGAATGAATTATTTTTATTTTTGTTTTTTTTTTTCGTCCTAATTTGTATTGGCACTCAATTTCTTATGATGTTCCCAATTATAAATTAAAGTAAGAAATCGAAAAATACTTTATATTTTCGTTCATTTTTTCAAAAATGAACTTATGGCATCATTGGAGGCTACGTCACATTCAGCATCGAGCAAGGTTTTTTCATGGTGGAATTTTCTGTATTGGATGTTCCCTTTTCATTCCAAATATTTAAAAAAAAAGAATTTTTTGTGTTGCATATTTCCTTTCAATTTCAAAAAATAACAAAAAATAATTTTCCTTCTTTTTTTTCTTCTCCTTCTTTTATGGCCATAGTCTTGTCAATTTAGACTCCCATTTTTTCAGAAAAGCATTAACACAAAGATCTTCCAACGCAATATCGAAAAAATTCAAATCTCAATCGGAGGCGTATGTTTTGGAGTTTCCACATAGATTTAACGATATTTCAAAATAAATGATTGGACTTTAATCAGAGAAGAAAACTCTGGTTGATGACCATTGGGTTTCAGAAAATATGATCTCTCCGCCACCCACTCTTTCTTTTCTTTTTTTTTTTTCTTCCTTGATGTACCTGCTTCAAGATGCATTATACTGTTATTTTTTTACAAGAACTTTCAGGGGATGCATGAACAAGACAGGTTCGTGCGTGGCGTGGAATTATTTCTCTGATATTTAATCATAAACGTAAATTTTCTGTACACAATTGCAATAAATGAATTCGAATTTCAAGTTTCAAAAATTTTTCATGCTCAAAAAGGATTTCAAAATTTAAAGAGCGATTAAAAAATTTCTTTGGCTTTTCCAAAGAGGTTTAGGTTTTAGCCCAAAAAATTCCCTGTTTTCGAACGAATTCAGATAAAAATTCATAAAATTGAATATACCTAACAAAAATTGACCAACGTGGTACAACTTCAGAAAAAAAAATTTGCAATCTCCATATTTCACCAAAAAAAAATAGAATTTGAATGAACAAACAACATAATTTTATTTTTCCTCACTCACCCAAAATCCTTGTGTTTCAAAATTACAAGAAACGTTCAGCGTAACTGAATAATTTTTAGAATGAAGCGATAAAAGAAAGAATTATTACAACAAAATTTCAAAATCCATGTTAAAATATTGAAATGATTTACTTTGAGCGCAAATTAATGATAATGAGTATACTTAAAAAAAATTATAAAAAGCACTGACGAGCTTTTGAACGCTCGTTCATCCACCCACTATTGAAAAATTTTTTGACAGCTTTTTGAATTCTTGGCAGCTCCATGTTTAGGGACGGTTTTCATCATCGAATGTGCATTGCAAAATGGGTAGAATTCGACAATGAATAATGAAGAGTTTATGACAGAAAAAAGGATAATTCCTCCTTGTCTCGTAAATTATAATAAACTCAGAATTTTATTTCGATTTCAATATAAAAAATTATCATTATTGTAACGAACGAAGCCGGACCTGTCGCCTTCTAGAACCGAATAGAACGACCGCGACTCTTCGATAAAATACTGGAGACATCGGGAAGCTTCACGATTGTTCCCCTCCAATATAAAAGTCGACATCGGCCCTAAGAGAGTGCAGTATAGGACTTAATAGCGCGCGTGCAGATAAATAATTTGAGTGTTATAAATAAATTAGTATTAGTGTCATAAGGGAACTGTAAATAAATTATTTTAAGAAGAACTTGAACTAAATTCATTACATTATCTTAGACATCGTTTATTTTTGTTCGCAAGAAATCTTATGTATAAGCTGAGACAAACAATCAGAATCGTAAGACTTGCTTTGGCCTCGTTTTTTTCAACGCACGTTTTTTGTGCAAGAGTTGGACGTGGAAACATTTTTTATAAGGAAATAAAAAAAAATTTAAATAATAAATAGAAATGTGTATTTATATTATATATGTACATAAAGCTGTTCAGTCAGAACTTAAATCAACATGTATAGGTATTAATCTAAGAGGCAGTCACAATTATATATCACAGTTAAAAATACCATAATATCACAAAAATTTACAATTATGTCTTTAAGACGTTCACAGTTATATCAAAAAGACTTTAACAATTATTTTGGAGAAACATTAAGAGAGACATAATAATAGTTATTGAACAATAATATTGAGATAAATTAAAAATTGTTCATAAAAAGATTTACGATTTAGTCAGTGAACAATATCATTGGCAGGATTGCCAGTTGTTTTTATATTCAGGGTGCATTTGAATGTTATGCTTTTCATCTCAGATTCATCGTCTGTTCGTTGAAGTCAAATCTATTCCAAGGAGTCCTTGGGAAATATCGTCTAGTGTCACATTTGAAATCCACGTTAAACCTGAAACAGAAGATGAAAATTATAAGAATGATGACTTTTTTTTTTTGGGTCGATTCTGGTGTACTTATCCAATGAATTCTGTTTTCGAGACACTTCGGATAAAATATGATAACGTCTTGGATTTTCATTTCTGCTTCTCGGTCGGTCAAATCTATTCTCAGGAGTATTCTGGGAATTTTCGTCAAGTGTGCGATTATCTTTTGCATTGACTCGGTTTCGAAGTTGCCAAGTGAGGCATTTTGTCATTTCGATAACACGGTTCAATCGTCAATCTCAATGATCTCAATGTTTTCATTTCTGGTCTGTCTGCTTGAATTCCGAGGAGTTGAAGAAGTTGAACATTGTTTTCCATTTCTTTCAACAACGAAACTTTCCGGTGTTATTATTTCTCTGTAAAGAAGGATGAAGAAGTTAGTCTCGAGTGAATATCTTACAGATTATCTAATTTTTGTATAAGTTGATTGATTAAGATGATGCCACCTACCTTTTCTGGTTATTGACGTATTTTGTCTCTGTTACAAAACGTATCTTCTGCGAGTTATTCCTGGTTGCCGGCATTGGGTTCCTATTTTTCGTTCGTTTGGTCCTGAAACAGAATATTGAAATTAGGATCATTAGAAATCAAGTTTTTGGAAAGGGTGAAGAATATGGTCAACCCTTGGAATCTGATGAAATATTCCACGAAATGACTGAAAATCATTATATTCATCAAATATTTCTTGGGAAGTTATCAACTTACCTTGCTAATTCCACTATCTTTTTTTCAGTTTCTATTTGCTTCTCCCGGATCTTCTTTTTCTTATGGTCTATTTTATGTCGTTTCATCATTGATACGTATTTGGTCTTGTAATCGCACTCCCTACACATCCTCAATGTCGGTATATGGTGAGGGAATGCATCCAAATGTTCGAAATAATCTAGCATCGTGTCCTTTACCACATCGCAGTCAGGACATTTCAAGATGCGGATGTCCTTGTGCTCCGACTCGATGTGGTACAACAATCCGTAGACGTCTTGATTCGAAACTTTACAATGTCCACAAGCAAACATCTCTTCATCGTGGTTTTTACTAACTAGGGCGAAGGGAGTCTCGCCGGAGATAGAGGGGGTTGTAGTATTCGCAGTCCTGAATCGAACAGAGAAAAATCTTATTAGAATTATGATCACTTTATAATAAAAAGTACTATTATGTACTTCTTTCGAGTAACTCCTGGGGTGTTTAACATCTTCAATTCAAGGATAATCTAGCCAGGATTTGAAGAGTCAACACACCGGATGAATGAAGGGCCCACTTGAGCCTTCTTCAATTTCAATAAAACGACTTACCTATTTATGTTATCGGCAGGGAGGATCGTGGCGGCTGTTCTGGTCCGAGGAGGCTGATGCTGTTGAGGATGTTTCAGCATGACCAATCGATTCTTTGTCTTGAAGTTGCAAACCTCACATTTCAAATACGCCTCTATATGATCTTCGTTTTCATAGAAATGACCAAGGTATCCCTTTGGGGTAATATTTCGGTATTCGCATGTGCCGCATTCAAATTTCACTGTATCATGAACATAAAATTGATGGGACACCAAAAAGTGGTGATTTCGTGCTTCGAAGTCACATTTTTCACAAAGGAATTTTCCATTTAACGTCTTTAAACGGTAGTAGGAAGGGTCTCTCTCTTTGCGGCTGAAATGAAAATACGGATGTTAGAAAATAAAAGAATAATGGATATACAAAAGATATAGCAATTTTTTAGTTCGTCTAAGAGTAGCTGGTTAGGCCTTCCTTCGGCCGAATTCGAACAGAAAAAAAGTTGAATAAAATGAATACAACATTCGAAATTTAAAAGTACTTACTTGGGTTGAACCTTCGGCTTTCGATGTGCCCTCTTTTTATGCTTTTCATACAAATCCTGGAAGCGCGTCTCAAAATCGCATTTGGGACATGTTTTAAGCTGAAAATTAAATTAAAATTATTCCATTGCTCATTTGAAAGATGACAATACAATTGATGTTGTTGGTTACGAGGTGGTTGAAATGAATATAATAGTTTCAAACAAAGTAACCGTAAAGAACCACATGATTGAGGAGAAACTTACCTTCGCTTGATAACGCTGATTCACCCCCGGTTTCACATTTATCTTAAGCTCCACTGCTTTCCTGAAAAAATAAATCATTGGTTGAATTAAAATATTCTATATATATTTTGGTCATTATAAAACAAACAAAATACTATGATAGAAAAAGTATATTTACCTCTTTTGTGGCTGGCTTCGTACAGGAGCTGAGGGGGTTTCGGGAACAGTCAAATATCCCGATGAAGATGAGTTGGCTGAAAGTAAGAGAACTTCGCTGCTCGTAGTATTTTCATTTTGTACCTCAGTTTCAGGCAAATTGTGTTTTCCAGCATCCAACGCCTCGAAGAATGTATCCATTGGATCCACGGAATTTTGCCCCATATACGGATTGTTTGTGAAAGAATAATTTGCGAAATTTGCAGTATTCCCACATGTCATTTCAGTTATATTATTTACTCTGCTCTCTTGGGTATGTCCTGTAAGTGTGTTTTCCATTTGGGTAAAAATGGAAGTTTTAGGCAATATGTTTTTTCCAGTATCCTGCACTTCTGTAAAATCTCTAATATTTTCTTCTAAATTCTCTGTTGTAGTCGAGAATAACGAATCGAAGAATTTATCTAAATCATTTGCTGAAAATGTAGGAAGTACTGCACTTTCTTCTGTGTTGTGTTCCGTTTCTTTTGGTGCGTCCGAAACAAATAAATCGTAGGGATGTTCTGGGTTTTGTCTTTGTTGGGCGAAATATTCATTATCGCCTGCTTTGCTATTATGTTCCTCTTCATTAAGAGCCATTGGAAGCTCAAATCCAATTCCCATGATCGGTTCCTCATCATAAAGTCCGGTGTATAAGTCTACATAATTTGCTGAGAATGTAGGGAACAATCCACTTTCTTCTGTATCGTTTGGTGCGTCTGAAACAAATAAATCGAAGGGGTGTTCGGTGTTTTGTTGGTTCTAAGTAGCCATTGTCATTAAGACCCACTGGAAATTCGGGTAGATCAAGTCTATCGAGTAAGTCGAACAATTCGGAGTTGGTATTCATTTTTGGTTTTGTCGAACAAATATCTTGAACTACTACGAAAGCTTGTAGAAACCTAAAATATCTTCAAGTTGTATAACTGAAAGTAAAAAAATATATATTATTATTTACTATACATTAAACAACATATTATAACAAATAGATACTATCAACGTTATTTACTAAAAAACTCATGAACAAGAGAATATTGAAATGAAAGAAACGACAGCTTCAATACATTGCGAAAACATGAGATGAGAAATTAATTACCGGCTACGCGTTTTGAAACATTATTCATTATAAATAAATACTTAATCAATAATAAAAAAAAATTGTAATAATGCGCTCAAAACATGGTGAACTGAATAATACATATCTTGAATTGATTTTCTTCGTATTTACGCAAAAATTTTTTCTCTCCTCTCGAATAACTTCATGGTCGAATTCATGGAGAGTACCTATACTTAAAAAAATTGACCGATGCGGTTCTAAATAAAAACTAGCAATCTATATATGCTGCTGAAAACATATAACTATATAATTTAATGAACGAACAACATTTAATTTCTCTAATACTAAAAATTGAAAAATAAAAACAAACTTACCCAAGCTAATTGTTCCACACAAAAAACTATTCACACCTAGATCGAATTCAACTTCCGTACTACCACTATTTGTCACACTTGGATTGAAAACTATTCAAATTTCTTATCACAGTTTTAAGGCTTACTTGTCTGTAGTGTTATACTTCAAAGTATTACTTCCTTGAATACGGTATGGGGTATATACCCTTTTCTTAAAACTCCTAGTTCTTCTTCTTCTTTTTTATGGCCTTAGTCTTCTAAGGCCATATTCCCTTTCTTTTTTGGCCTTAGTCTTTTATGACTATATTTTTAATCTTCTTTGTCACATTTATCATCGAACATGGTTTTTTTATGGTGGAATTTTCTGTATTGGTTATTTCTTTTTATTTTCAAAGAATTCTGAAAAGGATTTTCTGTATTGCATATTTCTTTTTAATTTGAAATATAATAAAAAAAGGAATTTTTTCTCGAGTTCTTCTTCTCCCTCTTTTTTGGCCTTGGTCTTCTATGGCCATATTCTGGATGGTTTTTTTATGTTGGAATCTTGTGTATCGATACTTTTCATTATTTTTTTGCATATCTCCTTCTACTTTCAAGTTTCGAAAAATAACAAAAAAAGAAAATCAAATATTCAGCAATATTTATTTTTATTTTTTCAAAAATAAACTTATGGCATCGTTTGAGGAAATAAATTGGCCTTAGTCTTCTAAAGCCATATTCTTCTTCTTTTTTGGCCTTAGTCTTCTATGGCTATATTTAAATTCGTCTATGTCACATTCTTCATCGGGCATTGTTTTTTTTATGATGTTATTTCTGTATTGGATTTTTTCTTCAAATTTCAAAAATGAAAGAAAAAAGAATTTTCTGTAATTCATATTAGCTTTGAATTTAAGAAAATAACAAAAATAGTAATTTACGTAACAAGTCCGGAAAATACTGTTTTTTTTGGACGAGTAGACAAAATTCTAGGACGAGCTTTCTTTTTCTTTCTTGGCCTTAGTCTTCTATGGCTATATTTTCATTCAACATCGAGCATGTTTTTTATTCATGATGTAATTTCCTTCTATATTTTATCTCCCTATTTTACGGCCATATTCTTCTTCTATTTTGGCTATATTTTTAATCTTTTATGTCGCATTTCAAAAAATTGAAGAAGAGAAGGAAATAACGAAAAAGAATTTTCCTTCTTTTTTGGCCTTTGTCTTCTATGGCTATATTTTTCAATCTTCTATGTCACTTTTAACATCGAACAAAGTTTTTTTTTGACTAAATTTTCTATATTGGATGTTTCATTTCAATTTCAAAAAATTTGAAAAAACAATTTTCTGTCGTGCATATTTCTTTTTAATTTAAAAAAAATTATAAAATGAATTTTCCTTCGAGTTCTTCTTCTCCTTCTTTTATGGCCATATTCTTATATGTCACATTTTATCGTTGAGGGTTTTTTCATGTTGTAATTTTGTGTATCGATAATTTTCATGAATATATTGCACATTCCACTTTACTTTCAAGTTTCGAAAAATAACCAAAAAGAATTTTTCTTCTAGTTCTTCTTCTCGTTCTCTTTTGGCCTTAGTCTTCTATGGCTATATTTTTAATCTATGTCAAAGAATTTTTTGTATTGCATTTTTCTTTTTAATTTAAAAAAATTATAAAAAAGGAATTTTCCTTTGCGATCTTCTTCTCTTCCTTTTATGGCCTTAGTCTTCTATAGCCATATTTTTATATGTCACATTTTATTGTTGAGGATGGTTTTTTCATGTTGGAATTTTGTGTATTGATAATTTTCAATAATATATTGCATATTTCATTTTACTCTCAAGTTTCGAAAAATAACAAAAAAAGGAAATCAGATATTGAGCCACTGTGAACTTGAAAACAGAAGCCGGTTCGAAAAACGAAACAATGATGTATTCTATAATTAGCGCAAAAGAAAAAAACAATAAAATCCAGAATTTTTGTAGGTTTATGAATGAATTATGTGACTTATAATTTCTAATAATGTTCCCAAGTCTAAGTTGATAGAAGGATTTGAAAGATACTTTTCATTTTCGTTTATTTTTTCAAATAAAATTATGGCATCTTTTGAGGAAATAAATTGGCCTCAGTTTTCTAAAGCCATATTCTTCTTCTTTTTTGACCTCAGTATTTTTTATGGCTATATTTAAATTCTTATATGTCACATTCATCATCGGTCATTGTTTTTTTTATGATGTTATTTCTGTATTGGATTTTTTCTTCAAATTTCAAGAATAAAAGAAAAAAGAATTTTCTGTGATGCATAATGGCTTTGAATTTAAGAAAATAACAAAAATAGTAATTTACGTAACAAGTCCGGAAAATACTGTTTTTTTGGACGAGTAGACAAAATTCTATGGCTATGTTTTTATTCTTCTTCAAAAAATGAGGAAAAAAGGAAATCAAATATCGAGCAACTGTGAACGTGAAAACACAGGTTGAAAAACACCCTGAACAAAAATTATACAACACGGTTATTGTAATTATTTTTTTTGAATACTTCGAAATTCTCATAGTTTGTAGTTGATGAAATTTCAAACATAAAGAACTGAGGTGGTTAGAAATAAATACAATCAGGTTTAATTTGTCTTTATGAAAACTTGATAGAGAGTATATGTTTTGAATATCAATACAAATATGAGAAGAGATAATATATAAATATAACAAATCACAAGTGGCATGCTACGATGAACTGCAGAGATAAATGAAAATATGCAGAAAAAAACTTAACAATGATGCATTTCATAATAAAACAGCACAAAAGAAAATTTAAACCAAGAATTTCTTGGTATATGAATGAATTATTTTTATTTTTGTTTTTTTTTTCGTCCTAATTTGTATTGGCACTCAATTTCTAATGATGTTCCCAATTATAAATTTAAGGAAGAAATCGAAAAATACTTTATATTTTCGTTCATTTTTTCAAAAATGAACTTAGGGCATCATTGGAGGCTACGTCACATTCAGCATCGAGCAAGGTTTTTTCATGGTGGAATTTTCTGTATTAGATGTTCCCTTTTCATTCCAAATATTTAAAAAAAAAGAATTTTTTGTATTGCATATTACCTTTCAATTTCAAAAAATAACAAACAATAAATTTCCTTCTTTTTTTTCTTCTCCTTCTTTTATGGCCATAGTCTTGTCAATTTAGACTCCCATTTTTTCAGAAAAGCATTAACACAAAGATCTTCCAACGCAATATCGAAAAAATTCAAATCTCAATCGGAGGCGTATGTTTTGGAGTTTCCACATAGATTTAACGATATTTCAAAATAAATGATTGGACTTTAATCAGAGAAGAAAACTCTGGTTGATGACCATTGGGTTTCAGAAAATATGATCTCTCCGCCACCCATTCTTTCTTTTCTTTTTTTTTTTTTCTTCCTTGATGTACCTGCTTCAAGATGCATTATACTGTTAATTTTTTACAAGAACTTTCAGGGGATGCATGAACAAGACAGGTTCGTGCGTGGCGTGGAATTATTTCTCTGATATTTAATCATAAACGTAAATTTTCTGTACACAATTGCAATAAATGAATTCGAATTTCAAGTTTCAAAAATTTTTCATGCTCAAAAAGGATTTCAAAATTTAAAGAGCGATTAAAAAATTTCTTTGGCTTTTCCAAAGAGGTTTAGGTTTTAGCCCAAAAAATTCCCTGTTTTCGAACGAATTCAGATAAAAATTCATAAAATTGAATATACCTAACAAAAATTGACCAACGTGGTACAACTTCAGAAAAAAAAATTTGCAATCTCCATATTTCACCAAAAAAAAAATAGAATTTGAATGAACAAACAACATAATTTTATTTTTCCTCACTCACCCAAAATCCTTGTGTTTCAAAATTACAAGAAACGTTCAGCGTAACTGAATAATTTTTAGAATGAAGCGATAAAAGAAAGAATTATTACAACAAAATTTCAAAATCCATGTTAAAATATTGAAATGATTTACTTTGAGCGCAAATTAATGATAATGAGTATACTTAAAAAAAATTATAAAAAGCACTGACGAGCTTTTGAACGCTCGTTCATCCACCCACTATTGAAAAATTTTTTGACAGCTTTTTGAATTCTTGGCAGCTCCATGTTTAGGGACGGTTTTCATCATCGAATGTGCATTGCAAAATGGGTAGAATTCGACAATGAATAATGAAGAGTTTATGACAGAAAAAAGGATAATTCCTCCTTGTCTCGTAAATTATAATAAACTCAGAATTTTATTTCAATTTCAATATAAAAAATTATCATTATTGTAACGAACGAAGCCGGACCTGTCGCCTTCTAGAACCGAATAGAACGACCGCGACTCTTCGATAAAATACTGGAGACATCGGGAAGCTTCACGATTGTTCCCCTCCAATATAAAAGTCGACATCGGCCCTAAGAGAGTGCAGTATAGGACTTAATAGCGCGCGTGCAGATAAATAATTTGAGTGTTATAAATAAATTAGTATTAGTGTCATAAGGGAACTGTAAATAAATTATTTTAAGAAGAACTTGAACTAAATTCATTACATTATCTTAGACATCGTTTATTTTTGTTCGCAAGAAATCTTATGTATAAGCTGAGACAAACAATCAGAATCGTAAGACTTGCATTTTTTATAAGGAAATGAAAAAAAAATTTGAATAATAAATAGAAATGTGTATTTATATTATATATGTACATAAAGCTGTTCAGTCAGAACTTAAATCAACATGTATAGGTATTAATCTAAGAGGCAGTCACAATTATATATCACAGTTAAAAATACCATAATATCACAAAAATTTACAATTATGTCTTTAAGACGTTCACAGTTATATCAAAAAGACTTTTACAATTATTTTGGAGAAACATTAAGAGAGACATAATAATAGTTATTGAACAATAATATTGAGATAAATTAAAAATTGTTCATAAAAAGATTTACGATTTAGTCAGTGAACAATATCATTGGCAGGATTGCCAGTTGTTTTTATATTCAGGGTGCATTTGAATGTTATGCTTTTCATCTCAGATTCATCGTCTGTTCGTTGAAGTCAAATCTATTCCAAGGAGTCCTTGGGAAATATCGTCTAGTGTCACATTTGAAATCCACGTTAAACCTGAAACAGAAGATGAAAATTATAAGAATGATGACTTTTTTTTTTTGGGTCGATTCTGGTGTACTTATCCAATGAATTCTGTTTTCGAGACACTTCGGATAAAATATGATAACGTCTTGGATTTTCATTTCTGCTTCTCGGTCGGTCAAATCTATTCTCAGGAGTATTCTGGGAATTTTCGTCAAGTGTGCGATTATCTTTTGCATTGACTCGGTTTCGAAGTTGCCAAGTGAGGCATTTTGTCATTTCGATAACACGGTTCAATCGTCAATCTCAATGATCTCAATGTTTTCATTTCTGGTCTGTCTGCTTGAATTCCGAGGAGTTGAAGAAGTTGAACATTGTTTTCCATTTCTTTCAACAACGAAACTTTCCGGTGTTATTATTTCTCTGTAAAGAAGGATGAAGAAGTTAGTCTCGAGTGAATATCTTACAGATTATCTAATTTTTGTATAAGTTGATTGATTAAGATGATGCCACCTACCTTTTCTGGTTATTGACGTATTTTGTCTCTGTTACAAAACGTATCTTCTGCGAGTTATTCCTGGTTGCCGGCATTGGGTTCCTATTTTTCGTTCGTTTGGTCCTGAAACAGAATATTGAAATTAGGATCATTAGAAATCAAGTTTTTGGAAAGGGTGAAGAATATGGTCAACCCTTGGAATCTGATGAAATATTCTACGAAATGACTGAAAATCATTATATTCATCAAATATTTCTTGGGAAGTTATCAACTTACCTTGCTAATTCCACTATCTTTTTTTCAGTTTCTATTTGCTTCTCCCGGATCTTCTTTTTCTTATGGTCTATTTTATGTCGTTTCATCATTGATACGTATTTGGTCTTGTAATCGCACTCCCTACACATCCTCAATGTCGGTATATGGTGCGGGAATGCATCCAAATGTTCGAAATAATCTAGCATCGTGTCCTTTACCACATCGCAGTCAGGACATTTCAAGATGCGGATGTCCTTGTGCTCCGACTCGATGTGGTACAACAATCCGTAGACGTCTTGATTCGAAACTTTACAATGTCCACAAGCAAACATCTCTTCATCGTGGTTTTTACTAACTAGGGCGAAGGGAGTCTCGCCGGAGATAGAGGGGGTTGTAGTATTCGCAGTCCTGAATCGAACAGAGAAAAATCTTATTAGAATTATGATCACTTTATAATAAAAAGTACTATTATGTACTTCTTTCGAGTAACTCCTGGGGTGTTTAACATCTTCAATTCAAGGATAATCTAGCCAGGATTTGAAGAGTCAACACACCGGATGAATGAAGGGCCCACTTGAGCCTTCTTCAATTTCAATAAAACGACTTACCTATTTATGTTATCGGCAGGGAGGATCGTGGCGGCTGTTCTGGTCCGAGGAGGCTGATGCTGTTGAGGATGTTTCAGCATGACCAATCGATTCTTTGTCTTGAAGTTGCAAACCTCACATTTCAAATACGCCTCTATATGATCTTCGTTTTCATAGAAATGACCAAGGTATCCCTTTGGGGTAATATTTCGGTATTCGCATGTGCCGCATTCAAATTTCACTGTATCATGAACATAAAATTGATGGGACACCAAAAAGTGGTGATTTCGTGCTTCGAAGTCACATTTTTCACAAAGGAATTTTCCATTTAACGTCTTTAAACGGTAGTAGGAAGGGTCTCTCTCTTTGCGGCTGAAATGAAAATACGGATGTTAGAAAATAAAAGAATAATGGATATACAAAAGATATAAGCAATTTTTTAGTTCGTCTAAGAGTAGCTGGTTAGGCCTTCCTTCGGCCGAATTCGTACAGAAAAAAAGTTGAATAAAATAAATACAACATTCGAAATTTAAAAGTACTTACTTGGGTTGAACCTTCGGCTTTCGATGTGCCCTCTTTTTATGCTTTTCATACAAATCCTGGAAGCGCGTCTCAAAATCGCATTTGGGACATGTTTTAAGCTGAAAATTAAATTAAAATTATTCCATTGCTCATTTGAAAGATGACAATACAATTGATGTTGTTGGTTATGAGGTGGTTGAAATGAATATAATAGTTTCAAACAAAGTAACCGTAAAGAACCACATGATTGAGGAGAAACTTACCTTCGCTTGATAACGCTGATTCACCCCCGGTTTCACATTTATCTTAAGCTCCACTGCTTTCCTGAAAAAATAAATCATTGGTTGAATTAAAATATTCTATATATATTTTGGTCAGTATAAAACAAACAAAATACTATGATAGAAAAAGTATATTTACCTCTTTTGTGGCTGGCTTCGTACAGGAGCTGAGGGGGTTTCGGGAACAGTCAAATATCCCGATGAAGATGAGTTGGCTGAAAGTAAGAGAACTTCGCTGCTCGTAGTATTTTCATTTTGTACCTCAGTTTCAGGCAAATTGTATTTTCCAGCATCCAACGCCTCGAAGAATGTATCCATTGGATCCACGGAATTTTGCCCCATATACGGATTGTTTGTGAAAGAATAATTTGCGAAATTTGCAGTATTCCCACATGTCATTTCAGTTATATTATTTACTCTGCTCTCTTGGGTATGTCCTGTAAGTGTGTTTTCCATTTGGGTAAAAATGGAAGTTTTAGGCAATATGTTTTTTCCAGTATCCTGTACTTCTGTAAAATCTCTAATATTTTCTTCTAAATTCTCTGTTGTAGTCGAGAATAACGAATCGAAGAATTTATCTAAATCATTTGCTGAAAATGTAGGAAGTACTGCACTTTCTTCTGTGTTGTGTTCCGTTTCTTTTGGTGCGTCCGAAACAAATAAATCGAAGGGATGTTCTGGGTTTTGTCTTTGTTGGGCGAAATATTCATTATCGCCTGCTTTGCTTTTATGTTCCTCTTCATTAAGAGCCATTGGAAGCTCAAATCCAATTCCCATGATCGGTTCCTCATCATAAAGTCCGGTGTATAAGTCTACATAATTTGCTGAGAATGTAGGGAACAATCCACTTTCTTCTGTATCGTTTGGTGCGTCTGAAACAAATAAATCGAAGGGGTGTTCGGTGTTTTGTTGGGCGAATTAATTATTATCGGCTGCTTTGGATTCTAAGTAGCCATTGTCATTAAGACCCACTGGAAATTCGGGTAGATCAAGTCTATCGAGTAAGTCGAACAATTCGGAGTTGGTATTCATTTTTGGTTTTGTCGAACAAATATCTTGAACTACTACGAAAGCTTGTAGAAACCTAAAATATCTTCAAGTTGTATAACTGAAAGTAAAAAAATACATATTATTATTTACTATACATTAAACAACATATTATAACAAATAGATACTATCAACGTTATTTACTAAAAAACTCATGAACAAGAGAACATTTTGATGGAATATTGAAATGAAAGAAACGACAGCTTCAATACATTGCGAAAACATGAGATGAGAAATTAATTACCGGCTACGCGTTTTGAAACATTATTCATTATAAATAAATACTTAATCAATAATAAAAAAAAATTGTAATAATGCGCTCAAAACATGGTGAACTGAATAATACATATCTTGAATTGACTTTCTTCGTATTTACGCAAAAATTTTTTCTCTCCTCTCGAATAACTTCATGGTCGAATTCATGGAGAGTACCTATACTTAAAAAAATTGACCGATGCGGTTCTAAATAAAAACTAGCAATCTATATATGCTGCTGAAAACATATAACTATATAATTTAATGAACGAACAACATTTAATTTCTCTAATACTAAAAATTGAAAAATAAAAACAAACTTACCCAAGCTAATTGTTCCACACAAAAAACTATTCACACCTAGATCGAATTCAACTTCCGTACTACCACTATTTGTCACACTTGGATTGAAAACTATTCAAATTTCTTATCACAGTTTTAAGGCTTACTTGTCTGTAGTATTATACTTCAAAGTATTACTTTCTTGAATACGGTATGGGGTATATACCCTTTTCTTAAAACTCCTAGTTCTTCTTCTTCTTTTTTATGGCCTTAGTCTTCTAAGGCCATATTCCCTTTCTTTTTTGGCCTTAGTCTTTTATGACTATATTTTTAATCTTCTTTGTCACATTTATCATCGAACATGGTTTTTTTATGGTGGAATTTTCTGTATTGGTTATTTCTTTTTATTTTCAAAGAATTCTAAATGGATTTTCTGTATTGCATATTTCTTTTTAATTTGAAATATAATAAAAAAAGGAATTTTTTCTCGAGTTCTTCTTCTCCCTCTTTTTTGGCCTTGGTCTTCTATGGCCATATTCTGGATGGCTTTTTTATGTTGGAATCTTGTGTATCGATACTTTTCATTATTTTTTTGCATATCTCCTTCTACTTTCAAGTTTCGAAAAATAACAAAAAAAGAAAATCAAATATTCAGCAACATTTATTTTTATTTTTTCAAAAATAAACATATGGCATCGTTTGAGGAAATAAATTGGCCTTAGTCTTCTAAAGCCATATTCTTCTTCTTTTTTGGCCTAAGTCTTCTATAGCTATATTTAAATTCGTCTATGTCACATTCATCATCGAGAATTGTTTTTTTTATGATGTTATTTCTGTATTGGATTTTTTCTTCAAATTTCAAAAATGAAAGAAAAAGGAATTTTCTGTAATGCATATTTGCTTTGAATTTAAGAAAATAACAAAAATAGTAATTTACGTAACAAGTCCGGAAAATACTGTTTTTTTTGGACGAGTAGACAAAATTCTAGGACGAGCTTTCTTTTTCTTTCTTGGCCTTAGTCTTCTATGGCTATATTTTCATTCAACATCGAGCATGATTTTATTCATGATGTAATTTCCTTCTATATTTTATCTCCCTATTTTACGGCCATATTCTTCTTCTATTTTGGCTATATTTTTAATCTTTTATGTCGCATTTCAAAAAATTGAAGAAGAGAAGGAAATAACGAAAAAGAATTTTTCTTCTTTTTTGGCCTTTGTCTTCTATGGCTATATTTTTAAATCTTCTATGTCACTTTTAACATCGAACATAGTTTTTTTTTGACTAAATTTTCTATATTGGATGTTTCATTTCAATTTCAAAAAATTTGAAAAAACAATTTTCTGTCGTGCATATTTCTTTTTAATTTAAAAAAAATTATAAAATGAATTTTCCTGCGAGTTCTTCTTCTCCTTCTTTTATGGCCATATTCTTATATGTCACATTTTATCGTTGAGGGTTTTTTCATGTTGTAATTTTGTGTATCGATAATTTTCATGAATATATTGCACATTCCACTTTACTTTCAAGTTTCGAAAAATAACCAAAAAGAATTTTTCTTCTAGTTCTTCTTCTCGTTCTCTTTTGGCCTTAGTCTTCTATGGCTATATTTTTAATCTATGTCAAAGAATTTTTTGTATTGCATTCTTCTTTTTAATTTAAAAAAATTATAAAAAAGGAATTTTCCTTTGCGATCTTCTTCTCTTCCTTTTATGGCCTTAGTCTTCTATAGCCATATTTTTATATGTCACATTTTATTGTTGAGGATGGTTTTTTCATGTTGGAATTTTGTGTATTGATAATTTTCAATAATATATTGCATATTTCATTTTACTCTCAAGTTTCTAAAAATAACAAAAAAAGGAAATCAGATATTGAGCCACTGTGAACTTGAAAACAGAAGCCGGTTCGAAAAACGAAACAATGATGTATTCTATAATTAGCGCAAAAGAAAAAAACAATAAAATCCAGAATTTTTGTAGGTTTATGAATGAATTATGTGACTTATAATTTCTAATAATGTTCCCAAGTCTAAGTTGATAGAAGGATTTGAAAGATACTTTTCATTTTCGTTTATTTTTTCAAATAAAATTATGGCATCTTTTGAGGAAATAAATTGGCCTCAGTTTTCTAAAGCCATATTCTTCTTCTTTTTTGACCTCAGTATTTTTTATGGCTATATTTAAATTCTTATATGTCACATTCATCATCGGTCATTGTTTTTTTTATGATGTTATTTCTGTATTGGATTTTTTCTTCAAATTTCAAGAATAAAAGAAAAAGAATTTTCTGTAATGCATAATGGCTTTGAATTTAAGAAAATAACAAAAATAGTAATTTACGTAACAAGTCCGGAAAATACTGTTTTTTTGGACGAGTATACAAAATTCTATGGCTATGTTTTTATTCTTCTTCAAAAAATGAGGAAAATAGGAAATCAGATATCGAGCAACTGTGAACGTGAAAACACAGGTTGAAAAACACCCTGAACAAAAATTATACAACACGGTTATTGTAATTTTTTTTTTTGAATACTTCGAAATTCTCATAGTTTGTAGTTGATGAAATTTCAAACATAAAGAACTGAGGTGGTTAGAAATAAATACAATCAGGTTTAATTTGTCTTTATGAAAACTTGATAGAGAGTATATGTTTTGAATATCAATACAAATATGAGAAGAGATAATTAGTGTTGGGCATAATCGGATGATTTCAATAATCGGATGTTTGAAAATCGATTATTTCAATAATCGGATGATCATTCGATTAATAAAAATCGTATGATTCATATACATATGCTGGAGGTGTGTACTGTGTAGCGGGCGTAGCGGCTTATGTTAACATTGTTAACGATTGCCGAGGAAGTTTATGGCTGTCATAAAATTATTGTCGTTTATGTTATGGGTCTCGTCCCCTAATTGAATAAAATACTGAACCTCATCTCTTTGTTATATAATTGGTTTCCTTATCCATTTCAGCAATATCCCTTTTCATTTTGGTAATTCCCGAAAAAGACCGACAAACGAATAATTTCTTGAAAAGATTTTCTGAACTTATGGATTCAACATTATTGTTGTGATTTGTATGAAAAATGAACAAATTTTCAGTTGATAGTTTCATGAAATCTTTTATGACCAATTATGACGTAGTACCTAGATGGGAAAGTACATACAGAATCTGGGTTTTCTCAATTCTGAGTACCTAATAGCATAATAGCTCGAAAAAGGAATTGAAATTTTACTTTTGGGGATGCAGACAAATTTGATTTCAGTTAAAAATATAAAGTTGTGAGTGAAGCATCTATTATATATCGGCTATCGTTGAAATTTTGGAAACAAAATAAGGAGAAGTGTGTTGTAGTGTTGTGGGTTGTTATTATTTGTAGTGTTGTGTGTTGTTATTATTTGTATTATTGTGCCCAATCATGCGTCCTGGAGCGAAAAAATCAGCGGTTTGGACCCATTTCACCAAAACTGATGATAAATTAGCTTCTTGCAAATACTGCAATAAAAAGCTGAAATATTTTGGAGGTACCACTAATCTGAGGCAACATCTTGTCCGGATTCATCCAATACAATTTAGAGAAGATGAACCAAATGATGGAAACGCATCGACTAGTGTGGAAATACCAAGAATCGCACCTGAGAGGCAGATTGCTACTACCTCTGAGGATAGTGGTCCATCAGAAGTTCGTCAAAACGTGGTTGCGGTGGCAGGTCCTTCAGCAAACAGAAAAAAAGATGCGTGCCCAACAAAGCAGCTGAAACTTATTGGTGCAAAGAGTACCACAGGACTTACTGAGGCTAAAATTTCCGCCATTGATGAAAAACTGCTAAAAATGATAACTACCGATTTCCAGCCCCTCTCCCTGGTCGAGAACAAAGGATTCATCGAGTATTCCTCTGAACTCCAGCCCTTGTATAAACTGCCTAGTAGAAAAAAAATAACATACGATATCTTGCCAAAATCGTATGACGAAGCGGTTTTGTCTTTAAAAAAATTGTTGAGCGCAGTAAAGTATGTCTCTCTTACTGCAGATATGTGGACATCCGACAGTGCTAGATCATACATCACTGTGACAGCTCATTTTGTGTATGAATACAAGCTTTTGGCACGTGTCTTGGTAACCAGGGAATTGCCGGGATCTCACACAGGTATGAACATTGCAGCTTGTTTGAAGAATATCATCAATGAATGGCAAATTGAGGACGAAGTGGTGGCAATAGTTTCCGACAACGGGGCAAATATAAAAAATGCTATAAATGAGCATCTAAAAATGTATCACCTACCTTGCGTTGCTCATACGCTCAACATAACCGTAAATGAAGTGATAAATTCAAATGAGGAACTAGGGGACATTTTAAGAAAATGCAGGAGTCTTGTTGGTCATTTCAAACACAGCAGTCTCGCCAGCGACAAATTGAAATCAGTTCAACAACAAATGGGACTGCCTTTGTTGAAAGTAAAACAAGATGTTGCTACAAGATGGAACTCTTGTTTCACAATGTTGGAAAGGCTAACCCAGATAAAGGATCCATTGTGTGTTGTTGTAGCTAACGAATCAACACCCCCAGTATTTCCGGATTCTGAAGAGTGGAAAATAATTAAAGACTCTTTGGAGATTCTACAACCTGCGTATGCTCTGACGAATATTTTATCCAGTGAAACGTATCCAACCATATCCCTTATAATTCCCTTAGTCCGTGGTTTTCAATTCTCATTGAAAAATTTAAGCCCTTGTACTCTCACAGGTGAAGCATTGAAATTGAAACTACAGGATACAATTACTCGAAGACTGGGTAGCTTCGAAAAGAGCAGGCTGGTATCAAAAGCAACATTCCTCGATCCAAGGTTCAAGAAATTAGCTTTCGGAATCGAGGAGAACGCTAACAGAGCTGAAGATTTGGTAACGGAAGAAGCAAAAGAGATATGCCAAAAATCGAAACAAATTCAGCAAATTCCACCAAAGGAACCCAGCATTCAAGAAAAGGACCCGAAAAATATTTGGTCACATTTCGACCAAAAAGTGTCGGAAACAAAAACCATCTCCACCCCTTTGAGTATGGCCGTTATATTGACAAAACAATATACGGAAATGCCTATGATAGAAAGAACTAAAGATCCTCTGGAATTTTGGTCGAAACATAAATCGGCCCTACCAGAATTGAATGAACTGGCCATGAAATATTTGTGTGTTCCTGGAACGTCCGTTCCATCGGAAAGAGTTTTTTCAAAAACTGGTCAGATAACTAACCTCCGTAGGAATAGACTGTCTCCCAATAATTTGGATAAAATAATTTTTTTAAATTCAAATGGTAATCTTTGAATTTTGTTTTCCATAAATTTATACCTCAAATCCCTTCTAACCTTTGAATTTTTTCACTGTAATGAAATTTTTATTTTTTTTAGTTTTGGTTTTTGAATGCTCACATACTTACACATATTTTTCCATTAAACTTTAAGTTGAATGATTTTGTTTTTTCAATAACTTGTTCGAACCGAACAGAACCCAAAAAAAAGTTCCAAAATCTTAATCCTGAATATACGTGTGAACTATTGGTGAAACCGAATTAAGAATATTCAATTTTTGAAGAATTTAAATGATTCAATCATGAAAAAATTTGCAAGAATCTCACCTAAGAAATCAATTGCATCGCATAATTATCCAAACATCCGATTTTTCGAGATGCTCGGAGTTCATCATCTGTACCTGTACATAAGGCTCGTAAAATCTGCTTTCGCCTGCTATTTCAACTAGTGGTATTGGAAACTGAATTCCATATCCCGATTATTTGAACATCCGATTTTTTCGAGATGCTCGGGCATCATAATCTATACCTGCACATAAAGCTCGTAAAATCTGCTTTCGCCTGCTATTTCAACTAGTGGTATTGGAAATTGAACTCTATATCCCGATTATTGAAAACATCCGATTTTTCGAGATGCTCGGAGTTCACCATCTGTACCTGCACATAAGGCTCGTAAAATCTGATTTCGCCTGCTATTTCAACTAGTGGTATTGGAATCTGAATTCCATATCCCGATTATTGAAAACATCCGATTTTTCGAGATGCTCGGAGTTCACCATCTGTACCTGCACATAAGGCTCGTAAAATCTGATTTCGCCTGCTATTTCAACTAGTGGTATTGGAAACTGAATTCCATATCCCGATTATTGAAAACATCCGATTTTTCGAGATGCTCGGAGTTCACCATCTGTACCTGCACATAAGGCTCGTAAAATCTGATTTCGCCTGCTATTTCAACTAGTGGTATTGGAAACTGAATTCCATATCCCGATTATTGAAAACATCCGATTTTTCGAGATGCTCGGAGTTCACCATCTGTACCTGCACATAAGGCTCGTAAAATCTGATTTCGCCTGCTATTTCAACTAGTGGTATTGGAAACTGAATTCCATATCCCGATTATTGAAAACATCCGATTTTTTGAGATGCTCGGAGTTCACCATCTGTACCTGCACATAAGGCTCGTAAAATCTGATTTCGCCTGCTATTTCAACTAGTGGTATTGGAAACTGAATTCCATATCCCGATTATTGAAAACATCCGATTTTTCGAGATGCTCGGAGTTCACCATCTGTACCTGCACATAAGGCTCGTAAAATCTGATTTCGCCTGCTATTTCAACTAGTGGTATTGGAAACTGAATTCCATATCCCGATTATTGAAAACATCCGATTTTTCGAGATGCTCGGAGTTCACCATCTGTACCTGCACATAAGGCTCGTAAAATCTGATTTCGCCTGCTATTTCAACTAGTGGTATTGGAATCTGAATTCCATATCCCGATTATTGAAAACATCCGATTTTTCGAGATGCTCGGAGTTCACCATCTGTACCTGCACATAAGGCTCGTAAAATCTGATTTCGCCTGCTATTTCAACTAGTGGTATTGGAAACTGAATTCCATATCCCGATTATTGAAAACATCCGATTTTTCGAGATGCTCGGAGTTCACCATCTGTACCTGCACATAAGGCTCGTAAAATCTGATTTCGCCTGCTATTTCAACTAGTGGTATTGGAAACTGAATTCCATATCCCGATTATTGAAAACATCCGATTTTTTGAGATGCTCGGAGTTCACCATCTGTACCTGCACATAAGGCTCGTAAAATCTGATTTCGCCTGCTATTTCAACTAGTGGTATTGGAAACTGAATTCCATATCCCGATTATTGAAAACATCCAATTTTTCGAGATGCTCGGAGTTCACCATCTGTACCTGCACATAAGGCTAGTAAAATCTGATTTCGCCTGCTATTTCAACTAGTGGTATTGGAAACTGAATTCCATATCCCGATTATTTAAACATCCGATTTTTTCGAGATGCTCGGGCATCATAATCTATACCTGCACATAAAGCTCGTAAAATCTGCTTTCGCCTGCTATTTCAACTAGTGGTATTGGAAACTGAACTCTATATCCCGATTATTGAAAACATCCGATTTTTCGAGATGCTTGGAGTTCACCATCTGTACCTGTACATAAGGCTCGTAAAATCTGCTTTCGCCTGCTATTTCAACTAGTGGTATTGGAAATTGAACTCTATATCCCGATTATTTGACGATTCGATTATTTTCATAATCGAATGTTGCCGATTATATCAAAAATCGGATTAACGATTATTTTTCATCCGATTATGCCCAACACTAGAGATAATATATAAATATAACAAATCACAAGTGGCATGCTACGATGAACTGCAGAGATAAATGAAAATATGCAGAAAAAAACCTAACAATGATGCATTTCATAATAAAACAGCACAAAAGAGTAAAAAAAAATTTAAACCAAGAATTTCTTGGTATATGAATGAATTATTTTTATTTTTGTTTTTTTTTTCGTCCTAATTTGTATTGGCACTCAATTTCTTATGATGTTCCCAATTATAAATTAAAGTAAGAAATCGAAAAATACTTTATATTTTCGTTCATTTTTTCAAAAATGAACTTATGGCATCATTGGAGGCTACGTCACATTCAGCATCGAGCAAGGTTTTTTCATGGTGGAATTTTCTGTATTGGATGTTCCCTTTTCATTCCAAATATTTAAAAAAAAAGAATTTTTTGTATTGCATATTTCCTTTCAATTTCAAAAAATAACAAAAAATAATTTTCCTTCTTTTTTTTCTTCTCCTTCTTTTATGGCCATAGTCTTGTCAATTTAGACTCCCATTTTTTCAGAAAAGCATTAACACAAAGATCTTCCAACGCAATATCGAAAACATTCAAATCTCAATCGGAGGCGTATGTTTTGGAGTTTCCACATAGATTTAACGATATTTCAAAATAAATGATTGGACTTTAATCAGAGAAGAAAACTCTGGTTGATGACCATTGGGTTTCAGAAAATATGATCTCTCCGCCACCCACTCTTTCTTTTCTTTTTTTTTTTTCTTCCTTGATGTACCTGCTTCAAGATGCATTATACTGTTAATTTTTTACAAGAACTTTCAGGGGATGCATGAACAAGACAGGTTCGTGCGTGGCGTGGAATTATTTCTCTGATATTTAATCATAAACGTAAATTTTCTGTACACAATTGCAATAAATGAATTCGAATTTCAAGTTTCAAAAAATTTTCATGCTCAAAAAGGATTTCAAAATTTAAAGAGCGATTAAAAAATTTCTTTGGCTTTTCCAAAGAGGTTTAGGTTTTAGCCCAAAAAATTCCCTGTTTTCGAACGAATTCAGATAAAAATTCATAAAATTGAATATACCTAACAAAAATTGACCAACGTGGTACAACTTCAGAAAAAAAAATTTGCAATCTCCATATTTCACCAAAAAAAAAATAGAATTTGAATGAACAAACAACCTAATTTTATTTTTCCTCACTCACCCAAAATCCTTGTGTTTCAAAATTACAAGAAACGTTCAGCGTAACTGAATAATTTTTAGAATGAAGCGATAAAAGAAAGAATTATTACAACAAAATTTCAAAATCCATGTTAAAATATTGAAATGATTTACTTTGAGCGCAAATTAATGATAATGAGTATACTTAAAAAAATTATAAAAAGCACTGACGAGCTTTTGAACGCTCGTTCATCCACCCACTATTGAAAAATTTTTTGACAGCTTTTTGAATTCTTGGCAGCTCCATGTTTAAGGGACGGTTTTCATCATCGAATGTGCATTGCAAAATGGGTAGAATTCGACAATGAATAATGAAGAGTTTATGACAGAAAAAAGGATAATTCCTCCTTGTCTCGTAAATTATAATAAACTCAGAATTTTATTTCAATTTCAATATAAAAAATTATCATTATTGTAACGAACGAAGCCGGACCTGTCGCCTTCTAGAACCGAATAGAACGACCGCGACTCTTCGATAAAATACTGGAGACATCGGGAAGCTTCACGATTGTTCCCCTCCAATATAAAAGTCGACATCGGCCCTAAGAGAGTGCAGTATAGGACTTAATAGCGCGCGTGCAGATAAATAATTTGAGTGTTATAAATAAATTAGTATTAGTGTCATAGGGGAACTGTAAATAAATTATTTTAAGAAGAACTTGAACTAAATTCATTACATTATCTTAGACATCGTTTATTTTTGTTCGCAAGAAATCTTATGTATAAGCTGAGACAAACAATCAGAATCGTAAGACTTGCTTTGGCCTCGTTTTTTTCAACGCACGTTTTTTGTGCAAGAGTTGGACGTGGAAACATTTTTTATAAGGAAATAAAAAAAAATTTAAATAAAAAATAGAAATGTGTATTTATATTATATATGTACATAAAGCTGTTCAGTCAGAACTTAAATCAACATGTATAGGTATTAATCTAAGAGGCAGTCACAATTATATATCACAGTTAAAAATACCATAATATCACAAAAATTTACAATTATTGTATATATGTATATATTACAAATATTTAAGACGTTCACAGTTATATCAAAAAGACTTTTACAATTATTTTGGAGAAACATTAAGAGAGACATAATAATAGTTATTGAACAATAATATTGAGATAAATTAAAAATTGTTCATAAAAAGATTTACGATTTAGTCAGTGAACAATATCATTGGCAGGATTGCCAGTTGTTTTTATATTCAGGGTGCATTTGAATGTTATGCTTTTCATCTCAGGTTCATCGTCTGTTCGTTGAAGTCAAATCTATTCCAAGGAGTCCTTGGGAAATATCGTCTAGTGTCACATTTGAAATCCACGTTAAACCTGAAACAGAAGATGAAAATTATAAGAATGATGACTTTTTTTTTTTGGGTCGATTCTGGTGTACTTATCCAATGAATTCTGTTTTCGAGACACTTCGGATAAAATATGATAACGTCTTGGATTTTCATTTCTGCTTCTCGGTCGGTCAAATCTATTCTCAGGAGTATTCTGGGAATTTTCGTCAAGTGTGCGATTATCTTTTGCATTGACTCGGTTTCGAAGTTGCCAAGTGAGGCATTTTGTCATTTCGATAACACGGTTCAATCGTCAATCTCAATGATCTTAATGTTTTCATTTCTGGTCTGTCTGCTTGAATTCCGAGCAGTTGAAGAAGTTGAACATTGTTTTCCATTTCTTTCAACAACGAAACTTTCCGGTGTTATTATTTCTCTGTAAAGAAGGATAAAGAAGTTAGTCTCGAGTGAATATCTTACAGATTATCTAATTTTTGTATAAGTTGATTGATTAAGATGATGCCACCTACCTTTTCTGGTTATTGACGTATTTTGTCTCTGTTACAAAACGTATCTTCTGCGAGTTATTCCTGGTTGCCGGCATTGGGTTCCTATTTTTCGTTCGTTTGGTCCTGAAACAGAATATTGAAATTAGGATCATTAGAAATCAAGTTTTTGGAAAGGGTGTAGAATATGGTCAACCCTTGGAATCTGATGAAATATTCTACGAAATGACTGAAAATCATTATATTCATCAAATATTTCTTGGGAAGTTATCAACTTACCTTGCTAATTCCGCTATCTTTTTTTCAGTTTCTATTTGCTTCTCCCGGATCTTCTTTTTCTTATGGTCTATTTTATGTCGTTTCATCATTGATACGTATTTAATCTTGTAATCGCACTCCCTACACATCCTCAATGTCGGTATATGGTGCGGGAATGCATCCAAATGTTCGAAATAATCTAGCATCGTGTCCTTTACCACATCGCAGTCAGGACATTTCAAGATGCGGATGTCCTTGTGCTCCGACTCGATGTGGTACAACAATCCGTAGACGTCTTGATTCGAAACTTTACAATGTCCACAAGCAAACATCTCTTCATCGTGGTTTTTACTAACTAGGGCGAAGGGAGTCTCGCCGGAGATAGAGGGGGTTGTAGTATTCGCAGTCCTGAATCGAACAGAGAAAAATCTTATTAGAATTATGATCACTTTATAATAAAAAGTACTATTATGTACTTCTTTCGAGTAACTCCTGGGGTGTTTAACATCTTCAATTCAAGGATAATCTAGCCAGGATTTGAAGAGGCAACACACCGGATGAATGAAGGGCCCACTTGAGCCTTCTTCAATTTCAATAAAACGACTTACCTATTTATGTTATCGGCAGGGAGGATCGTGGCGGCTGTTCTGGTCCGAGGAGGCTGATGCTGTTGAGGATGTTTCAGCATGACCAATCGATTCTTTGTCTTGAAGTTGCAAACCTCACATTTCAAATACGCCTCTATATGATCTTCGTTTTCATAGAAATGACCAAGGTATCCCTTTGGGGTAATATTTCGGTATTCGCATGTGCCGCATTCAAATTTCACTGTATCATGAACATAAAATTGATGGGACACCAAAAAGTGGTGATTTCGTGCTTCGAAGTCACATTTTTCACAAAGGAATTTTCCATTTAACGTCTTTAAACGGTAGTAGGAAGGGTCTCTCTCTTTGCGGCTGAAATGAAAATACGGATGTTAGAAAATAAAAGAATAATGGATATACAAAAGATATAAGCAATTTTTTAGTTCGTCTAAGAGTAGCTGGTTAGGCCTTCCTTCGGCCGAATTCGTACAGAAAAAAAGTTGAATAAAATAAATACAACATTCGAAATTTAAAAGTACTTACTTGGGTTGAACCTTCGGCTTTCGATGTGCCCTCTTTTTATGCTTTTCATACAAATCCTGGAAGCGCGTCTCAAAATCGCATTTGGGACATGTTTTAAGCTGAAAATTAAATTAAAATTATTCCATTGCTCATTTGAAAGATGACAATACAATTGATGTTGTTGGTTACGAGGTGGTTGAAATGAATATAATAGTTTCAAACAAAGTAACCGTAAAGAACCACATGATTGAGGAGAAACTTACCTTCGCTTGATAACGCTGATTCACCCCCGGTTTCACATTTATCTTAAGCTCCACTGCTTTCCTGAAAAAATAAATCATTGGTTGAATTAAAATATTCTATATATATTTTGGTCAGTATAAAACAAACAAAATACTATGATAGAAAAAGTATATTTACCTCTTTTGTGGCTGGCTTCGTACAGGAGCTGAGGGGGTTTCGGGAACAGTCAAATATCCCGATGAAGATGAGTTGGCTGAAAGTAAGAGAACTTCGCTGCTCGTAGTATTTTCATTTTGTACCTCAGTTTCAGGCAAATTGTATTTTCCAGCATCCAACGCCTCGAAGAATGTATCCATTGGATCCACGGAATTTTGCCCCATATACGGATTGTTTGTGAAAGAATAATTTGCGAAATTTGCAGTATTCCCACATGTCATTTCAGTTATATTATTTACTCTGCTCTCTTGGGTATGTCCTGTAAGTGTGTTTTCCATTTGGGTAAAAATGGAAGTTTTAGGCAATATGTTTTTTCCAGTATCCTGCACTTCTGTAAAATCTCTAATATTTTCTTCTAAATTCTCTGTTGTAGTCGAGAATAACGAATCGAAGAATTTATCTAAATCATTTGCTGAAAATGTAGGAAGTACTGCACTTTCTTCTGTGTTGTGTTCCGTTTCTTTTGGTGCGTCCGAAACAAATAAATCGAAGGGATGTTCTGGGTTTTGTCTTTGTTGGGCGAAATATTCATTATCGCCTGCTTTGCTATTATGTTCCTCTTCATTAAGAGCCATTGGAAGCTCAAATCCAATTCCCATGATCGGTTCCTCATCATAAAGTCCGGTGTATAAGTCTACATAATTTGCTGAGAATGTAGGGAACAATCCACTTTCTTCTGTATCGTTTGGTGCGTCTGAAACAAATAAATCGAAGGGGTGTTCGGTGTTTTGTTGGGCGAAATAATTATTATCGGCTGCTTTGGATTCTAAGTAGCCATTGTCATTAAGACCCACTGGAAATTCGGGTAGATCAAGTCTATCGAGTAAGTCGAACAATTCGGAGTTGGTATTCATTTTTGGTTTTGTCGAACAAATATCTTGAACTACTACGAAAGCTTGTAGAAACCTAAAATATCTTCAAGTTGTATAACTGAAAGTAAAAAAATATATATTATTATTTACTATACATTAAACAACATATTATAACAAATAGATACTATCAACGTTATTTACTAAAAAACTCATGAACAAGAGAATATTGAAATGAAAGAAACGACAGCTTCAATACATTGCGAAAACATGAGATGAGAAATTAATTACCGGCTACGCGTTTTGAAACATTATTCATTATAAATAAATACTTAATCAATAATAAAAAAAAATTGTAATAATGCGCTCAAAACATGGTGAACTGAATAATACATATCTTGAATTGACTTTCTTCGTATTTACGCAAAAATTTTTTCTCTCCTCTCGAATAACTTCATGGTCGAATTCATGGAGAGTACCTATACTTAAAAAAATTGACCGATGCGGTTCTAAATAAAAACTAGCAATCTATATATGCTGCTGAAAACATATAACTATATAATTTAATGAACGAACAACATTTAATTTCTCTAATACTAAAAATTGAAAAATAAAAACAAACTTACCCAAGCTAATTGTTCCACACAAAAAACTATTCACACCTAGATCGAATTCAACTTCCGTACTACCACTATTTGTCACACTTGGATTGAAAACTATTCAAATTTCTTATCACAGTTTTAAGGCTTACTTGTCTGTAGTATTATACTTCAAAGTATTACTTTCTTGAATACGGTATGGGGTATATACCCTTTTCTTAAAACTCCTAGTTCTTCTTCTTCTTTTTTATGGCCTTAGTCTTCTAAGGCCATATTCCCTTTCTTTTTTGGCCTTAGTCTTTTATGACTATATTTTTAATCTTCTTTGTCACATTTATCATCGAACATGGTTTTTTTATGGTGGAATTTTCTGTATTGGTTATTTCTTTTTATTTTCAAAGAATTCTAAAAAGGATTTTCTGTATTGCATATTTCTTTTTAATTTGAAATATAATAAAAAAAGGAATTTTTTCTCGAGTTCTTCTTCTCCCTCTTTTTTGGCCTTGGTCTTCTATGGCCATATTCTGGATGGTTTTTTTATGTTGGAATCTTGTGTATCGATACTTTTCATTATTTTTTTGCATATCTCCTTCTACTTTCAAGTTTCGAAAAATAACAAAAAAAGAAAATCAAATATTCAGCAATATTTATTTTTATTTTTTCAAAAATAAACTTATGGCATCGTTTGAGGAAATAAATTGGCCTTAGTCTTCTAAAGCCATATTCTTCTTCTTTTTTGGCCTAAGTCTTCTATGGCTATATTTAAATTCGTCTATGTCACATTCATCATCGAGAATTGTTTTTTTTATGATGTTATTTCTGTATTGGATTTTTTCTTCAAATTTCAAAAATGAAAGAAAAAAGAATTTTCTGTAATGCATATTAGCTCTGAATTTAAGAAAATAACAAAAATAGTAATTTACGTAACAAGTCCAGAAAATACTGTTTTTTTTGGACGAGTAGACAAAATTCTAGGACGAGCTTTCTTTTTCTTTCTTGGCCTTAGTCTTCTATGGCTATATTTTCATTCAACATCGAGCATGTTTTTTATTCATGATGTAATTTCCTTCTATATTTTATCTCCCTATTTTACGGCCATATTCTTCTTCTATTTTGGCTATATTTTTAATCTTTTATGTCGCATTTCAAAAAATTGAAGAAGAGAAGGAAATAACGAAAAAGAATTTTCCTTCTTTTTTGGCCTTTGTCTTCTATGGCTATATTTTTCAATCTTCTATGTCACTTTTAACATCGAACAAAGTTTTTTTTTGACTAAATTTTCTATATTGGATGTTTCATTTCAATTTCAAAAAATTTGAAAAAACAATTTTCTTCGTGCATATTTCTTTTTAATTTAAAAAAAATTATTAAATGAATTTTCCTTCGAGTTCTTCTTCTCCTTCTTTTATGGCCATATTCTTATATGTCACATTTTATCGTTGAGGGTTTTTTCATGTTGTAATTTTGTGTATCGATAATTTTCATGAATATATTGCACATTCCACTTTACTTTCAAGTTTCGAAAAATAACCAAAAAGAATTTTTCTTCTAGTTCTTCTTCTCGTTCTCTTTTGGCCTTAGTCTTCTATGGCTATATTTTTAATCTATGTCAAAGAATTTTTTGTATTGCATTTTTCTTTTTAATTTAAAAAAATTATAAAAAAGGAATTTTCCTTTGCGATCTTCTTCTCTTCCTTTTATGGCCTTAGTCTTCTATAGCCATATTTTTATATGTCACATTTTATTGTTGAGGATGGTTTTTTCATGTTGGAATTTTGTGTATTGATAATTTTCAATAATATATTGCATATTTCATTTTACTCTCAAGTTTCGAAAAATAACAAAAAAAGGAAATCAGATATTGAGCCACTGTGAAGTTGAAAACAGAAGCCGGTTCGAAAAACGAAACAATGATGTATTCTATAAATAGCGCAAAAGAAAAAAACAATAAAATCCAGAATTTTTGTAGGTTTATGAATGAATTATGTGACTTATAATTTCTAATAATGTTCCCAAGTCTAAGTTGATAGAAGGATTTGAAAGATACTTTTCATTTTCGTTTATTTTTTCAAATAAAATTATGGCATCTTTTGAGGAAATAAATTGGCCTCAGTTTTCTAAAGCCATATTCTTCTTCTTTTTTGACCTCAGTATTTTTTATGGCTATATTTAAATTCTTATATGTCACATTCATCATTGGTCATTGTTTTTTTTATGATGTTATTTCTGTATTGGATTTTTTCTTCAAATTTCAAGAATAAAAGAAAAAAGAATTTTCTGTGATGCATAATGGCTTTGAATTTAAGAAAATAACAAAAATAGTAATTTACGTAACAAGTCCGGAAAATACTGTTTTTTTGGACGAGTAGACAAAATTCTATGGCTATGTTTTTATTCTTCTTCAAAAAATGAGGAAAAAAGGAAATCAAATATCGAGCAACTGTGAACGTGAAAACACAGGTTGAAAAACACCCTGAACAAAAATTATACAACACGGTTATTGTAATTATTTTTTTTGAATACTTCGAAATTCTCATAGTTTGTAGTTGATGAAATTTCAAACATAAAGAACTGAGGTGGTTAGAAATAAATACAATCAGGTTTAATTTGTCTTTATGAAAACTTGATAGAGAGTATATGTTTTGAATATCAATACAAATATGAGAAGAGATAATATATAAATATAACAAATCACAAGTGGCATGCTACGATGAACTGCAGAGATAAATGAAAATATGCAGAAAAAAACTTAACAATAATGCATTTCATAATAAAACAGCACAAAAGAAAATTTAAACCAAGAATTTCTTGGTATATGAATGAATTATTTTTATTTTTGTTTTTTTTTTCGTCCTTATTTGTATTGGCACTCAATTTCTAATGATGTTCCCAATTATAAATTAATGTAAGAAATCGAAAAATACTTTATATTTTCGTTCATTTGCTATAATGTTCCCAATTATAAATTAAAGGAAGAAATCGAAAAATACTTCATATTTTCGTTCATTTTTTCAAAAATGAACTTATGGCACCATTCTTTCTTTTCTTTTTTTTTTTCTTCCTTGATGTACCTGCTTCAAGATGCATTATACTGTTAATTTTTTACAAGAACTTTCAGGGGATGCATGAACAAGACAGGTTCGTGCGTGGCGTGGAATTATTTCTCTAATATTTAATCATAAACGTAAATTTTCTGTACACAATTGCAATAAATGAATTCGAATTTCAAGTTTCAAAAATTTTTCATGCTCAAAAAGGATTTCAAAATTTAAAGAGCGATTAAAAAATTTCTTTGGCTTTTCCAAAAAGGTTTAGGTTTTAGCCCAAAAAATTCCCTGTTTTCGAACGAATTCAGATAAAAATTCATAAAATTGAATATACCTAACAAAAATTGACCAATGTGGTACAACTTCAGAAAAAAAAATTTGCAATCTCCATATTTCACCAAAAAAACAATAGAATTTGAATGAACAAACAACATAATTTTATTTTTCCTCACTCACCCAAAATCCTTGTGTTTCAAAATTACATGAAACGTTCAGCGTAACTGAATAATTTTTAGAATGAAGCGATAAAAGAAAGAATTATTACAACAAAATTTCTAAATCCATGTTAAAATATTGAAATGATTTACTTTGAGCGCAAATTGATGATAATGAGTATACTTAAAAAAAATTATAAAAAGCACTGACGAGCTTTTGAACGCTCGTTCATCCACCCAATATTGAAAAATTTTTTGACAGCTTTTTGAATTCTTGGCAGCTCCATGTTTAAGGGACGGTTTTCATCATCGAATGTGCATTGCAAAATGGGTAGAATTCGACAATGAATAATGAAGAGTTTATGACAGAAAAAAGGATAATTCCTCCTTGTCTCGTAAATTATAATAAACTCAGAATTTTATTTCAATTTCAATATAAAAAATTATCATTATTGTAACGAACGAAGCCGGACCTGTCGCCTTCTAGAACCGAATAGAACGACCGCGACTCTTCGATAAAATACTGGACACATCGGGAAGCTTCACGATTGTTCCCCTCCAATATAAAAGTCGACATCGGCCCTAAGAGAGTGCAGTATAGAACTTAATAGCGCGCGTGCAGATAAATAATTTGAGTGTTATAAATAAATTAGTATTAGTGTCATTAGGGAACTGTAAATAAATTATTTTAAGAAGAACTTGAACTAAATTAATTACATTATCTTAGACATTGTTTATTTTTGTGCGCAAGAAATCTTTTGTATAAGCTGAGACATACAATCAGAATCGTAAGACTTGCTTTGGCCTCGTTTTTTTCAACGCACGTTTTTTGTTCAAGAGTTGGACGTGGAAACATTTTTTATAAGGAAATGAAAAAAAAATTTGAATAATAAATAGAAATGTGTATTTATATTATATATGTACATAAAGCTGTTCAGTCAGAACTTAAATCAACATGTATAGGTATTAATCTTAGAGGCAGTCACAATTATATATCAAAGTTAAAAATACCATAATATCACAAAAATTTACAATTATGTCTATAAGACGTTCACAGTAATATCAAAAAGACTTTTACAATTATTTTGGAAAAACATTAAGAGAGAGATATAATAATAGTTATTGAACAATAATATTGAGATAAATTAAAAATTGTTCATAAAAAGATTTACGATTTAGTCAGTGAACAATATCATTGGCAGGATTGCCAGTTGTTTTTATATTCAGGGTGCATTTGAATGTTATGCTTTTCATCTCAGGTTCATCGTCTGTTCGTTGAAGTCAAATCTATTCCAAGGAGTCCTTGGGAAATATCGTCTAGTGTCACATTTGAAATACACATTAAACCTGAAACAGAAGATGAAAATTATAAGAATTATGACTTTTTTTTTTGGGGTCGATTCTGGTGTACTTATCCAATGAATTCTGTTTTCGAGGCACTTCGGATAAAATATGATAACGTCTTGGATTTTCATTTCTGCTTCTCGGTCGGTCAAATCTATTCTCAGGAGTATTCTGGGAATTTTCGTCAAGTGTGCGATTATCTTTTGCATTGACTCGGTTTCGAAGTTGCCAAGTGAGGCATTTTGTCATTTCGATAACACGGTTCAATCGTCAATCTCAATGATCTCAATGTTTTCATTTCTGGTCTGTCTGCTTGAATTCCGAGCAGTTGAAGAAGTTGAACATTGTTTTCCATTTCTTTCAACAACGAAACTTTCCGGTGTTATTATTTCTCTGTAAAGAAGGATAAAGAAGTTAGTCTCGAGTGAATATCTTACAGATTATCTAATTTTTGTATAAGTTGATTGATTAAGATGATGCCACCTACCTTTTCTGGTTATTGACGTATTTTGTCTCTGTTACAAAACGTATCTTCTGCGAGTTATTCCTGGTTGCCGGCATTGGGTTCCTATTTTTCGTTCGTTTGGTCCTGAAACAGAATATTGAAATTAGGATCATTAGAAATCAAGTTTTTGGAAAGGGTGTAGAATATGGTCAACCCTTGGAATCTGATGAAATATTCTACGAAATGACTGAAAATCATTATATTCATCAAATATTTCTTGGGAAGTTATCAACTTACCTTGCTAATTCCGCTATCTTTTTTTCAGTTTCTATTTGCTTCTCCCGGATCTTCTTTTTCTTATGGTCTATTTTATGTCGTTTCATCATTGATACGTATTTGGTCTTGTAATCGCACTCCCTACACATCCTCAATGTCGGTATATGGTGCGGGAATGCATCCAAATGTTCGAAATAATCTAGCATCGTGTCCTTTACCACATCGCAGTCAGGACATTTCAAGATGCGGATGTCCTTGTGCTCCGACTCGATGTGGTACAACAATCCGTAGACGTCTTGATTCGAAACTTTACAATGTCCACAAGCAAACATCTCTTCATCGTGGTTTTTACTAACTAGGGCGAAGGGAGTCTCGCCGGAGATAGAGGGGGTTGTAGTATTCGCAGTCCTGAATCGAACAGAGAAAAATCTTATTAGAATTATGATCACTTTATAATAAAAAGTACTATTATGTACTTCTTTCGAGTAACTCCTGGGGTGTTTAACATCTTCAATTCAAGGATAATCTAGCCAGGATTTGAAGAGGCAACACACCGGATGAATGAAGGGCCCACTTGAGCCTTCTTCAATTTCAATAAAACGACTTACCTATTTATGTTATCGGCAGGGAGGATCGTGGCGGCTGTTCTGGTCCGAGGAGGCTGATGCTGTTGAGGATGTTTCAGCATGACCAATCGATTCTTTGTCTTGAAGTTGCAAACCTCACATTTCAAATACGCCTCTATATGATCTTCGTTTTCATAGAAATGACCAAGGTATCCCTTTGGGGTAATATTTCGGTATTCGCATGTGCCGCATTCAAATTTCACTGTATCATGAACATAAAATTGATGGGACACCAAAAAGTGGTGATTTCGTGCTTCGAAGTCACATTTTTCACAAAGGAATTTTCCATTTAACGTCTTTAAACGGTAGTAGGAAGGGTCTCTCTCTTTGCGGCTGAAATGAAAATACGGATGTTAGAAAATAAAAGAATAATGGATATACAAAAGATATAAGCAATTTTTTAGTTCGTCTAAGAGTAGCTGGTTAGGCCTTCCTTCGGCCGAATTCGTACAGAAAAAAAGTTGAATAAAATAAATACAACATTCGAAATTTAAAAGTACTTACTTGGGTTGAACCTTCGGCTTTCGATGTGCCCTCTTTTTATGCTTTTCATACAAATCCTGGAAGCGCGTCTCAAAATCGCATTTGGGACATGTTTGAAGCTGAAAATTAAATTAAAATTATTCCATTGCTCATTTGAAAGATGACAATACAATTGATGTTGTTGGTTACGAGGTGGTTGAAATGAATATAATAGTTTCAAACAAAGTAACCGTAAAGAACCACATGATTGAGGAGAAACTTACCTTCGCTTGATAACGCTGATTCACCCCCGGTTTCACATTTATCTTAAGCTCCACTGCTTTCCTGAAAAAATAAATCATTGGTTGAATTAAAATATTCTATATATATTTTGGTCAGTATAAAACAAACAAAATACTATGATAGAAAAAGTATATTTACCTCTTTTGTGGCTGGCTTCGTACAGGAGCTGGGGGGGTTTCGGGAACAGTCAAATATCCCGATGAAGATGAGTTGGCTGAAAGTAAGAGAACTTCGCTGCTCGTAGTATTTTCATTTTGTACCTCAGTTTCAGGCAAATTGTATTTTCCAGCATCCAACGCCTCGAAGAATGTATCCATTGGATCCACGGAATTTTGCCCCATATACGGATTGTTTGTGAAAGAATAATTTGCGAAATTTGCAGTATTCCCACATGTCATTTCAGTTATATTATTTACTCTGCTCTCTTGGGTATGTCCTGTAAGTGTGTTTTCCATTTGGGTAAAAATGGAAGTTTTAGGCAATATGTTTTTTCCAGTATCCTGCACTTCTGTAAAATCTCTAATATTTTCTTCTAAATTCTCTGTTGTAGTCGAGAATAACGAATCGAAGAATTTATCTAAATCATTTGCTGAAAATGTAGGAAGTACTGCACTTTCTTCTGTGTTGTGTTCCGTTTCTTTTGGTGCGTCCGAAACAAATAAATCGAAGGGATGTTCTGGGTTTTGTCTTTGTTGGGCGAAATATTCATTATCGCCTGCTTTGCTTTTATGTTCCTCTTCATTAAGAGCCATTGGAAGCTCAAATCCAATTCCCATGATCGGTTCCTCATCATAAAGTCCGGTGTATAAGTCTACATAATTTGCTGAGAATGTAGGGAACAATCCACTTTCTTCTGTATCGTTTGGTGCGTCTGAAACAAATAAATCGAAGGGGTGTTCGGTGTTTTGTTGGGCGAAATAATTATTATCGGCTGCTTTGGATTCTAAGTAGCCATTGTCATTAAGACCCACTGGAAATTCGGGTAGATCAAGTCTATCGAGTAAGTCGAACAATTCGGAGTTGGTATTCATTTTTGGTTTTGTCGAACAAATATCTTGAACTACTACGAAAGCTTGTAGAAACCTAAAATATCTTCAAGTTGTATAACTGAAAGTAAAAAAATATATATTATTATTTACTATACATTAAACAACATATTATAACAAATAGATACTATCAACGTTATTTACTAAAAAACTCATGAACAAGAGAATATTGAAATGAAAGAAACGACAGCTTCAATACATTGCGAAAACATGAGATGAGAAATTAATTACCGGCTACGCGTTTTGAAACATTATTCATTATAAATAAATACTTAATCAATAATAAAAAAAAATTGTAATAATGCGCTCAAAACATGGTGAACTGAATAATACATATCTTGAATTGACTTTCTTCGTATTTACGCAAAAATTTTTTCTCTCCTCTCGAATAACTTCATGGTCGAATTCATGGAGAGTACCTATACTTAAAAAAATTGACCGATGCGGTTCTAAATAAAAACTAGCAATCTATATATGCTGCTGAAAACATATAACTATATAATTTAATGAACGAACAACATTTAATTTCTCTAATACTAAAAATTGAAAAATAAAAACAAACTTACCCAAGCTAATTGTTCCACACAAAAAACTATTCACACCTAGATCGAATTCAACTTCCGTACTACCACTATTTGTCACACTTGGATTGAAAACTATTCAAATTTCTTATCACAGTTTTAAGGCTTACTTGTCTGTAGTATTATACTTCAAAGTATTACTTTCTTGAATACGGTATGGGGTATATACCCTTTTCTTAAAACTCCTAGTTCTTCTTCTTCTTTTTTATGGCCTTAGTCTTCTAAGGCCATATTCCCTTTCTTTTTTGGCCTTAGTCTTTTATGACTATATTTTTAATCTTCTTTGTCACATTTATCATCGAACATGGTTTTTTTATGGTGGAATTTTCTGTATTGGTTATTTCTTTTTATTTTCAAAGAATTCTAAAAAGGATTTTCTGTATTGCATATTTCTTTTTAATTTGAAATATAATAAAAAAAGGAATTTTTTCTCGAGTTCTTCTTCTCCCTCTTTTTTGGCCTTGGTCTTCTATGGCCATATTCTGGATGGTTTTTTTATGTTGGAATCTTGTGTATCGATACTTTTCATTATTTTTTTGCATATCTCCTTCTACTTTCAAGTTTCGAAAAATAACAAAAAAAGAAAATCAAATATTCAGCAATATTTATTTTTATTTTTTCAAAAATAAACTTATGGCATCGTTTGAGGAAATAAATTGGCCTTAGTCTTCTAAAGCCATATTCTTCTTCTTTTTTGGCCTAAGTCTTCTATGGCTATATTTAAATTCGTCTATGTCACATTCATCATCGAGAATTGTTTTTTTTATGATGTTATTTCTGTATTGGATTTTTTCTTCAAATTTCAAAAATGAAAGAAAAAAGAATTTTCTGTAATGCATATTAGCTTTGAATTTAAGAAAATAACAAAAATAGTAATTTACGTAACAAGTCCGGAAAATACTGTTTTTTTTGGACGAGTAGACAAAATTCTAGGACGAGCTTTCTTTTTCTTTCTTGGCCTTAGTCTTCTATGGCTATATTTTCATTCAACATCGAGCATGTTTTCTATTCATGATGTAATTTCCTTCTATATTTTATCTCCCTATTTTACGGCCATATTCTTCTTCTATTTTGGCTATATTTTTAATCTTTTATGTCGCATTTCAAAAAATTGAAGAAGAGAAGGAAATAACGAAAAAGAATTTTCCTTCTTTTTTGGCCTTTGTCTTCTATGGCTATATTTTTCAATCTTCTATGTCACTTTTAACATCGAACAAAGTTTTTTTTTGACTAAATTTTCTATATTGGATGTTTCATTTCAATTTCAAAAAATTTGAAAAAACAATTTTCTGTCGTGCATATTTCTTTTTAATTTAAAAAAAATCATAAAATGAATTTTCCTTCGAGTTCTTCTTCTCCTTCTTTTATGGCCATCTTCTTATATGTCACATTTTATCGTTGAGGGTTTTTTCATGTTGTAATTTTGTGTATCGATAATTTTCATGAATATATTGCACATTCCACTTTACTTTCAAGTTTCGAAAAATAACCAAAAAGAATTTTTCTTCTAGTTCTTCTTCTCGTTCTCTTTTGGCCTTAGTCTTCTATGGCTATATTTTTAATCTATGTCAAAGAATTTTTTGTATTGCATTTTTCTTTTTAATTTAAAAAAATTATAAAAAAGGAATTTTCCTTTGCGATCTTCTTCTCTTCCTTTTATGGCCTTAGTCTTCTATAGCCATATTTTTATATGTCACATTTTATTGTTGAGGATGGTTTTTTCATGTTGGAATTTTGTGTATTGATAATTTTCAATAATATATTGCATATTTCATTTTACTCTCAAGTTTCGAAAAATAACAAAAAAAGGAAATCAGATATTGAGCCACTGTGAAGTTGAAAACAGAAGCCGGTTCGAAAAACGAAACAATGATGTATTCTATAATTAGCGCAAAAGAAAAAAACAATAAAATCCAGAATTTTTGTAGGTTTATGAATGAATTATGTGACTTATAATTTCTAATAATGTTCCCAAGTCTAAGTTGATAGAAGGATTTGAAAGATACTTTTCATTTTCGTTTATTTTTTCAAATAAAATTATGGCATCTTTTGAGGAAATAAATTGGCCTCAGTTTTCTAAAGCCATATTCTTCTTCTTTTTTGACCTCAGTATTTTTTATGGCTATATTTAAATTCTTATATGTCACATTCATCATCGGTCATTGTTTTTTTTATGATGTTATTTCTGTATTGGATTTTTTCTTCAAATTTCAAGAATAAAAGAAAAAAGAATTTTCTGTGATGCATAATGGCTTTGAATTTAAGAAAATAACAAAAATAGTAATTTAAGTAACAAGTCCGGAAAATACTGTTTTCTTGGACGAGTAGACAAAATTCTATGGCTATGTTTTTATTCTTCTTCAAAAAATGAGGAAAAAAGGAAATCAAATATCGAGCAACTGTGAACGTGAAAACACAGGTTGAAAAACACCCTGAACAAAAATTATACAACACGGTTATTGTAATTATTTTTTTTGAATACTTCGAAATTCTCATAGTTTGTAGTTGATGAAATTTCAAACATAAAGAACTGAGGTGGTTAGAAATAAATACAATCAGGTTTAATTTGTCTTTATGAAAACTTGATAGAGAGTATATGTTTTGAATATCAATACAAATATGAGAAGAGATAATATATAAATATAACAAATCACAAGTGGCATGCTACGATGAACTGCAGAGATAAATGAAAATATGCAGAAAAAAACTTAACAATGATGCATTTCATAATAAGAGAGCACAAAAGAGTAAAAAAAAATTTAAACCAAGAATTTCTTGGTATATGAATGAATTATTTTTATTTTTGTTTTTTTTTTCGTCCTAATTTGTATTGGCACTCAATTTCTAATGATGTTCCCAATTATAAATTTAAGGAAGAAATCGAAAAATACTTTATATTTTCGTTCATTTGCTATAATGTTCCCAATTATAAATTAAAGGAAGAAATCGAAAAATACTTTATATTTTCGTTCATTTTTTCAAAAATGAACTTATGGCACCATTCTTTCTTTTCTTTTTTTTTTTTTCTTCCTTGATGTACCTGCTTCAAGATGCATTATACTGTTAATTTTTTACAAGAACTTTCAGGGGATGCATGAACAAGACAGGTTCGTGCGTGGCGTGGAATTATTTCTCTAATATTTAATCATAAACGTAAATTTTCTGTACACAATTGCAATAAATGAATTCGAATTTCAAGTTTCAAAAATTTTTCATGCTCAAAAAGGATTTCAAAATTTAAAGAGCGATTAAAAAATTTCTTTGGCTTTTCCAAAAAGGTTTAGGTTTTAGCCCAAAAAATTCCCTGTTTTCGAACGAATTCAGATAAAAATTCATAAAATTGAATATACCTAACAAAAATTGACCAATGTGGTACAACTTCAGAAAAAAAAATTTGCAATCTCCATATTTCACCAAAAAAACAATAGAATTTGAATGAACAAACAACATAATTTTATTTTTCCTCACTCACCCAAAATCCTTGTGTTTCAAAATTACATGAAACGTTCAGCGTAACTGAATAATTTTTAGAATGAAGCGATAAAAGAAAGAATTATTACAACAAAATTTCTAAATCCATGTTAAAATATTGAAATGATTTACTTTGAGCGCAAATTGATGATAATGAGTATACTTAAAAAAAATTATAAAAAGCACTGACGAGCTTTTGAACGCTCGTTCATCCACCCAATATTGAAAAATTTTTTGACAGCTTTTTGAATTCTTGGCAGCTCCATGTTTAAGGGACGGTTTTCATCATCGAATGTGCATTGCAAAATGGGTAGAATTCGACAATGAATAATGAAGAGTTTATGACAGAAAAAAGCATAATTCCTCCTTGTCTCGTAAATTATAATAAACTCAGAATTTTATTTCAATTTCAATATAAAAAATTATCATTATTGTAACGAACGAAGCCGGACCTGTCGCCTTCTAGAACCGAATAGAACGACCGCGACTCTTCGATAAAATACTGGACACATCGGGAAGCTTCACGATTGTTCCCCTCCAATATAAAAGTCGACATCGGCCCTAAGAGAGTGCAGTATAGAACTTAATAGCGCGCGTGCAGATAAATAATTTGAGTGTTATAAATAAATTAGTATTAGTGTCATTAGGGAACTGTAAATAAATTATTTTAAGAAGAACTTGAACTAAATTAATTACATTATCTTAGACATTGTTTATTTTTGTGCGCAAGAAATCTTTTGTATAAGCTGAGACATACAATCAGAATCGTAAGACTTGCTTTGGCCTCGTTTTTTTCAACGCACGTTTTTTGTTCAAGAGTTGGACGTGGAAACATTTTTTATAAGGAAATGAAAAAAAAATTTGAATAATAAATAGAAATGTGTATTTATATTATATATGTACATAAAGCTGTTCAGTCAGAACTTAAATCAACATGTATAGGTATTAATCTTAGAGGCAGTCACAATTATATATCACAGTTAAAAATACCATAATATCACAAAAATTTACAATTATGTCTATAAGACGTTCACAGTAATATCAAAAAGACTTTTACAATTATTTTGGAAAAACATTAAGAGAGAGATATAATAATAGTTATTGAACAATAATATTGAGATGAATTAAAAATTGTTCATAAAAAGATTTACGATTTAGTCAGTGAACAATATCATTGGCAGGATTGCCAGTTGTTTTTATATTCAGGGTGCATTTGAATGTTATGCTTTTCATCTCAGGTTCATCGTCTGTTCGTTGAAGTCAAATCTATTCCAAGGAGTCCTTGGGAAATATCGTCTAGTGTCACATTTGAAATACACATTAAACCTGAAACAGAAGATGAAAATTATAAGAATTATGACTTTTTTTTTGGGGTCGATTCTGGTGTACTTATCCAATGAATTCTGTTTTCGAGGCACTTCGGATAAAATATGATAACGTCTTGGATTTTCATTTCTGCTTCTCGGTCGGTCAAATCTATTCTCAGGAGTATTCTGGGAATTTTCGTCAAGTGTGCGATTATCTTTTGCATTGACTCGGTTTCGAAGTTGCCAAGTGAGGCATTTTGTCATTTCGATAACACGGTTCAATCGTCAATCTCAATGATCTCAATGTTTTCATTTCTGGTCTGTCTGCTTGAATTCCGAGCAGTTGAAGAAGTTGAACATTGTTTTCCATTTCTTTCAACAACGAAACTTTCCGGTGTTATTATTTCTCTGTAAAGAAGGATAAAGAAGTTAGTCTCGAGTGAATATCTTACAGATTATCTAATTTTTGTATAAGTTGATTGATTAAGATGATGCCACCTACCTTTTCTGGTTATTGACGTATTTTGTCTCTGTTACAAAACGTATCTTCTGCGAGTTATTCCTGGTTGCCGGCATTGGGTTCCTATTTTTCGTTCGTTTGGTCCTGAAACAGAATATTGAAATTAGGATCATTAGAAATCAAGTTTTTGGAAAGGGTGTAGAATATGGTCAACCCTTGGAATCTGATGAAATATTCTACGAAATGACTGAAAATCATTATATTCATCAAATATTTCTTGGGAAGTTATCAACTTACCTTGCTAATTCCGCTATCTTTTTTTCAGTTTCTATTTGCTTCTCCCGGATCTTCTTTTTCTTATGGTCTATTTTATGTCGTTTCATCATTGATACGTATTTGGTCTTGTAATCGCACTCCCTACACATCCTCAATGTCGGTATATGGTGCGGGAATGCATCCAAATGTTCGAAATAATCTAGCATCGTGTCCTTTACCACATCGCAGTCAGGACATTTCAAGATGCGGATGTCCTTGTGCTCCGACTCGATGTGGTACAACAATCCGTAGACGTCTTGATTCGAAACTTTACAATGTCCACAAGCAAACATCTCTTCATCGTGGTTTTTACTAACTAGGGCGAAGGGAGTCTCGCCGGAGATAGAGGGGGTTGTAGTATTCGCAGTCCTGAATCGAACAGAGAAAAATCTTATTAGAATTATGATCACTTTATAATAAAAAGTACTATTATGTACTTCTTTCGAGTAACTCCTGGGGTGTTTAACATCTTCAATTCAAGGATAATCTAGCCAGGATTTGAAGAGGCAACACACCGGATGAATGAAGGGCCCACTTGAGCCTTCTTCAATTTCAATAAAACGACTTACCTATTTATGTTATCGGCAGGGAGGATCGTGGCGGCTGTTCTGGTCCGAGGAGGCTGATGCTGTTGAGGATGTTTCAGCATGACCAATCGATTCTTTGTCTTGAAGTTGCAAACCTCACATTTCAAATACGCCTCTATATGATCTTCGTTTTCATAGAAATGACCAAGGTATCCCTTTGGGGTAATATTTCGGTATTCGCATGTGCCGCATTCAAATTTCACTGTATCATGAACATAAAATTGATGGGACACCAAAAAGTGGTGATTTCGTGCTTCGAAGTCACATTTTTCACAAAGGAATTTTCCATTTAACGTCTTTAAACGGTAGTAGGAAGGGTCTCTCTCTTTGCGGCTGAAATGAAAATACGGATGTTAGAAAATAAAAGAATAATGGATATACAAAAGATATAAGCAATTTTTTAGTTCGTCTAAGAGTAGCTGGTTAGGCCTTCCTTCGGCCGAATTCGTACAGAAAAAAAGTTGAATAAATTAAATACAACATTCGAAATTTAAAAGTACTTACTTGGGTTGAACCTTCGGCTTTCGATGTGCCCTCTTTTTATGCTTTTCATACAAATCCTGGAAGCGCGTCTCAAAATCGCATTTGGGACATGTTTTAAGCTGAAAATTAAATTAAAATTATTCCATTGCTCATTTGAAAGATGACAATACAATTGATGTTGTTGGTTACGAGGTGGTTGAAATGAATATAATAGTTTCAAACAAAGTAACCGTAAAGAACCACATGATTGAGGAGAAACTTACCTTCGCTTGATAACGCTGATTCACCCACGGTTTCACATTTATCTTAAGCTCCACTGCTTTCCTGAAAAAATAAATCATTGGTTGAATTAAAATATTCTATATATATTTTGGTCAGTATAAAACAAACAAAATACTATGATAGAAAAAGTATATTTACCTCTTTTGTGGCTGGCTTCGTACAGGAGCTGAGGGGGTTTCGGGAACAGTCAAATATCCCGATGAAGATGAGTTGGCTGAAAGTAAGAGAACTTCGCTGCTCGTAGTATTTTCATTTTGTACCTCAGTTTCAGGCAAATTGTATTTTCCAGCATCCAACGCCTCGAAGAATGTATCCATTGGATCCACGGAATTTTGCCCCATATACGGATTGTTTGTGAAAGAATAATTTGCGAAATTTGCAGTATTCCCACATGTCATTTCAGTTATATTATTTACTCTGCTCTCTTGGGTATGTCCTGTAAGTGTGTTTTCCATTTGGGTAAAAATGGAAGTTTTAGGCAATATGTTTTTTCCAGTATCCTGCACTTCTGTAAAATCTCTAATATTTTCTTCTAAATTCTCTGTTGTAGTCGAGAATAACGAATCGAAGAATTTATCTAAATCATTTGCTGAAAATGTAGGAAGTACTGCACTTTCTTCTGTGTTGTGTTCCGTTTCTTTTGGTGCGTCCGAAACAAATAAATCGAAGGGATGTTCTGGGTTTTGTCTTTGTTGGGCAAAATATTCATTATCGCCTGCTTTGCTATTATGTTCCTCTTCATTAAGAGCCATTGGAAGCTCAAATCCAATTCCCAGGATCGGTTCCTCATCATAAAGTCCGGTGTATAAGTCTACATAATTTGCTGAGAATGTAGGGAACAATCCACTTTCTTCTGTATCGTTTGGTGCGTCTGAAACAAATAAATCGAAGGGGTGTTCGGTGTTTTGTTGGGCGAAATAATTATTATCGGCTGCTTTGGATTCTAAGTAGCCATTGTCATTAAGACCCACTGGAAATTCGGGTAGATCAAGTCTATCGAGTAAGTCGAACAATTCGGAGTTGGTATTCATTTTTGGTTTTGTCGAACAAATATCTTGAACTACTACGAAAGCTTGTAGAAACCTAAAATATCTTCAAGTTGTATAACTGAAAGTAAAAAAATATATATTATTATTTACTATACATTAAACAACATATTATAACAAATAGATACTATCAACGTTATTTACTAAAAAACTCATGAACAAGAGAACATTTTGATGGAATATTGAAATGAAAGAAACGACAGCTTCAATACATTGCGAAAACATGAGATGAGAAATTAATTACCGGCTACGTGTTTTGAAACATTATTCATTATAAATAAATACTTAATCAATAATAAAAAAAAATTGTAATAATGCGCTCAAAACATGGTGAACTGAATAATACATATCTTGAATTGACTTTCTTCGTATTTACGCAAAAATTTTTTCTCTCCTCTCGAATAACTTCATGGTCGAATTCATGGAGAGTACCTATACTTAAAAAAATTGACCGATGCGGTTCTAAATAAAAACTAGCAATCTATATATGCTGCTGAAAACATATAACTATATAATTTAATGAACGAACAACATTTAATTTCTCTAATACTAAAAATTGAAAAATAAAAACAAACTTACCCAAGCTAATTGTTCCACACAAAAAACTATTCACACCTAGATCGAATTCAACTTCCGTACTACCACTATTTGTCACACTTGGATTGAAAACTATTCAAATTTCTTATCACAGTTTTAAGGCTTACTTGTCTGTAGTATTATACTTCAAAGTATTACTTTCTTGAATACGGTATGGGGTATATACCCTTTTCTTAAAACTCCTAGTTCTTCTTCTTCTTTTTTATGGCCTTAGTCTTCTAAGGCCATATTCCCTTTCTTTTTTGGCCTTAGTCTTTTATGACTATATTTTTAATCTTCTTTGTCACATTTATCATCGAACATGGTTTTTTTATGGTGGAATTTTCTGTATTGGTTATTTCTTTTTATTTTCAAAGAATTCTAAAAAGGATTTTCTGTATTGCATATTTCTTTTTAATTTGAAATATAATAAAAAAAGGAATTTTTTCTCGAGTTCTTCTTCTCCCTCTTTTTTGGCCTTGGTCTTCTATGGCCATATTCTGGATGGTTTTTTTATGTTGGAATCTTGTGTATCGATACTTTTCATTATTTTTTTGCATATCTCCTTCTACTTTCAAGTTTCGAAAAATAACAAAAAAAGAAAATCAAATATTCAGCAATATTTATTTTTATTTTTTCAAAAATAAACTTATGGCATCGTTTGAGGAAATAAATTGGCCTTAGTCTTCTAAAGCCATATTCTTCTTCTTTTTTGGCCTAAGTCTTCTATGGCTATATTTAAATTCGTCTATGTCACATTCATCATCGAGAATTGTTTTTTTTATGATGTTATTTCTGTATTGGATTTTTTCTTCAAATTTCAAAAATGAAAGAAAAAAGAATTTTCTGTAATGCATATTAGCTTTGAATTTAAGAAAATAACAAAAATAGTAATTTACGTAACAAGTCCGGAAAATACTGTTTTTTTTGGACGAGTAGACAAAATTCTAGGACGAGCTTTCTTTTTCTTTCTTGGCCTTAGTCTTCTATGGCTATATTTTCATTCAACATCGAGCATGTTTTTTATTCATGATGTAATTTCCTTCTATATTTTATCTCCCTATTTTACGGCCATATTCTTCTTCTATTTTGGCTATATTTTTAATCTTTTATGTCGCATTTCAAAAAATTGAAGAAGAGAAGGAAATAACGAAAAAGAATTTTCCTTCTTTTTTGGCCTTTGTCTTCTATGGCTATATTTTTCAATCTTCTATGTCACTTTTAACATCGAACAAAGTTTTTTTTTGACTAAATTTTCTATATTGGATGTTTCATTTCAATTTCAAAAAATTTGAAAAAACAATTTTCTGTCGTGCATATTTCTTTTTAATTTAAAAAAAATTATTAAATGAATTTTCCTTCGAGTTCTTCTTCTCCTTCTTTTATGGCCATATTCTTATATGTCACATTTTATCGTTGAGGGTTTTTTCATGTTGTAATTTTGTGTATCGATAATTTTCATGAATATATTGCACATTCCACTTTACTTTCAAGTTTCGAAAAATAACCAAAAAGAATTTTTCTTCTAGTTCTTCTTCTCGTTCTCTTTTGGCCTTAGTCTTCTATGGCTATATTTTTAATCTATGTCAAAGAATTTTTTGTATTGCATTTTTCTTTTTAATTTAAAAAAATTATAAAAAAGGAATTTTCCTTTGCGATCTTCTTCTCTTCCTTTTATGGCCTTAGTCTTCTATAGCCATATTTTTATATGTCACATTTTATTGTTGAGGATGGTTTTTTCATGTTGGAATTTTGTGTATTGATAATTTTCAATAATATATTGCATATTTCATTTTACTCTCAAGTTTCGAAAAATAACAAAAAAAGGAAATCAGATATTGAGCCACTGTGAAGTTGAAAACAGAAGCCGGTTCGAAAAACGAAACAATGATGTATTCTATAATTAGCGCAAAAGAAAAAAACAATAAAATCCAGAATTTTTGTAGGTTTATGAATGAATTATGTGACTTATAATTTCTAATAATGTTCCCAAGTCTAAGTTGATAGAAGGATTTGAAAGATACTTTTCATTTTCGTTTATTTTTTCAAATAAAATTATGGCATCTTTTGAGGAAATAAATTGGCCTCAGTTTTCTAAAGCCATATTCTTCTTCTTTTTTGACCTCAGTATTTTTTATGGCTATATTTAAATTCTTATATGTCACATTCATCATCGGTCATTGTTTTTTTTATGATGTTATTTCTGTATTGGATTTTTTCTTCAAATTTCAAGAATAAAAGAAAAAAGAATTTTCTGTGATGCATAATGGCTTTGAATTTAGGAAAATAACAAAAATAGTAATTTACGTAACAAGTCCGGAAAATACTGTTTTTTTGGACGAGTAGACAAAATTCTATGGCTATGTTTTTATTCTTCTTCAAAAAATGAGGAAAAAAGGAAATCAAATATCGAGCAACTGTGAACGTGAAAACACAGGTTGAAAAACACCCTGAACAAAAATTATACAACACGGTTATTGTAATTATTTTTTTTGAATACTTCGAAATTCTCATAGTTTGTAGTTGATGAAATTTCAAACATAAAGAACTGAGGTGGTTAGAAATAAATACAATCAGGTTTAATTTGTCTTTATGAAAACTTGATAGAGAGTATATGTTTTGAATATCAATACAAATATGAGAAGAGATAATATATAAATATAACAAATCACAAGTGGCATGCTACGATGAACTGCAGAGATAAATGAAAATATGCAGAAAAAAACTTAACAATGATGCATTTCATAATAAGAGAGCACAAAAGAGTAAAAAAAAATTTAAACCAAGAATTTCTTGGTATATGAATGAATTATTTTTATTTTTGTTTTTTTTTTCGTCCTAATTTGTATTGGCACTCAATTTCTAATGATGTTCCCAATTATAAATTTAAGGAAGAAATCGAAAAATACTTTATATTTTCGTTCATTTGCTATAATGTTCCCAATTATAAATTAAAGGAAGAAATCGAAAAATACTTTATATTTTCGTTCATTTTTTCAAAAATGAACTTATGGCACCATTCTTTCTTTTCTTTTTTTTTTTTCTTCCTTGATGTACCTGCTTCAAGATGCATTATACTGTTAATTTTTTACAAGAACTTTCAGGGGATGCATGAACAAGACAGGTTCGTGCGTGGCGTGGAATTATTTCTCTAATATTTAATCATAAACGTAAATTTTCTGTACACAATTGCAATAAATGAATTCGAATTTCAAGTTTCAAAAATTTTTCATGCTCAAAAAGGATTTCAAAATTTAAAGAGCGATTAAATTCTTTGGCTTTTCCAAAAAGGTTTAGGTTTTAGCCCAAAAAATCCCTGTTTTCGAACGAATTCAGATAAAAATTCATAAAATTGAATATACCTAACAAAAATTGACCAATGTGGTACAACTTCAGAAAAAAAAATTTGCAATCTCCATATTTCACCAAAAAAACAATAGAATTTGAATGAACAAACAACATAATTTTATTTTTCCTCACTCACCCAAAATCCTTGTGTTTCAAAATTACATGAAACGTTCAGCGTAACTGAATAATTTTTAGAATGAAGCGATAAAAGAAAGAATTATTACAACAAAATTTCTAAATCCATGTTAAAATATTGAAATGATTTACTTTGAGCGCAAAATAATGATAATGAGTATACTTAAAAAAAATTATAAAAAGCACTGACGAGCTTTTGAACGCTCGTTCATCCACCCAATATTGAAAAATTTTTTGACAGCTTTTTGAATTCTTGGCAGCTCCATGTTTAAGGGACGGTTTTCATCATCGAATGTGCATTGCAAAATGGGTAGAATTCGACAATGAATAATGAAGAGTTTATGACAGAAAAAAGGATAATTCCTCCTTGTCTCGTAAATTATAATAAACTCAGAATTTTATTTCAATTTCAATATAAAAAATTATCATTATTGTAACGAACGAAGCCGGACCTGTCGCCTTCTAGAACCGAATAGAACGACCGCGACTCTTCGATAAAATACTGGAGACATCGGGAAGCTTCACGATTGTTCCCCTCCAATATAAAAGTCGACATCGGCCCTAAGAGAGTGCAGTATAGGACTTAATAGCGCGCGTGCAGATAAATAATTTGAGTGTTATAAATAAATTAGTATTAGTGTCATAAGGGAACTGTAAATAAATTATTTTAAGAAGAACTTGAACTAAATTCATTACATTATCTTAGACATCGTTTATTTTTGTTCGCAAGAAATCTTATGTATAAGCTGAGACAAACAATCAGAATCGTAAGACTTGCTTTGGCCTCGTTTTTTTCAACGCACGTTTTTTGTGCAAGAGTTGGACGTGGAAACATTTTTTATAAGGAAATAAAAAAAAATTTAAATAATAAATAGAAATGTGTATTTATATTATATATGTACATAAAGCTGTTCAGACAGAACTTAAATCAACATGTATAGGTATTAATCTAAGAGGCAGTCACAATTATATATCACAGTTAAAAATACCATAATATCACAAAAATTTACAATTATGTCTTTAAGACGTTCACAGTTATATCAAAAAGACTTTTACAATTATTTTGGAGAAACATTAAGAGAGACATAATAATAGTTATTGAACAATAATATTGAGATATTTCGAAGTTGCCAAGTGAGGCATTTTGTCATTTCGATAACACGGTTCAATCGTCAATCTCAATGATCTTAATGTTTTCATTTCTGGTCTGTCTGCTTGAATTCCGAGCAGTTGAAGAAGTTGAACATTGTTTTCCATTTCTTTCAACAACGAAACTTTCCGGTGTTATTATTTCTCTGTAAAGAAGGATAAAGAAGTTAGTCTCGAGTGAATATCTTACAGATTATCTAATTTTTGTATAAGTTGATTGATTAAGATGATGCCACCTACCTTTTCTGGTTATTGACGTATTTTGTCTCTGTTACAAAACGTATCTTCTGCGAGTTATTCCTGGTTGCCGGCATTGGGTTCCTATTTTTCGTTCGTTTGGTCCTGAAACAGAATATTGAAATTAGGATCATTAGAAATCAAGTTTTTGGAAAGGGTGTAGAATATGGTCAACCCTTGGAATCTGATGAAATATTCTACGAAATGACTGAAAATCATTATATTCATCAAATATTTCTTGGGAAGTTATCAACTTACCTTGCTAATTCCGCTATCTTTTTTTCAGTTTCTATTTGCTTCTCCCGGATCTTCTTTTTCTTATGGTCTATTTTATGTCGTTTCATCATTGATACGTATTTGGTCTTGTAATCGCACTCCCTACACATCCTCAATGTCGGTATATGGTGCGGGAATGCATCCAAATGTTCGAAATAATCTAGCATCGTGTCCTTTACCACATCGCAGTCAGGACATTTCAAGATGCGGATGTCCTTGTGCTCCGACTCGATGTGGTACAACAATCCGTAGACGTCTTGATTCGAAACTTTACAATGTCCACAAGCAAACATCTCTTCATCGTGGTTTTTACTAACTAGGGCGAAGGGAGTCTCGCCGGAGATAGAGGGGGTTGTAGTATTCGCAGTCCTGAATCGAACAGAGAAAAATCTTATTAGAATTATGATCACTTTATAATAAAAAGTACTATTATGTACTTCTTTCGAGTAACTCCTGGGGTGTTTAACATCTTCAATTCAAGGATAATCTAGCCAGGATTTGAAGAGGCAACACACCGGATGAATGAAGGGCCCACTTGAGCCTTCTTCAATTTCAATAAAACGACTTACCTATTTATGTTATCGGCAGGGAGGATCGTGGCGGCTGTTCTGGTCCGAGGAGGCTGATGCTGTTGAGGATGTTTCAGCATGACCAATCGATTCTTTGTCTTGAAGTTGCAAACCTCACATTTCAAATACGCCTCTATATGATCTTCGTTTTCATAGAAATGACCAAGGTATCCCTTTGGGGTAATATTTCGGTATTCGCATGTGCCGCATTCAAATTTCACTGTATCATGAACATAAAATTGATGGGACACCAAAAAGTGGTGATTTCGTGCTTCGAAGTCACATTTTTCACAAAGGAATTTTCCATTTAACGTCTTTAAACGGTAGTAGGAAGGGTCTCTCTCTTTGCGGCTGAAATGAAAATACGGATGTTAGAAAATAAAAGAATAATGGATATACAAAAGATATAAGCAATTTTTTAGTTCGTCTAAGAGTAGCTGGTTAGGCCTTCCTTCGGCCGAATTCGTACAGAAAAAAAGTTGAATAAAATAAATACAACATTCGAAATTTAAAAGTACTTACTTGGGTTGAACCTTCGGCTTTCGATGTGCCCTCTTTTTATGCTTTTCATACAAATCCTGGAAGCGCGTCTCAAAATCGCATTTGGGACATGTTTTAAGCTGAAAATTAAATTAAAATTATTCCATTGCTCATTTGAAAGATGACAATACAATTGATGTTGTTGGTTACGAGGTGGTTGAAATGAATATAATAGTTTCAAACAAAGTAACCGTAAAGAACCACATGATTGAGGAGAAACTTACCTTCGCTTGATAACGCTGATTCACCCCCGGTTTCACATTTATCTTAAGCTCCACTGCTTTCCTGAAAAAATAAATCATTGGTTGAATTAAAATATTCTATATATATTTTGGTCAGTATAAAACAAACAAAATACTATGATAGAAAAAGTATATTTACCTCTTTTGTGGCTGGCTTCGTACAGGAGCTGAGGGGGTTTCGGGAACAGTCAAATATCCCGATGAAGATGAGTTGGCTGAAAGTAAGAGAACTTCGCTGCTCGTAGTATTTTCATTTTGTACCTCAGTTTCAGGCAAATTGTATTTTCCAGCATCCAACGCCTCGAAGAATGTATCCATTGGATCCACGGAATTTTGCCCCATATACGGATTGTTTGTGGAAGAATAATTTGCGAAATTTGCAGTATTCCCACATGTCATTTCAGTTATATTATTTACTCTGCTCTCTTGGGTATGTCCTGTAAGTGTGTTTTCCATTTGGGTAAAAATGGAAGTTTTAGGCAATATGTTTTTTCCAGTATCCTGCACTTCTGTAAAATCTCTAATATTTTCTTCTAAATTCTCTGTTGTAGTCGAGAATAACGAATCGAAGAATTTATCTAAATCATTTGCTGAAAATGTAGGAAGTACTGCACTTTCTTCTGTGTTGTGTTCCGTTTCTTTTGGTGCGTCCGAAACAAATAAATCGAAGGGATGTTCTGGGTTTTGTCTTTGTTGGGCGAAATATTCATTATCGCCTGCTTTGCTATTATGTTCCTCTTCATTAGGAGCCATTGGAAGCTCAAATCCAATTCCCATGATCGGTTCCTCATCATAAAGTCCGGTGTATAAGTCTACATAATTTGCTGAGAATGTAGGGAACAATCCACTTTCTTCTGTATCGTTTGGTGCGTCTGAAACAAATAAATCGAAGGGGTGTTCGGTGTTTTGTTGGGCGAAATAATTATTATCGGCTGCTTTGGATTCTAAGTAGCCATTGTCATTAAGACCCACTGGAAATTCGGGTAGATCAAGTCTATCGAGTAAGTCGAACAATTCGGAGTTGGTATTCATTTTTGGTTTTGTCGAACAAATATCTTGAACTACTACGAAAGCTTGTAGAAACCTAAAATATCTTCAAGTTGTATAACTGAAAGTAAAAAAATATATATTATTATTTACTATACATTAAACAACATATTATAACAAATAGATACTATCAACGTTATTTACTAAAAAACTCATGAACAAGAGAACATTTTGATGGAATATTGAAATGAAAGAAACGACAGCTTCAATACATTGCGAAAACATGAGATGAGAAATTAATTACCGGCTACGTGTTTTGAAACATTATTCATTATAAATAAATACTTAATCAATAATAAAAAAAAATTGTAATAATGCGCTCAAAATATGGTGAACTGAATAATACATATCTTGAATTGACTTTCTTCGTATTTACGCAAAAATTTTTTCTCTCCTCTCGAATAACTTCATGGTCGAATTCATGGAGAGTACCTATACTTAAAAAAATTGACCGATGCGGTTCTAAATAAAAACTAGCAATCTATATATGCTGCTGAAAACATATAACTATATAATTTAATGAACGAACAACATTTAATTTCTCTAATACTGAAAATTGAAAAATAAAAACAAACTTACCCAAGCTAATTGTTCCACACAAAAAACTATTCACACCTAGATCGAATTCAACTTCCGTACTACCACTATTTGTCACACTTGGATTGAAAACTATTCAAATTTCTTATCACAGTTTTAAGGCTTACTTGTCTGTAGTATTATACTTCAAAGTATTACTTTCTTGAATACGGTATGGGGTATATACCCTTTTCTTAAAACTCCTAGTTCTTCATCTTCTTTTTTATGGCCTTAGTCTTCTAAGGCCATATTCCCTTTCTTTTTTGGCCTTAGTCTTTTATGACTATATTTTTAATCTTCTTTGTCACATTTATCATCGAACATGGTTTTTTTATGGTGGAATTTTCTGTATTGGTTATTTCTTTTTATTTTCAAAGAATTCTAAAAAGGATTTTCTGTATTGCATATTTCTTTTTAATTTGAAATATAATAAAAAAAGGAATTTTTTCTCGAGTTCTTCTTCTCCCTCTTTTTTGGCCTTGGTCTTCTATGGCCATATTCTGGATGGTTTTTTTATGTTGGAATCTTGTGTATCGATACTTTTCATTATTTTTTTGCATATCTCCTTCTACTTTCAAGTTTCGAAAAATAACAAAAAAAGAAAATCAAATATTCAGCAATATTTATTTTTATTTTTTCAAAAATAAACTTATGGCATCGTTTGAGGAAATAAATTGGCCTTAGTCTTCTAAAGCCATATTCTTCTTCTTTTTTGGCCTAAGTCTTCTATGGCTATATTTAAATTCGTCTATGTCACATTCATCATCGAGAATTGTTTTTTTTATGATGTTATTTCTGTATTGGATTTTTTCTTCAAATTTCAAAAATGAAAGAAAAAAGAATTTTCTGTAATGCATATTAGCTTTGAATTTAAGAAAATAACAAAAATAGTAATTTACGTAACAAGTCCGGAAAATACTGTTTTTTTTGGACGAGTAGACAAAATTCTAGGACGAGCTTTCTTTTTCTTTCTTGGCCTTAGTCTTCTATGGCTATATTTTCATTCAACATCGAGCATGTTTTTTATTCATGATGTAATTTCCTTCTATATTTTATCTCCCTATTTTACGGCCATATTCTTCTTCTATTTTGGCTATATTTTTAATCTTTTATGTCGCATTTCAAAAAATTGAAGAAGAGAAGGAAATAACGAAAAAGAATTTTCCTTCTTTTTTGGCCTTTGTCTTCTATGGCTATATTTTTCAATCTTCTATGTCACTTTTAACATCGAACAAAGTTTTTTTTTGACTAAATTTTCTATATTGGATGTTTCATTTCAATTTCAAAAAATTTGAAAAAACAATTTTCTGTCGTGCATATTTCTTTTTAATTTAAAAAAAATTATTAAATGAATTTTCCTTCGAGTTATTCTTCTCCTTCTTTTATGGCCATATTCTTATATGTCACATTTTATCGTTGAGAGTTTTTTCATGTTGTAATTTTGTGTATCGATAATTTTCATGAATATATTGCACATTCCACTTTACTTTCAAGTTTCGAAAAATAACCAAAAAGAATTTTTCTTCTAGTTCTTCTTCTCGTTCTCTTTTGGCCTTAGTCTTCTATGGCTATATTTTTAATCTATGTCAAAGAATTTTTTGTATTGCATTTTTCTTTTTAATTTAAAAAAATTATAAAAAAGGAATTTTCCTTTGCGATCTTCTTCTCTTCCTTTTATGGCCTTAGTCTTCTATAGCCATATTTTTATATGTCACATTTTATTGTTGAGGATGGTTTTTTCATGTTGGAATTTTGTGTATTGATAATTTTCAATAATATATTGCATATTTCATTTTACTCTCAAGTTTCGAAAAATAACAAAAAAAGGAAATCAGATATTGAGCCACTGTGAAGTTGAAAACAGAAGCTGGTTCGAAAAACGAAACAATGATGTATTCTATAATTAGCGCAAAAGAAAAAAACAATAAAATCCAGAATTTTTGTAGGTTTATGAATGAATTATGTGACTTATAATTTCTAATAATGTTCCCAAGTCTAAGTTGATAGAAGGATTTGAAAGATACTTTTCATTTTCGTTTATTTATATATATATATATTTAATCATAAACGTAAATTTTCTGTACACAATTGCAATAAATGAATTCGAATTTCAAGTTTCAAAAATTTTTCATGCTCAAAAAGGATTTCAAAATTTAAAGAGCGATTAAAAAATTTCTTTGGCTTTTCCAAAGAGGTTTAGGTTTTAGCCCAAAAAATTCCCTGTTTTCGAACGAATTCAGATAAAAATTCATAAAATTGAATATACCTAACAAAAATTGACCAACGTGGTACAACTTCAGAAAAAAAAATTTGCAATCTCCATATTTCACCAAAAAAAAAATAGAATTTGAATGAACAAACAACATAATTTTATTTTTCCTCACTCACCCAAAATCCTTGTGTTTCAAAATTACAAGAAACGTTCAGCGTAACTGAATAATTTTTAGAATGAAGCGATAAAAGAAAGAATTATTACAACAAAATTTCAAAATCCATGTTAAAATATTGAAATGATTTACTTTGAGCGCAAATTAATGATAATGAGTATACTTAAAAAAAATCATAAAAAGCACTGACGAGCTTTTGAACGCTCGTTCATCCACCCAATATTGAAAAATTTTTTGACAGCTTTTTGAATTCTTGGCAGCTCCATGTTTAAGGGACGGTTTTCATCATCGAATGTGCATTGCAAAATGGGTAGAATTCGACAATGAATAATGAAGAGTTTATGACAGAAAAAAGGATAATTCCTCCTTGTCTCGTAAATTATAATAAACTCAGAATTTTATTTCAATTTCAATATAAAAAATTATCATTATTGTAACGAACGAAGCCGGACCTGTCGCCTTCTAGAACCGAATAGAACGACCGCGACTCTTCGATAAAATACTGGAGACATCGGGAAGCTTCACGATTGTTCCCCTCCAATATAAAAGTCGACATCGGCCCTAAGAGAGTGCAGTATAGGACTTAATAGCGCGCGTGCAGATAAATAATTTGAGTGTTATAAATAAATTAGTATTAGTGTCATAAGGGAACTGTAAATAAATTATTTTAAGAAGAACTTGAACTAAATTCATTACATTATCTTAGACATCGTTTATTTTTGTTCGCAAGAAATCTTATGTATAAGCTGAGACAAACAATCAGAATCGTAAGACTTGCTTTGGCCTCGTTTTTTTCAACGCACGCTTTTTGTGCAAGAGTTGGACGTGGAAACATTTTTTATAAGGAAATAAAAAAAAATTTAAATAATAAATAGAAATGTGTATTTATATTATATATGTACATAAAGCTGTTCAGTCAGAACTTAAATCAACATGTATAGGTATTAATCTAAGAGGCAGTCACAATTATATATCACAGTTAAAAATACCATAATATCACAAAAATTTACAATTATGTCTTTAAGACGTTCACAGTTATATCAAAAAGACTTTTACAATTATTTTGGAGAAACATTAAGAGAGACATAATAATAGTTATTGAACAATAATATTGAGATAAATTAAAAATTGTTCATAAAAAGATTTACGATTTAGTCAGTGAACAATATCATTGGCAGGATTGCCAGTTGTTTTTATATTCAGGGTGCATTTGAATGTTATGCTTTTCATCTCAGGTTCATCGTCTGTTCGTTGAAGTCAAATCTATTCCAAGGAGTCCTTGGGAAATATCGTCTAGTGTCACATTTGAAATCCACATTAAACCTGAAACAGAAGATGAAAATTATAAGAATGATGAACTTTTTTTTTTGGGTCGATTCTGGTGTACTTATCCAATGAATTCTGTTTTCGAGGCACTTCGGGTAGAATATGATAACGTCTTGGATTTTCATTTCTGCTTCTCGGTCGGTCAAATCTATTCTCAGGAGTATTCTGGGAATTTTCGTCAAGTGTGCGATTATCTTTTGCATTGACTCGGTTTCGAAGTTGCCAAGTGAGGCATTTTGTCATTTCGATAACACGGTTCAATCGTCAATCTCAATGATCTTAATGTTTTCATTTCTGGTCTGTCTGCTTGAATTCCGAGCAGTTGAAGAAGTTGAACATTGTTTTCCATTTCTTTCAACAACGAAACTTTCCGGTGTTATTATTTCTCTGTAAAGAAGGATAAAGAAGTTAGTCTCGAGTGAATATCTTACAGATTATCTAATTTTTGTATAAGTTGATTGATTAAGATGATGCCACCTACCTTTTCTGGTTATTGACGTATTTTGTCTCTGTTACAAAACGTATCTTCTGCGAGTTATTCCTGGTTGCCGGCATTGGGTTCCTATTTTTCGTTCGTTTGGTCCTGAAACAGAATATTGAAATTAGGATCATTAGAAATCAAGTTTTTGGAAAGGGTGTAGAATATGGTCAACCCTTGGAATCTGATGAAATATTCTACGAAATGACTGAAAATCATTATATTCATCAAATATTTCTTGGGAAGTTATCAACTTACCTTGCTAATTCCGCTATCTTTTTTTCAGTTTCTATTTGCTTCTCCCGGATCTTCTTTTTCTTATGGTCTATTTTATGTCGTTTCATCATTGATACGTATTTAATCTTGTAATCGCACTCCCTACACATCCTCAATGTCGGTATATGGTGCGGGAATGCATCCAAATGTTCGAAATAATCTAGCATCGTGTCCTTTACCACATCGCAGTCAGGACATTTCAAGATGCGGATGTCCTTGTGCTCCGACTCGATGTGGTACAACAATCCGTAGACGTCTTGATTCGAAACTTTACAATGTCCACAAGCAAACATCTCTTCATCGTGGTTTTTACTAACTAGGGCGAAGGGAGTCTCGCCGGAGATAGAGGGGGTTGTAGTATTCGCAGTCCTGAATCGAACAGAGAAAAATCTTATTAGAATTATGATCACTTTATAATAAAAAGTACTATTATGTACTTCTTTCGAGTAACTCCTGGGGTGTTTAACATCTTCAATTCAAGGATAATCTAGCCAGGATTTGAAGAGGCAACACACCGGATGAATGAAGGGCCCACTTGAGCCTTCTTCAATTTCAATAAAACGACTTACCTATTTATGTTATCGGCAGGGAGGATCGTGGCGGCTGTTCTGGTCCGAGGAGGCTGATGCTGTTGAGGATGTTTCAGCATGACCAATCGATTCTTTGTCTTGAAGTTGCAAACCTCACATTTCAAATACGCCTCTATATGATCTTCGTTTTCATAGAAATGACCAAGGTATCCCTTTGGGGTAATATTTCGGTATTCGCATGTGCCGCATTCAAATTTCACTGTATCATGAACATAAAATTGATGGGACACCAAAAAGTGGTGATTTCGTGCTTCGAAGTCACATTTTTCACAAAGGAATTTTCCATTTAACGTCTTTAAACGGTAGTAGGAAGGGTCTCTCTCTTTGCGGCTGAAATGAAAATACGGATGTTAGAAAATAAAAGAATAATGGATATACAAAAGATATAAGCAATTTTTTAGTTCGTCTAAGAGTAGCTGGTTAGGCCTTCCTTCGGCCGAATTCGTACAGAAAAAAAGTTGAATAAAATAAATACAACATTCGAAATTTAAAAGTACTTACTTGGGTTGAACCTTCGGCTTTCGATGTGCCCTCTTTTTATGCTTTTCATACAAATCCTGGAAGCGCGTCTCAAAATCGCATTTGGGACATGTTTTAAGCTGAAAATTAAATTAAAATTATTCCATTGCTCATTTGAAAGATGACAATACAATTGATGTTGTTGGTTACGAGGTGGTTGAAATGAATATAATAGTTTCAAACAGAGTAACCGTAAAGAACCACATGATTGAGGAGAAACTTACCTTCGCTTGATAACGCTGATTCACCCCCGGTTTCACATTTATCTTAAGCTCCACTGCTTTCCTGAAAAAATAAATCATTGGTTGAATTAAAATATTCTATATATATTTTGGTCAGTATAAAACAAACAAAATACTATGATAGAAAAAGTATATTTACCTCTTTTGTGGCTGGCTTCGTACAGGAGCTGAGGGGGTTTCGGGAACAGTCAAATATCCCGATGAAGATGAGTTGGCTGAAAGTAAGAGAACTTCGCTGCTCGTAGTATTTTCATTTTGTACCTCAGTTTCAGGCAAATTGTATTTTCCAGCATCCAACGCCTCGAAGAATGTATGCATTGGATCCACGGAATTTTGCCCCATATACGGATTGTTTGTGAAAGAATAATTTGCGAAATTTGCAGTATTCCCACATGTCATTTCAGTTATATTATTTACTCTGCTCTCTTGGGTATGTCCTGTAAGTGTGTTTTCCATTTCGGTAAAAATGGAAGTTTTAGGCAATATGTTTTTTCCAGTATCCTGCACTTCTGTAAAATCTCTAATATTTTCTTCTAAATTCTCTGTTGTAGTCGAGAATAACGAATCGAAGAATTTATCTAAATCATTTGCTGAAAATGTAGGAAGTACTGCACTTTCTTCTGTGTTGTGTTCCGTTTCTTTTGGTGCGTCCGAAACAAATAAATCGAAGGGATGTTCTGGGTTTTGTCTTTGTTGGGCGAAATATTCATTATCGCCTGCTTTGCTATTATGTTCCTCTTCATTAAGAGCCATTGGAAGCTCAAATCCAATTCCCATGATCGGTTCCTCATCATAAAGTCCGGTGTATAAGTCTACATAATTTGCTGAGAATGTAGGGAACAATCCACTTTCTTCTGTATCGTTTGGTGCGTCTGAAACAAATAAATCGAAGGGGTGTTCGGTGTTTTGTTGGGCGAAATAATTATTATCGGCTGCTTTGGATTCTAAGTAGCCATTGTCATTAAGACCCACTGGAAATTCGGGTAGATCAAGTCTATCGAGTAAGTCGAACAATTCGGAGTTGGTATTCATTTTTGGTTTTGTCGAACAAATATCTTGAACTACTACGAAAGCTTGTAGAAACCTAAAATATCTTCAAGTTGTATAACTGAAAGTAAAAAAATATATATTATTATTTACTATACATTAAACAACATATTATAACAAATAGATACTATCAACGTTATTTACTAAAAAACTCATGAACAAGAGAACATTTTGATGGAATATTGAAATGAAAGAAACGACAGCTTCAATACATTGCGAAAACATGAGATGAGAAATTAATTACCGGCTACGCGTTTTGAAACATTATTCATTATAAATAAATACTTAATCAATAATAAAAAAAAATTGTAATAATGCGCTCAAAACATGGTGAACTGAATAATACATATCTTGAATTGACTTTCTTCGTATTTACGCAAAAATTTTTTCTCTCCTCTCGAATAACTTCATGGTCGAATTCATGGAGAGTACCTATACTTAAAAAAATTGACCGATGCGGTTCTAAATAAAAACTAGCAATCTATATATGCTGCTGAAAACATATAACTATATAATTTAATGAACGAACAACATTTAATTTCTCTAATACTAAAAATTGAAAAATAAAAACAAACTTACCCAAGCTAATTGTTCCACACAAAAAACTATTCACACCTAGATCGAATTCAACTTCCGTACTACCACTATTTGTCACACTTGGATTGAAAACTATTCAAATTTCTTATCACAGTTTTAAGGCTTACTTGTCTGTAGTATTATACTTCAAAGTATTACTTTCTTGAATACGGTATGGGGTATATACCCTTTTCTTAAAACTCCTAGTTCTTCTTCTTCTTTTTTATGGCCTTAGTCTTCTAAGGCCATATTCCCTTTCTTTTTTGGCCTTAGTCTTTTATGACTATATTTTTAATCTTCTTTGTCACATTTATCATCGAACATGGTTTTTTTATGGTGGAATTTTCTGTATTGGTTATTTCTTTTTATTTTCAAAGAATTCTAAAAAGGATTTTCTGTATTGCATATTTCTTTTTAATTTGAAATATAATAAAAAAAGGAATTTTTTCTCGAGTTCTTCTTCTCCCTCTTTTTTGGCCTTGGTCTTCTATGGCCATATTCTGGATGGTTTTTTTATGTTGGAATCTTGTGTATCGATACTTTTCATTATTTTTTTGCATATCTCCTTCTACTTTCAAGTTTCGAAAAATAACAAAAAAAGAAAATCAAATATTCAGCAATATTTATTTTTATTTTTTCAAAAATAAACTTATGGCATCGTTTGAGGAAATAAATTGGCCTTAGTCTTCTAAAGCCATATTCTTCTTCTTTTTTGGCCTAAGTCTTCTATGGCTATATTTAAATTCGTCTATGTCACATTCATCATCGAGAATTGTTTTTTTTATGATGTTATTTCTGTATTGGATTTTTTCTTCAAATTTCAAAAATGAAAGAAAAAAGAATTTTCTGTAATGCATATTAGCTTTGAATTTAAGAAAATAACAAAAATAGTAATTTACGTAACAAGTCCGGAAAATACTGTTTTTTTTGGACGAGTAGACAAAATTCTAGGACGAGCTTTCTTTTTCTTTCTTGGCCTTAGTCTGGCTATATTTTCATTCAACATCGAGCATGTTTTTTATTCATGATGTAATTTCCTTCTATATTTTATCTCCCTATTTTACGGCCATATTCTTCTTCTATTTTGGCTATATTTTTAATCTTTTATGTCGCATTTCAAAAAATTGAAGAAGAGAAGGAAATAACGAAAAAGAATTTTCCTTCTTTTTTGGCCTTTGTCTTCTATGGCTATATTTTTCAATCTTCTATGTCACTTTTAACATCGAACAAAGTTTTTTTTTGACTAAATTTTCTATATTGGATGTTTCATTTCAATTTCAAAAAATTTGAAAAAACAATTTTCTGTCGTGCATATTTCTTTTTAATTTAAAAAAAATTATTAAATGAATTTTCCTTCGAGTTCTTCTTCTCCTTCTTTTATGGCCATATTCTTATATGTCACATTTTATCGTTGAGGGTTTTTTCATGTTGTAATTTTGTGTATCGATAATTTTCATGAATATATTGCACATTCCACTTTACTTTCAAGTTTCGAAAAATAACCAAAAAGAATTTTTCTTCTAGTTCTTCTTCTCGTTCTCTTTTGGCCTTAGTCTTCTATGGCTATATCTTTAATCTATGTCAAAGAATTTTTTGTATTGCATTTTTCTTTTTAATTTAAAAAAATTATAAAAAAGGAATTTTCCTTTGCGATCTTCTTCTCTTCCTTTTATGGCCTTAGTCTTCTATAGCCATATTTTTATATGTCACATTTTATTGTTGAGGATGGTTTTTTCATGTTGGAATTTTGTGTATTGATAATTTTCAATAATATATTGCATATTTCATTTTACTCTCAAGTTTCGAAAAATAACAAAAAAAGGAAATCAGATATTGAGCCACTGTGAAGTTGAAAACAGAAGCCGGTTCGAAAAACGAAACAATGATGTATTCTATAATTAGCGCAAAAGAATTTTTGTAGGTTTATGAATGAATTATGTGACTTATAATTTCTTCTTCTTTTTTGACCTCAGTATTTTTTATGGCTATATTTAAATTCTTATATGTCACATTCATCATCGGTCATTGTTTTTTTTATGATGTTATTTCTGTATTGGATTTTTTCTTCAAATTTCAAGAATAAAAGAAAAAAGAATTTTCTGTGATGCATAATGGCTTTGAATTTAAGAAAATAACAAAAATAGTAATTTACGTAACAAGTCCGGAAAATACTGTTTTTTTGGACGAGTAGACAAAATTCTATGGCTATGTTTTTATTCTTCTTCAAAAAATGAGGAAAAAAGGAAATCAAATATCGAGCAACTGTGAACGTGAAAACACAGGTTGAAAAACACCCTGAACAAAAATTATACAACACGGTTATTGTAATTATTTTTTTTGAATACTTCGAAATTCTCATAGTTTGTAGTTGAAATTTCAAACATAAAGAACTGAGGTGGTTAGAAATAAATACAATCAGGTTTAATTTGTCTTTATGAAAACTTGATAGAGAGTATATGTTTTGAATATCAATACAAATATGAGAAGAGATAATATATAAATATAACAAATCACAAGTGGCATGCTACGATGAACTGCAGAGATAAATGAAAATATGCAGAAAAAAACTTAACAATGATGCATTTCATAATAAAACAGCACAAAAGAAAATTTAAACCAAGAATTTCTTGGTATATGAATGAATTATTTTTATTTTTGTTTTTTTTTTCGTCCTAATTTGTATTGGCACTCAATTTCTAATGATGTTCCCAATTATAAATTAATGTAAGAAATCGAAAAATACTTTATATTTTCGTTCATTTGCTATAATGTTCCCAATTATAAATTAAAGGAAGAAATCGAAAAATACTTTATATTTTCGTTCATTTTTTCAAAAATGAACTTATGGCACCATTCTTTCTTTTCTTTTTTTTTTTTCTTCCTTGATGTACCTGCTTCAAGATGCATTATACTGTTAATTTTTTACAAGAACTTTCAGGGGATGCATGAACAAGGCAGGTTCGTGCGTGGCGTGGAATTATTTCTCTAATATTTAATCATAAACGTAAATTTTCTGTACACAATTGCAATAAATGAATTCGAATTTCAAGTTTCAAAAATTTTTCATGCTCAAAAAGGATTTCAAAATTTAAAGAGCGATTAAAAAATTTCTTTGGCTTTTCCAAAAAGGTTTAGGTTTTAGCCCAAAAAATTCCCTGTTTTCGAACGAATTCAGATAAAAATTCATAAAATTGAATATACCTAACAAAAATTGACCAATGTGGTACAACTTCAGAAAAAAAAATTTGCAATCTCCATATTTCACCAAAAAAACAATAGAATTTGAATGAACAAACAACATAATTTTATTTTTCCTCACTCACCCAAAATCCTTGTGTTTCAAAATTACATGAAACGTTCAGCGTAACTGAATAATTTTTAGAATGAAGCGATAAAAGAAAGAATTATTACAACAAAATTTCTAAATCCATGTTAAAATATTGAAATGATTTACTTTGAGCGCAAATTGATGATAATGAGTATACTTAAAAAAAATTATAAAAAGCACTGACGAGCTTTTGAACGCTCGTTCATCCACCCAATATTGAAAAATTTTTTGACAGCTTTTTGAATTCTTGGCAGGGACGGTTTTCATCATCGAATGTGCATTGCAAAATGGGTAGAATTCGACAATGAATAATGAAGAGTTTATGACAGAAAAAAGGATAATTCCTCCTTGTCTCGTAAATTATAATAAACTCAGAATTTTATTTCAATTTCAATATAAAAAATTATCATTATTGTAACGAACGAAGCCGGACCTGTCGCCTTCTAGAACCGAATAGAACGACCGCGACTCTTCGATAAAATACTGGACACATCGGGAAGCTTCACGATTGTTCCCCTCCAATATAAAAGTCGACATCGGCCCTAAGAGAGTGCAGTATAGAACTTAATAGCGCGCGTGCAGATAAATAATTTGAGTGTTATAAATAAATTAGTATTAGTGTCATTAGGGAACTGTAAATAAATTATTTTAAGAAGAACTTGAACTAAATTAATTACATTATCTTAGACATTGTTTATTTTTGTGCGCAAGAAATCTTTTGTATAAGCTGAGACATACAATCAGAATCGTAAGACTTGCTTTGGCCTCGTTTTTTTCAAGGCACGTTTTTTGTTCAAGAGTTGGACGTGGAAACATTTTTTATAAGGAAATGAAAAAAAAATTTGAATAATAAATAGAAATGTGTATTTATATTATATATGTACATAAAGCTGTTCAGTCAGAACATAAATCAACATGTATAGGTATTAATCTTAGAGGCAGTCACAATTATATATCACAGTTAAAAATACCATAATATCACAAAAATTTACAATTATGTCTATAAGACGTTCACAGTAATATCAAAAAGACTCTTACAATTATTTTGGAAAAACATTAAGAGAGAGATATAATAATAGTTATTGAACAATAATATTGAGATAAATTAAAAATTGTTCATAAAAAGATTTACGATTTAGTCAGTGAACAATATCATTGGCAGGATTGCCAGTTGTTTTTATATTCAGGGTGCATTTGAATGTTATGCTTTTCATCTCAGGTTCATCGTCTGTTCGTTGAAGTCAAATCTATTCCAAGGAGTCCTTGGGAAATATCGTCTAGTGTCACATTTGAAATACACATTAAACCTGAAACAGAAGATGAAAATTATAAGAATTATGACTTTTTTTTTTGGGGTCGATTCTGGTGTACTTATCCAATGAATTCTGTTTTCGAGGCACTTCGGATAAAATATGATAACGTCTTGGATTTTCATTTCTGCTTCTCGGTCGGTCAAATCTATTCTCAGGAGTATTCTGGGAATTTTCGTCAAGTGTGCGATTATCTTTTGCATTGACTCGGTTTCGAAGTTGCCAAGTGAGGCATTTTGTCATTTCGATAACACGGTTCAATCGTCAATCTCAATGATCTCAATGTTTTCATTTCTGGTCTGTCTGCTTGAATTCCGAGCAGTTGAAGAAGTTGAACATTGTTTTCCATTTCTTTCAACAACGAAACTTTCCGGTGTTATTATTTCTCTGTAAAGAAGGATAAAGAAGTTAGTCTCGAGTGAATATCTTACAGATTATCTAATTTTTGTATAAGTTGATTGATTAAGATGATGCCACCTACCTTTTCTGGTTATTGACGTATTTTGTCTCTGTTACAAAACGTATCTTCTGCGAGTTATTCCTGGTTGCCGGCATTGGGTTCCTATTTTTCGTTCGTTTGGTCCTGAAACAGAATATTGAAATTAGGATCATTAGAAATCAAGTTTTTGGAAAGGGTGTAGAATATGGTCAACCCTTGGAATCTGATGAAATATTCTACGAAATGACTGAAAATCATTATATTCATCAAATATTTCTTGGGAAGTTATCAACTTACCTTGCTAATTCCGCTATCTTTTTTTCAGTTTCTATTTGCTTCTCCCGGATCTTCTTTTTCTTATGGTCTATTTTATGTCGTTTCATCATTGATACGTATTTGGTCTTGTAATCGCACTCCCTACACATCCTCAATGTCGGTATATGGTGCGGGAATGCATCCAAATGTTCGAAATAATCTAGCATCGTGTCCTTTACCACATCGCAGTCAGGACATTTCAAGATGCGGATGTCCTTGTGCTCCGACTCGATGTGGTACAACAATCCGTAGACGTCTTGATTCGAAACTTTACAATGTCCACAAGCAAACATCTCTTCATCGTGGTTTTTACTAACTAGGGCGAAGGGAGTCTCGCCGGAGATAGAGGGGGTTGTAGTATTCGCAGTCCTGAATCGAACAGAGAAAAATCTTATTAGAATTATGATCACTTTATAATAAAAAGTACTATTATGTACTTCTTTCGAGTAACTCCTGGGGTGTTTAACATCTTCAATTCAAGGATAATCTAGCCAGGATTTGAAGAGTCAACACACCGGATGAATGAAGGGCCCACTTGAGCCTTCTTCAATTTCAATAAAACGACTTACCTATTTATGTTATCGGCAGGGAGGATCGTGGCGGCTGTTCTGGTCCGAGGAGGCTGATGCTGTTGAGGATGTTTCAGCATGACCAATCGATTCTTTGTCTTGAAGTTGCAAACCTCACATTTCAAATACGCCTCTATATGATCTTCGTTTTCATAGAAATGACCAAGGTATCCCTTTGGGGTAATATTTCGGTATTCGCATGTGCCGCATTCAAATTTCACTGTATCATGAACATAAAATTGATGGGACACCAAAAAGTGGTGATTTCGTGCTTCGAAGTCACATTTTTCACAAAGGAATTTTCCATTTAACGTCTTTAAACGGTAGTAGGAAGGGTCTCTCTCTTTGCGGCTGAAATGAAAATACGGATGTTAGAAAATAAAAGAATAATGGATATACAAAAGATATAAGCAATTTTTTAGTTCGTCTAAGAGTAGCTGGTTAGGCCTTCCTTCGGCCGAATTCGTACAGAAAAAAAGTTGAATAAAATAAATACAACATTCGAAATTTAAAAGTACTTACTTGGGTTGAACCTTCGGCTTTCGATGTGCCCTCTTTTTATGCTTTTCATACAAATCCTGGAAGCGCGTCTCAAAATCGCATTTGGGACATGTTTTAAGCTGAAAATTAAATTAAAATTATTCCATTGCTCATTTGAAAGATGACAATACAATTGATGTTGTTGGTTACGAGGTGGTTGAAATGAATATAATAGTTTCAAACAAAGTAACCGTAAAGAACCACATGATTGAGGAGAAACTTACCTTCGCTTGATAACGCTGATTCACCCCCGGTTTCACATTTATCTTAAGCTCCACTGCTTTCCTGAAAAAATAAATCATTGGTAAAATTAAAATATTCTATATATATTTTGGTCAGTATAAAACAAACAAAATACTATGATAGAAAAAGTATATTTACCTCTTTTGTGGCTGGCTTCGTACAGGAGCTGAGGGGGTTTCGGGAACAGTCAAATATCCCGATGAAGATGAGTTGGCTGAAAGTGAGAGAACTTCGCTGCTCGTAGTATTTTCATTTTGTACCTCAGTTTCAGGCAAATTGTATTTTCCAGCATCCAACGCCTCGAAGAATGTATCCATTGGATCCACGGAATTTTGCCCCATATACGGATTGTTTGTGAAAGAATAATTTGCGAAATTTGCAGTATTCCCACATGTCATTTCAGTTATATTATTTACTCTGCTCTCTTGGGTATGTCCTGTAAGTGTGTTTTCCATTTGGGTAAAAATGGAAGTTTTAGGCAATATGTTTTTTCCAGTATCCTGCACTTCTGTAAAATCTCTAATATTTTCTTCTAAATTCTCTGTTGTAGTCGAGAATAACGAATCGAAGAATTTATCTAAATCATTTGCTGAAAATGTAGGAAGTACTGCACTTTCTTCTGTGTTGTGTTCCGTTTCTTTTGGTGCGTCCGAAACAAATAAATCGAAGGGATGTTCTGGGTTTTTCCTTTGTTGGGCGAAATATTCATTATCGCCTGCTTTGCTATTATGTTCCTCTTCATTAAGAGCCATTGGAAGCTCAAATCCAATTCCCATGATCGGTTCCTCATCATAAAGTCCGGTGTATAAGTCTACATAATTTGCTGAGAATGTAGGGAACAATCCACTTTCTTCTGTATCGTTTGGTGCGTCTGAAACAAATAAATCGAAGGGGTGTTCGGTGTTTTGTTGGGCGAAATAATTATTATCGGCTGCTTTGGATTCTAAGTAGCCATTGTCATTAAGACCCACTGGAAATTCGGGTAGATCAAGTCTATCGAGTAAGTCGAACAATTCGGAGTTGGTATTCATTTTTGGTTTTGTCGAACAAATATCTTGAACTACTACGAAAGCTTGTAGAAACCTAAAATATCTTCAAGTTGTATAACTGAAAGTAAAAAAATATATATTATTATTTACTATACATTAAACAACATATTATAACAAATAGATACTATCAACGTTATTTACTAAAAAACTCATGAACAAGAGAACATTTTGATGGAATATTGAAATGAAAGAAACGACAGCTTCAATACATTGCGAAAACATGAGATGAGAAATTAATTACCGGCTACGCGTTTTGAAACATTATTCATTATAAATAAATACTTAATCAATAATAAAAAAAAATTGTAATAATGCGCTCAAAACATGGTGAACTGAATAATACATATCTTGAATTGACTTTCTTCGTATTTACGCAAAAATTTTTTCTCTCCTCTCGAATAACTTCATGGTCGAATTCATGGAGAGTACCTATACTTAAAAAAATTGACCGATGCGGTTCTAAATAAAAACTAGCAATCTATATATGCTGCTGAAAACATATAACTATATAATTTAATGAACGAACAACATTTAATTTCTCTAATACTAAAAATTGAAAAATAAAAACAAACTTACCCAAGCTAATTGTTCCACACAAAAAACTATTCACACCTAGATCGAATTCAACTTCCGTACTACCACTATTTGTCACACTTGGATTGAAAACTATTCAAATTTCTTATCACAGTTTTAAGGCTTACTTGTCTGTAGTATTATACTTCAAAGTATTACTTTCTTGAATACGGTATGGGGTATATACCCTTTTCTTAAAACTCCTAGTTCTTCTTCTTCTTTTTTATGGCCTTAGTCTTCTAAGGCCATATTCCCTTTCTTTTTTGGCCTTAGTCTTTTATGACTATATTTTTAATCTTCTTTGTCACATTTATCATCGAACATGGTTTTTTTATGGTGGAATTTTCTGTATTGGTTATTTCTTTTTATTTTCAAAGAATTCTAAAAAGGATTTTCTGTATTGCATATTTCTTTTTAATTTGAAATATAATAAAAAAAGGAATTTTTTCTCGAGTTCTTCTTCTCCCTCTTTTTTGGCCTTGGTCTTCTATGGCCATATTCTGGATGGTTTTTTTATGTTGGAATCTTGTGTATCGATACTTTTCATTATTTTTTTGCATATCTCCTTCTACTTTCAAGTTTCGAAAAATAACAAAAAAAGAAAATCAAATATTCAGCAATATTTATTTTTATTTTTTCAAAAATAAACTTATGGCATCGTTTGAGGAAATAAATTGGCCTTAGTCTTCTAAAGCCATATTCTTCTTCTTTTTTGGCCTAAGTCTTCTATGGCTATATTTAAATTCGTCTATGTCACATTCATCATCGAGAATTGTTTTTTTTATGATGTTATTTCTGTATTGGATTTTTTCTTCAAATTTCAAAAATGAAAGAAAAAAGAATTTTCTGTAATGCATATTAGCTTTGAATTTAAGAAAATAACAAAAATAGTAATTTACGTAACAAGTCCGGAAAATACTGTTTTTTTTGGACGAGTAGACAAAATTCTAGGACGAGCTTTCTTTTTCTTTCTTGGCCTTAGTCTGGCTATATTTTCATTCAACATCGAGCATGTTTTTTATTCATGATGTAATTTCCTTCTATATTTTATCTCCCTATTTTACGGCCATATTCTTCTTCTATTTTGGCTATATTTTTAATCTTTTATGTCGCATTTCAAAAAATTGAAGAAGAGAAGGAAATAACGAAAAAGAATTTTCCTTCTTTTTTGGCCTTTGTCTTCTATGGCTATATTTTTCAATCTTCTATGTCACTTTTAACATCGAACAAAGTTTTTTTTTGACTAAATTTTCTATATTGGATGTTTCATTTCAATTTCAAAAAATTTGAAAAAACAATTTTCTGTCGTGCATATTTCTTTTTAATTTAAAAAAAATTATTAAATGAATTTTCCTTCGAGTTCTTCTTCTCCTTCTTTTATGGCCATATTCTTATATGTCACATTTTATCGTTGAGGGTTTTTTCATGTTGTAATTTTGTGTATCGATAATTTTCATGAATATATTGCACATTCCACTTTACTTTCAAGTTTCGAAAAATAACCAAAAAGAATTTTTCTTCTAGTTCTTCTTCTCGTTCTCTTTTGGCCTTAGTCTTCTATGGCTATATTTTTAATCTATGTCAAAGAATTTTTTGTATTGCATTTTTCTTTTTAATTTAAAAAAATTATAAAAAAGGAATTTTCCTTTGCGATCTTCTTCTCTTCCTTTTATGGCCTTAGTCTTCTATAGCCATATTTTTATATGTCACATTTTATTGTTGAGGATGGTTTTTTCATGTTGGAATTTTGTGTATTGATAATTTTCAATAATATATTGCATATTTCATTTTACTCTCAAGTTTCGAAAAATAACAAAAAAAGGAAATCAGATATTGAGCCACTGTGAACTTGAAAACAGAAGCCGGTTCGAAAAACGAAACAATGATGTATTCTATAATTAGCGCAAAAGAAAAAAACAATAAAATCCAGAATTTTTGTAGGTTTATGAATGAATTATGTGACTTATAATTTCTAATAATGTTCCCAAGTCTAAGTTGATAGAAGGATTTGAAAGATACTTTTCATTTTCGTTTATTTTTTCAAATAAAATTATGGCATCTTTTGAGGAAATAAATTGGCCTCAGTTTTCTAAAGCCATATTCTTCTTCTTTTTTGACCTCAGTATTTTTTATGGCTATATTTAAATTCTTATATGTCACATTCATCATCGGTCATTGTTTTTTTTATGATGTTATTTCTGTATTGGATTTTTTCTTCAAATTTCAAGAATAAAAGAAAAAAGAATTTTCTGTGATGCATAATGGCTTTGAATTTAAGAAAATAACAAAAATAGTAATTTACGTAACAAGTCCGGAAAATACTGTTTTTTTGGACGAGTAGACAAAATTCTATGGCTATGTTTTTATTCTTCTTCAAAAAATGAGGAAGCAACTGTGAACGTGAAAACACAGGTTGAAAAACACCCTGAACAAAAATTATACAACACGGTTATTGTAATTATTTTTTTTGAATACTTCGAAATTCTCATAGTTTGTAGTTGATGAAATTTCAAACATAAAGAACTGAGGTGGTTAGAAATAAATACAATCAGGTTTAATTTGTCTTTATGAAAACTTGATAGAGAGTATATGTTTTGAATATCAATACAAATATGAGAAGAGATAATATATAAATATAACAAATCACAAGTGGCATGCTACGATGAACTGCAGAGATAAATGAAAATATGCAGAAAAAAACTTAACAATGATGCATTTCATAATAAAACAGCACAAAAGAAAATTTAAACCAAGAATTTCTTGGTATATGAATGAATTATTTTTATTTTTGTTTTTTTTTTCGTCCTAATTTGTATTGGCACTCAATTTCTAATGATGTTCCCAATTATAAATTAATGTAAGAAATCGAAAAATACTTTATATTTTCGTTCATTTGCTATAATGTTCCCAATTATAAATTAAAGGAAGAAATCGAAAAATACTTTATATTTTCGTTCATTTTTTCAAAAATGAACTTATGGCACCATTCTTTCTTTTCTTTTTTTTTTTTCTTCCTTGATGTACCTGCTTCAAGATGCATTATACTGTTAATTTTTTACAAGAACTTTCAGGGGATGCATGAACAAGGCAGGTTCGTGCGTGGCGTGGAATTATTTCTCTAATATTTAATCATAAACGTAAATTTTCTGTACACAATTGCAATAAATGAATTCGAATTTCAAGTTTCAAAAATTTTTCATGCTCAAAAAGGATTTCAAAATTTAAAGAGCGATTAAAAAATTTCTTTGGCTTTTCCAAAAAGGTTTAGGTTTTAGCCCAAAAAATTCCCTGTTTTCGAACGAATTCAGATAAAAATTCATAAAATTGAATATACCTAACAAAAATTGACCAATGTGGTACAACTTCAGAAAAAAAAATTTGCAATCTCCATATTTCACCAAAAAAACAATAGAATTTGAATGAACAAACAACATAATTTTATTTTTCCTCACTCACCCAAAATCCTTGTGTTTCAAAATTACATGAAACGTTCAGCGTAACTGAATAATTTTTAGAATGAAGCGATAAAAGAAAGAATTATTACAACAAAATTTCTAAATCCATGTTAAAATATTGAAATGATTTACTTTGAGCGCAAATTGATGATAATGAGTATACTTAAAAAAAATTATAAAAAGCACTGACGAGCTTTTGAACGCTCGTTCATCCACCCAATATTGAAAAATTTTTTGACAGCTTTTTGAATTCTTGGCAGGGACGGTTTTCATCATCGAATGTGCATTGCAAAATGGGTAGAATTCGACAATGAATAATGAAGAGTTTATGACAGAAAAAAGGATAATTCCTCCTTGTCTCGTAAATTATAATAAACTCAGAATTTTATTTCAATTTCAATATAAAAAATTATCATTATTGTAACGAACGAAGCCGGACCTGTCGCCTTCTAGAACCGAATAGAACGACCGCGACTCTTCGATAAAATACTGGACACATCGGGAAGCTTCACGATTGTTCCCCTCCAATATAAAAGTCGACATCGGCCCTAAGAGAGTGCAGTATAGAACTTAATAGCGCGCGTGCAGATAAATAATTTGAGTGTTATAAATAAATTAGTATTAGTGTCATTAGGGAACTGTAAATAAATTATTTTAAGAAGAACTTGAACTAAATTAATTACATTATCTTAGACATTGTTTATTTTTGTGCGCAAGAAATCTTTTGTATAAGCTGAGACATACAATCAGAATCGTAAGACTTGCTTTGGCCTCGTTTTTTTCAAGGCACGTTTTTTGTTCAAGAGTTGGACGTGGAAACATTTTTTATAAGGAAATGAAAAAAAAATTTGAATAATAAATAGAAATGTGTATTTATATTATATATGTACATAAAGCTGTTCAGTCAGAACATAAATCAACATGTATAGGTATTAATCTTAGAGGCAGTCACAATTATATATCACAGTTAAAAATACCATAATATCACAAAAATTTACAATTATGTCTATAAGACGTTCACAGTAATATCAAAAAGACTCTTACAATTATTTTGGAAAAACATTAAGAGAGAGATATAATAATAGTTATTGAACAATAATATTGAGATAAATTAAAAATTGTTCATAAAAAGATTTACGATTTAGTCAGTGAACAATATCATTGGCAGGATTGCCAGTTGTTTTTATATTCAGGGTGCATTTGAATGTTATGCTTTTCATCTCAGGTTCATCGTCTGTTCGTTGAAGTCAAATCTATTCCAAGGAGTCCTTGGGAAATATCGTCTAGTGTCACATTTGAAATACACATTAAACCTGAAACAGAAGATGAAAATTATAAGAATTATGACTTTTTTTTTTGGGGTCGATTCTGGTGTACTTATCCAATGAATTCTGTTTTCGAGGCACTTCGGATAAAATATGATAACGTCTTGGATTTTCATTTCTGCTTCTCGGTCGGTCAAATCTATTCTCAGGAGTATTCTGGGAATTTTCGTCAAGTGTGCGATTATCTTTTGCATTGACTCGGTTTCGAAGTTGCCAAGTGAGGCATTTTGTCATTTCGATAACACGGTTCAATCGTCAATCTCAATGATCTCAATGTTTTCATTTCTGGTCTGTCTGCTTGAATTCCGAGCAGTTGAAGAAGTTGAACATTGTTTTCCATTTCTTTCAACAACGAAACTTTCCGGTGTTATTATTTCTCTGTAAAGAAGGATAAAGAAGTTAGTCTCGAGTGAATATCTTACAGATTATCTAATTTTTGTATAAGTTGATTGATTAAGATGATGCCACCTACCTTTTCTGGTTATTGACGTATTTTGTCTCTGTTACAAAACGTATCTTCTGCGAGTTATTCCTGGTTGCCGGCATTGGGTTCCTATTTTTCGTTCGTTTGGTCCTGAAACAGAATATTGAAATTAGGATCATTAGAAATCAAGTTTTTGGAAAGGGTGTAGAATATGGTCAACCCTTGGAATCTGATGAAATATTCTACGAAATGACTGAAAATCATTATATTCATCAAATATTTCTTGGGAAGTTATCAACTTACCTTGCTAATTCCGCTATCTTTTTTTCAGTTTCTATTTGCTTCTCCCGGATCTTCTTTTTCTTATGGTCTATTTTATGTCGTTTCATCATTGATACGTATTTGGTCTTGTAATCGCACTCCCTACACATCCTCAATGTCGGTATATGGTGCGGGAATGCATCCAAATGTTCGAAATAATCTAGCATCGTGTCCTTTACCACATCGCAGTCAGGACATTTCAAGATGCGGATGTCCTTGTGCTCCGACTCGATGTGGTACAACAATCCGTAGACGTCTTGATTCGAAACTTTACAATGTCCACAAGCAAACATCTCTTCATCGTGGTTTTTACTAACTAGGGCGAAGGGAGTCTCGCCGGAGATAGAGGGGGTTGTAGTATTCGCAGTCCTGAATCGAACAGAGAAAAATCTTATTAGAATTATGATCACTTTATAATAAAAAGTACTATTATGTACTTCTTTCGAGTAACTCCTGGGGTGTTTAACATCTTCAATTCAAGGATAATCTAGCCAGGATTTGAAGAGTCAACACACCGGATGAATGAAGGGCCCACTTGAGCCTTCTTCAATTTCAATAAAACGACTTACCTATTTATGTTATCGGCAGGGAGGATCGTGGCGGCTGTTCTGGTCCGAGGAGGCTGATGCTGTTGAGGATGTTTCAGCATGACCAATCGATTCTTTGTCTTGAAGTTGCAAACCTCACATTTCAAATACGCCTCTATATGATCTTCGTTTTCATAGAAATGACCAAGGTATCCCTTTGGGGTAATATTTCGGTATTCGCATGTGCCGCATTCAAATTTCACTGTATCATGAACATAAAATTGATGGGACACCAAAAAGTGGTGATTTCGTGCTTCGAAGTCACATTTTTCACAAAGGAATTTTCCATTTAACGTCTTTAAACGGTAGTAGGAAGGGTCTCTCTCTTTGCGGCTGAAATGAAAATACGGATGTTAGAAAATAAAAGAATAATGGATATACAAAAGATATAAGCAATTTTTTAGTTCGTCTAAGAGTAGCTGGTTAGGCCTTCCTTCGGCCGAATTCGTACAGAAAAAAAGTTGAATAAAATAAATACAACATTCGAAATTTAAAAGTACTTACTTGGGTTGAACCTTCGGCTTTCGATGTGCCCTCTTTTTATGCTTTTCATACAAATCCTGGAAGCGCGTCTCAAAATCGCATTTGGGACATGTTTTAAGCTGAAAATTAAATTAAAATTATTCCATTGCTCATTTGAAAGATGACAATACAATTGATGTTGTTGGTTACGAGGTGGTTGAAATGAATATAATAGTTTCAAACAAAGTAACCGTAAAGAACCACATGATTGAGGAGAAACTTACCTTCGCTTGATAACGCTGATTCACCCCCGGTTTCACATTTATCTTAAGCTCCACTGCTTTCCTGAAAAAATAAATCATTGGTAAAATTAAAATATTCTATATATATTTTGGTCAGTATAAAACAAACAAAATACTATGATAGAAAAAGTATATTTACCTCTTTTGTGGCTGGCTTCGTACAGGAGCTGAGGGGGTTTCGGGAACAGTCAAATATCCCGATGAAGATGAGTTGGCTGAAAGTGAGAGAACTTCGCTGCTCGTAGTATTTTCATTTTGTACCTCAGTTTCAGGCAAATTGTATTTTCCAGCATCCAACGCCTCGAAGAATGTATCCATTGGATCCACGGAATTTTGCCCCATATACGGATTGTTTGTGAAAGAATAATTTGCGAAATTTGCAGTATTCCCACATGTCATTTCAGTTATATTATTTACTCTGCTCTCTTGGGTATGTCCTGTAAGTGTGTTTTCCATTTGGGTAAAAATGGAAGTTTTAGGCAATATGTTTTTTCCAGTATCCTGCACTTCTGTAAAATCTCTAATATTTTCTTCTAAATTCTCTGTTGTAGTCGAGAATAACGAATCGAAGAATTTATCTAAATCATTTGCTGAAAATGTAGGAAGTACTGCACTTTCTTCTGTGTTGTGTTCCGTTTCTTTTGGTGCGTCCGAAACAAATAAATCGAAGGGATGTTCTGGGTTTTTCCTTTGTTGGGCGAAATATTCATTATCGCCTGCTTTGCTATTATGTTCCTCTTCATTAAGAGCCATTGGAAGCTCAAATCCAATTCCCATGATCGGTTCCTCATCATAAAGTCCGGTGTATAAGTCTACATAATTTGCTGAGAATGTAGGGAACAATCCACTTTCTTCTGTATCGTTTGGTGCGTCTGAAACAAATAAATCGAAGGGGTGTTCGGTGTTTTGTTGGGCGAAATAATTATTATCGGCTGCTTTGGATTCTAAGTAGCCATTGTCATTAAGACCCACTGGAAATTCGGGTAGATCAAGTCTATCGAGTAAGTCGAACAATTCGGAGTTGGTATTCATTTTTGGTTTTGTCGAACAAATATCTTGAACTACTACGAAAGCTTGTAGAAACCTAAAATATCTTCAAGTTGTATAACTGAAAGTAAAAAAATATATATTATTATTTACTATACATTAAACAACATATTATAACAAATAGATACTATCAACGTTATTTACTAAAAAACTCATGAACAAGAGAACATTTTGATGGAATATTGAAATGAAAGAAACGACAGCTTCAATACATTGCGAAAACATGAGATGAGAAATTAATTACCGGCTACGCGTTTTGAAACATTATTCATTATAAATAAATACTTAATCAATAATAAAAAAAAATTGTAATAATGCGCTCAAAACATGGTGAACTGAATAATACATATCTTGAATTGACTTTCTTCGTATTTACGCAAAAATTTTTTCTCTCCTCTCGAATAACTTCATGGTCGAATTCATGGAGAGTACCTATACTTAAAAAAATTGACCGATGCGGTTCTAAATAAAAACTAGCAATCTATATATGCTGCTGAAAACATATAACTATATAATTTAATGAACGAACAACATTTAATTTCTCTAATACTAAAAATTGAAAAATAAAAACAAACTTACCCAAGCTAATTGTTCCACACAAAAAACTATTCACACCTAGATCGAATTCAACTTCCGTACTACCACTATTTGTCACACTTGGATTGAAAACTATTCAAATTTCTTATCACAGTTTTAAGGCTTACTTGTCTGTAGTATTATACTTCAAAGTATTACTTTCTTGAATACGGTATGGGGTATATACCCTTTTCTTAAAACTCCTAGTTCTTCTTCTTCTTTTTTATGGCCTTAGTCTTCTAAGGCCATATTCCCTTTCTTTTTTGGCCTTAGTCTTTTATGACTATATTTTTAATCTTCTTTGTCACATTTATCATCGAACATGGTTTTTTTATGGTGGAATTTTCTGTATTGGTTATTTCTTTTTATTTTCAAAGAATTCTAAAAAGGATTTTCTGTATTGCATATTTCTTTTTAATTTGAAATATAATAAAAAAAGGAATTTTTTCTCGAGTTCTTCTTCTCCCTCTTTTTTGGCCTTGGTCTTCTATGGCCATATTCTGGATGGTTTTTTTATGTTGGAATCTTGTGTATCGATACTTTTCATTATTTTTTTGCATATCTCCTTCTACTTTCAAGTTTCGAAAAATAACAAAAAAAGAAAATCAAATATTCAGCAATATTTATTTTTATTTTTTCAAAAATAAACTTATGGCATCGTTTGAGGAAATAAATTGGCCTTAGTCTTCTAAAGCCATATTCTTCTTCTTTTTTGGCCTAAGTCTTCTATGGCTATATTTAAATTCGTCTATGTCACATTCATCATCGAGAATTGTTTTTTTTATGATGTTATTTCTGTATTGGATTTTTTCTTCAAATTTCAAAAATGAAAGAAAAAAGAATTTTCTGTAATGCATATTAGCTTTGAATTTAAGAAAATAACAAAAATAGTAATTTACGTAACAAGTCCGGAAAATACTGTTTTTTTTGGACGAGTAGACAAAATTCTAGGACGAGCTTTCTTTTTCTTTCTTGGCCTTAGTCTGGCTATATTTTCATTCAACATCGAGCATGTTTTTTATTCATGATGTAATTTCCTTCTATATTTTATCTCCCTATTTTACGGCCATATTCTTCTTCTATTTTGGCTATATTTTTAATCTTTTATGTCGCATTTCAAAAAATTGAAGAAGAGAAGGAAATAACGAAAAAGAATTTTCCTTCTTTTTTGGCCTTTGTCTTCTATGGCTATATTTTTCAATCTTCTATGTCACTTTTAACATCGAACAAAGTTTTTTTTTGACTAAATTTTCTATATTGGATGTTTCATTTCAATTTCAAAAAATTTGAAAAAACAATTTTCTGTCGTGCATATTTCTTTTTAATTTAAAAAAAATTATTAAATGAATTTTCCTTCGAGTTCTTCTTCTCCTTCTTTTATGGCCATATTCTTATATGTCACATTTTATCGTTGAGGGTTTTTTCATGTTGTAATTTTGTGTATCGATAATTTTCATGAATATATTGCACATTCCACTTTACTTTCAAGTTTCGAAAAATAACCAAAAAGAATTTTTCTTCTAGTTCTTCTTCTCGTTCTCTTTTGGCCTTAGTCTTCTATGGCTATATTTTTAATCTATGTCAAAGAATTTTTTGTATTGCATTTTTCTTTTTAATTTAAAAAAATTATAAAAAAGGAATTTTCCTTTGCGATCTTCTTCTCTTCCTTTTATGGCCTTAGTCTTCTATAGCCATATTTTTATATGTCACATTTTATTGTTGAGGATGGTTTTTTCATGTTGGAATTTTGTGTATTGATAATTTTCAATAATATATTGCATATTTCATTTTACTCTCAAGTTTCGAAAAATAACAAAAAAAGGAAATCAGATATTGAGCCACTGTGAAGTTGAAAACAGAAGCCGGTTCGAAAAACGAAACAATGATGTATTCTATAATTAGCGCAAAAGAAAAAAACAATAAAATCCAGAATTTTTGTAGGTTTATGAATGAATTATGTGACTTATAATTTCTAATAATGTTCCCAAGTCTAAGTTGATAGAAGGATTTGAAAGATACTTTTCATTTTCGTTTATTTTTTCAAATAAAATTATGGCATCTTTTGAGGAAATAAATTGGCCTCAGTTTTCTAAAGCCATATTCTTCTTCTTTTTTGACCTCAGTATTTTTTATGGCTATATTTAAATTCTTATATGTCACATTCATCATCGGTCATTGTTTTTTTTATGATGTTATTTCTGTATTGGATTTTTTCTTCAAATTTCAAGAATAAAAGAAAAAAGAATTTTCTGTGATGCATAATGGCTTTGAATTTAAGAAAATAACAAAAATAGTAATTTACGTAACAAGTCCGGAAAATACTGTTTTTTTGGACGAGTAGACAAAATTCTATGGCTATGTTTTTATTCTTCTTCAAAAAATGAGGAAGCAACTGTGAACGTGAAAACACAGGTTGAAAAACACCCTGAACAAAAATTATACAACACGGTTATTGTAATTATTTTTTTTGAATACTTCGAAATTCTCATAGTTTGTAGTTGATGAAATTTCAAACATAAAGAACTGAGGTGGTTAGAAATAAATACAATCAGGTTTAATTTGTCTTTATGAAAACTTGATAGAGAGTATATGTTTTGAATATCAATACAAATATGAGAAGAGATAATATATAAATATAACAAATCACAAGTGGCATGCTACGATGAACTGCAGAGATAAATGAAAATATGCAGAAAAAAACTTAACAATGATGCATTTCATAATAAAACAGCACAAAAGAAAATTTAAACCAAGAATTTCTTGGTATATGAATGAATTATTTTTATTTTTGTTTTTTTTTTCGTCCTAATTTGTATTGGCACTCAATTTCTAATGATGTTCCCAATTATAAATTAATGTAAGAAATCGAAAAATACTTTATATTTTCGTTCATTTGCTATAATGTTCCCAATTATAAATTAAAGGAAGAAATCGAAAAATACTTTATATTTTCGTTCATTTTTTCAAAAATGAACTTATGGCACCATTCTTTCTTTTCTTTTTTTTTTTTCTTCCTTGATGTACCTGCTTCAAGATGCATTATACTGTTAATTTTTTACAAGAACTTTCAGGGGATGCATGAACAAGGCAGGTTCGTGCGTGGCGTGGAATTATTTCTCTAATATTTAATCATAAACGTAAATTTTCTGTACACAATTGCAATAAATGAATTCGAATTTCAAGTTTCAAAAATTTTTCATGCTCAAAAAGGATTTCAAAATTTAAAGAGCGATTAAAAAATTTCTTTGGCTTTTCCAAAAAGGTTTAGGTTTTAGCCCAAAAAATTCCCTGTTTTCGAACGAATTCAGATAAAAATTCATAAAATTGAATATACCTAACAAAAATTGACCAATGTGGTACAACTTCAGAAAAAAAAATTTGCAATCTCCATATTTCACCAAAAAAACAATAGAATTTGAATGAACAAACAACATAATTTTATTTTTCCTCACTCACCCAAAATCCTTGTGTTTCAAAATTACATGAAACGTTCAGCGTAACTGAATAATTTTTAGAATGAAGCGATAAAAGAAAGAATTATTACAACAAAATTTCTAAATCCATGTTAAAATATTGAAATGATTTACTTTGAGCGCAAATTGATGATAATGAGTATACTTAAAAAAAATTATAAAAAGCACTGACGAGCTTTTGAACGCTCGTTCATCCACCCAATATTGAAAAATTTTTTGACAGCTTTTTGAATTCTTGGCAGGGACGGTTTTCATCATCGAATGTGCATTGCAAAATGGGTAGAATTCGACAATGAATAATGAAGAGTTTATGACAGAAAAAAGGATAATTCCTCCTTGTCTCGTAAATTATAATAAACTCAGAATTTTATTTCAATTTCAATATAAAAAATTATCATTATTGTAACGAACGAAGCCGGACCTGTCGCCTTCTAGAACCGAATAGAACGACCGCGACTCTTCGATAAAATACTGGACACATCGGGAAGCTTCACGATTGTTCCCCTCCAATATAAAAGTCGACATCGGCCCTAAGAGAGTGCAGTATAGAACTTAATAGCGCGCGTGCAGATAAATAATTTGAGTGTTATAAATAAATTAGTATTAGTGTCATTAGGGAACTGTAAATAAATTATTTTAAGAAGAACTTGAACTAAATTAATTACATTATCTTAGACATTGTTTATTTTTGTGCGCAAGAAATCTTTTGTATAAGCTGAGACATACAATCAGAATCGTAAGACTTGCTTTGGCCTCGTTTTTTTCAACGCACGTTTTTTGTTCAAGAGTTGGACGTGGAAACATTTTTTATAAGGAAATGAAAAAAAAATTTGAATAATAAATAGAAATGTGTATTTATATTATACTAGCTGACCCGGCAAACGTTGTTTTGCCATATCTCTCCCTTTTTTCGCAAATTCAAAATTGCTCGAGGCCTTCGGCCTCTCGTTGTTCTGGCTATTAAAAAATAAGGGTTGATCGTAGAAGGGTGAAAATTGGGGATTGTATGTATTTTTGTATGTTGTATCATAAAAAAATAGAAATTAGAAATTTTGTCTAAAAAATAAAAATAAAAAATTTAGGGGTGGACTACCCCTAACATTTAGGGGGATGAAAAATAGATGTTGGCCGATTCTCATAGATACCGGATAAGCACAAAAAATTTCATCAAAATCGGTCAAGCCGTTTCGGAGGAGTATGGCAACGAAAACTGTGACACGAGAATTTTATATATTAGATATGTACATAAAGCTGTTCAGTCAGAACTTAAATCAACATGTATAGGTATTAATCTTAGAGGCAGTCACAATTATATATCACAGTTAAAAATACCATAATATCACAAAAATTTACAATTATGTCTATAAGACGTTCACAGTAATATCAAAAAGACTTTTACAATTATTTTGGAAAAACATTAAGAGAGAGATATAATAATAGTTATTGAACAATAATATTGAGATAAATTAAAAATTGTTCATAAAAAGATTTACGATTTAGTCAGTGAACAATATCATTGGCAGGATTGCCAGTTGTTTTTATATTCAGGGTGCATTTGAATGTTATGCTTTTCATCTCAGGTTCATCGTCTGTTCGTTGAAGTCAAATCTATTCCAAGGAGTCCTTGGGAAATATCGTCTAGTGTCACATTTGAAATACACATTAAACCTGAAACAGAAGATGAAAATTATAAGAATTATGACTTTTTTTTTTGGGGTCGATTCTGGTGTACTTATCCAATGAATTCTGTTTTCGAGGCACTTCGGATAAAATATGATAACGTCTTGGATTTTCATTTCTGCTTCTCGGTCGGTCAAATCTATTCTCAGGAGTATTCTGGGAATTTTCGTCAAGTGTGCGATTATCTTTTGCATTGACTCGGTTTCGAAGTTGCCAAGTGAGGCATTTTGTCATTTCGATAACACGGTTCAATCGTCAATCTCAATGATCTCAATGTTTTCATTTCTGGTCTGTCTGCTTGAATTCCGAGCAGTTGAAGAAGTTGAACATTGTTTTCCATTTCTTTCAACAACGAAACTTTCCGGTGTTATTATTTCTCTGTAAAGAAGGATAAAGAAGTTAGTCTCGAGTGAATATCTTACAGATTATCTAATTTTTGTATAAGTTGATTGATTAAGATGATGCCACCTACCTTTTCTGGTTATTGACGTATTTTGTCTCTGTTACAAAACGTATCTTCTGCGAGTTATTCCTGGTTGCCGGCATTGGGTTCCTATTTTTCGTTCGTTTGGTCCTGAAACAGAATATTGAAATTAGGATCATTAGAAATCAAGTTTTTGGAAAGGGTGTAGAATATGGTCAACCCTTGGAATCTGATGAAATATTCTACGAAATGACTGAAAATCATTATATTCATCAAATATTTCTTGGGAAGTTATCAACTTACCTTGCTAATTCCGCTATCTTTTTTTCAGTTTCTATTTGCTTCTCCCGGATCTTCTTTTTCTTATGGTCTATTTTATGTCGTTTCATCATTGATACGTATTTGGTCTTGTAATCGCACTCCCTACACATCCTCAATGTCGGTATATGGTGCGGGAATGCATCCAAATGTTCGAAATAATCTAGCATCGTGTCCTTTACCACATCGCAGTCAGGACATTTCAAGATGCGGATGTCCTTGTGCTCCGACTCGATGTGGTACAACAATCCGTAGACGTCTTGATTCGAAACTTTACAATGTCCACAAGCAAACATCTCTTCATCGTGGTTTTTACTAACTAGGGCGAAGGGAGTCTCGCCGGAGATAGAGGGGGTTGTAGTATTCGCAGTCCTGAATCGAACAGAGAAAAATCTTATTAGAATTATGATCACTTTATAATAAAAAGTACTATTATGTACTTCTTTCGAGTAACTCCTGGGGTGTTTAACATCTTCAATTCAAGGATAATCTAGCCAGGATTTGAAGAGTCAACACACCGGATGAATGAAGGGCCCACTTGAGCCTTCTTCAATTTCAATAAAACGACTTACCTATTTATGTTATCGGCAGGGAGGATCGTGGCGGCTGTTCTGGTCCGAGGAGGCTGATGCTGTTGAGGATGTTTCAGCATGACCAATCGATTCTTTGTCTTGAAGTTGCAAACCTCACATTTCAAATACGCCTCTATATGATCTTCGTTTTCATAGAAATGACCAAGGTATCCCTTTGGGGTAATATTTCGGTATTCGCATGTGCCGCATTCAAATTTCACTGTATCATGAACATAAAATTGATGGGACACCAAAAAGTGGTGATTTCGTGCTTCGAAGTCACATTTTTCACAAAGGAATTTTCCATTTAACGTCTTTAAACGGTAGTAGGAAGGGTCTCTCTCTTTGCGGCTGAAATGAAAATACGGATGTTAGAAAATAAAAGAATAATGGATATACAAAAGATATAAGCAATTTTTTAGTTCGTCTAAGAGTAGCTGGTTAGGCCTTCCTTCGGCCGAATTCGTACAGAAAAAAAGTTGAATAAAATAAATACAACATTCGAAATTTAAAAGTACTTACTTGGGTTGAACCTTCGGCTTTCGATGTGCCCTCTTTTTATGCTTTTCATACAAATCCTGGAAGCGCGTCTCAAAATCGCATTTGGGACATGTTTTAAGCTGAAAATTAAATTAAAATTATTCCATTGCTCATTTGAAAGATGACAATACAATTGATGTTGTTGGTTACGAGGTGGTTGAAATGAATATAATAGTTTCAAACAAAGTAACCGTAAAGAACCACATGATTGAGGAGAAACTTACCTTCGCTTGATAACGCTGATTCACCCCCGGTTTCACATTTATCTTAAGCTCCACTGCTTTCCTGAAAAAATAAATCATTGGTTGAATTAAAATATTCTATATATATTTTGGTCAGTATAAAACAAACAAAATACTATGATAGAAAAAGTATATTTACCTCTTTTGTGGCTGGCTTCGTACAGGAGCTGAGGGGGTTTCGGGAACAGTCAAATATCCCGATGAAGATGAGTTGGCTGAAAGTAAGAGAACTTCGCTGCTCGTAGTATTTTCATTTTGTACCTCAGTTTCAGGCAAATTGTATTTTCCAGCATCCAACGCCTCGAAGAATGTATCCATTGGATCCACGGAATTTTGCCCCATATACGGATTGTTTGTGAAAGAATAATTTGCGAAATTTGCAGTATTCCCACATGTCATTTCAGTTATATTATTTACTCTGCTCTCTTGGGTATGTCCTGTAAGTGTGTTTTCCATTTGGGTAAAAATGGAAGTTTTAGGCAATATGTTTTTTCCAGTATCCTGCACTTCTGTAAAATCTCTAATATTTTCTTCTAAATTCTCTGTTGTAGTCGAGAATAACGAATCGAAGAATTTATCTAAATCATTTGCTGAAAATGTAGGAAGTACTGCACTTTCTTCTGTGTTGTGTTCCGTTTCTTTTGGTGCGTCCGAAACAAATAAATCGAAGGGATGTTCTGGGTTTTTCCTTTGTTGGGCGAAATATTCATTATCGCCTGCTTTGCTATTATGTTCCTCTTCATTAAGAGCCATTGGAAGCTCAAATCCAATTCTCATGATCGGTTCCTCATCATAAAGTCCGGTGTATAAGTCTACATAATTTGCTGAGAATGTAGGGAACAATCCACTTTCTTCTGTATCGTTTGGTGCGTCTGAAACAAATAAATCGAAGGGGTGTTCGGTGTTTTGTTGGGCGAAATAATTATTATCGGCTGCTTTGGATTCTAAGTAGCCATTGTCATTAAGACCCACTGGAAATTCGGGTAGATCAAGTCTATCGAGTAAGTCGAACAATTCGGAGTTGGTATTCATTTTTGGTTTTGTCGAACAAATATCTTGAACTACTACGAAAGCTTGTAGAAACCTAAAATATCTTCAAGTTGTATAACTGAAAGTAAAAAAATATATATTATTATTTACTATACATTAAACAACATATTATAACAAATAGATACTATCAACGTTATTTACTAAAAAACTCATGAACAAGAGAACATTTTGATGGAATATTGAAATGAAAGAAACGACAGCTTCAATACATTGCGAAAACATGAGATGAGAAATTAATTACCGGCTACGCGTTTTGAAACATTATTCATTATAAATAAATACTTAATCAATAATAAAAAAAAATTGTAATAATGCGCTCAAAACATGGTGAACTGAATAATACATATCTTGAATTGACTTTCTTCGTATTTACGCAAAAATTTTTTCTCTCCTCTCGAATAACTTCATGGTCGAATTCATGGAGAGTACCTATACTTAAAAAAATTGACCGATGCGGTTCTAAATAAAAACTAGCAATCTATATATGCTGCTGAAAACATATAACTATATAATTTAATGAACGAACAACATTTAATTTCTCTAATACTAAAAATTGAAAAATAAAAACAAACTTACCCAAGCTAATTGTTCCACACAAAAAACTATTCACACCTAGATCGAATTCAACTTCCGTACTACCACTATTTGTCACACTTGGATTGAAAACTATTCAAATTTCTTATCACAGTTTTAAGGCTTACTTGTCTGTAGTATTATACTTCAAAGTATTACTTTCTTGAATACGGTATGGGGTATATACCCTTTTCTTAAAACTCCTAGTTCTTCTTCTTCTTTTTTATGGCCTTAGTCTTCTAAGGCCATATTCCCTTTCTTTTTTGGCCTTAGTCTTTTATGACTATATTTTTAATCTTCTTTGTCACATTTATCATCGAACATGGTTTTTTTATGGTGGAATTTTCTGTATTGGTTATTTCTTTTTATTTTCAAAGAATTCTAAAAAGGATTTTCTGTATTGCATATTTCTTTTTAATTTGAAATATAATAAAAAAAGGAATTTTTTCTCGAGTTCTTCTTCTCCCTCTTTTTTGGCCTTGGTCTTCTATGGCCATATTCTGGATGGTTTTTTTATGTTGGAATCTTGTGTATCGATACTTTTCATTATTTTTTTGCATATCTCCTTCTACTTTCAAGTTTCGAAAAATAACAAAAAAAGAAAATCAAATATTCAGCAATATTTATTTTTATTTTTTCAAAAATAAACTTATGGCATCGTTTGAGGAAATAAATTGGCCTTAGTCTTCTAAAGCCATATTCTTCTTCTTTTTTGGCCTAAGTCTTCTATGGCTATATTTAAATTCGTCTATGTCACATTCATCATCGAGAATTGTTTTTTTTATGATGTTATTTCTGTATTGGATTTTTTCTTCAAATTTCAAAAATGAAAGAAAAAAGAATTTTCTGTAATGCATATTAGCTTTGAATTTAAGAAAATAACAAAAATAGTAATTTACGTAACAAGTCCGGAAAATACTGTTTTTTTTGGACGAGTAGACAAAATTCTAGGACGAGCTTTCTTTTTCTTTCTTGGCCTTAGTCTGGCTATATTTTCATTCAACATCGAGCATGTTTTTTATTCATGATGTAATTTCCTTCTATATTTTATCTCCCTATTTTACGGCCATATTCTTCTTCTATTTTGGCTATATTTTTAATCTTTTATGTCGCATTTCAAAAAATTGAAGAAGAGAAGGAAATAACGAAAAAGAATTTTCCTTCTTTTTTGGCCTTTGTCTTCTATGGCTATATTTTTCAATCTTCTATGTCACTTTTAACATCGAACAAAGTTTTTTTTTGACTAAATTTTCTATATTGGATGTTTCATTTCAATTTCAAAAAATTTGAAAAAACAATTTTCTGTCGTGCATATTTCTTTTTAATTTAAAAAAAATTATTAAATGAATTTTCCTTCGAGTTCTTCTTCTCCTTCTTTTATGGCCATATTCTTATATGTCACATTTTATCGTTGAGGGTTTTTTCATGTTGTAATTTTGTGTATCGATAATTTTCATGAATATATTGCACATTCCACTTTACTTTCAAGTTTCGAAAAATAACCAAAAAGAATTTTTCTTCTAGTTCTTCTTCTCGTTCTCTTTTGGCCTTAGTCTTCTATGGCTATATTTTTAATCTATGTCAAAGAATTTTTTGTATTGCATTTTTCTTTTTAATTTAAAAAAATTATAAAAAAGGAATTTTCCTTTGCGATCTTCTTCTCTTCCTTTTATGGCCTTAGTCTTCTATAGCCATATTTTTATATGTCACATTTTATTGTTGAGGATGGTTTTTTCATGTTGGAATTTTGTGTATTGATAATTTTCAATAATATATTGCATATTTCATTTTACTCTCAAGTTTCGAAAAATAACAAAAAAAGGAAATCAGATATTGAGCCACTGTGAAGTTGAAAACAGAAGCCGGTTCGAAAAACGAAACAATGATGTATTCTATAATTAGCGCAAAAGAAAAAAACAATAAAATCCAGAATTTTTGTAGGTTTATGAATGAATTATGTGACTTATAATTTCTAATAATGTTCCCAAGTCTAAGTTGATAGAAGGATTTGAAAGATACTTTTCATTTTCGTTTATTTTTTCAAATAAAATTATGGCATCTTTTGAGGAAATAAATTGGCCTCAGTTTTCTAAAGCCATATTCTTCTTCTTTTTTGACCTCAGTATTTTTTATGGCTATATTTAAATTCTTATATGTCACATTCATCATCGGTCATTGTTTTTTTTATGATGTTATTTCTGTATTGGATTTTTTCTTCAAATTTCAAGAATAAAAGAAAAAAGAATTTTCTGTGATGCATAATGGCTTTGAATTTAAGAAAATAACAAAAATAGTAATTTACGTAACAAGTCCGGAAAATACTGTTTTTTTGGACGAGTAGACAAAATTCTATGGCTATGTTTTTATTCTTCTTCAAAAAATGAGGAAGCAACTGTGAACGTGAAAACACAGGTTGAAAAACACCCTGAACAAAAATTATACAACACGGTTATTGTAATTATTTTTTTTGAATACTTCGAAATTCTCATAGTTTGTAGTTGATGAAATTTCAAACATAAAGAACTGAGGTGGTTAGAAATAAATACAATCAGGTTTAATTTGTCTTTATGAAAACTTGATAGAGAGTATATGTTTTGAATATCAATACAAATATGAGAAGAGATAATATATAAATATAACAAATCACAAGTGGCATGCTACGATGAACTGCAGAGATAAATGAAAATATGCAGAAAAAAACTTAACAATGATGCATTTCATAATAAAACAGCACAAAAGAAAATTTAAACCAAGAATTTCTTGGTATATGAATGAATTATTTTTATTTTTGTTTTTTTTTTCGTCCTAATTTGTATTGGCACTCAATTTCTAATGATGTTCCCAATTATAAATTAATGTAAGAAATCGAAAAATACTTTATATTTTCGTTCATTTGCTATAATGTTCCCAATTATAAATTAAAGGAAGAAATCGAAAAATACTTTATATTTTCGTTCATTTTTTCAAAAATGAACTTATGGCACCATTCTTTCTTTTCTTTTTTTTTTTTCTTCCTTGATGTACCTGCTTCAAGATGCATTATACTGTTAATTTTTTACAAGAACTTTCAGGGGATGCATGAACAAGGCAGGTTCGTGCGTGGCGTGGAATTATTTCTCTAATATTTAATCATAAACGTAAATTTTCTGTACACAATTGCAATAAATGAATTCGAATTTCAAGTTTCAAAAATTTTTCATGCTCAAAAAGGATTTCAAAATTTAAAGAGCGATTAAAAAATTTCTTTGGCTTTTCCAAAAAGGTTTAGGTTTTAGCCCAAAAAATTCCCTGTTTTCGAACGAATTCAGATAAAAATTCATAAAATTGAATATACCTAACAAAAATTGACCAATGTGGTACAACTTCAGAAAAAAAAATTTGCAATCTCCATATTTCACCAAAAAAACAATAGAATTTGAATGAACAAACAACATAATTTTATTTTTCCTCACTCACCCAAAATCCTTGTGTTTCAAAATTACATGAAACGTTCAGCGTAACTGAATAATTTTTAGAATGAAGCGATAAAAGAAAGAATTATTACAACAAAATTTCTAAATCCATGTTAAAATATTGAAATGATTTACTTTGAGCGCAAATTGATGATAATGAGTATACTTAAAAAAAATTATAAAAAGCACTGACGAGCTTTTGAACGCTCGTTCATCCACCCAATATTGAAAAATTTTTTGACAGCTTTTTGAATTCTTGGCAGGGACGGTTTTCATCATCGAATGTGCATTGCAAAATGGGTAGAATTCGACAATGAATAATGAAGAGTTTATGACAGAAAAAAGGATAATTCCTCCTTGTCTCGTAAATTATAATAAACTCAGAATTTTATTTCAATTTCAATATAAAAAATTATCATTATTGTAACGAACGAAGCCGGACCTGTCGCCTTCTAGAACCGAATAGAACGACCGCGACTCTTCGATAAAATACTGGACACATCGGGAAGCTTCACGATTGTTCCCCTCCAATATAAAAGTCGACATCGGCCCTAAGAGAGTGCAGTATAGAACTTAATAGCGCGCGTGCAGATAAATAATTTGAGTGTTATAAATAAATTAGTATTAGTGTCATTAGGGAACTGTAAATAAATTATTTTAAGAAGAACTTGAACTAAATTAATTACATTATCTTAGACATTGTTTATTTTTGTGCGCAAGAAATCTTTTGTATAAGCTGAGACATACAATCAGAATCGTAAGACTTGCTTTGGCCTCGTTTTTTTCAAGGCACGTTTTTTGTTCAAGAGTTGGACGTGGAAACATTTTTTATAAGGAAATGAAAAAAAAATTTGAATAATAAATAGAAATGTGTATTTATATTATATATGTACATAAAGCTGTTCAGTCAGAACATAAATCAACATGTATAGGTATTAATGTTAGAGGCAGTCACAATTATATATCACAGTTAAAAATACCATAATATCACAAAAATTTACAATTATGTCTATAAGACGTTCACAGTAATATCAAAAAGACTCTTACAATTATTTTGGAAAAACATTAAGAGAGAGATATAATAATAGTTATTGAACAATAATATTGAGATAAATTAAAAATTGTTCATAAAAAGATTTACGATTTAGTCAGTGAACAATATCATTGGCAGGATTGCCAGTTGTTTTTATATTCAGGGTGCATTTGAATGTTATGCTTTTCATCTCAGGTTCATCGTCTGTTCGTTGAAGTCAAATCTATTCCAAGGAGTCCTTGGGAAATATCGTCTAGTGTCACATTTGAAATACACATTAAACCTGAAACAGAAGATGAAAATTATAAGAATTATGACTTTTTTTTTTGGGGTCGATTCTGGTGTACTTATCCAATGAATTCTGTTTTCGAGGCACTTCGGATAAAATATGATAACGTCTTGGATTTTCATTTCTGCTTCTCGGTCGGTCAAATCTATTCTCAGGAGTATTCTGGGAATTTTCGTCAAGTGTGCGATTATCTTTTGCATTGACTCGGTTTCGAAGTTGCCAAGTGAGGCATTTTGTCATTTCGATAACACGGTTCAATCGTCAATCTCAATGATCTCAATGTTTTCATTTCTGGTCTGTCTGCTTGAATTCCGAGCAGTTGAAGAAGTTGAACATTGTTTTCCATTTCTTTCAACAACGAAACTTTCCGGTGTTATTATTTCTCTGTAAAGAAGGATAAAGAAGTTAGTCTCGAGTGAATATCTTACAGATTATCTAATTTTTGTATAAGTTGATTGATTAAGATGATGCCACCTACCTTTTCTGGTTATTGACGTATTTTGTCTCTGTTACAAAACGTATCTTCTGCGAGTTATTCCTGGTTGCCGGCATTGGGTTCCTATTTTTCGTTCGTTTGGTCCTGAAACAGAATATTGAAATTAGGATCATTAGAAATCAAGTTTTTGGAAAGGGTGTAGAATATGGTCAACCCTTGGAATCTGATGAAATATTCTACGAAATGACTGAAAATCATTATATTCATCAAATATTTCTTGGGAAGTTATCAACTTACCTTGCTAATTCCGCTATCTTTTTTTCAGTTTCTATTTGCTTCTCCCGGATCTTCTTTTTCTTATGGTCTATTTTATGTCGTTTCATCATTGATACGTATTTGGTCTTGTAATCGCACTCCCTACACATCCTCAATGTCGGTATATGGTGCGGGAATGCATCCAAATGTTCGAAATAATCTAGCATCGTGTCCTTTACCACATCGCAGTCAGGACATTTCAAGATGCGGATGTCCTTGTGCTCCGACTCGATGTGGTACAACAATCCGTAGACGTCTTGATTCGAAACTTTACAATGTCCACAAGCAAACATCTCTTCATCGTGGTTTTTACTAACTAGGGCGAAGGGAGTCTCGCCGGAGATAGAGGGGGTTGTAGTATTCGCAGTCCTGAATCGAACAGAGAAAAATCTTATTAGAATTATGATCACTTTATAATAAAAAGTACTATTATGTACTTCTTTCGAGTAACTCCTGGGGTGTTTAACATCTTCAATTCAAGGATAATCTAGCCAGGATTTGAAGAGTCAACACACCGGATGAATGAAGGGCCCACTTGAGCCTTCTTCAATTTCAATAAAACGACTTACCTATTTATGTTATCGGCAGGGAGGATCGTGGCGGCTGTTCTGGTCCGAGGAGGCTGATGCTGTTGAGGATGTTTCAGCATGACCAATCGATTCTTTGTCTTGAAGTTGCAAACCTCACATTTCAAATACGCCTCTATATGATCTTCGTTTTCATAGAAATGACCAAGGTATCCCTTTGGGGTAATATTTCGGTATTCGCATGTGCCGCATTCAAATTTCACTGTATCATGAACATAAAATTGATGGGACACCAAAAAGTGGTGATTTCGTGCTTCGAAGTCACATTTTTCACAAAGGAATTTTCCATTTAACGTCTTTAAACGGTAGTAGGAAGGGTCTCTCTCTTTGCGGCTGAAATGAAAATACGGATGTTAGAAAATAAAAGAATAATGGATATACAAAAGATATAAGCAATTTTTTAGTTCGTCTAAGAGTAGCTGGTTAGGCCTTCCTTCGGCCGAATTCGTACAGAAAAAAAGTTGAATAAAATAAATACAACATTCGAAATTTAAAAGTACTTACTTGGGTTGAACCTTCGGCTTTCGATGTGCCCTCTTTTTATGCTTTTCATACAAATCCTGGAAGCGCGTCTCAAAATCGCATTTGGGACATGTTTTAAGCTGAAAATTAAATTAAAATTATTCCATTGCTCATTTGAAAGATGACAATACAATTGATGTTGTTGGTTACGAGGTGGTTGAAATGAATATAATAGTTTCAAACAAAGTAACCGTAAAGAACCACATGATTGAGGAGAAACTTACCTTCGCTTGATAACGCTGATTCACCCCCGGTTTCACATTTATCTTAAGCTCCACTGCTTTCCTGAAAAAATAAATCATTGGTAAAATTAAAATATTCTATATATATTTTGGTCAGTATAAAACAAACAAAATACTATGATAGAAAAAGTATATTTACCTCTTTTGTGGCTGGCTTCGTACAGGAGCTGAGGGGGTTTCGGGAACAGTCAAATATCCCGATGAAGATGAGTTGGCTGAAAGTGAGAGAACTTCGCTGCTCGTAGTATTTTCATTTTGTACCTCAGTTTCAGGCAAATTGTATTTTCCAGCATCCAACGCCTCGAAGAATGTATCCATTGGATCCACGGAATTTTGCCCCATATACGGATTGTTTGTGAAAGAATAATTTGCGAAATTTGCAGTATTCCCACATGTCATTTCAGTTATATTATTTACTCTGCTCTCTTGGGTATGTCCTGTAAGTGTGTTTTCCATTTGGGTAAAAATGGAAGTTTTAGGCAATATGTTTTTTCCAGTATCCTGCACTTCTGTAAAATCTCTAATATTTTCTTCTAAATTCTCTGTTGTAGTCGAGAATAACGAATCGAAGAATTTATCTAAATCATTTGCTGAAAATGTAGGAAGTACTGCACTTTCTTCTGTGTTGTGTTCCGTTTCTTTTGGTGCGTCCGAAACAAATAAATCGAAGGGATGTTCTGGGTTTTTCCTTTGTTGGGCGAAATATTCATTATCGCCTGCTTTGCTATTATGTTCCTCTTCATTAAGAGCCATTGGAAGCTCAAATCCAATTCCCATGATCGGTTCCTCATCATAAAGTCCGGTGTATAAGTCTACATAATTTGCTGAGAATGTAGGGAACAATCCACTTTCTTCTGTATCGTTTGGTGCGTCTGAAACAAATAAATCGAAGGGGTGTTCGGTGTTTTGTTGGGCGAAATAATTATTATCGGCTGCTTTGGATTCTAAGTAGCCATTGTCATTAAGACCCACTGGAAATTCGGGTAGATCAAGTCTATCGAGTAAGTCGAACAATTCGGAGTTGGTATTCATTTTTGGTTTTGTCGAACAAATATCTTGAACTACTACGAAAGCTTGTAGAAACCTAAAATATCTTCAAGTTGTATAACTGAAAGTAAAAAAATATATATTATTATTTACTATACATTAAACAACATATTATAACAAATAGATACTATCAACGTTATTTACTAAAAAACTCATGAACAAGAGAACATTTTGATGGAATATTGAAATGAAAGAAACGACAGCTTCAATACATTGCGAAAACATGAGATGAGAAATTAATTACCGGCTACGCGTTTTGAAACATTATTCATTATAAATAAATACTTAATCAATAATAAAAAAAAATTGTAATAATGCGCTCAAAACATGGTGAACTGAATAATACATATCTTGAATTGACTTTCTTCGTATTTACGCAAAAATTTTTTCTCTCCTCTCGAATAACTTCATGGTCGAATTCATGGAGAGTACCTATACTTAAAAAAATTGACCGATGCGGTTCTAAATAAAAACTAGCAATCTATATATGCTGCTGAAAACATATAACTATATAATTTAATGAACGAACAACATTTAATTTCTCTAATACTAAAAATTGAAAAATAAAAACAAACTTACCCAAGCTAATTGTTCCACACAAAAAACTATTCACACCTAGATCGAATTCAACTTCCGTACTACCACTATTTGTCACACTTGGATTGAAAACTATTCAAATTTCTTATCACAGTTTTAAGGCTTACTTGTCTGTAGTATTATACTTCAAAGTATTACTTTCTTGAATACGGTATGGGGTATATACCCTTTTCTTAAAACTCCTAGTTCTTCTTCTTCTTTTTTATGGCCTTAGTCTTCTAAGGCCATATTCCCTTTCTTTTTTGGCCTTAGTCTTTTATGACTATATTTTTAATCTTCTTTGTCACATTTATCATCGAACATGGTTTTTTTATGGTGGAATTTTCTGTATTGGTTATTTCTTTTTATTTTCAAAGAATTCTAAAAAGGATTTTCTGTATTGCATATTTCTTTTTAATTTGAAATATAATAAAAAAAGGAATTTTTTCTCGAGTTCTTCTTCTCCCTCTTTTTTGGCCTTGGTCTTCTATGGCCATATTCTGGATGGTTTTTTTATGTTGGAATCTTGTGTATCGATACTTTTCATTATTTTTTTGCATATCTCCTTCTACTTTCAAGTTTCGAAAAATAACAAAAAAAGAAAATCAAATATTCAGCAATATTTATTTTTATTTTTTCAAAAATAAACTTATGGCATCGTTTGAGGAAATAAATTGGCCTTAGTCTTCTAAAGCCATATTCTTCTTCTTTTTTGGCCTAAGTCTTCTATGGCTATATTTAAATTCGTCTATGTCACATTCATCATCGAGAATTGTTTTTTTTATGATGTTATTTCTGTATTGGATTTTTTCTTCAAATTTCAAAAATGAAAGAAAAAAGAATTTTCTGTAATGCATATTAGCTTTGAATTTAAGAAAATAACAAAAATAGTAATTTACGTAACAAGTCCGGAAAATACTGTTTTTTTTGGACGAGTAGACAAAATTCTAGGACGAGCTTTCTTTTTCTTTCTTGGCCTTAGTCTTCTATGGCTATATTTCCATTCAACATCGAGCATGTTTTTTATTCATGATGTAATTTCCTTCTATATTTTATCTCCCTATTTTACGGCCATATTCTTCTTCTATTTTGGCTATATTTTTAATCTTTTATGTCGCATTTCAAAAAATTGAAGAAGAGAAGGAAATAACGAAAAAGAATTTTCCTTCTTTTTTGGCCTTTGTCTTCTATGGCTATATTTTTCAATCTTCTATGTCACTTTTAACATCGAACAAAGTTTTTTTTTGACTAAATTTTCTATATTGGATGTTTCATTTCAATTTCAAAAAATTTGAAAAAACAATTTTCTGTCGTGCATATTTCTTTTTAATTTAAAAAAAATTATTAAATGAATTTTCCTTCGAGTTCTTCTTCTCCTTCTTTTATGGCCATATTCTTATATGTCACATTTTATCGTTGAGGGTTTTTTCATGTTGTAATTTTGTGTATCGATAATTTTCATGAATATATTGCACATTCCACTTTACTTTCAAGTTTCGAAAAATAACCAAAAAGAATTTTTCTTCTAGTTCTTCTTCTCGTTCTCTTTTGGCCTTAGTCTTCTATGGCTATATTTTTAATCTATGTCAAAGAATTTTTTGTATTGCATTTTTCTTTTTAATTTAAAAAAATTATAAAAAAGGAATTTTCCTTTGCGATCTTCTTCTCTTCCTTTTATGGCCTTAGTCTTCTATAGCCATATTTTTATATGTCACATTTTATTGTTGAGGATGGTTTTTTCATGTTGGAATTTTGTGTATTGATAATTTTCAATAATATATTGCATATTTCATTTTACTCTCAAGTTTCGAAAAATAACAAAAAAAGGAAATCAGATATTGAGCCACTGTGAACTTGAAAACATAAGCCGGTTCGAAAAACGAAACAATGATGTATTCTATAATTAGCGCAAAAGAAAAAAACAATAAAATCCAGAATTTTTGTAGGTTTATGAATGAATTATGTGACTTATAATTTCTAATAATGTTCCCAAGTCTAAGTTGATAGAAGGATTTGAAAGATACTTTTCATTTTCGTTTATTTTTTCAAATAAAATTATGGCATCTTTTGAGGAAATAAATTGGCCTCAGTTTTCTAAAGCCATATTCTTCTTCTTTTTTGACCTCAGTATTTTTTATGGCTATATTTAAATTCTTATATGTCACATTCATCATCGGTCATTGTTTTTTTTATGATGTTATTTCTGTATTGGATTTTTTCTTCAAATTTCAAGAATAAAAGAAAAAAAAATTTTCTGTGATGCATAATGGCTTTGAATTTAAGAAAATAACAAAAATAGTAATTTACGTAACAAGTCCGGAAAATACTGTTTTTTTGGACGAGTAGACAAAATTCTATGGCTATGTTTTTATTCTTCTTCAAAAAATGAGGAAAAAAGGAAATCAAATATCGAGCAACTGTGAACGTGAAAACACAGGTTGAAAAACACCCTGAACAAAAATTATACAACACGGTTATTGTAATTATTTTTTTTGAATACTTCGAAATTCTCATAGTTTGTAGTTGATGAAATTTCAAACATAAAGAACTGAGGTGGTTAGAAATAAATACAATCAGGTTTAATTTGTCTTTATGAAAACTTGATAGAGAGTATATGTTTTGAATATCAATACAAATATGAGAAGAGATAATATATAAATATAACAAATCACAAGTGGCATGCTACGATGAACTGCAGAGATAAATGAAAATATGCAGAAAAAAACTTAACAATGATGCATTTCATAATAAAACAGCACAAAAGAAAATTTAAACCAAGAATTTCTTGGTATATGAATGAATTATTTTTATTTTTGTTTTTTTTTTCGTCCTAATTTGTATTGGCACTCAATTTCTAATGATGTTCCCAATTATAAATTAATGTAAGAAATCGAAAAATACTTTATATTTTCGTTCATTTGCTATAATGTTCCCAATTATAAATTAAAGGAAGAAATCGAAAAATACTTTATATTTTCGTTCATTTTTTCAAAAATGAACTTATGGCACCATTCTTTCTTTTCTTTTTTTTTTTTCTTCCTTGATGTACCTGCTTCAAGATGCATTATACTGTTAATTTTTTACAAGAACTTTCAGGGGATGCATGAACAAGGCAGGTTCGTGCGTGGCGTGGAATTATTTCTCTAATATTTAATCATAAACGTAAATTTTCTGTACACAATTGCAATAAATGAATTCGAATTTCAAGTTTCAAAAATTTTTCATGCTCAAAAAGGATTTCAAAATTTAAAGAGCGATTAAAAAATTTCTTTGGCTTTTCCAAAAAGGTTTAGGTTTTAGCCCAAAAAATTCCCTGTTTTCGAACGAATTCAGATAAAAATTCATAAAATTGAATATACCTAACAAAAATTGACCAATGTGGTACAACTTCAGAAAAAAAAATTTGCAATCTCCATATTTCACCAAAAAAACAATAGAATTTGAATGAACAAACAACATAATTTTATTTTTCCTCACTCACCCAAAATCCTTGTGTTTCAAAATTACATGAAACGTTCAGCGTAACTGAATAATTTTTAGAATGAAGCGATAAAAGAAAGAATTATTACAACAAAATTTCTAAATCCATGTTAAAATATTGAAATGATTTACTTTGAGCGCAAATTGATGATAATGAGTATACTTAAAAAAAATTATAAAAAGCACTGACGAGCTTTTGAACGCTCGTTCATGCACCCAATATTGAAAAATTTTTTGACAGCTTTTTGAATTCTTGGCAGCTCCATGTTTAAGGGACGGTTTTCATCATCGAATGTGCATTGCAAAATGGGTAGAATTCGACAATGAATAATGAAGAGTTTATGACAGAAAAAAGGATAATTCCTCCTTGTCTCGTAAATTATAATAAACTCAGAATTTTATTTCAATTTCAATATAAAAAATTATCATTATTGTAACGAACGAAGCCGGACCTGTCGCCTTCTAGAACCGAATAGAACGACCGCGACTCTTCGATAAAATACTGGACACATCGGGAAACTTCACGATTGTTCCCCTCCAATATAAAAGTCGACATCGGCCCTAAGAGAGTGCAGTATAGAACTTAATAGCGCGCGTGCAGATAAATAATTTGAGTGTTATAAATAAATTAGTATTAGTGTCATTAGGGAACTGTAAATAAATTATTTTAAGAAGAACTTGAACTAAATTAATTACATTATCTTAGACATTGTTTATTTTTGTGCGCAAGAAATCTTTTGTATAAGCTGAGACATACAATCAGAATCGTAAGACTTGCTTTGGCCTCGTTTTTTTCAACGCACGTTTTTTGTTCAAGAGTTGGACGTGGAAACATTTTTTATAAGGAAATGAAAAAAAAATTTGAATAATAAATAGAAATGTGTATTTATATTATATATGTACATAAAGCTGTTCAGTCAGAACTTAAATCAACATGTATAGGTATTAATCTTAGAGGCAGTCACAATTATATATCACAGTTAAAAATACCATAATATCACAAAAATTTACAATTATGTCTATAAGACGTTCACAGTAATATCAAAAAGACTTTTACAATTATTTTGGAAAAACATTAAGAGAGAGATATAATAATAGTTATTGAACAATAATATTGAGATAAATTAAAAATTGTTCATAAAAAGATTTACGATTTAGTCAGTGAACAATATCATTGGCAGGATTGCCAGTTGTTTTTATATTCAGGGTGCATTTGAATGTTATGCTTTTCATCTCAGGTTCATCGTCTGTTCGTTGAAGTCAAATCTATTCCAAGGAGTCCTTGGGAAATATCGTCTAGTGTCACATTTGAAATACACATTAAACCTGAAACAGAAGATGAAAATTATAAGAATTATGACTTTTTTTTTTGGGGTCGATTCTGGTGTACTTATCCAATGAATTCTGTTTTCGAGGCACTTCGGATAAAATATGATAACGTCTTGGATTTTCATTTCTGCTTCTCGGTCGGTCAAATCTATTCTCAGGAGTATTCTGGGAATTTTCGTCAAGTGTGCGATTATCTTTTGCATTGACTCGGTTTCGAAGTTGCCAAGTGAGGCATTTTGTCATTTCGATAACACGGTTCAATCGTCAATCTCAATGATCTCAATGTTTTCATTTCTGGTCTGTCTGCTTGAATTCCGAGCAGTTGAAGAAGTTGAACATTGTTTTCCATTTCTTTCAACAACGAAACTTTCCGGTGTTATTATTTCTCTGTAAAGAAGGATAAAGAAGTTAGTCTCGAGTGAATATCTTACAGATTATCTAATTTTTGTATAAGTTGATTGATTAAGATGATGCCACCTACCTTTTCTGGTTATTGACGTATTTTGTCTCTGTTACAAAACGTATCTTCTGCGAGTTATTCCTGGTTGCCGGCATTGGGTTCCTATTTTTCGTTCGTTTGGTCCTGAAACAGAATATTGAAATTAGGATCATTAGAAATCAAGTTTTTGGAAAGGGTGTAGAATATGGTCAACCCTTGGAATCTGATGAAATATTCTACGAAATGACTGAAAATCATTATATTCATCAAATATTTCTTGGGAAGTTATCAACTTACCTTGCTAATTCCGCTATCTTTTTTTCAGTTTCTATTTGCTTCTCCCGGATCTTCTTTTTCTTATGGTCTATTTTATGTCGTTTCATCATTGATACGTATTTGGTCTTGTAATCGCACTCCCTACACATCCTCAATGTCGGTATATGGTGCGGGAATGCATCCAAATGTTCGAAATAATCTAGCATCGTGTCCTTTACCACATCGCAGTCAGGACATTTCAAGATGCGGATGTCCTTGTGCTCCGACTCGATGTGGTACAACAATCCGTAGACGTCTTGATTCGAAACTTTACAATGTCCACAAGCAAACATCTCTTCATCGTGGTTTTTACTAACTAGGGCGAAGGGAGTCTCGCCGGAGATAGAGGGGGTTGTAGTATTCGCAGTCCTGAATCGAACAGAGAAAAATCTTATTAGAATTATGATCACTTTATAATAAAAAGTACTATTATGTACTTCTTTCGAGTAACTCCTGGGGTGTTTAACATCTTCAATTCAAGGATAATCTAGCCAGGATTTGAAGAGGCAACACACCGGATGAATGAAGGGCCCACTTGAGCCTTCTTCAATTTTAATAAAACGACTTACCTATTTATGTTATCGGCAGGGAGGATCGTGGCGGCTGTTCTGGTCCGAGGAGGCTGATGCTGTTGAGGATGTTTCAGCATGACCAATCGATTCTTTGTCTTGAAGTTGCAAACCTCACATTTCAAATACGCCTCTATATGATCTTCGTTTTCATAGAAATGACCAAGGTATCCCTTTGGGGTAATATTTCGGTATTCGCATGTGCCGCATTCAAATTTCACTGTATCATGAACATAAAATTGAGGGGACACCAAAAAGTGGTGATTTCGTGCTTCGAAGTCACATTTTTCACAAAGGAATTTTCCATTTAACGTCTTTAAACGGTAGTAGGAAGGGTCTCTCTCTTTGCGGCTGAAATGAAAATACGGATGTTAGAAAATAAAAGAATAATGGATATACAAAAGATATAAGCAATTTTTTAGTTCGTCTAAGAGTAGCTGGTTAGGCCTTCCTTCGGCCGAATTCGTACAGAAAAAAAGTTGAATAAAATAAATACAACATTCGAAATTTAAAAGTACTTACTTGGGTTGAACCTTCGGCTTTCGATGTGCCCTCTTTTTATGCTTTTCATACAAATCCTGGAAGCGCGTCTCAAAATCGCATTTGGGACATGTTTTAAGCTGAAAATTAAATTAAAATTATTCCATTGCTCATTTGAAAGATGACAATACAATTGATGTTGTTGGTTACGAGGTGGTTGAAATGAATATAATAGTTTCAAACAAAGTAACCGTAAAGAACCACATGATTGAGGAGAAACTTACCTTCGCTTGATAACGCTGATTCACCCCCGGTTTCACATTTATCTTAAGCTCCACTGCTTTCCTGAAAAAATAAATCATTGGTTGAATTAAAATATTCTATATATATTTTGGTCAGTATAAAACAAACAAAATACTATGATAGAAAAAGTATATTTACCTCTTTTGTGGCTGGCTTCGTACAGGAGCTGAGGGGGTTTCGGGAACAGTCAAATATCCCGATAAAGATGAGTTGGCTGAAAGTAAGAGAACTTCGCTGCTCGTAGTATTTTCATTTTGTACCTCAGTTTCAGGCAAATTGTATTTTCCAGCATCCAACGCCTCGAAGAATGTATCCATTGGATCCACGGAATTTTGCCCCATATACGGATTGTTTGTGAAAGAATAATTTGCGAAATTTGCAGTATTCCCACATGTCATTTCAGTTATATTATTTACTCTGCTCTCTTGGGTATGTCCTGTAAGTGTGTTTTCCATTTGGGTAAAAATGGAAGTTTTAGGCAATATGTTTTTTCCAGTATCCTGCACTTCTGTAAAATCTCTAATATTTTCTTCTCTATTCTCTGTTGTAGTCGAGAATAACGAATCGAAGAATTTATCTAAATCATTTGCTGAAAATGTAGGAAGTACTGCACTTTCTTCTGTGTTGTGTTCCGTTTCTTTTGGTGCGTCCGAAACAAATAAATCGAAGGGATGTTCTGGGTTTTGTCGAACAAATATCTTGAACTACTACGAAAGCTTGTAGAAACCTAAAATATCTTCAAGTTGTATAACTGAAAGTAAAAAAATATATATTATTATTTACTATACATTAAACAACATATTATAACAAATAGATACTATCAACGTTATTTACTAAAAAACTCATGAACAAGAGAACATTTTGATGGAATATTGAAATGAAAGAAACGACAGCTTCAATACATTGCGAAAACATGAGATGAGAAATTAATTACCGGCTACGCGTTTTGAAACATTATTCATTATAAATATATACTTAATCAATAATAAAAAAAAATTGTAATAATGCGCTCAAAACATGGTGAACTGAATAATACATATCTTGAATTGACTTTCTTCGTATTTACGCAAAAATTTTTTCTCTCCTCTCGAATAACTTCATGGTCGAATTCATGGAGAGTTCCTATACTTAAAAAAATTGACCGATGCGGTTCTAAATAAAAACTAGCAATCTATATATGCTGCTGAAAACATATAACTATATAATTTAATGAACGAACAACATTTAATTTCTCTAATACTAAAAATTGAAAAATAAAAACAAACTTACCCAAGCTAATTGTTCCACACAAAAAACTATTCACACCTAGATCGAATTCAACTTCCGTACTACCACTATTTGTCACACTTGGATTGAAAACTATTCAAATTTCTTATCACAGTTTTAAGGCTTACTTGTCTGTAGTATTATACTTCAAAGTATTACTTTCTTGAATACGGTATGGGGTATATACCCTTTTCTTAAAACTCCTAGTTCTTCTTCTTCTTTTTTATGGCCTTAGTCTTCTAAGGCCATATTCCCTTTCTTTTTTGGCCTTAGTCTTTTATGACTATATTTTTAATCTTCTTTGTCACATTTATCATCGAACATGGTTTTTTTATGGTGGAATTTTCTGTATTGGTTATTTCTTTTTATTTTCAAAGAATTCTAAAAAGGATTTTCTGTATTGCATATTTCTTTTTAATTTGAAATATAATAAAAAAAGGAATTTTTTCTCGAGTTCTTCTTCTCCCTCTTTTTTGGCCTTGGTCTTCTATGGCCATATTCTGGATGGTTTTTTTATGTTGGAATCTTGTGTATCGATACTTTTCATTATTTTTTTGCATATCTCCTTCTACTTTCAAGTTTCGAAAAATAACAAAAAAAGAAAATCAAATATTCAGCAATATTTATTTTTATTTTTTCAAAAATAAACTTATGGCATCGTTTGAGGAAATAAATTGGCCTTAGTCTTCTAAAGCCATATTCTTCTTCTTTTTTGGCCTTAGTCTTCTATGGCTATATTCAAATTCGTCTATGTCATATTCTTCATCGGGCATTGTTTTTTTTATGATGTTATTTCTGTATTGGATTTTTTCTTCAAATTTCAAAAATGAAAGAAAAAAGAATTTTCTGTAATGCATATTAGCTTTGAGTTTAAGAAAATAACAAAAATAGTAATTTACGTAACAAGTCCGGAAAATACTGTTTTTTTTGGACGAGTAGACAAAATTCTAGGACGAGCTTTCTTTTTCTTTCTTGGCCTTAGTCTTCTATGGCTATATTTTCATTCAACATCGAGCATGTTTTTTATTCATGATGTAATTTCCTTCTATATTTTATCTCCCTATTTTACGGCCATATTCTTCTTCTATTTTGGCTATATTTTTAATCTTTTATGTCGCATTTCAAAAAATTGAAGAAGAGAAGGAAATAACGAAAAAGGATTTTCCTTCTTTTTTGGCCTTTGTCTTCTATGGCTATATTTTTCAATCTTCTATGTCACTTTTAACATCGAACAAAGTTTTTTTTTGACTAAATTTTCTATATTGGATGTTTCATTTCAATTTCAAAAAATTTGAAAAAACAATTTTCTGTCGTGCATATTTCTTTTTAATTTAAAAAAAATTATTAAATGAATTTTCCTTCGAGTTCTTCTTCTCCTTCTTTTATGGCCATATTCTTATATGTCACATTTTATCGTTGAGGGTTTTTTCATGTTGTAATTTTGTGTATCGATAATTTTCATGAATATATTGCACATTCCACTTTACTTTCAAGTTTCGAAAAATAACCAAAAAGAATTTTTCTTCTAGTTCTTCTTCTCGTTCTCTTTTGGCCTTAGTCTTCTATGGCTATATTTTTAATCTATGTCAAAGAATTTTTTGTATTGCATTTTTCTTTTTAATTTAAAAAAATTATAAAAAAGGAATTTTCCTTTGCGATCTTCTTCTCTTCCTTTTATGGCCTTAGTCTTCTATAGCCATATTTTTATATGTCACATTTTATTGTTGAGGATGGTTTTTTCATGTTGGAATTTTGTGTATTGATAATTTTCAATAATATATTGCATATTTCATTTTACTCTCAAGTTTCGAAAAATAACAAAAAAAGGAAATCAGATATTGAGCCACTGTGAACTTGAAAACAGAAGCCGGTTCGAAAAACGAAACAATGATGTATTCTATAATTAGCGCAAAAGAAAAAAACAATAAAATCCAGAATTTTTGTAGGTTTATGAATGAATTATGTGACTTATAATTTCTAATAATGTTCCCAAGTCTAAGTTGATAGAAAGATTTGAAAGATACTTTTCATTTTCGTTTATTTTTTCAAATAAAATTATGGCATCTTTTGAGGAAATAAATTGGCCTCAGTTTTCTAAAGCCATATTCTTCTTCTTTTTTGACCTCAGTATTTTTTATGGCTATATCTAAATTCTTATATGTCACATTCATCATCGGTCATTGTTTTTTTTATGATGTTATTTCTGTATTGGATTTTTTCTTCAAATTTCAAGAATAAAAGAAAAAAGAATTTTCTGTGATGCATAATGGCTTTGAATTTAAGAAAATAACAAAAATAGTAATTTACGTAACAAGTCCGGAAAATACTGTTTTTTTGGACGAGTAGACAAAATTCTATGGCTATGTTTTTATTCTTCTTCAAAAAATGAGGAAAAAAGGAAATCAAATATCGAGCAACTGTGAACGTGAAAACACAGGTTGAAAAACACCCTGAACAAAAATTATACAACACGGTTATTGTAATTATTTTTTTTGAATACTTCGAAATTCTCATAGTTTGTAGTTGATGAAATTTCAAACATAAAGAACTGAGGTGGTTAGAAATAAATACAATCAGGTTTAATTTGTCTTTATGAAAACTTGATAGAGAGTATATGTTTTGAATATCAATACAAATATGAGAAGAGATAATATATAAATATAACAAATCACAAGTGGCATGCTACGATGAACTGCAGAGATAAATGAAAATATGCAGAAAAAAACTTAACAATGATGCATTTCATAATAAAACAGCACAAAAGAAAATTTAAACCAAGAATTTCTTGGTATATGAATGAATTATTTTTATTTTTGTTTTTTTTTTCGTCCTAATTTGTATTGGCACTCAATTTCTAATGATGTTCCCAATTATAAATTAATGTAAGAAATCGAAAAATACTTTATATTTTCGTTCATTTGCTATAATGTTCCCAATTATAAATTAAAGGAAGAAATCGAAAAATACTTTATATTTTCGTTCATTTTTTCAAAAATGAACTTATGGCACCATTCTTTCTTTTCTTTTTTTTCTTCCTTGATGTACCTGCTTCAAGATGCATTATACTGTTAATTTTTTACAAGAACTTTCAGGGGATGCATGAACAAGACAGGTTCGTGCGTGGCGTGGAATTATTTCTCTAATATTTAATCATAAACGTAAATTTTCTGTACACAATTGCAATAAATGAATTCGAATTTCAAGTTTCAAAAATTTTTCATGCTCAAAAAGGATTTCAAAATTTAAAGAGCGATTAAAAAATTTCTTTGGCTTTTCCAAAAAGGTTTAGGTTTTAGCCCAAAAAATTCCCTGTTTTCGAACGAATTCAGATAAAAATTCATAAAATTGAATATACCTAACAAAAATTGACCAATGTGGTACAACTTCAGAAAAAAAAATTTGCAATCTCCATATTTCACCAAAAAAACAATAGAATTTGAATGAACAAACAACATAATTTTATTTTTCCTCACTCACCCAAAATCCTTGTGTTTCAAAATTACATGAAACGTTCAGCGTAACTGAATAATTTTTAGAATGAAGCGATAAAAGAAAGAATTATTACAACAAAATTTCTAAATCCATGTTAAAATATTGAAATGATTTACTTTGAGCGCAAATTGATGATAATGAGTATACTTAAAAAAAATTATAAAAAGCACTGACGAGCTTTTGAACGCTCGTTCATCCACCCAATATTGAAAAATTTTTTGACAGCTTTTTGAATTCTTGGCAGCTCCATGTTTAAGGGACGGTTTTCATCATCGAATGTGCATTGCAAAATGGGTAGAATTCGACAATGAATAATGAAGAGTTTATGACAGAAAAAAGGATAATTCCTCCTTGTCTCGTAAATTATAATAAACTCAGAATTTTATTTCAATTTCAATATAAAAAATTATCATTATTGTAACGAACGAAGCCGGACCTGTCGCCTTCTAGAACCGAATAGAACGACCGCGACCCTTCGATAAAATACTGGACACATCGGGAAGCTTCACGATTGTTCCCCTCCAATATTAAAGTCGACATCGGCCCTAAGAGAGTGCAGTATAGAACTTAATAGCGCGCGTGCAGATAAATAATTTGAGTGTTATAAATAAATTAGTGTTAGTGTCATTAGGGAACTGTAAATAAATTATTTTAAGAAGAACTTGAACTAAATTAATTACATTATCTTAGACATTGTTTATTTTTGTGCGCAAGAAATCTTTTGTATAAGCTGAGACATACAATCAGAATCGTAAGACTTGCTTTGGCCTCGTTTTTGTCAACGCACGTTTTTTGTTCAAGAGTTGGACGTGGAAACATTTTTTATAAGGAAATGAAAAAAAAATTTGAATAATAAATAGAAATGTGTATTTATATTATATATGTACATAAAGCTGTTCAGTCAGAACTTAAATCAACATGTATAGGTATTAATCTTAGAGGCAGTCACAATTATATATCACAGTTAAAAATACCATAATATCACAAAAATTTACAATTATGTCTATAAGACGTTCACAGTAATATCAAAAAGACTTTTACAATTATTTTGGAAAAACATTAAGAGAGAGATATAATAATAGTTATTGAACAATAATATTGAGATAAATTAAAAATTGTTCATAAAAAGATTTACGATTTAGTCAGTGAACAATATCATTGGCAGGATTGCCAGTTGTTTTTATATTCAGGGTGCATTTGAATGTTATGCTTTTCATCTCAGGTTCATCGTCTGTTCGTTGAAGTCAAATCTATTCCAAGGAGTCCTTGGGAAATATCGTCTAGTGTCACATTTGAAATACACATTAAACCTGAAACAGAAGATGAAAATTATAAGAATTATGACTTTTTTTTTTGGGGTCGATTCTGGTGTACTTATCCAATGAATTCTGTTTTCGAGGCACTTCGGATAAAATATGATAACGTCTTGGATTTTCATTTCTGCTTCTCGGTCGGTCAAATCTATTCTCAGGAGTATTCTGGGAATTTTCGTCAAGTGTGCGATTATCTTTTGCATTGACTCGGTTTCGAAGTTGCCAAGTGAGGCATTTTGTCATTTCGATAACACGGTTCAATCGTCAATCTCAATGATCTCAATGTTTTCATTTCTGGTCTGTCTGCTTGAATTCCGAGCAGTTGAAGAAGTTGAACATTGTTTTCCATTTCTTTCAACAACGAAACTTTCCGGTGTTATTATTTCTCTGTAAAGAAGGATAAAGAAGTTAGTCTCGAGTGAATATCTTACAGATTATCTAATTTTTGTATAAGTTGATTGATTAAGATGATGCCACCTACCTTTTCTGGTTATTGACGTATTTTGTCTCTGTTACAAAACGTATCTTCTGCGAGTTATTCCTGGTTGCCGGCATTGGGTTCCTATTTTTCGTTCGTTTGGTCCTGAAACAGAATATTGAAATTAGGATCATTAGAAATCAAGTTTTTGGAAAGGGTGTAGAATATGGTCAACCCTTGGAATCTGATGAAATATTCTACGAAATGACTGAAAATCATTATATTCATCAAATATTTCTTGGGAAGTTATCAACTTACCTTGCTAATTCCGCTATCTTTTTTTCAGTTTCTATTTGCTTCTCCCGGATCTTCTTTTTCTTATGGTCTATTTTATGTCGTTTCATCATTGATACGTATTTGGTCTTGTAATCGCACTCCCTACACATCCTCAATGTCGGTATATGGTGCGGGAATGCATCCAAATGTTCGAAATAATCTAGCATCGTGTCCTTTACCACATCGCAGTCAGGACATTTCAAGATGCGGATGTCCTTGTGCTCCGACTCGATGTGGTACAACAATCCGTAGACGTCTTGATTCGAAACTTTACAATGTCCACAAGCAAACATCTCTTCATCGTGGTTTTTACTAACTAGGGCGAAGGGAGTCTCGCCGGAGATAGAGGGGGTTGTAGTATTCGCAGTCCTGAATCGAACAGAGAAAAATCTTATTAGAATTATGATCACTTTATAATAAAAAGTACTATTATGTACTTCTTTCGAGTAACTCCTGGGGTGTTTAACATCTTCAATTCAAGGATAATCTAGCCAGGATTTGAAGAGGCAACACACCGGATGAATGAAGGGCCCACTTGAGCCTTCTTCAATTTTAATAAAACGACTTACCTATTTATGTTATCGGCAGGGAGGATCGTGGCGGCTGTTCTGGTCCGAGGAGGCTGATGCTGTTGAGGATGTTTCAGCATGACCAATCGATTCTTTGTCTTGAAGTTGCAAACCTCACATTTCAAATACGCCTCTATATGATCTTCGTTTTCATAGAAATGACCAAGGTATCCCTTTGGGGTAATATTTCGGTATTCGCATGTGCCGCATTCAAATTTCACTGTATCATGAACATAAAATTGATGGGACACCAAAAAGTGGTGATTTCGGCTTCGAAGTCACATTTTTCACAAAGGAATTTTCCATTTAACGTCTTTAAACGGTAGTAGGAAGGGTCTCTCTCTTTGCGGCTGAAATGAAAATACGGATGTTAGAAAATAAAAGAATAATGGATATACAAAAGATATAAGCAATTTTTTAGTTCGTCTAAGAGTAGCTGGTTAGGCCTTCCTTCGGCCGAATTCGTACAGAAAAAAAGTTGAATAAAATAAATACAACATTCGAAATTTAAAAGTACTTACTTGGGTTGAACCTTCGGCTTTCGATGTGCCCTCTTTTTATGCTTTTCATACAAATCCTGGAAGCGCGTCTCAAAATCGCATTTGGGACATGTTTTAAGCTGAAAATTAAATTAAAATTATTCCATTGCTCATTTGAAAGATGACAATACAATTGATGTTGTTGGTTACGAGGTGGTTGAAATGAATATAATAGTTTCAAACAAAGTAACCGTAAAGAACCACATGATTGAGGAGAAACTTACCTTCGCTTGATAACGCTGATTCACCCCCGGTTTCACATTTATCTTAAGCTCCACTGCTTTCCTGAAAAAATAAATCATTGGTTGAATTAAAATATTCTATATATATTTTGGTCAGTATAAAACAAACAAAATACTATGATAGAAAAAGTATATTTACCTCTTTTGTGGCTGGCTTCGTACAGGAGCTGAGGGGGTTTCGGGAACAGTCAAATATCCCGATGAAGATGAGTTGGCTGAAAGTAAGAGAACTTCGCTGCTCGTAGTATTTTCATTTTGTACCTCAGTTTCAGGCAAATTGAATTTTCCAGCATCCAACGCCTCGAAGAATGTATCCATTGGATCCACGGAATTTTGCCCCATATACGGATTGTTTGTGAAAGAATAATTTGCGAAATTTGCAGTATTCCCACATGTCATTTCAGTTATATTATTTACTCTGCTCTCTTGGGTATGTCCTGTAAGTGTGTTTTCCATTTGGGTAAAAATGGAAGTTTTAGGCAATATGTTTTTTCCAGTATCATGCACTTCTGTAAAATCTCTAATATTTTCTTCTAAATTCTCTGTTGTAGTCGAGAATAACGAATCGAAGAATTTATCTAAATCATTTGCTGAAAATGTAGGAAGTACTGCACTTTCTTCTGTGTTGTGTTCCGTTTCTTTTGGTGCGTCCGAAACAAATAAATCGTAGGGATGTTCTGGGTTTTGTCTTTGTTGGGCGAAATATTCATTATCGCCTGCTTTGCTATTATGTTCCTCTTCATTAAGAGCCATTGGAAGCTCAAATCCAATTCCCATGATCGGTTCCTCATCATAAAGTCCGGTGTATAAGTCTACATAATTTGCTGAGAATGTAGGGAACAATCCACTTTCTTCTGTATCGTTTGGTGCGTCTGAAACAAATAAATCGAAGGGGTGTTCGGTGTTTTGTTGGGCGAAATAATTATTATCGGCTGCTTTGGATTCTAAGTAGCCATTGTCATTAAGACCCACTGGAAATTCGGGTAGATCAAGTCTATCGAGTAAGTCGAACAATTCGGAGTTGGTATTCATTTTTGGTTTTGTCGAACAAATATCTTGAACTACTACGAAAGCTTGTAGAAACCTAAAATATCTTCAAGTTGTATAACTGAAAGTAAAAAAATATATATTATTATTTACTATACATTAAACAACATATTATAACAAATAGATACTATCAACGTTATTTACTAAAAAACTCATGAACAAGAGAACATTTTGATGGAATATTGAAATGAAAGAAACGACAGCTTCAATACATTGCGAAAACATGAGATGAGAAATTAATTACCGGCTACGCGTTTTGAAACATTATTCATTATAAATAAATACTTAATCAATAATCAAAAAAAATTGTAATAATGCGCTCAAAACATGGTGAACTGAATAATACATATCTTGAATTGATTTTCTTCGTATTTACGCAAAAATTTTTTCTCTCCTCTCGAATAACTTCATGGTCGAATTCATGGAGAGTACCTATACTTAAAAAAATTGACCGATGCGGTTCTAAATAAAAACTAGCAATCTATATATGCTGCTGAAAACATATAACTATATAATTTAATGAACGAACAACATTTAATTTCTCTAATACTAAAAATTGAAAAATAAAAACAAACTTACCCAAGCTAATTGTTCCACACAAAAAACTATTCACACCTAGATCGAATTCAACTTCCGTACTACCACTATTTGTCTCACTTGGATTGAAAACTATTCAAATTTCTTATCACAGTTTTAAGGCTTACTTGTCTTTAGTATTATACTTCAAAGTATTACTTTCTTGAATACGGTATGGGGTATATACCCTTTTCTTAAAACTCCTAGTTCTTCTTCTTCTTTTTTATGGCCTTAGTCTTCTAAGGCCATATTCCCTTTCTTTTTTGGCCTTAGTCTTTTATGACTATATTTTTAATCTTCTTTGTCACATTTATCATCGAACATGGTTTTTTTATGGTGGAATTTTCTGTATTGGTTATTTCTTTTTATTTTCAAAGAATTCTAAAAAGGATTTCCTGTATTGCATATTTCTTTTTAATTTGAAATATAATAAAAAAAGGAATTTTTTCTCGAGTTCTTCTTCTCCCTCTTTTTTGGCCTTGGTCTTCTATGGCCATATTCTGGATGGTTTTTTTATGTTGGAATCTTGTGTATCGATACTTTTCATTATTTTTTTGCATATCTCCTTCTACTTTCAAGTTTCGAAAAATAACAAAAAAAGAAAATCAAATATTCAGCAATATTTATTTTTATTTTTTCAAAAATAAACTTATGGCATCGTTTGAGGAAATAAATTGGCCTTAGTCTTCTAAAGCCATATTCTTCTTCTTTTTTGGCCTAAGTCTTCTATGGCTATATTTAAATTCGTCTATGTCACATTCATCATCGAGAATTGTTTTTTTTATGATGTTATTTCTGTATTGGATTTTTTCTTCAAATTTCAAAAATGAAAGAAAAAAGAATTTTCTGTAATGCATATTTGCTTTGAATTTAAGAAAATAACAAAAATAGTAATTTACGTAACAAGTCCGGAAAATACTGTTTTTTTTGGACGAGTAGACAAAATTCTAGGTCGAGCTTTCTTTTTCTTTCTTGGCCTTAGTCTTCTATGGCTATATTTTCATTCAACATCGAGCATGTTTTTTATTCATGATGTAATTTCCTTCTATATTTTATCTCCCTATTTTACGGCCATATTCTTCTTCTATTTTGGCTATATTTTTAATCTTTTATGTCGCATTTCAAAAAATTGAAGAAGAGAAGGAAATAACGAAAAAGAATTTTTCTTCTTTTTTGGCTTTCGTCTTCTATGGCTATATTTTTAAATCTTCTATGTCACTTTTAACATCGAACATAGTTTTTTTTGACTAAATTTTCTATATTGGATGTTTCATTTCAATTTCAAAAAATTTGAAAAAACAATTTTCTGTCGTGCATATTTCTTTTTAATTTAAAAAAAATCATAAAATGAATTTTCCTTCGAGTTCTTCTTCTCCTTCTTTTATGGCCATCTTCTTATATGTCACATTTTATCGTTGAGGGTTTTTTCATGTTGTAATTTTGTGTATCGATAATTTTCATGAATATATTGCACATTCCACTTTACTTTCAAGTTTCGAAAAATAACCAAAAAGAATTTTTCTTCTAGTTCTTCTTCTCGTTCTCTTTTGGCCTTAGTCTTCTATGGCTATATTTTTAATCTATGTCAAAGAATTTTTTGTATGCATTTTTCTTTTTAATTTAAAAAAATTATAAAAAAGGAATTTTCCTTTGCGATCTTCTTCTCTTCCTTTTATGGCCTTAGTCTTCTATAGCCATATTTTTATATGTCACATTTTATTGTTCAGGATGGTTTTTTCATGTTGGAATTTTGTGTATTGATAATTTTCAATAATATATTGCATATTTCATTTTACTCTCAAGTTTCGAAAAATAACAAAAAAAGGAAATCAGATATTGAGCCACTGTGAACTTGAAAACAGAAGCCGGTTCGAAAAACGAAACAATGATGTATTCTATAATTAGCGCAAAATAAAAAAACAATAAAATCCAGAATTTTTGTAGGTTTATGAATGAATTATGTGACTTATGATTTCTAATAATGTTCCCAAGTCTAAGTTGATAGAAGGATTTGAAAGATACTTTCCATTTTCGTTTATTTTTTCAAATAAAATTATGGCATCTTTTGAGGAAATAAATTGGCCTCAGTTTTCTAAAGCCATATTCTTCTTCTTTTTTGACCTCAGTATTTTTTATGGCTATATTTAAATTCTTATATGTCACATTCATCATCGGTCATTGTTTTTTTTATGATGTTATTTCTGTATTGGATTTTTTCTTCAAATTTCAAGAATAAAAGAAAAAAGAATTTTCTGTAATGCATAATGGCTTTGAATTTAAGAAAATAACAAAAATAGTAATTCACGTAACAAGTCCGGAAAATACTGTTTTTTTGGACGAGTAGACAAAATTCTATGGCTATGTTTTTATTCTTCTTCAAAAAATGAGGAAAAAAGGAAATCAAATATCGAGCAACTGTGAACGTGAAAACACAGGTTGAAAAACACCCTGAACAAAAATTATACATCACGGTTATTGTAATTTTTTTTTTTGAATACTTCGAAATTCTCATAGTTTGTAGTTGATGAAATTTCAAACATAAAGAACTGAGGTGGTTAGAAATAAATACAATCAGGTTTAATTTGTCTTTATGAAAACTTGATAGAGAGTATATGTTTTGAATATCAATACAAATATGAGAAGAGATAATATATAAATATAACAAATCACAAGTGGCATGCTACGATGAACTGCAGAGATAAATGGAAATATGCAGAAAAAAACTTAACAATGATGCATTTCATAATAAAACAGCACAAAAGAAAATTTAAACCAAGAATTTCTTGGTATATGAATGAATTATTTTTATTTTTGTTTTTTTTTCGTCCTAATTTGTATTGGCACTCAATTTCTAATGATGTTCCCAATTATAAATTAAAGTAAGAAATCGAAAAATACTTTATATTTTCGTTCATTTGCTATAATGTTCCCAATTATAAATTAAAGGAAGAAATCGAAAAATACTTCATATTTTCGTTCATTTTTTCAAAAATGAACTTATGGCACCATTCTTTCTTTTCTTTTTTTTTTTTCTTCCTTGATGTACCTGCTTCAAGATGCATTATACTGTTAATTTTTTACAAGAACTTTCAGAGGTGCATGAACAAGACAGGTTCGTGCGTGGCGTGGAATTATTTCTCTAATATTTAATCATAAACGTAAATTTTCTGTACACAATTGCAATAAATGAATTCGAATTTCAAGTTTCAAAAATTTTTCATGCTCAAAAAGGATTTCAAAATTTAAAGAGCGATTAAAAAATTTCTTTGGCTTTTCCAAAAAGGTTTAGGTTTTAGCCCAAAAAATTCCCTGTTTTCGAACGAATTCAGATAAAAATTCATAAAATTGAATATACCTAACAAAAATTGACCAATGTGGTACAACTTCAGAAAAAAAAATTTGCAATCTCCATATTTCACCAAAAAAAAAATAGAATTTGAATGAACAAACAACATAATTTTATTTTTCCTCACTCACCCAAAATCCTTGTGTTTCAAAATTACATGAAACGTTCAGCGTAACTGAATAATTTTTAGAATGAAGCGATAAAAGAAAGAATTATTACAACAAAATTTCAAAATCCATGTTAAAATATTGAAATGATTTACTTTGAGCGCAAATTGATGATAATGAGTATACTTAAAAAAAATTATAAAAAGCACTGACGAGCTTTTGAACGCTCGTTCATCCACCCAATATTGAAAAATTTTTTGACAGCTTTTTGAATTCTTGGCAGCTCCATGTTTAAGGGACGGTTTTCATCATCGAATGTGCATTGCAAAATGGGTAGAATTAGACAATGAATAATGAAGAGTTTATGACAGAAAAAAGGATTATTCCTCCTTGTCTCGTAAATTATAATAAACTCAGAATTTTATTTCAATTTCAATATAAAAAATTATCATTATTGTAACGAACGAAGCCGGACCTGTCGCCTTCTAGAACCGAATAGAACGACCGCGACTCTTCGATAAAATACTGGAGACATCGGGAAGCTTCACGATTGTTCCCCTCCATTATAAAAGTCGACATCGGCCCTAAGAGAGTGCAGTATAGGACTTAATAGCGCGCGTGCAGATAAATAATTTGAGTGTTATAAATAAATTAGTATTAGTGTCATTAGGGAACTGTAAATAAATTATTTTAAGAAGAACTTGAACTAAATTCATTACATTATCTTAGACATCGTTTATTTTTGTGCGCAAGAAATCTTATGTATAAGCTGAAACATACAATCAGAATCGTAAGACTTGCTTTGGCCTCGTTTTTTTCAACGCACGTTTTTTGTGCAAGAGTTGGACGTGGAAACATTTTTTATAGGGAAATAAAAAAAAATTTGAATAATAAATAGAAATGTGTATTTATATTATATATGTACATAAAGCTGTTCAGTCAGAACTTAAATCAACATGTATAGGTATTAATCTTAGAGGCAGTCACAATTATATATCACAGTTAAAAATACCATAATATCACAAAAATTTACAATTATGTCTATAAGACGTTCACAGTTATATCAAAAAGACTTTTACAATTATTTTGGAAAAACATTAAGAGAAAGATATAATAATAGTTATTGAACAATAATATTGAGATAAATTAAAAATTGTTCATAAAAAGATTTACGATTTAGTCAGTGAACAATATCATTGGCAGGATTGCCAGTTGTTTTTAAATTCAGGGTGCATTTGAATGTTATGCTTTTCATCTCAGGTTCATCGTCTGTTCGTTGAAGTCAAATCTATTCCAAGGAGTCCTTGGGAAATATCGTCTAGTGTCACATTTGAAATCCACGTTAAACCTGAAACAGAAGATGAAAATTATAAGAATGATGACACTTCGGATAAAATATGATAACGTCTTGGATTTTCATTTCTGCTTCTCGGTCGGTCAAATCTATTCTCAGGAGTATTCTGGGAATTTTCGTCAAGTGTGCGATTATCTTTTGCATTGACTCGGTTTCGAAGTTGCCAAGTGAGGCATTTTGTCATTTCGATAACACGGTTCAATCGTCAATGATCTCAATGTTTTCATTTCTGGTCTGTCTGCTTGAATTCCGAGGAGTTGAAGAAGTTGAACATTGTTTTCCATTTCTTTCAACAACGAAACTTTCCGGTGTTATTATTTCTCTGTAAAGAAGGATGAAGAAGTTAGTCTCGAGTGAATATCTTACAGATTATCTAATTTTTTTATAAGTCGATTGATTAAGATGATGCCACCTACCTTTTCTGGTTATTGACGTATTTTGTCTCTGTTACAAAACGTATCTTCTGCGAGTTATTCCTGGTTGCCGGCATTGGGTTCCTATTTTTCGTTCGTTTGGTCCTGAAACAGAATATTGAAATTAGGATCATTAGAAATCAAGTTTTTGGAAAGGGTGTAGAATATGGTCAACCCTTGGAATCTGATGAAATATTCTACGAAATGACTGAAAATCATTATATTCATACCTTGCTAATTCCGCTATCTTTTTTTCAGTTTCTATTTGCTTCTCCCGGATCTTCTTTTTCTTATGGTCTATTTTATGTCGTTTCATCATTGATACGTATTTGGTCTTGTAATCGCACTCCCTACACATCCTCAATGTCGGTATATGGTGCGGGAATGCATCCAAATGTTCGAAATAATCTAGCATCGTGTCCTTTACCACATCGCAGTCAGGACATTTCAAGATGCGGATGTCCTTGTGCTCCGACTCGATGTGGTACAACAATCCGTAGACGTCTTGATTCGAAACTTTACAATGTCCACAAGCAAACATCTCTTCATCGTGGTTTTTACTAACTAGGGCGAAGGGAGTCTCGCCGGAGATAGAGGGGGTTGTAGTATTCGCAGTCCTGAATCGAACAGAGAAAAATCTTATTAGAATTATGATCACTTTATAATAAAAAGTACTATTATGTACTTCTTTCGAGTAACTCCTGGGGTGTTTAACATCTTCAATTCAAGGATAATCTAGCCAGGATTTGAAGAGGCAACACACCGGATGAATGAAGGGCCCACTTGAGCCTTCTTCAATTTCAATAAAACGACTTACCTATTTATGTTATCGGCAGGGAGGATCGTGGCGGCTGTTCTGGTCCGAGGAGGCTGATGCTGTTGAGGATGTTTCAGCATGACCAATCGATTCTTTGTCTTGAAGTTGCAAACCTCACATTTCAAATACGCCTCTATATGATCTTCGTTTTCATAGAAATGACCAAGGTATCCCTTTGGGGTAATATTTCGGTATTCGCATGTGCCGCATTCAAATTTCACTGTATCATGAACATAAAATTGATGGGACACCAAAAAGTGGTGATTTCGTGCTTCGAAGTCACATTTTTCACAAAGGAATTTTCCATTTAACGTCTTTAAACGGTAGTAGGAAGGGTCTCTCTCTTTGCGGCTGAAATGAAAATACGGATGTTAGAAAATAAAAGAATAATGGATATACAAAAGATATAAGCAATTTTTTAGTTCGTCTAAGAGTAGCTGGTTAGGCCTTCCTTCGGCCGAATTCGTACAGAAAAAAAGTTGAATAAAATAAAAACAACATTCGAAATTTAAAAGTACTTACTTGGGTTGAACCTTCGGCTTTCGATGTGCCCTCTTTTTATGCTTTTCATACAAATCCTGGAAGCGCGTCTCAAAATCGCATTTGGGACATGTTTTAAGCTGAAAATTATTCCATTGCTCATTTGAAAGATGACAATACAATTGATGTTGTTGGTTACGAGGTGGTTGAAATGAATATAATAGTTTCAAACAAAGGAACCATAAAGAACCACATGATTGAGGAGAAACTTACCTTCGCTTGATAACGCTGATTCACCCCCGGTTTCACATTTATCTTAAGCTCCACTGCTTTCCTGAAGAAATAAATCATTGGTTGAATTAAAATATTCTATATATATTTTGGTCAGTATAAAACAAACAAAATACTATGATAGAAAAAGTATATTTACCTCTTTTGTGGCTGGCTTCGTACAGGAGCTGAGGGGGTTTCGGGAACAGTCAAATGTCCCGATGAAGATGAGTTGGCTGAAAGTAAGAGAACTTCGCTGCTCGTAGGATTTTCATTTTGTACCTCAGTTTCAGGCAAATTGTATTTTCCAGCATCCAACGCCTCGAAGAATTGATTCATTGGATCCACGGAATTTTGCCCCATATACGGATTGTTAGTGAAAGAATAATTTGCGAAATTTGCAGTATTCCCACATGTCATTTCAGTTATATTATTTACTCTGCTCTCTTGGGTATGTCCTGTAAGTGTGTTTTCCATTTGGGTAAAAATGGAAGTTTTTGGCAATATGTTTTTTCCAGTATCCTGCACTTCTGTAAAATCTCTAATATTTTCTTCTAAATTCTCTGTTGTAGTCGAGAATAACGAATCGAAGAATTTATCTAAATCATTTGCTGAAAATGTAGGAAGTACTGCACTTTCTTCTGTGTTGTGTTCCGTTTCTTTTGGTGCGTCCGAAACAAATAAATCGAAGGGATGTTCTGGGTTTTGTCTTTGTTGGGCGAAATATTCATTATCGCCTGCTTTGCTATTATGTTCCTCTTCATTTAGAGCCATTGGAAGCTCAAATCCAATTCCCATGATCGGTTCCTCATCATAAAGTCCGGTGTATAAGTCTACATAATTTGCTGAGAATGTAGGGAACAATCCACTTTCTTCTGTATCGTTTGGTGCGTCTGAAACAAATAAATCGAAGGGGTGTTCAGTGTTTTGTTGGGCGAAATAATTATTATCGGCTGCTTTGGATTCTAAGTAGCCATTGTCATTAAGACCCACTGGAAATTCGGGTAGATCAAGTCTATCGAGTAAGTCGAACAATTCGGAGTTGGTATTCATTTTTGGTTTTGTCGAACAAATATCTTGAACTACTACGAAAGCTTGTAGAAACCTAAAATATCTTCAAGTTGTATAACTGAAAGTAAAAAAATATATATTATTATTTACTTTACATTAAACAACATATTATAACAAATAGATACTATCAACGTTATTTACTAAAAAACTCATGAACAAGAGAACATTTTGATGGAATATTGAAATGAAAGAAACGACAGCTTCAATACATTGCGAAAACATGAGATGAGAAATTAACTACCGGCTACGCGTTTTGAAACAGTATTCATTATAAATAAATACTTAATCAATAATAAAAAAAAATTGTAATAAAGAGCTCAAAACATGGTGAACTGAATAATACATATCTTGAATTGACTTTCTTCGTATTTACGCAAAACTTTTTTCTCTCCTCTCGAATAACTTCATGGTCGAATTCATGGAGAGTACCTATACTTAAAAAAATTGACCGATGCGGTTCTAAATAAAAATTAGCAATCTATATATGCTGCTGAAAACATATAACTATATAATTTAATGAACGAACAACATTTAATTTCTGCAATACTAAAAATTGAAAAATAAAAACAAACTTACCCAAGCTAATTGTTCCACACAAAAAACTATTCACACCTAGATCGAATTCAACTTCCGTACTACCACTATTTGTCACACTTGGATTGAAAACTATTCAAATTTCTTATCACAGTTTTAAGGCTTACTTGTCTGTAGTATTCTACTTCAAAGTATTACTTTCTTGAATACTGTATGGGGTATATACCCTTTTCTTAAAACTCCTAGTTCTTCTTCTTCTTTTTTATGGCCTTAGTCTTCTAAGGCCATATTCCCTTTCTTTTTTGGCCTTAGTCTTTTATGACTATATTTTTAATCTTCTTTGTCACATTTATCATCGAACATGGTTTTTTTATGGTGGAATTTTCTGTATTGGTTATTTCTTTTTATTTTCAAAGAATTCTAAAAAGGATTTTCTGTATTGCATATTTCTTTTTAATTTGAAATATAATAAAAAAAGGAATTTTTTCTCGAGTTCTTCTTCTCCCTCTTTTTTGGCCTTGGTCTTCTATGGCCATATTCTGGATGGTTTTTTTATGTTGGAATCTTGTGTATCGATACTTTTCATTATTATTTTGCATATCTCCCTCTACTTTCAAGTTTCGAAAAATAACAAAAAAAGAAAATCAAATATTCAGCAATATTTATTTTTATTTTTTCAAAAATAAACTTATGGCATCGTTTGAGGAAATAAATTGGCCTTAGTCTTCTGAAGCCATATTCTTCTTCTTTTTTGGCCTTAGTCTTCTATGGCTATATTTAAATTCGTCTATGTCACATTCTTCATCGGGCATTGTTTTTTTTATGATGTTATTTCTGTATTGGATTTTTTCTTCAAATTTCAAAAATGAAAGAAAAAAGAATATTCTGTAATGCATATTTGCTTTGAATTTAAGAAAATAACAAAAATAGTAATTTACGTAACAAGTCCGGAAAATACTGTTTTTTTTGGACGAGTAGACAATATTCTAGGACGAGCTTTCTTCTTCTTTTTTGAGCTTAGTCTTCTATGGCTATATTTTTATTCAACATCGAGCATGTTTTTTATTCATGATGTGATTTCCTTCTATATTTTATCTCCCTATTTTACGGCCATATTCTTCTTCTATTTTGGCTATATTTTTAATCTTTTATGTCGCATTTCAAAAAATTGAAGAAGAGAAGGAAATAACGAAAAAGAATTTTTCTTCTTTTTTGGCTTTCGTCTTCTATGGCTATATTTTTAAATCTTCTATGTCACTTTTAACATCGATCATAGTTTTTTTTTGACTAAATTTTCTATATTGGATGTTTCATTTCAATTTCAAAAAATTTGAAAAAACAATTTTCTGTCGTGCATATTTCATTTCATATAAAACGAATTCTCCTTCGAGTTCTTCTTCTCCTTCTTTTATGGCCTCAGTCTTCTATGGCCATATTCTTATATGTCACATTTTATCGTTGAGGGTTTTTTCATGTTGTAATTTTGTGTATCGATAATTTACAAGAATATATTGCACATTCCATTTTACTTTCAAGTTTCTAAAAATAACCAAAAAGAATTTTTCTTCTAGTTCTTCTTCTCGTTCTCTTTTGGCCTTAGTCTTCTATGGCTATATTTCTAATCTATGTCAAAGAATTTTTTGTATTGCATTTTTCTTTTTAATTTAAAAAAATTATGAAAAAGGAATTTTCCTTTGCGATCTTCTTCTCCTCCTTTTATGGCCTTAGTCTTCTATAGCCATATTTTTATATGTCACATTTTATTGTTGAGGATGGTTTTTTCATGTTGGAATTTTGTGTATTGATAATTTTCAATAATATATTGCATATTTCATTTTACTCTCAAGTTTCGAAAAATAACAAAAAAAGGAAATCAGATATTGAGCCACTGTGAACTTGAAAACAGAAGCCGGTTCGAAAAACGAAACAATGATGTATTCTATAATTAGCGCAAAAGAAAAAAACAATAAAATCCAGAATTTTTGTAGGTTTATGAATGAATTATGTGACTTATAATTTCTAATAATGTTCCCAAGTCTAAGTTGATAGAAGGATTTGAAAGATACTTTTCATTTTCGTTTATTTTTTCAAATAAAATTATGGCATCTTTTGAGGAAATAAATTGGCCTCAGTTTTCTGAAGCCATATTCTTCTTCTTCTTTGACCTCAGTATTTTTTATGGCTATATTTAAATTCTTCTATGTCACATTCATCATCGGGCATTGTTTTTTTTATGATGTTATTTCTGTATTGGATTTTTTCTTCAAATTTCAAGAATAAAAGAAAAAAGAATTTTCTGTAATGCATAATGGCTTTGAATTTAAGAAAATAACAAAAATAGTAATTTACGTAACAAGTCCGGAAAATACTGTTTTTTTGGACGAGTAGACAAAATTCTATGGCTATGTTTTTATTCTTCTTCAAAAAATGAGGAAAAAAGGAAATCAAATATCGAGCAACTGTGAACGTGAAAACACAGGTTGAAAAACACCCTGAACAAAAATTATACAACACGGTTATTGTAATTTTTTTTTTGAATACTTCGAAATTCTCATAGTTTGTAGTTGATGAAATTTCAAACATAAAGAACTGAGGTGGTTAGAAATAAATACAATCAGGTTTAATTTGTCTTTATGAAAACTTGATAGAGAGTATATGTTTTGAATATCAATACAAATATGAGAAGAGATAATATATAAATATAACAAATCACAAGTGGCATGCTACGATGAACTGCAGAGATAAATGAAAATATGCAGAAAAAAACTTAACAATGTTGCATTTCATAATAAAACAGCACAAAAGAGTAAAAAAAAATTTAAACCAGGAATTTCTTGGTATATGAATGAATTATTTTTATTTTTGTTTTTTTTTCGTCCTAATTTGTATTGGCACTCAATTTCTAATGATGTTCCCAATTATAAATTAAAGTAAGAAATCGAAAAATACTTTATATTTTCGTTCATTTGCTATAATGTTCCCTATTATAAATTAAAGGAAGAAATCGAAAAATACTTTATATTTTCGTTCATTTTTTCAAAAATGAACTTATGGCATCATTGGAGGCTACGTCACATTCAGCATCGAGCAAGGTTTTTTCATGGTGAAATTTTCTGTATTGGATGTTCCCTTTTCATTCCAAATATTTAAAAAAAAAATTACGATAAGCCCTGCCGTGAAGGTAGGAGCTTTTGAGCGCTCGTACACGCACCTTGTAGGTAGATTCGGATTTTCCAGTTTTAGAAATCAATTGAAGGAATTTTCGACAGCTGTCAAAAAAATTCTGAAACTTTTGCGAAACTCCAGACTTCATGTCAGTGCTTCAGCTGATAAATTTTTTCTCGATAATTCCCTAGAATTTTCTACGGTATCTATGGTCTTGGTGGTGTAATCTGGACAAAATTTCCCACGTAGTTTGAATAAATTATTCCTCAGCTAGGTGCAACATTTCATTCCAATCCAATCAGTAGTTTCGAAACTATCAGGAAAAATATATTTTGAACGGCCATATTTACGGAACCCCTAGTCTAATTTTGCTCATTGATAAACGTGACCGCGATATTCGCGATCCAAACCCACTCTGAAAATTTCAAGTTCCTAGGCTTTTCCGTTCAAAAGTTACAATTTTCCATGGTTTCTATGGTTCTGGTAATGCGATCTGGACAAAATATTGTTTTAATGTATCATTCTCGATTAAAATACAAAATTTCATCTCTATCGAATCCGTAGTTCCGAAATTATCGAGAAACCCAAATTTCAAATGACCGTATTTACGGAACCCCTAGTATAATTCTGCTCATTGATAAACGTGAACGCGACATTTCAGATCCACACCTATCCTGAAAATTTCAAGTCCCTAGGCCTTTCCGTTCGGAAGTTATGATTTTCTATGGTTTCTATGGTTCTGGTCATGTGATCTGGACAAAATATTGTTTTAATATATCATTCTCGATTAAAATAAAAAATTTCATCTCTATCGAATCCGTAGTTCCGAAATTATCGAGAAACCCAAATTTCAAATGACCGTATTTACGGAACCCCTAGTATAATTCTGCTCATTGATAAACGCGAACGCGACATTTCAGATCCACACCTATCCCTAGGCCTTTCCGTTCGAAAGTTATGATTTTCTATGGTTTCTATGGTTCTGGTCATGTGATCTGGAGAAATGTAGCTTGAATATATCATTCTCCGTTAGTATACAAAATTTCATCACGATCGAATCTGTAGTTTTGAAATTACATGAAAACTAAATTTCAAACGACCATATTTACGGAACCCCTAGTATAATTTGGCTCATAGATGAACGTGATCACGACATTCGAGATCCACACCTATCCTGAAAATTTCAAGTCTCTAGGCGTTTCCGTTCAAAAGTTACAATTTTCTATGGTTTCTATGGTTCTGGTCGTGCGATCTGGACAACATTTCACATGTAGCTTGAGCACCTCATTCTTCATTTGAGTGCAAAATTTCATCTCAATCAAATCTGTAGTTTTCGAGTAATCAGGAGAACAAAACTTTGAACGGCCATATTTACGGAACCCCTGGTGGAATTTGGCCCATTAACAAACTCAACCGAGGCATTCGGGAATTGAACCCACACTGAAAATTTCAAGTCTCTAGGTTGTTTCGTTCGAGAGTTATCGTGCTTACGGACGGACGGCTGGACGGACAGACTCGAATTTTCCGACGGATTCGTCATCAGTGAGTCGAACATAGTCGATTGAGACCATTTTCGGCTCAATATTCGAAAAATACAGATATCGTGACGAAATGATATAGCCTCGTGTAAGTAGTACGAGCGCTCAAAAAGAATTTTTTGTATTGCATATTTCCTTTCAATTTCAAAAAATAACAAAAAATAATTTTCCTCCTTTTTTTTCTTCTCCTTCTTTTATGGCCATAGTCTTGTCAATTTAGACTCCCATTTTTTCAGAAAAGCATTAACACAAAGATCTTCCAACGCAATATCGAAAAAATTCAAATCTCAATCGGAGGCGTATGTTTTGGAGTTTCCACATAGATTTTACGATATTTCAAAATAAATGATTGGACTTTAATCAGAGAAGAAAACTCTGGTTGATGACCATTGGGTTTCAGAAAATATGATCTCTCCGCCACCCATTCTTTCTTTCCTTTTTTTTTTTCTTCCTTGATGTACCTGCTTCAAGATGCATTATACTGTTAATTTTTCACAAGAACTTTCAGGGGATGCATGAAAAAGACAGGTTCGTGCGTGACGTGGAATTATTTCTCTAATATTTAATCATAAACGTAATTTTTCTGTACACAATTGCAATAAATGAATTCGAATTTCGAGTTTAAAAAATTTTTCATGCTCAAAAAGGATTTCAAAATTTAAAGAGCGATTAAAAAATTTCTTTGGCTTTTCCAAAAAGGTTTAGGTTTTAGCCCAAAAAATTCCCTGTTTTCGAACGAATTCAGATAAAAATTCATAAAATTGAATATACCTAACAAAAATTGACCAACGTGAAATGATTTACTTTGAGCGCAAATTAATGATAATGAGTATACTTAAAAAAAATTATAAAAAGCACTGACGAGCTTTTGAACGCTCGTTCATCCACCCACTATTGAAAAATTTTTTGACAGCTTTTTGAATTCTTGGCAGCTCCATGTTTAAGGGACGGTTTTCATCATCGAATGTGCATTGCAAAATGGGTAGAATTCGACAATGAATAATGAAGAGTTTATGACAGAAAAAAGGATAATTCCTCCTTGTCTCGTAAATTATAATAAACTCAGAATTTTATTTCAATTTCAATATAAAAAATTATCATTATTGTAACGAACGAAGCCGGACCTGTCGCCTTCTAGAACCGAATAGAACGACCGCGACTCTTCGATAAAATACTGGAGACATCGGGAAGCTTCACGATTGTTCCCCTCCAATATAAAAGTCGACATCGGCCCTAAGAGAGTGCAGTATAACTTAACTTAATAGCGCGCGTGCAGATAAATAATTTGAGTGTTATAAATAAATTAGTATTAGTGTCATTAGGGAACTGTAAATAAATTATTTTAAGAAGAACTTGAACTAAATTAATTACATTATCTTAGACATTGTTTATTTTTGTGCGCAAGAAATCTTATGTATAAGCTGAGACATACAATCAGAATCGTAAGACTTGCTTTGGCCTCGTTTTTTTCAACGCACGTTTTTTGTGCAAGAGTTGGACGTGGAAACATTTTTTATAAGGAAATAAATAAAAATTTGAATAATAAATAGAAATGTGTATTTATATTATATATGTACATAAAGCTGTTCAGTCAGAACTTAAATCAACATGTATAGGTATTAATCTTAGAGGCAGTCACAATTATATATCACAGTTAAAAATACCATAATATCACAAAAATTTACAATTATGTCTATAAGACGTTCACAGTTATGTCAAAAAGACTTTTACAATTATTTTGGAAAAACATTAAGAGAGAGATATAATAATAGTTATTGAACAATAATATTGAGATAAATTAAAAATTGTTCATAAAAAGATTTACGATTTAGTCAGTGAACAATATCATCGGCAGGATTGCCAGTTGTTTTTATATTCAGGGTGCATTTGAATGTTATGCTTTTCATCTCAGGTTCATCGTCTGTTCGTTGAAGTCAAATCTATTCCAAGGAGTCCTTGGGAAATATCGTCTAGTGTCACATTTGAAATCCACATTAAACAGAAGATGAAAATCATTAGAATGATGACTTTTTTTTGGGGTCGATTCTGGTGTACTTATCCAATGAATTCTGTTTTCGAGGCACTTCGGGTAAAATATGATAACGTCTTGGATTTTCATTTCTGCTTCTCGGTCGGTCAAATCTATTCTCAGGAGTATTCTGGGAATTTTCGTCAAGTGTGCGATTATCTTTTGCATTGACTCGGTTTCGAAGTTGCCAAGTGAGGCATTTTGTCATTTCGATAACACGGTTCAATCGTCAATCTCAATGATCTCAATGTTTTCATTTCTGGTCTGTCTGCTTGAATTCCGAGGAGTTGAAGAAGTTGAACATTGTTTTCCATTTCTTTCAACAACGAAACTTTCCGGTGTTATTATTTCTCTGTAAAGAAGGATGAAGAAGTTAGTCTCGAGTGAATATCTTACAGATTATCTAATTTTTGTATAAGTTGATTGATTAAGATGATGCCACCTACCTTTTCTGGTTATTGACGTATTTTGTCTCTGTTACAAAACGTATCTTCTGCGAGTTATTCCTGGTTGCCGGCATTGGGTTCCTATTTTTCGTTCGTTTGGTCCTGAAACAGAATATTGAAATTAGGATCATTAGAAATCAAGTTTTTGGAAAGGGTGTAGAATATGGTCAACCCTTGGAATCTGATGAAATATTCTACGAAATGACTGAAAATCATTATATTCATCAAATATTTCTTGGGAAGTTATCAACTTACCTTGCTAATTCCACTATCTTTTTTTCAGTTTCTATTTGCTTCTCCCGGATCTTCTTTTTCTTATGGTCTATTTTATGTCGTTTCATCATTGATACGTATTTGGTCTTGTAATCGCACTCCCTACACATCCTCAATGTCGGTATATGGTGCGGGAATGCATCCAAATGTTCGAAATAATCTAGCATCGTGTCCTTTACCACATCGCAGTCAGGACATTTCAAGATGCGGATGTCCTTGTGCTCCGACTCGATGTGGTACAACAATCCGTAGACGTCTTGATTCGAAACTTTACAATGTCCACAAGCAAACATCTCTTCATCGTGGTTTTTACTAACTAGGGCGAAGGGAGTCTCGCCGGAGATAGAGGGGGTTGTAGTATTCGCAGTCCTGAATCGAACAGAGAAAAATCTTATTAGAATTATGATCACTTTATAATAAAAAGTACTATTATGTACTTCTTTCGAGTAACTCCTGGGGTGTTTAACATCTTCAATTCAAGGATAATCTAGCCAGGATTTGAAGAGGCAACACACCGGATGAATGAAGGGCCCACTTGAGCCTTCTTCAATTTCAATAAAACGACTTACCTATTTATGTTATCGGCAGGGAGGATCGTGGCGGCTGTTCTGGTCCGAGGAGGCTGATGCTGTTGAGGATGTTTCAGCATGACCAATCGATTCTTTGTCTTGAAGTTGCAAACCTCACATTTCAAATACGCCTCTATATGATCTTCGTTTTCATAGAAATGACCAAGGTATCCCTTTGGGGTAATATTTCGGTATTCGCATGTGCCGCATTCAAATTTCACTGTATCATGAACATAAAATTGATGGGACACCAAAAAGTGGTGATTTCGTGCTTCGAAGTCACATTTTTCACAAAGGAATTTTCCATTTAACGTCTTTAAACGGTAGTAGGAAGGGTCTCTCTCTTTGCGGCTGAAATGAAAATACGGATGTTAGAAAATAAAAGAATAATGGATATACAAAAGATATAAGCAATTTTTTAGTTCGTCTAAGAGTAGCTGGTTAGGCCTTCCTTCGGCCGAATTCGTACAGAAAAAAAGTTGAATAAAATAAATACAACATTCGAAATTTAAAAGTACTTACTTGGGTTGAACCTTCGGCTTTCGATGTGCCCTCTTTTTATGCTTTTCATACAAATCCTGGAAGCGCGTCTCAAAATCGCATTTGGGACATGTTTTAAGCTGAAAATTAAATTAAAATTATTCCATTGCTCATTTGAAAGATGACAATACAATTGATGTTGTTGGTTACGAGGTGGTTGAAATGAATATAATAGTTTCAAACAAAGTAACCGTAAAGAACCACATGATTGAGGAGAAACTTACCTTCGCTTGATAACGCTGATTCACCCCCGGTTTCACATTTATCTTAAGCTCCACTGCTTTCCTGAAAAAATAAATCATTGGTTGAATTAAAATGATCTATATATATTTTGGTCAGTATAAAACAAACAAAATACTATGATAAAAAAAGTATATTTACCTCTTTTGTGGCTGGCTTCGTACGGGAGCTGAGGGGGTTTCGGGAACAGTCAAATATCCCGATGAAGATGAGTTGGCTGAAAGTAAGAGAACTTCGCTGCTCGTAGGATTTTCATTTTGTACCTCAGTTTCAGTCATTTCATGTCATTTCAGTTATATTATTTACTCTGCTCTCTTGGGTATGTCCTGTAAGTGTGTTTTCCATTTGGGTAAAAATGGAAGTTTTAGGCAATATGTTTTTTCCAGTATCCTGCACTTCTGTAAAATCTCTAATATTTTCTTCTCTATTCTCTGTTGTAGTCGAGAATAACGAATCGAAGAATTTATCTAAATCATTTGCTGAAAATGTAGGAAGTACTGCACTTTCTTCTGTGTTGTGTTCCGTTTCTTTTGGTGCGTCCGAAACAAATAAATCGAAGGGATGTTCTGGGTTTTTCCTTTGTTGGGCGAAATATTCATTATTGCTGCCTGCTTTGCTATTATGTTCCTCTTCATTAAGAGCCATTGGAAGCTCAAATCCAATTCCCATGATCGGTTCCTCATCATAAAGTCCGGTGTATAAGTCTACATAATTTGCTGAGAATGTAGGGAACAATCCACTTTCTTCTGTATCGTTTGGTGCGTCTGAAACAAATAAATCGAAGGGGTGTTCAGTGTTTTGTTGGGCGAAATAATTATTATCGGCTGCTTTGGATTCTAAGTAGCCATTGTCATTAAGACCCACTGGAAATTCGGGTAGATCAAGTCTGTCGAGTAAGTCGAATAATTCGGAGTTGGTATTCATTTTCGGTTTTGTCGAACAAATATCTTGAACTACTACGAAAGCTTTTAGAAACCTAAAATATCTTCAAGTTGTATAACTGAAAGTAAAAAAATATATATTATTATTTACTATACATTGAACAACATATTATAACAAATAGATACTATCAACGTTATTTATTAATAATATTTGTTAATAATGCGCTCAAAACATGGTGAACTGAATAATACATATCTTGAATTGACTTTCTTCGTATTTACGTTTTAGGTATTTACGCAAAAATTCTTTCTCTCCTCTCGAATAACTTTATGGTCGAATTCATGAAGAGTACCTATATTAAAAAAAAATGACCGATGCGGTAATAAATAAAAATTAGCAATCTATATATGCTGCTGAAAACATATTCTAATATATAAAATTCTCGTGTCCACAGTGTTCGTTGCCATACTCCTCCGAAACGGCTTAACCGATTTTGATGAAATTTTTTGTGCTTATCCGGTATCTATCAGAATCGGCCAACATCTATTTTTCATCCCCCTAAATGTTAGGGGTAGTCCACCCCTAAATTTTTTTTTTTATTTTTTAGACAAAATTTCTAATTTCTATTTTTTTATGATACAACATACAAAAATACATACAATCCCCAATTTTCACCCTTCTACGATCAACCCTTATTTTTTAATAGCCAGAACAACGAGAGGCCGAAGGCCTCGAGCAATTTTGAAATTGCGAAAAATGGGAGAGACCGGGGGCGCGAAGCGCCCCCCGCGTTTTCGAGAGGGAGAAACGGGCTTTCCTAAGGTAAGAGAGGCCGAAGGCCTCGAGCAATTTTGAAATTGCGAAAAAAGGGAGAGATATGGCAAAACAACGTTTGCCGGGTCATCTAGTAACTATATAATTTAATGAACGAACAACATTTAATTTCTCTAATACTAAAAAGTGAAAAATAAAAACAAACTCACCCAAGCTAATTGTTCCACACAAAAAACCATTCACACCTAGATCGAATTCAACTTCCGTACTACCACTATTTGTCTCACTTGGATTGAAAACTATTCAAATTTCTTATCACAGTTTTGAGGCTTACTTGTCTGTAGTTTTCTACTTCAAAGTATTACTTTTTTGAATACTGTATGGGGTATATACCCTTTTCTTAAAACTCCTAGTTCTTCTCCTTCTTTTTTATGGCCTTAGTCTTCTAAGGCCATATTCTCTTTCTTTTTTGGCCTTAGTCTTCTATGACTATATTTTTTATCTTCTTTGTCACATTTATCATCGAACATGGTTTTTTTATGGTGGAATTTTCTGTATTGGTTATTTCTTTTTATTTCCAAAGAATTCTCAAAAGGATTTTCTGTATTGCATATTTCTTTTCAATTTGAAATATAATAAAAAAAGGAATTTTTTCTCGAGTTCTTCTTCTCCCGCTTTTTTAGCCTTAGTCTTCTATGGCCATATTCTGGATGGTTTTTTTATGTTGGAATTTTGTGTATCGATACTTTTCATTATTATTCTGCATATTTCCTTCTACTTTCAAGTTTCGAAAAATAACAAAAAAAGAAAATCAAACATTCAGCAATATTTATTTTTATTTTTTCAAAAATAAACTTATGGCATCGTTTGAGGAAATAAATTGGCCTTAGTCTTCTAAAGCCATATTCTTTTTCTTTTTTGGTCTTAGTTTTTTGTCACATTCATCATCGGGCATTGTTTTTTTTATGATGTTATTTCTGTATTGGATTTTTTCTTCAAATTTCAAAAATAAAAGAAAAAAGAATTTTCTGTAATGCATATTTGCTTTGAATTTAAGAAAATAACAAAAATAGTAATTTACGTAACAAGTCCGGAAAATACTATTTTTTTGGACGAGTAGAAAAAATTCTAGGACGAGCTTTCTTCTTCTTTTTTGGCCTTAGTCTTCTATGGCTATATTTTTATTCTTCTACGTCACATTCATCATCGAGCATGTTTTTTATTCATGATGTTTTCCTTCTATATTTCATCTCCTTATTTTACGGCCTTAGTCTTCCAAGGCCATATTCTTCTTCTATTTTGGCTATATCTTTTATGTCGCATTTCGAAAAATTGAAGAAGAGAAGGAAATAACGAAAAAGAATTTTCCTTCTAGTTTTCATCTCCTTCTTTTTTGGCCTTTGTCTTCTATGGCTATATTTTTAATCTTCTATGTCACTTTTAACATCGAACATAGTTTTTTTTTTGACTAAATTTTCTATATTGGATGTTTCATTTCAATTTCAAAAATTTGAAAAAACAATTTTCTGTCGTGCATATTTCTTTTTAATTTAAAAAAAATTATAAAACGAATTTTCCTTCGAGTTCTTCTTCTCCTTCTTTTATGGCCTCAGTCTTCTATGGCCATATTCTTATATGTCACATTTTATCGTTGAGGGTTTTTTCATGTTGTAATTTTGTATATCGATAATTTTCATGAATATATTGCACATTCCATTTTACTTTCAAGTTTCGAAAAATAACCAAAAAGAATTTTTCTTCTACTTCTTCTTCTCGTTCTCTTTTGGCCTTAGTCTTCTATGGCTATATTTTTATTCTTCTACGTCACATTCATCATCGAGCATGTTTTTTATTCATGATGTAATTTCCTTCTATATTTCATCTCCTTATTTTACGGCCTTAGTCTTCCAAGGCCATATTCTTCTTCTATTTTGGCTATATTTTTAATCTTTTATGTCGCATTTCAAAAAATTGAAGAAGAGAAGGAAATAACGAAAAAGAATTTTCCTTCTAGTTTTCATCTCCTTCTTTTTTGGCCTTTGTCTTCTATGGCTATATTTTTAATCTTCTATGTCACTTTTAACATCGAACATAGTTTTTTTTTTGACTAAATTTTCTATATTGGATGTTTCATTTCAATTTCAAAAAATTTGAAAAAACAATTTTCTTTCGTGCATATTTCTTTTTAATTTAAAAAAAATTATAAAACGAATTTTCCTTCGAGTTCTTCTTCTCCTTCTTTTATGGCCTCAGTCTTCTATGGCCATATTCTTATATGTCACATTTTATCGTTGAGGGTTTTTTCATGTTGTAATTTTGTATATCGATAATTTTCATGAATATATTGCACATTCCATTTTACTTTCAAGTTTCGAAAAATAACCAAAAAGAATTTTTCTTCTAGTTCTTCTTCTCGTTCTCTTTTGGCCTTAGTCTTCTATGGCTATATTTTCAATCTATGTCAAAGAATTTTTTGTATTGCATTTTCCTTTCAATTTAAAAAAATTATAAAAAAAGAATTTTCCTTTGCGTTCTTCTTCTTCTCCTTTTATGGCCTTAGTCTTCTATAGCCATATTTTTATATGTCACATTTTATTGTTGAAGATGGTTTTTTCATGTTGGAATTTTGTGTATTGATAATTTTCAATAATATATTGCATATTTCATTTTACTCTCAAGTTTCGAAAAATAACAAAAAAAGGAAATCAGATATTGAGCCACTGTGAACTTGAAAACAGAAGCCGGTTCGAAAAACGAAACAATGATGTATTCTATAATTAGCGCAAAAGAAAAAAAAATAAAATCCAGAATTTTTGTAGGTTTATGAATGAATTATGTGACTTATAATTTCTAATAATGTTCCCAAGTCTAAGTTGATAGAAGGAATTGAAAGATACTTTTCATTTTCGTTTATTTTTGAGCGCTCGTACTACTTACACGAGGGCTATATCATTTCGTCACGATGTCTGTATTTTTTGAATTCTGAGCCGAAAATGGTCTCAAACGACTATGTTCGACTCACTGATGACGAATCCGTCGGAAAATTCGAGTCTGTCCGTCCGTCCGTCCGTATACACGATAACTCTCGAACAGAATGTCCTAGAAACTTGAAATTTTCAGGGTAGGTTTGAATCTCGAATGCCGAGGCTAAGTTCGTTATTGGGCAAAATCCGCCTAAGGGTTCCGTGAATATGGCCGCTCGAAATTTTGTTTCCCTGGTTACTTTGAAACAGCAGATTCGATCGAGATGAAATTTTGCACTCTAATGAAAAATCAGGTATTCAAGCTACATGTGAAATTTTGTCCAGATCGCATAACCAGAACCATAGAAAATTGTAAGTTTTGAACGGAAACGCCTAGGGACTTGAAATTCACAGGATAGGTGTGGATCTCGATTATCGTGATCACTTTCATTTTTGAGCGAAATTATACTAGGGGTTCCGTAAATACAGTCGTTTGAAATTTTGTTCTCTCGATAATTTCGAGACTACGGATTCGATCGAGATAAAATTTTGTATTTTAAACTAGAATGACATATTAAAGCAACATTTTGTCCAGATCGCATGACCAGAACCATAGAAACCATAGAAAATTATAACTTGCGAAGGAGAAGGCCTAGGAACTTGAAATTTTTAGGGTGGGTTTGGATCGCGAATTTCACGGTCACGTTCATCAATGAGCAAAGTTAGACTAGGGGGTCCGTAAATATGGCCGTTCAAAATATTCTGTTCCTGATAATTTCGGAACTACCGATTTGAGCACCTAGCTGAGGAATAATGAATTCAAACTACGTGCGAAATTTTGTCCAGATCGCATCACCAAGACCATAGATACCGTAGAAAATTTTAGGGAATTATCGAAAAAAAATTGATCCCCTAAAGCACTGACTTGAAGTCTGGATTATCGCCTTAGTTTGAAAATTTGTTTGAAAGCTGTCAAAAATTTACTCTATTGGTTTCCAAAACTGGAAAATGCGAATCTACCTACAAGGTGCATGTACGAGCGCTCAAAAGCTCCTGCCTTCACGGCAGTGCTTTTCGTAATTTTTTCAAATGAAATTATGGCATTTTTTGAGGAAATAAATTGGCCTCAGTTTTCTAAAGCCATATTTTTCTTCTTTCTTGACGTCAATATTTTCTATGGCTATATTTAAATTCTTCTATGTCACATTTATCATCGGGCATTGTTTTTTTTATGATGTTATTTCTGTATTGGATTTTTTCTTCAAATTTCAAAAATAAAAGAAAAAAGAATTTTCTGTAATGCATATTGGCTTTGAATTTGAGAAGATAACAAAAATAGTAATTTACGTAACAAGTCCGGAAAATACTGTTTTTTTGGACGAGTAGACAAAATTCTTCTATGGCTATGTTTTCATTCTTCTTCAAAAAAATGAGGAAAAAAGGAAATCAAATATCGAGCAACTGTGAACGTGAAAACACAGGTTGAAAAACACCCTGAACAAAAATTATACAACACGGTTATTGTAATTTTTTTTTTGAATACTTCGAAATTCTCATAGTTTGTAGTTGATGAAATTTCAAACATAAAGAACTGAGATGGTTAGAAATAAATACAATCAGGTTTAATTTGTCTTTATGAAAACTTGATAGAGAGTATATGTTTTGAATATCAATACAAACATGAGAAGAGATAATATATAAATATAAATATAATCACAAGTGGCATGCTACGATGAACTGCAGAGATAAATGAAAATATGCAGAAAAAAACTTAACAATGTTGCATTTCATAATAAAACAGCACAAAGGAGTAAAAAAAAATTTAAACCAAGAATTCCTTGGTATATGAATGAATTATTTTTATTTTTGTTTTTTTTTCGCCCTAATTTGTATTGGCACTCAATTTCTAATGATGTTCCCAATTATAAATTAAAGTAAGAAATCGAAAAAAACTTTATATTTTCGTTCATTTGCTAATAATGTTCCCAATTATAAATTAAAGGAAGAAATCGAAAAATACTTTATATTTTCGTTCATTTTTTCAAAAATGAACTTATGGCATCATTGGAGGCTACGTCACATTCAGCATCGAGCAAGGTTTTTGCATGGTGGAATTTTCTGTGTTGGATGTTCCCTTTTCATTCCAAATATTTAAAAAAAAAGAATATTTTGTATTGCATATTTCCTTTCAATTTCAAAAAATAACAAAAAAATAATTTTCCTTCTTTTTCTTCTTCTCCTTCTTTTATGGTCATAGTCTTGTCAATTTTGAGTGCAAAATTTCATCTCAATCAAATCTGTAGTTTTCGAGTAATCAGGAGAACAAAACTTTGAACGGCCATATTTACGGAACCCCTGGTGGAATTTGGCCCATTAACAAACTCAACCGAGGCATTCGGGAATTGAACCCACACTGAAAATTTCAAGTCTCTAGGTTGTTTCGTTCGAGAGTTATCGTGCTTACGGACGGACGGCTGGACGGACAGACTCGAATTTTCCGACGGATTCGTCATCAGTGAGTCGAACATAGTCGATTGAGACCATTTTCGGCTCAATATTCGAAAAATACAGATATCGTGACGAAATGATATAGCCTCGTGTAAGTAGTACGAGCGCTCAAAAAGAATTTTTTGTATTGCATATTTCCTTTCAATTTCAAAAAATAACAAAAAATAATTTTCCTCCTTTTTTTTCTTCTCCTTCTTTTATGGCCATAGTCTTGTCAATTTAGACTCCCATTTTTTCAGAATAGCATTAACACAAAGATCTTCCAACGCAATATCGAAAAAATTCAAATCTCAATCGGAGGCGTATGTTTTGGAGTTTCCACATAGATTTTACGACATTTCAAAATAAATGATTGGACTTTAATCAGAGAAGAAAACCCTGGTTGATGACCATTGGGTTTCAGAAAATATGATCTCTCCGCCACCCATTCTTTCTTTTCTTTTTTTCTTTTTCTTCCTTGATGTACCTGCTTCAAGATGCATTATACTGTTAATTTTTTACAAGAACTTTCAGGGGATGCATGAACAAGACAGGTTCGTGCGTGGCGTGGAATTATTTCTCTAATATTTAATCATAAACGTATATTTTCTGTACACAATTGCTATAAATGAATTCGAATTTCAAGTTTCAAGAATTTTTCATGCTCAAAAAGGATTTCAAAATTTAAAGAGCGATTAAAAAATTTTTTTGGCTTTTCCAAAAAGGTTAAGGTTTTAGCCCAAAAAATTCCCTGTTTTCGAACGAATTCAGAAAAAAAAATTTGCAATCTCCATATTTCACCAAAAAAAAAATAGAATTTGAATGAACAAACAACATAATTTTATTTTTCCTCACTCACCCAAAATCCTTGTGTTTCAAAATTACAAGAAACGTTCAGCATAACTGAATAATTTTAAGAATGAAGCGATAAAAGAAAGAATTATTACAACAAAATTTCAAAATCCATGTTAAAATATTGAAATGATTTACTTTGAGCACAAATTAATGATAATGAGTATACTTAAAAAAAATTATAAAAAGCACTGACGAGCTTTTGAACGCTCGTTCATCCACCCACTATTGAAAAATGTTTTGACAGCTTTTTGAATTCTTGGCAGCTCCATGTTTAAGGGACCGTTTTCATCATCGAATGTGCTTTTATACATTATTTTGAATACCCATTCTATTTTTCAAGTGATATTTTTTTGTTCGTATATAGATTTATTTTTTTTAATAGAAAAATTTTCAAGGAAAAAATTTTATAGGATACGAATTTATTTTGCAAAATGGGTAGAATTCGACAATGAATAATGAAGAGTTTATGACAGAAAAAAGGATAATTCCTCCTTGTCTCGTAAATTATAATAAACTCAGAATTTTATTCCAATTTCAATATAAAAAATTACGAAAAGCACTGCCGTGAAGTCAAGAGCTTTTGAGCGCTCGTTCATCCACTTCGTAGGTAGATTCGCATTTTCAAGTTTTAGAAATCAATTGAAGGAATTTTCGACAGCTGTCAAAAAAATTCTGAAACTTAGGCGAAACTCAAGACTTCATGCCAGTGCTTCAGCTGACCAATTTTTTTTCGATAATTCGCTAGAATTTTCTACGGTATCTATGGTCTTGGTTATGCGATCTGGACAACATTTCGCACGTGGTTTGAATACATTATTCCTCAGCTAGGTGCAAAATTTCATTCCAATCCAATAAGTAGTTACGAAACTATCAGGACAAAAATATTTTGAAGGGCCATATTTACGGAACCCCTAGTCTAATTTTGCTCATTGATCTACGTGACCGTGAAATTCGCGATCCAAACCCACCCTGAAAATTTCAAGTTCCTAGGCCTTTCCCTTCGGAAGTTATAATTTTCTATGGTTCTGGTCATGCGATCTGGACAAAATATTGCTTCAATATATCATTCTCGATTAAAATACAAAATTTCATCTCGATCGAATCCGTAGTTTCGAATTTATAGAGAAAACAAAATTTCAAACGACCGTATTTACGGAACCCCTTGTATAATGTTGCTCATAGATGAACGTGATCACGATATTCGAGATTCACACCTATCCTGAAAATTTCAAGTCCCTAGGCGTTTCCGTTCAAAAGTTACAATTTTCTATGGTTTCTAAGGTTTTGGTTATGCGATCTGGACAAAATTTCACTAGTAGCTTAAACACCTCATTTTTCATTTGAGTGCAAAATTTCATCTCGATCGAATGTGTAGTTTTCAAGTAATCAGTGAAACAAAACTTTGAACGGCCATATTTACGGAACCCCTGGTGGAATTTGGCCCATTAACGAACTCAACCGAGGCATTCGGGAACTGAACCCACACTGAAAATTTCAAGTCTCTAGGTTAATCCGTTCGAGAGTTATCGTGCTTACAGACGGCCGGACGGACGGACAGACTCGAATTTTCCGACGGATTCGTCATCAGTGAGTCGAACATAGTCGATTGACACCATTTTCGGCTCAAAATTCGAAAAATACAGACATCGTGACGAAATGATATAGCCCTCGTGTAAGTAGTACGAGCGCTCAAAAAGATACTCGTTTTCCTCGATGTTAGTTTACATTTCACAGCGCTCTCATCGGTAGTTGCAAAGAGTAACAAAGTACAAAGTTGTCTATCTTCGGTAGTTGGAACGCAAATTGAGTTCTGACAAAGGAATATTTCTTTATCTATGGTTTAGTAAAAACAACTGTTTGAGTTTGAGTTCAAAGTAGCGCGATACAAGTAAATGGGACAAATTTTTGATTTGGATGAGACATATAACACTGAGATATAAAATTCAAACCGGAAAATTCCTCTTCTTTATAAGTTTCAGCGTTGAATGAAGTAAGAATTAATACTTCAATTAAAGGTTTTCGTTCGTCGCATATCAAATGAGAATTGGATTCTTGCAATATGCAGTGCTCCCCTGCAGAAATAGAAAGGAAAAGACAGGAAGCACTCAAAAAATTAGCTAGTAAGAAAAAATCACCACTAAGAATTCAAAATCCTCCTGTAATTGGAAATGTTCCTCCAACGACGTCGCCAAATCCGAAATTCAAGTTCACTAAATCTTTCCCCGCTGCATCCAACAAAACTCACAACGTAAAACCATATGATAAGGGAAATTCTAAAAGTACACCAGTTTCTCAATTTTATTCGAAAGAATCCACTGTCACTGCCAAATGCATTCTACAGAGCGAATCAAGATTTATCGTGGAACTTTCAGCGTTCAGTACCCCAGCCATCGAAGTTTTCAAAACTATTCCGTCTAGAAATTATGGTAAATAGATCTGACAAGTGTTTCGTGTTTAATCATACCATTTTGCAGATACCAAGGAAAGATTGTGGAGTTTTGACATTAAGGACTATGAAATACTTGCGTCGAGAATTAACGGATTAAAGGGTCTTTTGGAACTTTCAGGTTTGCCAAAATATGTTTTGAGTTGTGTGAGATCGCCTAAAAGAGATCTTTCTATAATTGATTTGAGCCAAGTCGAACCTGAACTGAGGGATTCTTTGATGCCATTTCAAAGAGATGGGGTGGCGTAAGTAAGAAAACTACCGGATCATTAAGAAAAATTCATGTTATTCTTTGCAGTTATGAAATTGATAAAGGTGGAAGATGTCTAATAGCTGATGATATGGGTTTGGGAAAAACGCTCCAAGCCCTTGGCATCGCTAGTTATTATAGAGAAGTTTGGCCGTTACTTATTATTACTACTGCTTCTAAGAAGTACGTAAAATTAATTTTTTTAGTAGTATCCTTCACTAATGAACGTTGATTTTTTAGAAACGCTTGGGAACAAACAATTATCAAGTATATTCCAAGCCTTCCATTAATGCAGTTAAAATACATGGTGACCACTAAAGATTTCATTGGAGGGGTGCGTGTTCTGATTGTAAGCCATGATATGTTCTTAAGAGCATTTAATAAGATAACGGAGATAAAATTCGGAGTCGTTATAGTCGACGAGACTCAAAACTTGAAGAATTTCAAAAACAAGGGTACGATTGATCGTTTTCATCTCGAAATTACACATAGTGTAACTGAATATTTCAGGTACTCAGGCGGCAGCGAAGATAGCGAAACTGGCCAAAAGGGTGATACTCCTCAGCGGTACTCCAGCCCTTTCTCGCCCCTCAGAACTATACAGCCAGCTATCCTTTATCGACAGTAAATTCTTCCCGAACTTCTTCGAGTACTCTAAGAGATACTGCGATGGAAAGACCAGCCATTTCGGATGGGACTCCTCGGGCCAGTCCAACCTCCAAGAGCTCCAGATCATCTTGGCCCGACATTTCATGATACGAAGGACCAAGGACGAGGTCTTGGCGACTTTACCCAATAAAAACCAAGAAATTATAACGTTGGACGTTGGACTCAACCAGCTGAGCAAAGAAGATAGGAGCTGCCTCGAATCTCTAGCGAATAAGTTCAACTCGAAGAAGGGAAGAGAGAGCCACGCTGCTCTGTTGAGTTTCTTCTCGGAAACTGCGATGATAAAGATTCCCTCGGTTCTGTAAGTCTGATTAACGTTTCAACTGTTATCGTCTTATTCAAAACAATTCTGCAGGTCCTACATACTGCACGTTCTACAAGAGAACAAGAAATTCCTCGTTTTCGCCCATCATCAGGTAATGTTGGACGCGGTAACTCAGATATTAACGAAGAAGGGGAAGAAATTCATGAGGATAGATGGGAGTACGGCTACTCTACAGAGACAATATTTTGTCGATCAGTTTCAGACGGATGACGATTTTATTTGTGCCGTGCTTTCGATAACTGCAGCCAATGCCGGAATAACTTTGACTGCAGCGGAGCTTGTGGTTTTCGCCGAGTTGCATTGGAATCCCAGTGTGAGTTTCCTCAATTGAAATTGTGTAGGGTCGATATTAAAAATTATTTTCCAGATTTTAAGCCAGGCGGAGAGCAGGGCTCATAGGATAGGTCAGGATAAGGCGGTCACCGTACGTTATCTCTTAGCTCCGGGAACAGCCGATGACTCAATTTGGGCGATGCTCAAGAAGAAGCAGAAAATTTTGAGCGAGGCGGGACTTTTCAAGGAAAGTTTCAGTAATGTAGAAACGAAAAACCAACCTATTTCCTCGGAAACTTTGTTAACCGAAGGCATTGAATGCAAAACATCGCATAATACACTGGATATTTCTACATACTTCGAATCTCCTAGTGAAAAGCAAAAAATAAACGATAGTGTCGTTAGTGACTTGAATGATAGTTTATTTGATGATTGTCCCAATATAAGTCAAAATGTGAGAACTTCTAAGGTTGAAAATAGTTGTGATAATGGATTCAAAAGTGAATTGAACGTGTACGATATGTTGAATGATGGATTCGATGATATATTATGTAGTATCGATATTCAACTCTCGAGAATTTTGAATATTTTGGCCTTTCATTATACTGTGAATGCAATTTTTATTTTTACACAACGAAAACTAGTTTTGAGACCATGTTGAGATAAAGAAACTTATTTATTTTTGTTGATAAATTATATTTTTTACTGAATGGATTATTGTTTTTATTGGGTAAAAATTCATCTTTGATTTTGATGTTTTGGACTACGAGTCTCGATTTCATAAAATGACATAATTTATCACCCTTACGGCCGTTTTGATTCACAGAATCTATGGTTCGATAGTCGCTACCATAGAATATAGCATATTATTCTATACTGGAAGGTGGCTGCCTTGGAGTATAGAGTATTCTATGGTCGCTACAGTGTCACTTGAGTCATTCTGGGACACCTATATAGCGGGTTTTTTCAATTATTGCGAATTTTGAAATTTTTTGTATTTAATCATATTCACTAACGGACAACGGTCATTTTGACTATTCAATACAATTCGTATTCTATATGTATTTCAATTTTTCAATAGAACAACACAAAAATTGGCCAACCAACTCTAGATCTAGACCATTGAGCCTTACTATAATTCAAACGATATAGGACGCTTCTTATTAGGAACAAAGGTATCATAATATACTTTCCAAGAAATAAATTGAAAGTATACGTTTTAACAAGTACCTATAGATATTTGCTTTTGATTATTAGGATCTTCAACTTCACATAATATTATTTGCAATGTTGCCAATGACGCTCCGCCGAAAAATCCGAATTTTCCGTAATAAAATCCGACGCATCCGTAGAAATATCCGAAAAAAATCCGCTCGATCATCGAACTATAAAATTAACACAGAAGACCGAAATGATATTTTCTCATTTATTTAGGATGAAAAAAAGCTTGACAAGCTCCATCGTTTTGTCACCCGTGCTGCCATCTAACGGTTATGAGTAACAAAGCGCGTGTTCAAATATAGTGTTCTGTAATTGTCAGAGATTGAATCTATTGATTTGATATTTGATGGATTTCGTGTGGTTGGTTAATAAGAATCGGAATATTCGAAATGGGAATGACATGAGCATTGTTTTGTTTATGTCGAAAATAAGTTTTTCACTTCAACTAAAAACAAACTATCAAGTCTTATAAAATTTTAACACCCTGTATCTCGAAAACGAAACGTTTGCGATCCCATGTTTATGGGACTTTTTTCTCTTAAAATTACCTAAGGGATCTCCCCTTTTCGTTTGTTGTAAATTTAGGAACACCCAGTATATTTCAATAAAACAACAACAAAATTGATCAAGATTGTGCCGTTTTAAAATTATCCATTAGTGAATATGAATGACTAGGCCCGACCATATTATTTATATTCAATTATTCATTTTGTTTTTTGTGAAAGAAAAATTATTCGTTTCTGATTAGTTGGTTGTTTTGTGGGAATTACGAAACACTAGAATTACTTATCGAAGATTAGAAAAGAAAATTATTATCAGCATCGTTATTATTCTTATGGCTGACGGTGACGTTTTTTTGAGTAAATATCATACGTCTTTCGCTGCCTCTCGGATTTCGAGACAAATAAATCGAGCCAAATAAATTCAATGCGTCGTTTAGGATAGAAAAAGTTTCCTGGTTTTTGTCACCTGTGCTGCCATCTAAAGGTAATGAGTAACAAAGCGCGTGTTCAAATATAGTGTTCTGTAATTGATGGGGATTGAATTTCAGTAGTGATTTGATATTTGATGGATTTCTGGTGGCTGGAAGATAATAAGAGTCGGAATATTCGAAATTGGAATGACACGAGCATTGTTTATGTGCAAAATAATTTTTTTACTTCAACTAAAAACAAACTACCAAGTCTTATAATTCGTATTCCAATTTTCCAATGAAACCACACAAAAATTGATCAAAAGCAAACTTTAAAATTCTGGTTATTCTAGAGTTTGTTCTTGATCAATTTTTGTGATGTTTTATTGAAAATTACGAAAAGCACTGCCGTGAAGGCAGGAGCTTTTGAGCGCTCGTACATGCACCTTGTAGGTAGATTCGCATTTTCCAGTTTTAGAAATCAATTGAAGGAATTTTTGACCACTGTCAAAAATATTCTGAAACTTAGGCGAAAATTCAGACTTCATGTCAGTGCTTCAGCTGATCAATTTTTTTTTCGATAATTCGCCAGAATTTTCTACGGTATCTATGGTATTGGTGATGCGATCTGGACAAAATTTTGCACGTAGTTTGAATACATTATTCCTGAGCTAGGTGCATAATTTCATTCCAATCCGATCAGTAGTTTCAAAACTATCAGGAAAAAAATATTTTGAACGGCCATATTTACGGAACCCCTAGTCTTATTTGGCTCATTGTTGAACGTGACCGCGATATTCGCGATCCAAACCCACCCTGAAAATTTCAAGTTCCTAGGCCTCTCCGTTCAAAAGTTACAATTTTCTATGGTTCTGGTCATGCGATCTGGACAAAATATTGCTTCAATATATCATTCTCGATTAAAATACAGAATTTCATCTCGATCGAATCCGTAGTTTCAAAGTCATCGAGAAAATAAAATTTCAAACGACCGTATTTACGGAACCCCTTGTATAATGTTGCTCATACATGAACGTGATTATGACATTCGAGATCCACACCTATCCTGGAAATTTCAAGTCCCTAGGCGTTTCCGTTCAAAAGTTAAAATTTTCTATGGTTTCTATGGTTCTGGTCATGCGATCTGTACAAAATTTCACATGTAGCTTGAACACCTCATTTTCCATTTGATTGCAAAATTTCATCTTGATCAAATCTGTAGTTTTCAAGTAATCAGGGAAACAAAACTTCGAACGGCCATATTTACGGAACCCCTGGTGGAATTTGGCCCATTAACGAACTAAACCGAGGCATTCGGGAACTGAACCTACACTGAAAATTTCAAGTCTCTAGGTTGATCCATTCGAGAGTTATCGTGCTTACGGCCGGACGGTGGACGGACAGACTCGAATTTTCCGACGGATTCGTCATCAGTGAGTCGAACATAGTCGATTGAGACCATTTTCGGCTCAAAATTCGAAAAATACAGACATCGTGACGAAATGATATAGCCCTCGTGTAAGTAGTACGAGCGCTCAAAAATTACCATTATTGTAACGAACGAAGCCGGACCTGTCGCCTTCTAGAACCGAATAGAACTACCGCGACTCTTCGATAAAATACTGGAGACATCGGGAAGCTTCACGATTGTTCCCCTCCATTATAAAAGTCGACATCGGCCCTAAGAGAGTGCAGTATAGGACTTAATAATTTGAGTGTTATAAATAAATTAGTATTAGTGTCATTAGGGAACTGTAAATAAATTATTTTAAGAAGAACTTGAACTAAATTCATTACATTATCTTAGACATTGTTTATTTTTGTGCGCAAGAAATCTTATGTATAAGCTGAGACATACAATCAGAATCGTAAGACTTGCTTTGGCCTCGTTTTTTCAACGCACGTTTTTTGTGCAGGAGTTGGACGTGGAAACATTTTTTATAAGAAAGTAAAAAAAAATTGAATAATAAATAGAAATGTGTATTTATATTATATATGTACATAAAGCTGTTCAGTCAGAACTTAAATCAACCTGTATAGGTATTAATCTTAGAGGCAGTCACAATTATATATCACAGTTAAATATACCATAATATCACAAAAATTTACAATTATGTCTATACGACGTTCACAGTTATATCAAAAAGACTTTTACAATTATTTTGGAAAAACAATAAGAGAGAGATATAATGATAGTTATTGAACAATAATATGGAGATGAATTAAAAATTGTTCATAAAAAGATTTACGATTTAGTCAGTGAACAATATCATTGGCAGGATTGCCAGTTGTTTTTATATTCAGGGTGCATTTGAATGTTATGCTTTTCATCTCAGGTTCATCGTCTGTTCGTTGAAGTCAAATCTATTCCAAGGAGTCCTTGGGAAATATCGTCTAGTGTCACATTTGAAATCCACATTAAACCTGAAACAGAAGATGAAAATTATAAGAATGATGACTATTCTCAGGAGTATTCTGGGAATTTTCGTAAAGTGTGCGATTATCTTTTGCACTGACTCGGTTTCGAAGTTGCCAAGTGAGGCATTTTGTCATTTCGATAACACGGTTCAATCGTCAATCTCAATGATCTCAATGTTTTCATTTCTGGTCTGTCTGCTTGAATTCCGAAGAGTTGAAGAAGTTGAACATTGTTTTCCATTTCTTTCAACAACGAAACTTTCCGGTGTTATTATTTCTCTGTAAAGAAGGATGAAGAAGTTAGTCTCGAGTGAATATCTTACAGATTATCTAATTTTTGTATAAGTTGATTGATTAAGATGATGCCACCTACCTTTTCTGGTTATTGACGTATTTTGTCTCTGTTACAAAACGTATCTTCTGCGAGTTATTCCTGGTTGCCGGCATTGGGTTCCTATTTTTCGTTCGTTTGGTCCTGAAACAGAATATTGAAATTAGGATCATTAGAAATCAAGTTTTTGGAAAGGGTGTAGAATATGGTCAACCCTTGGAATCTGATGAAATATTCTACGAAATGACTGAAAATCATTATATTCATCAAATATTTCTTGGGAAGTTATCAACTTACCTTGCTAATTCCGCTATCTTTTTTTCAGTTTCTATTTGCTTCTCCCGGATCTTCTTTTTCTTATGGTCTATTTTATGTCGTTTCATCATTGATACGTATTTGGTCCTGTAATCGCACTCCATACACATCCTCAATGTCGGTATATGGTGCGGGAATGCATCCAAATGTTCGAAATAATCTAGCATCGTGTCCTTTACCACATCGCAGTCAGGACATTTCAAGATGCGGATGTCCTTGTGCTCCGACTCGATGTGGTACAACAATCCGTAGACGTCTTGATTCGAAACTTTACAATGTCCACAAGCAAACATCTCTTCATCGTGGTTTTTACTAACTAGGGCGAAGGGAGTCTCGCCGGAGATAGAGGGGGTTGTAGTATTCGCAGTCCTGAATCGAACAGAGAAAAATCTTATTAGAATTATGATCACTTTATAATAAAAAGTACTATTATGTACTTCTTTCGAGTAACTCCTGGGGTGTTTAACATCTTCAATTCAAGGATAATCTAGCCAGGATTTGAAGAGGCAACACACCGGATGAATGAAGGGCCCACTTGAGCCTTCTTCAATTTTAATAAAACGACTTACCTATTTATGTTATCGGCAGGGAGGATCGTGGCGGCTGTTCTGGTCCGAGGAGGCTGATGCTGTTGAGGATGTTTCAGCATGACCAATCGATTCTTTGTCTTGAAGTTGCAAACCTCACATTTCAAATACGCCTCTATATGATCTTCGTTTTCATAGAAATGACCAAGGTATCCCTTTGGGGTAATATTTCGGTATTCGCATGTGCCGCATTCAAATTTCACTGTATCATGAACATAAAATTGATGGGACACCAAAAAGTGGTGATTTCGTGCTTCGAAGTCACATTTTTCACAAAGGAATTTTCCATTTAACGTCTTTAAACGGTAGTAGGAAGGGTCTCTCTCTTTGCGGCTGAAATGAAAATACGGATGTTAGAAAATAAAAGAATAATGGATATACAAAAGATATAAGCAAATTTTAAGTTCGTCTAAGAGTAGCTGGTTAGGCCTTCCTTCGGCCGAATTCGTACAGAAAAAAAGTTGAATAAAATAAATACAACATTCGAAATTTAAAAGTACTTACTTGGGTTGAACCTTCGGCTTTCGATGTGCCCCCTTTTTATGCTTCTCATACAAATCCTGGAAGCGCGTCTCAAAATCGCATTTGGGACATGTTTTAAGCTGAAAATTAAATTAAAATTATTCCATTGCTCATTTGAAAGATGACAATACAATTGATGTTGTTGGTTACGAGGTGGTTGAAATGAATATAATAGTTTCAAACAAAGTAACCGTAAAGAACCACATGATTGAGGAGAAACTTACCTTCGCTTGATAACGCTGATTCACCCCCGGTTTCACATTTATCTTAAGCTCCACTGCTTTCCTGAAAAAAAAATCATTGGTTGAATTAAAATATTCTATATATATTTTGGTCAGTATAAAACAAACAAAATACTATGATAGAAAAAGTATATTTACCTTTTTTGTGGCTGGCTTCGTACGGGAGCTGAGGGGGTTTCGGGAACAGTCAAATGTCCCGATGAAGATGAGTTGGCTGAAAGTATATTATTTACTCCGCTCTCTTGGGTATGTCCTGTTAGTGTGTTTTCCATTTGGGTAAAAATGGAAGTTTTAGGCAAAATGTTTTTTCCAGCATCCTGCACTTCTGTGAAATCTCTAATATTTTCGGCTGCTTTGGATTCTAAGTAGCCATTGTCATTAAGACCCACTGGAAATTCGGGTAGATCAAGTCTGTCGAACAATTCGGAGTTGGTATTCATTTTTGGTTTTGTCGAACAAATATCTTGAACTACTAAGAAAGCTTGTAGAAACCTAAAATATCTTCAAGTTGTATAACCGAAAGTAAAAAAATATATATTATTATTTACTATGCATTAAACAACATATTATAACAAATAGATACTATCAACGTTATTTACTAAAAAACTCATGAACAAGAGAACATTTTGATGGAATATTGAAATGAAAGAAACGACAGCTTCAATACATTGCGAAAACATGAGATGAGAAATTAATTACCGGCAACGCGTTTTGAAACATTATTCATTATAATAAATAATCAATAATAAAAAAAAATTAAAAAGTGTAATAATGCGCTCAAAACATGGTGAACTGAATAATACATATCTTGAATTGACTTTCTTCGTATTTACGTTCTAAGTATTTACGCAAAAATTCTTTCTCTCTTCTCGAATAACTTTATGGTCGAATTCATGATGAGTACCTATACTCAAAAAAATTGACCGATGCGGTACTAAATAAAAATTAGCAATCTATATATGCTGCTATAACTATATAATTAAATGAACGAACAACATTTAATTTCTCTAATGCTAAAAAGTGAAAAATAAAAACAAACTTACCCAAGCTAATTGTTCCACACAAAAAACTATTCACACCTAGATCGAATTCAACTTCCGTACTACCACTATTTGTCTCACTTGGAATGAAAACTATTCAAATTTCTTACCACAGTTTTAAGGCTTACTTGGGTGTAGTATTCTACTTCAGAGTATTACTTTTTTGAATACTGTATGGGGTATATACCCTCTTCTTCAAACTCCCAGTTCTTCTTTTTTTATGACCTTAGTCTTCTAATGCCATATTCTTTTTTTTGGCCTTAGTCTTCTATGAATATTTTTAATCTTCTATGTCACATTTATCGTCGAACATGGTTTTTTTATGGTGGAATTTTCTGTATTGGACTACCTTCACGGCAGTGCTTTTCGTAATTTTTTTCAAAAGAGTTCGGCCGTCCTCGCCCGAGCAAAATTCGGCCGATGACGGTTTTGGTGTGAGCGGGCCGTTGAGTTTGCTACCTATGGAAAAACCAAACGTTTATGTTTTCACGTTTCAAAATTAAGTGAGTTTTTTTTTACCCTCCTAACCTCTCCCAAGCTGCATCAAAGCACTTCTGTGTTTTGATACTGTAAACTAGAGTGGTTCAGGTGGACGGTGGTAGTTATGTACACTATTATGACGCATTTCTCTAAATTGCACCCACAAGTTCACACAAACCGTGAAACGTTTACAATATCACAGGGACTGGATATCAACAACAAAGAGAACACTTGTATGAAATTTCCGTTAATATCCGCAATGTTGTTGTTCGCGATTAACCGTCAGCAAGAAAACAGACCTGTTTCCTCGCTTACGATCCCAACCGAACTCCCGCGTTATTATACTGCTACAGCTTTTTTCGAGCCCTGTGCGTTTACATTTCGTACACGCATATGATGCTAACTAAGCCCTACTCTGAATAGTTCAAAGCAATTTTGAACTTTTTTTTTCGAACGTTCGTATGGCCATAAATATTTTCAAAATCTCTCCAGATTAGATCTTAGAAAAGCAGCAAAATTAAAAATAGCAATGTATATTATCCAACCGCTCTACTTCTCAAGATGGTACCGTGCAAATCTGACATCTGCGCAACGCTAGTTTACAGTAATCTACTCAAGATTGCAGATTCAGCCGAAAAAGAAGAGAACTGTGGTCTGCTATCCAAACGCTGGATGGCTTTTGACTTTTGACAAATTTAAGGAGGTAAGAACGGAAGCTCATATGAGAGAATTCTCACCAGTATATCCTTCACTTGTGTATTAACATTATTTGAATGAGACAAGGAGGGAGTTTTCCCACCTTTTGGCACTCTGAAATAATAGTATATTATTTAACGAGCGGTAATGTAGGTCATAACTCACGCAGATGAAGTTTGCAGCACGAGCCGGAGGCGAGTGCTGTAATTCATCAAGTGAGTTATGACCATTACCGCAAGTTGAATACTATACTTTATCTACGATTGTAACAATAAATACTAAGATACAAGTACAGAGAAAGAACTTTATTTGAAAATCTTAATAGTTACATATAACCATGCATTATTTATGTTGATTGTGCTTCTTAGCATGGAGTAGAAAGTCTATAGGGGCGATGCTTCATATTTAGTGCTAAGTTCACTAAAATATGCCAAAAGAACATTCTCTGTAAACAATTACTTGATATTCTTACTGCTACGCCAATCATGAAAATTGTTGTATACATCTTTATATTTGTTTTGGTATTTTTCGGGCAATAAATTCTGTATGGTAACATTAGCTGATTGTCTTATTTCTGAAGATGATAATAATAATTCATCTTCACTATCTGAATTAATCTTTTTCAGCGAAATATCCACCATAATAATTAGGTATCAACTCAATTTACATATTAAAATATGTGTTTTGAATTTCTTATCTTCCCGGCAAACTCTTCTTTTGAATCAAGCGTAATTTGGGTTGAATTCACAACGTAAATTCCTTTAACCTTTGAATTTAGAACAACGGGAAGGATCATATGACCACTTTTCTTCCTATAAAAGCGAGACAGAAACCGCCATATTGAACAGCCAGTTATGTTATCAATGTGATATGAACGACATGACAAAGCACATGGGCGTAACATGAATAAGGTGGAGATGGGTTTTTGTTATTTCCCAGTTTTCACCATATAATTATAATAAATCGTATTTGTAAATTTTGAGCCGAGAATGGTCTCAACTGATAAAGTTGGAGATGGTAATAAAGTATAAGGGGTCAAATAAGATTCAGTGGAATCGATTGAACAACGAATGAAAGAGGGAGCCCAAGCTTCTAATGCCAAGCAATGGTTTTCTCGACTCGGGTTTTTTTTCAATATCTATATTATTATCCTGAGAAGAAATGACCAACTTAAAGTGAAATTTTATGGAAAATGGAAATATTCCAGGTTTAAAACGGTCCATTACATCCTTATGAATGGAAATAAAATAATTAATGCAAATTAAATAATGGTTCAATTGATCAGGCTTTCTCGTAAAGTTTTATTGATTTGCGAGAGAGAGGTCACATAAAAGGTTAAAGAAATATTCTTTGATCAATGTTTGAACGCATTAATAACCACTAAAATGAATGGAAGTTTTCTAGTATCTACCCCACTAAAATACTCTACGCCACTGCAATCCGGAAATACGAGTCGGCCATATGCAACATGCAACAACCAGTTTGGTACCACTTTTTCAGGCCTAATGTCCTTCGTGTGGTTCTTTATTCAGAGCATTAAACCACTATACGATCTTGGCCAAAAATTATCTAGAGTAATATTTCCACGTTAATTAGAACTCATTTAAGGTAGAGTTCTAGTTCTGTGCTGTTTTCAGTAGAAAACTGTAATGTCAGTAATGGTTTTACCGCATGAAAGTACCAATAGGGAAAAATCTACAGTGACTAGATTAAACACAGTGGCGACATTCGTGGTCTCATTTTTGATTGGCATGGTCTCAATCGACTACGTTCGACACACTGATGACGAATCCGCTTCGAAATTATCGAGAAAATAAAATTTCAAACGACCACATTTACGGAACCCCTAGTATAATTTTGCTCATAGATGAACTTGATCACGACATTCGAGATCCACACCTATCCTGAAAATTTGAAGTCCCTAGGCGTTTTCGTTCAAAAGTTACAATTTTCTATGGTTTCTATGGTTCTGGTCATGCGATCTGGACAAAATTCCACACGTAGCTTGAACAGCTCATTTTCCATTTGAGTGCAAAATTTCATCTCGATCAAACCTGTAGTTTTCAAGTAATCAGGGAAACAAAACTTTGAACGGCCATATTTACGAAACCCCTGGTGGAATTTGGCCCATTAAAGAAGTCAACCGAGGCAATCGGGAACTGAACCCACAGTTAAAATTTCAAGTCTCTAGGTTGTTCCGTTCGAGAGTTATCGTGCTTACGGACGGACGGCCGGACGGACTGCCGGACGGACAGACTCGGATTTTCCGACGGATTCGTCATCAGTGAGTCGAACATAGTCTTTTGAGACCATTTTCGGCTCAAAATTCGAAAAATTCAGACGAAATCATATAGCCCTCGTGTAAGTAGTACGAGCGCTCAAAAATTAATTCGAGAAAATTCAAAGAATCCTCAAAAAAAAAGGGGTAGCTGGCAACTTATTCTGAATTATTTATGTATCGATTAATCATTTATTGAAAGTCTTCAATTTGTTTTTGAGCGCTCGTACTACTTACACGAGGGCTATATCATTTCGTCACGATGTCTGTATTTTTCGAATTTTGAGCCGAAAATGGTCTCAAACGACTATGTTCGACTCACTTATGACGAATCCGTCGAAAAATTCGAGTCTGTCCGTCCGTCCGGCCGGCCGTATACACGATAACTCTCGAATGGAATGTCCTAGAAACTTGAAATTTTCAGGGAAGGTTCGAATCTCGAATGTCGCGGTTAAGTTCGTTATTGGGCAAAATTCCACCAGGGGTTCCGTAAATATGGCCGCTCGAAATTTTGTTTTTCTGATTACTTTGAAACTACAGATTCGATTGAGATGAAATTTTGCAGTCTAATGGAAAATGAGGTGTTCAAGCTACATGCAAAATATTGTTCAGCTCGCATCACCAGAACCATAGAAACCATAGAAAATTGTAACTTTTGAAGGGAAACGCCTAGGGACTTGAAATTTTCAGGATAGGTGTGGATCTAGATTGTCGTGATCACTTTCATCTTTGAGCAAAATTATACTAGGGGTTCCGTAAATATGGTCGTTTGAAATTTAGTTTTCTTGATATATTCCAAACTACAGATTCGATCGTGAAGAAATTCTGTATACTAATGGAGAATGATATATTCAAGCTACATTTCTCTATACCGCATGACCAGAACCATATAAACCATAGAAAATCATAACTTTCGAACGGAAAGGCCTAGGGACTTGAAATTTTCAGGATAGGTGTAGATCTGAAATGTGGCGTTCACGTTTATCAATGAGCAGAATTATACTAGGGGTTCCGTAAATACGGTCGTTTGAAATTTTGTTTTCTCGATAATTTCGATTCGATCGAGATGAAATTTTGTATTTTAAGCGAGAATGATTCATTTGATGATCATTTTGCTCAGATCGCATGACCAGAACCATAGAAACCATAGAAAATTATAACTTCCAAGGGAAAGGCCTAGGAACTTGAAATTTTCAGGGTGGGTTTGGATCGCGAATTTCACGGTCACGTTCATCAATGAGCAAAATTAGACTAGGAGTTCCGTAAATATGGCCGTTCAAAATATTCTTTTCCTGATAATTTCGAAACTAACAATTTGATTGGAATGAAATTTTGCACCTAGCTAAGGAATAATGTATTCAAACTACGTGCGAAGTTTTGACCAGATCGCATCACCAAGACCATAGATACCGTAGAAAATTCTAGCGAATTATCGAAAAAAAAAATCACCTAAAGCACTGACTTGAAGTCTGGATTATCGCCTCAGTTTGAAAATTTGTTTGACAGCTGTCAAAAATTTCCTCAATTGGTTTTCAAAACTGAAAAATGCGAATCTACCTACAAGGTCCATGTACGAGCGCTTAAAAGCTCCTGCCTTCACGGCAGTGCTTTTCGTAATTTTTTATTGTGATTTGTATCCTTCCAAAGGGAATGAATGAACGTGAAATCCAAAAGATTCTTTTCATTATAAGACTGCAATACAGTACTATAAGTAGTGAAATTTATGATCTGGATATTCTATTACGTCCTTACTACGATTGACCAGAAAATATTAGAAAAAAAACCATTCTGTATAATTATCATAAGGTTTTTATTACGATTTCCATTCAAATCCTATGGATTCACATTCAAATTTAGGAAGAATATGGCGGATGGGGCGTGGCTTATCCATATTGTCGCCACTGTGTTTAATCTAGTCACTGTAGAAAAATCACGGAGTGGGCGACATCTACTTTTAACCGTTTGAACTACCCGAGTGATGAACAACAAACTAACGTGTGTGTGTTTATATGGGAAAAGTGTGAAATATTTGTATGATTTTGAGTCATTTATGTATCGAAAGTGATATATTCAGATGATAATTTATGGACAATTGTTTCAAATAAACTGTATACGAGCTGAAAATGCAGCGGATTGTAAGTAGTAATGTGGGAATAAATTCAAGAAAAATGTGCTCTGTTCCTCAATGCTCATCACATAGTTCTTCTGAAATTTGTTTGCATAAATTAAATTCCCGTTTAATCCCAAGGCAGTTGAAAAATGGCAGACAATCTTGATGATTGGGAAACGTATCTCAAAGAAGTTGTTACTTTGCAGCAAGCACTTCCTGAAAGATGATTTTTTTTATCGTAAGTTCAATAATTTTCTATTATACAGGGTCTTTCACGAGGAACCTCACCCATATTTATACGGGAAACTACTGAACGTATTTTCATGAAATTCAGCACTCATAAGTATTTCACGATGCTGATGAAATCTAAAATATTTTCAAGGCATGAGCACCTCCGGTTTTTCCGGAAATGACGTCAACTTCCGTTTTTCAAATTAGAACACCATTTTTTTATTGCAGAAATAGATTCCTTAGAAAATTTCAAGTTATTTTGATGTAACATTTTTCAGTTTTGGTTGGAAAATTCTCTCTGAGCGGGAAAATTCGAAAAAAAAATCGAAAATAGAGCTCCGCTGAAACAAGAATAACTTCGAGATTTTTGGATGGAAAATTTTCATTTTTGGGATTTTTCAAGATGTAAGATTGATGTATCCACTTTAAAAATCGAAATCGCGATTCATGATACAGGGGGTGAAAAAATCGCTTTCAAAGTTAGGGATGACAAAATCGTGAAAAATCAATTTTTTCAAATTAGAACCCCATTTTTTTATGGCAGATATTGAATCTACGTTAAAAAATAATGTGAGTGTATGCATCACACCCTTGCCCTAAAATGGATATTTTCTGAGTTATTCACAAAAAATTTCGAAAAGCACTGCCGTGAAGGCAGGAGCTTTTGAGCGCTCGTACATGCACCTTGTAGGTAGATTCGCATTCTCCAGTTTTACAAACCAATTGGAAAGATTTTGACAGCTGTCGAAGAAAATTTCAAACCAACGCGAAAATCCAGACTTCACGTCAGTGCTTTGGGTCCATTTTTTCGATAATTCGCTAGAATTTTCTACGGTATCTATGGTCTTGGTAATGCAATCTGGACAAAATTATACATTATTCTTCATATATGTGCGAAAGTTCATTTCAATCCAATAAGTATTTTCGAAATTATCAGAAAAAATATAGTTTGAACGGCAATATTTACGGAACCCCTAGTCTAATATGGCTAATTGATAAAAAGGATCGCGAAATTCGCGATCCGAACCTATCCTGAAAATTTCAAGTCACTAGGCCTTTTTGTTCGAAAGTTATGATTTTCTATGGTTTCTATGATTCTGATCATACGATCTGGAAGAAATGTAGCTCGAATATATAATTCTCAATTTAAATTCAAAATTTCGTCGAGATCGAATCCATAATTTTGAAATGATCAAGAAAACTGAATTTCAAACGGCCATATTTACGGAACCCCTAGTCTTATTTTGCTCATTGACACACGTGAACGCTACATTTACGATCCACACCTATCCTGAAAATTTCAAGTCTCTAGGCCTTTCCATTACAAAGTTATAATTTTCTATGGTTTCTATGGTTCTGGTCATGCGAGCTGGACAAAATTCTGCATGTAGCTTGAGTACGTAATTATCCATCTGAGTGCGAAATTTCACCTCGATCGAATCAGTAGTTTCGGAGTAATCAAAAAAACAAAATTTCGAGCGGCCATATTTACGGAACCACTTGGCGAATTTTGCCCAATAACGAACTTAACCGCGGCATTTGAGATTCGAACCTACCCTGAAAATTTCAAGTTTCTAGGACATTCCGTTCGAGAGTTATCGTGTATACGGCCGGACGGCCAGCCGGACGGACAGACTCGAATTTTTCGACGGATTCGTCATCAGTGAGTCGAACATAGTCGATTGAGACCATTTTCGGCTCAAAATTCGAAAAATACAGACATCGTGACGAAATGATATAGCCCTCGTGTAAGTTGTACGAGCGCTCAAAAACTGTTTTTCGTCTTGAATTTTCAGCTATTTCTTTTCCCTTCACGCCAAAAAGATGAAATTTTCAGGAACACTTTTGCAGATCTCTTCCTCCCGATGAAATAAGAAGAGCAACGCACGAAGCATTCCTGAGACGTATAAATAAATGTCTAGAAATTAACGGTCAAAACTTTGAGCATCTTCTCTAGTTATAACTGCGAGAGTTTGCCATGGTTCCCCTAATAGTAACTTGAAGTCGGTTTCAAGAAGGAGTGAAAAATCTACAGCATGGTTCGAATAACAGTTCCTGAAAATTTCATCTTTTTGGCGTGAAGGGAAAAGAAATAGCTGAAAATTCAAGACGAAAAACAGTTTTTTGTGAATAACTCAGAAAATATCCATTTTAGGGCAAGGGTGTAATGCATACACTCACATTATTTTTTAACGTAGATTCAATATCTGCCATAAAAAAAATGTGGTTCTAATTTGAAAAAATTGATTTTTCACGATTTGGTCATCCCTAACTTTGAAAGCGATTTTTTCACCCCCTGTATCATGAATCGCGATTTCGATTTTTAAAGTGGATACATCAATCTTACATCTTGAAACATCCCAAAAATGAAAATTTTCCATCCAAAAACCTCGAAGTTATTCTTGTTTCAGCGGAGCTCTATTTTCGATTTTTTTTTCGAATTTTCCCGCTCAGAGAGAATTTTCCAACCAAAACTGGAAAATGTTACATCAAAATAACTTGAAATTTTCTAAGGAATCTATTTCTGCAATAAAAAAATGGTGTTCTAATTTGAAAAACGGAAGTTGACGTAATTTCCGGAAAAACCGGAGGTGCTCATGCCTTGAAAATATTTTAGATTTCATCAGCATCGTGAAATACTTATAAGTGCTGAATTTCATGAAAATACGTTCAGTAGTTTCCCGTATAAATATGGGTGAGGTTCCTCGTGAAAGACCCTGTATAGTGGTCATTTGCTATCACATTCACGTTCACCCACATATTCAAAAATATCCAAAGTGGTTATCTCGACTTTCACAGGCATTATTATTAATTCCGCAATCTTATAAAAAATATTTGATTTACTTGTTATGAAAGACAGAAATGACAGAATAATTTTGACCATCAATCGGCCCGGCATCTTGTGATTTTCAGCGCCATCTAGCGGTCCGTGATTTTTCCCTATACACTAATACCAAAGATTAGACAACTAGATTGTTACTCTTTGCTAATACAGTACAATACTAACGGTCAAAGGTCAAAGGAAAACAATTTTTGAGCGCTCGTACTACATACACGAGGGCTATATCTTTTCGTCACGATGTCTGTATTTTTCGAATTTTGAGCCGAAAATGGTCTCAATCGACTATGTTCGACTCACTGATGACGAATCCGTCGGAAAATTTGAGTCTGTCCGTCCGGCCGGCCGTAAGCACGTTAACTCTCGAACGGAACAACCTAGAGATTTGAAATTTTCAGTGTGGGTTCACTTCCCGAATGCCTCGGTTAAGTTCGTTAATGGGCCAAATTCCACCAGGGGTTCCGTAAATATGGCCGTTCAAAGTTTTGTTTCCCTGATTACTTGAAAACTGCAGATTTGATTGAGATGAAATTTTGCATTCAAATGGAGAATTAGGTGTTCAAGCTACATGTGGAATTTTGTCCAGATCGCATGACCAGAACCATAGAAACCATAAAAAATTGTAACTTTTGAACGGAAACGCCTAGGGACTTCAAATTTTCAGGATAGGTGTGGATCTCGAATGTCGTGATCACGTTCATCTATGAGCAAAATTATACTAGGGGTTCCGTAAATATGGTCGTTTGAAATTTAGTTTTCTTGATAATTTCAAAACTACAGATTTGATCGTGACGAAATTTTGTATACTAATGGAGAATGATATATTCAAGCTACATTTCTCCAGATCACATGACCAGAACTATAGAAACCATAGAAAATCATAACTTTCGAACGGAAAGGCCTAGGGACTTGAAATTTTCAGGATGGGTGTGGATCTGAAATGTCGCGTTCACGTTTACCAATGAGCAGAATTATACTAGGGGTTCCGTAAATATGGTCGTTTGAAATTTTGGTTTCTCGATAATTTCGAAACATCGGATTCGATCGAGATGAAATTTTGTATTTTAATCGAGAATGATATATTGAAGCAATATTTTGTCCAGATCGCATGACCAGAACCATAGAAAATTGTAACTTTTGAACGAAAAGGCCTAGGAACTTGAAATTTTCAGGGTGGGTTTGGATCGCGAATATCGCGGCCACGTTCACCAATGAGCAAAATTAGACTAGGGGTTCCGTAAATATGGCTGTTCAAAATATTTTTTTCCTGATAATTTCGAAACTACTGATTGGATTGGGATGAAATTTTGCACCTATACTCCGTTTAAGAATTATTGACATCTCGGTTGGCTGTGAAAAATCGAATTTAAGTTGGTAATAGACTATTCAGTAATATTTTGGGTTGCTGAATTCAGGTTGGTATAGGAATAACACCAACATTACCCATAGAAATCTTGCTTTGATGATTTTATCGAAGATATTGGTGAATATGTTATTATAAAAATTTGCTCTGAATTTGAGTATTTTTTGTCTTATGCTATTAAAATGGCTGGAATTGACCAGGATACATAGCGCCTAACAAGAGAACGCCAGGCAGTTCGTCGGTGTTACTTCGAGTTTTTCAAAGATTTGGCATATATTTCCGCTAGTGTTTCAGGTAAACTGTTATTCACCGACTCAAAGTGTATTCTGATTGATCAATGTCTCTTAAATTTTCAGATTTCACCAAGCCCTGTCCGTAGAATATTAGCATGTTATTATAGCCTGGAATTAGCAGTGGAAGAAAACCTGTGCGATATGATTATTCCTTCAAAGAGACATTGAATGACTTTGTTTTTGCTAGATTTAAAAACAATGAATATATCAGTTTAGATATTCTTTTCGAACTGGCCAAAGAGCACCTAGATTTCAATTGATCGAAGTCACCATTATATTATATCATAAAAAAAATTGGATACAAATACAAAAAAGTTGATCGAAGGAAAATTCTTACTGATAAACAGAAAAATATAATAAAAATATATTGTGATAAATAGCGAGAATACATGGAACAAAACGTAAAATTCATTTATCTAGATGAAATTTGGATATTCAAATTTGTCAGTGGACACTAGAAAATAATCCAAAAGGTATGCTGAGTATATTCAAGGGTGAAGGCAGAAGGTGCACTATTTTGAATGCTGGAACAATTGATGGATTTTTACCTGGATGTGATCCGATTCTTGACAGTAGTATTGATGATAAGGATTACTATGAATGGTGAATTATTTCATAAATGGGTTATTGAAATATTGAAACATTCCCTGCAAAAGGATGCCCATCAATAGGATTATGTCAGCTTTTTCAATAAACACATCCAAATCACTACACTATGTGGAAACAAAGTTTTCAATATTTTTATCTTTGCCCTTGTATCATTCATTGATATTCTAAGTTTATTTATTATACTTATACTGTATAGTACCCTGTGCACATTCCCTCTGCTAATATACATGCTATATTGTTCCCAGTTCAAAAGTATACTGAATAATTGTAAAATTTCATGTCAAAATTCTTCATGTACTACATAGATTCTTAATTTTTGTTTCTCTCTTATTTTAATAATAATATATATCGCACCCGTCGTAGACTAAGGAGACAACTCAAAAAAGGTCCATTTTGTGTTAGTGACGGTATTGAACTCAGGAAGTATCCCTTTTCTTACGTGCAATATCAGAATAACTCTAGTTGGCCTCTCCGCCACATAAGAGACTGTTCGTGAAAAAAGGTAACATTTCAAATTTTTTGGAAAAACAGTGGAATATTCCACCACGATGGGAAAAATTGCATTAATTGAATATTGGGTGCTAAAGTTATAATGTTCAAATGGATTGCTGCAGTTATTACGAATGTTCAGCGTGTTAAATTGAGTAAGTACACAAAATTATAGAACGAAAACTTGGGTAAACCAAAACTTCAAATACGATTTCCCAACAAAATCAATTTTTGAGTTGTCTCCTTATTCTACGACGGGTGCGATATTATATCGAATGAAACTGTTTGGGTAACGCATCGTAGATCTTCATGCCCATGTATTTCACATTATTCTGTGCTAGTGTCAATTGTTGCCTCGGGTATATATAAGGATCAATTTTCCAAGTTGGGTTGTTGTTCAGAATTGGTTCAAATAGTTCACTGTGGCTTTGTAGGAAGATATCATACTTCAGCACATATATTGCTGTTAACGTCAGGATTTTATTCCTTTTGAAAACACTTCTACAAGTCTCTCTATATTTCATTCTATACATAGCTCGGATTGCTTGCTTTTGTGTTTTAAATATTTCTTTCCGATGTACTGTTTCCCCAGTAAACAATGCCATATGAAAGGGTTGACTGAAAATTGGCTGTGTATAGGAGCTTCAATGTATCTTGTTGGATATGGTATTTCATACTATTGAGGGTGTAGATTATGGTGGTGAGTTTCCTGTTTAAGTTTTCTATTTGGGGGTTCCATTTCTTAATATATATAACGTTGAACCTGAATTCCCATTTTTAAACTGCAGTTGAAATATTCCGGCTCAATTAATAATTATTCGATAATTCGCATACTGAACACTTTTCTAGGTTATATTTATGTTTTATATTTCTATGATTAAAACAGTAACTTTTTTGTAACTAGAAATAAAGCCTCGACTAGACGTTCATGGCCTGCTTCGATGTCAATAATTCTTATATGGGCTATAGCTTAGGAATAATGTATTCAAACTACGCGCCAAATTTTGTCCAGATCGCATCACCAAGACCATAGATACCGTAGAAAATTCTAGCGACTTATCGAAAAAAAATTGGTCACCTAGAGCACTGACATGAAGTCTGGAGTTTCGCCTGAGTTTCAGAATTTTTGTGACAGCTGTCGAAAATTCCTTCAATTGATTTCTAAAACTGGAAAATGCGAATCTACCTACAAGGTGCATGTACGAGCGCTCAAAAGCTCCTGCCTTCACGGCAGTGCTTTTCGTAATTTTTCTCTTCGTTGTGGATACTGAACTGATGCTATCGGGGAGTGGACGCATTGGTGATTGGTTAACCAAACTGATTACATTTCTTCCACAGAATATCAAACGATCATTCTTCATTCCTTTTAGGTTATCTATCTGTCAAGAATATAACCTACGTTCAAACACGTCAGAATCGAAATTTCAACTAACTGATAACAGTTTGAAAATGATCACATAATCAGAAAATGTTGATAACATTTCGATTTTGAGTTGCAATACTGGAATTCTAATTTATTCCTAGGTCATAATGCCCTGTTACTATTTACGTTGATACACAAGGTAGTTAGCCGTCGAATCGTGAATAACGAAGAAATTTTGAATGATGGAAGTAAATAGTATTGGGCAAACAAAGGCCCATCGCTTCGTTTTGGGTTCAATTCTATTATTATTAGTGGATTTGTTTTGGGTTTCGTCATCAGAGTTAACAAAGGTAATTACTTTAAAAATCATTTATTCATAATATTAAACATAGCTGTTTTTTTCAGTTTATGGAAGTGAAGGAGAAATTCCAGAAACCTTTTTTTTGTACTTACGTCAAGAATTCAATGTTCACTCTGTATCTTTTGGGATTTTTGTTCTGGCCTCCATGGAGAGAAACATATTCAAGACCTCCAGTCGCCTACACTTACTTAGATGAAGAACCTGATGAAGAAATTTTCAATACTGATTTAAGTAGGAGTTTAAGTAACCCGGTGTTTGTTCCAATAAAAACAGCAGAATGGGACAGGAAAGATTACAATTCTGGAACGGAAAGTGATGATTCTTCTATTAAATCTGTTAGGTAAGTTTAAGAACTTATAAGCTCCTCATTTATCTGGATAACTCAATTTAATTCATTATTTTACAGTTATGTATTTTTGGAATAGACTGAATAGAGCAGTAAAATATAATCATATCTATATTTTTGTTTAGTGCTGAATTGACATGAATATTCAACCTTTGTTATGTGGATAGATTCATCTAATTTAATTTCAATGATGAATAATTTTATTTATATTCAATTGCTTATTTATAGATTCAGTAAATTAGCTGAAGTGAGGCAAATGTCAGAAAGTGAAGCAGCTGAAGCTTTACTTGCAAGATTATCTTATCAAGCTAGCGTGAGAGCTGGGGAGTTAGCTCAAAGGGCTGCAGCAAAATTTACCATATCACAAGTGGCAAGCATTGCATTTTTATTTTGTCTTTTGGTATGTATAAAATTCACTTTGAAAGGTTTTTTCTCTATAATCCAGTATTTAAAACTGACCAACAAAAAATCAAAACTTCCACTCCATTTTTGTGCATAAGGTGACCCATGGGCATTAGCAAACCTTGAATTAATTTCTGACATATATTATGAAAATCAAAGTAATAATTACAAGAATCAAAATGTTGGCTTCTTTAAAATTGTTCTACTTTCACCATGACTTAAAATACTATTGTTTGCTTGATATTTCCAATATTGCTGAATATAAACTTCAGCGTTTCTTTAATTTCCTGGAAATGTTCAAGTCTTACAATCTTACAATCATGTACCGCAAGATGGCGCTGAAAATCACAAGATGTTGGGCCGAGAAGGGTTCAAAATTATTCTGTCATTTCTGTCTTTCATAACAAGTAAATAGAATATTTTTTATAATATTGCGGAATTGATAATAATGCTTGTGAGACTCTAGATAACCACTTCGGTCATTTTTGGTTATGTGGATGAACGTGAATGTAATAGCAAATGACCACTATATTATAGAAAATTATTGAACTCATAATAAAAAAAATTATCTTTCTGGAAGTACTTGCTGCAAACTAACATATTCTTTGAGATACTTTTCCGAATCTTCAAGATTGTCTGCCATTTTTTAACTGCCTTGGGATTCAACGGGAATTTATGCAAAGAAATATCAGAAGAACTTAATGATGAGCATTGAGGAACAGAGCACATTTTTCGTGATCTTATTGCCACATTACCTCTCAAAAACCGCTGCATTTTCAGCTCGTATACAGTTCATTCGAACCAATTGTCCATAAATTATCATCTGAATATATCACTTTCTACACATAAATGTTTTGAAATCATACAAATATTTCACACTTTTCCCATATAAAAACACACACGTTAGTTTGTTGTTCACCTCTCGGGTATTTCAAACGATCAAAAGTAGATGTCGCCCACTCTGTGATTCTTCCCTATTGAAATATCACATTTTGGTGGTATTTAAGAGTAAATCCACACTTAAATTCAATTTTTTCATTGCACCATACTTTCAGGTTTATTCAAGAATGATCAAATTTTTCCTAATGAAAACTGCTGGTTTAGAGACAGATCCATGCATGTGCGGCATGAAGAAATGAAGTTGACATATCAGTATTTTTGGTTAATTCAGAGAATTGGGGACGGTTGCTGTTGCAGCGAACAGATGGCGTTAGTGGACAAATTTTCTCTAATCTGCACAGCTGTTCGTTTTACAGCATGCCGTCCCTCACGTCGAATTCATCATCGCTACACTGTACTGATGAGGCTCCAAAAGCCAAAACCGGCCAACTGTTGCGAATGATGAGTTTGATGTTCTCTGGGTTTTCTTGTATTGATTTCTTGTTCTGCTTATCATATTATGTTTGACATAATATTGTCTAGCACAATTTTGCCTCTAGACATTCATTTTGAATTTTTATTTACTCTTGCAGTGGTTTACCGGGAATTATTTTTATCAGTTAGCATTGATGAAGACAGAATTGGGTATGGTTAATGTGCTTTCGTCCACCTCCAGTTTGTTCACACTTTTTTTAGCTTCTATCTTTCCATCTGGAGGGATAGATAGAATGTCTCTCTCTAAATTATTTGCAATCATCATGAACATAGTTGGAATAGTAAGTGAAATTTTCTTGTCAAATAATGATTCAATATAAATTCCTTGTTTTAATTTACAGGCCGTTATAAGTTATACAGATATGACATTGAGAAGTGAGATTACTTCAGGGGCCATTTTAGCACTATTCAGTGCATTACTACATGCTTCTTCTTTAGTGTATTTAAGAAAAAAAGTTAATAATGAAGACAAAATGGATATTCCATTATTTTTTGGTATGTTCTACTAATCTTTATTCATGTTATTTAGCTTTAATGACAGTCACACTGGAATACTACCAAACAGATGATATTTTGAGTCAAATATCTGAATTATCAAAAAACTAACAAACAAACCTATGAAATTACTGAATGCTATCATTCTTACACTTTGTTCAAGCATAATTTTTAAATTATATTCATCGGGAAAAATTTCGTTTTTCAAAATAATATTTTTTCACTATTGAAGATGAAATTTTGCTTGCAGGATTTATTGGATTTTTCAATCTCATTCTCTTGTGGCCCCTTTTCTTTTTTCTACATTTTAGCGGTTTGGAAAAATTTGAACTGCCTTCCAAGGAACAGACTATATTTTTGCTATTGAATGGCCTGATGGGAACTGTGATTTCAGAAGTTGTGTGGTTGTGGTATGTTAGACATTATTTAACATCTGTTTTCATTCAACAGGGAAACAGATTGTATTATTTTAATAACTTGAACCTTGCTTTTTCTACTCTTTTCATACATCTTGGAGAATACTGGGAGACATTGAATTACAAAAGATTATTGAGAGGGAAAAATGATTTTGAACATATGCTCTACATTTGTTGGAAATAATAATAATGTGATTTATATTCAACATTGTTAATATATATTTTCTTTCAGGGGTTGCTTCTACACTTCCTCCCTTGTAGCTATAATGTCTATTAGTTTAACTATTCCAATGACAACTATGGCAAATGTTTTACTTAAGAAGACGCCATATTCAAACTTGTTCATGACTGGGACGATACCAGCAGTCACATCATTTTTTGTCATAATATTTTTTTCTCATTATGAAAATTGGGATCCAGTCCTCAACTTGTTACGTTGTGTCTACTTTAGTGTTTGTAGAAGGACCAGATTTATACGGTAAGCATTGATGCAGTTTATAAAAGTTCATACAGATAATTAATTTCCAATAATCTTCATCTTGAAGTTGTGTTGATTAATTATCGAATCGACATGCAGTCTATATTGTTCTTCGAAAATATATTTTTCGAGTCATTTGATTGAGGCAAGACAAGACGGCAGCAAACTGTATATAAACCAGACCCCGGGGAAATTCGTCGCAAGCAGTAGGTTCTGAGTACTGACTTCAGTACATGCCATAAGATTACAAGTATGCTACTAACTTTCCTTATTTTGGTCGGCCGCGCGCATGACGTACCTCTCGAGCCAAAACACCAATCAGAAGTACTGTTCTTCCTCGTCGTCAACACCTCATAAAATGGATGTATGAGGTGTTGACGACGAGGACAGCTGAGACACTGGCTGTCGATCAGACCATCTCTGTCAAAACCACTCGCGGAACACCTCAAGGAGGAGTAATATCTCCCCACCTTTGGAGTCTGGTAGTGGATGAACTACTGCACAGGCTGACGGAGCTTGGCTTCGAATGTATAGGCTATGCCGATGACATAGTCCTAATAGTAAGAGGTAAATTTGAGGGTTCCCTCTGTGATTTGTTGCAGAGGGGCCTCAAAATTATCTAGCAGTGGTGCTTGTCAGTGGGGCTCAACATCAACCCAGCCAAGACCACAGTGGTTAACTTTACCCGGAAAAGAAACCTTCCAGCCATGAAGCCCGTCTCGGTGAATGGAGATAACGTAGAATGGAATTATGAAGTCAAATATCTGGGAATTACCCTATACAATAAGCTTCTATGGAATAAGCATGTTAAAAACACTGCTAGTAAAGCGACAAGAGCTCTAATGGCGTGCAGAAGCCTATCCGGTAAAACCTGGGGCTGTAACCCTAAAATACTGCGATGGATGTATGTCATGATTGTGAGACCAATAATAACTTATGGGGCAGTAGTCTGGTCTGCTAAGACAGGGCAGACAAGCACGAGGAAAATACTCGACAAGATACAAAGGCTTACCTGCGTTTGCATCACTGGAGCTATGAGAACGTGCCCGACAAGAGCACTTGAGGTCATCACTGATCTCACTCCATTACATCTAGTGATCAACAGGGCAGCCCATAAGGCTATCCTTAGAATATCTAGGGAAGGTACAGGGAATGAGAGAATTAAATGTCAAGGAGCCTGGTCCTCTCTGAACAAGTACATCTCATCAGCGAACCTGCCTAGTGATGTTATGATTAAAAAAGTAAGCATTGAGAAGAACTTCAACACTATGCTATGTAAAAAGGAAGAATGGGACAAGGAATACACTACCCAACACTTCAAAGTGAATACCATTAAATGGTATACATATGGTTCTAAAACCACGATGGGGGCCGGCGCTGGAGTATACGGGGCAAGAACCAAGTGTACACTATTGTTAGGCTCCTACTCGAGTGCCTTTCAGGCAGAAATACTTGCAATCGAAAGATGCATAGATATAAACCTGGAAAGAAACTGTCAAGGGTGTGACATTGTGATCCACTCGGATAGTCAAGCTGCTATCAAAGCACTGAACTCCTATATCATCGACTCAAAGCTGATATGGGAGTGCCGGAGGAAACTTAATGTAGTAGGCAAGAAAAATAAGGTCTCTTTAGTCTGGGTTCCTGGTCACTCAGGAATCAAAGGAAACGAAGAGGCCAATACACTTGCCAGAAAGGGAGCACAAACGCCACTTACTGGCCAAGAACCTTTCTGTGGCATAGGTAAACGCACCTATAAGAAAGAGTTTCTGGAGAAGGAAGAGACCGAAAGAGAAGCACTCTGGAGGAACCTTCCAGGAATGGATCACTCTAAAAGGTTCATACGGAACTTTGAAAGTTCAAGATCCAAAAAGTATTTGGATCTCAGTAAGAACAAGTTACGCCTACTCACTGGCTTCCTCACAGGACATTGTCGCCTTAGGAAGCATATGATGAGAATGAGCTTAACAGAAACAAACGAGTGTAGATTCTGTGGGGAAGGGGAGGATTCTCCTGTTCACCTGGTTACAGAATGCCTCGCCATTGCAAACCAGCGCAAATAATGTCTTGGACAAGAGAATTACAGGAGGAATGAGGATCTAAACTCCTTGAAGCCCTCTCAGATACTTGAGTTCATTGGAGCTCTGGAGCTGGAGGGCGAGCTATAGGTAGCGCATTTGCGAATACGGCTCTGATGGGGGGCACAATAGACCTTGAGGTCGCAATGGAACGTAACCCCCTTCCTAACTATCAACTAACTATGTTCGTTGAACACATGATATAATTCCTTATTATGGTCGGCCGCGAGCCATCTCTGTTCCGGACGCATAATAGCATACTATGTATTTCATATCATGCTTCGGTACACAACTCTGCAGTTTTCACTGCAAGAGAGTGGCGGTAGTCTTCGCGACGAAGTGATTTTGCGTTGAGTGCAAGCCTTCTAGCACTGGTTTAATGTGATCCAATGCATATGATTTCGTTCTGGACTCCGCGCCCGCTACGTCTCGACTGCTCAAAAACAATTCGGGACGTGGACATTAACTACATTTGCCTTGTGCGAACACCGTCATAATTCAATCAACAATCAAAAAATTACGAAAAGCACTGCCGTGAAGGCAGGAGCTTTTGAGCGCTCGTACATGCACCTTGTAGGTAGATTCGCATTTTCCAGTTTTGGAAACAGGAAATTTTTGACAGCTGTCAAACAGACTTCAAGTCAGTGCTTTAGGTGACCAATTTTATTTCGATAATTCGCTAAAATTTTCTACGGTATCTATGGTCTTGGTGATGCGAATTGGACAAAATTTCGCACGTGAATACATTATTCCTCAGCTAGGTGCATAATTTCATTCTAATCAAATCGGTAGTTTCGAAATTATCAGGAACAGAATATTTTGAACGGCCATATTTACGGAACCCCTAGTATAATTTTGCTCATAGATGAATGTGATCACGACATTCGAAATCCACACCTATCCTGAAAATTTCAAGTCCCTAGTTATGATTTTCTATGGTTTCTATGGTTCTGATCATGCGATCTAGAGAAATGTAGCCTGAATATATCATTCTCCATTAGTATACAGAATTTCGTCACGATCGAATCTGTAGTTTGGAAATTATCAAGAAAACTAAATTTCAAACGACCATATTTACGGAACCCCTAGTATAATTTTGCTCATAGATGAAAGTGATCACGACAATCGAGATCCACACCTATCCTGAAAATTTTAAGTCCCTAGGCGGTTCCGTTCAAAAGTTACAATTTTCTATGGTTTCAATGGTTCTGGTAATGCGAACTGAACAAAATTTTGCATGTAGCTTGAACACCTAATTTTCCATTAGAGTGCAATATTTAATCTCGATCGAATCTGTAGTTTCAAAGTAATCAGGAAAACAAAATTTCGAGCGGTCATATTCACGGAACCCCTCGGCGAATTTTGCCCAATAACGAACTCAACCGCGGCATTCGAGGTTCGAACCTACCCTGAAAATTTCAAGTTACTGGGACATTCCGTTCGAGAGTTATCGTGTATACGGACGGGCGGCCGGACGGACAGACTCAAATTTTTCGACGGATTCGTCATCAGTGAGTCGAACATAGTCGTTTGAGACCATTTTCGGCTCAAAATTCGAAAAATACAGACATCGTGACGAAATGATATAGCCCCCGTGTAAGTAGTACGAGCGCTCAAAAACAGTGTTGATATTATTGTTTGATCCTTATTGTGAATTGAAAACTCAATCAACTCTTCCTCTGACCCTTAGGGAGTCGAACACAGTAACTAACAGTAACAGAAGCACTCGAGTCTCTTTCTGAGAACATCTCCAAGGGTCACATGGTACAAGCAAAAGACTATATCCGGTAGTATTTTGTTATCTAAAACGAAAGATAATGGTTTCGGAGAACATCAAGTTGTAAGTCGACAGTTGAAATCAACCGGGATTTACTGTCTATCACTAACCTAAGTGAAGCATTTACAACTTTCATATCCGGTGAAGATACCTCAACGGAAGGAGAGTTACATCCAGCGTCCAGAAGTCAATATCCAATATGTGCTTTCGGCTCGGAAAAACTAAGTAAAATGTATGCTCTAGATTTTTAAAATCGAATGCGAGTTATTCGTTTTCAAAGAAAGACATTTTATTCAGATAGAAACACGGCTTCTCATCAATCACGAAAATATAGATTTTGACCAAGAGTTGCATAATTCATGGGTTTTTTTCTCGGGTGGAGGACAATAACATCTCAGCCACTTCTTCATTTTCTAACAGAATCAATGTAGTTACTGTTTCTGGACCAGTTCATAGCAGTTTTCACTTCACGACACTTGAGAACTACTGCTGAAGGTAGACGCCGCCGCTTCAAGGAAAACGTTAGGGCTAGTCGCGAACGGTGGACGTCGCAACGAAATCTCACTATCGACCGAGAACTCGCTTATATCCAGGCAACCTGATTCCGCCCAAGCAATTATATGAAATGGTTCAGGATGAGCGTTCGTAAATGGTTTGCGACCACCCTCAGATTAAGTTACTGCGAAATTGAACACTTTAAGCAAAGTACTTATCCAAGTGGGTGATGACGGAGTTTGGGCGAACCACCACGGGCTGATACTGAAATAGGGTTGAAGGATAGGAAGCAGAAGATTAATCTTCTTTCTGCATAGTTCCAGGGCTGTCACCTCGTTGATTGAGAAGCTAAGGGCACATAACTTAAAGTTGCTCAATGTCACACAGAAGACATAATGGTGCGATAAAAATACTGCGTCAGACGATTTTTGTGGTTTTCTACGACGGTACGTGATTCTCTCGGTAATTTCTAAAGTAAAATATTGTAATGATTCTCAAGACCATGGGAAATCAGCTGATTAGCGTCGAAAGTGACATCGGTGGGAATTTCAGGATGGAATCAATATAAGTGAGCTTTCATCATTATACTCTCCCTAAAGATGACATTTCGAGAGTTGTGATCATAGGTCGCCTCACAATGCCGAAAACTAATTCTACTATTCATTGAGAATTAAAGAAGGATTCCACGTCGCACAAGTGAAAGGTATTCACAAAAGGCGCTAGGAGATCCCGCTAGTATGTAATAGGTCTTCCGAAACTCAGAAAGAGAGGATTTTTAATTGAGATTGTCTTTGCGGTCTTGTTGTGCAGGTTAAGAAGCCTCTTGAGAAATCAGAGACGAAATACCTCCCAGGATTTTATTGCGCTCAAAACACCTGTCGCATGCATGAATTGTGGCGCAATCGCCCAGCGAAGTGTGCTAATTGTAATGGACCCATTTAGTTATAAGGCCTTTTCGATGTTCCCAAACACCGGCAGAAAAAAAAAACCAAACGAGGGAGATATACAGGGTGTTTTCAAAGGTGAGGCTTTTTTTGATCAGCAATAGAACTCATCAAAATAAGTCATTATACCAAAAATTCACCAAGCCGAGTATTTTGAAAACAAGTTACCCTCGAATCTGAGAAATTCTCAGTCCTGATCTAAGTTAGGTTCGTATTGATATCTAAATGTGTAAATATCAATAGCTGTCTGAGGTCAGGATACGGGAAATCATCTATGATGCATGTGATTTTTTGAGCGCTCGTACTACTTACACGAGGGCTATATCATTTCGTCACGATGTCTGTATTTTTCGAATTTTGAGCCGAAAATGGTCTCAATCGACTATGTTCGATTCACTGATGACGAATCCGTCGGAAAATTCGAGTCTGTCCGTCGGTCCGTCCGACCGGCCGTAAGCACGATAACTCTCGAACGGATCAACCTAGAGACTTGAAATTTTCAGTGTAGGTTCAGATCCCAAATGCCTCGGTTGAGTTCGTTAATGGGCAGAATTCCACCAGGGGTTCCGTAAATATGGCCGTTCAAAATTTTGTTCTCATGATTACTTCGAAACTACAGATTCGATCGAGATGAAACTTTGCACTCAAATGGAGAATGAGGTGTTCAAGCTACATGTGAAATTTTGTCCAGATCGCATGACCAGAACCATAGAAACCATAGAAAATTGTAACTTTTGAACAGAAACGCCTAGGGACTTGAAATTTTCAGGATAGGTGAGGTTCTGAAATGTCGTGATGACGTTCATCTATGAGCAAAATTATTCTAGGGGTTCCGTAAATATGGTCGTTTGAAATATAGTTTTTTTGATAATTTCAAAACTACAGATTCGATCGTCACGAAATTTTGTATTTAAATGGAGAATGTTATATTCAAGCTACATTTTTCCAGATCACATGACCAGAACCATAGAAACCATAGAAAATTGTAACTTCTGAACGGAAAGGCCTAGGAACTTGAAATTTTCAGGGTGGGTTTGAATCGCGAATATCGCAGTCACGTTCATCAATGAGCAAAATTAGATTAGGGGTTCCGTAAATATGGCCGACATGAAGTCTGGTGTTTCGCCTAAGTTTCAGAATATTTTTGACAGCTGTCGAAAATTCCTTCAATTGATTTCTAAAATTGGAATATTCGAATCCACCTACAAGGTGCATGTACGAGCGCTCAAAAGCTCCTGCCTTCACGGCAGTGCTTTTCGTTATTTTCATAATTGTCCAATCTCAACCCCTGTGATTTCTTGCTTTGGGGTCATTTAAATATATTAGTGTATACGGTGAGGTGAATAGTGCGAGAGAACTGAGCATTGAACATGCTTGTTACATTATTCCGTGAGCAAACTGATGTGATAGTTGCTGCATGTTAAACGAATGTTACATGCGGCAACTATCCCATTATTACGCCGGGCAAGATTTTGTGCACATCAAACCAATAGTTACCATTTCGAACAATATCTGTGAGTAATTTGGATCAATTTTATTGGTGAGTTTGTGAACTTCCTAATTTTCTCGATATGACCTCTTCCTCTCCTTAGTTTGAACTTTGAGATTTATACCGTTCAGGAAAAATCTCCTAATAGAAGTAGAAAGAGAATACACAAATTTGGAATAAATTGTAGTGGCTAGAAAAGATCGCGGAGGAAGACGAGCACTTTAATTATATTATGAGGGAATGCATATGGCATAGTGAGATAATACGATCCAGAGTAGTATTGAGATGATGATGCCCAAGATTTTTAGCACTTTTTTCAAATTGAATATTTTATATGATCAATTTCCGGCGAAATTTTCTCTTTCGAGACTTCTGTCAAGAAAAAAGCCTCACCTTGAAAAACACCCTGTATATTCTTTTGAGTGAGAGCAATAAGAAATTCCAAGTAGATAATATCAACGGAGTCAGAACCAGTTTTGAGGAGGTTATGAAGCTGACGAAACATACATTGAAGTACCCTGGTTCTAAGTTCCCTGACCACACTTCCCTTTCTCAACGAAAGAGGCTACTAAATACACGATGAGTGCATACCTAAGCTACCAAAGAAAACTTCCCGAGGTGCCTTGACTGAGTTCTCGATGTGAAGTATAAGGACCATCATTGAACGTTGTGCTTCATCAACTGATATTGCCAAGCACTTTGAAGTGATCGGCATAGCCGCGTCAACGAAGGATAGTCCCCCGTGACTCTTCTCGTACTACATGGGATCAGGAAACGGATCACTGGATCACACGGAGTGGAACAGTCGGACCAGAAACGCTAACAAACCTATTATCGAAGTATTCACCCAGCCAAAGCTGATAAGAACGTCAACAGGGAACTGCAGCTCGCTATTGTCTCAATTCCTACCACAACGCAGGGTGATCATACACATCGGGGACGGTGCAAACGAAGCGCCGAGAGAGCGACCCGAAGAAATTCACCAATTTCGTCAATGAAGGATTCCATAATGTCGAATGACGATTACGCAATGAGTGTGTTCAAAGAAAATCTCTGCTCATCTTCAGCAACGAGACATTCTGATGATCAGCAGTCATGTAGAATCTGCTTGTCAGACTTGGTCGAAATAGCATTATTCCAGATGATCAATTCGGTTTCTGCCTGCGCACCCCATCGGCTACTTATAGTCGTAGAATACAAAGCTTTTGACATAGCCTGGCACGACGCACTGTACCTTCTTCGAATTTCGAATGATCAACCGAGGACATCCAATACAAGACAACCAGATGCATTTAGACCCCAATACTCCTCCTGGTCGGAGCCGAAGACGTCAAAGAAGGCGTTCGAGATCTTGCTTCGATTGAGTTAAGGTGCGTTTATATCTAAGGTTTATTCTGGATATTTATCTTCAATTTATTCCTTGGGGTCCAGATATGAAAGGCGTGAAGAAACATGCGGAAGCTCAAACTCCCTTGAAATATTGCGGAGGTATGATTTTTGTGGAAACTCCACATTCGCGGAGGCGCGGTTCCCTTATAACCCTAGCTCAGACATTTCAAAGAAAAAAGAATGTTTTTGCATCGCGCTATTAATCGTTATAACGATTCTGGCCGCATTGAAAACGGTCATGGAGGTGGTCGAAAACACACTCCAAAATCCTCGTATATGATTCGGATGGTGAAAGCAGAGATTGATCAAAAGTTAAGAAATAATGCATTCAAAATGATCAGAACCGTCCGTTTTTTCCCAAGGTTATCATAGTTTGCTCCAGTTTCAGATTCTCAGAAATGCCTTCGGAACAAACGGAATCATTGATAGGAATCAACAGTAATGAGCATGAAGCCTAGCATAAGGATGTTGGTGGTTCCTGTTTACATTGGTGCTTTATTATGTGATGACTTGAATTATGTATAACATTCCTATTTTTCACAGAGTGATATGTGTTGTTTTGTGATTTCAAAGAGAAATGCTGAAGTTATGAATGAGAAGAAACTATAAAGAAAAATTCAATATTCCAGCATTTCGATGAAGTGTCTCATTTAAGACTTTAATTTCAATGTGATTCCTATTTTAGGCATTAAGAAGCACAAATATTCAAATTATGTTATGAACAGATGAAAATCTAAATTTTTATTTACACTATTTTTTCAATTACTCTCGAAAATTTATATAGGTAGTAATGGACAATAAAATTTGTTCGGTTTTATTGTGTGCAATTTTTATTCTTCTTATAACACAGAGGAAGAATAATATGGGAAGATCAAGCCGTACTTGACTAAGCAAGAGGTTTTGGCACAGTTATCAGAAAAAATACATTTCAGTTTTCAATATGAGTAATGAGCAGATCAAAGTAACTCACCCTGCTCTTGGTTGGAAAATAATGTTTGGTATAAACTGGATTCGTTATCTTATGTCTCTTTCATGAGTATAAATTGAATACCTAATATTGGAGAAATTATCCTGAAATCTGTAGTGTTTTACATAGATGTTGAATCTTGTTCTTCCTTTGATGTACAATGTTAATAATTCTTGTTCATTTTCTCATTCCTTATATTGTAAAAATAATGATAGGAAACGTTGCTCCATGATACAATAAGTTATTTCAAACAATATTTATGATACATGTGGATAATTGTGGGCTTTTTGCAATTGGTTGATATTTCACATATGATAACTTTGGTTGGCCCTTTCATATGATCTTAACCTAAGTTTGTATCTTTATTTATCATACTCCAGTTCATTCACAGTAATAATTAACAACCTTACCATCTTGTCTTTTAGAACTATATTATGTCATTTCCTATCTCGCCCCTGTTCTGCAAAGCCAATGTTCTGTCAGTTTCTTCATTTTGAGATTAACACTTCCTTTAGTTGTCCTGATTTCTAATTTTTCTACCCTTACAACTTGCAAGGTATTCAATGAACAGCTTATTGCAGAATGTCCATTTCATCCTTTCTTTACCCCCTTAAAGAACAACACAAATCTGTAACCGAATAGTTGACAAAATATAGTGAAGTGGGCTTTAAGATACAATCTTACACATAGATTCATTGGAATGGTCTATCAATAATTGTGGGAGAACCGTTAGATCTAAGATTCACATGAAGACGTCGCTCAATAAACCTGGAATACTCCATCAATTGGATGGTGACTAAAAACATTCATGAGCTTAAAGATTCTCAAACATTATCGAAAAATATTGGTGAGTTTGAAATTTTGTCTTCACATTTTTTTTCAACTCAAAAAATATAAAATTGGAACAAACATTTCCAGTTTCTACTGATTATATGTACCAGATTGAGTTTTCCTTGGAGGATATGTAGGCCTGACAGAATGATAGGTGAAGTCATAACTGAAAAAAATGTTGGATTTTGCACATCAAACCAATTTGAAACAGCAAATATGTTATGTTATATTTATAACCTAAAGAAGCTTAATATGCAGAGTTATGAAGAAACAATATAGATTCAATATATTACTCTCCGGAAGTTATTTGAAAAATTAAATTTTATTATGATTTCCATGCAATTTCAGTAGGTAATATTGGATCATACGGCGGAGCGAGGTTTGTAATGATAATAAAATTGAATTGTATAATTCAGATTCTACACATCATATCTGTTCATATTACAAAAAATTAATGCTTATTGGCATTATCGGTAAACGGTGCTTGTTCCATTACGATCTAATGTCAAAAACTGTTATTGGTGCAATACTTCAAATCAATTTCAAAATGGAATTTATTTGGTTTTAGGTTTAGGATCATACAAAAGAATTATATTTTTTTATTACCTACTAGAATACAACAAAGACGTATTATTAGGATAGTTGAATTAATTCTAGAAGGTTGAATATTTGAATTTCGAGTGAAATTCTTTCATTTTATATCTGTGATTTTGGTTTATTATTTATCCTTCTGATGATTTAGCGAATTGAGCATTCCATTGCATTGGTGAATAATGTTTTGATTGTTTTCTTGTTGTAACATCACTATTACATGATACATTCCATAAATATATTTTACAAAAATGTAGAAAGCTTATACATTAAATATATATCTTCATATACATAATTATTGTTTCTATTCTCATATAAAATATTTGAAGAATTGAATTTCAGAAAAAATATACTCATTGTGGAAAAATGTTTCATTTTATTCAGAGAAGTTTCTCGTACATTAATTGATCCACTTTAAGTTTTAATGTGCGCTTGGGTTTTCAATCTGCTATTGCACAAAGTACATATATTGTTGTATCCCTCAACACCAGAGCAGTTCGTTTTGAAGAAGAGAACTACGCAAACTTCTTATGTATGAGGGATGATGGATGAAGTCCAAAAGGTAAATGAAAGTTAATCCAAAGAGTATGATTTTATGATCGAGTTTACTTCACTATAAACACTTCAGAGGTTCACTTAATAAAAAATAGCTCAATAAGGTAGCACTTATTCATTATAATTCACCCCGAATTTATTATCGTTGGCTCACGATATGACACAAATAGCACGATACGATCAGAACTGAGCTAATGACGGAACGCTGCTTCTTTTATATTCTCACGATAAATGCTCCAGTAAGCAGAAATTGTTGATGAATGAATCTATTATTTAGTGTTGGCCAACAATATACCGAATGGTATATGAGCGAAAAAACTCCGAGTGGCAGAGGGTTGGATTTTGTGGTGGTTATTTCCAATAACGCACCTTTGGAAATGTTCGAATTATATTTTTCGACAACGACATAAAAATGTGCCCATTTTAGGCCCTTTATCGATCAAGGGCGTCTACGTCGAGAGCTGCACTGTAATGATCATTTCAGTACAGGATGTGGTAGATACAGGTCTTGCATTCATGATGAAGAAAATATTAGGTTCTCTGAGCCAAGACTATCAATTTTGATAATGTTGAACCGTTGCATATGATTTGAAATTTGTAATCAATCACATTTTATCAAGACTTGTGAACAGTGAAATATCGCTGTGGTCGTAGAAAAAGTATAGTGCACTACCCGCATGGAGAGTCCATTTCTCACTTGTATGGATTGCGGCACTCCGCCTTCGGCAAAAACCGCAATCAACATACTCTTATGGATCATGAGTGTCATTTCATGTTGTACAGTTTTCTTTTTTAGTTCCGTCAAATTTCAATAGGTGATTATTCAAAAAATCTCTTTCCGTTTGCCGTCTAGATTTATTCTCGGGAATTCCCAACGATTTATTATTGGAAATAAGCTATGATTATTCTATCAACGGACATATTGATTTCATACTGCGGGCTGATAATGAATATTTGACTTCTATTTATGGGCAGTCATACATGTGATATACGAGCTGTCCTAATCATGTCACAAGATGAATTTTTTGCGTATTTTATTCAAGACAATAATTTTCTTGTCAAAGACGATACCGTTGAACATCAGCCCTCTATTGTTGTTCTTAAACTCCTACAAGAATTACCATGTACATAATTACAATTACGTTTTTCTTATTCAGTACTATATTCGTTTCTGCAGTACTTACTAATGATTTCAAGTGGAAAATAGCGAAAGATTATATGCAATTGAAATCACTCAATTATATTTCTATAGTTGGCTGTTTCGATAAATACGGTAAGTGCTGGGATTTAATTTTCTTATGAATACGATAATGTTAATATATTTTATACAGGGCATTTTTTAAGATGAGGCTTTTTGACAGGTGCTAGGACTCGTCAAAATATTCAGTTCGCTCACGAAATAATACCACAAGCAGTATCAATGCGTGGTCTTAGTTCTCTCGCATTCACCTCACCTTCACTTATGAACTTATGTTTTCAAATGACCCCAAAGGTAGAAATCACAGGGATTGAGATTGGAAAACTTAGGCATCATATATATGATTTCCTGTAGACCGACTTCTGACAGCTGGTTATACCTACACATTTAGATATCAATACGTACCTAACTAAGATCAGGCCTAGAAATTTCTCAGATTCGCGGATAACTTTGATTATTTTATATAAACGATTTTTGGTATCGACTTATTTTGATGAGTTCTATTGCTGGTAAATAAAAAAACCTCACCTCTGAAAAAACCCTGTACATATATTTTTCTTCAACTAGTCACGTCTGAACGATACATTTTTTGAGACTTGCTGTTTAACCCACGTTTGTTGATCCTAACTTTTTGATAAGTAATTTTGAGTTAAACTACAAAACGTCGTTTTTTTTGAGCGCTCGTACTACTTACACTATATCATTTCGTCACGAGGTCTGTATTTTCGAATTCTGAGCCGAAAATGGTCTCAATCGACAGAGTTCGACTCACTGATGACGAAGCCGTCGAAAAATTCGAGTCAGTTCGTCCGGCCGTATACACGATAACTCTCGAACGGAATGACCTAGAAACTTGAAATTTTCAGGGTAGGTTTGAATCTTGAATGCTGCGGTTGAGTTCGTTATTGGGCAAAATTCGACCGGGAGTTCCGTGAATATGGCCGTTCGAAATTTTTTTTTCCTGGTTCCTTCGAAACTACAGATTGGATGAACGAGCGCTCAAAAGCTCTTAACTTCACGGCATTGCTTTTTATCATTTTTCATTTTCAAGATACTGAGATCATTCAATTCGCGTCAGACTATTTTACTATGACACACGATGTCACATGAACTGCTTCACTAACTTGTCGAGATATACTGAGTAGGATATCTCACCTGAAGAAGCCATTGTTGTGGCGAAATACGTGTCGTGGTTTTGTAAAACTCCTAAGTATTGAAAATCGTAGTCTAGTTGATCAGTGAATACTAAGTAACTAAAAATATTATACTTGAAGGTTTACATCATGTGTTTCATATTACTGTAATGAATATTGTCCAAGTTCTTCTTAAAATAATTTATTTACACTTATACTAATTTATTTACAACACTCAATCATTTATCTGCATGCGCGCTATTAAGTCCTATATTGTCCACTCTCAATAAGCTCTGATGTCGACCTATATATTGGAAAGGAACACTTCCGATGGCTCCATCAGTCTCTAGAATATTCGCGGTCGTTGTGTTCGGTTCTAGAAGGCGACAGGTCCGGCTTAAGTTCGTTACATTACTTATTATTATGACATACCAAATGCTCGTGAAACATGTAGGGTGAAATTTTTTCTACAGCAATGTAGGTAACCCTTTTCCCTCTAGAACTTTTTTCGGGTGCTCCACTAGTAGTCTGAAAATTATGAAAATAAGAATTTGTATTTATTCGCATAAAAGTAAAGCGACAATTCTGATGAGAAATGTGCATGCACTTATTTCAGGGCTTATGTAAAAAATTATAAAAAGCACTGCCGTCGAATGAACTACTAAAACTTCAGGAGGACCAAGAAAACTTAATTTCAAACGACCATATTCACGGAACACCTATTCTAAGTTTGCTCATTGATAAACGTGACTGCGACATTCGAGATCCACACCTATCCTGAAAGTTTCAAGTCTCTAGGTCTTTCCGTTCGAAAGTTATGATTTTCTATAGTTTCTATGCTTCTGCGGTCATGCGATCTGGAAGAATGTAGAATGAATATATAATTCTCCTATCAAATACAAAATTTAGTTACGATCGAATCCGCAGTTTCGAAATTAACAAGAAAACTAAATTTCAAACGACCATATTTACGGAACCCCTAGTCTAATTACGCTCATTGATGAACGTGACCCCGACATTCGCGATCCAAACCTACCCTGAAAATTTCAAGTCCCTAGGCCTTTCCGTTCGAAAGTTATGATTTTCTATGGTTCTGGTTATGCGATCTGGACAAAATGTAGCTTCAAAATATAATTCTCCATTCAAATACAAAATTTCGACACGATCGAATCCGTAGTTTCGAAATTAACAAGAAAACTAAATTTCAAACGACCATATTTACGGAACCCCTAGTCTAATTCTGCTCATTGATGAACGTGACTTCGACATTCGAGATCCACACCTATCCTCAAAATTTCTAGTCTCTAGGCCTTTACTTTCGAAAGTTATGGTTTTCTATATTTTCTATGATTCTGGTAATGCGATATGAAAAAAAAATAGCTCGAATACCTATATCATTTTCCATTAAAATACTAAATTTCGTCACCATCGAATCCGTAGTTTTTAAACTATAAAAAAAAAACAAATTTCAAATGACCATATTCACGGAACGCCTAGTCCAATTTTTCTCAAAGATATAAACGTGACCACCTACCCTGAAAATTTCAAGTCCCTGGGCCTTTCCGTTCGGAAGTTATAATTTTCTATGGTTTTAATGGTCTTGGTCATTTGATCTGAAAAAAATTAAGCTTGAATATATCATCTCCATTGGTATACAAAGTTTCGTCAAGATCGAATATGTAGTTTTGAAATAATCAAGAAAACTAAATTTCAAATGACAATATTTACGGAACCCCTAATCTAATTTTGCTCATAGATAAACGTGACTAAGACATTCGAGATCCACACCTATCCTGAAATTTCAAGTCCCTAGGTCTTTCCATTCGAAAGTTATAATTCGCTGGGCAGAGTGGCTACCCCCACTACAAAGATGCACTATACTCGGCGTATCTAAACCGCCCATCGAGTGTTGTGTACCGAGTACCGAGTAAATTCGGTAGTCGTTCAACTGGGCCACTCGGCCCAGTAAATGAAATGCGTGTTGACGCTGATTCGGTCAGTATGGTTGTACGACCGAGTAGCAAAAAGAGTTTCTCGGCGGAGACCGCGTCTCATGTAAACAAGGCATAAAGCGTGATAGATATATCGGGAGGAAATGGGAATCTGGCTCAGCAAAAAGAAATGCTGAAAGAGTTACAACGACTTATCAGAATTTGAGTTCAGGTATAATGAAGTTTCTCAAACAGACTGCATCTGTTGATGAAGAAACTTCTGAATCGATTGCTTCAACTTCCAAATCTAACGTTGAATTCCTATTTCTCTGATATCCTCCCTTTCTAATGGTTACATTTTTGAAACAAAATTTTTAACATTTCAAGTGTTTGTTTTTATGAAAACTTTTTCTTGCATCACCAAAATGTATCTGGCCCACATCAAATTAAGGTTTTGTTCCGCCACTGCGTGTGCTACTATCGCCAAGAGATATTATAGTTTGATCTGTCAATTTTTAAATTGTTCGTAGGGAACTCAATTTTTTTAATTTGTTTCAGATAAGCTCAGCATAGCTAAATACATGTTCGAGAATTTTTTTCACGCTGAAATAATATCTTTGAAAGATCATGAATTCAAAGATGCCTATCCGAACAAATTCCATAGTGCAGTAATTTTGTATGCTGAATGCGAAGAGGTTGAGAGGTTTTTAGAAACGGTAAGTATGTATTTAATTTCCATATGTAACAACAAATATTGCGAATAATTTTGAATTAATAAAAATTTGCATTCATATTTATTATAATAATGTCACCCCACCATTTCGATAAAATCAGCCTCGGTATATAGTTCTAGATCACTTACTTTATTTGTAAATATTTTCAGGAGATTTATCCTGTTTGTATTCCTTACTCTGTTATTGGAAGAAATAACAATTTTCAATTTCTTTCTTCTTTATCGCCAGTAAATGTTGAACTGTAAGTAGTAAATGTTTGAATTATCTGCCTTGGATAAATTGGATTACACGCAAAAATATCGAATTTTTGTCCGAAAACTTTCGAGGAAAGTCTTTTGCATACAAGCCTGAATCTACATTCAAAAAATGAAGAAAATTCAACATGCCGTTTATGAGAAATCATTGAAATAATTACTGCTGTGCATAGTGCATAGGGCCAATGGAAGTAGTGTACGTACGGAATGGCAAGACATGCGGAAGAAATGCGATGCCTGCCGTCCTATATATATATCTTTATGTGCGTTGCTCCATTAAATTTCAAAAAGCGTGAGATGCCTGAATCTATAGTGTTCATCGAAAATTCGCCGAAAACGTACACACAATTAGTTTGATCGTTTTATCAACGAATTATCACCATTCTGAAGAGCGTTTGTTAGTCGTTAGTTAGTTTGTTAGTTGTTCTCCAAATTATGTGTTAACATTTTGTCTTCAACCAATGCATTTTCTTCATTGTAATTTTTGTTTCTTGCAATCTTGATTTATGCTCTTCATTTCATAAATCTATTATACTCTGGATAGTTATCTGGAAACAAAACTGCGATGTTTTCAAATATTTCTGCCAATTATTTGTTTTGGCTAAGGCGTGTCATTTTCTCAAACCATACAACATTGACATACAAAATATTTCTGGTTCATCAGACCTTTGGTACGGTGTTTTTGTATTGGTGCGAGTTCATCTTAAAAAAATTATCAAATTGCTCCAAGAATGGGATATGCCCACGGCGGTAGCATGCCTTGAAAATTTCTTCGGAAATGTCCTGAGAATCTGATTCTCCGAAAAGATCTCTAATTTAAACTTTTTCCATTCTTCTGTCTATTATAGACACGGGCTAAAATGTGGAAGTTCTAATAATGTTTTCACTTTATTCTGGTCGTTATCTCAATTTGATTTTTATTTGGTTGTCGTGAAGGAATATTCTTCGTAGTTTAAGTTTGAGCAACTGCAACAATTATTTTCTTTCTTTTTACTTTACCTTCAAATCCTTTCAAATTATCAGCTTGTGCTTCGATGTCGTGGTTTCTGAAAAATATAAGAGTAACAACTGCACTTTTATTGTTTTATTCAATTTTTAAAACTAGTCTTGTGGCTAGTTTCGAAGGGTCCTGTACCGTCCATCGGTGAACATCATCAACTCATCTGTGAACATACACAATCGTCTCAAATTACGTGCTGATTGGCCCATTCCAAACGGAGTCGCATATGATTTCGAGTTATTGGAATCCGAGACTGTAGATTAATGTCGAAACCAATACACCAGAAAACCGCTGTTGCATGATTCAAAGGCTCTCTACGGGCAGACACAGTCAGAAACCGATCTTGTGCAGGAGTGGTAGATCTTAGGCGTCCACTTCTCGGTCTTTCGGTCACGTTTCCAGTTCAAGAAATTAACTCATCCACTCCATGAAGGCTGTTCTCGTTCAAAGATGGTATGACACGGTACAGAAATTGGTACAATTTCTCTATATGAATGTGAATGAAGATTTTTCTGTATCGTGTAATACATGAAAAAGAAAATTGAGGTTTTTCTTTAGAATTCGGAGCCTTTCAAATGTTTTCTAAGGAACCCCGAGCGCGAGCCGTTTGTTTGAAATTTGAAGAGTTTTTTCTGCAATCGATTTTTCTCATTTCGATTGTTTATTCAAAACTGTCCCAACTCAAGCCCACCTACCTGTCTCCCAAAGTGAGTAACGTCTTACATGTTTTTGGTCAATATTCTTTCAGCGGCTTGTTTTATGTTTTTCATGGCATATTTTTGGTCCAGCAAATGTTTATCGAAATCCGAGTAGTGACCAAATTCTAGGCCTTTACCCCTATCAACAGTTCCACCTCATTCATTTCAATTGAAATTGATAATATCATTGCTCATAGATATACCGGTCTGGCAAATTTCATCGGCCGTATAGATTGAGATGCGTAAGAAAGAGAGCCTGTCCAGTCGAACAGTTCAAGAAACGTCCGATGAAAATTTGCAGACCGGTATAATGTAATATCTATTATGATACTTGATCATTGGGGTTGAATTGTATTCCATTTTCAGAGCGGGGAAGCCAACTTGTATGATCTAAAACATCATTGGTTGATCCTTGGGCGAGACAATAATATCATAAGTATATTAAAAAAGACTCAGCTCACCATAGATAGTGATGTTTATGTACTAATACCAAATATTGATGAAGAGAACAAATACTTCGACGTATTAGATGTCTACAATCCCGCTTTCAATAACGGAGGCAACTTCAGAAATATAATCATCGGAAAATACAGTGATGAAAATGGTTTTCAAGTAAATCGAAGGGGACTAAAATATACCGAGAGAAGAGACATGTCCGATGTTAGTTTGAGGGCGACAATAACGGTCAGTATGTTGTAGAACTCTCACTATCCTCATTCGCATATTCGCTGTTTGCTTTTGAATCAACGTTTCAAAAATCCATCATTGGAGTCTAGAACTGTGAAAAAATTAGTGTGTGATGTGCCAATACCTACCCAGATTGGGTTTCAAATAGCTTAGATTGATATTGGCTTTTGAAGGTTCGAATAATTGCTTAACTTCCACGGTTTGAAGCGCTAGAACTATTGTAGTTCTCTATTACAGTTCTCCGTTGAGCGAAGACAGGAAATAGAACTTCCCTTATTTTTGTGTAGGTGATCGTGATCGTCACATTACGCTTGATTCAATAGAAGATATTGATGGGTAGATAGTAGTATTCAGCACTCAAAACAACCAATTAGAGCACAATACAATGTCACAACCAGTAACATTATAATTTCTGTATTGAATTAATAACACATTATTCAGGCACATGGATATAAATAGGTCAGTTTTAGACCGATAGATGATTTGAAATAGAACAATTCATTACGAAATAAAATAAATGAACTTTTTTTCAGTTACCTGTACATTTTTCTTTACCCTTATCCGAATACCTACTCTTTGACGGACAAAGGGAAATCAACACTTTCAACAGATTCCATTGCAAACTGATATTCTACTGTCAAGATTACTATAACTTTTCGTAAGTATTTACCTAATTTTTGAATAAACCAGTAATGAATTGCATACTGTATATTTTAGTTTGGAAGATATTCAGGTAACTGAATCTTGGGGTTATTTATTACCGAACAATTCGTTCGATGGTCTCGTTGGACGATTGGAGAGGAATGAAACGGATATTTCGCTTTCCTCTCTATTTTTCAGATCAGATAGACTTGAAAAAATCGATTATGGTAGGAGGACATGGATAATGAAGTAGGCATGATATACAAAAATTCACTTCCGAGAGTTTAAACCAATTTTTACTTCTACAGGGTAGCCTTCATTTTCAGAAATCCGAAAGTACCAGCCTCTTTCACTGTTTTCTTGAAACCACTCTCTTTTTCTATATGGCTAACAACGTTGTTTATATTTATGCTTTCTATATTACTGTATAAACTGATAAGTAAAATTGAAAATCGTCACATTGGGACTGTTTATACAACTACTTGGAGCGAATTGGTTCTTTTCATATTTGGAACTTTTTGCCAGCAAGGTGAGCGTGTGAAATTTGTGAAAAATCAAATACTTTTCTCATTTTATTTTTTATTTTCATATCCTTAATTCGGGAAGATTGAAATGTATGTACGTCTCAAGCTATATTTTGTAAACTTCGGAGCAATGAAATCGGCCCACCACAAATTTGACACAATTTCATACATACAAAAATACTTTTGTATACATTTCAATTTCAGTATATACGGGGTGCAAGATTAATAAAAAGATTTTTCCTCCAACTTTGGCAAACCCTGCGGATAAGAGAAGCCGCGGCAACGAATGGCAAAAGGAGTCAAACTGAAGTCCCATCTTTTCGGTTTATGTTGTTTTTTTTAATCGTGTGTTTATCTCTATTATTACTGCACTCAACTTTCAAAAAAACTTACAGAAAGTACACATTCTTCGAGAATTGTCAGAGACTACATTGCAGCAGTCGATTTTCGAGTTATGGTGTGGCCACCGTGCTGTCCTGACCTAAACCCCATTGAGAATTTGTGTGATGAACTAAAACGAAGAGGACGTGCCAGAGGAAGAGTGGCGACAATTTGAAACATCTCACAAGTAACGATAGTGAACTCAATTAGAAGTATGCCTAATCATATGCGGGATGTTATCAGGGCGAGAGGAGGTCTTGTCTGCTATTGAAATATGTAATTTGGATTGAGGAAAAACCTGTCTTTTCTCAATTTCACAACTCTCAGATATGAGAATATGAAAAATATCTTAATAAATATGGGTTCATGGTAAAGATTATTGAATGGTTTCTTGAACACAACTTTTTTCGACCTGGAGGATGGTTTCCTACAGAAGCAATCAAAGTCAAAAAGTATAATATCTTTGCATTGTTTTCTGGGCTTCCGAGACATCAGCTGAGAGTTTGAAACACTGTACTTCCCCTGATAATAGAGATAAATAAATGATTATAAAAATTATGAAAAGCACTGCCGCGTGAAGTCAGGAGCTTTTGAGCGCTCGTTTATCCACCTTGTAGGTTGATTCGCATTTTCCGGTTTTAGAAACCAATTGGAAAAATTTTGACAGCTGTCAAAGAAAATTTCAAACTAAGGCGAAACTCCAGACTTCACGTCATTGCTTTAGGTGACCAATTTTTTTTTTTCGATAATTCGCTACAATTTTCTATGGTCTTGTTAATGCGATCTGGACAAAATTTCCCACGTAGTTTGAATACATGCTGACATTGCACGTTTGGTGTGTCTTGCATATCCGGCCACAACGGAGAACGTAATGGAGCGATTGGCGGTTCAAGCATTGTTTGATGGACTCCGTGACCAGGAAACTAGGCATTGACACTAGCCCGACGAGCACATCTCGTAGAAGCCCATTCGACTTCGAGGCAGCAAAGCAGTCCTGCAGAGGTCAAGGTAAAATCCGAATAATTGAAGAAGATTTACAGGAGCCTGCCGACCTGGAAGCTGCCATAATAAAAGTAATCAAGGTAGTGTTACTTGGGAAAAAAAAGATCAAATGCTGGAATTGTGGAAAAATTGAACATGTGCGTAGCAAATGCCCGACGTTTGAAGAATCGACAAAGACGCAGGAAAACTAAAAGGAGGAGGAGAAATCTTCGACCTGTATCCAGCGAGCCCCAGTCAACAACTTATATGTCTCTGTCCTTCAACGGCAGAATAAGGGGGTCTCTGTAGACGGTCTCATCAATGACGAGCCTAGCACCATGTTGCTGAATACAGGTTCAACTAGAACAATTCTGGGACCTCCCTTCGCCAGAACACCGGCACGGATTGAACCGACGACTTGGAAGTTACGCACAGCAACAGGGAAGCCAGTCAACCGCATATGGTGAGCTACCGGTCGAACTGGTTTTAGGCAGCACTAAAGTGAAATATCAGGCACTAAAAGCGGGCATCGAAGATTATGCAATTTTTGGACTGGACATCATGAACTCAAGAGGGTTTGAGTTGAATTTCAAGGACAGCGTCTTACGTATCAATGGATAGGAGCTGGTGCTTCATTGAAGAAGTGAACAGACAGACAGAAGATGTAAGTGTACCTGTCCCTCTCAGGTACACTTACATCCTCTGTAACATGTACATTACAACATCTGTAAACATGGTCATGTTCGAGCCCAAACTTCATGATGAGGAAATTGGACGAGGGATTGCTCTAGGGAAGGCCTTGCTGGGTGCTGACAAATTGGTGCTGGTAAGAGTCATGAATGTCGATTATTTTCCAGTGACCTTGAAGAAGGGGACCGTTTTAGGGCACTGCTCGTCAGTTTCCTCTGTGTTCAGGTACGATTATCCAGTACAATAAATTAAATAAAAAATATCAACAACAGAATTGGAAAAATTAGTTGCCCTCTTTTCCAAAGACCTAGAATCAGATCAACAGCCCAGACTGAGAAACTTGGTCAAGAAATACCAAGACATTTTCGATAACGGACGAGGAAAAGGAGGTCGAACTAACGTGGTTCAGCACAAGATGCTGACACTTTCCGACAGGCTGCTAGGAGACTTCCTCTTGCCAAGAAGGAGGAGGCTGACAAAATAGTCGGTGATATGGTGAAAGAAGGAGTTATCGAACCATATGAAAGTCACCGGTCCTCTCCAGTCGTATTGAGGAAGAAGGACGGATCGGCACGTTTTTGCGTAGACTATCGTCAGCTAAACAACGTCACGAAGAAAAACAGTGACCCTGTTCCGAGAATAGATGATACTCTGGACACATTGGCTGGTTCCATGATATTCACGAACCTTGATCTAAAGAGTGGGTATTGGCAAGTGGAGCTTGCTGAAGAAGATCGGGAAAAGACTGCTTTCACCATCAGCTCTGGATTGTGGCAGTTCACCGTTATGCTGTTTGGACTTTGTAATGCCCCGGCCACATTCGAAAGATTTATGGAGACGGTGTTGTGAGGAATTTCGTGGAAGGTGTGTCAAGTATATCTGGACGATATAATTGTGGTCGGGTATTCCTGTGTTATCTGGTACAGGTAAAATTTATATTGAAAACTTTTGGTTAGAACCAGTGTCCCATTCGAGATCAGTTCTTAGGGAAATCTAAATCAAGATTGTTTTTCTCGCTATTTCCGGTTGTTTGTTTCATGAAAATGGATACCGCGATGAGGAGGAAGCAAGGTACCTAAATAAATACAGTGTAACCTTGATATAACGCCCCTCAATATAACGAATTCCTCGATTTAACGAATGTTTCGAAATCCCCTAGAACTGCCCGTAAGAGTTGATGTAAAATATACCTCTACATTACGAATACTTTCTGTTAATGACCTCTTTATAACGAATTTCCAATCATTGCAGAATATTATATAGAAAGTATAATTTACCTCCATTTAACGAATTTTTCAACTGATAACCTCTACATAACGAATTCTTCCAATCAAAAGCACACAATTTTTGGACAATAACAACAAGAATGCATGTTTCGGCAGGTTGAGACACGTGAAACTGTTTGATGTACACTGGTGTTTGTCGCTATAAACAATTAAGAAATTATGATGGCTGAAAAACGAAAGTGTTCTTCAACCATCACAGAAAAACAGAAAAATTATTGAATGTGTGGACGACTTTCCCCCCCAACAAAAAAAAGAGACATCGCTAAAGAGCTCAATATTCCTGCGAGTACATTAGCCACAATTCTAAAATTTTGAGTTAAATTTTCCAAAGAATGTCGGCTGTTTTTAAACAGCAGAGGATTGTAGTTGTTGTTGAAGATTGAAATCGTGCGAGTAAATGCAATATGTGTTTTTATTTTTTTGTAGAAATCGTTCGCCATTGAGATTATTGAAAAAAAGTTCTCACCTCGTTAAAACGAATCTGAGACCAATCTAACCTCTATATAACGAACCTCATTCCAACGAAATACTTGATATAACGAATATTTTACAATTCCCTTCAGTTTCGTTATATCGAGGTTGTACTGTATTCACTTCTAGCATTGTTGTGTATTAAAAGTGCTTCCACTAACATTTTGAAGCATACCATATTTGGGCATTTTGCACTAAGTAGAAGCATCGAAATCATAGAACGAATAAAAAACTTAAATGAGGCAAGAGGTTGCTGGGAACAAAAAAAGTCCAACTTTTTGTGTATGTGTCAAATCACATCGAAAATATAAAAACTACTAGCAGACTCGGCCACGCGTTGCTGTAGCTAAGGTCTACGTCTCATTATATTGTAGTAAACTATTCAAGCCAGTGGAATTATTATCAACCCTAACCTAACCCTAACCTTACCCTACCCTAACCTTGATTTTTTGAAAGTTATTGCCCAGTTCTCAAACAGTTCCAAATTTCTTCAGTTTTGGGAAAGACCCAGAAACTTGGCATCACGCACGTTATCGGTATGGTCGACAGATCGGTGTAGTGGGGACGCGATCTCCTGTGGTATATTTGAGACGCGTATTGCCGGGTGGATAATTATCACTCTCTGTCATAAATAATAAACAAATAATTTGCAATAAAAAAATATTGCAACTATAAATCGAGATATAAACTATCCTACATATCTTCTAAGTTAGATCAAACTGCACACAGTGTGCAAAATTTGATTTAAATCGGTTAAGTATTATAGGAGTTCATCCCAGACAAACAACGTGACACGTAATTTTTATATATAAATATTTCGCGTAAATGTAAAATCATTTTTTTAAGACCGCATATAAATTTAAGAAAATTGAAAACATATATGCGGTCGTAGAAGAAATCCCATTCCCATTTTTTGGATCTGTTTAACGTCCCGCTTTTCATTTTCTAATTCCAATAACACTTATGGACCCAAGGTTAACTCTGCGATAACCCCCGTACGCCTTTTTCGTCGAAGTTCTAGATGAAATCCAATAAACGCGTGCAGCTTCATTCGTTCCCAATTCCTCTTTATTCAATCTTCTGGGTGCAACTTCCAAATTCTCCTTCGTCCATTGCCTTCTTGGAGGAGCAGTAATCTTCTATTGCAGGCATATTGTACTTCTGCAAAGAAAAACATTACGTTATATTTTGTTACGTTCGTTGTGGGGCATCAACCAACAATGGGTTGAAACAGTTACCTTACCACCAAATTTATAGACTCTGGAGTCTGGACCGAGACCCAAAACTTTCCGAATTCAAAAGTAAAAGATCTATTGGTTCTTCTCAATAATTTTCGGATCTTTAGTTAGGTACATCAATTTCCTGTTTAATTTCATCTCGAAATTTAGTATACCTTCTAATAGATACTTTTCAGGAACAACATTGAATTCAACTTTTGTTTGTGGACGCATTGTTATACTCTTCGCATTCATTTTATCTCTCCTGATCTATCAATTTTATTCAGCAAGTATTGTATCGTACCTACTCATGAAACCTCCGACTCCGATAAAAACGCCTGAAGATTTATTGAATTCACAAATGGAGTGTAGATCAGAAAACATCTTATATAATAAGGACTATTTCAAAGTAAGTTGCTATTTCTTTTTGTCGAGATTCGAACTGCTGAGTTCTAATTCCCTTATTGGGAGATGGCAATCTGGCTCTTCCTTACTTATCTTGTAAGTCATATGGCATTTCACTCAATTGTTTATTGCTATCCAATCGCTGAACTCCACCAATGCCATCAGTTTGAGGATGGAAATACTTTGGCATACCTAACGAACTATGTTAGAATAATAAGGTTTCCAAGATACTCTGGAATATAAGGAGGAACGAGAAAGCCTATTTTATTCAAAAGGGGGTCCAACACTTTTTATAAGGATAGAATATACATATATTTGGCTCCAGGCATATTCATAAAGAAAGTTATGGAGGAAAGAAGCAGCGCTCTGGATAAATCTTCCCGGTGAGTGGTCGTCCAAAAAGATTGTTTGACACTCTCTCACTGAACGATCAAAAGCCGATCTAGGTTTCGGTGAAACCATGCTTCTCCTGAAAGTACCTCATGCGATTTGGCTTCCATATCCTTTTGGAAAAAGGACTCTTGAAAACCTCATAATAGGTTGGAACATCCAATAATACCTGTACCATAAATCATACAGGAGAAATATCATCCCTCAGCTACTAGAGTTCGTCAGAGCTCTTGAAATAGATGTGAACTGGGGAGGTTCAGTTCCAGAATATCCTCAACTGAGTCGGGAAAGCGAACCCAAGGGATCAGGTCGTAGTGCACTAGACACAAATTTTTACTAGAATAATCGACCAACCATCCATTTTTGGATATACGGGTATCGGGTGATCTAGGCAGCTAAGTACAAATCAGAAAGCTTCACCAGAACTTTATCAACTAACTCTCATAAGCTTTAAACTTAGCTACTGAGTCTGGCACAAAAACCCCGAGAAAAAAAAATAAATATTAGTATCTCAAGTATCAAAGTTTTTTAGAGAGCGAAGGATAAAACTTCCTTAGACGTATTCCATTATAAACTGAATGGCGATAAAGGCTTCGACTACTTTCTGGCACCTAGAGAAGGTTTGAAACTTGTTAATAAAGGAGGATACGCTTTCAATGTAGAATTGGCAACCGCATATCCAATAATAGATAGAACCTTCACGGAAGACATCATATGTGAATTGAAAGAAGTTCAACTGATGAGGGCTCTACAAATGTTCAGCTCTTTTCAGAAAGGTTCTTCGATTAGAAAAGTTATAAGCGTAAGGTGAGTGGAATTAATAATAATCATAACAAGCATTTCCTGCCATACCTTTTCCCGGAAAACTGAAAAAGTTTTTATTAATTTTTGAAATACAATGTTTGCCATTTTTACTCTTAAAATAATATCTGGCATATGACCACCTCTTGCGTCACTACAGTACCTGATTCTTTTATCAGAATTTTCAATCACATTCTGGCATAGTTGCGGCTCTATCTCATCAATAACTCGAATAATTTCTGCTTTCGATACTTCAACGTTTTGAGGATTATTCTTGTTGACCTGTGTTTCCAAATAGCCCCAGAGAAAGAAGTCTAACGATGTCAAATCACAGGATCTGGAAGGCCCATTCCGTCACAGAATCTGGAAATAACTCGGTCTGGAAACTTTGTATGCAGTAATTGCAAAGTTTCTCTAGCTATATGACGCGTAGCCCCATCTTATTGAAACCACTTGTCCTCAGTATCAATATTTTCCAGTTCTGGGGAACAATGCTTACCAAACTGTGACCCTTTGTGGATGCGTTGGCCTCTCTTTGACCACGGAAGGTTTTTCCTTTTCCCAAATACGGCAGTTTTGTTTATACGTAGCCACCGATGTCGAAATATGCTTCGTCCGAAATGATGTTTTTTTTTGAGAAATCGTCGTTTTGTTCCAGTATCCAATTGCCAAAGTCCAGACGCATGGAATGATACAAACGATACAGGCTCTCACCGTTATCCTTCAATTCCTTATTCGGACGAAATCAAGATTCATTCGTACACCTAACGTGTTCAAATACCGAACCAGTTGATATTTTTTTTTTCAAATGTTACAGATTACAAAGGTTTGCAGAAGTTGGAATCCTTGATCGAGAAATAAAACACTGGTTACCAAGGAAACCAGTATGTTTGGATAAACGCAGTTCTTCAAAATTCACTGTTGGAATATCTGATATGTATCCCGCTTTCGTTATGCTTTTTCTCGGAATCATTTTCACATTTTTCATTTATTGGATAGAGATTGGATTCAAAGAGTTTGTTCTCTACAAGGAAACATCGAATAGAAGCGAGTTTCCATTCGCTAACTGACTAGAGTTGCCCTTTGATTTCCAAATTCCAAATAGTACAAACAGTATCTTCTAGAAAAAAATTCATTATGATATTGTTCATTGCTTATATGTATAAGATTTATTGTCAAGTAGGTGCATCACTGCACTTCATCGGTGTTTGTGATTTGAGTAAGTATAACATAAAAAAATAGAACTATTGCAATCACCAGGATGTGTGGATTTCTTTTCGAGGTTCGCAAGATCGAGTTGTAGTGGGGGTCTTTTTGTGTGAAACTCGGTTCTTTCTCGCGGAAGGATACACGCCGAACTATTTTTTGAACCGAACTGACGTTCTTCAACTGCTAAAATTTTCAAAGTAAAAAAAAATCTTTGCTTCTATGTTCTGAAACAAAAAGAGGTTCATTTTGACTCAATTTCCGCCTCGGAAAAAGACGATTTATCGAAGATTGTGCCATCAAAGCGCGGATAATCCGACCTTGTCACCCTAGAGGTAAACGACCACGCGTCCGTATCGGACGGATCGCATGAAATGGATCAATTTTTCACACTGCGTCCACATGTCATCGCAGCAAACGGATCGGCAACGATCGCAACTACTAGCGCATGTGCACAAGACGATAATCGAAAACAAATAGCAGTAGATGCGGAGCAAGCTCGTCCATTCCGCATGACGTCACCGGTGCGCATCGCCAAAGTTGCCCATCGAAGCAACAGCGCCGGCATTGCCGTTGATCCGGTTAGTGCGAGTCGTACGGTGGGGACCTGTGGACGCACTTGTACGAGTTTCTATACAAATATTCGTTCGATACGGACATATGGACGCTTACCATAAGGCGCCTCGCATACCGGAGCAATACGCAACGGGCAATAAGCATTATATAATAATAATTAGTGTTTATCTCGTCACCTGATGAAGCCATGGTTTGGCGAAACACGTGTTGTGGTTTTGTTAAACTCTCAATTAGTGTAAATCGTAGACTAAGTTAATTAGTGAATACTAAGTTTTAGTATCTATTTCAAATTCATTCATATGACTAGTGCACCGGCGCAATTTCAACCATTTGCAAACAAAGAAATAAAAGCACTTTCTGTAAGAACAGTTTCGCTTTCATTATTTACATTCTGAATTATGATAATTTACAAATTCTTCCCAGAGAAAAGATAAACAACATTCAATGTCACCACTATGTTCCATATATATATATATATATTATATTATATATTAGACCTCATTGGATCTAGGAGAGCCGGGATAGAACATTGAACACCAAACAAAATATTGAATATTAAACATTTGTAAATCGACTTGCACTTCTCTTGATAAATGTAATGTATTGTTAGCTTTTTGGATTATTAAAATCATGTCGAAATTGATGAGTTTTCTTTCCTTAACATACGGTAATAATCAATTTTGTGGCATTCTAGTTCAATTCAACTATACTTTCGAATATGCTATTAGTGGATATCTATTAATTCACTTTTCAATTGGAATTATATCAAGAGTAAACAGGGTGTGGCGTGATGAATAGATAATATTGCACCCGCGTTGAGAGGACGTTGTGGCGGCCCAGAAAAATGAAAAAAATTACGAAAAGCACAGCTGTGAAGTCAGGAGCTTTTGAGCGCTCGTACATGCACCTTGTAGGTGGATTCGCATTTTCCAGTTTCAGAAATCAATTGAAGGAATTTTCGACAGCTGTCAAAAATATTCTGAAACTTAGGCGAAACACCAGACTTCATGTCAGTGCTTCAGCTGACCATTTTTTTTTTAATTCGCTAGAAATTTCTACGGTATCTATGGTCTTGGTGATGCGATCTCGACAAAATTTCGCACGGAAAAAAATATTTTGAACGGCCATATTTACAAAACCCCTAGTCTAGTTTTGCTCATTGATGAACGTGACTGCGATATTCGCGATTCAAACCCACCCTGAAAATTTCAAGTTCCTAGGCCTTTCCGTTCAGAAGTTACAATTTTCTATGATTTCTATGGTTCTGGTCATGTGATCTGGAGAAATGTAGCTTGAATATATCATTCTCCATTCAAATACAAAATTTCGTGACGATCGAATCTGTAGTTTTGAAATTATCAAGAAAACTGAATTTCAAACGACCATATTTACGGAACCCCTAGAATAATTTTGCTCATAGATGATCGTCATCACGACATTCCAGAACCTCACCTATCCTGAAAATTTCAAGTCCCTAGGCGTTTCCGTTCAAAAGTTACAATTTTCTATGGTTTCTATGGTTCTGGTCATGCGATCTGGACAAAATTTCACATGTAGCTTGAACACATTCTCCATTTGAGTGCAAAGTTTCATCTCGATCGAATCTGTAGTTTCGAAGTAATCAGAGGAACAAAATTTTGAACGGCCATATTTACGGAACCCCTGGTGGAATTCTGCCCATTAACGAACTTAACCGAGGCATTTGGGATCTGAACCTACACTGAAAATTTCAAGTCTCTAGGTTGATCCGTTCGAGAGTTATCGTGCTTACGGCCGGACGGACAGACTCGAATTTTCCGACGGATTCGTCATCAGTGAGTCGAACATAGTCGATTGAGACCATTTTCAGCTCAAAATTCGAAAAATACAGACATCGTGACGAAATGATATAGCCCTCGTGTAAGTAGTACGAGCGCTCAAAAAAAGTAGAGGACATTCGGCATACGCGGATCATTTGAAAATTAATAATCATGCTTTTAAAGAAGACTTCGGAATTTTGCATACGGAAAATGAACCTTTTGAAGAGCCTTAGGATAAATAAACAAAAGTCGTCTGTTTTCTTATCAAACGATCAAGTAGACTTGAACAATGCACCATTTTTGAATTTTTTTTTAACTAAAAATTGTTTTGTCTCTCATCTGAATTATGAAAATAAAAGAAAATAACTGAAGTCAACAGATCTTCCCTCTTAATGGCGGTTAGATAAGCATAATTTCATCTTTGGAAGTGTCATTGAGATATCATTAAATATTCATCCTACACAAGGAGTTGCGCATAGGATTGAACATTACCCCCACCTAGTGATAAGATTCATTTGTATTAGTGGGTAGCTTTGGAGTTTAGAGAATTAATTCAGTTATATCCTAAACATATGAAGATGATGCTGGGCCATCGAAACATGTGTCGTGGAATTTAACCCAATGTAGTGGAAATCATATTAGTTATTCTATTGTAAGTTTGATTATGGATTTCCATCAAGTATCGGCTAATTCTATCAGAACATAATAATAGTTTGAAAAAATATGAGGTAATTCATTCATTCGTTCTTGGCAAACAAGCCAAACAGGGCCATATTAGCGCATAGGCCATGGCCTAAGGGCGGCATGGTTTTAGGGGCGGCAAATTTTCGGTAAATTACGAAAAAATATTTCTCAAATAAAAAAATTTTGAAATAATATATGAATGATATATTTTCCATGAATTTCACACATTCTCAAAGCAAAAAGTAAGTTCTTTTTTTCAATTCTTGGCAAAGGAATCAACAATCTTGTTGGAATATTGAAAAATCACATCACATCTGAATCCGAAGGAGCCGCCCCAAAACCGAACAGCAGTCATCGGTAACGCTCATCAAAGAATGTCGGCAAGCTTGATGAGTTCTATCGTAAATTGTAAATATGTAACTCCTCCTCATCTTTGTGGACGCGGGACTGCCGCATCGCACTTGCAGGACATATAGAAATCGTAGAAAAATCGAAAACTTGCCATTATAGAGGTGTCGTCAGTCGTTTTTAGAATAAAGAAAGTTTTTGAAAACTAACAAGGTAATTGAATGAACTTAAAAATTATTGAGGAGGATTTATCTTTCTTTTTCATTAAAATTGCAAAAACTTGACTCTGAAGAATTAGAAGTAGTTTTTTCTAGTTATCTGGACTATTTGCACGACAAGCTTCACGATGAATGTTAGCAATTCAAGTCCTATGTAGCTCAGTCAGAACCAAAAAATCTACTCGAGATGAGTATGTTCATAAGACAGCCCACACACGCTGAAACATGCTGCGATACCTTGTATCGACTCCAGGATTCATGAAACTTGCATCACCCACTCACATCGAAACTTGTTGCGATGCCTGAATCGACTCGATACAAATCACATCAATAATAAAAATATGTATTTGTTGACCATCAGTATCCATAGTAACCAACAAATAGCAATAGTTGGCATAATAATCATAGTAACCTTAACAATATCGTCTCTCGACTTCGCATCGATGCAACCCCATACACACTGAAACTTGCATCAGTATCACCGATTCTGCCTCGTCGCTCGCCGACCCGAATGGGATTCCAGAATCTGCATCGCTTAAAACCGCAACTGATACCAGATATGTGATTCAGAACCACACACACACACACACTGAAACTTGTATCATGAAACATTAGAGTCGATGCTTGCATCGCAACATGTTTCAGTGTGTGTGGGCCCCATTGGAAGCGAAAAAAGCTCAGTGGAAAATTTTTCCCTATCTTAATCTTGCCGTTAAAATGTTTTGGCAACGAACTGCTCAAAAAAAAGATCTTTTTCAGCTTTGAAACGAATTTTATCATAGTGTAGATCTAGCATATCTCGAGAGCGTTTAAATGATCTTGCCTTTTAGTGCATTGAAGCTGAGTTGTGTAAAAAAAAAGATTTTGAGGTAGAGTTGCAAAAGTTTGCAAGAAAAAAATTGTTCAATTATATTGACGAAGAAAAGTTGCAGTGTTTTTAATTTTTTTTTGGATGTTATGTAGAATAATATTAAATGAACACTCTGACACAATAAGATTGTTTCATTTCCACTAGTAAATTGTCTTTATCAAATCCTCCTGCGAAAATCATTTGATTGAAAAAATCGGCATGTGCTTTTTTCCAATTCCCTCAACTCAGAGGGGCGGCAAATTGTTATTGGCCTAAGGGAGGAAATGAGTTTAATCCGGCCCTGCACCCCGTCTAGCAGCCCCCCTAGAACGTGATGGCTGTGATCCGGGCTCAGCAACGGAGGACACAAATCGCAGATTTTCCAAGAAATCACTAAACTTTTCAAACAATCAACACTTCACACATATCAATTTTGATCTTAGTCGTTGTTATTGATAACATTTTCTAACATTATATTAGTTTTGTGGCTCTAAACTAGGACGTGGGTTTTTTTTTCAATACCAATTTCTCTGCTCAAGAAAACGATAAAAATTTCGAAATATACCTCACGAATACATGGTTCCTGGATATAAAATAAAATATCTGGCTTAAAAGGACGTGAAATATGAAAACAATAATTGTTTTCTAGGTTCGGGATTTATCCGGCAGGGGGCATTCCGACTTTTGGAATCACGAATATTCTATGTATAGGATTTATAGGAATATTCCTTTATCTATGGACAAAATCATATTGTCAAAGCAAAGTCGATAGAGTAGAAATTGACAGACTGCGTCAGACCAGGTAAATTTACTGAATAATACTGAATTTTCCATTGTTTTAGTATTAATTCATTAATCTGAAGGATTGATTTTTCCATAGTTATTGAAAAGGAAACCAATGAATGTTATTACAAACAATAGATGACGACTTTTCTATCTTCTCATGGGTTTTAGATATAAAGAAGTGACATGAATCAGACCGAAAAGGAGGGGATCAAAATCGGCAAATGATGTCATTTTAGTGAGATAAGGAAAGGAATTTTTCAAAACAATAGATATAGCATCGTATTAAAGATATTCTTTTGATTCTGAAGTTGAGAATACTTAAGTTTCAATCAACATAAAAATCTGGACTTCTCTAAAACTATTGAAAAGACTTATTTATGTTATCAAGATTAGCAACTAATATAGGTAAGGTTTTGGTTCTGAAATGAGTTATTCAACTATTCGAATTGCTGAAACTTTCAATCAGCCTCCTGAAAATTCATATTACTATCCACTGTTCATTTCAATTTTACCTTCTTTTGTCAAGCACAAAGTTCATGGTTCATGAATCTGGTTTTTTTCGTGGTTTAATTCCATAATATCGTATTGATTTTCAGCTATGAAAATTGATGACATATATCTTTTTCGGAAATCATAAGTTTGATTGTTGTAGTTGCACCATCTTCTCCAAAAATGTCGATTAATACTACTGAAGTCTTCCCATATTCAGAAGAAAAATTGGTGAAAGCCGAAAAGCGAATGTTATCAAGTAAGTAATGCTTCCAGCATTATATTCATTGCTATCCATGATTGATATAAATGAATTTTTCAGCTTTGAAAACTCCTCATAAAACTTTTTATGTGCCAATAAAACTGCCCAGTGGTTCAAATGAAAAGATTTGGACCATATCTTTCAATACTGAATCTAAAAATACTCCTGTCCTGTTAATTCATGGATTTGCAGCAGGAAGCTGCTTTTGGTTGCTCAATTTTGATGCCCTAGCTAAAAATAGACCTGTTTATGCATTGGATATCATTGGTAAGAAGATTACCCTGTTGTTTTTTTTTTGTCAACTCTCACTAATAGCTAGTAACAGTGCTCATTCATTCAGCTAAGAGTTATTTCAAACCTCTTAATAATTTGTTATTTAATGGTAACTTGAACTTAGAATTATAAAAAAGGTAAAGTAAATGAAAATTTACTGTTTCGATGGCCAATTTATGAAATTGTACAATTCTACATTATTGATTCAGGTTTTGGCAGATCTTCAAGACCAGAATTCGAAGAAAACGGCATTGAAGCTGAAAAACAAATTGTTGATTCCATTGAAGAATGGAGGAAAGAGATGAATTTAGAAAAATTTATTCTTGTGGGACACAGTATGGGTGGATACATTTGTACTGCATATACTATAGATTTCCCTGACAGGGTCGAAAACTTAGTTTTATGTGATCCTTGGGGTTTCAGTGATAGAAAAGCCTACCCCAACATACAAATCAAGGCTCTTTGTTATTTATATTCCAAGATAAGTCCTTTAGACTTTCTCAGAACTTTAGGACGATTAGGTAATTTTTTTTGGACTTTTTGAATGTGTAAGATTGTGTATGTTGACCATTTTGCAGGTCCATGGTGGATAAGAAAAACATGTGATGATATAGTTGACAATTACAGCAGTGTTTTAGAGGATAGGACTATTATGTCCAACTACATATATCATTGTAACGCACAAAATCCAACGTGAGTATTATTTAGGTTGATAATTTTGAATAATGAATCCTTGGCAATCTTTGGAGGAACAAATTTTTATTTCCCCTGTACACATTTTACAATATCAGAGTAAAAAAAAGGTCGTCTGGCCCAAATCTTTAATTGGTAACTAATACTAGTTACATAAATTTGCCTCGAATAGGTTATTTCCCCCCATTTAACTTCGCTTTCTGGAAAGGGTATATTCTCTTCTAGGAATTAATTGGTATTTTTTGTGAAATACTCCCGGTCTAGGGGTAACAAAGGTCATGGAAATTATAAAACTTCATTTAAAATTTCCATAGAATGTTTATTGGTCATGTTTATAATATCAAATTGTAAAATAATAATCAGGCCTATTCGGTAACATCGAATCAAAATATAGACCATATATTATCTATCTATAGGCATAATGATATGATATGAGTTGATTTGGATTGGTGTTATGGAATTTAATCAATTTAATTTTTGAGAACTGTGGTGTTGCCCAAATTAAGTTAGTAATTCATTATCATTAAAAGATTTGGTTTGGTGACGTTTTATAATTTTCAAAGTCATCTAGATCTAGACTGAAAGGTTATCATCATGTAATTGTGTCTCCCAAACATTAGATAATAATCCCGGTAACAAATACAGTTCCAGTTCTTGTGATAATGATGTCTATTATCTCATATGATGAATGAAACAGGTCTAAGCCTAGAAATTAGTTTTTCAGATACTCGGATATTTATTTTGGAAGTATCCACTGCGAAGCTCCTTTTGCCCTGATAAAATAAGCACCCTGCATGAACAAAATTCTTGACATCTAGAAAAAACTATGCATGCATAATATTTTATCACCATGTTTCAACATGAAACACATTTGAACCATATTTAGGCGATTGTAATCTCCCCTATTAGAATTCAAACAGAGCTCTATCGTGTCAAATGTATAGACCAGTAAGTATCATTACCTACAACCATACCATAATAACGGATCAAGATGTTTGATTGGTTGTGCCACGGAACACATGAGTAGGTATTTCACGGTTTCGTTTATGTTTTGTGGATGCTTTTTTTATTTGATTGCATTCATTCATTGTTGCTCTTAGATGGATACGAGAGGTTGTTCAATTGTGTACATCAACAGATATTTTTCTTTTTCTGAGATCCTTGTCTTCTTTTCTGACTATTCGAATTTCATTATTCAGACGGTTTTTTGTGTTTTCCCTCGTTAGTTGAGTGTTCCCCTTGTCTGGGATAGCAATTTTTGTCTTAAGTTGGTTATTCCTGTTTATTCTTCTGAATACTTTTCTTTGTATTGTACAATGTATAGAAGTAACATTTCAATAGTTATGTTGTGGGTATTTTCAATTTTGAAGTATTCTGTTTTGCGTTCAGTAGTCATTGTTGTTTTATTTTAATTGTTCCTGCCAACCTGCCTTTGTTGTAAATTTTGCATTTGAATGTTCATTTATGCTTTGTGTGTATATTCAACCCAAAGAAGGCTCAATAAAATAGTTGTTTATATTGTGTTCCTCGATCAATATCTATTTAACAACTTTCTTGAAATACTTCGTTTGCAAAATTTGCTATAAAATTACTCAATAAAGTGTATCCGATTAAAATTCAATTTACAAAGTACATTTATTCCCAGCGGTGAACAAGCTTTCACTACAATGGTTAAAAAAATAGGAAGAGCCAGAAATCCTATGATAAGAAGAGTAAATAAGTTGCAAGAAGATTTACCTGTAACAATTTTGTATGGCAAAAATACATGGATGGACAAAGAAATGGGAAAAAGAATAAAAGACATGAGGCCCAATTCTATTGATGTCAGAGTAAGTAAACCAAGCAAAAGGCTCAACACTTCATTACAGAACTCTCAATTTTCAGCTATTTCAAACTTAACGATTTTGATAGTTTTTTATTTTTTTGATAGCATGTGGATTTTCTCGTTTTTTCAATCAAGAGAAAATCGAAAATTTGTAAGTTTTAAATTTTAAAAAGCCTGTTACCTTGATCAGTCCAAGAGTAAAATCACAATTATGAGCTCTGTGCATTCAGTTGTTTGGAATTTTCATCTTGTGTTTTTCAATGTTGCATTTGGGTTCAGTTTCGGAGTTGCGCGAGGCAGACCCAGAAACACTGCTCGAGCTAGGGGTGGCAATATGAATCTATTCTTTCTCAATTTCGCTCGAATTTACTCTCGAATATTGAGATGCGACCGCAAAATTCTGCATTTCGCCTCGGTTGAACACGTTTGAAGCGATCCAGATTTTGGCGGATCATGAACCCGCTCAAAGGGATTCCAGGGTCATAAAATTAAACTACAGAACTTGGTCAAACTCATTTATAATTGAGACGGTTGTTCGATCTTTCCATACAGATGTTTGTTGCCATAATGACGCAATGTCGGAATTCACCCATCTCGAATGAATTCGAGGGATTTCAGTCCTTTCATTGCGTGAGGCGGTTAAGTGTAAAGCGATTCAACTGTTTGGAAGGGACGCGTCTATGTCTAGTGCGTATCGATCGCGTATGAACGATCATATCTTCGGCACAATTATAAAACATCAACATTCCAAATTTCAATGAGCTCGAGAAAAAGAATGAAATCCCTGAAATATTGAGATGAGGAGGGTTTGACCCCTCATTTGTATTTGAATGCCAAAAAGGTAGAAATAAAGGGTAATTCGCCATATAGTCCAGACATTGTACCTAGTGTATTACGGGGTTTACGTTTACATCAGCTTAAGAAACCGAAAATTTGAGAAAATATGTTCAAGAATGGTTTTCGCGTATGCAAAAATGCATTGACCTAGGGGGAGAACACTTTAAGAAATTATAAATGAATGTTTTTGAAAAGGAACTGTGTTACTTTACTAAGCTCAGCGTGAAGAGAAAATGCATCGATGCCACATTGCTTTATTCTTTAAATAGTATAGAAGCTATAAGACTGAAATTTTATTTGGATTTGAAATTCTATCGAAATTCTTCTATATAAAGTTGAACAACCAAAATTACTTTTGGACTGATGGTGTAGAATAGTGTTGAGGAATACATGCTAAAGATCTAAAAGAGTCTGGAAACATGTACTTGTTATCTTATTCATTTTCAGCCATTCCTCATTCTTTAAGATAAAAAAAAACCATCAATTCTTGTCAAATTAATTTTTTTTTGTTATAGTATATCGATAATGCTGGACATCACATTTATTCTGAAAGAGCAGAACTATTCAACGAGATTGTGACGACCATTTGTGATTCTGTTGACCAAAAGAAGAATAAGGAAAATGTACAGCATAGTATTAATGACGGAGTTATAACGATGAATGATAATATAAAGAATGCCAGTGATATGTTGAATTAAGAATTTATTTTTAAAGATGTTTCGAAATGATTTATTTTATTTTTCCTCTAATAAAATTATGTTTTATTTAGATTATTTCATTGATATCCCAATTTATATTAACATTTCCCCAAAAATTAAACTACAGTGAAACCTCTACTTGCGGACAACCACTTTAATCGGACAAATTTTCTGGAACGAAAGTTTTGCCTATGTCTTTATACGTAAAACCAACTCCCATAATCGGACGCGGACAATTTTTTCGGTTACATATCTGTTGAGACCTCTCTTAACCGGACGCGATCTTCTGATCTCTGAAAAATGTAGCGGTAGGAAACTTTCCAAGAAAGGCTCACAATTTCATTATGGCAGGACAGAAAGAAGATCAGAGAAGCTGCCCCAGCTAGCACATTTAAAATCTTTCTATGTGGAAGTTTGACAAAAAAGCATGGATGACGTAATGGTTTATTCAATAATTTGAAAATTGATTGACCATAACCCTGCGCCAGAAGAGGAAGAAGACGGCGATTTCTAACTTGACACTGTTGAAAGGCACAACACAATTACTACATAGAGGCTTTGAAAGTTATTAAAGATTTGAAATTTTTTGTGAATAACGACTAGGTACATCGAATTTCAGCATTTGAAAATAAAGATCATTTTCAATCTGGTCTTTTAGCAAAATATACGAAATATGCGTCAACAGAGCATTTTAGAATTAATGAAAAAGTAAATTTGATACATACGATGTATGAAAAATATGTAGTTATGTAAGTATTAACCTAATAAATGTATGTGTTGAAATTTCGTCCCCACTCTTTTAGGCGGACACCTCCAATAAGCGGACAAAATCGGCAAAACCGTGAGTGTCCGCTTATAAGAGGTTTCACTGTATTAGCTTTCAGATACGTTGCAAATTTTTCCAATCTATTGTGAAGGAGGAATATAACTGCCACTATATCTGAACAGAATTATTAAGAGGATGAATGTACTTCATTGTCCCTATTCAAGTTTAATTATCCCGAAAATTCACTTTGATACGGCTATTGAGCGTGAAGAAACGAGCTGCACTAGTTTTGCGCTTTTCGAATTGTAACAAATGAGTTTTGTACATTTCCGAATAACCAGTACTAGTTCTGCTCGATTTATTTGATGAACAAACACCTGCCGCCCGTACCCGAATAAAAAGTGGGGTTATCGTCTTATGCTTAATTTATTTCTTTTGTAGTCATTATATTGTAACGAACTTAAGCCGGACCTGTCGCGACCCGCGAGCGTTCCAGAACAGACCACGGCGACAGTAGGGACCACGAATCTGCTAACGACTGCGAGACGCTTCGACAGCGTTCTGGAGACATCGCGAAGCTACGCGAGAGTTCCCTCCCAATACAGTAATGACCATCGGCCCGAAACAGAGGCAGTGCAGTCCTAGATAGCGTACAGATAAATGGAGTGTGTAAATAAATTGGTGTGTTAGTAAACTGTGAGAAAATTAATTAAAAAGAATTTGGACTATTTTCACTACAGTGGTGTCAGAAGTGGGATTTTTAAATAAATAAGTGCTCGCGTAGTGAACAGCTGGTTCGCGGAAAATGAGCTGATTGAACTTTTAACGTGAAATAAATTATAAAAGCACTGCCGTGAAGTCAGGAGGAGCTTTTGAGCGCTCGTACATCCACCTTGTACGTAGATTCGCAATCTCCAGTTTGAGAAATCAATCGAAGGAATTTTCGACAGCTTCCAAAAAAATTCTCAAACTTAGGCGGAACTCCAGACTTAGTGTCAGTGCTTCAGCTGACCAATTTTTTTTCGATAATTCGCTAGAATTTTCTACGGTATCTATGGTCTTGGTGATGCGATCTAGAAGAAATTTCGCACGTAGTTCGAATACATTATTCTTGGTGTAAAATTTCATTTCATTACAATCAGTAGTTTCGAAATTTTCAGGAAGGAAATATTTTGAACGGCCATATTTACGGAACCCCTAGTCTTATTTTGCTCATTGATGAACGTGACCGCGACATGCGCGATCCAAACCTACCCTGAAAATTTCAAGTTCCTAGGCCTTTCCCTTCGGAAGTTATAATTTTCTATGGTTCTGGTCATGCGATCTGGACATAATATTGCTTTAATATATCCATTCTCGATTAAAATACAGAATTTTATCTGGATCGAATCCGTAGTTTCAAAATTATCGAGATAACAAAATTTCAAACGACCGTATTTACGGAACCCCTAGTATAATTATGCTCATTGATAAACGTGAACGCGACATTTCGAATCCACACCTATCCTGAAAATTTCAAGTCCCTAGGCCTTTCCGTTCGAAAGTTATGATTTTCTATGTTTTATGTGGTCCTGGTCATGCGATCTGGAGGAATGTAGCTTGAATATACATATCATTCTCCATTAGTATTCAAAATTTCGTCGAGATCGAATCTGTAGTTTCGAAATTATCAAGAAAACTAAATTTCAAACGACCATATTTACGGAACCCCTGGACAAAATTTCGCATGTAGCTTGAACACCTAATTCTCTATTTGAGAGCAAAATTTCATCTCAATCAAATCTGTAGTTTTCAAGTAATCAGGGAAACAAAACTTTGAACGGCCGTATTTACGGAACCCCTGGTGGAATTTGGCCCATTAACAAACTTAACCAAGGCATTCGGGAATTGAATCCACACTGAAAATTTCAAGTCTCTAGGTTGTTCCGTTCGAGAGTTATCGTGCTTACGGACGGACGGACAGACTCAAATTTTCCGACGGATTCGTCATCAGTGAGTCGAACATAGTCGATTGAGACCATTTTCGGCTCAAAACTCGAAAAATACAGACATCGTGACGAAATGATATAGCCCCCGCCTAAGTAGTACGACCGCTCAAAAAAAATGTAGCTTGAAAATATCATTTTCCATTAAAATACAAAATTTCGTCACGATCGAATCCGAAGTTTTGAAGTTATGAAGAAAACAAAATTTCCAACGACCATATTTACGGAAAACCTGGTCAAATTTTGCCAAATAACGAACTCAACCTCGCCATTCGAGATTAGAACCTACCCTGAAAAATTCAATTTTCTAAGTCGTTCCTTTCGAGAGTTATTGTGTATACGGACGGACGGCTGGACGGACAGGCTTGAATTTTTCGATGAATTCGTTATCAGTGAGTCGAACCTTGTCGATTGAGATCATTTTTCTTTCCATAATTCGCTTGAATTTTCTACGGTATACGGTATCTATGGTCTTGGTAATGCAATCTGGGCAAAATTCCGCACGTAGCTTGAATATATCATTCGCTATATTGAAATACCAAATTTCGTCACGATCAAATCCTTAGTTTTGAAATTATCAGGAAAACTAAATTTCAAACGACCATATTTACGGAACCTCTAGTCTAATTCTGCTCATTGATAAACGTGCGAAATTCGAGATCCACACCTATCCTGAAAATTTCAAGTCCTCAGGCCTCTCCGCTCGAAAGTTATGATTTTTTATGGTTCTGGTATGCGATCTGGACAGTTTGAACACGTCATTCTCCATCTGAGTGCAAAATTTCATCTCGATCGAATCAGTGGTTTCGGAGTAATCCCTTGTGGAATTAAAGAATTCAACTGCAGCATTCGGGAACTGAACCCACATTGAAAATTTCAAGTCACTTGATTGTTCCGTTTGAAAGTTTTCGTGCTTACGGACGGACAAACTAGAATTTTTTGACGGATTCGTTATCAGTGAGTCGAATCTTGTCGATTAAGACCATTTTCGGCTCAAAATTCGAAAAATACAGATATCGTGACGAAATGATTCAGCCCTCGTGTAAGTAGAACGAACGCTCAAAAAAGTATCTTATAAAAAACATAAGAATGATTAACAATGCGGAGGACAAACAGGCGGCGATGTGGAAGCTCATAAAGGAAGAGCTAGGAGAAAAACACAGAATTGAAATACGGATGGTGAGGGCCCTACTCAGCAGAGAACATGAATAAGTTCTTTTCAGAAATAGGATCGAAAATACAGAAAAAGGTGAAACCGTCTTTGGGGGAATCATACAAGTTATTGCAAAATGTAAAAATCGATGGAATGGAATCAGTTTTCATGAGTGCAGTCACTGAACTTGAAATATTGGAAATAACGAATCAGCTCAAGAATAAATTATCAAGGCACTTGTACGGCTTGAGTCCTATCTTACCAATAGAACACAATCGATAAAACGGAATGATACCATTTCCGAACCTTTATATATCACTGCAGGTGTGCCACAAGGTTCAATACTGGAACCGCTGTTTTTGTTCTGTCTATGAATGATCTTCCAGTGAATGTGACAGCTGAGAAAATATATATGTCTGTATATGCAGACGTCTCAGGTTTCGTAAATAAATCGAAGGACGAAAACACCCTTCAACTGGCATCAAATCAAACAATCGCCACGGCTGAAAATTAGTTTAGTGTGAACGGTTTAGTCTTGAACCAAGAAAATACCGAAAGACTGCGGTTTAATGTTAGTGGCGTTGACGGTGGAAGCTTGCGATACTTGGGACTGGAGTTTCAATCTTCACTCAAATGGAACTAACATATTGAGACTTCGTGTAGAGGAAGCTTTCCACATCGATTTGAATGATGAGGATGAAGGAAATAACTGACACTGCAAAATTCACCTATTATTCCTCCTTCCATAGTCAGATGTCATAATTATGGAGATTGTCTTGTCATCTGCAGATGCTCACATATGGTACACCTGAAACAGAAACGTGCTCTGGGTACACTGTTTGGATTGAGTGATAGGACAAGCTGAAGGAAGATGTTCAGAAGGGAGAGGATACCTATACCATCACGGCTGTTTCCATACTAACCGCAGTTGAGCATGTCCATAAAAATAAAGAGAAATTCACCACAAATGAAATCTTCCACGATTATGAGATTAGGAGAAGGAAGGAATTCGTCCTACCATGGACCAGAATTAAGAGGGAGCAACAGGGACCAAACTTCATCTGCCTCAAACCATATAACTTACTACCGGCTGATATAAAGTTGTTCAATGCTACGCACTACAAGATGAAAGTTAAAGAGTTACTTTTTCGAAGAACTTTATATAAAATGGAAGAGTCTTTGCACTGCTGAATTTCATAGGCAGTAGGCAGATTGTGGTCCCGGCGTAAAATCAACAATTCTTGAAAAAGGCACCAAAATCGGAGCCGAATCGTCGCACACGACTAAACATTAGAAAATCGAAAATCCAAACTTCAATCCGGAAAACAATCCACAACATCAGACGCAATCTCTTCTTCTTCTCGATACAACTAACTCATCACTTTATTATAATTTTGGTATTTTATCACTTGCGAATATACATCCTGTTATCTAGGACACTTATCTTAGAATTTCCATCGAAAAGGCTGAATATATAAGTGCTAAAAAGACCAACACCCAAAAGAATACTTGGAAGCAAATCAAATTATCAGAGTTGTTACAAAATATGGATAAAATAACAGAAATAACAGGAGTCTATTTCTGGCTGGAATTGCGAATTTTGTTCGTTGCATCCCTTTCACGTACTCGCAAATAGAAGACGATAATCAGCGTTTGCGAGGGCGGTACGATCGGGGGAAAGCGCTGGTTTTGACACTTTCATAAACCTTCCTATACATACCTGTTAGTGTTGATTTTGTTGCCCGTCCACCCAGAAAAAATCCTGGATCCGGACAACTGGATGCGGCTGTTATATTTTTTACAATGATGCGTTCTTTAGAAACTTAAGTTCCCAGTTTTGAATACAAAAATAAGCATTTTGAACTTAGCTGTCCAAGATTACATGAGAGTTGTTGAACCAAATCGAAACAGTTTAGACATCGAAAAGGATTTGGACTATTTGGAGAATGAAATTGGAGCAGAAAATGATATAAACGATACTGATTCAGATTTCAACACTTCTGTAAGTAAAATTAGATACCTTTAAAAAAACAATCAAAAACTCAGAGCAAATACAACAAACTCAATGCCTTTTTTACATGTTAAGAGTATTAGAGTATATAAGGCCGTGACCGTGAGCTCAGCCGAGTACTTGGTCATCTAAACACAAGGTATAGTAGTAGTACCCGACCCAGTGATCAGACGAGTGAAATGAGCGAGCTATTCCATTTTCTCAAATTTTTTATTCATGTCCAGTTTCAAACTTTCTGTATTACCTTTCATTTCTTCCATCTTTTGATTCAAACTTTCTGAATTATCTTTCATTTCTTGATGCATTATTTCTGAATTATTTTTCATTTGATTCAATCTTTCTGAATTATCTTTCATTTCTTCATATGATTTCTTATTCATGTCCATTAATACCCTCATCATTAGATTTGTTTCTGTTTTTTCTTGTTCTCCTCCACTTCTTTGTATTTTATCTTCTTCATCTCCTTTTTCCCCAATCAAAGTTTTACTCCTTGTTTCCATGTTGAAAAACAAAAGCTAATTTATAAAAAAGAAATTATCAAAAAATATTATAATGAATCTGGTGTATAAATTCAAATTATTCACCTTTAATCAAGCCAATAATCACCTTGTTCAAGCCACGCGTTGGGCGCCAAAATTGTTATGGTTCAATTTTTGATATTAATAATATTAAATTTTTGTGAAAGAACCACTAACAATATTAAGATAATTTTGTGTTTCAATTTTTCTTTTATTTTTCCCGCGACTCTTTTTAAGAGGGTTCTCAAGGTGCACAAATAAAATAAATTTTGTTTGCAACAACTTATTATTTAAATTCAATAAACTAATTCTAATAATTTTATAAATTCTAAATTATTACTCCTTTTGAACAAGATCTAAATTAAAAACTCACAGTGAACAGCTTACTCTAAATATAGTTCATCAAAATGCAAGCTTCAAATTTCTTCTCCGTTTCGTAGTAAATATCTTGGAATTAAGTGATTGATTTTATAAGATGTATTGCCTCGGGTTCCACTAATATTTCTGGAATGAGCAGTTGGGGCAATTTTATCCCACAGTCTTCTTCTAAATTGTGAAGTCGGCAATGAGTATACTGCAGTTTGATTCTGGTATCTCCTTGAACCTCGAACTTGAAGGCTTTTAACAACTAACAGCCATTTGAATCTCACTAAATTAACAACTTCATAATGTCGATAATGATGTCGATGACGATATTGCCGGTTGTAATATTTATGATCAGAGTGCGGCATCTTTGAAAATTTGTTATAACAATTGGACCATATTTCTCGTATTTCTGACCTTATTGCATTTTCATTCTGTACTTTGAATATCAATGTTTCGAAATGTTGTGTTCGAATTACTTACTAACGTGGCCGTGTTGTCATCTTTGAATTTTATTTTTTTTCTTGATGATTCTATTTTTTTATTTTTAATATTTTTTGGCGCCCCTTCGGACCTTGCGCCCGTGGCAAGTGCCACCCTTGCCACGCCCTAGATACGGCCCTGAACATCTGTACTATTTTGTTACCTGCGGAAATGCTATTTTCAAGAGTAGCTTTAACAATAACAAAATCAAGAAAACGGCTAGGCGTTGACTCCATATAAGAAGTCTTATGTGTCTTAAAACTCTTAATTCATGGCTTATGAATTCCGATTTAAAAATGTTTCGAATTTGATATTTTTTAAAATATAGTTTGCAATTTTAGTTTCAACACGATTAACTTTTGAGAACTCGTACTACTTACACGAGGTTTATATCATTTCGACACGATGTCTGTATTTTTCGAATTTTGAGCCGAAAATGGTTTCAATCGATAAGATTCGACTCACTGATGACGAATCCATCGAGAAATTCAAGTCTGTCCGTCCGTCCGTAAATATGGCCGTTCGAAATTTTTTTCTCCCGATAACTTCGAAACTACAAATTCAATCGAGTTGAAATTTTGCACTAAAATGGAGAATGACGTGTTCCAGAACCATAGAACCCATAGAAAATTATAACTTTCAAACGGAAAGGCCTAGAGACTTGAAATTTTCAAGATACGTGTGGATCTCGAATCTCGCGGTCACGTTCATCAATGAGCAAAATTAGACTGGGGGTCCGTAAATATGGTCGTTTGAAGTTTAGTTTCTTTGATAATTCCGAAACTACGGTTTCGATCGTGACGAAATTTTGTATTTCAAAGGAGAATGATATATTTAAGCTACATTTTGTCTAGATCGCATGACCAGAACCATATAGAAACCATAGAAAATTATAACTTCCGAACGGTAAGGTCTAGGAAATTTTCAGGGTACCTATCTTGAATGTCGCGGTCACGTTCATCAATGAGCAAAATTGGACTGGGGGTTCCGTAAATATGGCCGTTCAAAATATTCTTTTCCTGATAATTTCGAAACTAACGATTTGATTGGAATGAAATTTTGCACCTAGCCGGAGAATAATGTTTTCAAACTACGTGCGAAATTTTGTCCTGGTCAAATCACCAAGACCATAGATACCGTAGAAAATTTTAGCGAATTATCGAAAAAAAATTGGTCACCTAAAGCACTGACGTGAAGTCTGGAGTTTCGCTTTAGCTTGATATTTTCTTCGACAGCTGTCAAAAATTTTTTCAATTGGTTTCTAAAACTGGAAAATGCGAATCTATCAACCAGGTGCATGTTCGAGCGCTCAAAAGCTCCTGCCTTCACGGCAGTGCTTTCTATAATTTTTATTATTTTTGATTCAAATTTTTGTGGATTGTTCTAGCAAAAAAAGTTTTGAATAAATCATAATCTGTTATGTTATGTTGAAATATGTTATCTTTTTCACAAATATAGGTATTCGTTTCGGTGTTTTCATTGTTAGTCAAGATATCTTGTTTTCTTGACAAGAAATCTTGGTATTGTCATAACGTTTCTTGTCCTTTCTTGAAATCTAAAATTACTTCTTGAACAATGGCGAATTTGTTCCAACCCTTTTGAAAAGCAGCAAGTCGTAGTACAGCAAGAATAACGTTTCAGCAGGTGATTTAGCTTGTCTGACTGATGAGAAATACCTGACCAAATGGAAAAATCATTAAAACCTTTCCAGGTCGAGACAACAAAATGAGAGTCGTCGATGTAAAAACTTCAACTGGGGACGACCTAAAATAGAATTATTGCTGAAACCGATTAAGTATTTCTCGGACGTCGGGAGGAAGTTGTTTTAAAATACTATTTTAGGTAGTTTTGAAATTTCAATCAGAGATTATCATGAATTGTTGTATATACGAAGAATAATTCAAGCCGCAATAATTTTGTCTGAAATAAGTGTTTGCCTAAAAAATGGGGTTCTTGAATTGTTGACTTATAGTTATTGTATTCTTATTAAAAAAAATCGAGAAAAGCACTGCCGTGAAGTCAGGAGCTTTTGTGTGCTCGTTTATACACCTTTCAGGTAGATTAGCATTTTCCAGTTTTATAAACTAATCGAAACAACTTTTGACAGCTGTCAAAAAAGAAATTCAATCTAAGGCGAAACTCCAGACTTCACGTCACTGCTTTGGGTGATTAATTTTTTTTCGATAATTAGAATTAGAATTTTTCACGATATCTATGGTCTTGTTGATGCGATTTGGAAAAAATTACGCACGTAGTTTGAATACATTATTCTTCATCTACGTGAATAATTTAATTCCAATTCAATCAGTAGTTCCAAAATTATCATGAAAAAATTGATGAGAAGCACGGCCTTGAAATCAGAAGCTTTTGAGCGCTCGTTCATCCACCTTGTAGGTAGATTCGCAATTTCCAGTTTTAGAAAACAATTTGAAGGAATTTTCGACAGCTGTCAAAAAAATTCTGAAACTTAGGCGAAACTCCAGACTTATCGTCAGTGCTTTAGGTGACCAATTTTTTTTCGACAATTCGCTAGATTTTTTTTACGGTATCTATGGTCCTGGTAATGCGATCTTAACAACATTTTGCACGTTGTTTGAATGGATAATTCTTCATCTATGTGCAAAGTTCCATTCCAATCCAATCAGTAGTTTCGAAAATTTTTGAACGGCCATATTTACGGAACCCCTAGTCTAATTTTGCTCATTGATAAACATGACCGCGATATTCGTGATCCAAACCTAACCTGAAAATCTCCCTAGGCCTTTCCGTTCGAAAGTTATAATTATCTATTATTTCCACTCCCACGAACGTTTATACATATAGTTGATAATTTTTGAGCGCTCGTGCTACTTACACGAGGGCTATATCATTTCGTCACGATGTCTGTATTTTTCGAATTTTGAGCCGAAAATGGTCTCAATCGACTATGTTCGACTCACTGATGACGAATCCGTCGGAAAATTTGAGTCTGTCCGTCCGTCCGGCCGGCCGGCTGTAAGCACGATAACTCTCGAACGGAACAACCTAGAGACTTGAAATTTCAGTGTAGGTTCAGTTCCAGAATGCCTCAGTTAAGTTCGTTAATGGGCCAAATTCCACCAGGGGTTCCGTAAATATGGCCGTTCAAAGTTTTGTTCCCCTGATTACTTGAACACTACAGATTCGATCAAGATGAAATTTGGTACTCAAATGGAGAATGAGGTGTTCAAGCTACATTCCTCCAGATCGCATGACCAGAACCATAGAAACCATATAAAATCATAACTTTCGAACGGAAAGGCCTAGGGACTTGAAATTTTCAGGATAGATGTGGATCTGAAATGTCGCGTTCACGTTTATCAATGAGCAGAATTATACTAGGTGTTCCGTAAATACGGTCGTTTGAAATTTTGTTTTCTCGATAATTTCGAAACTACGGATTCGATCGAGATGAAATTTTGTATTTCAATCGAGAATGTTATATTAAAGCAATATTTTGTCCAGATCGCATGACCAGAACCATAGAAACCGTAGAAAATTGTAACTTTTGAACGGAAAGGCCTAGGAATTTGAAATTTTCAGGGTGGGTTTGGATCGCAAATATCGCGGTCACGTTCATCAATGAGCAAAATTAGACTAGGGGTTCCGTAAATATGGCCGTTCAAATTATTTTTTTCCTGATAGTTTCGAAAGTACCGATTGGATTGGAATGAAATTTTGCACCTAGCTGAGGAATAATGTATTCAAACTACATGCGAAATTTTGTCAAAAACGCATCACCAAGACCATAGATACCGTAAAAAATTCTAGCGAATTATCGAAAAAAAAATGGTCAGCTGAAGTCTGGAGTTTCGCCTAAGTTTCAGAATATTTTTGACAGCTGTCGAAAATTCCTTTAATTGATTTCTAAAACTGGAAAATGCGAATCTATCTACAAGGTGCATGTACGAGCGCTCCTGACGAGCTCCTGACTTCACGGCAGTGCTTTTCGTAATTTTTTTATGATTTATATGGTTCTGGTGATCTGATCTGGACAGAATAAAGCTCCAATATATCATTCTCCGTTAAAAAACAAAATTTCGTCCATATCGAATCAGTACTTTTGAAATTATTAGGAAAACAAAATTTCAAACGACATGCGACATGGGACCATATTTACGGAACCTCTAGTCTCATTCTGCACATTGATAAACGTGACCGCGACATTCGAGACCCACACCTATCCCGAAAATTCAAGTCCCTAGGCCTTTCCGTTCGAAAGTTATAGTTTTCTATGGATCTGGTCATGCGATGTGGAAAAAAATGTAGCTTGAATATATCATTCTCCATTAAAATACAAAATTTCGCCACGATCGAATTCGTAGTTTCGAAATTATCAAGAAAACTAAATTTCAAACGACCATATTTACGGAACCCCTAGTCTAATTTCGCTCATTGAGGAGCGTGACCGCGACATTCGAGATCCACACCTATCCTGAAAATTTCAAGTCCCTAGGCCTTTTCGTTCGAAAATAAGAATTTTTTATGGTGTCAATGGTTCTGGTCATGCGATCTGGACAAAATGTAGTTTGAATATACAGGGTGTTTCATTGGTAACTGTACATACGTTAACCTGATGTAGAGATACCCTAGACGAGTCCAAAAAACCCATATGTGATAGGTCTAATCAACTTCATAGCCGAGATACAGGGTGATTTATGTATTCATCAATATTTTCAATTGTGTATAACTTTTCAACCATCCAGTATAATCAATTGATACTTGAAAGGTAAAACACACTTCCGTGGATGTATCAATTCATTTTCGAATTGATCAGAAAATCCAGGTCCGTATCAGAAAAATATGGCACTTTTCGCAAGCTGAGATTCAACACCCTGTGTGAGAGAATATTGGAATTTGATTAGAATATTCGGAAAGAGCAGAAAATTTTCGATGGGGATCAGTAAATTTCAGTGTCCCGCACGACGTTTGACCCATCAAACATTTTGTCTAAATATTTAATTCGATAGTGAAATTTCACTTACTTCAGAATAATGTCGTACATTGAGATTGAATTCGAAAAATTTTGGGTTGGACTGATGAAATATTTGGGATTTTTTTTTTATATTCTAATGAATAATTTCAAGAATTCTTCAGAAAAATATTGATTTTGATTAAGTCATGCAAAATGATCAACGGTCAGTTAATAAATAAACAAATGAGTAAACAAGTAAAACATTTGAAAGAAATCATAAAAGTAGCTCAAAAGTTCCACTCTTTTGCTCGATGTACATTCTTGCTCTTTTCAAATTACGTCTTATAGCCTTTTTGATCATTTCTGGATCACTACGGATCTTATTGCAGGCAACTTCGATTCGTTGTAGGAGAATATCCTCACTTTCAATCTCAGACGCATATTCTGAAGATTTCGAATAACCCTGAACGAAATAATCGATAGGATAAAAATCTGGTGATCTAGGGGGCCATGCATGCGGTCCACCTCTGCCTATCCACAGTTCCTAACAAAAGCTCTAAAATGGAGGGAGCCCCATTATGGAAATACATTCTTGCAATATTCGTACCGTCGAGTAGTACAGGCAGATGATTTCGAAGGAAATCCAAATAAGTATCACCAGTAAGACGTCTTGGCAGAATGTAAGGCTAAATCAATCGATCATCATAAACTCAACACCATTAATTGAAAATTTGTACTATGATTTCATGTGTCTGACTGTGGGGATTTCCTTCCGCCCATGAAGAGCCATATTTCCGAGGGATGGAGTCTTCAGTTTGAGGAGTTCGCATCGATGGGCTAAATAAAATCCACATGCAGTCTTGTTTACTCATTTGTTTAGTTATTTTTTCACCATTGATCATTTTGAATAAATTATTTAAAATCAATATTTTTCTGAAAAATTTTTGAAATTATTCATTAGAATATGAAAAAACTATAAATATTCCAACAGTCCAACCCACAATTTTTCGAATTCAATCTCAATGTACGAAATTATTGTGAAGTGAGTGGAATTTTACTATCCAATTAAATCTTTAGACAAACATTTTGATGGGTCAAACGTCGTGCGGGACACTGAAATCTACTGATACCCATCGAAAATTTTCTACTCTTTCCGAATATTCTAATAAAATTCCAATATTCCTTCACACAGTGTGTTGAATCTCAACTTGCGAAAAGGGCCTTATTTTTCTGATACGGACCTGAATTTTCTGAACAATTCAAATATGAATCGATTCACCCATGGAAGTGTGTTTTACGTTCCAGATAACAATCGATTATACTGAATAGTTCAAGAGTTATAAGCAATTGAAAATATTGATGAATACATAAATCACCCTGTATCTCGGCTATGAAGTTAATTAGACCTATTACATATAGGTTTTTTGGACTCGTCTAGGGTAGCTCTACCTCAGGTTGACGTATGTACATTTACCAATGAAACACCCTGTATATAAATCTCCATTAGAACACATAATCTCGTCACGATCAAATCCGTAGTTTTGAAATGATCAAGAAAACTAAAGTTCAAACGACCATATTTACGGAACCCATAGTCTAATATTGCTCATTAATGAACGTGACCGTGAAATTCTAGATCCAAACCTACCCTGAAAATTTCAGGTCCCTAGGGCTTCCCATTTCGAAGTTACAATTTTCTATGGTTCTGGTCATGCGATCTTGACAAAATGGCATGTAGCTTGAACACGTCATTCTCCATCTGAGTGCAAAATTTCAACTATATCAAATCAGTAGTTTCGAAGTAATCAGGAGAACAAAATTTCGAACAGCCATATTCACGGAACCCTTGGTCGAATTTTGCCCAATAATAACGAGAGTTATCGTGCATACGGCCGGCCGGACGGACAGAAAATTTTTCGAAGGATTCGTCACCAGTGAGTCGAACTCTATCGATTGAGACCATTTTCGGCTCAAATTCGAAAAATACAGACATCCTGACGAAATGATATAGCCCTCGTGTAAATAGAACGAGCGCTGAAAACTTTGTTTGGTAGTTATTTTCCAGTTTTTCGTCAAATGTCAGTAACCTTTTATTTCGACTAAAATTTTCATTGTGTGTGTCATTGTGTTGTGAGTAGTATGGACATTTTTATGAGTAAATTGGGAAACTTCATTCGGAATCCCGGCCAGAGCAGCAAGGGATCTGGTGAGAGAACCTGTACACTGTCAGGGATGCGAGAAACAGCCTGTTGGTGCTCATTCATATTCATACGAGAACATTCTCATTCAAACATACCACATTGCAATTCGCGGCAGGCAGGGTTGCTTTTTATTTCCTTTTGGGCCCCTAAACATGCGCGCGTCCCAGTCGGCGGCGCGCCCTACTCACTGAAATCAAGCACCTGTTGGTTCGAGAATCGAGAAGCCGGCTCCCCCAACTCGACCATTGTTTGTCTGGAACCGTAGCGGGTGAAGCGTCCAGATCTAGTCTACTCTCAATTCCGCGTGTGTCTACAATACAGTCTGAAACATGTCTACCGAACAGGCCACTCTCCCTGCCGAAGAGGTAAAAACCGAGAATAGTACCTCCGAAGTGAAGGAAAATGGATCCACCGAAGATGCCACCACTGAAAATCAGGCCGACAACGAGAGCCCGAAGGAGATGCGAGCCGTCGTTCTGACTGGATTCGGCGGTCTTAAGTCGGTGAAAATCCTGAAAAAACCCGAGCCCACCCCTGCGGAAGGGGAAGTCCTCATCAGGGTTAAGGCATGGTGAGTTTATTTGTGCTGATCACTCCTTATTCCTTCAAATTTTCCAGAATTCATCACTACGTTCTAAACATAATACAACTTTTGCCTTTTTTTTTCGATTGAACATCTGGGAACTCGCATCTTTTCGTTGCAGTTCAGTTTCGCTTATAATTTTTTATCGGTACTTTTATCAGAAATGTTTATTTCAGCGATTGCTCTTGAAATTCCCGGTGGGGTCCATATGTTGCATTTCGTTTATTGCGTATTACGTGCGACATCTCCATTTAATCGATTTTCACCTGTCTTGTAGAACCAATGGACCCCATAATTCGCGAATAAGTCATTACTATTAGTCCCTTATGCACCTTGGTTATTCAAAATGAAGAGAAACCTACGAGGTTGAGTTCTTGGACTTGGTACGATATAAAATGAATTTGATTTTCCTTGATTACGTTTCGTATTAGATTATAAAGAAAGCTATTTTTCGAGATATATTTCTCCATGTATATGTACAGGGTGGGCAAAATTAGTTTTACTCATGGGAAACCATCAGAGCTAGAAGAAAACGGATGGTACATTTACGGAATCTATTTGGGAATGCTGAATATCTCGCTTGTTTCAACTCTAATTCAAAATCGATTGTTACTATGCACAGGTACTTTTTTATGATTAATTCAAAGGTGTTATGGTGAAATTAATTTACCCCGCCGTTTTGGAAATATGACAATAGTTTATGATTTTTTGAATGTAAGTTATCATCGAAAGTGCTTTTTCTAGAAGCAAATTTTTTGCAGTTTTCATGAATGTATCATATGTCATTATTCACATGAAAATTGCACTGGGAAAAAAATGAAAACTATTTTCCTGCTTTCCTTTCAATGTTGATTAATCAATAAGTTGGCATTACCATAGCAACTGTCAAATATGCACAATTTGACTTGAACGTAACACTCTATGACCGAACACACCGATTGTCGAGTCATTTTTTTTATTTCTCCATTATTGTCATCGCTTTTTTGAATATCCGATTATTGGATAAATATGTATTTTTCTACAATTCTTTAATTCGTGTTGAATAAAACGAATGAAGTACCTAATAATAGAAAGAAAATGCAATTAAACAGGAATGTTCCTTAGTTGCTACATCTATTTTTACAAAATATTATGTGACACATTTTTTGTAACAAAAACATACTATACGGTTTGATATGACATTAATTGTTGACTTTTTGAATATATGTAATTATTAAAAGTGCTATTTCCTTAAGGCAAATTTCTTGATGATTTCGGAAATCATATGTCATTCACCCAAAAATTTTGTAAAAATGGTGGTAGCCACAATAAAACATTCCTATTGAAATACATTATTTTCGTAATGAAAAAAAAATTTCGTCTTCTTTCGTTTTATTGAACACAAATGAAAGAATTTTACGACAAAATTCCTTGAAGAATCCTTGAAGAATCAGAAAATTTATATTCTAGATAAAATCGAAAAGGGGGAAAAAAGTTGCCTTTTTTTCCCTTGTGAAATTTTCATTTGAACAATGAGATTTGATACATTTTTTGAAATCCTCTAAAAAATTTTTTGATTTTTTTTTTGAAACACTTTGGATAATAAGTCACATTTGAAAAATCTAAAAGTAAAATCATATTTTCAAAAAGGCGGGGTTAATAAATTCAACCACAATACCCGTGAATTACTTATGGAAAAGGGCCTGTAGAAAGTAACAATCGCTTTTGAATACGAATTTACTACTTTAATCGCTATGCATGAAATTTGCACCATGCAAAACAAATCAGTGACAGTGAATTTTTTTCCAAGAATTTTTTTTTTTCAATTTATTCACGACTGAAGCTTCCTCTTTCATCTATGGGAAATATTACCTTTAATTGAGGTCCTGTAATGGTATTCGAGTTCCAAAATTCAACGCTTGGTTTTGAATTCGAGGGAAAAAGGCGATTTTCTTAAAAAAAATGATAATTGAGCATCGTGTAGAGGTGATGCTCCTTCGAGTGGCTCATATGGAAACCGCGAAAATTCTTCATGAATCTTCAGATTCGTTTTTTCGGAAAACTGGGAGAAGTCTCTCGTTAATGAAATTCCATAGGAAAAATGTTTCGATAAAAATGAAGCCCTTCAATAGGTATATCAGCTAATTCTGTTAACAGATTGAAGTTTTATCTGTACTGTTGTATCATACTGAAAAAGCTGCGCTGCCCCGGAGTTTTCTCACATATGCTATATTGTTGGATTTTTGAAACTTTGTATGGCTCTTACTCAAAAGAATGAATAGGGTTGGGCATAAGTCTGTAATGAAATTAATATTTCTTCAACCAATAACTCAAAATGAAAACGCTGAAACACATAAATTGGTTTTTGATTACCCTTATATTCTGGCAAAAAAATTGAAATAGTCGCAACCCCATCCAACTTCCGTTTTTAAAATGGATCATATACCATGTGTGGGGGGGCTCGTTGAAAAGTTCACGAAAAATGGAATTCCACCATATTTTTTTTGAGCGCTCGTACTACTTACACGAGGGCTATATCATTTCGTCACGATGTCTGTATTTTTCGAATTTTGAGCCGAAAATGGTCTCAATCGACTATGTTCGACTCACTGATGACGAATCCGTCGGAAAATTTGAGTCTGTCCGTCCGTCCGGCCGGCCGGCTGTAAGCACGATAACTCTCGAACGGAACAACCTAGAGACTTGAAATTTCAGTGTAGGTTCAGTTCCAGAATGCCTCAGTTAAGTTCGTTAATGGGCCAAATTCCACCAGGGGTTCCGTAAATATGGCCGTTCAAAGTTTTGTTCCCCTGATTACTTGAACACTACAGATTCGATCAAGATGAAATTTGGTACTCAAATGGAGAATGAGGTGTTCAAGCTACATTCCTCCAGATCGCATGACCAGAACCATAGAAACCATATAAAATCATAACTTTCGAACGGAAAGGCCTAGGGACTTGAAATTTTCAGGATAGATGTGGATCTGAAATGTCGCGTTCACGTTTATCAATGATGACGAATCCGTCGAAAAATTCGAGTCTGTCCGTCCGTCCGTATACACGATAACTCTCGAACGGAACGACTCAGAAACTTACATTTTCAGGGTAGGTTCGAATCTCAAATGCCGCGGTTGAGTTCGTCATTGGGCAAAATTCGACCAGGGGTTCCGTAAATATGGCCGTTCGAAATTTTGTTCTCCTGATTATTCTGAAACTACACATTCAATTGAGGTGAAATTTTGAACTCAGATGGAGAATGACGTGTTCAAAATACATGCAATTTTGTCCAGATCGCGTGACCAGAACCATAGAAAATTATAATTCTTTAATGGAAAGGCCTAGGGACTTGAAATTTTCAGGATCTCAAATGTCGTGGTCACGTTAAAAATGAGCAAAATTACACTAGGGGTTCCGTAAATATGATCGTTTGAAATTTTGTTTTCTTGATTATTTCGATCGGATTCGGATTCGATCGTGACGAAATTTTGTATTTTAATGGAGATTGATATATTCAAGCTACATTTTGTTCAGATCGCATGACTAGAACCATAGAAACCATAGAAAATTATAACTTTCGAACGTAAAGGCTTAGGGACTCGAAATTTTTAAGGGTAGGTTCGGATCGCAAATTTTGCGGTCACGTTCATCAATGAGCAAAATTAGACTAGGGGTTCCGTAAAAATGGCCGTTCAAAATGAAAATGATGAAATTTTGCACATAGATGAAGAGTAATGTATGAAAACTAAGTGGAGCTCAAAAGCTCCTGACTTCACGACAGTGCTTTCTATAATTTTTTCTTATTCATTTTGTGGTTTTCAAAAGGAACACAAAAGAAGTTTATTGCATCGATAACAAGAACAGAATATGTTCTTCGCTGATTTTCTGACAAAACCATTTTTTTGTTTAATAAAATCGGAAGAGTACACTTTGGGAGTACAGGTTAATAAAATTTTACAAAGAATAACTTCGAATCTTAGAATGAAACCACACATAAAATCACAAAATAAAAAAAAACAAAGACTGTGGTGGGATTCCATTTTCCTTGAGAGATCGAGGTACCCAGAATCCATATCTGCAATAGAAAAAGGCTAAAGCAGAAAAAATGAAATTATTCCGGATAAATATATTGAATCGATTCAAAATAGACCACTCATTCCAAAAAAAGGAATTTTTTATGCGTGGAAAGCATTTAGGTTGAAAATTCTTGGAAAAATACTATTTGGAGGTTTGTTAGTAGATATTTATGACAGAAGTGTCACAAAATTTGAAGGAAATGAAAATTAAACTCCTTCTACCTCACCCTTCCAAATTAGCTTTACCTTTCAGAGGACCTCTTTCACGAAGATTTTCTTCTATTGCCGTCCCTTAAAGAAGAATCACCTCTACACCATGCCCGTTTGGTAATTTTGGAACATGATAACTATGGTCCTTCGGAACTCCTTCAATACTTAGATTTGAAATATAAAACTTGTCTTGGATTGTCAGATGTTAGAAGTCCACTACAGGAGCCTAAGAAGGAAAATCATCTCCCATAGATAGATTTAAGTAAGCTTCTGTTTCGAAAAAATTCGAAAAATTCTTTCAATTAAATTATCATGATTGATTCCGCGGAAAGAAAGAAACCAGGAGAAGTTACTCCTGGCTCACCATCTTGCAAACATTGGTCTAAGAAGTTTAATGTTTCAATTCCTTTGAATATATTTTGTTGACAGTCGCGTTTCGACGCAACTTTTTCATTGTTTTAGCGATTTCAGAAAATTCACGAAGGTTGAATCCAGAATAGTATGTTTATTTGAACCCAAGATATATTTGAAAGAAAGGTCAGAATTGATGGCCAAGCAAAATTGGCTTTTATCTTCATTAAAAAAAAATGAGATATTTTCACAAAGAAGCTCTTTAATTCGCATATTATTCCCGATATTCCGATGAGTTGATTTTCGAAATAACTGTTTCTATTCAAACTGTTCAATTGTTTACTTCATAGTAGGTAATTATGAAATTCCATGTTTTTTATTATGTTTGAAGATAATGAAAATTTAATGATGCTATTTGCGCTACTTCACTAAAGTAGTGAACGGATACAATCTTCTGACAGAGGACAACCGAAAAATTCTGTTCGTGGTTGTTTTTCTAAGTTTCTCAAATCCGATGTCAAGGAAAATGAGTCTGCCAAAATTTGATATTTTGAAATTGATACATAATCAATATTCACTTCTCGATAACAATATATTTGTCCCGAAGCTTCGAAATGCTTCTTTTCACCGAAAAGTTGGATTTCCAATAGTTGACCGGAAAAAAGCCGAGCAGGTCGATTTTCCATCCTATTTGCATCTTCAATATTTCAAACCCTCGAGAGGGGAGTTCAATCAGGAATGGACGTCGAGTCGGAAATCATTGAAAATCATTTTAAATTTCCTTCTGATGTTGTATTTTTATTGGTAACTGAAACTGGGTATTATTTGGAGATATGTATAAATTTTTTGAATGTCCCTCAATGATTTCACACTTTTTTTCATTCGCTGTATTAGTTCACTACCATATCATGGAGCTTGTAGGATTCTGTAGCCAAAATGGTAAAAACAGGACCCTTATAGTTAGTTCCGTTGTCTGTATCCTCGGACAGTTCTTCAAAAATAATATAAATGTTTCGAGATGGCTTTCCCTTTTAAGTCAACAATTATTGGTGAGATTTGAGCTTCCATAAAGTCGTGAAAGTATTCTGCACCCTCTGGTAATTTTCAACTTTCAAGCTAGTTGAACTAGAGAAATACTTCAACAAAATTCGGTTTGGATAAGATGTATGATATGGTTATTCGATTTCCTTTTCAAAAATGCCAAAATAAAGAGTAGAATAGTACGATAGCAAGAGTTGCAATGAAAATGAAAAAAATGAAAATTTTTTTACTATAAAAGATTTTGAGAATCTTGTCCATTATTTTTCAGACAAAAATATAACCTATTTTCAAATTCGGCGAGTGCCTTTTTGGAAAAATTTCTCGGCATGCTGTGCGTACGAAAAAAACAGGTCAAGTGTATGGCATTTTTGAAAAGGTAATCGAATTACCTTAAAAAAAAGGTGTCACACTCAACCCCCCTTTCTATTCAAGATTTTAGGGGTTGCTGTCATCATGCTCACAGGGTTGATACAAATTGATTGCAACCAACCGTATAAAATTTTTTCTGTTTTTTCGCGGGGGCCGAGAAATTAAGGGTGTTACCTTTTCAAATTGACACACCGTGTATTTATTTACGACCCGTTTACATATACCAACAGAAATTTATTGATGATGAAGAAAATTCTCGTCGCATATTTTAATGTTTTACTTTCACGAATTCTATTATATCTACTTATATACAGGGTGTCCGGCAAAATGTGGGAAATCTCCCGGATTCAGATAAAACATAGAAAAATAAGTTGACAAGTTCCCATAATTTTTTTTTCTAGCGGCCCCCTCCTACGGAGATATAGCCTCCTAATGACGCCACTGGAAATTCATTTTATTGGAATACATTTCAAACTACTCAATATAATTTAATGAAAATTTTATATGATAAACAGTAGTGAGGACCTCTTGAAATACTGCCCTTAAATTTAAATAAGCTCTTCAAGTTTACCAGGGGCGGACTAGGTTGTACATCTTAATGCTTACATTTTCAACACCCTGTATGATAAGGAGTTAAAAAAAACAAATTTGGATACCATGAACATTAAGCTAAAGAAAAGGTACTCTTGTTCATTGTCGATAAAATGAGCCGTTTCCGAAAAACAAAATGATAAAAGGAGTAACTTTTTTATTTCTATTAAAAAGAACCAGGAATTCTAATTATGATTATTATTATTTTTGTTAAGGTGCTTTTCTGGGCCAAAGCTGCATTGTTAAGAATCTTTGTAATTTTGTCGGATTCAATAACGTAAACTGAAACTTTTTTGTTTCTTGAATAAATTTTGTATCACACTTTGTTGCAGACAAAAAAAATTAGAATTCATGGTTCTTTTCACGTGAAATAAAAAAATTACTTCTTTTATTATTTTGTTTTTTCGAAAACGGTTCATTTTATCGACAATGAACAAGGGTTTGTTTAGCTTAATGTTCAAGGTATCCGAATTTGTTTTTTTTTAACTCCTTATCATACAGGGTGTTAAAAATGTAAGAATTAAAACGTACAACCAAGTCCGTCCGAATTTCATTTCGATTGAATCAGTTGTTTCGAAATTATCAGGAAAGCAAGATTTCGAACGGCTATATTTACGGAATCCCTGGACGAATTTTGCCGAGAAAGTGTCAAGTTTCTAGGTCGTTCCGTTCGAGAGTTATCGTGTATACGGACGACCGGACGGACGGACAGACTTGAATTTTCTGACGGATTCGTCATCGGTGAGTCGAACCTAGTCGATTAAGACCATTTTGGGCTCGAAATTCGGAAAATACAGAAATTATAATATAGCCCTTGTGTAAGTAGAACGAGCGCTCAAAAAACTTGGCAAATTATGTATCGCATGACCACCTTGCTGTATTCAGATTTAACGGTTAGGGAAAATTTTTATAAGATATAGTTTTATGGCTTATTATGATATTCTAAATCGGTCGGTTTATGTCAAAACATCTAATACCTGAAGTCCCCTGTAGTTATTTTGAATCGGCATGTGATCTTGATAATTACGACATATATGCAAAATCAGTCGAATAGTACCACCTACTGCCATTATCCATATTCCGTTATTCGCAATGATAACAAAAACATATTTGAATACAGTTACGGTGCCAACCAGCTATCATAAATATTTCATTCGGAAGTTATCTTCCGGTTCGTGAAAGCATACATAAACGTGAAACCCACAGGTAAAAGCTCCTATGATTTAGTCCGGCGACTCGAAGCCAATTAATACCTCGTTAGAATACAAAGCATAGTTTCACTTCCCCGGAAAGCTTGGATGATCATACGCAATGAGAAATAGGAGTTTAGGTAATATCGACTGAAAAAAAGGAAATCACATCACTGCAGTTCCGCCCTGCCACGAAGTAGATAATACAGTGCCTGATTCATGGATTGCCGGAAATTCCAAACGTTGACTAATTCTGGTCAATATAAATGGTGAGGGATCTAAAATGTATTCTCACATCACAAATAGCAATTGAAAGTTGCCGAGTTGCAGCGAAACAAAAAAACTTGAAGTTTTGTTTTTGAAATATAATGAGGAACAAAGCATAAAGCGCAGTAGTACAAACTCAATGTAAAGTTAACATAGGATTTTGAATGGATTTGATGAAGAATATATCTATACAGGGTGATTCACGAAAACCGTTGGTTAAAAATTACAAAAAGGGACTCGAGATAAACACTCGAAATGTTATAGTTAAGCTTTGTCGGGAGAGAGGAATTTTCGAAAAAAATTTCAGATTCGTTTGACTGCCGGTTTCACTGGAAATGATACCAACTTTCGTTTTTAAATGTAACAGCCAGTTTTTTTATTCATAATCATTATTCATTATAACTCATTGAATTCTACATTAGTTTGATGTATCATTTGCATATTTTACCAGAAAAATTGTCTGAAATCTGAAAAAATTCTTCAAATTTTCTCAAATAAGGGCTTCAATCCAATGTGAATAACTTCAAGATTTTTCCATGAAAATTTCTTATTATTTAGCTTCTTTGCGGAGACATACCAGTCCTCCTCCTTCGTTAATTGGAAATTCAATTCAACATACAGGGTGTGTCGATTCCAATGTCAAAGTCAGACATGACAAAAACCTCAAAACTCATTTTTTGAGCGCTCGTTCTACTTACACGAGGGCTATATCATTTCGTCACGATGTCTGTATTCTTTTTTGAGCCGAAAATGGTCCTAATCGAAAAGGTTTTTCTCACTGATGACGAATCCGTCGAAACATTCAAGTCTGTCCGTCCGGCCGTAAGCACGGAGTTCGTTAATGGGCAGAATTCCACCGGGCGTTCCGTAAATATGGCCGTTCAAAATTTGGTTTACTTCGAAACTACTGATTCGATCGAGATGAAATTTCGCACTCAAGTGGAGAATGACGTGTTCAAGCTACTTGCATGACCAGAACCATAGAAACCATAGCAAATTAGACTTGGGCCACCCCAAAATTTCGAAACTACTGACTGGATTGGAATGAAATTTTGTAGAAAATTCTAGCGAATTATCGAAGAAACTTGAAATACAGAGTGGAAACTGGAATAATTTAAGTATTTTGGCTATTGATATTTTGATTTATTAAAAAAATGAAATTCGACTGTTTGCAATTTTTAATAATATGCCATTCGAAAGATGTTTTCATTCCAATTTTTTTTCCAAATATGTATGTACAATTTTTTTTCATTTCAAACCGCGATCCGCAGAGTGTTCCATTCCATTCTATTCCATAATTTTTTATCTGCATTCTGACAGTATGCCTTGATTTGGAGACGTAGATATGATTTTGTTTCTTGAATTCAAGGAAGCTTTGTTTATGTTTGATGAATAATATATTTCAAAAACAATAAACAATTTTTTTATAACAATCGACGGATGCGTCATCAGTGAGTCGAATCTGTCGATTGAGACCATTTTCGGCTGAAAATACGAAAAATACAGATATCGTGACGAAATGATATAGACCTCGTGTAAATGGAACGAGCGCTCGAAAAGGTATGTTCCTAGGAAAAAAACTTTGGCGTCGCCGCGACGCCTGGTGTTTTTATTTTTTCTCCGATTTGCAAGCGCATCTTGACAACATTGACGCGGTTTACAGAATAAAAAATTACGAAAAGCACTGCTGTGAAGTCAGGAGCTTTTGAGCGCTCGTACATGCACCTTGTAGGTAGATAAGCATAGCATTTCCTAGTTTCAGAAACCAATTGGAAAAATTTTGACAGCTGTCAAAAAAAAATTCAAACTTAGGCGAAAATCCAGACTTCACGTCAGTGCTTTAGGTGACCAATTTTTTTTTCGATAATTCACTGAAATTTTCTACGGTATCTAGTCTTAATTTTGCTCATTGATGAACGTGGCCGCGACATTCGCGATACAAACATACCCTGAAAATTTCAATATTCTAGGCCTTTCCCTTCGGAAGTTATGAATTAAATGGTTTCTATGGTTTTGGTCATGCGATCTGGACAAAATGTTGCTTAAATATATCATTCTCGATTAAAATTCCATATCGATCGAATCCGTTGTTTCGAAATTATCGAGAAAACAAAATTTCAAACGACCGTATTTACAAAACCTCTACTCTAATTTTGCTCATTGATGAACGTGCCCTTGAAATTCGCGATCCAAACCTACCCTGGAAATTTCAAGTCCCTATGCCTTTCCGTTCGAAAGTTATGAATCAAATGGTTTCTATGGTTTTGGTCATGCGATCTGGACAAAATGTTGTTTTAATATATCATTCTCGATTAAAATACAAAATTTCGTCACGATCGAATCTGTAGTTTTGAAATTATCAAGAAAACTAAATTTCAAACGACCATATTTACGGAACCCTTAGTATAATTCTGCTCATAGATAAACTTGATCACTACATTCGAGATCCACACCTATTCTAAAAATTTAGTTTAGTCCCTAGGCGTTTCCGTTCAAAAGTTACAATTTTCTATGGTTTCTATGGTTCTGGTCATGCGATCTGAACAAAATTTCACATGTAACTTGAACACCTCATTCTCCATTCGAGTGCAAAATTTCATCTCGATCAAATCTGTAGTTTCCAAGTAATTAGGAGAACAATCGAAATCGAACGGCCATATTTACGGAACCCCTGGTGGAATTTGGCCCATTAACGAACTTAACCGAGGCATTCGGGAACTGAACCCACACTGAAAATTTCAAGTCTTTAGGTTGTTCTGTTCGAGAGTTATCGTGCTTACGGACGGACAGCCGGACGGACAGACTCGAATTTTCCGACGGATTCGTCATCAGTGAGTTGAACATAGTCGATTGAGATCATTTTCGGCTCAAAATTCGAAAAATACAGACATCGTGACGAAATGATATAGCCCTCGTGAAAGTAGAACGAGCGCTCAAAAATATTCGGCATTTTTCGAGAAAACTGGAGATACCACACGTAATTATATGACGATTAAGCCAAACTTGCCTAGTACAAATTATGCTAGTTTCCGTGATACAGGTGTGAAATTTTTGTGTCGGAACTCTGAACAGAAACTAGGTAAATCCGAAGAATGTATTAACCTAACAAAGCAGTTTTCGGCAGTTATCCATGTAAAAATCAGTTAATTGGATGAGCCAAGCATGAAAACAACTCAAGTACAAGTATCCAATTCCAATTTTTGTAGTACCATTATCACCACCGATGTTCCAGATCCATTAATCTTGTTGATCACTGTACTATTCCGAACAACGCGGTTTTTCATTCCATAACATTGCTTCATAAATAATGGAAAACATGTTTACATAAAATTAACGAAGTATATACGCGTCAATTTCGCATTTTCTATGCGGTTTGGTCTGCTTTATTTACTCGAACCTTAACATACCAGAATTAATACCTTTGTACGTTTGTAATTGTGTTTTTGAGTTTCTTGCATACAATACATAATATAGTGTTGATACAGTATGGTTAAATCGTTATTTTCAGTATTTTCGGGGAATCGAACTTTCAACCTTTCGAATACTCGTATGCTTCGTACACAGGGTGTTTCATTGATAAATGTGAGTACGTTAACCTGAGGTAGAGCCACCCTAGAAGAGTCCAAAAAACCTAAATATGAAAGGTCTAATCAACTTCATAGCGTAGATACAGGGTGATTTATGTATTCGCCAATATCCTCAATTGCTCAGAACTTTTGAACCATCGAGTATAATCAATTGATATATGGAATGTAAAACAAACTTCCATGGGTAAATCGATTCAATTTTGAACTTATCAAAAAACCTATCAGAAAAATATTGGACTTTTAGCAAACTGAGATTCAACCCCTGTATGAAGGAATATTGGAATTTGAATAAAATATTCGGAAAGAGCTGGAAATGTTCGATGAGGATCAGTAAATTCCAGTGTCCCGCACGACATTTGACCCATCAAAATTTTTGTCGAAAAATTTAACTCGATAGTGAAATTCCACTTATTTCACAATGTCGTTCATTGAGATTGAATTCGAAAAATTGTCTGTTGGACTGATGGAGAATTTGTATTTTTTTTATATTGTAAAAAATAATTTTCAAGAATTTTTCAGAGAAATATGGATTTTTTATTATTTATTCAAAATGATCAACAGTTAGAAAATAAATGAACAAATGAGTAAGCAAGACTGCATGTGGATATTATTTGGTCCATCGATACAAATTCCTCAAACATATTGATTGTGTTGAATCCCACTAGAAGGATAAAACAATATTATGACATAAATTTTACGGGAATGTTCTTCCAGCATGATGGGGCTCCACGCTCCACCTCATTTCAGAGATATTGTGAGGAACTTCTGGGATCAGACCTTTCCAAATATGTGAATAGGCAGAGGTGCAACGCATGCGCCCTCTAGATCACCATATTTCAATCCTATCGATTATTTCGTTTCGGGATATTTGAAATCTTCAGTATATGCGTCTGAGATTGGAAGTGAGGATATTATTGTACAACCTATCGAAGTTTCCTGCAATAAGATCCAGAAATGATAAAAAAGGCTATCAAACATAATTTGAAACGAGCAAGAATGTGCATCGATCAAAACGGTGGCACAATTGAGCAACTTTTATGATTTCTTTCAAATGTTTTGCTTGTTCACTGGTTTGGTCATTGATTTTTCCACTGTTGGTCATTTGGAATGAATAATTCAAAACCCATATTTTCCTGAAAAATTCTTGAAATAATTTACTAGAATATGAAAAAAAATACAGATTTTCCATCAGTTCAACAGACAATTTTTCGAATTCAATCTCGATGTACAACATTTTTGTGAAGGATGTGGAATTTCACTATCGAATTAAATCTTTCGAGAAAAATTATGATGGGTCAAATTTCGTGTTGGACACTGAAAGCTACTGATCCTCATCGAATATTTTCTGCTCTTTGCGAATATTCTAATCAAATTCGAATATTCCTTCATATCTGAATCTCATCTTGCGAATAGTCCCATATTTTTCTGATAACTGAATTATTTTATTAGCTCAAAGATTAATCGGTTCACCCATGGAAGTGTGTTTTACGTCCCAAATACCAATTGATAATACTGGATGTTTCGAAAGTTATAAGCAATAGTTATAAGTTAAGTTCGTTAATGGGCAGAATTCCACTAGGGGTTCCGTAAATATGGCCGTTCGAAGTTTTGTTTTTCTGATTACTCCGAAACTACACATTCGACCGAGATGAAATGCACTCAGATGGAAAATGTCGTGTTCAAGCTACATGCAAAATTTTGTCTAGATCGCATGACCCTAACCATGGAAACCATAGAAAATTATAACATTGTAATGGAAAGGCCTAGGGACTTGAAATATTCAGGATCGGTGGGGATCTCGAATGTCGCGGTCATATTCATCAATGAGCAAAATTAGACTAGGGGTTCCGTAAATATGGTCGTATGAAATTTATTTTTCTTGATAATTTCAAAACAACGGATTCGATCTTGAGGAAATTTTTTATTTAGATGGAGAATGAAATATTCAGGTTACATTTTGTCCAGATCGCATGACTAGAACCATAGAAACCATAGAAAATTATAACTTTCGAACGGAAAGGCCTAGGGTCTTGAAATTTTCAGGGTAGGTTCGGATCGCGAATTTCGCGTTCACGAACATCAATGAATACAATTAGCCCAGGGGTTCCGTAAATATGGCCGTTCGAAGTTTTGTTCTCTTGATTACTTCGAAACTGCTGATTCGATCGAGGTGAAATTTTGCACTCAGATGCAGTGTTGAATCCAGACAATTTTCTCCGGGGGGGTATCTCGACATCTCGGGGGGGTAGTCAAGAATTCGTTTTGATTTTTGCGGACAGTTCGTCACCTAATTTTTTGTGTAGAAGGAATTTTGTGAAGAATAAAATTTAATATTATATATTAAGATATATACAGAAGATTGAAGAGTGTTCCATAATATATGCGCAGGATTTCAGGAAGTGATAGCTCGTCCAAAAATATGAAAAAAAGTTTTTATTAAATTACCCTCCAAAATGCACCATTTTCGAGATACAGAGTGTTGGAATTGAAAAAAAAAAAATGTTTCTTGCGAATATCAACCTTTTATCGTACAGAATACAGCTACCGTGAGCATTTTCTCATCATAATAAGCTATGTTTTGTGTGGAATTTTTTTTGAACGCTTGTACGACTTACACGAGGGCTATATCATTTCGTCACGATGTCTGTATTTTTCGAATTTTGAGCCGAAAATGGTCTCAATCGACTATGTTCGACTCACTGATGACGAATCCGTCGGAAAATTAGAGTCTGTCCGTCCGGCCGTAAGCACGATAACTCTCGAACAGAACAACCTAGAGACTTGAAATTTTCAGTGTGAGTTCAGTTCCCGAATGCCTCGGTTAAGTTAGTTAATGGGCCAAATTCCACCAGGGGTTCCGTAAATATGGCCGTTCAAAGTTTTGTTCCCCTGATTACTTGAAAACTACAGATTTGATTGGGATGAAATTTTGCACTCAAATGGAGATTGAAGTGTTCAAGCTACATGTGAAATTTTGTCCAAATCGCATGATCAGAACCATAGAAAATTGTAACTTTTGAACAGAAACGCCTAGGGACTTGAAATTTTCAGGATAGGTGTGGATCTCGAATGTCGTGATCACGTTCATCTATGAGCAAAATTATACTAGAGGTTCCGTAAATATGGTCGTTTGAAATTCAGTTTTCTTGATAATTTCAAAACTACAGATTCGATCGTGACGAAATTTTGTATACTAATGGAGAATGATATATTCAAGCTACATTTCTCCAGATCACATGACCAGAACCATAGAAATCATAGAAAATCATAACTTTCGAACGGAAAGGCCTAGGGACTTGAAATTTTCAGGATAGGTGTGGATCTGAAACGTCGCGTTCACGTTTATCAATGAGCAGAATTATACTAGGGGTTCCGTAAATACGGTCGTTGGAAATTTTGGTTTCTCGATAATTTCGAAACTACGGATTCGATCGAGATGAAATTTTGTATTTTAATCGTGAATGATATATCAAAACAATATTTTGTCCAGATCGCATGACCAGAACCATAGAAAATTGTAACTTTTGAACGGAAAGGCCTAGGAACTTGAAATTTTCAGGGTGGGTTTGGATCGCGAATATCGCGGCCACGTTCATCAATGAGCAAAATTAGACTAGGGGTTCCGTAAATATGGCTGTTCAAAATATTTTTTTCCTGATAATTTCGAAACTACTGATTGGATTGGGATGAAATTTTGCACCTAGCTTAGGAATAATGAATTCAAACTACGTGCCAAATTTTGTCCAGATCGCACCACCAAGACCATAGATACCGTAGAAATATTAGCGAATTATCGAAAAAAAAATTGGTCCTCTAAAGCACTGACATGAAGTCTGGAGTTTCGCCCAAGTTTCAGAATTTTTGTGGCAGCTTTCGACAATTCCTTCAATTGATTTCTAAAACTGGAAAATGCGAATCTACATACAAGGTGCATGTACGAGCGCTCAAAAGCTCCTGCCTTCACGGCAGTGCTTTTCGTAATTTTTTCACAACTATGATAGAATATTTTCAAATTACACGAGATGAACATAATATGTGCAAGCGATAGTCTTTTTCTCCGGGGGGGTATGGGTCATGCTCCGGGGGGGTAAAACCCCCCCGGGCACCCCCCTGGATTCAACACTGCTCAGATGGAAAATGACGTGTTCAAGTTACATGCAAAATTTTTTCAGATCGCAATGCACGAACCATAGAAAACATAGAAAATTATAACTTTGTAATGGAAAGGCCTAGGGACTTGAAATTTTCATGATAGGAGTGGATCTCAAATGTCGCGGTCACGTTTATCAATGAGCGAAATTAGACTAGGGGTTCCGTGAATATGGTCGTTTGAAATTCAGTTTTCTTGATCATTTCAAAACTACGGATTTGATCGTGACGAAATTTTGAATTTTAATGGAAAATGATATATTCAAGCTACATTTTTTCCAGATCGCATGACCAGAACCATAGAAACCATAGAAAAGTATAACTTTCGAACGGAAAGGCCTAGGGACTTGAAATTTTCAGGGTGGGTTTGGATCGCGAATTTCGCGGTCACGTTCATCAATGATCAAAATTATACCAGGGGTTCCGAAAATAAGGCCGTTCAAATTATTTTTTGAATGAATTGAAATTAAATTCTGCACATAGATGAAGAATAATGTATTCAAACTACGCTACGCATTACCAAGACCATAGATACCGTAAAATATTCTAGCGAATTATCAAAAAAAATTCACCCAAAGCCTGACGTGAAGTCTGGAGTTTCGCCTTAGTTTGAAAATTTTTTTTAAAGTTGTCAAACATTTTTTGAATTTTATTCTTAAACTGAAAAATGCGAATCTACCTACAAGGTGGATGAACGAGCGCTCAAAAGCTCCTGACTTCACGGCAGTGCTTTTCAAATTTTTTTATTTTCAAAATAATGATTTCTACTACACTACGTTGCGTTTCTGTGTAACACGCTCACAAATATTCTTCATCAAAATACCAATATTTCTGTGCGTTTTTATTTTAATCGAAATATCTGATCGATTACTCGTAAATGCATCCATCAGTGATGAGAATACTTTTGACGTGGCGTCATCTGATGAAATTTAAAACATCGCTGATACAATCGATATTTCGATCAAAATTAAAAACACACCGGACATGCAGAAAACCGTATGAATAACTGTTGTCTTTTTTTTGTTGGAAAAAACACATATTTTTACTATTGGCATAGATTGGAGAAGTTTCTTGAGGTGATTTTTGGTGATTTGATATTAATAAAACTTTACGTAACCCACAATTATGTTTGAAATAAAACACTCATAAGTTTTTCAAATTCATTTTTATTTCGTATATTTTTTTTAATTATTCTTCTCAATTTCCTCCTTAAAAAATAGAAGGAATCTTTTCATAAAAATTATTTCATACAACTTATAAATATGTATGTTTGGGTCGAATCTTGCAACTGAATTTTACGCACTTTTAGCAATCAGATTACCTTCAAAATTATGTTGAATATGCACCATGAAATTTTTGTTTGAGAAAAAAAGGGAGATATTTTTGAAAAATTTATTAGAAGATGACGTCAATAGAATAAACTTTTGCATGCACTAAAACGAATATTCTTCGATAACCGGAATTTCTTTTCATTCGATTAGCGAACAGCAAAAATGAAATAGGAGTTGAACTATCAGCATGCCTACATTGAAATTGCAAAAGCAATAGGTATCTGGGAACCGATTCAATCATAAAATTATCATGCAAATCTTCGCAATCTTCCCACGTTCCCAGAATTAGAATCAATACGAATTGAATGAATTAAATACGTACGTTATTCTTCGAGTCCATTAGTTCTTATCTAGTCTACATCCGGTCTATTATCGGGACCCCTAAGAATCAAATAGGAAACTTAAGGATTCTCGTCCGTTGAATCATGTTGGAAATATGACCGACTGATTTGTTGAGACTTATGCATCGTTACCGGAAATGGTGCCCTCGTCGACGATGAACAGGATATTATTCGGTTGGTTTTGAACCGTGTCGGACATCAACTGCCTAGTTATAGGGTGACCTCTTCGAACTTCGAACTTGAGGGCCGATTGACAGGTCGTGGCGCATGAGTTATATAGCATCAGACTCCAAACAAAATCTTCTCGACAGTACACTGATTGAAAAAGTGGCAAATAGAAGTGAACGAAACCAAATCCGCACATATGAGATTCCTAGGCAACACAAAGGAGCCCCAAAGATATATCGGCGATATCTTTTCAGAAAAACGTGTTCCCTTCGTAACTTTTCTGAAAGGTTCTTGGGAGCTCTTTATCTGCTCGAGGGCGACAATAGAGCTCAAGCCCTTATGAAAGCATAGGTCTTGAATGGAAAACGTCATAAAAAGGCTGAAATAGATGAGAAAAATGATTTTTACCAAATGCTTTCTAGCATATTGTGGTATGGACGTGATTGAACAATCATATCAAAAATTCTTTCACTAATATAAGGAATTGCAGTGTTATGTTATGATGAAAAAAAGTTTTTGGATTGTATTGTATTTAATCATGTTGGAAAAATTTCAAATTTGAGAAAAGAAATTGAACGCTTTCATTTAATGATACAATTGAAATGTAAACAGTCAAATTCATATTTACCAAAAATACGCACCTGTTCGAGCCTATTCGATAGAAAGCTCTGAAACCTCTAATTCCTACACTTTCTAAATTTTGAAGGAGTATACAGGGTGTCCCAGAATGAATGGATAATCCTGTAACACTATAAAGAAGAGCTATTGGACTCTCTGAAAGGAATACAAAAAAAAATCTATCCCCACTAGAAATTTTTTTTTTTCAAGATAATGATTTCTTGCACATCACGTTGCGTTTCTGTGTAACACGCTCACAAATGAATCAAATCAATCAGTTTCTTCATGGTGAAATAAGTTATGAAGATGTATTGTACCATTTTGAAATTTACATGAAAGGCGCATATTTCTTTTTGAGTTGGCCGCACAGGCTTTCTCAAATTTTATTTCCACCATGAACGATCAAACTTTCACACTATGAAATATACATCACATTTTATGATGAAATTTGAAGTTGGATAGTTTTTTCCAAAAAAGTTACAACAGATATCTATACGGTTTTCAGCATATCAATTGGTAATTCAATGAAGAATATTTCACCATGAAGAAACTGATGGATTTGATCCACTTGTGAGCGTGATACACAGAAACGCAACGTGATGTGCAAGAAATCATTATTTTGAAGAAAAAAAATTTCTAGTGGGGATAGATTTTTTTTTGTATTTTTTCAAGAGAGTCCAATAGCTCTTCTATTACAGTTTTACAGGATTATCCATTCATTCTGGGACACCTGTATAATGCTATATAGTGTCAAACGCTTTTTTTTGGAGTTCTAGAAAAACAGAAATTTTCTAATATTTCCATTCGCTATTCTGGAAATTCAAGTCTGTCCGTCCGTAAGCACGCTAACTCTCGAATGGAACGACCTAAAAACATGAAATTTTCAGTGTGGGTTCAGTTCCCGAATGCGGCGGTCGAGTTCGTTAATGGGCAGAATTCCAACAGGGGTTCCGTATATATGGCCGTTCGAAATTTTGTTCTCCTGATTACTTCGAAACTACTGATTCGATCGAGATGAAATTTTGCACTCAAATGGGGAATGACGGTAAAGCTACATGCATTTTGTCCGGATCGCATGACCAAAACCATAGAAACCATAGAAAATTATAACTTTCGAACAGAAATGCCAAGGGACTTGAAATTTTCAGGGTAGGTTCAGATCTCGAATGCCGCGGTCACGGTTATCAATGAGCAGAATTACACTAGGGGTTCCGTATATATGGCCGTTCAAAATATTTTTTTCCTGATTATTTCGAAACTACTGATCGGATTCGTCAGAAATTTCGCAAATAGTTGAAGAATAATGTATTCAAACTACGTGCGAAATTTTGTCCAGATCGCATTGCCAAGACCATAGATATACCGTAGAACATTCCAGGACTGACGTGAAGTCGGGAGTTTCGCCTTAGTTTGAAATTTTTTTGACATTTTGATTTCTAAAATTGAAAAATGCGAATCTACCTACAAGGTGCATGAATGATTGCTCAAAAGCTTCTGACATCACAGCAGTGCTTTTTATAATTTCGGAAATGATGAAATACATTTTTTGCTTCTTTTCTGGCAAATTTGATACTTTAGTCAAAAAAATATCCGAAAAATCATGGAGAATAACAATATGGGCACTATTAGCACTTTGTGCATCTCTATTCTCTCAACCCTTTCATTTTGAAAATTCAATATTTTGAGGAAATATAATGCTACATTGGAAAAGTTCAAAGGTTTTTTGTTCTTGACTTTTTTTTCACATGGAAGATAATAGAAAGCTGAAAATCCACATAACCTATGGAATCCGTAGAATGTAGACCAAATTTCAGCAGGATATGGCGAAAAGTTTCTGAGATACGCGAATTTTCAATCTTCAAGTGGTACTAAATTCCACATGCTCATGCATCTTCGTATCGTTTTCTTACAACTAACTATGAATTTTTATTCGATCATATAGGTATTTTTCGAATAATTGAGGAAGAAAAAAAGGTCGGATGGCTTTATCTACGGAATCCCTTGTTCGATTTCGCCCATTGACGAACTTTACCGGCGCATTCAGACCTCCTAGGAACCCTGAAAATTTCAAAACTCGAGGTCTTTTCTTTCGAAAGTCATCGTGTTCACGATGAATTGTATTTGACACATATTATTCATTATGTGAGTCAAACCTAATCGTTTAAGATTAAAAACTCGAAAAATTTGGGCAAGAAAATAACACTCTTATTCATAGAAACAAACGCGCAAAAATGTGGACAGAATGCGAATGGAACACTGACCATATTTTCAATGATTGTTGAGAAATTTTATTTTGAATAGGGTGATAATTTATATGAATAGATCCTGAAAGTATGGTTCGAGTGGATTCGTTTCGAGTTGTTTTTGAAGGTTGGGTTCTGCTAGCTCAATGGAAAAGCTCTGATTCCATTCCAGAGGCTTAATTTACTCATTGATGAAACTCTAATCAATTATTTCGATCTATTCGACTTCTTACTGTTGTTACCGATTTCTTTCTCTGTAATTGTTTATTGCAAAGAGGAAGATAATGGTTGTTATGTATAACTATTGTTGGTATTTAGTTTTTGTCAATTGGTTGGGGTGCCAAACAAAGATGTGATCAAGAGTAGTGGCGGAAAATCTCCCAACTATAGTTTATTTGAGGGATGAAACCATTTTCCCCAAATAGGCTATGGATCATAGTGTAAGCGTGTTTCCCGAAAATATCAATATTTATATAACCAATAAAAATGGTAATATCACCAATAAAAATTGTAATATCACCTTTAAAGAAGGGGTCGGATAGTCAGTCATTCATATCATCAATGAAACTTCGCTTATTGGTACAACCTAGGCGATAAAGTGCCCACACTATATTAATTTTCGCCTGACAGAAATCAAATTCACATTCAAACATATAAAACTTCTGATAGTGTTACTCTTTTATCACTGGCACATCAGTCCTCATCAATATAGACAATAAATCCGCATTTATTGAATGAGGCTCCATTATAGTGAACAGGTGATCTCTCGATTTTAAAATCATTGATTTCTTCGAGCATCCATGTCTTCCATGGTAAAATCATACTCCTTTCATTCAGTTTCTCCAGACCTATACAAACTTCATTAAAATTAGAAAGGATACCTTTTTCAGATCGCCCCTCAACCCCAAACAATCATGAAAATCTAATATATCATAACATTCCGCATTCCTCTTCCTTTCTGAACAAAAATTTCTTTCAATCGAATCGAGTTCCAGTCTAATGAAAAAAAGAAAGAAAAAACGAAAAGAACTTTGAATCACATAGTCACTTTGTCTGAAAAAACCATCACATTTCACCTTGTATTCCATTAATCTCCACAATTATATTTCCACCAAGAAACCATACCTACATGTCAATTTCCAAATTCCTCCTTAGCTCCCTAGTCAATTGATATTTGGTACTCCTCATATTTTCTGTTATAATTATATATTCCCCTCAAGAATTTTCCTCCAAGTTCATGTAGAGTGACAAGAATCTTTAGTTTTCCATCATGTATATTTCCCGTTCTGCATGAAACAATTATATTATATTAAATGTTGCAAAAAAGTTCACTTCTTCCACTATCCCAACATTCCCAAAATTATTTAGCACTTATTTTTCGAAATAAATTTGTTTCACATGGGGAGGCGACTGGACTAATCGATATGGTATAATATGAAAAATTATGTCAATTGTCAATTGGGAAGTCATACTGAAATTTTATAACGCTTGAGCTATTAGGAGTAGAGTTTTGCGTTGAAAAATTTGGGGAACATCGTTCCTACACCCATTTCTGTTTTATTATTAACGATTATTTTACGCAATAATTTTCGTCAGATTTGATTGATGCCTTTGAAACGCATGGATCGGATTCTCTTCAAGGAGGATGTTTGCCGGATAGCAACTGATTATTGTTAAAAATTTCATGCAATTAGCTTTCATTTCTTTCTGCGCTCATTCGAATTTCTGATGTAAACTGTAAAAATTTAATATTTCTAAAGGTTTCTTATTGAAAATAATAATAAACTGAGATCGTTCAAATGAGATGGCGTAGGCAATGCGATAAATTCGTGACGAATATTGTGCGTGTTATTTGGTTTATCAATATCTCATTATGATTTTTAATCTCGTGACTCATTCGATAGTTGCAAACAAAATTATTTTGCATGGAATATTCTCGGAATAAACATTCATGGTTTTGTTATCGGTGTTCTTTTAAGAAACGTGTCATTTCAGTTCACTGACACTTGGAACCGAGAAATCAGAGAAATGGCTGCTAAAAAACAGTGATTTTTTGCAAATAAATTTTGAAGGTTGAAGATTTAGTATTCATTGCCGTGTTATTCGATGGCTATTTTTTTACTAGAATATATTATTTTTCATCCGGAGAGAGTTTATTTCTGATTAAATATGTGGCCATTATTTTCGAAGATAATTTGGCCTGTATGTTTCCAACACAGAGAATTCCGTCGATGTATTTCACGGGTCTAAATTTGAAGAACTTAACTGTTTGAAACGAACATAAAATTTTTTGTATTATTTTATTATACACAGATTATGCTTTGAAACAAAGGGACATATTTTTTATTCGATTTTGATTTATTATTTTGAATAATAATCATTCGTAATTGAATCTTAACCTTATAATTATCCATGGTTTCTAAACTGTTAAGTATGTATATAGCTTAAAATCCAGTTCACAAGACATTAACTATTCCAAAATAGCACTGCGGTAAAACGTACCTTAACGAGTAGCAAAACGATATTGTGGGTGGTCAGTCAGCCGTTGTTATGGTTTCTATATTCACCCCTTTCGAGGAAGGGTGGACGATTGTTGGTTGCCGACTCTTTGACGCCTCTAATGCCAGTATTGTGTTGCAATCTATATTATGAATATGACGTATAAAATATACTTTTGATTTAGGAGCTGACCAGATTTCAAATGGAAATTTTAATCATTTACGAAAAACCTTGAAAAAAATCATAATGAAAAAAATTCTTTCAATGAATCATAAAAATGTGGATTCTCAGAGTTTGAAGCAATATGTCGATTTTTTTGTGCATTGTCCAACGTGTGCAAGCCATCAAATTTCATCCTCTCCAATACCTCAATTTTGGGTATATTGCCAAATTCGAGTCTACTGGTTCACTAAAGAATCGAACATTGCCCGTACGTCACCAAAACGAAAGGTCTGTTGAAAACATTTGCTGCTATGTCATACCACGATGGACATTCTTAACGGCGCGGGGCCAACTTGAACTGACCACCGAGATCGTGCAATTTCACGCCTTAAAACTTCCTTCTTTCTTTGGGACAATCGAAGGCCGAATTAACCTCAGAATATTTATGCAACAGTCATCGAAAATTGAACCTGCCTAATTCCTGCCGAGGGGCGCAAATTGAAACGACGTTTCGCCATGAAGTTTTTTCTGAAATGAAAAAGAATGGCCTTCATGATGGACCACGCGCAGTGAAGGGTTTCCTAGTGATAGCGACTCTCCTGGATCTCTGTAAGATCCCTCATAAGCTCAGAGCATGTGATAGTTAGGAGAGCCGGTAGGTTCTTTTAGGCTTTGTTACTGTGTCCTTACGCCACATAAGACAAGCAGCACTGTTCAATGTCAGTTAATTCCTTTCCCGACCGGACGGATTCGAACCCAGGACCATTCGATCACGAGCAAAACGCGCTATCCACACCGCTATGGCGCAGAATATAGTCGGGATATAAACCAACATATAAGAGATGCTCCACTCACTACTTTATACCTATCTTCAACTGCAATCGAATTTTCGTTGAGAGTATTTCTTCAGTTCTACCTATGTTGGCGCCAACTTTATTCAGAATTTTTTGTTTGTTTTTAGGGTAAGTTTGATATAGTTCTGGAGTTTCTGATACAAGTTTCGAATAGTTCCTACAAAACGTGGAGTCCATACGAAAACATTCAAGGAAAGCACTGACCTGAAGTCTTGAGCTCCAAACTCTGATTGGTGAATTTTTGGCAATACGAATCGTTTTTAAAATACCACAAATGTGACCTAAAAATCTGAACAAATCGATCATTATGAACAATAATCATCAAAGAAGCCGCCCTTCAAAACAAGCTGGATGCGATAAGGGATGTAGTGTAAACACCTCATAAAAGGGCTGTGCTTGGAATCGCATGACGATTTTGCCGATTGTGATATTTATGATGATTTTGCCGATTGTAATATTTATGATCAGAATGCGGCATCTTTGAAAATTAAAGAATTGGACCATATTTCTCGTATTTCTGGCCTCATTGCTTTCTCATTCTGTACTTTGAATATCAATGTTTCGAAATGTTGTGATCGAATTACTTACTTACGTAACCGTGTTGTCATCTTTCGAACTAATTTTTTTTGCTAGGCGCTTCCATTTTTTTATTTTTGATATTTTTTGGCGCCCCTTCGGACCTTGCGCCCGTGGCAAGTGCCACCCTTGCCACGACCTAGATACGGCACTGAGGATATGGCAGGATATTCCTGAAGTTTGAAAAAAAATTTTTCTAAAATTTTTTTGTGATTGGATCCTCACGAAACTTAACAAGAGCTCTCGTGTCATCACAACATTCTACAAAGCTTGAGGAAAAAATTCAGCTGTTTTTCTGGTCCGATATTGAGAAATTTGTTGTATTCCATATACGTAATTCTCTGGTTCTACGTCTTCAAGTGCCGATTTTATGAAATGACTTATTTGTCACACTGACGGCCAGTTCAATTCACACAATCTTTGGTTTGTTTCATAATCTTTGGTTCAATAGTCTCGCTGCATTGGTGCCCCATATCAAATTAAAATGAAGATTTTCACTAAACAACGGTCTCATTTGCCAAAATCTGACTCAATCTCGTGAAATATACTGGTTTAGAGGGAGGAAACTAGGTGGATAAGATTGAATACTTCTTCTTTTGATACTTTCAAAGCATTTTTCTATCGTCGATAATTCCGGACTACCTGGATGAGTGACCGCCTTGACGATGAATTTAAACAAGCGCGCAAAACTCCTGGTTTCACGTCAGTGCTTTTCTAGAACTTCATATTCGATTATTGGATTCTTTCAACACTAACCGAAAGGTTATACCCTATAGGTGCACCAAAATCAATTTTTTGCTAGTAACACACCATTAACCATTTTAATGAAGGGAAATATTGATTTCATCAGTTTGTACTGCTTATAACATTCTCGAAGCTCAAATAGCGTATTCCGAAATGTATATCAATGTGTGGTTGTAATGATAACTGGGGAATTGAAAGAATTTCCGGTTCGATTTTTCAAGGGGCAGCTTCAAATGGGATTAAGTGTAAGTTTTGATATAAACACAGGATGCGTTGTTTTCCACATGTTTCATCTCGTTTCCTCTTGAGATAATTTCAAATATTATTTCTTTCATCTGGTTTATGACAGCATCTATGAGAGAAATGCTTCATTCTTGTTATACGGTGTGTCAATTTGAGAAGGTACCACCCTTAATATCTCGGCCCCCATGCAAAATCAGAAAAAATGCAAAGTACATATTTCGATAGCCTTTTCAAAAATTAAGAAAAGCACTGCCGTGAATTCAGGAGCTTTTGAGCGCTCGTACATCCACCTTGTAGGTAGATTCGCATTTTCCAGTTTTAGAAATCAATTGAAGGAATTTTCGACAGCTGTCAAAAAAATTCTCAAACTTGGTTAGGTGCGAAATTTCATTCCAATTCAATCAGTAGTTTGGAAACTATCAGGAAAAAAATATTTTGAACGGCCATATTTACGGAACCCCTAGTCTAATTCGGCTTATTGATGAACGTGACCGCGATATTTGCGATCCAAACCCACCCTGAAAATCTCAAGTTCCTAGGCCTTTTCGTTCATAAGTTACAATTTTCTATGGTTTCTATGGTTCTGGTCATGCGATCTGGACAAAATATTGCTTTAATATATCCATTCTCGATTGAAATACAAAATTTCATCTCCATCGAATCCGTAGTTTCGAAATTATCGAAAAAACAAAATTTCAAACGACCGTATTTACGGAACCCCTTGTATAATTCTGCTCATTGATAAACGTGAACGTGACATTTCAGATCCACACCTATCCTACCCTAGGCGTTTCCGTTCAAAAGTTACAATTTTCTATGGTTTCTATGGTTCTGGTCATGTGATCTGGACAAAATTGAACGGCCATATTTACGGAAGCCCTGGTGGAATTTGGCCCATTAACGAACTCAACCGAGGCATTCAGGAACTGAACCCACACTGGAAATTTCAAGTCTCTAGGTTGTTCCGTTCGAGAGTTATAGTGCTTACGGACGGACGGCCGGACGGACAGACTCGAATTTTCCGACGGATTCGTCATCAGGGAGTCCCCCGTGAAGGCAGGAGCTTTTGAGCGCTCGTACATGCACCTTGTATGTAGATTCGCATTTTCCAGTTTTAGAAATCAATTGAAGGAATTGTCGAAAGCTGCCACAAAAATTCTGAAACTTGGGCGAAACTCCAGACTTCATGTCAGTGCTTTAGAGGACCAATTTTTTTTTCGATAATTCGCTAATATTTCTACGGTATCTATGGTCTTGGTGGTGCGATCTGGACAAAATTTGGCACGTAGTTTGAATTCATTATTCCTAAGCTAGGTGCAAAATTTCATTCCAATCCAATCAGTAGTTTCGAAATTATCAGGAAAAAAATATTTTGAACAGCCATATTTACGGAACCCCTAGTCTAATTTTGCTCATTGATGAACGTGGCCGCGATATTCGCGATCCAAACCCACCCTGAAAATTTCAAGTTCCTAGGCCTTTCCGTTCAAAAGTTACAATTTTCTATGGTTCTGGTCATGCGATCTGGACAAAATATTGTTTTGATATATCATTCACGATTAAAATACAAAATTTCATCTCGATCGAATCCGTAGTTTCGAAATTATCGAGAAACCAAAATTTCCAACGACCGTATTTACGGAACCCCTAGTATAATTCTGCTCATTGATAAACGTGAACGCGACGTTTCAGATCCACACCTATCCTGAAAATTTCAAGTCCCTAGGCCTTTCCGTTCGAAAGTTATGATTTTCTATGATTTCTATGGTTCTGGTCATGTGATCTGGAGAAATGTAGCTTGAATATATCATTCTCCATTAGTATACAAAATTTCGTCACGATCGAATCTGTAGTTTTGAAATTATCAAGAAAACTGAATTTCAAACGACCATATTTACGGAACCTCTAGTATAATTTTGCTCATAGATGAACGTGATCACGACATTCGAGATCCACACCTATCCTGAAAATTTCAAGTCCCTAGGCGTTTCTGTTCAAAAGTTACAATTTTCTATGGTTCTGATCATGCGATTTGGACAAAATTTCACATGTAACTTGAACACTTCAATCTCCATTTGAGTGCAAAATTTCATCCCAATCAAATCTGTAGTTTTCAAGTAATCAGGGGAACAAAACTTTGAACGGCCATATTTACGGAACCCCTGGTGGAATTTGGCCCATTAACTAACTTAACCGAGGCATTCGGGAACTGAACTCACACTGAAAATTTCAAGTCTCTAGGTTGTTCTGTTCGAGAGTTATCGTGCTTACGGCCGGACGGACAGACTCTAATTTTCCGACGGATTCGTCATCAGTGAGTCGAACATAGTCGATTGAGACCATTTTCGGCTCAAAATTCGAAAAATACAGACATCGTGACGAAATGATATAGCCCTCGTGTAAGTAGTACGAACGCTCAAAAATGCCATACACTTGACTAGAATAGTAAGGGTCGAAGTATTATAGGGTGTGCCGGCACTGCGTGACTCTTTCTCAGGTCATAATGAAGTATATAAAGACGAGTCAGGAATGCTCTAATTTTTTCTCCTACGACGTCCCCCTAACTTTCGAACGACTCAACCGATTCTGTTAATTTTTTGGATTTGAGTCTACACAAATATCAGTGATGATTTGTTTCCAACACCTTTTCCACTTGAAATTTTCAGGGAAGGTTTGGATCGCGAATGTCGCGGTAACATTCATCAATGAGCAAAATTAGACTAGGGGTTCCGTAAATATGGCCGTTCAAAATATTTTTCTCCTGATACTGATTGGATTGAAATGAAATTTTGCACATAGATGAGGAATAATGTATTCAAACTACATGCGAAATTTTAAAATATTATGCGATCGCATTCCAAAACCATTGAAAAAAAAATTTTTCACCTAAAGCACTGGCGTGAAGAGTGGAGTTTCGCCTCAGTTTGAAAATTTTTTTGATTGCTATCAAAAATTTTTCCAATTGGTTTCTAAAACTCGAAAATGCGAATCTACCTAAAAGGTGGATGAACGAGCGCTCAGAAGCTCCTGACTTCACGGTCAGTGCTCTTTATAATTTTTATGATTGATAATTAAAATATTTTTTCATCAATGTTATGGAAGTCTCAGATAAATGAACAATCACAGAAAAAGAAGTTTTAGTATTCATAGCAACAATAAATAGCTGGCAATATTGATAAAGAAATATTCAAATATTCAATCATGAAAATGCTTGTAACTCGAGAACGGCGTATTTTTTCGATGTTGCACTGGTATGCCTTTTGTTTGCAAAATTAATGATAAAATACATAAGTAGGGGAATTTCGCCGATATCTTCAACCGAAAAGAAGTTTCTGACCATTAAGTGCTAGGGTCAGTCCGTTCTTGGCGATCAGGAAGACTAATGAAGAAGGTGTTGAAAACAAATCAAATTTGTATTGACTCAAATTCAAAAAATTACCAGAATAAGTTGAGTCGGTCGGAAGTTATTACAAAAAAAACTGAATCACGGAAGAACCATTTGGAGGCACATATCTTCGCAGGGGGACATCGTAAGAAAAAAAATTAGAGCATTCCTGACTCGTCTTTATAAACCTTATTCACACCTGAGAAAGAGTAACGTAGTGCCGGGACACCCTGTATACAGGGTGTTCCACCGTTGACGCGGATCCCGATTACGCTTGAGCAGTATAATTTTCGGAATTTTTCTCAACGCGGAATTATTAAGGTCATAAATTGTTTTGATATACACAGATATAATTTGTTTTGATATATACAGGGTCTCCCACAAAAGTGGGACATATGTTTTTTTATGGAAAACTCTGTCTGTTATTGAAGGTGTAAAAAGCATGGTAACAATGAGCCTAAATTTCTTTAACCTCCTCGCGCTTAAAATTTACCGTTATTGAGATATTTCAATTTTTCCTAAATTCTAGGGCCCTGGGAAAAAACTCGATAACTTCGAAATAGATGAATTTGGCGCAATGAGATTTTTCTTTCTATATTATAATCACTACGAACTCTACTGGGTTATCATAAAGAGGCGAATCATTGACGAAAACTATTATTTCGACCTCATTTTATGAAACCGTACATTTTATATTTTCATTCGGTAGCAAAATTCATTGCCTTTGAAAAATAATCGAGGTTCGTCAGACCCAAATCTTCCAGTTTCCGATTTATTTCCAATTTTGTGATTTTTCTCATCCATTCACCATTTCCCTGGGGATATAGCGAAATTACTAACACTGATATCGTAATATCTAATTTTTTTCTCATTAAAAAATATGAAAATATCCAATGATGAAAGTTTTGAGTAAACTGGATATTTACTGACAACACAACAAGAACATAATAGAATCATCAAATTCATCAATACTATTGCCAAATCATCGACCATTGAACACTGAAATTATAACCAGTGTTCAATAATTTTTTTTTTAAATCCCGACTCTCCGAGGTCTCTGTGAGACCTCTCAGAAGCTCAGAGCTTGTGCGAGTTAGGAGACCCGGTTGTGTTCTGTGTAGGCTTTGTTACTGTGTCCTTACGCTACCTGAGGCACAGCACTGTTAATTGTTTACCCAACAGTGAATGGTGGAACCGTGCTCCATGTCAGAAAATTCCTTTCCCGACCGGAGGATTCGAACCCGGGGCCGATCAAGGAGACCGCGCTAACCACTACACCATGGCCCCGTAATAAATATAATGACCATCTTCTCGAACACAAAGTGTTAGCCTCTCCCCAATAGATCTCCTCACGTTTTTATATAACCCCACAAAAAAAAATGCATTGGCGTAAGGTCAGGTGGCCAAGCGTGCGGTCCTCCTTTTTCAATCCACCCATTTGAAAATTTTCTATCCAAATAGCTTATGGGGAACAAAGAATTACAAATTTCTCCTCCATGAGAATGTAAACAGATGAGAAAAAATTACGAAAAGCACTGCCTTGAACTCTTGAAGTCAGGAGCTTTCGAGCGCTCGTACATCCATCTTGTTGTTCAGTTCACATTTCCCAGTTTTAGAAATCAATTGAAGGAATTTTCGACAGCTGTCGAACAAATTCTCAAACTCCAGACTTCATGTCAGTGCTTCAGCTGACCAATTTTTTTTCGATAATTCGCTAGAATTTTCTACGGTATCTATGGTCTTGGTAATGCGATCTGGACAAAATTTTGCACGTAGTATGAATACATTATTCCTCAGATAGGTGCAAAATTTCATTCCAATCCAATCAGTAGTTTCTGAACTATCAGGAAAAAAATATTTTGAACGGCCATATTTACGGAACCCCTAGTCTAATTTTGCTCATTGATGACCGTGACCGCGATATTCGCGATCCAAACCTAACCTGAAAATTTCAGGTTCCCAGGCCTTTCCTTTCGGAAGTTATAATTTTCTATGGTTTCTATGGTTCTGGTTATGCGATCTAGACAAAATGTTGCTTTAATATATCATTCTCGATTAAAATACAAAATTTCATCTCGATCGAATCCGTAGTTTCGAAATTATCGAGAAAAAAAAATTTCAAACAACTGTATTTACGGAACCCCTAGTATAATTCTGCTCATTGCTAAACGTGAATGCGACATTCCAGATCCACACCTATCCTGAAAATTTCAAGTTCCTAGGCCTTTCCGTTCGAATGTTATTTTCTATGGTTTCTATGGTTCTGATAATGCGATCTGGAGCAATGTAGCTTGAATATATCATTCTCCATTAGTTTACAAAATTTCGTCACGATCGAATGTGTAGTTTTGAAATTATCAAGAAAACTAAATTTCAAACGACCATATTTACGGAACCCCTAGTATGATTTTGCTCATAGATAAACGTGATCACGACATTCAAGATCCACACCTATCCTGATAATTTTAAGTCCCTCGGCGTTTCCGTTCAGAAGTTACCATTTTCTATGGTTTCTATGGTTCTGGTCATGCGATCTGGACAAAATTTCTTGAACACCTCATTCTTCATTCGAGTACAATATTTCATCTCGATCGAATTCGTAGTTTCAAAGTAATCAGGAGAACATTTTGAACGGCCATATTTACGGAACCCCTGGTAGAATTCTGCCCATTAACGAACTCAACCGCGGCATTTGGAAACGGAACCCACACTGAAAATTTCAATACTCTAGGTTGTTCCGTTCCAGAGTTATCGTGCTTACGGACGGCATGATGGACGGACAGACTCGAATTTTCCGACGGATTCGTCATCAGTGGGTCGAACTATATCGATTGAGACCATTTTCGGCTCAAAATTCGAAAATTACAGACATCGTGACGAAATGATATAGCCCTCGTGTAAGTAGTACGAGCGCTCAAAAACACAAAATTTCAAAAGAATCTGAAACTGGAGATTTAGGTTTGAAGAAACTCGATAATTTTTCAAAGGCAAATTTTGCTACCGAATGAAAATATAGAATATTGGTTGTGCCAAATGAAATGAGCTCGAAATAATATTTTGATATGTCGTCAATGCTTCGTATCATTTTGAACAGCCAGTAAAGTTTCGATTAATTATGATAGATACAGTATTCATTTCCGTTCCAGTCTCATTTTAACCATGCTTTCTAAATCTGCCTTAAAATATGTTTGGTGCCTACCACTTTCCTGAGACACCCTGTATATTTAAAAACAATTTCTTAATATTGCCCTAATTGACCTTGATGCCCTTGATGGTTCCGCGTTGAAAAAATCCGAAAACTTTACTGCCAAAGCATAATCGTGATCCGAGTCACCGGTCAAACACCCTGTATATATTATGTAGCATTCGAAATTTTTTTCAATGAAATTGACTATCCGTAACATTTTCAGTAATTTTAGGAATACGTCATAGTCTTTAGTGTATGTCCCCAAATTTCGTCGAACGAATGAATGTATCGATTATCGTTTTACGACTGTCAGTATCCTTGAATAATTTCAACGAGGGAAAAGTGATATCGATTAACATATCTTTCCTCACTGGAAAGTTAACCTTCAGGTTCGTGTTATCGAGACTAGGGGTTGACTTTGGAATAATGGTATCACTGGCAATAACTTCTACTACTATAGTTATTATGGTTGGAGCGAACCAGACGCTATTATTAAAACTCCCATTTGTGAGGAAAGCTTCAAGGGATACGGCACTATAATTTTTATGCAGTAGCATCTACACAACACGCTACTGCTCAAAAATGTGCAGACTCTCAGGCACCGCAAAATATATATTTGGAAGACAATGAAAAATAGAATTGAATACCTATACAAGTTGAATAACTCAGAAATGGCCGTCATAAGGATCTACTTGTCTTTTTTTTATCCTTTTATTTTCTTTATGAGAAAATGATTCACGTTTGAGTATTTTGGAAAGGAAGCGTTATTGTATTTTCAACAATATTTGTCCGGATTCTTCCTGGATGATATCCAATGATTGATAGCGATTGAGGTTGATACTCGAAGCGTACCAACGTCAATATGTTCTCACTATTCTCTGTTTAACCAAAAAGAGTCACCAACTAAATCCTGTAGCGCCTATCTCTTTGTAGGCGGTTGAGATAGTTTGTTGGATTTTTATCGTGCAATGTAATAATCAACATGATACTACTTATTCATTTTAATTAGTGAAGTATTTAGTGTAGTCATTATATCACCCCCTAATGAAGATGAGTTGTTAAAATATCACCCCTTCACTATTATAATTATCTATGCATATTTTATAGTTACATAAATTCGGGTAAGAATCATACGACTCACTTGAAGATAAAAGAAATATATGTTTCTTCTAAGGAATGCTCTCCTTAATTACTCCATTCATCTTGATGAAGTTCTCTTCGTCCAAGTGCTCATCGAGAGACTTGGAAACTGAAATTGAATTATGCCTTCTAATTATAAACTCCGTGGCTTCTTATTCATTTTGGAGGCCACAAGTCTGACTGAAACAATGCAATTGAACCAAGGTTTAATTCCCAGAAGAATTTGAAAAATGTTAATGGATTTGGTGAATGAAGCGATGCTTTATGGTCAACAATTTTGGATATAGCATTACCTTTATTATTTATTTATTTATTTGTTTAACAATATATTGATTCCTGAATTCAATTCATTCACTTGTAAGAAAGGTGAATCTTTGACCTGCACGAATATTTTGGAGTAACTCTACGTACAACTACCGCAGTTCCGGTGATTCTAGTGCTAGACCACTTTATATCACCTGGTAGGTACATAAATCTAACGTTCATAAAATAATTGTTCAATAATTACATAAATATCATAACAATTCAATGTTATTGTTTTACAAATTTTTTCACCAAAAATAACTATGGTTTTTATTTATCAAACAATTTTTTTTCAGCGGTCTCAATTTCCAAGACCTTATGGTGCGTCAAGGCGCCATCGATTCGCCCCCTAAATGTCCCTTCATCCTTGGCTTCGAGTGTGCCGGTGAAATCGAACAACTAGGCGAAGGGGTTGAAGGATTTGCTGTGAGTTTAATTATTCATTTTATACTGTTCGTACCAATCAGAAACGCAGCTCCTGTTGTCCCACCTTGCCCACTGTCGATGAAAATCGATATTTTCGCATGGTGAAAACAGGGGTGGGGCGTTTTGAGACGTGCCGAGAATTCCAGATGATCGAAGTTCTTTGGAATTCAATTCGGAAACTGATGGGCTATATAGTGGATAATTTGTAGCAATCGTTTCTTGCGTGGAATTCATCACATCCTGGAATTTGGATGCTCAGTCTCCATTTCACTTTGATAGTTTCGTTCAACTTATCAGTGTATGACAGTAAAAATATAGGTTGCGACATAAAGATTTTGAATCAGTTGAACGTTGGAATTCAATGTGAAAATTAATATAATTCATTTTATATACAGGCGCATGGCAGTCTGCCAGGCTGAATTCTGGCCTACAGCACACAGTGTGTACACTTACTGGAAACATTTTTTTCCAACTCCCTAGTTACTCAGCTTCTGTTTAGAATAATTTCATGAAATTTAGACTATTCCTCAAAAATTTACTGGAGTGTTTGAATACTGTAATTAGCGTAGTCCGGTAATAATAATACTCGTGCATGACTGCTTCACATTTCTAAAATTCACAGAAAAGCTATAAACATCATATAGTTCACTTAGTATTCACTGATTAATTAAGCCTAAGATTTTCACTAATTGAGAGTTTTACAAAACCACTACACGTGTTTCGCCATTCCCATGGCTTCATCAGGTGATAAGATAAATGTACTGAGCTTATAGTTGCACTTGTTCAGAATATATATATATACACACTTCCTAAAAGTAACATTAATAGATAACATTCTCCCAAAATAGTATATTAAAAATTATGAAAAGCACTGCCGTGAAGTCGGGAGCTTTTGAGCGCTCGAACATCCACCTTGTAGGTAGATTCGCATTTTCCAGTTTAAGAAATCAATTGAAGGCATTTTCGACAGCTGTCAAAAAAATTCTGAAACTTAGGCGAAACTCCAGACTTCATGTCAGTGCTTCAGGTGACCAATTTTTTTTTGATAATTCGCTAGAATTTTCTACGGTATCTATGGCCTTGGTGATGCGATCTGGACAAAATTTCGCACGTAGTTTGAATACATTATTCCCCAGCTAGGTGCAAAATTTCATCCCAATGCAATCAGTAGTTTCGAAACTATCAGGAAAAAATATTTTGGAGGGCCATATTTACGGAACCCCTAGTCTAATTTTGCTCATTGATGAACGTGATCGCGACATTCGCGATCCAAACCCACCCTTCAAGTTCCTAGGCGTTTCCTTCCGGAATTTATAATTTTCTATGGTTCTGGTCATGCGATCTGTACAAAAAGTTGCTTTAATATATCATTCTCGATTAAAATACAAAATTTTATCTCGATCGAATCCGTAGTTTCGAAATTATCGAGAAAACAAAATTTCAAACGACCGTATTCACGGAACCCCTAGTATAATTCTGCTCATTGATAAACGTAAACGCGACATTTCAGATCCACACCTATCCTGAAAATTTCAGTCCCTAGGCCTTTCCGTTCGAAAGTTATGATTTTCTATGGTTCTGGTCATGTGATCTGGAGAAATGTAGCTTGAATATATCATTCTCCATCAGTATACAAAATTTCGTCACCATCGAATCTGCAGTTTTAAAATTATCAAGAAAACTAAATTTCAAACGACTATATTCACGGAACCCCTGGTATAATTTTGCTCATAGATAAACGTGATCGAGATCCACACCTACCCTGAAAATTTCAAGTCCCTTGGCGTTTCCTTTCAAAAGTTACAATTTTCTATGGTTTCTATGGTTCTGGTCATGGGATCTGGACAAAATTTCACATGTAACTTAAACACCTCATTCTCCATTTGAGTGCAAAATTTCATCTCGATCAAATCTGTAGTTTTCAAGTTATCAGGGAAACAAAACTTTGAACGGCTATATTTACGGAACCCCTGGTGGAATTTAGCCCATTAACGAACTTAACCGAGCCTAACCGAGGCATTCGGGAACTGAAACCACACTGAAAATTTCAAGTCTCTAGGTCGTTTCGTTCGAGTGTTATCGTGCTTACGGCCGGACGGACGGACAGACTCGAATTTTCCGACGGATTCGTCATCAGTGAGTCGAACATAGTCGATTGAGATCATTTTCGGCTCAAAATTCGAAAAATACAGACATTGTGACGAAATGATATAGCCCTCGTGTAAGTAGTACGAGCGCTCGAAAAGCCATTAATGGAGTTTATCCATTTCAAAAAGAATCAAAACAGAATTATGAAATAATAGCATATTCCGGAAAAGTCTCGGAGAAAACTTCAACTAAAAAGAAACAAAAATCAATATCGCGTATATAATTGATAATAGCTTAGGTAAGTTCACCAAAAATAATAAAGATGAACCGAATCAATCGGATAAATCGGGAGTATATGTATAAACAAACATGCGGAGATTGTCCAAGTTTCTATATCGGCCAAAAAGGTAAAACCTTTGAAAAAAGAATGAAGGAACATAGAAGTTTTAATTTCGCAAAAGACTTGATTGACTGAAATGCATTGCTTCTCACATGATTACGAAATTCTGCATATTGAAAGTAAAGGCATTAAAACTTGATGAGTTGGAAGGCTTGGAAATCAATAGCTAAACAATTCTCTTTTGTTGAATTTGTTTAATCATAACGACAGGTTAACGAGAAACTAATGATACAGAGATTAGGGATAAAGATAACACCCCTTATCTATTCTTCCCGTGTATTTATTCCGAACAAGTGTAACAATATGCTTAGTATATCTCATCACCTGATGAAGCCATGGTAATGGCGAGACAAGTGTAGTGGTTTTATGAAACTCTCAATTAGTGAAAGTCGTAATAATAATAATAATATGGATTTTCTTGAAGTATCGGCTGAATCAATCCAATATTTATGGATTGATGAACCTGTAATGTAGAAATAAAATTGACACTCAGCCTGCCTCGAACAAAAATCTAAACAGGTAACATACAGATCAACAGAAACACACCTCAAATAGTTAATTCAGGCACTCAACTGATATTAACCAAAATTGAATACGAGATCACGAATAACGTCATATCCAACCTATTCTACATAGACGACCTCAAACTATATTTCCCTGGTCAATGTGAAATATCTTCGATGTTAAAGACCACTGCTACCTTCACCAATGATATAAAAATGAACTAAGGGCTAGAGAAATGTTCATGACCCAAAAAGAAAAGTAAATTAACGAAAACAATATAAACCTTAATGTACCTAAATCATACATATAACATGCGCTCGCTGACAACGAAATATATATAGTGTCATGGAAATCCAAGAATGAAAAATAAATTCAAATTAGATCACCAAAATTCAAGAATTTTTTTTAAAATATCGTATAAATTATAGTAAAACTAGCAAACCCGGCGAACTCCGTTTCGCCACCAGATGGCTTCGTTTTATGTAACATTTCGTTTGGTGATTAAAAGATGAAGAAAAATTTTTGTTTGTTTTTTTGTTTTTTTTTGGATATTGTAACGCATCGTACAAACGATGTGTCTCGTTTACACGATGCATGATATTGCTTCTTCGCTGAACGACAATGTCTCGCGATTTAGTTGGATCGCCAACAATAATTGCAGCAACATCATTAACGGTGGGTGCATTGAATCTTCTCACATGTTCACCTGTTGGGGTACAATCCGCTCTTATGACAAATTTGTGCGTATCCGATGGCATTCGCTCCAATGCTGTTTTGAACATATTAACCACAGCATTATTAGCCTGAAAAAATGCTTGCAACTGTTCAATAATTCGTCTCTTCAACTGTTGTGTTCCCTGTATATTGCACCGCACATTCAGCTGATCCACCATCGACGAAATGAAATATATTTGCAGAAATTGATGCGGTTCATCTGGTGCTGGCACCATTGAACCATGCAAATGATATATTTGTCCTTGTATCTGTAATTGCAAACAATCATTTGTTGAAGAATACGGTGTAACTTCTGATCGTGTGATGGTGTAGTGTGTGGTGTATATGTAGTTGTTATGTATTGCAATTCATTGTGTTGGTGTGAGTGATTGGTTATGTGTGTTGTATCTTTTACCTTGCAAGTCGGCATGAAGCCGACTCGAATGATATTAGCTCCAAAGGAAGTCATGCGAAAGCAGTTATTGTATTCAAGGATGTGTTGAAGAAAATGGCTGGAATCGGGATCACTTCCATCGAACAATGGTTTCAGTGGCTGTGGTGGTGTAAGTAATGGATCCAGTTTGACTTTTCCACTTGCGCAGCACAATCCAGCCGTTTCTCTTTTGAACTTTAACGCATTGCAATATCGGCATATAGTCGTCATTGGTCCAATATCTAAATTTTCATCATCACTGTAGTTCGCAGTGGGATCATATTGGAATGCCAAGCGATTTTATGATGCCGATGATCTTCGTGTGCTCACGCGTTGTCTCAATCGGGCATTTTCTCTTATTATATTTTGTCTTTCTTCGCTTAAGTTCTGTGAATACACTTGTTGCTGGCTTGCATGTCTTGTGCGGCGGCCGATGTTCGCACGTCGTCCTTTAGGCATTTTGGGCTATGGACAGAGTGGTGAATTTAACCTCGAATGCACGATCCACATAATTTACACAGTTCAACTAACGACCTCAAAGACAAATGCCTGCTGTTGAAATATAATAAAAATTTGCACAATATACGTTATAGGTTTTTTTTTACTTTTTTTCCACAATTTCACAGTGAACACAATACCGGTTTGTCACATGAAATTAACTGAGCAGAGAACAATGAGTAGCTGTCAAACAATGTATCACACACCGGCGCCATCTACTTAAAATGTTGGTTTGTCCTGAATTTTTCCTGAATTTTCTTTGCTATAAACCTGACGGAGCCCGAGACCTTTCCAACGAATGCAAAACCGGGGAAATCGGTTCGTGCGTTCTGGAGCTATATGCGGAAAACCCGACTTATTTTTATATAGTAGATGAGTTTTTCAAGATGGTTCTGAATAATTCAATTGTTTCCATAGAAATCTATAGAATTATTAGAATTAAGCAAGCCAATTTGTTTTGACAATTGTAAAAAAGTCAGTGTGGAAAAACTTCTTTGAATTGTATTATTGAAATTGAGATTTGATAACGAAAGATTATCAAAGATTTATGCAGCCTGACATCATGAAGTTGTTGATTTGGTGAGATTCAGATGGCTGTTGGTTGTTGAAAGCCTTCAAATTCGAGGTTCAAGGAGATACTGGAATCGAGCTGCAGTATATTCATTGCTGATTTCACAGTTTAGAAGAGAACTGTGGGATAAAACTGTCCCAACAGCTCATACCAGAAATATCAGTGGAACCCGAGGCAATAGATCTTATAGGATCAATCACTGAATTCAAAAATATTCTCTACGAAACGGAGGAAAAATTTGAAGCTTACATTTTATGAACTATATTTAGAGTAAGCTGTTTACTGTGAGTTTTTTTAATTTATATTTTGTTCGATAGGAGTCATAATTTAGAATTTATAAAATTATTAGAATAAGTTTATTGAATTTAAATAATAAGTTTTTTTAAACAAAAATTATTTCATTTGTGCACCTTGAGAACTCCCTTAAAAAGAGTCACGGGAAAAATAGAAGAAAAATTGAAAAACAAAATTATAAGAATATTGTTAGTGGTTCTTTCACAAAATTTAATATAATTAATATCAAAAAATTGAACCATAACAATAGGTACATATTTGGGAATGAAGGAGTCATATACAACACGAAAGGAATGAAGGGGAACATAGAAGAAGTAAAGAGAATATAAAGCAGATTAACAAAGATCGAGCGCACAAAAATAACTGCTAAAAATAAAATACAGTCATAAACCAGCAAGAAGAATACTTCGAACCAGCGGATTATTACATCTGAACTCAGTCATCGAGAGGTTATGCCTGTAAAACAAAGGGGGAGATTATATCTAGTTTATACATAGGAGTAGCCAACAACATCCAATTGCACAATCTACCCAAATACTTCGATTGAAATAAAACATATTCACAACCAAATCAGCCAAAAATACACACCCAGCAATACACAAATACAACTACAATAGGCAGACCATAAAACACTAATAACAGATCTCACACAGGCATGGTAGGATAAACAAATGCACATCAGGTTCAAGGATGATCTCAACAAACAACACCAACTATGTACGGAATGGATCTAACTGGGACCCGTTGAAGTGTTGGCCGCTTTAACGAATATTTTTTTGCTTTTCTTCTTCTAGTTTCTAGTGTTTGTGATTGCCTCAAAATTCAGTCCTTTTTTTGTGTTTCTGTTTGTTTTTGAAGAAACCAGAAGCGTCCATTTAACCTTATGAACTTGTCCTCCTTTATGTGGCTTTGAGCTCCATAGTCCCAAACTGCAAACACGTAGGTTAGTTGAGATCTTGCGATTTCATTATTTACAATGAAACGAACAAATGAAATTTTTTTTGGCTTCGAACCCTTTCTGGGAAATCCGAAATGATACTCGTATTCAAACCAACTGAAAGTAATTAAGAATATATCATTGGTTGTCTATTTGAAGTTTTCAATTACATTCATAAAACAAGAAAAATTGTTCTCGATAGACTAATAAAGCAAGCCAACGAATCAATACACGTAACCCCATAGAACACCCAGTCCATCCTTTGCATCTGTGGACCGGTGACAACTATGCCGTAATGTTCACGCTTTGTTTTTGTCAGAGGAGCAAGGAAATGTTTACAAGGACCTTCACAGATTGCAATCAGATGCTCTTAGGGCAAGGTGGCGTGAGTGGAGAACTTTTCCCCGATCGCCGTTGCGTTCTGTTGTTTGGTTAGCCTGTTTATCAAATCGAGTTCATCCTGCGCCAGCTATACTGATTTGATGGCCATAGCCCTCAAAGAGAAGTGTTAACAGTTTGTAAGTAACAGACACCTTAATATTCCTCCCTACCATGATATTCAAATTTTCATTACTCATGAACTAATATTAGGGTTTTAGATTGCGGTAAAAAACTCGATGAAGTAACAGTATTATATCCAAACGTAAATTCGAAAAATTTTAGATGGTTTGGAATTTTCGTATTCGATTGTAACTTGAGATATAGAGGGTGTTTCATGACTGGTTGGCCATAGCCTAGTGGTGAATGCAGGTCATCCAGGCCTTTCAGAAAAGTTGCTCGTTTTGTATCCTAAGGCTATTAGTTTAGGAGTTACAGGGTGATTTATGGATTTCGGTCTGAATTTACTATAGCCATAACTTTGGAATCTGAGGTCCGATTTTGATCAAATTTTATTTTCACTTCAGAAAGTCCTTTCGAATGGCTCACGAAATATCGATATTTTCAGGGCAGTACTCAGAATGTCGTGGTTTATCTTTCAATCTTCAAAATCTATAATTTTTACATCATTCAAGGAAATGCCGTTTTCGGCATAGAAAAACAAATAATTCAATCTAAAGGTGTGTACAGACATGCTCCGAATATCGTACCGAACCGTGTCGCGTACCCCGCGAGAGCGAATCAAATTCATCGCACGTAGAGGTGCAATTTGAATTCGTGAATTTGATTCGCTCTCGCGGGGTACGCGACACGGTTCGGTACGATATTCGGAGCATGTCTGTACACACCTTAAGGAAATCAATTTTCACTTTGGATGGCACACTTGTTACAAGCGAGTAGCGATCGAACGAATTCATATTTTATGTGATTTTTTTGAAATGCGGTCCTGATTTAAGTCGTTTCGTGATAATATTTCTTGTCTTTTGCTGAGTTTTTGAACTTCTAAGCTTATGAGCCTTATAACTTATGAAGTAAACCATTTTGGAAAATATGATCCGAAAGTGTATTCGTTCCACAACACAAATAACTAGATATAAATATTTTCTATTTCTTTGAAAAAACTTGAAAACTTATTATTTCATTTCACAATACAAAATTGAAAGGGTAGTATCATAAGAGATGTTCGAAATTGAATACTTTCATCTGGACATATTTCATAGCTCTCAAAACGAGATTATTTATTGCCCTTCTTCTCATATCGGGATTTCGTTTTAAGTATGTGCAAGCTTCTTCTATCCTCTGTCTCAAATGCTCTCGTGAAGTTATTTCAACTGCATTAACAGTTTCTTTCAGATAACCTCACAAAAAAAATAAATAGGAGTTAGATCTGGGGACCTTGGGAGCCATGCTGGTGTTCTTCTGTTTGGAAATCTGAAACGATATTCTCGCACTGGAGCTCTCGAATTTCCATTGCGAAAACCGTAAACAAATATCATATCGAAATACTCAAAATTGGTGTACATAGCTCGAATTTTGAATGAAAATTGGAGTACCTTTGAGTTTGGCAGCTATGTTTGGAGGCACAGAATATTGTTCCTTGAATTCTAGTAGCATAAATATTCAATGTGTGAAGAAAGCGATATCTAGCGAATTTCCTTAGGAATACAAGTCAATATTTTTGCTGTTTCAGAGCAAATGCACTCATTGATTACATGTTTCAAGACGGTTTACGCCATTTGTCCTTAAATTCAATATGTAGTTTCAAAATTATTCAATGCTTGATTATGCATACTTTTAATTACTTCTTTACGCGGCGCGTTGCGAAACTCAGTGGGTGGTGAGGGTTTATAATACAAAGGAGTTGAACAGAAAGTTATGAAATTCAAAATTTCAGCAAGAGACAAGAAATCGTATCAAAAAAGAACTGAAATCAGGACCGCATTTCAAAAAAATTACAAAAAAATGAATTCGTTCGATCGCTACTCGCTTGTAACAAGTGTGACATTCAGAATGAAAATTGTCCTTAGATTGAATTATGTATTTTTTCATGGCAATAACTACATTTCTCTAAGTGATGTAAAAAATATAGAATTTGTTGCTTGAAATATAAACGACGATATTCTGAGTACTGCCCTGAAAATATTTGAAAATATTGATATTTCGTGAGCTATTCGAGAGGGCTTTCTGAAGTGAACAAAACGATAAAATTTAATCAAAATCGGATCTCAGATTCCAAAGTTATGGCTATCGTAAATTCAGGCCGAAATCCATAAATCTCCTCAACTAATAGCATTGGGATACAAAACAAGCCACTTTTCTGGAAGGCCTGGATGACCTGCATTCACCACTAGTCTATGGCCAACCACTCATGAAACACCCTGTATATCATCCCCATTAATCTCATTCAAATATGAAAAAAATTAGAACTAAATATTTGTGATATCTGCTTTGGTGTTCTTTTGATATTTCCGCGTTGCCTTTAAGGAAAGACGAAAACTAAATAATTAGATTTTGTTTTTTTCCGAAGAAGCTGCCCGTGGAAATTAGATGCAATCAAATGCGGAATGATTCTCATCTTGTTTTCGTCCGCTTTTCACCAGATTATTTTCTACTCGTTTCCGTTTCTAATAAGCTTTTAATCCTCAAGAGAGAGATAATGAACTCACCTGTCAAAGTTTAAATTAGGGGTCTAGAGGTTTGCGGCTTGAACTATTTTGATTTCAATCAAAGGAGGTAAATTACATGGATAGACGCTTTTTGCATTCCTATTTCAATAGGGTTGAACTGCTAGAAATATCTTTTCAGAACATTTCTGGAGTATTTCAATTTGATTTTCAGTCTTCTTATTCATTTTTTGATCACATCTTCTTGCTTTTCATTTCATTATATGATTAAAGTTTACCAATAAATCAGAATAGTAATTTTCCTAACAAGTGGTTTTCTCATATAGTCAAAATTTTATGACTGATGCTACTCTTTAATATTTGCATGCGGAAGAAACCCTGCTATTCCTTTTCCGCTACAATGGCAGGGGTTTTTCTGCACTCATCTAGAAAAGTGCTACTTTTCAAATGTCAATGCGTGGAAAGTTATACTTTCAAAACGCTAGGAAAAAATTTAATCGAAATATTAGATCCTGAGACGTGATTTCGAAGCTCAGCATTTTTTCTTTCAGGGGGAATCCTCAAGGACGAACTATCTCCGAAAGAAGTGTGAGACTGCGTTTCGCCTATAAACCTTTCGACTCATTTTGTTTGTAACTGTTTCACGGTCTTCGTCATGTGATTTTTGTGTTGCCTATGTCTTTCATGGGAGAGTCTATTCTTTTTGATATTTGAAATTGAGTTTACTCAATTTGTGTTTCTACGTAGTTGATCTCTAGGTCTTTTGTGATAGGTGGGTATCCTAATAACATTTTTTGCATCGGAATGGGATGTTCAACCAAAATTGAAGGTTTCGTGATCCAGTCGTGTATACGAAAATATCAAGAGATTTGATTAGCTTCTTCTGACTGATTGTATTCCTTCGTTTTTTCCATGGTTTTTGCAGCGGTGTTATCGTTGTCACTACAGCTATCTCAGTTTTGGCGGCTTCGATGATGTCGGATGCATGATGTTCACGACTAGAGGAGACTGTCAGATCCGGTCGTCTGTTGCAACCGCGGATTTGGTCCGGTGGTACGGACCACGTTTTATCGTCTGCTATCGTATTGAAACATCTGAGAAATGTTTCAAAAGTAGATTCATTAAATGTTTCATACAAGTTAGAAGATAACGATGAAGAGACATCGTAAACTGAGAACTTTTTCAATTGGAATGTTTATTTTGTATGTTATGCTAATTGTAAAACCAACAGAGGCAACTAAATTAAAGATCCCTCAATAAACTCCGGAAACCATTTTCGAAACAACTTATAATATTTTTATTCAGCATATTTAATTGATTGGATGATTGGAAAGAAAAGTCCATTGAAGTTTTTATTGTTTTAAACCGTCTTCTTGTGTCAATAATTCAATTATTTCAACACTCATTTTTTTCCAGGTTGGTGACCGAGTGATCGCTTTGCCTGAGTTCAGAGCCTGGGCAGAACTTGTAACAGTTCCCTCCAAATACGTTTTCAAATTGCCAAATAACATCAGTTTCCTAGATGCTGCTGCCATGACCATGAACTACACCGTAGCCTATATTTTACTGTTCGAATTAGCTGGGCTGACAAAGGGAAAATCAGTTCTGGTTCACTCGATTGGTGGAGGTGTGGTAAGTAGAAATGAGTTTGTACAAAAAATACTGAACAGACTAACGTATGGAGAAAAAAATGAGTAGAATAGAATAGAGATCGATCTGCTGTACCATTGATCGCCACCCCCAAACTTGAAGATGCCGGCAGAACATGCGTTCTGTGGTTTTCCAAAATAATTCTGGGTACAAAAAAAAATTCGGTCTATTTATGAGGTCATCCAAATATTTTCATGTTTTTCTATACAGATTGAAATGCTCACCGGCAAGAGGATATTTAATATGTTGTGATCCATCACTGCAAAAACAAGAAACAAATTATATTTCACATAATTGTCCCAATATTAGCCAAAAAATATAGAGGGGACATAAAACAAGACAACTCTAATGAATAAAAGGATTACATACACAAACCTAGAGCGCAACCTTTGAACGATTCTGCGATATAATAGGTCATTTGAAAAGTTACTGCTGTTTTTCGTCATTAGATGGTTAATGCCCATATATCAGGCAATTATAATCCGATTGTGTCATATACTTTTTATATGACCTAATATATTGCCGTTTGAAAATTCCAACATTCCTCCCTCTAAATGAACGGGAATATGTGCAGGGCATTCCTCCCGAGAATGCGACCAACGGAAACCATTAACTGAGGTCATCTTGATGAACTCGTATAGAGAGATTTCATTCGCCCGAGGGTCTTGCTTTTGGATATACAGGGTGATATTCGGAAATTTCGAATTTTAGACCAATTTACTATTCACTATTCAACGCTTTCGTTCGGACCGGAGTAGGATAATTTTGGACATTTATCATCTTATTAGGTTGGAAAAATAATTCCAGGTAAAAATCTAAAAATCATGATTGGCACTGTCAATACAGAGGCATTAAATTTTATTGTTGAATAAAAGGATTTTCCTTTGTTTTATCCAACTAGATTATTGATAGTTCTTCCTTGTATAGCAATGATATCCCAATTCTCAATGAAATTGAAGAGGTTGAAGAAATTGAAGAGGAAGATAAATTTGTTTCGGATAAATATTTTGTAAAAAAATCAAAAACTACAAACAAAAACTACACTTATGCGAGGAAACAGATTTCTTGGTGAGGTCTTCATCTGCTTTATTGAATGATATTTGAAACTTTGTATTGCTCTTCCTAATATCATTTATACAGGGTGTTTTTAAGGAGAGGTTCTTTTTTGTCAGTTGCTAGAACTCATCAAAAAAGATCATTTCGCCGGAAGTTGATCATATAAAATATTCAATTTCAAAAAAAGGCAATCATTAACTTAATACGACTCTGGATCGTGTTACCTCTGTGATGAATGACTCTATGTCTATGTCATATGCATATGATTTTTTCTCGGCACCATAACTTGTCGCAAATTTGTATCTGTCTAAATTTTCATTAGGAGATTTTTCCTGAACGGTATAATTCTAGAAGTTCAAACTGAAGAGAGGAAAACTTACTGATTGAAGAGGTCCTATGAAAAAAACCAGGAAGTTCATGAACTCACCGATAACATTGATCCAAATTGTTTACAGAAATTTTTCGAAATGGTCACCATTCGTTTGATGTCTTGCCCGGCGTCTTAGTTCTTCTGCACTTTTCACCTCACTATACACTTCTGTTTTCAAATTACCCCAAAGGAAGAAATCACAGTGGTGGAAACGGAAAAATAACAAAAATTATACGCATCATAGATGATTTCCCGTATACTGACCTCTCATAACGCGATTATATACACACATGACACACATTAACATCTCAATACGAACCGGGCTGGGAATTTCTCAGATTCGCGGGTAACTTTTTGGTTCCACCATTCGCTGTTGGGTAGGCAATAACAACAATAAACAGTGTTGTATCTCAGGTAACGTAAAAACACAGACGAAGACAGAGGAAGAAGACAAGCGGATGTCCTGACTCGCACAAGCTATGAGCTTATTAGGAGAGCCGGGAAAAAAAAATTCGAAAAAACATTGAAAATTGCCTTCAACATCATTCTTAATATCAATTCAATGTTTGAAGATTTATATGGAATTTCAGCAGGATATGTTTGTTGAATTTTAGTAGGATATTTCGAATAGTTTCTGAGATACCGAAGTTTGAAATTTTTGATTTCCTAGTGTTCGTTCCTTATTAATATTTGTGTTGTTATCTTACATTTAACTACAAAGTTCCAATTCGATCAGAACAGTATTTTTCGAATTATTGAGAAAAAAATCAGATGGCTGTATCTACGAAACCCTTCGGCAGATTTCGCCCATTTACGGACATATTCGGTACATTCAGACCTCGAACATACCCTGAAAATTTCAACACTCTCTAGGCCTCTTCTTCGAAAGTTATCGTGTTTATGGATGGGCGGCCGGAAGGACTTAATTCAATTTGACCTCGAGTTCTTTATCTCTGAGTCTAACCAAATCGACCATTCTCGGCTCAGAATTCGAAAAGTATCTTCAAAATAATCGGTCACCGACTGTTTGTCGTATTCAGTCTCAAGCTGAAATTCTTCGTTCTAAATCTTCAGAAGAAATGTGTTCGATAGATGTATTAACCTTGTATTAACACATAATTTCAGCAGCATGTGGCATAAGTTTTCGAGATAAGATTTTCTAAGTTCTTGTTCTCTTCGTATTACCATACTTACGAAATTTCACATGAACCTTCGTGTAAACATCTTCACCTCACAACTAACTACAGAGTTATCATAATGGGTGCAAAATTTCGAACGGCCATATTTACGGAACCCACGGTCGAATTTCGCCCAATAACGAACTTAACCGCGGCATTCGAGATACGAACCTACCCTGAAAATTTCAAGTTTCTTGGACGTTCCGTTCGAGAGTTATCGTGTATACGTCCGGACGGACAGACTCCAATTTCTCGACGGATTCGTCATTAGTGAGTCGGACTCTATCGATTGAGACCATTTCCGGCTCAAAATTCGAAAAATACTGACATCGAAATGATATAGCCCTCGTGTAGAACGCGCTCAAAAAACTGAATACATTCAAATATTCTCAACGAATGGTACTTTTTCGGAATTTCAAAATTTTTGTATCGGATAATACTTATTGCGTGCATAAAATGTCCAATTTTTCCCGTCTCGATCAGTTCCATTAAATTTTAGCAGCGAGACATTGGAAATGAACCCTTGAATCTATTTTCACACTTTTCCCTGAAGTGAACATTTTTCGGGAAATAAACAAACTTCTTCAAAATAAAAGTTATTTTTTCTCGACGAACCAAGGTGGTTGAATTTCATCAACTGCTCCTCTATTGGTCTACTACTGCATTCTAATCGATGGTCAATTCGCAACAGGCGGGTGCTTAAGATACTACAGAAGTTGCTGTCTTTTCTATTGAGATGAGATGCTATCAAGAACAAAGTGACAGTAAATTTAATTGACACTTGAAGAGGAGGAAACAAAAAATATCCCAATACCAGATCAGTATAACCTAATTTCCTTTCCACGTGGAACAGCTGAGAACCTGAATATCTACATAATTCTACAAACTATGGCGAAGAGTTCCTGATATAACCCAAGTTTTGAAGAAGTTTTTTTTGTAGTTATACGATCCTTGCACATAAGCTCTCTTGTCGTTGTCTATCAAATAACTAAAGTTTCAAGTCGATCAAATCGTTAGTTTTCGAATTATTGAAAAAAAATAAGATGACTAAATCTACGGAACCCTTCGATTTCGCGCATTTACAAACTCAACCGGCGCATTCAGATCTCCAACGTGCCCCGAAAATATCAATACTCTAGGCCCATTCTTCCGGAAGTTATCTTGTTTACAGACGGACGGACAAAATTGAATTTAACCACGAATTCTTCATCTCTTAGTTCAACCTAATTTATGTAAAATGATAACTTGTTCATAGAAACAAGCTCGCAAAAACTGTGAGAAATTCCATTATCAATGGACTTTCACGAGTGAAATTTTAATCAATTGCTACCGTCTAGCTCTAAAACGTGTCTCCCAAGTTTGATCAAACAATTCCTTCTCTTCTTAGTGATGCGATTTTCAAGTCACTGAGTATACATTACTCATTTTCTGTTAATCATTATTTCGCCATGGTTTCTCGGAAAGTAATCCTGTGAGAAGATGTTCTTGCTGTGATCAAGATAAGTTGTTTTATCTCTCAGTGTTGAAGGAAATCTTCGGGATGCTCCAAAGCCAAACCTAGAAGATTCCGCCATAATCCTTCTCTGTTAGTAGTCTTTTTCTTCCGGAACTCTTCTCTGCAATGTTGTTGCTCCACAGAACGGATTTGGTCTTTATAATGGATTAAGCGCCTCTTTTATGGCAAGTGCATTCTTCTTTTTCCCTAATTCCTAAGTATCCGGGAATCCAGTTCGTTGCATGATTTACTTCCTGAAAGATGCTAGGTTGAGTACCCTCATTTCGTACTCTTGTTTGGTTGGTGGTTATCGAGCCATCAGATGGTCTGTTCAAAGCATGGATGGTGAATTTTCTCCTACGTTTTTTCGATTAGCTTTGTGGTGGATCTACTTTCAAACAATTTCCTTCTCTACTCCTATTGAATTTTATATTCATTATTCAACTACTTTTGAGCATTTAATAGTATCTGTGAACAAACAACGTGAGTTATAATAACTCACTACTATAACTACCTGTCTCTGTGCTTCTGAACAAACCTATTGGCCGAAAGGGAACCGTCCATTATTGGTATTGAGGGGAGTTCACTTGAATAATTTTGACGTTTTCTCAAATTAAGTGGATACCTAATTATTATTGTGACTTTTTTGCTGAAAAAGATGAATTTAGATCACTATCACTCTACACTTAGAGGAATTATAATGTACACCTTCAGAAATGAGACAATCAGCCAATGTTACCATACAAAATTCATTGGCCGAAAAATTCCAAAACAAATATAAAGGTGTATACAATTAAGTTTTGTAAATAAAGTTCTCTATCTGTACTCGTATCTTGAATCATAGTATTTATATTATTGTTATAGTCGTAGATAAAGTATAGTATTCAACTTGAATGACACTTGAATGACAGCACTCGCCTTCGGCGCGTGCTGCAAACTTCATCTGCGTGATTTATGACCTACATTACCGCTCGTCGGCGCTCGTTAAATAATATACTATTATACTCGCATTATAAATAAGGCTCGCGAATGAGAGATTCTTACGTTTCTAGTCCTTGCTCTGGGTATTCTGAGAAAAGTTTTGGATGGTGGACGGATGGATTTTATTTCAACTTTATGATTAAACAGCCAAAAATATTCATATACTCGTAATTTTCGGGATTCCCAGTTACGGAACCGCAAAACGAGTGGAGGAGGCGCGTCTCGACGCCTGCGATGACAAATTCGGAAAATTGCCGACGTCGGGCAACCTGTTGCCGGGCTAGACGTTCCGATCAAGACTTTCGCTTTTGCAGTTGGTAGTGGGGGAGGGCATGAAATCCTGGCGACGCGCGGAGCAGTGAACTTTCTCGGGAATTTCATCAGGAAGATAGATGCGGAATCGTCTGCAGACGGCCAAACAAAAGGAAACTAATGAACTTCTTGACGGGCAAGTGTGCAGGTCGAATCGATATCGTGGAAAGAAAGTAAATAATTGAAAACCGTGTCGGGGGAACCTGGACAAAGGATGAATTTTCCTGATAGGAGCCGTTTTCTGCGTCTTCGAATGTTTGTTTGCTTTCAGCTTGATTAGAGTTTGCAGAATTCGAGGGGAAACCAACAAAGGTTTCCGATATGGACTCTTCAGAAATTCGAAATTTCTGTTGATTCGTTTTCCTGCTTCGAGCACAAAATTGTATGTTCAACAGCAAGTCATAATGGTCGATATTTTCAGGTTCAACCCAATACTATTCTTGTCTTGCTCATTGGGTGAGGGATAAGTATTTTTGAAAATGCAATCGAATTACCTTCAAAACAAGGTGACGTTCAACCCCCCTTCGCATTTGAGATTTTAGGGGTTGCTGTCATCACACCTACAGAGTTGATACAAATTGATTGTACCGTATAAAATTTCCCCCTGCGAACCAAAGTTTACCGCACTTTTTCCGATTTTCACTATTAGTGAAAATCGTTAATAATTAGTGAATACATAAGCAATAATTCCCATACCATATTCAAAATTTTCTATTCTGTCCAGTTTTGTCTTTGATGATATAATATGGACAAAATATTTTAGAGTGTTTTTTGGACATAATACATAATTCCGACTTCATAGCTCGCAGTATGTTAACAGTGTAACCGTATTGGTCCAGGTAGTCATAATAGATCTGGACCACCTCGGGCAACTTCATCTCGGGAAGATCGAGTTTCCGCAACACGGTCGCTCCCTGAATCCTAGTCCATAGACAATAAAACATGTGTGAAATTTGATCAGAAATCGACTGGGTAATATGCCAACCCCCCAATATCCAAGTTGACCTTCGTTCCTGAATTCAAAACCTGGGATGATAGAGGCAAAGCCGTTCGTGCCTTCCAGAGATTTTCTCGGAAACTGTGAGAATTTATTCGATGAAATTTGTTAATACAATCAATTGCTATCCGGCATTGATCCTCCTAATTCGGACACTCCATCAATGTAATTTGAAGGCAAAAAAAATTTAGAAAAGCACTGCCGTAAAGTCAGGAGCTTTTGAGCGCTCGTTCATCCACCTTGTAGGTAGATTCGCATTCTCCAGTTTTATAAACCAATTGGAAAGATTCTGACGGCTGTCAAAGAAAATTTCAAACAAAAGGAAAATCAAGTGCTTCAGGTTACCAATTTTTTTTTCGATAATTCGCTAGAATTTTCTGCGGTATCTATGGTCTTCGTAATGCGATCTGGACAAAATTTCCTAAGTAGTTTGAATACATTATTCTTCATCTATGTGCGAAAATTTCATTCCAATCCAATAAGTTGTTTCGGAATTATCAGGAAAAAAATAGTTTGAACGGCTATGTTTAAGGAACCCCTAGTCTAATTCTGCTCATTGATGAACGTGACCGCGAAATTCGCGATCCAAACCTATCCTGAAAATTTCAAGTTCCTAGGCCTTTCCGTTCGAACGTTATGATTTTCTATGGTTCCTATGATTCTGATCATGCGATCTGAAGAAATTTAGCTCGAATATATCATTCTCAATTTAAATACAAAATTTCGTCACGATCAAATCCATAGTTTTGAAATTATCAAGAAAACTGAATTTCAAACGACCATATTTACAAGTTATAATTTTTTATGGTTTCTATGATTCAGGTCATGCGAGCTGGACAAAATTTTGCATGTAGCTTGAACACGTAATTATCCATCTGAGTGCATTAACGAACTCAATCGCGGCATTCGGGAACTGAACCCACAATCAATGTTTGGTCGTTTGGTTGTTTCTTGGTCGTTCCGTTCGGGAGTTATCGTGTATACGGACGGATGGACGGCCGGACGGACAGACTCGAATTTTTCGACGGATTCGTCATCATTTCACCTCTATCGAATCTGTAGTTTCGAAGTAATCAGGAAAACAAAATTTCGAGCGGCCCTATTTACGGAACCCCTTGGCAAATTTTGCCCAATAACGAACTCAACCGCGGCATTCGAGATTCAAACCTACCCTGAAATTTACAAGTTTCTAGGACATTCTGTTCGAGAGTTATTGTGTATACGGCCGGACGGACGGACAGACTCGAATTTTTCGACGGATTCGTCATCAGTGAGTCGAATATAGTCGTTTGAGACCATTTTCGGCTCAAAATTCGAAAAATACAGACATCGTGACGAAATGATATAGCCCTTGTGTAAGTACGAGCGCTCAAAAATAGAGACGAAACGAAAGAAATCTAAAATAGAATAAATATGAATTTTGAAATGTATATTGGTATATTTGTTACCGCAAAACTAAAACCTTAATTCTTCTTTTCGTATATGCCAGAGCGAATTCGAATCTCTCGTGGTAAAGAAATGAATTTTTATATTTTTGGATATTTCGCGAAATCTTGAGAGAAATCCAGGTGATGTGGAAATGATAAACCTTTGTGTGAAATTCGCAGCGTTTTCAAGATGGAGAGAAGAAAAGGGCATATACTGAATGACTCGAAAGAATAGGCTCTTGTGTCAGATTCTGAACTCTGTTTTTCGGGGAAAAACCTTTTTATATAGAATCACAAATTTCTATAGTTCATTTTGAGTATGACAAATACTGTCATTTCATCTTTATAAACTACAAAAGATGGAACCACCGAGTTATCGATTATCGAATTAACGAAATTATCAGGAAAACAAATTTTGAACGGCCATATTTACGGAACCCCTAGCCCAATTTTGCTCATTGATAAACGTGGCCACGACATTCGAGATCTACACCTATCCTGAGAATTTCAAGTCTCAAGGCTTCTTCGTCCGAAAGTTGTAATTTTCTATGGTTCTGGTCATGCGATCTGGACGAAATGTAGTTTGAATATTTCATACTCCATTGAAATAAAAAATTTGGTCACGATCGAATCCGTAGATTTGGAATTATCAAGAAAACTGAATTTCAAACGACCATATTTACGGAACCCCTAGTCTAAGTTTTCCCATTGATGAACGTAACCGCGACATTTGAGATCTGAAGCTACCCTGAAAATTTCAAGTCCCTAGGCCTTGCCGTTCGAAAGTTATAATTTTCTATGGTTTCTGTGGTTCTAGTCATGCGATCTGGACAAAATTTTGCATGTAGCTTAAAAACTTCATTCTACATTTGAGTGCATTAACGAACTCGCGGCATTCGGGAGCTGAACCCACAATCAATGTTTCAAGTCTCTTGGTCGTTCCGTTCGAGAGTTATCGTGTATACGGACGGATGGACGGACAGACTCGAATTTTTCGACGGATTCGTCATCAGTGAGTCGAACATTGGCGTTTGAGACCATTTTCGGCTAAAAACGAAAAATACAGACATCGTGACGAAGTGATATAGCCCTCGTGTATAATAAATAGTCATGCGTGTCAATTATACTGAATACATTTCAGTAAAATATTGCAAATAGATTCTGAAATATTAAGAAAAAAAAATTTTAATCTTCTCCAGTAATATGATCCCTACAAAATTTCACATGAACGTTTTAAGTGCTCAACAAGTTTCCGATCTTTTTCGTTTGAAACACCTTGAAAATTATAATAATCCAACAACCTCTACATCAAATCGAATTCATCCAGGAATTCGGAAGAATCCACTAATGAATATCCAGCCTCCCCTCTATTCCCATCGCCTGTGAATGGTCCACGACCTCTAATAACCGGAAAGAAGAAGCGCGATGAAACGCACTGTAGTAATAAACCAAGAAGTCGACATATTTCCCTGGCGGTTTCGTATCTGGTGTTCCCAGAACCGGGGGGCCATCGTAGGGCAGAAAATCCGGCCGTAATGTAGACGGAGGCAACTGGAAGCATATGGGAGAGAGCATCGCCCCTCGCCCCCAACTCGGGTGTGTCCCGTTCGTCGATCGATAGGGAATCCTCGGTCGCGTGGAACTGAAAAGGGGGACATTTCGTGACTTGGGGCGCTCTGCAACAACCTGGCTTCATCGCAAATAGTTCAATTCGTTTGCCGGGGTCTGGGGTGATTCAGTTGGAATGTTTTCATCGCTCAACCACCCCCATAAATTTACTACTCATGTTATAGGTGTCATTGGTTCTTATTTGAACAGAAATGTTTGTGGGATTCTACCATGTCCGAATTTAAACGAAATTGACAAATCATACATTTATTTTTCGAAGGGGGATTTACACTGATAATATGCCTTAAAATGAAGAATTTGGATTTTTCTCATTCAAGCCAAATTTCCTCGAAAAAATATCAATTGATGCATTAAAATAACATTTTTTTATTGATGCTCCATTTTATTTATTTCAAGAACGCCTCAGCGTATTTAAATCGATCTTTCAAACACACGCGTTTTTTGGGCGCTCGTACTACTTACACGAGGGCTATATCAATTCGTCACGATGTCTGTATTTTTCGAATTTTGAGCTGAAAATGGTCTCAGTCGATAGAGTTCGACTCACTGATGACGAATCCGTCGGAAAATTCGAGTCTGTCGGTCCGGCCGTAAGCACGATAACTCTCGAACGGAACAACCTAGAGACTTGAAATTTTCAGTGTGGGTTCAGTTCCCGAATGATATATTAAAGCAACATTTTGTCCAGATCGCATGACCAGAACCATAGAAACCATAGAAACTTGCTCTATTCCGAGCACTCCGGCTTCGCCGTCGTGCTCGAAAAATCGCGCGTGTTTTAAAGACCTTTTTATCCACTTACACTTTAATATACTAATTACACTTTAATATACTAATCTGTAAGTTCTTGAAGGAACTGATTATTAATGAAAACATTAAGATTGAAAAACGAAAGTCGATGACATTGGTAGCCAGATGACGTCGCATTTCTCGTGCAAAAGATCCATTGTTGCGAGTTTAACGATCTTATCTAATTAAACGATCTATCAAACGAAAAATCTTCAATATTTTGCTCTCATATGTTCACTTTGCAGGGTCAAGCTATCGTGCAACTATCCAAAACCGTCGAAGACGTTACAATCATCGGCATCTGTTCAAAGAGCAAACACGATACCTTGAAGAGCGCCAACTCACCTGTAGACCATCTCTTGGAACGTGGAAACGACTATCCTAGCGAAGTCCGCAAGATTGCTCCAGAAGGTGTCGATATCGTACTTGATTGTCTCTGCGGTGAAGAGTGCAACAAGGGTTACAACCTACTCAAACCTATGGGAAGATACATTCTTTATGGATCTTCTAACGTAGTCACTGGCGAGACCAAGAGCTTCTTCAGTGCTGCAAGATCGGTGAGTTAGAAGAAGTGTACCCATCTCAATTGTGAACTTTTCAAAATACTTTATGATGTCAATTTATCAATATGAGAAGAAAAATCTCTCAGTATCTTAGATCATCCCATATATATTTATTTTTCAGTGGTGGCAAGTGGATAAAGTATCTCCATTGAAACTGTTCGATGAAAACAGAACTATTTCTGGCTTCAACTTGAGGCATCTAATGTATCAACAGGGACAAGTAAAGTTTGTACAACAGTGTATTGAAAAAATTTTCACCTTCTTCCAAGAGGGCAAATTCAAACTTCTTGTGGATTCTACCTGGGCTTTGGAAGATGTAAGTATAAACTAATTTTTCGAGATATAATATTCAAGAAAGACAAATGTGCATATATGAACTATGACTTTCATGCCTTGAGTGTGAAGATCTGTGAATTTTATATGAAGCTGTTGCTCGGAATATATTTGAAGAAAGAGGTCGAATAAAAACCATTTCCTGTGCTATTTTTCAGGTTGCTGAGGCCATGCAGAAAATGCACGATCGTAAGAACGTTGGAAAACTTCTTTTGGATCCTAGTTTAGAACCAAAACCGAAACCAGCAACTCCAGCAAAGGGAAAGGATAAGAAGAAGCAATCTTCAGAAGAAAAGAAAGAAGATACGAAGGAGAAAGAGAAGGACAAGAAGGTGGAAGAAGAAAAAAAGGAAGATAAGAAAGATGAAAAGAAGGAAGAAGAAAAGGAAGAGAAGAATGAGGAGGAAAAGGACGACAAACCCGAAATACAGGTTACCAATGGAGAACCGGCCAAAGAAGAAAATAAATAATTATAATTTTATGTAGTTATCATTTCATTTCAATTCGAATTTTATCTTCTGAAATTTTTTTAAATAATTTATACATCAGATTTTATCATATCGTTTTTATAATTTTTCGAATTTATTGACTTACTGTAGAAACATTCGTATTACTCAATCAGTCTAACATAAGTTGCTTAATGTTGTGGATTCAAAGTGGAAAAAACTCAATTTGAGTCAACCAATTGCTCTGTTCTTCAAAAAAGCTATTTTCTTACCATGTTGTCGTTTTTAGCATGTTCGTCTTTTTTGTGTTTTCCTGAATTTGTATTGAAGCATTTCTAAAAATCAAGCGGATCTCAACATACTGAGTGTAAACAATTTCAAGCTGTTACCAACGTAATTTTAAATCATCCCAAAAATCGAATTTTACACTTCATTGTTCCCAGTTGGGCGCCTATCAAAGTAAAAACCCGTTAAGAATGAACTTAATCTGGTTTCATTGAAACAAGTTTGAAGATGTATTCATGACCAATCAATGAGAATGTGTGAAGAAAATGTTGGTGTGCTCAATTTATGGAACAAAAAGTGACTAGTTTTTTGTACGTATATTCGTTTGTGATTGAAATATTTATTCTGTACGCCTATTTGCATTCAAAATCTAAAGCCTAGGAACATATATCCCTACGTATCAGACCAAAGTAATATACAAATTTTTTATAAAAATATATTTTTTCATTATTAGTTAGGCCTTTATAGCTATATTTGTACGCTTAACAACTTCCGAAGGTTTGAATCAGGTCAAAGATATTTTGCAAATCTTTGAAACTAAATGATAAGTCGAAATTCTAGTTTTATTGAGATATTTTTGCTATATAATGTTTTAAGAATCATATCAGGTTTGTGTAAGTTTATCCTTTAATGTAGTTTAGTTATGAAATTTCACATCGAAATTATTGATTTCATCACTCCTCAATTGGAATCAGCAGATGCTGATAGGTTTAGATCAATATCGGAAATGTTGCTTATTTGCTTATTTATGGTCAAGAGGCAGCTTCCAATTTATGTATTAAATTATACAAATAAGAACTTCTATGTCATTCAATATTGTGACTAATTTGTGTCTAGTGTTAATTGGATCGAATATGTTTATTAATTTTTCAAATCTAATCTCTTGCCAATCCGATTTGGGTCCAGCTATCAATTTTGTTAAGAAACCAATTCTTCATGTTAATGATGTAAGGAAAAGCTGAAGGAAACGAATTCTTATTGATGAATTATTGCCAGTGAAATCGTTTTGAATATGTGAATTATATTTTTGTTGGAATAATTAAGAACAATATATATTTGCCACCAATTGCTTTAAAACAAGCTTTCAATTATTTTTGGAATGTATCAAATTGAATATTATTCTTTGTGCCTCCAAGAATAATAGTAAACTTGTCATTCTGACCAGAAGAAATGCATTTCAATATTGGAATATTCCGAAATGAAAATGCATAACTTTTAGGAATATGTGTATATATCAAGACTGATGTAAGCGCTATCTATGCATTTTGTTCATATTTTAAGCCTGTACAATAAATTGAGAAAATACATATTGCTTTTATTGCATTTGGATCATAACATCTCATTGATCTACGTCGGAGGTTCCCAAAGTGGTCCAGGTGGACCTCCCGGGGGTTCACGGGAAAGACTACAGGGTTCTACGTTGTCGTTACCAAAAAAATGGGGGTCCACGAAAATTTATCTGGACTCGATAGTGAAGATCTAACTTTTAGATTCTAAAATGTTGGCCATTGACTTCTATGACTATCAATGTAGGCAGATAATATTTCAAGAAGCTCGGCGGCTATGGCGTAAAAACTTGCATTATCCATATTCTGTAGGTACAACGCGTCTGGACTTGCAATAAGCTGTCGCTGTCGCCCCGTCCGCAACGCCTGTACGGGGAATACGATTTGTGGTGTTTCTGCTTGCAAGAACTTGTTCGATTCTTCACCAATAAAAATAAATAGGAATGCCGAGTATAAACCCTACTCATTTGTTTCCATAATTTCGTCAAGTAAAATTAACTAAAGGAATCGATATTAGTGTTTGCCAGTGTCGAAAAAAGTAAGTACCGGCCTATTTGTTATACATACTTACTTTTATTTAGTACATACAGTAGACTCGCGCTAGTGTGAACACAACATTTTTTGCGTGTTCACATAATCGAGCTGTTCACACTAATGGAAGGTGTGAGAAATACATTAAATAAATGTTTCTATTCCATCTGATAACAGTTTTTCTCCACAAATTTTCAAAGATCTAAGACTAAAACGAATCTCGAACTTCTGCAGCCATCCATACTTGCACTATTTCCACTTTTCAAGGTTTTATGGAGCTTCAAGATTTCTCCTCTCACAGGCAAATTTAATTGTATTCTATTCTAGGATATTCAGCCTCTCTCAGAGTGCATTTTTGAGCGCACGTTCTACTTACACGAGGGCTATTTAATTTCGTCACGATGTCAGTATTGTTCGAATTTCGAGCCGAAAATGGTCTCAATCGACAAAGTTCGACCCACTGATGACCAATCCGTCGAAAAATTCGAGTATGTCCGTCCACATACACGATACCTAACTCTCGAACGACTTGAAATTTTCGGAGTATCGAACCTACTCCTTAAATCTTAAAACGCCGCGGTTAAGTTCGTTTTTACCCAAAATTCGACCAGGGGTTCCGTAAATCTGGCCGTTCAAAATGTTGTTCTTCTGATTACTTCGAAAGTACCGATTCGATCGAGATGAAATTTTGCACTCGGATGGAGAATGACGCGTTCAAGCTGCATGCAATTTTGTCCAGATCGCATGACCAAAACCATAGAACATTAAAACCTAGAGACTCGAAATTTCCAGAATAGGTGTGGATCTCGATTGTCGCGGTCACGTTTATCAGTACGCAAAATAAGACTAGGGGTTCCGTAAATATGGCCGTTCAAAATATGTTTTTGAGCGCTCGTACTACTTACACGAGGGCTATATCATTTCGTCACGATGTCTGTATTTTTCGAATTTTGAGCCGAAAATGGTCTCAAACGACTATGTTCGACTCACTGATGACGAATCCGTCGGTAAATTCGAGTATGTCCGTCCGGCCGTCCGTCCGTAAGCACGATAACTCTCGAACGGAACCACCTAGAGACTTGAAATTTTCAGTGTGGGTTCAGTTCCCGAATGCCTCGGTCAAGTTCGTTAATGGGCCAAATTCCAGAAGGGGTTCCGTAAATATGGCCGTTCAAAGTTTTGTTCGCCTGATTACTTGAAAACTACAGATTTGATCAAGATGAAATTTTGCACTCAAATGGAGAATGAGGTGTTCAAGGAACATATGAAATTTTGTCCAGATCGCATGATCAGAACCATAGAAATCATAGAAAATTCTAACTTTTGAACGGAAACGCCTAGGGACTTGAAATTTTCAGGATAGGTGTGGATCTCGAATTTTGTGATCACGTTCATCTATGACCAAATTTATACTAGGGGTTCTGTAAATATGGTCGTTTGAAATTTAGTTTTCTTGATAATTTCAAAACTACAGATTCGATCGTGACGAAATTTTGTATACTAATGGTAATGGAGAATGAAATATTCAAGCTACATTTCTCAAGATCACATGACCAGAACCATAGAAATATAGAAAATCATAACTTTCGAACGGAGAGGCCTAGGGACTTGAAATTTTCAGGATAGGTGTGGATCTCGAATGTCGTGATCACGTTTATCAATGAGCAGAATTTTACTAGGGATTCCGTAAATGCGGTCGTTTGAAATTCTGTTTTCTCGATCATTTCGGAACTACGGATTCGATCGAGATGAAATTTTGTATTTTAATCGAGAATGATATATTAAATCAATATTTTTTCCAGATCGCATGACCAGAAACCATAGAGAATTGTAACTTTTGAACGGAAAGGCCTAGGAACTTGAAATTTTCAGGGTGGGTTCGGATCGCGACTATCGCGGTCACGTTCATCAATGAGCAAAATTAGACTAGGGGTTCCGTATATATGGCCGTTCAAAAAATTTTTTTACTGATAGTTCCGAAACTACTTATTGGATTGGAATGAAATTTTGCACCTAGCTGAGGAATAATGTATTCAAACTACGCGCGAAATTTTGTTCAGATCGCATCACCAAGACCATAGATACCGTAGAAAATTCTAGCGAATTATTGAAAAAAAATTTGTGCACTGGCATGAAGTCTGGAGTTTCGCCTAAGTTTCAGAATTTTTTTGACAGCTTCAAAATTCCTTCAATTGATTTCTAAAACTGGAAAATACGAATCTACCTACAAGGTGGGTGTACGAGCGCTCAGAAGCTCCTGATTTCACGGCAGTGCTTTTCGTAATTTTTCTTTCTAATTTTATCACTTCGAATGAGAATTTTGCTGAATGAAATAAGTAAGAATTGGTTGGTTTCTTGTGCTGTTAGTAGATGTCAAAAGAAGTAATGTTGGATTGAATCACTTTATGATTGACCAACTTTACTTTTTTGATCCACTCACAGCACAATTAATCAATTAATTGATTTATCAATCCTTACATTTTTAGGAAAACTGCGTTCCGGCTAAGTTCCAAACACGAATTACATGTTTGGAACTCATCCGCAACGCATAGTGAAATCTATTCATAGTGGAATCTAATCACATTTTTTATCGAGTTTTATTTTATGGTAGTGTGCAGCAAAATTATGAAAGTGTGGTCTATGAGAAAAAATAGTTTGGTAACCTCTGATCTACGCGCTTACCAGTTTCATCTAGAAAAAATTATAGAATGGAATAAACGACACTCTGAAACCATCCAATTTTGTAAGAAATTAAAAGAACAGAGTAATGGCGGCTTCTTGTGACGCAATGAGTATCTGATTGATGGGAAATCAACAGAACAGCGGAAAACGTTCTGTCAAGTAATCGGTTTAGTCGCATACACAGGACGATTCATTTGGGAAAACTAATTTGAAAACAATTTACGAAAACTCAACCACTTTTGTCATCGTTCTAAGCTACGGATGTTCTTCCAGAAATTACCCCCCCAGAGCACTGCAAAATTTTATTTATGGAAATAAAGCCAACAAGATAATAATATAATAATGAAATAAAATTAACAGAAAAAAAATGGAAAGAAAAATCGGTAAAATAAATAAAACAAAGTAAAACTGAAGTATAAACTTTCAGTCGTGGTTTTTGAGATTGATTCTTCAATAGAAGTTTATTAGATGGTTGACGGAAGAATTTGTAGTTCCTTAGACGTTTAATTTTAGAGGATCATATCGCATAAAATTCATAGTGGTAATAAGTCTGTTGTTACTAACGCTCGATCTAGGTAAGATATTTCAAGTCCTGAAAGAATATCTTGAAACTTACTTTGAGTCTCCAGTTACAGAAACTCATAAATGAGTATTGTACGATCTTCCTCATTGTCAATCCTTAGTCAATTAACACCCAGCTAGGACTCGTTTCGTGGAAAGTAGAGCCCACAAAGGTATAGTGCTCTCGTGCGTACCGATTGCGCGACACGACAGTCGAGAAGTGCTTGTGCTAGTGGTGTTAATTTCTAACGATCCCCCTTGATTCGAGTTTCAAATCGTCGAAAATTGGCTTGCAATGTAGCCAGGTTCAATGTAGGCGCTTTTTCAGCAGCTAATTGCGTTTTGCCTGAGTTGAGCACGCTTCCAGGGGATCCGAAGTTGACCGTTGATTTATTGCTAGACAAAGCGATTCAAGGGTCATAAAATTTGACCATAAAACCTGCTCATTCTTTGGGATTGTTTGATCTTCTCATCCAGATATACTTATCGTAAATTCGTAATATAACCAATCTGGAACGAATTCGAGGAATTTCAATCCCTCTCTTGATCTCATTAGAATGAGGAGTGTCGATGTTTTCTGATTGTGCGAACGATATGATCGTTCTGCCGCGGTCGATAAGCACTTGATAAAGACGCGACCGCTCCAAAAAGTTGAATCGCTTCACACTTTACCCTTATCACGAGGAGTGCTCAACGGTCTGCCTCGCGCAATGAATACGTAGCTTTGTCTGTGATAAGATTCCAGCGAACCCTTCTGCACTGAGTGATTACAAGTCTGCCTAGGTCCTTTAATCCTCCTTATTTTTTACAAATGGAAATTAATGTTGCTTTTCATCATTCTGTAAATGTGATGATTTGAATATTTAGGACATACTGTTTATACAAACGAAAGTTTATTATTTTGAGGAAATGGAAAATGGTAACAAATCATAATGATTTTCGATTCACTTGTCAAGCCGACGATTCTTAGAAACGAGGAAATAACATTATATAGCGGATTCTTGTTGGAATAAACCCATTATTTTTCAAAACACTTCAAATAAGACTGAAAGATCGACTTCAGCCTATTTGGTTTTTTAACAAAAAGCCACTTTTTTTGCTAAACATAATATCAATATGAATCAAATTTGACAATTTCTTTGATCAAATTATTTATTGTCTCATTCCAATATTTTTTTCAATATCAAGTCAATAACATCTGGATGCGTGATAGCATGTGTAATTTGCTTCAAAGTGACATTATCTTCTTGTTCCTCTCCACAAGTGGTTTCTTTCGAGAATCTTCTCAATTGATTCTCCAAAAAATACCTGAGATTTTCCTCTGTGATGTTTTCAATTCTCCTGATGAATGAATGTGTATCAAGGAAGTTACACACCATTAGTTTATTGTTCTCGTCCATATTCTTGTATGGCGACACTTTTATAATATCTCGGAAAAAATTTATTCTTTCATTCAGGGGTTGTCTCAATACATCCTACAACAGAAAGTATCAAGTAATTTTTCGCAATTTCGAACTCACGATGTATACCGCCGGAATATTCGAGTGCAGTTCAAACATGGGAATTCAGGTTTGATAACGAAAAACATCGTGGAATGAAATTATCTGAAATCTCAAGGAAGTCCAATGTAGGAATATCATCAAAATACAAGTCACCCATGGAAGATTGAAGATCATTAAAATCCTTTTCACTGAAGGTCTTCTAAATTATTGCATCCTTTATCGACGTTGGAAAATTTGCGAAATTCTAAACATTTTTAAGCGACTATTTCATCTCAGGATTCGGGAAGGAAGCTTGATGAAATTCAACATAAATTTTACCTGTGGTAGATAAACTGGCGAAACAAACAGTTACAACTTGTTGATACTTTGAAGTGTTGCCAAGTGAATGGAATGGAAAAATTGTAATAAATCATGAGAAGAAACAACAATTAAAGGATCTTTTTAGTGCATAAAGAATTTTGACATGACTTTTAATAATAATAATAATAATAATAATAATACTTTATTATACCCAACAGGAAAATTCCCAATTTCAAGGTAAAAATAAACTAATATATCCATAACCAAAAAATAGCAAAATTACAAAAAATAAAAAAAATCCTTCATATAACTATTGGAACATGTTAATACCGAGCTTATTAGCTTTTTCACAAGCCCGATACACAGGTGCCCGCTGGAGTATGCTGGTCCGAGGGGTAGGCAGGCTGAACGCTAGTGGATGCCTGGTACATGGATGTTGACCCGAGAGAGCAGGAAAGGGCAGTCTATCCTACCGCTAAGGAGCTTCTGCGCGAACTTTGCGCACTGTAGGTTCTGACGCGTAAGGAATGTCGATACTCTCATCTCTGCCATGATGCCTGATAGATCCGCTCCACGTTCGGGATATCTGCCTGTTTTTCTGAACAAGACATATTTCAGAAACTTTCTCTGAATTCGTTCGATAGGTGTAAGATGGGCAGCATATATTGGGAACCATATCAGATTCGCGTACTCCAATTTACTCACAACAAGCGAAAAGTAAACGCTCCTGAGAGCGGACAAATCATCGAACTCCCTGAAGCTTCTAAACAGGAATCCCAGTGACCTACAAGAAGAGGCACAAATCTCTTCCACATGCGGAACAAAACTCAATTCGCTGTCGAAAAGGACTCCCAGGTCACGAAAGCGGTCTCCTGCTGAAATAAGTTGATCACCAATATGATAATCGAAGATGAGCGGTTGTGTTTTCCTCGTGTAAGTTACCTTATAGCATTTCTTCAAATTTAATATGAGACCGTTCCGGGAGCACCAATCATCAACGAATTCGAGACTCGACTGGAGACGCAAAACATCACAGATTCCACATATTCTCAGGTAAAGCTTCAAATCATCCGCATAGGCCAATGCCTTGCAATCAAGAGAGCACAGGAGATCGTTTATGAAGATGTTGAACAACAATGGACCTAGATTGGATCCCTGAGGTACGCCAGTCCTGAGCTCATACTCGAAAGATTTGAAGCCATTGTAAAATACATAGTTCATTCTTCCCCTCAGATAAGAACTGATAAGTCTCCGATAAGAAGGAGCAAAGCCAAATGATTCAAGTTTCCTCAAAAGCAATTTATGATCCATAGTATCGAAAGCACGAGAGAAATCTGTATATATCACGTCCACTTGTCCCCCATCATCAAGAGACTCTGCAAGGTTTTGTGAAATTGTGGCCAGGTTAGTTATAGTTGACCTACCTCGTATGAATCCATGCTGCCTTGATGACAAATGCGGCTTAACGTGATGGTAAATACTGGAATATAATATCTCTTCATACACCTTGGCAAAATTAAGTAGCACAGAAATAGGTCGGTAGTTCTCCACAAGAGATGAATCTCCTTTTTTAAATATGGGAATAACCCGAGCTCTCTTCCATCTATTGGGAAAGGCAGAAGTACGAAAACTAATGGTTATTATATGATGGAGTGGCTTGGCAAGCGCCGAACTACACTTTCGAAGGAGCAATGAGGGGATCTGATCATCACCAGACGTTAATTTATCAGGAAATTTATCCATAATCGTTCTGATTTCTTCCTCGGTTACAGGTGGAATGAAAATTGGCGGAAGCTGATCTACACTGTCGGAGTGGCCACCATCATCCACAGTTAAGTTCCTCTCATCAGAAAAGTGTACTCCAAACAAATCGACAATTTCACCGGGATCATCATGAAGACGTCCACTACTGTGAAAGACCCCCGGCACTCTCGTAGCACACCTCTTCTGGTTCAAATATCTCCAGCAAGCAGAAGGATCAGATTTTATCTGACCCTGCACCTCAGCCAGATAACTGTTATATCCAGAGGATATCTCCGACTTGACCAAGGATCTCAAACGCCTGAACTCATCCATATATTTTTCTTCACCTCCAGTACGCCATTTCTTTCTGTAATAATTTTTGAGACGGATATTACGCTTTAAGTCATTTGTGAACCACACGGGAAAGCTGCGTTGCGCTGATGAATAGGTCGTCTTAGGAACAAGTTCATCCAAAATCCTGAACAGTCTGACATAAAAGTAGTCCAGAGCATCATTGACACATTTGAATGTTTTCATGAAACTCCAATCAAAGGAACTGATTGAAGAACTCAAAGAAGAAAAATCAGCACCTCTAAAATTATACCGTATATTCCTATGCAGAGGAAAATTTGCTTGGCGCTTGGGAGATTCATGAGTAAGAACTATGTGCAATGCAGGATGATATGCATCCTCAGAAATGAAAGGGGAATCAGAACGCACCGCTGAAACCCCAACATCATCACTAGCGAGAACCAAATCCAGCAACCTGCTATCTTTGTTGAGACTGTTGTTAAACTGGCGCAACCCCAAAAGGTCACAAAAGTTCCTCAGCAAGATAGACTTGGGACAACTATCAGGTCCAGCAAAGTTTGGACAATTGAAGTCGCCCACCAACAGGACGGTCTCTCCAACAAATTTCATCTCCAGAACAGCTGTAAATGTTTCAAGCTGGAAAACAGTTGTATCGGGGGGAATATAGAGTGCACAAACAATTAAAGCAAATGGCTCGGTACAACGACACAAAACAACGTCTATTAACGGAACACGATCTGTCAAAAATGATGTATCCAAAATACTGAAAACCATGACATCCGAAAAAGCAACAAGAACACCACCACCACGAGATCTATTGACCCTAGCAAACTGTCTATCACACCGTACCACCCTATAGCCGGTCGGCAACACTTCACCATCGTAAACCGAATTACTGAGCCAGGTCTCCGTTATACAAATGACATCGTATGAATATTCACAAGCAGATTTGAAAAATGTTGACAACTTCGTATTGAGCCCTCTTGAATTCTGATAATAAATTGTGACATTCTCAGACTCATGGGGCAAATTAGCAGAAAAATTCCTGTGACTGTGACTTTTGTACAGTTACTCATAATATATGAACCAATTCGTGAATTATTTGATGAAGGTGTGAAATACTATAAAAAATTCACTTTTATATTACAATTATTCAGAAAACTTGATATATTTTAATTATTGAGAAAAATAACCATAACTGTTATTATTTCCTCATCTGTCTAGTGTCTAACTTCTCTTCGAAATCATCTTCAGAATAATAAAAGGTGGTATATCAACCTCATAAGATATTTCTTGTCCAATCTTCTCATATTTCTTTTTCAACTTGCTCTAGGCTTTCTATTTATGAGCTGTACACTCTTGAAGTGTCTCCTATAGACATTTCATTCGTACTTCATCTCCTAACTTTCCCAGAATTCTTCGATTATAATACATTTTACAAAAACCCCAAGCTAATTCTATAGGGTTATACAGACAATTGTATGGTGGCAATCTAAGGACTTCAGGTCCAGCAGTAGAACTTGATCAATATGGTACTATCAGAAAATGGATAGTGAGAAAATGGATTTATCGAACTCAGAAGTTTAGTTTTAGTGAAACTCTCTTCAAATTGTATATTATGTTCTTGTAACCATTGCTGAATAACTTCTTCACAAGCAATTGAAATGCCCCTGACTTGACATCAGTGCTTTTCTCGATTTTTTTTCAACTGAAATGAACGATTCAGGTTTTTAAATTCCGTATTTGTTTATGTGCAACTTTGTATTCATGAATATTTAAGCTAATGAAGCTATACATATGTTTATATGTATGTATATTATGGTTGGAATATTTCGTTACCGTTTTAGTTTAATCGCTAAACTCTGGTACCGCAATAAAATTCCATAAAAATGCAACTCACGTAAGAATTTGGATTTAAAATTGACATATGCATGTTGCCATCACCATTCTTCAGTAAGGAGCCAATCAATAATTGCAATAAACATTCCCGTTGCCTTTCAAAATGATCTTGTTGCTGAAAAAAAAATATCATATAAGCATATTATATTGTATAATAACGATTCTTTTTCTGATAATTATTATTATTAAATTGAAAGAGAATCCAATTCTTTAGAAGTCAAATTCATCTTCAAATAAGGATAACCGAAATCTTTAGATTAAGACTGATGAAAACAGGTTTAATGGCCTGTGCGCACTGTTTCACTTTGAAACATGAACTAATGAATATTCACGTTAACTACAGGTTATTGAAAAATGAAATACAGTACAACTTTTATAGTTCATCAGGCAGTTGCTAGCTGGGGACTTCAGTAAACCAGACACTGCTGTTATTCAGGCATTTCGAAAAATTGACCTCTGTAACACGAAAATATCTAAAGAAATAAGCATACATATATAAAGGGGTGGGCAAAATTGGTTGTCCAGCGAGGGGATCTCGAGAACCATCTGAGCTAGAAAAAATCATGGAAACGATACTCATAGCACCATCCAGTACACAGAATCCTGAACTAATTTCAATATCCACATAATCAAATTACAACTTGTCATTCTTCAGATAGTGTTTTGTTAATCCGATTAATAAAAGAAATAATAGTAATAAAAAAATTCGAAGAGTCAGGAGCTTTTGAGCGCTCGTTCATCCACCTTGTAAGTTGATTAGCATTTTCCAGTTTTAGAAACCAATTGAAGAAATTTTCGACCGTTGGCAAAAAAAACTTCAAACTAAGGCGAAACTCCAGACTTCACGTCAGTACTTAAGTGCAATTTTTTTTTCGATAATTCGCTAAAATTTCCTACGGTATTTATGGTCTTGGTAATGCGATCTGGACAAAATTTTGCACTTCATTTGAATACATTATTCTTCATCTATGTGCGAAATTTCATTCCAATCCAATCAGTAGTTTCGAAATTATCAGAAAAAAATATTTGGAACTGCCATATTTAAGGAACCTCTAGTCCATTTTTACTCATTGATGAACGTGACTGCGACATTCGAGATCCACACCTATCCTGAAAACTCCAATTCCCTAGGCCTTTCCGTTTGAAAGTTTTAATTTTGTATGGTTCCTTATGGTTCTGGTCATGCGATCTGGACAAAATTTTGCTTGTAGCTTCACGTCATTATCCATATAAGTGCAATTTCGTCACGATCGAATCTGTAGTTTGGAAGTAATTAAGAAAACAAAATTTCAAACGATCATATTTACGGAACTCCTGCTCGAATTTTGCCCAATAACGAACTTAACCGCGGCATTCGAACCTACCCTGAAAATTTTATGTTTCTAGGTCGTTCCTTTCGAGAGTTATCGTGTATACGGCCGGCCGGACGGGCAGACAGACTCGAATTTTTCGGCTTCGTCATCAGTGAGTCGAACCTTGTCGATTGAGACCATTTTTTGCTCAAAATTCTAAAAATACAGACATCGTGACGAAATTATATAGCCCTCGTGTAAGTAGAACGAGCGCTCAAAAATTGCTTTAGAAGGTAACAATCAATTTGAGTACGAGTTCAAACAAGCGAGTTATTCAGCATTATCGAAAATGACTCAAAATCCAGAAATGATAGGCCGGTTCTGTTTCTATTTTGGATTAGCCAGGAAAAAAGAACTCGGAAATGTGTCATCCGTCTTTTTCTAGCGCCGATGGTTCTCGAAATCCACAACGAATTTTGCATAAATATGAAAAACAGAATAATTCTTGTTTGAAAAATCAGAAACGTGCATGTTGCGTTCAGGAACGATCTCTTCTTCCAAACTCCACATAAAATACTCACACTCGCAGAAAAATCTAAAACTTTAGATTACCTTGATACGGGAAAAAGCATGATACAAAGAGAAGGTTGCTGTGACGTCACGTGGAGAGTAAACAAATCCTAACTCTCTGATTTGTTCAAAATAGCTCATAATCCTCGTTATTTCTATCTAACGTCGCTAACGCGCCCGCAACAACTATCCACGTGACGTCATTCGCGGAATGGTCGCATTTAGACTCTCGGAAGATCCTATCTTGTATTCTTTGTATCATGGGGGAAGAGTACACGTCAAATTGAGGAAAAGTTTGTCGTAAAGATGAAATAAGGCATTATATATTAATATTCACAATTTCTGAGTTGTTCTCATAAGGAAAATTAATGAATTTTCACATCATTCTAAAGGTGTGTACAGACATGCTCCGAATATCGTACTGAACCGTGTCGCGTACCCCGACGCGATCAGCGAGAGCGAATCAAATTCACGAATTCAAATTGCACCTCTACGTGCGATGAATCTGATTCGCTCTCGCTGATCGCGTCGGGGTACGCGACACGGTTCAGTACGATATTCGGAGCATGTCTGTACACACCTTAATAAACTGTACGCCACGATAGTCCGGATGTATGCCAGATCAATATCTGGCCGGATTATCGAAGTTATACTGTACCTACAGTTTTTACATTGAGAAAACTCACCAGTGGTAGCCATGTGTTTATACTGATCGAAGTATCTAAACATTCTACGTAGTGCCACCATTTGTTTGGAATAATCAACACATCACCTGGATTCAAAATGATAAGTTTTCCATTTTGAAGGCCTGAAATAATAACTATAGTTGAAGTATCGCCTAGTTGTCTACCTTCTAATTTTTCGAATTATTTTACCTTCAAAATCTGATATTTTTGATGGACTGAAAAAGTTCAACTTTGAATAGATAGTACTCTCTTCATAAGGAACTCTGGTAGCCTTCAAATTTTCATCAGGCTTGAAGAGCAACCACAATTTCCTGAATCAAAAGAAACTTAAAATAAAGTTAGGTAATCGTATATTTGTAATGATTACAACAATCATACAATATCTATGAGTATTGATTTTTGGGTGAGATATTTCCTTGTTTGAATGAGGTGATACCTCATTCCTTTTGTGATAGATCTTGTGGCTAGTATTTATACTACCAATTGAAGGTCAGGGTCAGAAGTAATCCAATATAATTATTATATTTTCTGTTATTCTTAGAGTTTTATAGCACACCAACAAAGCAAGACTTCGATTTTGTTGGACCTTGAATAACATATACTCAACTGAATCTCCCAATATGTATTCTGAAATTAATATCCACAACTTATTGAACAAAAGAGATAAAAATTGGTTCCCCACTGAAATCCTTTCTGCGCCGAGACCATCTGATCTTTTGTGTGTTACCATTTCATTATTTTTACCCCAGAAAGTCTACTTCTTTAGTGAAGTCGATAATTTTCCTCCGATTTTTGTTAGCTCCTCACCTCCCAGCAGCATAAGTCTTTTTTGTGCCAGTGTTTGGCAATCGCAGAGTAGGTGATTGATGGTTAAGACTGATAACTTGCATAAACCACAGAGAATTGTGCTCTCTTCGCCCATTTTCTGTAGTCGGTATCTCACAACACAATGGCCAGTGAGTAGACCAATTCACTCTTAGAGAGCGATTTTTTTTTCGAGTACGCAATCAGCCAGAACTAAAACAAGGTTCCTGGTGTATAATTTTTTTTTCTTGGTTGTTTCCTTTGATCAACTTCTTCCCTTATTTGGGACGTCATCATGCCCCATGACGGTCCTGGCCAATAAATGTTTTTTGAGCTTCTTTTATAGAGAGGGTGTCTGCTTTCATATTCCCCTTGATAGCCTAGTAAGCAGGTACCCAAACTAGAGTTTGTTGATCTCTGCAAGCTGTACAAGTTCCAGATGGTTGTAGACTTCCGCCATGAGCCTCTAAATGCTGCAGAGCTCATATGAAACTCCTCCATCAGTTAGTCAAGCACCTGCATGTGTCCTAATCTGTGATCTTATAGGTTCAAAAAATACATAGTATTTTTTAAAACTTTTGAAAATACATAGTATTTTATGAACTAAGATCGCCAAGTAGTCCTTTTTTTTTATTTAAGATGAGGAAGGTCCAGCAATATTTATATTGCTGCCGTAGGGCTGGTGGAAACAGCCCTGACCACCATAAAAGCAAGGTAGTTCATTCTATGTGTGAAAAATAGCTTCCAAGCCTAGCTCTGGCCATATGAGTTGTTTGTCTCAATCATTTATTACCTAATAGACTGAAAGTTTTAGGGGCAGTAGAAATTATTTAAACAATTATTAACATTCTCAGAACAAGACTTACTGCCCATAAATTTGAACAACAACATTGCAACCATAAGTGTCAATATGGCATGGGGTATGGGCTCCTTGGGTACCTATCCAGATGGTTGATTCATCAGCAGTCACATTTCTCAAACCCAGGTCAGAGAAATTAATTTGCTAAAATCAGAGTTCTTATAGATTTGGAACAATTTATATATGTAAATCAAAACCTCACGTAATTCTTTGACTTGCAATAACCATTGATTAAGATACTTATAATCGAAATAAAGCCACCTGTCCGCCTCGGAAAAATTCAGAAGATCTTTGAAATTTCCTTTGATAGACGGTGTATTCTTTTCCCACTGAGGATTCTAAAAATCAGATTTCATTATGCAATTGAAGTTATATAACGTAAAAGATCATTCACATTCGTCTTAGCATTCAGACCATATCGAAATTCTAATTCTTCATTTCCTAAAACATCATTCCATTTTTCAAGATTCCAGTTGATAATGTCCCATTTCAAATAATTAGATAAAATTAGGGGTTCCTCGGTCTGAGATATAATTTTGCTTAAATCCATTTTTACCCAATAGCAATCTATTGTTGCATATAATTTATAGATATGTTATGGTCTCAAGCATAGGGATGATATGTTACTAAAATCCAAAATTGTAGTATCACTGTTGTTTATATGAATAGGGAAAAATCCAATTCAAAACTATTCAGATTAATTAAAGCACAGTATGAACACCATGTGAACTTCTTGTTTTCATTTTTCTAACCTCTTCCAAGTTGTAAAAAGCACTTCTGTTAATTTATGGCAGAACACAGACACCTTCTTCACACATTGAATGGTTTTGGTCCTCAATCTGGGATCTGGAGTAGGAATAGTAGGATATTTACTGTAAACCAGCGTTGATCAGATGGCAGTTATGTACATATTTGCACTCAGCCGACTCAGCGCATCATTAGGCGCCTTCGTTTTTGGGGTTTTGTGCACCGGAGAGCTTGGTTTAAGTTGTTTTGCGCGCGCTTTTCGGAGCAAATCGAATGCACGAATGTCATATTTCGTGCACTGGAGGAGCTCAGATAGCAAATCGAAAGCTACAAGCCCTATTCGCGATTCCGAAAGTCTGAACGCCCCCTCGGGCTAAATCCCGAACCTAGAAAACGAGTATTGTTTTCACATTTTACTGGCTTTGAAGCCAGATATTTTTATTTTATATTCAGGATCCTGGTATTCGTGAGGTATATTTAGAAATTTTTATCGTTTTCTGAGCAGAGTAATTTTGGTATTTAAAAAAAGTAGGTAAAGTATTAATATCAGTGTTATTCAGTTGAAATACGTTCACGAAGTTATTGAATTTTAGGTTACTAGTTTGAGTCCAATTTTCTGGGGCAGGTTGATTAAGAAAGATAATTTAACAAGAGTGTTATGAAATTGATTTTCCTATTTCAAATGACTGTGACTTAATCTTTCTTTGAGACAGAAATTAGAATCATCTTTAAAGTGAAGTCTGAATGAAACGATTTTATGTTTCAATAATATATTTATGTACATGAATTTAAGACATTGGATTATATAACAATGAGTGAACAAAGTTCTAGTACTGAAAAAAAACAATTTACAATTGTAATTGTTGTATCATACTTTGCTCCTCGAAGAAAAATCAAAACAGGCTATATGTATAATTCTATAAATTTTCTAAGAAAAATGCCTCAGCAGTTTGTGTCACTAATGGCATAGTGAAATATTACATGGGGTTTTTCCGTCAGAGGGGCGCTGGTTTGAAGGTAAGGTGCCATTATTTTGATGGAGGAATAAACACCTTCCATTCAATTTTCCATCAATTATTCCCACTAAGATGAGGATGAGATGCTTACTATTCAGCACGTGTTCCCCCTCAACAAATGATCGACTATTGGGTGTAGCTTCCAAATAATTGAATACTGTCGTCAAACTCAAATAGTACCCCATTTTTCCTGTTGAATTATTATCAATTCCGATATAATTAAAATTGAAAAACCAATTAATTCTCCTAAAATCAATAAACTTGACACTACACTATCAAATATTCAATCATTCCACCTGAAAGTCTTCACATAAAACTGACGAAATTGAAGAAAACTCTGAAAAACACCCAAAATGATCCGTTTCATTTCACTACAATAAATCCCGAAAATATACTGGTTTTCCTCCATGTTTGTTCACAGTTCGCAGCGCCCTCGTCAGTAGTTGGAATCGCGAATAAACTCCGATGAATGCATGGTGGGAATTAAATTCTTTTCCTCCATGCTTGAATGTGGAATTTTCCATTCAAATTGTTCCTAACAATTTCTCCAAGATTCCTGACCAAGTCCTACAGTAGGATAGGGATTCATGAGAGATCTAAATAAATCTTTCCAAAAAAATAAAAAGGGTACAATAAATTCCCGTTGCGACCTACTCGTTCCTATATAAAAAGGAAAAAAAATAACTTAGTTCTATGGTGATCGAATCCACTGGCGCCAACAAGACACCTCAAACTAGGTTATATTTTTTATCCCTGACTGAGAAACACCTAAAAATATTGAAGATAACAAAACTGCTTTGTTTATATTTTTATGTTTATGCCTACTGAATGTACGTGTAATGTTGTAGAACTGTTATTTACAAAATCAATTTTTCCCGCTCTTTGTTGAAGTGCCCGCCCTAACTTTTGGCAGCTTTGGCGCCTTATTTCAGAAAATGGAAAACGCGCCAGAGAAAAGTGAAACAAAAAGTCCAGAGTGTGTTTACATTTAGACAGTGATTGAAAGAGTTTAGTTTTTGAATTGAGTATTGAAAACTTTTCAAAAATGGTTTTAGAAGACGTGGAGGATCAACTATTCAAAAAACACGCAGAACTATGCAATAAACTCAATTTAGATAGCAAAGCAGTAACAGAATCTTGGGATAGCTTCAGAACTTTGAGCCAACATTTTTCTCTAGAGGTGAAATTCTTTCAACTAAGTTATTCTCACACCTCAACCTGAATATTTTTAGGGTGATCCTCTTTGTTGGCTGGGATGTGCAGTATTTGTAGCTTGCAGGAAAAGTATCACTCCTACCGTTGGAAGTAGTGATATTGAGGGTAATTGTGTTAGTCTCACAAGTTTGCTCCGTTACTGCAATTTGAAGTGAGTATTTATGTGTTAGTGGAAATGTTACCATTACACAACTTTCATTGTTCTGTATAGTATCTGATAACATTTTAAAAGGCTCTCCTTTGTTCCCGAATTGAAAGCTAAGTGGAACGAAAAATTTTAGTTTTATATTGAAAAATTGTTTTCCATTGATTGTAACAATTCTTAAATAATAGTTACAATCACTGTAATTACAATTATACTGGAGTCTCAAAAGTATCCTAATTTATCTTCTTTTGTCGCTTTCCTTTGTATGCTCTTATTTTCCTCTCAATCTTTTGTATTTTGGACAGCAGCCAAATATCTAATTTCAGTAGAATCCGCTTATAGTGACATTGAAGGGAAATGAAAAACGCGTCATACTATCCGGACGTCACATAAAGCAGAATTTCAGCAAAATTGATGATATTTTTTTGTTGATATACTCTGTGGGGAAAAAAGACAAATTTTATGTACGTTTCTTTTATTGAAAAAATAAATAAATATCAGCTTCTACCACAAAGAAATTAAATTATAAAAAAACTTTCCTATTTTCGAAACAAAATCAATTATTTTTGTTCAGTTTTTTTTCAAATATGATAAAAGCTTCTAACAACATTATGCAACGTAGACATAGCCCTCAGCGGTATCGACCAGACTTAAAAATGAAACGATAAATGTCGGTACAAGGATGGTATGTATCAAACCTCATCGGATAGAAAGAGGTGGGGTGGCTCAAAAAAATGATCGGGGGATCACTATAAAAAATTTTTTTCTTCAAATCATGTCATTGTCTATGGAATCGTGCCATAGTAAACGATATGTCATTATAAGCGAAGTCATTGAATCTGAACACAGTTGTAAGGAGTGTTGTATGAAAACCAAAATAAACTCTTCAATTGCTTCATATTAAGCAGTTGGTCAATATAGCCGGAGTCATAATAAACGGATTCTACAGTAGATTGTTCTTCGTGAAATGATCTAATATTTGTCACTTGTACATAGAAAGTGCACATATTAGATTCCATTTTTACTTCAACGAAAATTTAATGCAATGTATGTATTTCATTTATTTGTTTTAGTCTGATCCAGTTTTTCTTCAATATACGTCGATGGTCTGATATGACCAGTATGCCTGAAGAGTTCAGCAAAAAAATTGATACATTAGAAGAATCTTTTTCTGTTACCTGCAATGTCTTCAAAGAATATTGCTTAATATTTCCTAAAATATTTAAAACGCCAGAACCGTCAGATCTAGAATTACCAAAACTGCACAGAAACAGGAAACAGAAGTAAATATTAGAAAAATATTTACAGTATAATACATAAAAATTTCAAAGAATTGGTTTCAGATCAGTGCAATGCACTCCTGCAAAAATATTTGAGTTTATCTGGAATCTTTACATCACAATAAGAGGAGAAGATTCTAGCTATAGTAATGACCTAGTGCAATCATACCATTTACTTTTGGGAATATGTGATTTAGCTTTTAAAAATGCTTTTTTGACCGAAAGGAGGGATTTACTGAACCCAACATTTTCAGGTATAAATTTTATTCTTATAATTACCAGTATGCAACATAGGAAGGGTTTACGGAAACACTGATCCTGATCTTGTTTGATCACTATCAGCTTGTTTCGTTTTTTCATTACAGTGTCAAAGTTTAGCCAACCCCAACTTTTTCATATCAGTTTTAATCGTTAAAAATTTAATGGGATATTCTCCTTGTTGTCCTGATTTGGAAAAATGTATATTATATACCTCTATCTCGATCCCTAAGAGAGGTACAGGGTGTTGAAGTTCACAGGAAAAAATCAATTTTACGCAATAGCTTCCATAAAAAAGCTTGGATTCAAACGAAATTTTGCATGCCTACCCTACTTCCTAAGGGCCATTTTATGAAGATATTTTCGATTTTGGAGGAACACCAGTGGCGTGCAATTCGGTCACATCTCAATTATTTCAAAGAAAAAAGTTTGTCACTGTAATTGTTAAGGAATCAACCACATCTCTCCACCAAGTTTGTGAACATCCGCGAAGTTGGGTGATTTCTTAACGGAAATCTTCTTTACAACCGGCACGACGCAGTTGAATTCTGTTTGTTTTCGCCATAAATTAAAATAATATCAACCAATTCAATGTTTGAATAAACGTGCGGCATTTTTCATCAACTTTGCTAAATTCGGAAAACTATCATATGAGAGAGCGTATGATTTCCGGTGTACTGACCTTCAGACGGCGGTTATAATCATAAGTCAGGTCCGGGCTGGGAATTCGTCAGATTCGGGGGTAATTTTGATTTCGAAATACTCGGCCCTGGTGAATATTTTATATTAACGATTCTTTGTATATTGAATTATTTTGATGAGATCTATTGCTTGCTGAAATGCGCTGTGGTTATTGTAGATTACGACAACTGCCACTGTCGCACAATTTTGAACCAATACGCACAATTGAGCCCTCAGCATTTTATCGAATCAGACAAGGCCGCACGTACGAGCTTTCCGATGTGAAAGATTAATCCCATTATTTTGGAGGCAACTTTGACAGACGTCAAATAAATTTCCTCACGCTAAGATCGGTGGGTGATCTTTTGTCGGGTCAACACAATAATTGTTTCTGTAAAGCCCTAGTGCTATATTTTTGTAGTTCATGAGAAATAAGTTATATTTTAATTTGAAAGTTATAAAAAGATATATTTTATTCAATTCGAAATATCTGCAACTTAGATCAAGCATAAAAATAAATGAAAAATATTTTCCTTTCCTTTTGTATTGAGATATGAATTCCAATATGATATAACTTCATTTTATGAATTTGTGAACTTTTTTCCAGGGCTACCATCACACTGGTTGAATCCTGATTTTACATGTCCAGATGATGTACCATGTATAATAGATCAAATAATAACTAACTCCTCCAACTCTCTAGATGCCAAGTACATTGAGAAATATCAATGCAGAAATATTTTAACCATGTTTTTCAAGAATGGCATTCTTCTTGGAAATGAACTCAATTTTATTGGATTATTCGATCCACAGGTGTTTGAGTCAAACTTTAAAGAAATTAAAAAAACATATGAAGCTCAGTTGTTGAGCAATGGTGGCTTTGATGAGAGGATTTTTTTAGCCGAATATCGAAGGAGAATTTTAGAGAAGGAACATGACAATCAAAATAACTGTGGGTCTATACAACCACAATCAGAATCTGGTAAGAACACTTCAAAATTACTCTGAAAAAAACATGTAAGGTTTATTATTTCCATATCTAGTTATTAACAAAAAAATTACGAAAAGCACTGCCGTGAAGGCAGGAGCTTTTGAGCGCTCTTACATGCACCTTGTAGGTAGATTCGCATTTTCCAGTTCTGGAAACCAATTGAGGAAATTTTTGACAGCTGTCAAACAAATTTTCAAAGTGAGGCGATAATCCAGGCTTCAAGTCAGTGCTTTAGGTGACCAATTTTTTTTTCGATAATTCGCTAAAATTTTCTACGGTATCTATTGTCTTGGTGATGCGATCTGGACAAATTTCGCACGTAGTTTTAATACATTATTCCTCAGCTAGGTGCGAAATTTCATTTCAATCAAATCGGTAGTTTCGAAATTATCAGGAAAATAATATTTTGAACGGCCATATTTAAGGAACCCCTATTCTAATTTTGCTCATTGATGAACGTGACCGTGAAATTCGCGATTCAAACCCACCATGAAAATTTCAAGTTCCTAGGCTTTTTCCTTCGGAAGTTATAATTTTCTATGGTTTCTATGGTTCTGGTCATGCGATCTGGACAAAATGTTGCTTTAATATGTCATTCTCGTTTAAAATACAAAATTTTATCTCGATCGAATCCGTAGTTTGGAAATTATCAAGAAAACTAAATTTCAAACAACCAAATTTACGGAACCCCTAGTATAATTCTGCTCATTGATAAACGTGACCGTCACATTTCAGATCTACACCTATCCTGAAAATTTCAAGTCCCTAGGCCTTTCCGTTCGAAAGATATGATTTTCTATGGTTTCTATGGTTCTGGTCATGCGATCTAGAGAAATGTAGCTTGAATATATCATTCTCCATAAGTATACAAAATTTCGTCACGATCAAATCTGTAGTTTGGAAATTATCAAGAAAACTAAATTTCAAACGACCATATTTACGGAACCACTTGTATAATTTTGCTCATAGATGAACGTGATCACGACATTCGAGATCCACACCTATCCTGAAAATTTCAAGTCCCTAGGCGTTTCCGTTCAAAAGTTACAATTTTCTATGGTTTCTATGGTTCTGGTCATGCGATCTAAACAAAATTTTACATGTAGCTTGAACACCTCATTCTCCATTTGAGTGCAAAGTTTCATCTCGATCAAAACTGTAGTTTCGAAGTAATCAGGAAAACAAAATTTCGAGCGGCCATATTTTCGGATTCCTTAGGCGGATTCTGCCCAATAACGAACTTAACCGAGGCATTTGGGATCTAAACCTACACTGAAAATTTCAAGTCACTAGGTTGATCCGTTCGAGAGTTATCGTGCCTACGGACGGACGGACAGACTCGAATTTTCCGACGGATTCGTCATCAGTGAGTCGAACATAGTCGATTGAGACCATTTTCGGCTCAAAATTCGAAAAATACAGACATCGTGACGAAATGATATAGCTCTCGTGTAAGTAGTACGAGCGCTCAAAAAAAGATTGTTACTTTCTGAAATAGTTATTTTTTTTCATACCTCACGAACTATTAGCAGTAATGCTTTTCATTAAAAAATATTCGATTGAGTAACATTACACCAATACAAGTTTGTGCAATTGATTGTCTGAAATTCGACCTATTCAGCAAATAGTGTAATAGAAAGTAGTATAACGTGAATTCAATGTAATTGAAATACATTTCATTGGACTTAATTCATTTTGAGTATTCTTGATCAAAACTGAATTAAATTCAGCTAATAAGTTGACTCAACATTGATTCAGAGGCGATACGAAGTTAGCCGGCTAGTAATATGAATAAACTGATATTGAGTTCTGAGTTTACTTTTACTGGAAATGTCATTCACATCCAACCTTTGTCTCTAATTGGAAACTGACCCTCTATTGAATTTTTAGATGATTTGCTCGCAGACTCTCCTGGGAGACCCCACAGTTTTGGAACAGTAAGTCTTATGCTTTCTCGATATTTAAATTAGTTGATTTGTTGCTGAATGCCATTTATAGAGTTTCGTATTGAAATTTTTTGAATCAACCTTCATCTAGTTAAGTGTTTTACTGCAATGTTTCACAATTGTTCATTTTATGTGTAAAAAGCAACTGTAATTTCACAGATCACCGGGAGAATTTGCGATACACCCCTAACAGGAAGAAGATTTCTGAGTCCACGAGATGGTAAAGAAGTTAGTTCTTTAGCATCAGCAACGCAAAATATAGCTCGGCTGCAAGTAATACTAAGTGGTAGGTTACCCCATCCCAGCGATGCTTTGAAGAGAATTTTGCAGTAAGTTACTTTTTATGTTTGAATTTTACAAAGACAGAATAAAACGCAAAATGTTGAAATATTCATAACCTAAATGAAAAAAATATTGTTTTATGTTTATGAAAAAAAAAAAAGTATTCTAGTGGTTTTTTTGAAAAACCAAAAATTTAATCAAAGTTTACTAAAACGGAAACCTCATGGTTTCGTCATGCCTGTATTTTAAAACCATTTTAGTTGGATACTATTGGCACTACTCATTGTTCTAGAATTGGAGGTACAAATGAAGGCGGGTGATTATTTTATTATTATTATTATTATTATTGAGATTCTTATACAATCTACCTGATTCTCTTATTGCATCTCCTGTAGGTTTACCTTCAGTAAATCAATATTGTTTTTCATCAATGATCTGATATATGTACTCCTAGAAACTTGAAATTTTCATGGTAGGTTCGAATCTCGGTTAAATTCGTTATTGGGCAACATTCGAGCGGAAAGGCCTAGGGACTTGAAATTTTCAGGATAGGTGTGGATCTCGAAGGTCGCGGTCACGTCCATCAATAATCAAAATTAGACTAGGGGTTCCGTAAATATGGCCGTTCGAAATATCTTTCCTAATAACTTCGAAACAACTGATTGGATTGGAATGAAATTTTGCTCATAGATGAAGTATAATGTATTCAAAATTTTGTCCAGATCGCATTACCAAGACCATAGATACCGTAGAGAATTCTAGCGAATTATCGAAAACAAAATTGGGCATCTGAAGCACTAACGTGGAGTCTGGAGTTTCGCCTTAGTTTGTAATTTTTTTTGACAGCTGTTAAAAATTTCTTCAATTGGTTTTTAAACTGGAAAATGCGAATCTACCTACAAGGTGGATGAACGAGCGCTCAAAAGCTCCTGACTTTACAGCAGTGGTTTTCGAATTTCTGAATAACGATTTGTCATGTGTGCCTTGTTATGTCAAATAACTTGTTGAGAAATTTTCCGAAACAAAAAAATCTTTGAGAAAACATCACTTTCTCCCATTATAAAGTATGAATATCCCTATTTTACCTTGAAATCCGTTTCACCGGTCATAATGAACGAAAATATTCAGTCATGGAGAATAGTTCCTGAGATATCAGAGTTTCAAAAAAAATTTTTTGGGAATCTTCTAGTGAAACGATCCTTACAAAATTTCACATCAACTTTCGTGTCACCAGAAAGTTTCAATTCGATCGGATCGGCATTTTTTGAATTTGATATACAAAGTTGAAATTTCCTTAAATTTACATAATTTTATTTCTCCATTTTGCAGATCTACCTGTGTTTCCCCCATCGCAAAAATTGCGGACATAGTCACTCGCTTGGGCGACAAATTTATAAATGGTTTTGTTCAAACCAAAAATCCTGTTAATATTGATGAACAGAATGAATGTGCAAAGAACAGAGTTCTGACAGGAACAAAACTTTTTTATAAACTCATAGAAAGCATTTTGGGACATGAAAAAACAATCAACAAGGATATCTCGGTAATAATTTTGAAACATTTATTTTGATAGTCAATTGAACAATTATTTTTCAGATTTTGGTTCAAAAAGATATTTTCTATGAATGTGTTTTTGCTTGTTCTATGGAAATAGTTCTCTATTGTTATAATAGTCAAACAAAATTTCCTTGGATTCTAACAGTTTTGGGGATAGATGCTTGTGATTTCGTGAAAATCATTGAACTTATTGTTAGATCTAAAGATCCCTTCTACAGAGATACAATCAAACATCTAAATAAGGTTTGGGCATTATCTTATTTGTTTTTATTTGAATATTTTTGAATATGTTTCTATTCGTTGTTCAGATAGAAGAAACAATACTGGAATCCCTTGCCTGGAAATCTGATAGCAGTTTATGGAACTTGATCAGGCAGTGCGACCAGGGAATACCGAAAGAAGAGCAAGTAGCATTACCAAATCAAGTGGCTAATATCAAACTTCAACCAGATATCAAACAACCACTGATAAGTGAAGAACCTAAGACACCTAGTGAGTACAAATAATTATACAACAACTAGCAAACCCGGCGAACTCCGTTTTGCCACGAGATGGCTTCGTTCTATGTAACATTTCGTTTGGTGATTAAAAGATGATTTTTTCACAATTTCACAGTGAACACAATACCGGTTTGTCACATGAAATTAACTGAGCAGAGAACAATGAGTAGCTGTCAAACAATGTATCACGCACCGGCGCCATCTACTTAAAATGTTGGTTTGTCCTGAATTTTTCCTGAATTTTCTTTGCTATAAACCTCACGGAACCCGAGACCTTTCCAACGAATGCAAAACCGTGGAAATCGGTTCGTGCGTTCTGGAGTTAAAGCGTCAGGAAGGAAAACCCGACTTATTTTTATATAGTAGATAGTAGGTGGGCTTGGAGATGATTATTGGTAATAATTTTTCATATAAGAAGTATGTAGTTGCGTTCTACATGAAACTATAGCTGAATTATTGGTAGTCGCGAGAGCAACAATTTGATACAAAGTCATAATAATATGATCTTGTCGATGAAACATTGTTCACAAGCTGATGCTTCTTTCATGCATCTTTTTGCGCGCTTGTTTCTATAGAAAAGAGCGTTATTGTTCTGCCCGAATGTCTGTTATTTTCGAATTTTCTCATATAATAAGATTTTCTCGTGGTGTCAAAATCGGACTGTTTTAAATCGAGTTCTTGCGAAAACGGTAGAAAAATAGGAAACGCCACATAGTTCATCAAGTCCTTACGTCCTTCGAGCTGGAAATTCGACCCTCGGCGGCCCCCAGAAAAGCCACATACATTTTGAATTCGAAATAGGGAACTTTTTGGGTGCCGTCGGAAACCCCCTTCTTCTTGTCAAAATGAAAAAAAAGGTATCAGGGAGGCGAAGCGAAGCGCTCCCGCGTTTTCGAGGGGAAGAAACGGGCTTTCCGACGGTACCCGAAACGTCCCCTATTTCGACTTCTAAATATATGAAAATAACGTTCGGAAAAGGTAAAAAACGACGAGAACCCTAAAAGTTGCCCCGAAACTATTCATAAGAATAATTATCTGCGGCATCGCGGGTCCGCGGAGGGTCGAATTTCCAGCTCAAAGGACGCAAGGACTCAATAAACTATGTGGCGTTCCCTATTTTTCTACCGTTTTCGCAAGAACTCGATTTGAAAAAGTCTGATTTTGACACCACGCGAAAATCTTATTATATGAGAAAATTCGAAAATAACTGTCCATTAAGCGAAGTTGGAATTTGGAGCAAAACGGTTTATATCCAAATTTTGCAAAATAAAATGCAATACATATTTGTATAATTTGTTAATAGATTTAACCTGTTTTGTCCATTTTGAAAAAAATCAAATCGTTTAATTTGAAATTTGCAATTGGGTGCTAAACGGGATATGTCCAGTTTTTTTGGCAAATATCGCCTCATTGTTGACTTGAAAAAAAAAAATTTGGCGGTCTGAGACGTTTATTTTTATCTCCCGAAACATTTTCAAAAGTATATTGTACGCTCCTCAGTTTTGGGTGTCCGCTTTGGCGATTAATTGAAACAAGCGCGCAAGAGCTCTGACTTCACGTCAGTGCTTTTCTCGAATCTTGTTCAGATCTTTCACTTCAATTATCTTTGAATTTAGGGTTCGAAGAATACATGAAATTTCATTATTAGGTGTGTAATGCAAATAATAAATGATAAACTAGTAGCGGGATTTAGAATGGTTACGACTTTACAACGCAAATTCGAGTTGCGTTGAGTTTATTTTAATCATCAAAAATAAACTTTTCTCAAATCCAATGGAGAGTCTATTAATGTGTGATTAATCTTTAGCAAAACTCGAATCACCTGGACCTTCCGCTACTGAGCATTTTCAATCGCCGATCCAGATAAGTGTCAGTCGGCAGTTATTTCCTGGATCGAATCCGGCATCGCAAAAAACGACTGGTCAGTAGTAGAAAAATATCTGTGTTTCTTTCATTACTGAAATATTTTTTTTAGCCGATGGTGATTTTAAGAGTAGTTCAATAGAGGAAGTATCAGATGATGCAATCCCTCAAGCAAGGCCGAAAAGAACTGGAGGCTTAGCAATTTTCTTCAGAAAGGTAAGTTGAGAACTATAATATGTTAATTTTATCAAATCTGATTGATGAGAATTGTAATGTATGTTTCAAGTTTCAAAGGAATATATTCTTCAATAGAGTTTTCCAGAACTACTTCATTTACGATTTAATATATTGGACCATCGGTTTGTTATTTGCAATAACCAACCTGTGGTATCGATTGAGGAAAAATAGTTGGACTTGTTCTTGGAAATAAACATTAGCTATGATTTTTTGTAAAATATGCATATGTTACACAAAACTAAGTGACATAGAAGTGATATGCCTTTGTGAAAAATTTGTAGTATTTTGTGTTGCTTGATTTTTTTATCTTCAATTGTTCAATATACTATTCTATCTTTCTCTAGTTCTACAACCTAGCAGCAGTAAGAATGAAACATCTCTGTACCCAATTGAATATCAGTGACAATGAGTTGAAAAGAAAAATCTGGACAGTTTTTGAAGTTTCAATACAAAAAAAAGCTGAATCATTGCTTAAAGATAGACACCTTGATCAACTATTAATGTGTGCAGTTTATGTAATTCCAAAAGTACTTCAGAAGCCACAAACATTCATGGAAATAATGAAATGCTACAGACAGCAACCTCAAGCAGATAGTTATATTTATAGGGATGTTTTGTTGGAGAATAAAACTTCGAAAGTTATTGGTGAGTACTGTAGTGGGTATGATTATTGTTTGAGAATACTTTTCCTGAATTTTTTTTATAAAGAATTGGTAACCAGTTATTGTTAGTTTGATATGCTTTGGTATTTTAACACTTGATTGATTATGAATTGAATTTTTTTTAGGTGGTGCGAGCAAGGAAATACCAGAGAGAAGAGGAGACTTGATTGAATTCTATAACTCTGTTTATGTTATTGAAATGAAGGACTTCACAATGAAATTTGCCAATGGGACCCAGGTAATTAATTTCCTCATTGGCTATTGTATTATATACTGTAAAATTTCATTTTACAGCCTTGTGATATTTTGGTCAGCCCTTTACCTGTGCCTTGCGGTAGGAGGGGTCTGGTTTCTCCTAGCGTCCAAATTATAAAGAATGTTTTTGTGAAACCTTTAGACAGTCCCGTGATTCAGAATACTAGCGCCAGGAGTTACAATTACTTCTTTAGCAGGAGTCCTTCAAAGGTAGGTGAAGAATGTTATACTTACAGGCATAAATAAAAATCGGAACCTGGTGAAAGTTATCAATTATTGTATTCAATAAAATTCATAATGTATGTATGTAGAATGAAAATGGATTTTTCAAAGAAATATTTAAAGTTACAAAGGTTTTCAGTATCGGATGGGTCCGCATTCGTTGCAATGTAATACATTACTTGAAATTAGTGAAGGTCAACTAGCTTTTTTGGTGGTTGGGTTACATTTTCTAGTCGATTGTCGATCATATACAAAACGGAGCTCTAGCGCTGTCAATTTGTGACTGAAAAGTCCCGGTTTAGAATCCTCCGGTTGGGAAAGACATTTTCCGAGTATTGTACTGAACACAACTGGATCTCCTAACTCTCACAAGCCCAATGCTTCTGAAGATTTTCCCAGAAACCTAGGATAGCCGGGATAAAAGTATACACATTGAACAAACATCAGAAATGTTGTATTGTTTACAAATCTGGGAATGCCATAGAAGTAGGGTCACGGGATTTTCTTGTAAGAACGTTGTGTTGCTTCATAAGGAAGTGCGTTGTTTTGTTGGAAAACGGGTTGAAATGACCCTTGTCGCCTTGATACGGTAGTGCAACAGGCTGCAAACGTTCTGTTGGTAGGTTCTCATTTGCATTCGAATTTCTGTCAAAACTATATATGACCTACTATTGTATCTTATCGTACTCTATCAATACCACCTGGAACACAAGGCCTCGACGCTTTCTAGTGACGTTGAGGCGGCTTGTTTCGATGAATCATGCAATGGGATTGTTTCACATTATATGAATTACATTTGGAAAGGCTTTTGGTTTAAAAATGATGTCAGTCGTCAACTGAGCCTTTCCGGTTTAGAATTTAACCAATTATTTCAGATGCATTTCAGTAAGTGTACCGAATCGAAAAGATAAAAAGGAGGTTTTGTTCTATGAAAAGGATGCCAATATTCTACTGAGTTTTTTTTTATCTTTGAAGTTACTCATAGCTCTACTGCATTAGTATCAGTGATAACGCAAAATAACCTGAAACCGATTTCTTCTAATTTGATTATAATATACTCTATTAATTCAAAAATCGTAATTGATGATTTGATTTAGATGTTGGACAATTTTGAACAATTTCTTCAAAACTCGATGTTATACTAGCTATCATGAACACAAGGGCAGAATTTGCTAACCATATTTCCTGTTTTATAATCTTAATATGGTTCGATATGAATTCCATCTATTAACAAAAGAACGAATCGTTCATGGTCGACCAATAATTTGAAAATGTTTTTCGCATAGACAAAGTTTTTTTTTTCTTCCGGCGTTGGATCGGTTGACAATACCGAGGTAATATTAGAATTTCGAAATTTCTTGAAAATTTGTAAGCATGTGGACTTATAGTGTCGAGTATAGAAAAATCGTACATTTTGAATACCGATATTGTTCCTCGGGAATTGTATGTAATTTCAAATTTTCGAAAACAAAATTTAAAGACGTTGAACACTCGTCATTTTCCAAATCCTCTGATGTCCTATTAGATATAAAGGATTCTATTAAATTGGATGTATGATTTAAATCAGTTCCTTTCTAATCATCTGTACACTCAGATGATATATGTTGATCTATTTCACTCAACAAATGTCTATTCCATAATATCATCAGATTTGAAGGGTGTACATTTGGATTCATCATTATGTAGGAATACTTCTAATTCCTCACCAAATAAAAAGTTTCTGTAACTTTGATTCAACTACAACACAATATGTAATTATAGGCCTGGTGAACATTTGAAGTTGAATATTAAAACTTTTTTTCATCAACAATTTTGTTCCATTGATTAGGCAGCTTGAAATTATTAAGAACAATTAGAAAAATTTTAAAATCTACATATAAATTCAACTTTCAATCATTTTCAATTTCTACTCTACTTTCCGCTATAGCCTCTTGTTCAGTTCTTCCAATTTTTCATGACGACCCTTTTCTAAACTTGATTATCTTCTAAGATATTTACGACAATTAGGAAACAAACTTGGAACAGCATCTCCCAGTCTAGGGATCTTCAGATTTACCGTTATTGTATGGCCAGTTCTTGCAATGCTTCCCACATATTTTGGTGTGAACAGTTACTTGCAAATTTTGCCTAGTAGTGGCCGCTAACCACTTCTCAAGCAAGTATTTATCCTTCGAGAACTTAAAAATGCGAACCTTCGGTCAATTTTTGTAATTTCCTCTACACCTAGGAGCACAACACATATAAGGCATTTTGTTGACACAGGTAGTACTTAAAATTACTGTTTCCCCTCAACAACAATTATTCGCACATCCTTGCTTGCTAACAAATGCTCGAAATCTAAAGTACATGAAAACGAACAAGTGCTCAAAACCCAGCAAGTAGGTAGGTAAGCTTCTAAGAATTATTCGACCTATCTTGAGTTCTAGGTGGTATTGACTCCATACCACTCTTACCACCCTTTTTTCGTTTTGAAGATTTAGGAGATATGTTCGATGTATCAAAAGTGTTCTTCATACTTGTTCAAGATGCGATGATGATAATACAAGTTGACAGGACTTCTTCTCTTGTCCCTTATTGTCATATTTTCTGATTTGTTGTTTTCAATAATAAACCTTTGGGATCATTGCAGGAAAATAAATTCTTATATATCTATAAATAGCTGGCAGATGATTTCAATCGAGATAAATCACTCAAAACATGGTAATGAAAATACTTAACGCAAGTTTTGGCAATGTGGCAAATTATTATTATTATCCATCTTTGGCATTCTGATTTCAATATAGTTCATAATCCTCAACTTTTTGATAATTACATATTTTTTAGGATTTGAAAGACATCAACAAAGCCATTAATAATAATGGAATGAATGTCTGTGGAAAAAGACTTCTCGTTGATGGAGAAGAATGGCCTAGTAGTAAAAAAATTGCAACAAGAAAAGTCCAATCTCTTCTGGAGGAAAGACGTCGGCAGTACTAAGTATTCTTTTTTTCATAGAACAGAAACATAAACATTTTATCTAATCAAATTTGAATTTTTTAATTTGAGACTTGGTTTTAATATACAACATAACTTCCCCTCCAAATCTTTTATAATGAATTTAATTAGGCTTCAGAAGAATGTTTCAAAGCTTCAAATATTGATTTATCTGAGGAATTACGATGAGAATTTCTGCTTCGAAACCATTCTTATTCATTAAGTAGTACAAGATTTAATATATTTATGTTTTATCCTCACAACTTTGATCTCAGCTTTGGTTTAATTTTAATTTATTAATTAAATGAAATTATAAATTTTATTACATAACTTATTTTCATGTTTAATCCCAATCAAGGAATATTATAGCCAAATGTTCATTTTTAACCACAATGATATTCTTAGATCGCTAGTCTGACAACTATAATTCCACTTGGTCGAAATAGAGGTTTTTTCTGAATCGGTAGCTCATTAATATGAAGCTAGATATGTATATCCTCAATTTTTGATTAACGAAATATTTACTATAATTAATGGAATATTATGTTATAATTTGTTGCCTTATTTATGGGTTCAAATAGTGCATTGGTTTAAATTGTTGAAAAATAAAATATTTTTAAATGTATGGGTTTTAATTTACTTGCTTCGATTTGCATTAAATGGAAAAGTGTTGATATTTGTTTCGGTCGTCTCAGTACGCTATTATTACACTGGTTTCAAAGCTGGAGGAGATAATTGACCTTTTAAAACATAGTAAGTTAGCCTTGGGGAAAACATTTCCAAGTGGCCCTTGCAGTAAGCACTACTTGGTGATATCTGTGATGAAAAGTAGTGGTTCCAGGGAGAGCAAACACGAAGATCACGATGTACGCCGTTCCAGAACCATAAAAACGAAAATCGTCGCCTTAGAATTCTAACTTCAAGGTTCCGCTTCATTTCGCGAATGGGGATAAATGGTTGACAGAATATAATAATAATGGGTTTGTTCTTGATCTGCTCACAATAATTCACTGTAATGAAGTTTGATTTCTCCTCAAATTTCATCTTAAAGACTGATCAGAGCGCAATCCGAAAATACACCGACTCGGTGATATTTTCGAGGTTTTTTTAATCAGCGCACTAAGTTTCGAAAACAGGTACCGCATTCTCCTGCCCGCACGCCGCGAGAGAGTATAAAATGCAGCTTTTCAATATATTGTTATGGTTCAATTTTTGATAAAAATAATTTTAAATTTTATTATTGAAATTTTAAGAGAGAACCACTAACAATATTGAAAATAATTTTGTTTTTTAATTTTTCTTTTATTTTTCCCGCGACTCTTTTCAATGAGGATTCTCAAGGTGCACAAATGAAATATTTTTTGTTAACAACAATCTAATCACAATATACTAATTCTAATAAAAATGAAAATTCTAAATTATACAACACTCACAGAAAACAGCTTATTCTAAATAAAGTTCCTTAACTTCTCCTGGCTTGTCTGTAGTTGATGAATCAATTCCTAAACTCCAATATTATGATAAGCACAATTTCTTTCAGTCTACTCTCCTCCTTCCAACAAAGGTGATACTTCCATCAATATTCATTGACATTCACTTGTTATTCAGTTTGTATTCTATTAGTTTCCATTCTGGCTAGTTATAAACAATTACTCGATGATTTTACATTTTACAATTTCAATTCAATAACCTTTTTCGACAGATTTGAATCATACAATTCGAAGCAGTTTTTCTACACTGACTTTTTACAATTGTCAAAATTCATTCGCTTGCTTAATTCTAATTATCTTACAACAATTTCTATGGTAACTATTAAATTATTCTGAATCCTCTTTAAAAAAAAAATTCATTTTACTATAATTTATACGATGTTAAAAGAAAATTCTTGAATTTTGGTGATATAATTTGAATTTATTTTTCACTTTTGGATTTCCATGACAATATATTTAGTTAATTTTCTAGTTGCAATTTTCTTTCTGTAAAATGTATGTCCTCCTGTAGGTGATGAGCGTAAAGGATTCATAGAATCAATTCATTAGGGAAACACGAATTTGAAATATTTTTTATTATCGCTACCACCTCAGATAAACCGACTTTGCTGCTGCCCTAGTGGTTTCGCTATTTTTCTCCATGTTAAAAAGATAGCTGGCGCCCGAGAGAATAAAGGTGAATTTTTTCCGTTCCTTTTAAATTTTCAGAATCGTGCCAAAATGGCGGAGAAAACCCCATTACATCACATATCAGTATCACCATATTTTATGATATCAATCTCGAAGGTAAGTACAATGTGAACCATTACGTTTGTTGATGTCTCCGATTTGAAATTGTTCTTTGCGAGAAATATTCCGAAATTTTGAATGAAAATTATACTGTTCTTCACCTAAAAATTCGTTTATCGAACGGTGTAAGTGTTACTTAGCGAACTAAGATATGTGTGGAATACATTTATAAGATTTCCAACTGAATTGGTGAGCCGATTAAAACATTAAGTTGATAACGAGGAGATCCAGATTAACATATTGTACATCTAGTCTAGTGACGTCCCATAACTCGATTGAATTATTGGTTCGGAAAATTATTTCAAGGGAATACCTACAACAAAAGTCAATAATTGGTAGCTAGTTGAGAGTTTACTGTTGAAAATGGATGGATGGATGGTATGTTGAAGAAAACATTGGATCCAGCGAATAACTATAGAAAAGAGCAGTGTCAAAGCTATAGTGATGCGAATATATCTACTGCTGTAAATTGAAGTTCAATGTGAGTTTTAGAAAAGAAACAAGCAAAACAATATAGTTAGGTATGGGTGGCATGAGCCAAATAGGAACATAACATTGTAGTTCATTTGTACTCAACTCAATTTATATGAGGAGCAGCTTGATTAATCGCATATTGATAACTTTTATTTCCTTGGAAATACACCTAAACGCCCAGTTGAATTGGAATTCACATCGTATCTGAAGAAATGTGAGATTTTGAAAAGTTGCAAGATATTCGGGGGGGCAACCTTGAATAGCTAATGACCTGGTTGAGACTTGAGAGCTACAAACATAAAGATCTGAAAAAATATCTACTTCGGAAACAAAACCGGCCTCACCAGAGGTAAAACAATTTGTACTTGGCTTATTCATTCAATTGATTATTCATGTACAGACAAGGGTTGAGGGTAACCTATGAACCCATTATCAATAAAATAACAATTCTGAAAGAAACAATCACATAAAGTCAACTGGCATGATAAGGACATAATCTTGGAATAGAGCTCCATACATCCAAGCCAGTCTTGAAGGTGTTTACAGAACGAGCCTCGCAACCACTGACGGCAGCTGGTTCCATCATCATCATAGGTCCTGGTTTTTGAAAAGGACTGGAATTCACTTCCCTTCGCCTTTAATATAATTTTTCCTTTCTTCTTCTATTGATTATTTGGAGAGGTCCTCCTCTCTTTTGCATGTTTTTTTGCTATTCGTCTATTGGCTTCTTTGCAAGAGGTATTTCCTCTTGTCTGTGGTTCTGACTGGTATCTTCACCATCCTTCTTATCTCTTTATTTTCGTGTTCTTTCATCGTTTCGATTGTCTTCTTGGTTTGTTTGTCTATTATTTCCTCGATAGTTGGTATTTTCAATTCTTCTCTTATTTGTTCGTTGCTGACGTACCATGGGGCGCCTATAGCTATCCTTATTATTTTATTTAAAGTACTTTGTAGATCTTTCTTTTCGCAACATTCAACATTGAACCAAACTACTCCTGCGTACGTTATGCTTGGTATTAGCACTGTCTTGATTATCTTCAATTTGTTTTCCAGTGACAGTGTGCTGTTTGGATTAAGCAGGGGGTATAAATGACCGTGCAGTTGCCTGGTCTTCATTCTGGTTTCTTCCATCTGTTTATTGAATTTGAGTTTTTCGTCTAAAATTATCCCAGATATTTCACTTCATCTTTCCAGTCAATTTTTTCGTTTTCTATTATGATGTTTCCTGCTTTTTCCTTCTTCATATTTGTGCCGCCGAAGTATATGGCAACGGTTTTCTTCGTATTTATCTTGAACCTCCATTTCTTGAAATAGCTCATTAGTTTGTCTAAGTCTATCTGGAGTTGCTTCGTTATGGATTTCCTCATTCTGCTGGAGTAATAGTGTCATCTGCGAACTGGACAATCTTGCATCTTGTCATTTTTGGTATGTCCGACATATATATGTTGAACAACAACGGTCCTAGGACCGATCCCTGCGGTACGCCGGCTTCAATTTTTCTGGTTGTGGACCTCGTACCATCTATGTTAACTTTGAATTTTCTTTTGTTCAGGTATGATTGTATCAATCCCGTCAGTTTGGCTGGAAACTTCCACATCTTCATCTTGTATATCAGACCTTGGTGCCACATTTTATCAAATGCTTTTTCAATATCCAGGAAAACAGCTCCGGTGTCTGTAGATAGGTTTAATTTTTCTTTTATGTCTTCTGTTATTCTGATGAGTTGGTGTACCGTCGAATGTTCAGTCCGGAAACCAAACTGGTGGTCAGGAATTATCTTCTTGGCATTAACGAATTCTGCTAGTTTTCTGTATACCAGCTTCTCTATCACTTTGCTCAGTGCCGGAAGTAAGCTTATTGGTCTGTAGTTAGTTGGGTCGTTTTTGCCCTTTTTTCCTTTCTTCCATATCAGTATCGTGTCCGATGTCTTCCATTTGTTAGGGTAGTATCCTGTTCGTAGAATAGCCCGGCTATTTCTGCAATTTCTTCTAGTGCTTCGTCTGGTATATTCTTGAGAGCCTGATTTTGAATTCCGTCGATTCCGGGGGCTTTTCTATTTTTGAGTTGTGCAATAATTTCTTTTATTTCATTTTTTATGAGTTCATCCGTTTCTTCTTCTGTCCCATCGAGATCGGTGGCCGGTGCATTTCCTATTGTTTCTACTGACTTGTTGAACATGTCGTCGTTGTTCTTCGGATTAGGCTTAAACTGTTGTTCTAGTGAGTCGGCGAACATTTCTGCTTTTTCCTCACTTGTTATTGCGGTCTGGCTTCCTTTTTCTAGTCTTGGAATCTTAGTTTTCGTTTTCTTCCCGGTTAAAGCTGACGCCATTTGCCATAACGATCGGTTCTCTGTGTCTAAATTCACTAGCTTTCTATCCCATTCGTCCGTAAATAGTTCTCGGACTCTGGCTTTCACCTCGTTTGTTAGTTTATTCAGTATAGTTTTGTCACTTGGGTGTAGGGTCCGTCTATACTGTTTCTTGGCTTTTCTTTTTTCCTCTAGTAAAATTTGCATCTACAGGTAGAGGACTTTTCTTCGGTATTTGTTTGACTTTACTCGACTGTGATTGTGCTTCGATAATTCTTCTCTCTAGATCTTCGATTGCTTCATCTATTTCTTCTTTGTTTTTTATCTTCACACTTCTGGATTTGAAGACTTCTTTGAACTTCTTCCAGTTTATTGTTTTCCTGTTGGTAGGTAATCTGTCTGTTTCTAATTCTAATGTCAGGATCACGGGGCAGTGATCCGATGATAGATCCATCTTGGTTTCAATCACATAATTTGTTCTTACGTTCTTCATTATGGCTATATCCAATAAATCCATCGTTCCTGTTGCTTCATGGATGTGTGTGGGGTCATCTGGACCGACAACTAGTAAATTATGTTTGTCGGTGATTTGTTCGAGTTTGTTTCCTTGACTATTAAGTCTTCTGCTGTTCCAGTCTGGGTGTTTTGCATTCAAGTCTCCTGCGACTATGGTTGGTCTTCTGTTCTGGAAAAAGGCTGTGATATCCTTTTCTTCTAGGTTGCTTTGTGGGGGCCTGTAAACAGAATAAATGTTAATTTCACCTTCGCGTGTTTTTACACTTACCCCCTTTTCCTCAATGTTGTTTCCTGGGACATCTGGCAATTCGAGATGACTAATACCTCTCTTCACTAGAACAGCTGTTACGCCTCCTCTGCCCGTTTGTCTGTCTCTTCTATACACTTTCATAGTCTTTGTTGGTTTCAAATGAGTTTCTCCCAAGAGAAGAATATCGATTTTATTATTTTCCAAAAAGAGTGTCAACTCCTGTTTTTTTGGAATTACCGAATTTGCGTTCCAGAACGCAATATTTAAACTTTTGTTGGTTGTATAGTTCATTTCTTCGTGAATAATTTGATCAGTTTGTCCTGCTCTTCTATGAAGCAGATTTTTTGTTTAATGGTAGCATTTGTTGAACATAACGTCAGCGTCATTCTTCCTAGGATGACAGCTAATTCATCTCCATCTTTCACTTCTTGTTTTGGTGCATCATTTTGTTTTTTTGGTGTTTTTTTCTCTTCCTTCTTCACTGGAATTCTTTCTTGGGCTTTGACCTTAATATCTTCTTTCTTGGCCATTTCTTTTTTTCTTTCTTCGGTCCGTTTTTGCCATACATTTTCTTTAGGCAGCGGGGCTTCTATGAATTTGGGTTTCTTCACATCCGGGTTGTTCGGATTTCTTATACATTTTATGTAGGTCGATAGGTGATCGCCTCCACAATTAGCACATTTGGGTTCTGTCGTCACAGATTTCGGGCATTCTGCGGTCACGTGTTCTTCACCACACTTCATACATTTGTAGACGGCATGGCAGAATTGCTGCGAGTGTCCGTAGAGTTGGCAACGGTAACATTGGATTATTTCTGTCCTTAGTCTTAAGCTTTCAACTGTGATGGATATCCCACAGCAAAATTCCAATTTTGTGAAGATCGCCTTGTAGGCTTTGGCTGGTTCCATGGGTTGAATACCATATTATACAGGGTCTTTCACGAGGAACCTCACCCATATTTATACGGGAAACTACTGAACGTATTTTCATGAAATTCAGCACTTATGAGTATTTCACGATGCTGATGAAATCTAAAATATTTTCAAGGCATGGAAACCTCCGGTTTTTCCGGAAATGACGTCAACTTCCGTTTTTCAAATTAGAACACCATTTTTTTATTGCAGAAATAGATTCCTTAGAAAATTTCAAGTTATTTTGATGTAACATTTTTCAGTTTTGCTTGGAAAATTCTCTCTGAGCGGGAAAATTCGAAAAAAAAATCGAAAATAGAGCTCCGCTGAAACAAGAATAACTTCGAGGTTTTTGGATGGAAAATTTTCATTTTTGGGATTTTTCAAGATGTAAGATTGATGTATCCACTTTAAAAATCGAAATCGCGATTCATGATACAGGGGGTGAAAAAATCGCTTTCAAAGTTAGGGATGACAAAATCGTGAAAAATCAATTTTTTCAAATTAGAACCCCATTTTTTTATGGCAGATATTGAATCTACGTTAAAAAATAATGTGAGTGTATGCATCACACCCTTGCCCTAAAATGGATATTTTCTGAGTTATTCACAAAAAACTGTTTTTCGTCTTGAATTTTCAGCTATTTCTTTTCCCTTCACGCCAAAAAGATGAAATTTTCAGGAACTGTTATTTGAACCATGCTGTAGATTTTTCACCCCTTCTTGAAACCGACTTCAAGTTACTATTAGGAGAACCATGGCAAACTCTCGCAGTTATAACTAGAGAAGATGCTCAAAGTTTTGACCGTTAATTTCTAGACATTTATTTATACGTCTCAGGAATGCTTCGTGCGTTGCTCTTCTTATTTCATCGGGAGGAAGAGATCTGCAAAAGTGTTTAAAAACCAAATTGAGTTTCAAAACTATGAATCTAAAAATCTAAACAAACTTGAACGCATTTCTGACTCGTTCTATGCAGTCCTCTTTATCAGTCAGGGGAGTTGAGTAGACAATATTTTTTATCCTACCCCAAACATAATAGTCTAAAGGAGTTAAATCGGGAGAACGTGGTGGCCAAAGATGTGGACCATTGTTCGCCAACCATCGATCTTCAAATAGCCTGTAGAGGATATTTGACACATTGAGTGAATTGTGTGGAGGCGCGCCATCTTGTTGATACCATAAGTCATTATGGTTCTGTACTAGCGGCTCAATTATTTGAGTCAATATGTCAGAATATCTATCTCCTAAGGGAGAACATTCTTTAAATAATGCAAACATGTGTAGTGTTCTATCTCTCTACCAGTTAAAGTCTCATCATAAATGTGAACATCGAGAATTGCATTATTTTTGATGGCGCAAAAAACATTGAAACTCCAGGTCTCTTGAAAGTTCCATTGTCTGAAGTGGTGGTTGTTCTCTTCATCCCAATAATGACTGTTATGCCTATTGAAAGAACCATTCTTTCTGAATTTAGATTCATCTGTCCAAATTATACAGTCCAAAAAGTTTTCATTCTCTTGAAATCGAATCATCATAGCTTCGCAAAACTCTGTTCTCCTGACGAAATCAGTTTCCTTCAAATGCTGTACCCTATTGAATTTATATGGGTGCATTTTATGTTTTTTTAATATTCTCCAAACACTCGATTGAGATAATCCCAGATCAATCTCGGCATCTTTGAGAGAATTTTGAGGATTCACACGAAAATATGCAAGAACTGTAATTTCGTTGTTCTCATCTTCTACTACACTTTTTTCTCTGTGTATAGTTTTCTTAACGAAAGATCCGACATTTCTCAAGTTTGTCATGGTTCTGTTAATGGTATCTCTCGTTGGTCTGGGTCGGTCAGGAAACCTCTCAATGAACAGTCGAATCGTTCTATCTACAACTTTATTACATTCTCCATGAAGTAGAATGAGATTTAAATAATCTTCATTGGTAAAATTAGGCATAGTGATCGATTTTATAACTTAATACGAATTATCACCAAATTAATAGTAAACACAAAATGCTACTGAATAAAGAGGAATTTGGCAGATGTAATTAATGATATCTATCATTAAAAAAAAAGAATGTAAAACATGGTAAGTTTTTGCATATGGTTCATAAGGAATTATTTATTTATCACTGGAGAGAAAACCGATAGCCGATTAGTTGAAATAAAGAGGTTTCCGATACAAATTCGAATCCAAATTCGCCATCTATTTAGGAACAACCTGTAACTTTTTTCTCTCGAATATTAGGGTAGTAAAATCTAAAACATGGTTTAAGTAACAGTTCCTGAAAATTTCATCTTTTTGGCGTGAAGGGAAAAGAAATAGCTGAAAATTCAAGACGAAAAACAGTTTTTTGTGAATAACTCAGAAAATATCCATTTTAGGGCAAGGGTGTGATGCATACACTCACATTATTTTTTCACGTAGATTCAATATCTGCCATAAAAAAATGGGGTTCTAATTCGAAAAAATTGATTTTTCACGATTTTGTCATCCCTAACTTTGAAAGCGATTTTTTCACCCCCTGTATCATGAATCGCGATTTCGATTTTTAAAGTGGATACATCAATCTTACATCTTGAAAAATCCCAAAAATGAAAATTTTCCATCCAAAAACCTCGAAGTTATTCTTGTTTCAGCGGAGCTCTATTTTCCATTTTTTTTTCGAATTTTCCCGCTCAGAGAGAATCTTCCAACCAAAACTGAAAAATGTTACATCAAAATAACTTGAAATTTTCTAAGGAATCTATTTCTGCAATAAAAAAATGGTGTTCTAATTTGAAAAACGGAAGTTGACGTCATTTCCGGAAAAACCGGAGGTGCTCATGCCTTGAAAATATTTTAGATTTCATCAGCATCGTGAAATACTTATAAGTGCTGAATTTCATGAAAATACGTTCAGTAGTTTCCCGTATAAATATGGGTGAGGTTCCTCGTGAAAGACCCTGTATAGGGAGAAACATCTGACGCAGCGAAGATCTGAATGCTCCTTTTTGTAGCTTGAAACGATGACCTCGCAAATTGTTCGTATTCAGGAGAAAAATGTTACAGATCTCCTCCCCAAAATGGCCATTCAGCTGTGCTGTGAAGCACGACCTACTATAACTAACTATACCTGCTGTGTTAGATTCCGGACATTTATTACCTATCAACCTTTGACTCTTCTTGTTTATATCTCTTTCACGATCTTTGTTGTGTGATAATTGTGTTACCTAAGAATTTCATAGGAGAGTATCTTCCTCTTGTAGACCAGGCAATAGAGATTTTTGCGTGACAAAAATCGTAGAAGAAAACCGCGAGTGGGGAGTTACGTGGGGTGGTCGGTGAATGTCCAGTGATATGTTTTCGACTCGCAAATATCATTAATTTTCTTGTAATTGCGAAGAAACACAAAAAAAACGATGTTTTTTTAGTTTTTTGCTTGTAAAATCTGAACCAATGTAGCGGTGCTAATACTTTCAACAGACGAATTGTAGAGAATGAAAAGATGAATAAAATTAACGAACTTAACCGAGGCATTCGGGACCTGAACCCACACTGAAAATTTCAAGTCTCTAGGTTGTTCCGTTCGAAAGTTATCGTGCTTACGGACGGACGGACGGACTCGAACTCGAATTTTCTCGACGGATTCGTCATCAGTGAGTCGAACATAGTTGATTGAGACCATTTTCGGCTCGAAATTCGAAAAATACAGACATCGTGACGAAATGATATAGCCCTCGAGTAAGTAGTACGAGCGCTCAATGAGTGCTAGTGCAACTCAATCGGGTCATCATTACCGGAGGAAAGCCGGAAAAACCGTGAAAATCAGCGTTTTTTCAAATCCTCATAACTAGGCCAATTTCGAAGTTGTAGCGCTGGCTTTCCAAATGAAAGTAGTGGTCAATAGATACTTTAAGTGTGCATAACCCGGACGTTGTCCGATAAACAGTTTTTGCGTAATTGCGATTTGAATTATTTAAGGCACTATTTTCCGGAAGAGCTGGATGCGTCGGAAGTAGTCCGATTTCAATTTGCAAAACGGATTTTGAAAGAAGAAGTATATAGTACTACAAAGAGGCAATCTTGATTTTTGGTTAAAATGCTTCAAAATAGATGAAAAAATTACGAAAAGCACTGCCGTGAAGGCAGGAGCTTTTGAGCGCTCGTACATGCACCTTGTAGGTAGATTTGCATTTTCCAGTTTCAGAAATCAATTGAAGGAATTTTCGACAGGTGTCAAAAAAATTCTGAAACTTGGGCGAAACTCCAGAATTCATGTCAGTGCTTCAGCTGATCAATTCCGATAATGCCGATAATTCGCTAGAATTTTCTACGGTATCTATGGTCTTGGTGGTGCGATCTGGACACAATTTTGCACGTAGTTTGAATACATTATTACTCAGCAAGGTGCAGAATTTCATCCCAATCCGCTCAGTATTCTCGGAACTATCAGCAAAAAAATATTTTGAACGGCCATATTTACTGAACCCCTAGTCTAATTCTGCTCATTGATGAACATGACCGCGATATTCGCGATCCAAACCCACCCTGAGAATTTCAAGTTCCTAGGCCTTTCCGTTCGAAAGTTACAATTTTCTATGGTTTCTATGGTTCTGGTCATGAGATCTGGACCAAATATTGTTTTAATATATCATTCTCGATTAAAATACAAAATTTCATCTCGATCGAATCCGTAGTTTCGAAATTATCGAGAAACCAAAATTTCAAACGACCGTATTTACGGAACCCCTAGTATAGTTTTGCTCATAGATGAAACTGATCACGTCAATCGAGATCCACACCTATCCTGAAAATTTCAAGTCCCTAGGCCTTTCCGTTCGAAAGTTATGATTTTCTATGTTTTCTATGGTTCTGGTGATGTAATCTGGAGGAATGTAGCTTGAATATAAATTTCTCCATAAGTATACAAAATTTCGTCACGATCGAATCTGTAGTTTTGAAATTATCAAGAAAACTAAATTTCAAACTACCATATTTACGGAACACCCTGTATAATTTTGCTCATAGATGGACGTAATCACGACATTCCAGATCCACACCTATCCTGAAAATTTCAAGTCCCTAGGGGGTTCCGTTCAAAAGTTACAATTTTCTATGGTTTCTATGGTTCTGGTCATGCGATCTGGACAAAATTTCACATGTAGCTTAAACACTTCATTCTCCATTTGAGTGCAAAGTTTCATCTCGATCGAATCTGTAGTTTCGAAGTAATCAGGAGAACAAAATTTTGAACGGCCATATTTACGGAACCCCTGGTGGAATTCTGCCCATTAACGAACTTGACCGAGGCATTTGGGATCTGAACCTACACTGAAAATGTCAAGTCTCTAGGTTGATCCGTTCGAGAGTTATCGTGCTGACGGCCGGCCGGACGGACGGCCGGCCGGACGGACAGACTCGAATTTTTTGACGGATTCGTCATCAGTGAGTCGAACATGGTGAGACCATTTTCGGCTCAAAATTCGAAAAATACAGACATCGTGACGAAATGATATAGCCCTCGTGTAAGTAGTACGAGCGCTCAAGAAGCATGCAAACATGACCAAAATCAGCCGAATGCTCGATTGCAGTCAAGTAGTGGTGGGGGTATAAATGTAAATATTCGCGCCCGGCCTCAGCGCGATTTTGGTTCCCCGCGTCTGCCGGCTACCCCCACTATCCGTCCCAGATGGGGCATTGAGCCGGTTTTGGTCATGTTTCCACGTATTTTTCACCTATTTTGCAACATTTTAACGAAAAATCAAGTTTGCCGTTTTGTAGTACTATACTTCTTCTTTCAAAATCCGTTTTGTAAATTGAAATCGGATTACTTCCGACGCATCCAGCTCTTCCGGAAAATAGTGCCTTAAATAATTCAAATCGCAATTACGCAAAAACTATTTGTCGGACAACGTCTGGGTTATGCACACTTAAAGTATCTATTAACCACTACTTTCATTTGGAAAGATAGCGCTAAAACTTCGAAATTCGCCGAGTTATGAGGATTTGAAAAAACGCTGATTTTCACGGTTTTTCCGGCTTTCCTCCGGTAATGATGACCCGATTGAGTTGCACTAGCACTCATTTTGTTCATCTTTTCATTCTCTACAATTCGTCTGTTGAAAGTATTAGCACCGCTCCATTGGTTCAGATTTTACAAGCAAAAAACTAAAAAAACATCGTTTTTTTTTGTGTTTCTTCGCAATTACAAGAAAAGTAATGATATTTGCGAGTCGAAAACATATCACTGAACATCCACCGACCACCCCACGTAACTCCCCACTCGCGGTTTTCTCCTACGATTTTTGTCACAGAATGACCCTTTTTCTGCTCTATTGCCTGGTCTATTGATATTTGAAATTAAGTCTACTCAATTTCTGTTTCTACTTCTACGATCTCTGGGTCTTTCTTGATAGGTGGGTATCCTAAGCACATCTTCTGCGGGGTTGTAGTCAACTAGTCTTCTTAACTCGACATTTGGGTGTTGACTTGCTTTTTCAAATATCTTCTCGGCTTTCTGTTTCAGGGAATCTGTGACAGTTGTTCCCCATCCTAAGTCTCTGTGGATTTGTTGGTTTCTTACGAACCACGGCATATTCATTGCTGCACCAAGCAGTTTATTTTCTGTTGCTTGAATCTTCTTTATATGGCTATTGGCTGCATCGCCCCTTGCCGCCAAGCCATATGTTGGGGTCTTGCAATTGACTGGATCATTCGTAGCTTCATGCTTTTGTTCATTTGGCTCGTTGCTCATTGCTGGATTTGTTTTATTCACTGCATATTTTATATGGCCATATGACCCACAACGAGAAATCCTTGAAAAATAGAATGCGGAAAATGTTCTTGTATTGCGATTATTGCGAACCTTATAAAATTCAAGAATTTTTGGACCACTGCTGCACTCGGAAGAGGTTGAATTGATCAAATGTCTTTTTTTTTTGTTATGACGTATTTTCCTTTATTGTACTCAATAATTGTGACAAAAATGAATAAACTTCTATTACTATGACTATGGTTTTCCATGTCATAGCCCTTTATCTAGTTTTACTCCTAGATATTTGACTTCATTTTTCTATTTTATATCTTTTCCATCTATCCTTAGGTTGGAATCAATTTCTAGTCTCCGCTTGGCCCTTTTTGCTATTTATTTGAATTTTCCCTTCAATGAACCATTCTTCTAAATCTTATAGTGCTTCTTGCACTCTTCTGATCCTTGAGGCACTCCTGCTTCTACTTGTCTGGTGGAAGATAATGTGTCGTCTATTTTGACATAAAAATTCCTGTTCCTCAGGTAGTTTCTTATTATCTTGCAGGTTTTGTAGTGCGCGCAGCATGCCATCATCATATACATATTCAGGTGAGATCCTTAATATTTAAAGTTCTGTGGAATGATTTTATCTGAATCCAAATTATTCCGGTGGTATGTGATTCAGCGCTTCTGTTTCTTCATTGAGTCTTTTTCCAACGATTCTCTCGACAATTTTACTAAGTGCTGACAGTAGACTTATCGGCCTGTAGTTTTGTGGGAAGCCTTTTACTGGCTTATTGAACACAATTACTTCTGCTGTTTTTCATCTTTTTGGATGGTATTCTGTTCTCATCACTGCGTTTGCTATATTGGTTAGCGTTGCTATTCCTTTTCTGGGCATTTTCCGTAACATACAGTTTGTTAATTTGTCTTTCTCTGGAGCTTTCCTATTCTTCAATTTCTTGATGATTTCTTTAATCTCCGTTGGTGTTGGGTTTGGGATGGTATCGCCTTCCGGAGGTTCCAACATAAATTCTTCATTTCCTTCGACTTCTCTGTAGTTGATTCTGGCTTCTCTTTTCATTGCGTCGACCAGTGCTTCAGATTTTTCCAGCTTTGAGTAGGCCATTCCATGTGCTCCGTGTAGAGGAGGGATTTCGGTTTTCTCTCGCCATAATCACTTTTGCATCTTCCATGCTGAGTGGTCAATGGTGTTCAACTCTCTGGCCCTCTGATTCCATCTGTCTGTTCTCAGTTCCCTCAATGCATTTTTCAGCACTTGACTGTGTTTATTTAGCTCTTTCTTGTCTTCTTCTCTATGTGAAGTTCGATATGAATTCGTTCGATCGCTACTCGCTTGTAACAAGTGTACCATTCAAAGTGAAAATTGAATTCCTTAGATTGGATTATGTATGTATTTATGGCAATAACGACATTTCTCTAAGTCAGGGGTTCCCAACCTTTTCTTGACCAGGGACCATTTTTAAATTATTCTTGTTAGCAGGGACCACTATGTTGGTATAATAAAAATATACTTTATAATCAAACAGAATCTTTAATTGAGAGAATAGAATAGAAAAAATATTTTTAATATAAACTTCTGTAATTTTGTATGAATATTAATGTAAATTCTGAGCTTTCATCTTCTTCACGAGTCACTCTCAAACGATTCCTTGCCTTGTTTTTAATTACCAACACAGCAGAAAATCCTTGTTCACTCAAATAAGTCATTGAAAAAACCATAAAATAGCGCAAGGCGATTTCTCGAAGTTTGGTACCTATAAGAAATTGCTTTTTTACACCAAAACGACTCGAGTGAATTTGATTCAAAAGCATCCTTGCAATTTCTATTATTTCGAAATTCAATGAGTTCATCCTGAATTTCTTCCGTTACTTCTCCAGCGTCCGTGCTAAAAGGGTTACGATTGTTACGAATCAGTTTTTGATCAACTTCAGCTTCTGTGGTATATTCTGGGAAGTAACGATTGAATTCATCAATCAGCATTTCGTCGCCTTCAGGAGAAAATTGCGTAACTCCATTTGAATAATTTTCATAGGAGAAACAAAAAAAACTTTCAAAGCAGGATTTTAAAACATTATTTGTGTTGGCTTATTGAAATATATGTAATTTTATTTATTCATTCAAAGAGGAAAAAGGGTTTTTCCAAAAAACTTATATTATTGACCATGTTGCCGAACAGATTGCACCAAAATACCATTTCCTGAAAAATATGGAGTTACGTAGTTTTGTCCGGAACACGACGATTAAATGTAAATGTGTCTTGATGTTTTTCTTTAAATTTGCCTTACTATCATCATATTTCGGGTTTTCCACAAGTGCTTCCAATGTCACAAATGCAGAATAATTATTTTCTTCAATTATACGCATCCACAGCTGAAGTTTGCAAATAAAGGCTTGAATCTTATCTTCAAAAATGAATATATTGAGGACGTTTTCTAATTTTTCATTTCCGGAACCTTGCAGTAGCATATTCAATTCATTCAAATATGTGAAAATATCTTCTTCTATAATTTATCTGTCACATTAAATTCACGCTAAGCAGGGGAATCCCGGGTTAGTTTATTTTATAGAATAGAATGACTTTTGACAGGTCATGTTTGTTCTGTGTTCTGAATCAGGTACAAAGCCGGTAAAACAGAAAGTCTGTACTGATTGTTGTATTCATTCTATTCACAAACGCCATCCAAGGAACAGTTTAGTCCGATAGCAAGCGGTATTCGTTAGTGGTGTACAAGGAAAGTAGATGACGTGGCGGATATTAAATGAAAAACTGAACCATTCGCGGACCATATTTTGGCTTCTGCGGACCACTGGTGGTCCACGGACCACTGGTTGGGAACCCATGCTCTAAGTGATGTGAAACATATAGATTGTGAGGCTTGAAAGAGAAACCACGATATTCTGAATACTGCCCTGAAAATATTGATATTTCGTGAGCCATTCGGAAGGACCATAGATTCCAAAGTTATGGCTATCTCAAATTCAGGCCGAAATCCATAAATCACCCTGTATCTCCTAAACTAATAGCCTTAGGATACAAAACAAGCAACTTTTCTGAAAAGCTGGACGACCCGCATTCCCCTAGATTATGGCCAACCACTCATGAAATCACCTATATATATGGAGATAAACAAGACACCAATATGTGTGTCGTTGCTTTTCTGAATTTTGAATTCTGCCGCCTTATGGTACTGACGATAATCGAGAAGCAGAACGCAGAGCGTTTCTATGTTAATATAATCTCGAAATGAAAACGTCAGTTTTGAGAGAGAATTATCAAAGTGGATTTATCAAAACGTAGGTGTTATCGAACATGATCTAGCAAGCCCACAGCTTGGAGTGTTCTTGTGTAGTTACTATAGTCTCCGATGTGATTAACTTTTTTGTGTTTCCCTTATACTTCTCATTATTTGTTTTCAGGTTTTCTCACACATTGTGTATGCGTACCAAACTTTTTTTTTGAGTTATTAGGTTCTGAACCTAAACTCTTGTTCTTGTATGATAATAATAATACCTGAGATAAAAGCTTCTGTCCGGCCGGTCGTATATACGATAACTCTCGAACGAAACGACCTAGGAACTTGAAATTTTCAGGGAAGATTAAAATCTCGAATGCCGCGGTTGGGTTTGTTATTGGGCGAACAACGATCAGGGGTTCCATAAATTTGGCGGTTCGAAATATTGTTTTCCTGATTACTTCGAAACTACTGATTCGATCGAAATGAAATTTTGAACTCAGATGAAGAACGAGGTGTCCAAGCTACATGCAATTTTGTCCAGTTCGCATAACCAGATCCATGGAAACCATTATAACTTTCGAACGGAAAGGCCTAGAGATTTGAAATTTTTCGGATAGGTGTGGATCTCAAATGTCGAAGTCACGTTGATCGATGAGCAAAATTAGACTAGGGGTTCCGTAAATATGGCCGTTCAAAATATTTTTTCCTTACAATTTTGCACATAGATGAAGAATAATGTATTCAAACTACGTGCGAAATTTTGTCCAGATCTCGTTACCAAGATCATAGATACCGTGAAAAATTCTAGCGTATTATCGAAAAAAAAATGGTCTCAATCGACAAGGTTCGACCCACTGATGACGAATTCGTCGAAAAATTCAAGTCTGTCCTTCCTTCCGTATACACGATAACTCTCGAACGGAAAGATCTAGAAACTTGAAATTATTAGGGTAGGTTCGAATCTTGAATGCCGCGTTTGAGTTCGTCATTGGGGAAAATTCGACCAGAGGTTCCGTAAATATGGTCATTTGATATTTAGTTTTCTTGGTAATTTCAAAACTACGGATTCGATCGTGACGAAATTTTGTATTCTAATGGAGAATGATATATTCAAGCTACATTCTTTCCAGATCGCATAACCAGAACCATTTTAAATTCCAACGAATTATTGAATACAAAAATTAAGAAAAGCACTGCCGTGAAGTCAGGAGCTTTTGAGCGCTCGTAAATCCACCTTGTAGGTAGATTCGCATTTTCCAGTTTTAGAAATCAATTGAAGGAATTTTCAACAACTGTCGAAAAAATTCTGAAACTTAGGCGAAACTCCAGACTTCATGTCAGTGCTTCAGCTGACCATTTTTTTTTTCAATGATTCGCTAGAATTTTCTACGGTATCTATGGTCTTGGTGATGCGATCTGGACAACGTAGTTTGAATACATTATTCCTCAGCAAGGTGCAAAATTTCATTCCAATCCAATCAGTAGTTTCGAAACTACCAGTTCATTGATGAACGTTACCACGATATTCGCGATCCAAACCTACCTTGAAAATTTCAAATTCCTAGGCCTTTCCGTTCAAAAGTTACAATTTTCTATGGTTTCTATGGTTCTGGTCATGCGATCTGGACAAAATATTGCTTTAATATATCATTCTCGATTAAATAACAGAATTTCATCTCGATCAAATCCGTAGTTTCGAAATTATCGAGAAAACAAAATTTCGAACGACCGTATTTACGGAACCCCTAGTATAATTCTGCTCATTTATGAACGTGAACGCGACATTTCAGATCCACACCTATCCTGATAATTTCAAGTGCCTAGGCATTTCGGTGCGGAAGGTATGATTTTCTATGGTTTCTATGGTTCTGGTCATGTGATCTGGAGAAATGTAGCTTGAATATATCATTATCCATTAGTATACAAAATTTCGTCACGATCGAATCTGTAGTTTTGAAATTATCAAGAAAACTAAATTTCAAACGACCAAATTTACGGAACCCCTAGTCTAATTTTGTTCAAAGATGAACGTGATCACAACATTCGAGATCCACACCTGTCCTGGAAATTTCAAGTCCCTAGGCGTTTCCGTTCAAAAGTTACAATTTTCTATGGTTCTGGTCATGCGACCTGGACAAAATTCCACATGTAGCTTGAGCACCTCATTCTCCATTTGAGTGCAAAATTTCATCTCGATCAAATCTGTAGTTTTCATGTAATCTGGGGAACAAAACTTTGAACGGCCATATTTACGGAACCCCTGGTGGAATTTGGCCCATTAACGAACTTAACCGAGGCATTCGGGAACTGAACCCACACTGAAAATTTCAAGTCTCTAGATTGTTCCGTTCGAGAGTTATCGTGCTTACGTACGGCCGGCCGGACGGACAGACGCGAATTTTCCGACGGATTCGTCATCAGTGAGTCGAACATAGTCGATTCGGCTCAAAATTCGAAAAATACAGACATCGTGACGAAATAATATAGCCCTCGTGTAAGTAGTACGAGCGCTCAAAAAACCTCATATTTCCGTAACAGCTGATTCGGCATAATTGACAAAGAGCTGCTGTTATTTTTTTGACAGCTGACAGAAATTTCTTCAATAATTGGTTTCTAAAACTGAAAAATGCGAATCTATCTACAAGGTGGATGAACGAGCGCTCAAAAGCTCCTGACTTCAGGGCAGTGATTTTTAAAATGTTTCTTCTACTACACCATGTTGCGTTTCTATGTAACACGCTCGCAAATGAATCAAATCCATTAGTTTCTTCATTAAAATACCAATATAGATATGCAGAAAAAACCGTATGAATATAACTGCTGTCGTTTTTTGGAAAAAAATATCCAACTTCGGCGAAATACGATACAACTTCAGAGGAGAAATTATTAAATCTTCAATATTCTGCTATACTAATAGCAATAACTTCTCATTTACATAAGTTATTTATGAAAATGCATCGTACCATTCTGGAATCTGCATGAAAGGCGCATATTTTTTTGTGCCCACTTGAGCTTTTATATATTTTTTCACAAGGAACGATCAAACTTTCTCATAATGAAATAATATATGCCATATTTTAAGATGAAATTTGAAGTTGGAATTTTTTTTTCTGAAAAATGGCAACAGTTAGGCATTCTGCTCAAGGAGCGTATATCGTCATATATATAGATGCGATGTACGGAATGTATACTTATAGGCAGGGCCATCTTCAACCTTTTGGAGGCCTTGGGCACATGATAATAATGGGGCCCCTATGTCATTGGCTGACTACAATTTGGTAAGAATAGTCAAAGAAAGTAAATATGCCAATTTCTGGATTCATTTTTGTTTATTTACAGTAATTCAGTCATAACAAATGAATAGATAGGCTATAATTCACACACTTTTAGCATTCCTTTTGTCCTCTTCTATATCTTACAAATGTGCCAGACTGCTTGCCATCTACACAAAAAACAAATCACGATCCATCCCCGGATCGGTAAAAAAGACTTTTTCTCAATGTAAAGACACCTTTAAATTCATACAAAACTTTCACAATCAGGGGCTGGAGGTTAATCCGCCATGCTGCCATTTGAGGTTAACCGTCATCGAGAAAGAAGCCGAACTTCCACTTTTAGCATTGAATGTTTATCTAAAAACCGAAAATAGTAGCTGACGCTGAACGATAAGCCAAAGAGGCAAATGACGATTTTGAGTGGTGAGACAGAAATTTTGCTAACAAAAAACAACAGAACTAACTGATTTTTTTGTTGAGGGTGCTCGGTGGTTATTGCTTAGACAGACCCACCATGCCTAGTCTTCTTGACAAATTTTATAACGTTAACCGGCGCGTGCCGTCTCACAGGCGGACTCTGAGGAACAGTCATCGATAGCTTGAAATTATATTAGCGGAGAGGGGACAAATGAGACCATAAATAGGGTATGACTAACCCAAAGATTAGGTAAAGCCAATGGTACCAGGAAAGCACCATTTCACAATAATCCATTCAATCCAGTCAATCCGACGGCACCTGACCACAACCCTTTCGTTTCTTGTGGTTTCAATATGAAACCACCCAGAGTCCCATCACAAAACCACCGCGACGCGACAAAACAAATGTGTTTCTAAATTCCCAGTACCTCTTGTTCTGTCCTAGTGAAGACCATTATTGAAAAAATGGACAACAAAAGCCCTAGTCTTATTATGCTCATTGATGAACGTGACCGCGACATTCGAGATCAAAACCTACCCTGAAAAATTCAAGTCCCTAGGCCTTTCCGTTCGAAAGTTATAATTTTCTATGGTTCTGGTCAAAATGTAGCTTGCATATATAATTCTCCATTAAAATACACTATTTCGTCACGATCGAATCCGTAGTTTTGAAATTATCAAGAAAACTAAATTTCAAACGAACATATTTACGGAACCCCTAGTCTAATTTTAGTCATGGATATACGTGACATTTGAGATCCACACCTATCCTGAAAATTTCAAGTCCCTAGGCCTTTCCGTTCGAATGTTATAATTTTCTATGGTTCTGGTCATGCGATCTATACAAAATTTTGCATGTAGCTTGAACATCTTAGTGCAAAATTTCACCTTGATCGAATAATTAGTTTCGGTGTAATCAGGAGAACAAAATTTCGAACGGCCATATTTCGAACCTACCCTGAAAATTTAAAGTTTCTAGGTAGTTTCGTTCGAGAGTTATGGTGTATACAGACGGCCGGCCGGACGGACAGACTCGAATTTTTCAACGGATTCGTCATCAGTAAGACAAACCTTGTCGATTGAGACCATTTTCAGCTCAAAATTCGAAAAACACAGACATCGTGACGAAATGATATAACCCTTGTGTAAGTAGAACGAGTGCTCAAAAGAAGGAAATACTTAGTTATTTTCTTTCATGTCCTAATAAGAATACTCCATGTGAATATTTTTTATACAGTTCAAATTTATTGAACAAAAAAATAAAAATCACAAAATTCTTAATATTTATATCACACATTCACTACGATATTTTTTCAGGCTTCAACTCTGAATGAACATATTCTATATGACGATTCATAGGTTGTTTGTAGTTGGTAGCATATTTGCACAAGTGACACTTATATTGTTTCAGCTTCAAATGAACAGAATCTATATGGGATTTCAGATTACTTTTTTGAATTGCAACATAGTCACACAAGTGGCACTCATGTTGTTTCAGTTTCAAATGAACAGAATCTATATGGGATTTCAGATTACCTTTTTGAACTGCAACATAGTCACACAAGTGGCACTCATGTTGTTTCAGTTTCAAATGAACAGAATCTATATGGGATTTCAGACTACCTTTTTGAACTGCAACATAGTCACACAAGTGGCACTCATGTTGTTTCAGTTCATGGACAAAATCTATGTGGCTTTTCAGACTGCCTTTGTTGTTGGTAGCATATTCGCACGAGTGACACTTATGTTGTTTCAGCTTCAAATGAATAGAATCTATGTGCCTTTTGAGACCACTCTTTGAATCAGCAGCATAGTCACACAAGTGGCACTCATGTTGTTTCAGCTTCAAATGGACAGAATCTATGTGCTTTTTGAAACTGCCTTTGTTGTTGGTAGCATATTCGCACGAGTGACACTTATGTTGTTTCAGCTCCAAATGGACAAAATTTATGTGATTTTTCAGACAATTTTTGAAATTTGAAGCATAGTCACACAAGTGACATTTATGTTGTTTCAGCTCCAAATGGACAAAATCTATGTGACTTTTCAGACAATTTTTGAAATTTGAAGCATAGTCACACAAGTGACATTTATGTTGCTTCAGCTTCAAATGAACAGAACCTACGTGGGATTGCAGATGACTTTTTTGAACTGCAACATAGTCACACAAGTGGCACTCATGTTGTTTCAGTTTCAAATGAACAGAATCTATATGGGATTTCAGATTACTTTTTTGAGCTCCAACATAGTCACACAAGTGGCACTCATGTTGTTTCAGTTTCAAATGGACAAAATCTATGTGCTTTTTGAGACTGCTTTTGTTGTTGGTAGCATATTCGCACGAGTCACACAAGTGGCACTCATGTTGTTTCAGCTTCAAATGGACCGTATCTATGTGCTTTTTGAGAATGCCTTTGTTGTTGGTAGCATATTCGCACGAGTGACACTTATGTTGTTTCAGCTCCAAATGGACAAAACCTATGTGATTTTTCAGACAATTTTTGAAATTTGAAGCATAGTCACACAAGTGACATTTATGTTGTTTCAGCTTCAAATGAACAGAACCTATATGGGATTTCAGACGACTTTTTTGAACAGCAACATAGTCACACAAGTGGCACTCATGTTGTTTCACTTTCAAATGAACAGAATCTACATGATTTTTGAGGCATCTCTTAGACTTTGAAGAATATCTACATTTGTGGCATTTATGTCTCGTCTTTTTCAAATTAGATTTATTTTTAAGAACTGACCTATTGCCGCAATTTATTGAATTCCCTTCATTTGAATCATATTTGTTATTAGTTAAATTATCCACTTCTTGTTGCTCAGTTTTAGCAGATCCAATATCAGACCTCAAATCTTTAATTCTGTTCAAATATATTTCTCTATCGTAAATTCCATCCTCATCCACGAACTGTTCTGTAACATCCAAGTCCTCTGTCTTCATTTCTACTTCTTTGTCATTGTCAACACTGAAAGATAAATTGAATTGAATCCATGAGACAAATTAGACTAGCAAATTTTTTGACGAATAAAAAATTTTTGACTTATAAGCGAGACTTACACGGTCAATATTATTGAAGCAATATCGATCTCGATCAATATATTGAACGTGTAAGGGGGATATTGAAATAATAATATTGATACTGTTTTTTAAACATATATTGCGTCAATAATATTGCTTCAATAATATTGACAGTGTAAGGCTCCCTATAGGTGAATAATATGGCGGTTCACATCGAGCAAGTTTTCATTGATTTTTTGAGAAAACATGGAATATATTCTCATGACATTCAGCTTGAATTGGTATTATATTCTTGTCCTTGTAATCAATAAACACTAGGTAATCTCAGCTAGAGGACCTGTGAAATAGCAAATTGATGTATGAATGAATTTTTGAACTTGTTTGTTGGTGTGTTTTGTTCCTCTAATGAGGTGTCATTAATGAAAATTCTTATGTTTTTTTTTATTTTTGTAGCCCTTATGAAGAATCAATAAAGTTTCGAAACGTTAGCAATTTTAACAAAGTTTGTTGTTCCTTTTTTTACTATTCCACCGGTCCTCAAGCTGAGATTACCTAGTGTTCATTCAGCTTGAAGATCACTACAATTTGCAACCTCAATAAATCCCCAAAAATCGTTTGAAGGAAAGAAATAGTGAAGCTTTAAAACCGCGGATGAAAGCATAGTTTTCCGAATGTTGCTGCTAGTACAGAATAAATTGAACTTTTGATTTTTGACCAAACTAAATATGCTCGATGCTTCAAAAATGCTGAGTCCTTTCCGTTCGATCATGACAACAATGCCAAAGCTGTGATGCTCTCATCACTATTCGAAAAAACTATAAGAGGATGTGATCATAAATTGTTCGGACAAAATAAGAAAATGCTCTCGTTACTAGACATCTGTTTGGCTAATACAAAATAGAATAAAACTGGTGTTTTTACCGTCTGTGTTTCATTTATTTTTAAGAACTAACCTATATTCACATGATTCCTCCTTGAAATTCCTCGAATTATAGGATGCTATCTCGTCATTTGAATTATATCCACTAATAGTTGGATTATCTATTTCTTGTTGATCAGCTTTTATTGTCTCTTTTCGGATATAATCCATCTCTGCATCAGGTTTTTCAGCTCCAATTACTGACTTCAAACCTTTAATTTCATCTGAATACATTCTTCTATCATAAATTCCATTATCATCTACAAACTGTTCGGTAATATCTTCTGTTTTTGTTCCAATTGTTCCATCATTTGAAGTGCTGAAAGATGAATGAACCAATAAGAAAAATTGCTTCATCATCAAAAATGTTCCACTAGTGAAAATAATGATAAGAGCCGAGAAAGACTTCTTCATTTAAAATAACAGAGCACAAAATAATGTTGAAACTTTGGTCCCACGCTTGAAAAAATCATGCTTAGAGAAAAATAAGTGCGAAATCGATTTTAAATGTTGAAAATCTAATATACTCACTATTCACTGAAAGTAATTGCAAGTTTCTCATCCATGATTTCATCTGAACTATCAAGAGAAGAATCACTCTCTATTTCTTCGGACACCTTTTGCTTTTAGTTCGTTTATAATTTAATTGGTGCAATTAGTCAAATAAAATTAGGCGTTTCACAAAATAAGGGGAATTTTTCCACGTTTCACATATCAAATTGATAGAAAATATGCCAGAAAGATAACAGATAACAAACGACAAGGAAATGGAGTGAGTGACTAAGTAAACAATTATTTTAGTTTTCTGTGGTTATAAGTGTTATAACCATGATATAAGAATATAAAAATTACGAAAAGCACTGCCGTGAAGGCAGGAACTTTTGAGCGCTCGTACATGCACCTTGTAGGTGGATTCGCATTTTCCAGTTTTAGAAATCAATTGAAGGAATTTTCGACAGCTGTCAAAAAAATTCTGAAACTTAGGCGAAACTCCAATGAGAGGATAGTCACCCCAAGAATCCAACGTTGCCACACGTTATGACAGACGTTTTGGAGCAGAGAATTTGTAATCGTGATGTAGGGAAACAATTATTTTAACTTAACTTAACTTAACTTAACCTAACCTAACCTAATAGTTAATGAGCGAGAGTTAATCAATAATAATTTTTTATGTGATTACAAATTCTCTGCTAAACGTCTGTCATAACATGTGGCAACGTTGGATTCTTGGGATAACTATATATCCTCTCATGAAACTCCAGACTTCATGTCAGTGCTTCAGCTGAACAATTTTATTTCGATAATTCGCTAGAATTTTTTACGTTATCTATGGTCTTGGTGATGCGATTTGGACAAAATCTTGCACGTAGTTTGAATACATTATTCTTCAGCTAGGTGTAGAATTTCATTCCAATCCAATCAGTATTTTCGAAATTATCAGGAACAAAATATTTTGAACGGTCATATTTACGGAACCCCTAGTCTGAATTGGCTCATTGATGAACGTGACCGCGAAATTTGCGATCCAAACCTACCCTGAAAATTGAAAGTTTCTATGGTTTCTATGATTCTGGTCATGCGATCTGGATAAAATGTTGCTTTAATATATCATTCTCGATTAAAATACAGAATTTTATCTCGATCGAATCCGTAGTTTCGAAATTATCGAGAAAACAAAATTTCAACCGACCGTATTCACGGAACCCCTAGTCTAATTTTGCTCATTTATGAACATGCCCACGAAATTCGCGATCCGAACCTACCCTGAAAATTTCGAGTCCCTAGGCCTTTCCGTTCGAAATTATAATTTTCTATGGTTTCTATGGTCCTGATCATGCGATCTGAAAAAAATTACGAAAAGCACTGCCGTGAAGGCAGGAGCTTTTGAGCGCTCGTACATGCACCTTGTAGGTGGATACCGAGGGGTAAATATCTGATCCGAATGTTGTACACCATAAATCCTTTTTGATAAATAAATCCTCTTAAATCATCATAAATCACCATTGATTACGATAAATCACCAATAAATCCTTGTAAATCACAGTAAATCCTCATAAATCACCATAAATCCTCATAAATCCCCGTAAATTCCCCATAAATCATCGTAAATCCTTATAAATCCTCTCGAAACAAACTGAAAAATTTTTACTTCAATTATAATTATCATTAATATTCACCTGTTAATCTAATTGAAGATGTCAGGCGGGTGTTCATAATAGTAATTTTAGTTTTAAAAAAAAAGTGTATTAGGTCATGAACATAACAAATCGACTTGAACGTATATTAAATACATACAAGGATAAACTAATTAATTATAATTCATGAAGTTTGCTTCTTATTAAAGCTACATTAATCATAACTAATAAGTTTTCATCAATGTTGTAAATATGCGATTCATTGTCTTTCATCGGTATAGGCCCAAAGAAGACATATTGAGTCTCTACATTTCATGTGTCTTGTTTCACAGGCCAATTTCGCATTTTTTCCGTTTGTTTTGTCTCAAAAATTTCATCTCAATTATTGGATTATCGACAGTATCATTAACACTTCTGACAAATTTGCCGACAAACCATTCTTCGTCATAATAAACAGCATAGAAATTATTTACCTCTATTGGAATTAACAATGATGAAATGTGATGAATGAATTTTTTTTTCTCAATTGCCTCTTCATTCCCTTCAAGTTGCATATCAACATCATAGTTGGAAAAAGTTTCTGTGTCTGTACTGTCATCATATTTAACTATTGTATTATAAGCAGAACTATCCGATGGAATTGCAATTTTATTAGTTGGCCCTTTTTTGTTCTTTGTTTTGTAGGTTAATTTTCTTTGACTTTCAATGAGTGCACCGGTCTTTTGGCTCCGTTTTGTAGATTTTGTGACAAAGCTTCTTAATCTGTCTGTACTTACTCAATTCTTAGTTTCCTCCAGAAGCCAGCAGAGAGAAGACTTTCTGATGATTTTTGATTTGTTACCTGCAGAGACTCGGACATATGGACCTTCTTCAATTGTTTAATCCACTAATTTGTGGTCATAGTTTCTCATAATCAAGTTATCGATAACTCCGGCATAGGATATATCGCATAAATCTCTATACAAGTTACTGCTTGGATCGTTTAAGTCATTACAATCGATTTCTTCATTTTCAATTGGTAGTGATGTGAAATGTCGGAATTGATTAGACGGACTATGGCCCGAATTATCCCCAGAATTATCACTGTTTGTGTCAATCAGATTGTCGTTTATTCGTACATCTTCATCTTCTAGACTTTCGTCTTTTACGATCTCTCTTATGAGTGGAATCGTAGTATAAAATAAAGTGTTCTCTTCGACAGAAATGCCGAGTTCACGCGTATGCATGAGTGCATCTTGCAATGCATTCTCTACTACGTCGGCTATCATAGTATCTGTAAAATTTTTCAAATCTAATTGGGAGCGACTTTGTTTCAATACTAATTTTTTCTCGTCTTCATTGGAAACACAATGACATTTTTCAGATCGTGCATAATGTTATTCACTGTCCTTATTCTATCTAAAAGTCCTATAATATCTTTCACACTGAAATTAACAACAGTCGAATATGTTGAGGTCATGCATCTTAAAGTTCTAAACTTCTGGCTTCCAAAAAGAACGGCCAAAAACATTTCGTTCGACATAACTGGATTATTACGGATATTCCTGATAATATCTATTAGTGAATGTGCATTCAATTCAACACAAATATAGCAGTTCGATGAAAGGTAATGCTCTCCGATTTTGTATCCGTTTTGTGTTAGCCACTGGCGCCAAATTCTAAGAAAAAAATTTTAGAAATGCACTGCCGTGAAGTCAGGACCGTCAGGAGCTTTTGAGCGCTCGTTCATCCATCTTGTAGGTAGATTCGCATTCTCCAGTTTTAGAAACCAATTGGAAAGATTTTGACAGCTGTCAAAGAAAATTTCGAACTAAGGCGAAACTCCAGACTTCACTTAAGTGTTTTAGGTGATTTTTTTCGATGATTCGCTAGAATTTTTTTACGAGATCTATGGTCTTGGTAATGCGAACTAGACAAAATTCCGCACGTAGTTTGAATACATTATTCTTCATCTATGTGCAAATTTTCATTCCAATTCAATGGGTAGTCTCGAAATTATCAGGAAAAAATTACGAAAAGCACTGCCGTGAAGGCAGGAGCTCATTTTGATGAACGTAACCGCGAAATTCGCGATCCGAACCTATCCTGAAAATTTCGAGTCCCTAGGCCTTTCCGTTCGAAAGTTATGATTTTCTATGGTTTCTATGGTTCTGATCATGCAATCTGGAAAAAAATGTAGCTCGAATATATCATTCTCAATTAAAATACAAAATTTCGTCACGATCAAATCCATAGTTTTGAAATTATCAAGAAAACTGAATTTGAAACGGCCATATTCACGGAATTCCTAGACTAATTTTGCTCATTGATGAACGTGACCGCAACATTCGAGATCCAAACCTATCCTGAAAATTTCAAGTCCCTAGGGCTTTCCATTACAAAGTTATAATTTTTTACCGTTTCTATGGTTCTGGTCATGCGTGCTAGAACATTTTTGAATGTAGCTTGATCACGTAATTTTCCATCTGAGTGCAAAATTTCACTTCGATCGAATCAGTAGTTTCGAAGTAATCATAAAAACAAAATTTCCAGCGGCCATATATACGGAACCCCTGGGCGAATTTTGCCCAATAACGAACTCAACCGCGGAATTTGAGATTCAAACTTACCCTGAAAATTTCAAGTTTCTAGAACATTCCGTTCGAGAGTTTGTTTTGCGCATGCACCTCGCATAAACAGCTGATTTAAATCCTCGATAAATCATTGTAAATCACTGATACATCCTCGTAAATCCTCGAAAAATCACCATAAATCACGCAAATTCTCATTAAATCACCGTAAATCACCTTAAATCACCGTAAATCCTCGTAAATATATGTAAATCCTCAGTAAATCAAGATACATCCTCGGGGCTGTACACCATAAATCACCAGATATTTACCCCTCGGTGGATACGCATTTTCCAGTTTTGGAAATCAATTGAAGGAATTTTCGACAGCTGTTAAAAAAATTCTGAAACTTAGGCGAAACTCCAGACTTCCTGTCAGTGCTTCAGCTGATCAATTTTATTTCGATAATTCGCTAGAATTTTCTACGGTATCTACAGTCTTGGTGATGCGATCTGGACAAAATTTTGCACGTAGTTTGAATACATTATTCCTCAGCTAGGTGCAAAATTTCATTCCAATCCGATCAGTAGTTTCGAAACTATCAAGAAAAAAATATTTTGAACGGCCATATTTACGGAACCCCTAGTCTAATTTTGCTCATTGATGAGCGTGACCGCGATATTCGCGATCCAAACCCACCCTAAAAATTTCAAGTTCCTTATTCCTTTCCGTTCGAAAGTTACAATTTTCTATGGTTTCTATGGTTCTGGTCATGCGATGTGGACAAAATATTGCTTTAACATATCATTCTCGATTAAAATACAAAATTTCATCTCGATCGAATCCGTAGTTTAGAAATTATCGAGAAAACAAAATTTCAAACGACCGTATTTACGGAACCCCTAGTATAATTCTGCTCATTGTTGGACGTGAACGCGACATTTCAGATCCACACCTATCCTGAAAATTTCAAGTCCCTAGGCCTTTCCGTTCGAAAGTTATGATTTTCTATGGTTTCTATGGTTCTGGTCATGTGATCAGGAAAAATGTAGCTTGAATATATCATTATCCATTAATATACAAAATTTCGTCACGATCGAATCTGTAATTTTGAAATTATCAAGAATACTAAATTTCAAACGACCATATTTACGGAACCCCTAATATAATTTTACTCATAGATGAACGTGATCCACACCTCTCCTGAAAATTTCAAGTCCCTAGGCGTTACCGTTCAAAAGTTACAATTTTCTATGGTTTCTATGGTTCTGGTCATGCGATCTGGACAAAATTTCACATGTAGCTTGAACACCCCATTCTCCATTTGAGTGCAAAATTTCATCTTGATCAAATCTGTAGTTTTCAAGTAACCAGGGGAACAAAACTTTGAACGGCCATATTTACGGAACCCCTGTTGGAATTTGGCCCATTAACGAACTTAACCGAGGCATTCGGGAACTGAACCCACACTGAAAATTTCAAGTCTCTAGGTTGCTCCGTTCGAGAGTTATCGTGCTTACGGACGGCCGGACGGACGGACGGACAGACTCGAATTTTCCGACGGATTCGTCATCAGTGAGTCGAACATAGTCGATTGAGACCATTTTCCGCTCAAAATTCGAAAAATACAGACATCGTGACGAAATGATATAGCCCTCGTGTAAGTAGTACGAGCGCTCAAAAATGTAGCTCGAATATATCATTCTCAATTCAAATACAAAATTTCGTCACGATCAAATCCATAATTTTGAAATTATCAAGAAAACTGAATTTCAAACAGCCATATTTACGGAACCCCTAGTCTAATTTTGCTCATTGATACACGTGAACGCCACATTCACGATCCACACCTATCCTGAAAATTTCAAGTCCCTAGGCCTTTCCATTACAGTTATAATTTTCTATGGTTTCTATGGTTCTGGTCATGCGAGCTGGACAAAATTCTGCATGTAGCTTGAGTACGTAATTATCCATCTGAGTGCAAAATTTCACCTCGATCGAATCAGCAGTTTCGAAGTAATCAGAAAAACAAAATTTCGAGCGGCCATATTTACGGAATACCTAGTCTTATTTTGCTCATTGATGAACGTAACCGCGGCATTTGAGATTCGAACCTACCCTGAAAATTTCAAGTTTTTAGGACATTCCGTTCAAGAGTTATCGTGTATACGGACGGCCGGCCGGACGGACAGACACGAATTTTTCGACGGATTCGTCATCAGTGAGTCGAACTCTATCGATTGAGACCATTTTCAGCTCAAAATTCGAAAAATACAGACATCGTGACGAAATGGTACGTGTAAGTGGTAAGTGGTACGAGCGCTCAAAAATTTGAAAAGCACTGCCGTGAAGTCAGGAGCTTTTGACCGCTCGTTCATCCACCTTGTAGGTAGATTCACATTTTCCAGTTATAGAAACCAATTGAAGAAATTTTTGACAGGTATTTCAAACTACGGCGAAACTCCAGACTTTACGTCAGTGCTTTAGGTGATAATTCGTCAGAATTTTCTACGGTATTTCACCACACTATTGGTGACCGTCTTATATCTTATAAACATGATTTAAGAATATAAAAATGTGAAAAGCACTGCCGTGAAGTCAGGAGCTTTTGAGCGCTTGTTCATACACCTTGTAGATAGATTCACATTTGTAGGTAGATTCACATTTCCCCTCCACCGACGTTTAGGCGTACTGTCTTTTTCCATAAGAGGGAGGTCGGAAGGAAAAGAGGCGGGGTTTAGCGGGTGAGAGCCCCGCACGACTCCTGGCAGCACTTTAACATCATAGCCCCGCTGACAGGCAAGGCTGGAAGAGCTTTCCCTGACCTCTGGGGCAAAAAAAAGCTAGATTCACATGTTCCAGTTATAGAAACTAACTGAAAAAATTTTTGACAGGTATCAAAAAAAATTTCTACAGCGAAACTCCAGACTTCACGTCAGTGCTTTAGGTGATAATTCGCCAGAATTTTCTACGGTATTTCAATGAAAATAGTCCAAATTCTTAACTAATTTATTTCCGTTTCACTAACATACTAATTTATTCACATACTATCTAATTTATCCTGACGCTACTGTACTGCCTCTGCTTCGGGCCGATGGTCATTTATGTATTGGAAGGAAACTCTCGCGTAGCTTGTAGCTTCGCGATGTCTCCAGCACGCTGTGGAAGCGTCTCGAAGTCTCTAGAAGATTCGCGGTTCCTACCGTCTTCGGTTCTAGAACGCGACAGGAACGGCTTAAGTTCGTAACGTTGTCCCCTTCTTAAAGACATTTCGCCCCGTAATGCCATCCTCGGAGTGTGACGATACTTGCATTACCCTCCATATCTGTATAGCAAAGTTCGATGGAAATGACACTCCATGGTATTCATGTTTGGTCGTGGAAGATGGTAACGGCAAACCAAAATCTCGATGCTGCTGGATTTGAATATTGTCTCCAACATACCCCTTATGATTCTTCAGTCCAGCCCATCGAGACTACAGGACAATTTTGGAATTGCTAGATTCACCAGATTCTGGTCTACCATAGTGTCTTTTAGTTTCGTGAGACTCGTCCAGACGTCCTCATAAGACGGTTTACCTTGGGAATACTTCTTGGTAACTAGGTAGAAGATGTTTGTTCGACCCCTTTTCAACTGCAGCACCCTTCCAACTTCTGGATTCTGCTCTCGCAGTGTTTGTAGTTGATCAAATTTCTTGGAGAACACAACGGCAATGCCCCTAGACATTCGAAGATCTTCAGCCACACAGTGCGCTAGTATGCGTAATAAGCAGGCACATTGAAAATGTCTCATGGCTCATATCTAGTTACCCCTTTGTAGCACCTTCTGTCCGTTTGAATACAAGGACATAAACTTCTGGTATGTCATCCCATCCTCTCGTAGGTCGCCATCCTGAAACCCTCCAGCCTCGGCCTTGATGTCGTACGTCTGCTTCATTCTATCGCTGGCGCTCTGGATGTTTAACCGGACTTGTTCGTGGATATCGTCCATTCTATGTCTCAAGTTGCTGACATCTCCCGCAGTGTCTTGTCCCGGTGGTATCCCAAACCGCAAGTCACATGGGAGTCGCAGTTCTCGGCCCATTACAATACTAGCAGGGGTTTGGCCAGTTGATTCATGCACTATCGTATCGATAGGTCATCAGGAACAAATGAAAATACTGGTCCCAGTCTCTTTGATGGTCAGAGACAAGTTTGGACAAGTAGCGGTTGATTGTTCTGTTCATCCGCTCCACCATTCCATCAGACTGCGGATGAAGCGCCCTGGTCCTTGTCTTGCTGATGTTCAGCAATTTACATATTTCCTGAAACGCTTTGGATTCAAAATTCCTGCCTTGGTCCAATGGAATACCGAATCGAAATAACCACTCTTTCATCAAAACGTCGGCGACGGTGTTAGCTTCCTGGTAGGGCAGGGCATAGGCCTCGGCCCACTGAAATAATCCATTGTCACCAGGATCTATTTATTTCCGTGGCCGGATTCGGGAAACGGGCTGGCGATTCTCTCGAATGGGCTGCCTACATTGTACTGATGCATCGGGGACTTAGGTCGTATTCGAGGTCCATTGCTAGTAGCACATACAGCGTACTTTCTGCACCAGTTCTGAACATCATTTCGACAACTAGCCCAGTAGAACCGTTGCATCACTTTCTGCAAGGTCTTGTTCACCCCCAGATGTCCTCCGACGACCCCGTCATGGATTTTCCGAAGCACTTCCTGTCTCCGAGTCTTGGGTACCACCATTTGGCGTCGTTATTCACCACCAATCTCGGACTCCAATACACGCTTCAGTACCCCATTGTCCAGAGTGAAAGAATTCCATTGGGCCCGGCTGGCCAGTTACCTCCAATTTCCTGCCAAGTGGTCGATTTCACTTCTTCCAGCTGATGACTAAACCAAGTTCGGGATATTTATCTTGGTCTTTCTGGATATTGCTGTCATTCAATTTGTCATATACCTGGTTCTACAAAGTATTGCTTCTTTCTCTTCTGCTCGTCGGCAATGGAAGCAGTCATCTGGGTATGATGTTCTCGATGAGGCGTCTGCATTCTTATGGCTAGTTTCGGCTCGGTGTTCGATCTCAAAATCAAACTCTTGAAGTCTTTCGATCCATCGTGCTACTTGACGACCAGGATTTTTGAGCTGCAAGAGCCATTTGAGAGCGGCATGGTCCGTTCTCAACAAGAATCTTCTCCCATACACATACTTGTAGAAGTGCTCCACTCCCTTAACGACAGCTAACAGCTCTCGCCAGGTAACACAGTAATTGCGTTCTGGTTTGCTAAGCGTCTTGCTGAAATAACCAATGAACCTCTCTTGTCCCTCCTGAAACCGAGACAGGACATCTGCAAGTCCCACGTTGCTAGCGTCCGTGTCCAGAATGAATTTTCCATCGGGTAGTGGACAGCTCAGAACAGGTGCGTTAATCAACACTCCTTTCAGCTTCTTGAACGAGTCTTGGCATTCCTCAGACCACTGGAATTTTGTTTGACCTTCCGTGAGCTTGGTCAGTGGTTTAGCGATGTTGGCGAAACCCAGCACATATCTACGATAATATGTGCACAAACCAAGGAAACTTCGGAGCTGGTATGGGCCATTCCATAACAGCTTTGATCTTCTGGTCATCCACTGCTACTCCTTTTCCAGAAACAACGTGACCAAGGTATCGTACTTCTTTTTGAAACAGATGACATTTCTTAGGGCTCAGTTTCAATCCAGAGTTTCTTAGTCTCAGGAATGCCTCCTCCAGGTTTTTCAGGTGGTCCTCGAATGATCTGCCGACCACAATTATATCGTCGAGATATACTAGACACGTCTTCCACGAAACAAGGGCGTACCCAAGATCAGAAATGGGGGGGTGGGTGCAATCCATGGTCGTTCAGGTTGTGACATTTCAGCACGGAAAGGTCAAATAAATCCAAAATTTTATAAATTTTTTACAGGGTGTTTTTTAAGATGTGGCTTTTTTTTTGACAGGTGCTAGAACTTATCAAAAGATATTATTTCGCCGGAAGTTGATCATATAAAATATTAAATTTGAAAAAGTGCAAAAAATCTTCGGCATAAATATCTTAATACCACTTTGGATCGTGGTATCTCTCTCTTAGAAGATCTACCAGGAATCACGGTGCCATAATATTTTGTATACTAATGGAGAATGATATATTATATATTCAAGCATCATTTTGTCCATATCGCATCACCAGAACCATAGAAAATTATAACATTCGAACGGAAAGGCCTAGGGAAGAAATTTTCAGGATAAGTGTGGATCTCGAATGTCGCGGTCACGTTTTTCAATGAGCAACATTAAAATGGTCGTTTGAGATATTATTTTTCCTGATAATTCCGAAACTACTGATTGGATTGGAATGAAATTTTGCACATAGATGAAGAATAATGTATTCGAACTACGTGCGAAATTTTCCAATTTTGTCCTGATGGCATTACCAAGAGCATAGATATCGTAGAAAATTCAAGCGAATTATCGAAAAAAAAATTGTTCACCTAAATCACTGACGTGAAGTCTGGAGTTTCGCCTTTGTTTAAAAATTTTTTTGACAGTCGTCAAAAACTTTTTCAATTGGTTTCTAAACTCAAAAATGCGAATCTTCCCACAAGGTGGATGAAAGAGCGCTCGAAAGCTCCTGACTTCACGACAGAGCTTTTCATCAATAATTTATATTTCACTTTTTTTGGAATTCAATATGGATACAATTCAGTGGTTATAAACTCTTATACCTACATTCTAGCTTTTATTATAAAATAAGTAGAGATAATTGCGAACTTCATTTCATGTTACTCTCTGGATGGATACGATTAGTTCCACTTAACGGAAAAAATATGTGGGCAGATGACTTATTCCTTATTTGGTTTTTGGCGGAAGAAACGGGCTTTTCGACCCCGATATATATGAAAATAACATTCGGAAGAGTTTGAAAAAAGGCGAAAACCCATAAATGCTGTTTTTTTTGGGGACGAAACGAGATTTCTAATGGCATCAGGCGCGTCCCTATTGCGACCCCGAAATATATGAAAATTACGTTCGGAAATCGTTCCGCGGCGTTTCGGGCATCGCCGTGACAACTTCGTTGATCATAGATATATTACGTGACATTCTCCCATATTCAATTATTTTGATAAGGCTTAGATTTCTCTTCAAACGCATTTCGAGATGAATTAATCGTGGTTGTTGAAGTTTATTTTTTTTTAATTGTTGCTTTTTTGCTTTTTTTAATTGTTGCTTGCCTTCAAGATATCAAAATGTTTCAATAGACGTTTCAATTTTTTAAATCATTCCCTGAAACTCGAATTTTTTCGAAAAGTATCTGTTTATGTTTCGGAAAGTGGTTGTTGTATTTGAGAGAGGACGTGTCCGGTATGATACTTTAGGTAGTGTCTTTCGTTGAACCTTTTGTGATCAGACGCATCTCGAATTGAAAAAAAAAATGTCACGTAGATTTCCACTTGTTTCTTTAAATTTTCGAAGAAAAATTATTATAAAATAAAAATATATTTTTTTCCAATTGTTTGAGAATGACTTCTTCAATATTTAACATTTCCTCGAGTAAACGTGCTTTGAAATTACTATTTTTCCAACATTTTTTTTTTAGATACCTACCCTACCTGTTCACTCCTGATCCCGTTCAAGAAATCTGCATTAATGCAAGTTTGCCATCATTGAAAACCATCAATGAAGATTCTAGAATTCTCATTTTCAATGAAAATGATTCAAAAATTGAAAAATACGAGTGGGTGTTAAAGTAAAAATTCACCCGAACCTTCATTTCGTTCAATTAACGAAATATTCTGGATCGGGAGTTCACATGTTCGAGATGAAACTATCCACTTCAGTTTTCTGGTGTACTCACCTATATTCTGGTTTCTCAGAAAGTTGGATGTCTTCTCTAGCCATCGTTTCGACAGGAGTGTTAGAAGAGCTTTGGTTCATTTCGGTTATTTCTATTTAATTGGGTTTTGAATTAAATAAAACCTGATTGTTATTTTTTACATTTATTAAGTTATTTTTTCGACAATAATACATTTCCTACAGATTAAAAGTGAATATAGGTACATATATATTTGTGTGTCCTTTGTACACTATTCATTGAAAAAGCTTTGCTGTGCGTTTTCAACCATTATCAACCGTTTATCAATCATTTAATTGTACATTTTAGGTGCTCTGCAGAAGTGGTTGAAATACCACGAAAACTATTTCAATAAAAAGTTCACAGGATTATGAATTGAATTACTCTGAAATATAATAAAACACATTCATGTTACACGAATAAGAATATATTCGAGGAAGAGAAGTTGCCCGATGTAGGTACAATATTTTTTATTTTATAATAGTTAATTACGGTTTTTTTCGACAAAAAAATATATATGTACATAGGATTTCTCGAAAAAAAAAGGATTAAAAATTATAAAATAAAAAATTTCATATAACTACATCCTACACTTTTTTTACCTCGGACACATTCATAATTATTCGTGTAGCACTTACTTGATTTCATTCAAGCTGAAATTAGACAGGGAAATCACATAATTTGGCTTTGTATGCTTGAGGGTATTTTTCAATAAAATTCTCACTCGCAAGTTGTCACAGTCATCAAATCCTTCAATGTTTTTAAGTTTTTCATCACTTAACTTCATCACTTTAAATTTTTCTAAACAGCGTCTTTCCTCCTCTTGTCTTCTTATGTAACACTCACACGATGAATTGTTCTTTTGATTTCCAGGCAATTCGGTTAAATCTTCTTCTTTGGCCTTAACCTCTCCAGATTTGTCGTGTATTTCATCATTAATCTCCTTCACTTCCAATGTTTTGTGTCCTTCATTTTCTTCTGAAGCACTTTCTCTGCATATTGCACGCAATGAATTGTTTCTTTGATTCTCAAACAATTTCTTTGAATCTTCTACTCTAGCCTCAACTTGTTTTATTTTCTTGAGTTTTTCGTCCATTGATTTCATCACGTTGGATTTTTCTGAACAGCGAATATTCTCTTCTCCTTTTTTTTCCATACATAATGCAGGATTCTCAAATATTTTTTTGTGTTCAGACGATGCTTTTGAATTTTGCGCGCCACTAGGATCATTTGTCTCAGAAGTGTAATTATCCGTTACTTGCCATTTATGGAATCTTCGTGCTTTTGAGCGACTCATAATGAATACTTTGATATCTGAAATATAAATGAATTCAGATTAATAACTTCACACAAAATATCTTGCTATTGCTTCATTGGAGAGTCTCATCAGTTCCATATCGAAACATGAAAAATTTTTGAGAATTTTACAGCTGAGAATTCGACGACAATATGTTAAACTAACGTTCAATTTGTTTGGATTTTAGCAACTGGTGATAAAAATGTTGGCAAAGGAACTCGATTTAAAAAAAATAGTTTCTCCTTACCTATTAATTTAATATCGAGTTTTAAGTTTTATGGACCGGATGCGTTTTTATACTTATAGGTCCCTCATAATTCTTGAATGAACTCTTATTCTAATATTCTATTCTCATTTAAAAAGTTATACCAATACATAAGTAAAAATCATCAACTCACTTTAATTCAACAACTTCTTCAACACACTTGTAGGCAATTCACCAACTGAACTGAACATACTAAATATAAGCCTTTTTTATGTATATACTACATTTGAAAAATGTATCATAGAAAGTGAAAAATCTTATTTTTTTTTGGTCTCAGCATTCAGCTTTTTCTTCTTCTTGCATATATGAAGAACTCCAATTACGCATCGACCAACTCGCAGTGGATGGTTCTATGGTGATAGTGTGTAACCAAAATATTTCATTTTTCAATACTACACTACTCATCCTTGGAATATAGAATTATTAGAGTTATTTTATATTCTAAGCACTCATCTTATTCAAACCAATTTTCGTCGAAAGTGTTTTATGAGTTCTAATAGCGCGAATTTCTTCAGAATTTTGCAACCAATAGTTGAAAAGTTACAGGACGGCATACTTTTGATTTGCTGAAGCTTACATCTCACCAACTATCGATTGAAATATCTGGAAAAGTCTTTGAGAAAGCTTGATGCCATATTCTAAGGCCTATTTAACCTTACCCAGACGCACTGAATTTTCTAAATTTTTTGTTTGTTATTTGCTGCGCCATTCCGTAGTAGCTCATAGAATACACATGTCTTCCAAATTTCATCTATATGGTGCCTTGGTGCCAAGTGATATGGCTGTGACTCCATTTTTGGGTTGTAGAAGCCTGTGAATGGATTTGAAAGGAACTGAAAACAGAAAGATCGATTGATATCGATAAGTTGCATACTTATTTGAATGATAACGGTTGCGTACTGAAATTAAGAAAAAAAAATATGAAAAGCACTGCCGCCGTAGAGTCAGGAGCTTTTGAGCGCTCGTTCATCCACCTTGTAGGAAGATTCGAATTTTTCAGTTTTAGAAACAAATTCAAAAAATTCTCGACAGCTGTCAAAAAAATTTTCAAACTGTTGCGAAACTCCAGACTACACGTCAGGCTTTAGGTAATTTTTTTTTCGATAATTCCCTAGAATTTTTTACGGTATCTATGGTCTTGGTAATGCGATCTGGACATAATTTTCCACGTAGTTTGAATACATAATTCTTCATCTATGTGCAAAATTTCATTCTAATCCAACGGGTTGTTTCGAAATTATCAGGAAAAGAATATTTTGAACGGCAATATTTACGGAACCCCCAGTCTAATTTTGCTCATTGATGAATGTGACCGCGAAATCCGCGATCTGACCCTATCCTGAAATTTTCAAGTCCCTAGGCCTTTCCGTTCGAAAGTTATAATTTTATATGGTTTATATGGTTCTGGTCATGCGATTTGGAAAAAAATGTAGCTTGAATATATCATTCTCCATTAAAATAAAAAACTTCGTCACGATCATCCGTTGTTTTGAAATTATGAAGAAAACTAAATTTCAAACCAAATTTACGAAAGCCCTAGTCTAATTTTGCTCATTTATGAACGTGACCACGACATTCGAGATCCACACCTATTCTGAAAATTTCAAGTCCCTAGAACTTTCCGTTCCAAAGTTATAATTTTATATGGCTTTGGTGATGCGATCTGGACAAAATGTAGCTTGAATATATCATTCATTATTATTATTCTCAGATAGCCGGTTATAAGCAGAAATAATTTCAGTTTCAGGTCCAAACATCGAAGCCATTTGCAAAGCATCGAATCGGAGAGGATTGTTTCAGCGTATAAGCATCTTCAGGGAGTCGAACGACTGAAATAGTCGGGGTGTGTCTCTTTCTCACTTTCTTTTTAAAGTTGAACCGTTAACCGTTTAAACGTTGTCCTACGTTCATTTTGATTGACGTAAATGAGAATTTTGTTTCATTATTCGTTGAAGCAAATTTTTAATGAAGACTTCGCATTAGGTTTTATAGCATAATGGAGAAGAAAATCAGAGATTTCAAAAATATTATATGTGTAGATGGCACACGTGGAGCCAATAGAAATAATTGGGACCTTACAGTAGAGTTGGTCAAAGATGAGAATAATATGGGTTCTCCTGTAGCATTTTGTCTAATACATTGGATCAGATGATTCAAGAACACTTTTTTCAGCTCTTAAGTCAAGATTAGGTGGAGTAATACAATCAAATTTTATTATGAGTGATGATGATCCAAAGTATTACAATGCATGGATCAAAGTAGAGGTTTCTGAGCAAAAACCAAGAAGCCTGCTATGCACATGACATATAATAAAAAATTGGAATATACAAGGAAAATCAAAAAATTAGGAATCCAGAAATTTGGAAAGAAATGAAACGAGAAACGAGCGACCAATTTGTCAACAAACAGGAACAAGATTAGTAGAATACGCTCGCGCAATATCTCAACAGAACACAGCAATTCTATATTGGATGAATGGAACTTTAGTGTAAATAATAATTCACAGAGGATATGGTTAGATTGGTGGCATTATTCCATATTAGAGGGCCTAACACTTCCAACCTAAAGTCAGAAAATACTAAAGGTGGCACTGATACCTTTGCTAGTTGTCCATTAAAATACAAAATTTCGTCACGATCGAATCTGTAGTTTTCAACTCATCAAGAAAACTAAATTTCAAACGACCATATTTACGATTTTGCTCATTGATAAACGTGACCACGACATTCGAGATCCACACTTATCCTGAAAATTCCTTCCCTAGGCCTTTCCGTTCGAATTTTTCAATTTTCTATGGTTCTGTTCATGCGATCTGGACAAAATGTAGCTTGAATAAATCATTCTCCATTAGTATACAAAATTTCGTTTCGATCGAATCTGCAGTTTCGAAATTATCAGCAAAATTAAATTTCAAACGACCATTTAACTTCCCCTAGTCTAACTTTGCTCATTGATAAACGTGACCGTGACATTCGAGATCCACATCTATCCTTTCTGTTCGAATGTTATGATTTTCTATGGTTTCTATGGTTCTGGTGATGCGATCTGGACAAAATGTAGCTTGAATATATATTTCTCAAAATGTTGCGGGTAGCTTGAACACGTCATTTTTCATCTGAGTGCAAAATTTCACCTCGATCGAATCAGTAGTTCCAAAGTAATACGTCGAACGGCTATATTTACGTAACCCCCGAATTTTGCCCAATAACGGACTCAACCGCGGCATTTGAGATTCGTTATCGTGTATACGGACGGCCGGCCGGACAGACAGGCTCGAATTTTTCGATGGATTCGTCATCTGTGAGTCGAACCTTATCGATTGAGAAAATTTTCGGCTCAAAATTCGAAAAATACAGACACCGTGACGAAATGATATAGCTCTCGTGTAAGTAGAACGAGCGCTCAATGAACAATACTTCCTATTGGAATATACCTAGTTGAAGCCGTTGAAGGCAGTGGAATAAAGTTTATTTCTTAAAAAATAAACAAAAAAATTATGAAAACCACTGCCGTGAAGGCAGGAGCTTTTGAGCACTCGTACATGCACCTTGTAGGTAGATTCGTATTTTCCAGTTTTAGAAATCAATTGGAAGAATTTTCGACAGCTGTCAAAAAAATTCTCAAACTTAGGCGAAACTCCAGACTTCATGTCAGTGCTTCAGCTGACCAATTTTTTTTCGATAATTTGCTAGAATTTTCTACGGTATCTATGGTCTTGGTGATGCGATCTGGACAAAATTTTGCACGTAGTTTGAAAACATTATTCCTCAGCTAGGTGCAAAATTTCATTCCAATCCGATCAGTAGTTTCGAAATTATCAGGAAAAAAATATTTTGAAAGGCGATATTTACGGAACCCCTAGTCTAATTTTGCTCATTCATGAACATAACTGCGATTTTCGCGATCCAAACCCACCCTGAAAATTTCAAGTTCCTAGGCCTTTCCGTTCAGAAGTTACAATTTTCTAAGGTTTCTATGGTTCTGGTCATGCGATCTGGACAAAATGTTGCTTTAATATATCATTCTCGATTAAAATACAAATCGATCGAATCCGTAGTTTCGAAATTATCGAGAATCCAAAATTTCAAACGACCGTATTTACGGATCCCCTAGTATAACTCTGCTCATTGATAAACGTGGACGCGACATTTCAGATCCACACCTATCCTGAAAATTTCAAGTCCCTAGGCCTTTCCGTTCGAAAGTTATGATTTTCTATGGTTTCTATGGTTCTGGTCATGCGATCTGGAGAAATGTAGCTTGAGTATATCATTCTCCATTAGTATACAAAATTTCGTCACGATCGAATCTGTAGTTTTGAAATTATCAAGAAAACTAAATTTCAAACGACCATATTTACGGAACCCCTAGTATAATTTTGCTCATAGATGAACGTGATCACGACATGCAAGATCCACACCTATCCTGAAAATTTCAAGTCCCTAGGCGTTTCCGTTCAAAAGTTACAATTTTCTATGTTTTCTATGGTTCTGGTCATGCGATCTGGACAAAATTTCACATGTAGCTTGTACACCTCATTCTCCATTTGAGTGCAAAATTTCATCTCGATCAAATCTGTAGTTTTCAAGTAATCAGGGAAACAAAACTTTGAACGGCCATATTTACGGAACCCCTGGTGGAATTTGGCCCATTAACGAACTTAACCGAGGCATTCGGGAACTGAACCCATACTGAAAATTAAAAATCTTTTGGTTGTTCCGTTCGAGAGTTATCGTGCTTACGGACGGACGGCCGGACGGCCGGACGGACAGACTCGAATTTTCCGACGGATTCGTCATCAGTGAGTCGAACTCTATCGATTGAGACCATTTTCGGCTCAAAATTCGAAAAATACAGACATCGTGACGAAATGATATAGCCCTCCGTGTAAGTAGTACGAGCGCTCAAAAAGGACAAAGAGCGTACATCTACATCCTTGAGTCATATTGAATTGAGTTTGTATTTACCTGTTCGAACTCTTCGTTCTGAAAGATGTTTAATAAAGTATCCTTGATTTAATTACATAGTTCCATAATAAGTATTGAAATTCGCGTTTTTGGTAATCGGCGTTTGGTATGAAAAAACTGGGGAAATCTCGGCACAATTTCATCAGTAAGGGCCCATTTAGATGGAGAGAGTTTCTTGCACGTTTTGGGGCAAGAAATCGTTCGCAATTATTGCATGCAATAACCGCTATCAGTGCCCTCGTGGAAGGCGATAAACGTTTACATGGAGAGAGTTTTTCGATATCGTACATTCGAATCGAGAAACTCTCTCCATCTGAATGGGCCTTTAATCTCTCATTCCTCATCCTCTATATATATAAAACGTCACAGTAGGAACAACCTTAAGCCTTGTCATGTTATTCTTATTCTATGTTATGTTATTCCGCTGTATAAATTCACCTTAATGGGACATTCCGATTCTAGGAAGGAAGGAAGGAAATAATCAACAGGAACCTCATAACTCTTTATTCTTTATACCTAATGCTTTCAAGAATTTCTTATGCAATGTGACAAAATGCAATAGGTATGTTTATGTTATATAAAATTTTTCTTCTCAGAAATATTCTCTATGAATTGGTTTCAATCGAACTCTGCTCCGATCGTTATACTTATTTCTCCTGGAAGAATTCTTGTCTTATGATACCATTTGTTTGTATCCAACACAACTGAAAAAAAAGATCTAAAATAATGTGCTGCTGTAGTTCGGACCGCTAAGAAGAAATTCCAAATTAATGGTAGTAATTCCAAATTCATGTATTCAATACAGTTTCAGTTGAACGAATAGTTCAGAAATCATTTTTAAAAGATTCAAATCTGGTGGTGTCCCGATTCAAAAGCATCGGAGTTTCGAGCATCGCCGATTTTTTTCTGATAGAAGCGGGGGAGGGAGAACTTATATCCCCAACAAAAAATCTTTGCTCTGGTACATTCAGGTTGAGATGGAGAATTTGACCGATTCTCATTAGGTTGGGAGCTCCATGATCCATACACTGTGGCCGCTCTTATAACAATGCTCTGGAGGTCTTGCAAATAGTTCAGAAATTCATTTTGAAGATTATATTAAATGAATGAATGGACTAGTGGAAATCCAAATCAAGAAGTGAATGAAACGTGCCATCATCGATCGACAGGAGCAGCAGGTAGACTAGTTTCTAGCTTTTTAGGTGTCATCAGACAGACAGGAACTGATGGAAAGAATTGTAGACATTTCCCTGCAAGATGTGGCGGATTTTTACATCGTATCGATAAGCGTCTTATCGCTGGTAATATAATGTCTACTTTTCATGATGGTCTTCATCGTCGACTGAGTTATGCGGTACTGATGACAGCTAAAATTAAAAAGAGCCTCTTTTCCGCGAAAACCCCGTTCGACCTCTCCCTCTCAGGAGACGGTCTAGTAATATTGGCGAAGGGATCATGAACCCCAACGTCCTGAAAAATGTTTCACAGCTAAGTGAATTAAACTGGACCGATATGGCCGATCTCGAAAAGTTCAAGCTCCCAAAACGACTTGGAGACAACCTAATGCGAAAACATCGACTCCAATCGCCACGACCAACCAGTGTGGAATTCTGAACAAAAAACATCTAACGACATCGACATGGATTAAACCCCCGAGTCATCATCTCCCAAGCCAACGGCTGTGCCAAAAACCATTAAAGTGCCCCCCGGTTACAGTGACTGACAAAGTGAATGAACCCACCTTTCGAACGAAATTAAAATCAACACTGTGGAACTATAGAACTATAGAAACCTCATAACAACCCTGAGGTCCGAGAATATCGAATTCTACACATACAACCCAAAAGAAGAAGCTGAAAAGTAGATGGCTCTATAAGTCGAATGCTTCACAACCGAAGAGGAAATTAAATTCAAGTTATCAACTGACCACAACCTGAAAATGGAAGAAATCGAATGCCTGAAAATGATAGGCAAAGATCAAAATTCGCACTCATTTCTCGTGAGTGTACCCAAAAAAAATGAACATCAACGAAGTAAAAAGGACTACTGAACTGGACCACATCAAGCTACAATGCGTCGCCTTCAGGAGAAAATTGCATAACTCCATGTGACAAAATTTTACAGAAGAAACAAAAATAGTATATTATTTCATAAGGAGGAAAAGTGTCACTTTTTATGGCGAGCCTGGGTTTACCCGCCGAACGTAGTGAGGCGGGTAATTGAAGGCGAGCCATGAAAAGACACTTTTCCTCCGAATGGAATATGTTATTTTTTTTTTCGAACGTTTTGAAATTCATACAAATCTGGAGATCCACCTTTGAATTAGATTTATGTTTACGATCGTGATAATTGAAATATCAATGGAAAATTGCCTAGTTACGATTGTCATGAAAAATTCATTTTGACAGAAGTATAATAATTGATAGTTATCACTTGCTAGCTGGTGAAACGTGAAAATGTCTTCAGAAATTGAGGCTTTGGCCAATGAAGCAGTCTCTTTCCTTGGGCCGTCAAAGTCTAGTGAAAAATATTCTGCAGCATATGATCACTTCGTGAATTGGTGCAATTCGGAAAGTGTGGCAGTTTTTCATGGGAATGTACTTCTAGCATATTTCAATACAATGGCTAGCCGTTATTCCATGATAAAGTCTCAACAAGCGATCAAACACGAAATAGATACTGGTAAATCTTTGAAGTTACGCGCGTTTTCGAGAAAATCAAATGAAGGATATCATGCAAAGAAATCAAGAGTTTTTCTAAGGAGCAGTTCGAAAGTTTTCTATTTGGCTGCTAGTAGAATATTGAACGTCGAAGGATTTCCTGGAACCAGCAACTCAAATGACCCCATTGAGTCATCAGCTTCTGAACAGAATCCTTCCCGTATTTTACTACATGGTTTCAATTTTCAAAATGCAACATTGACCAATTGCACATTCAATGTAACTTCAGTGAATAAAAATGACGTTTGATTCAGAATTTTTTAGGTTGTTCATGGTTCCTAATTCATCGTTTACATAGCGACACTTTTCCCTCCGGCGTACGGAAATGTGATTAATTATTTACATAGCAACACATTTCCTTACGGCGGAGGAGAAGTAGAACTTTTCGATGATCCTGTCAGTTGAAAAATGACGTTGTTTCTGTACGTTTGAAAAAAAAATTACGAAAAGCACTGCCGTGAAGGCAGGAGCTTTTGAGCGCTCGTACATGCACCTTGTAGGTAGATTCGCATTTTCCAGTTTTGGAAATCAATTGAAGGAATTTTTGACTGCTGTCAAAAAAATTCTGAAACTTAGGCGAAACTCCAGACTTCATGTCGGTGCTTCAGCTGATCAATTTTTTTCCGATAATTCGCTAGAATTTTCCACGGTATCTATGGTCTTGGTGATGCGATCTGGACAAAATTTTGCACGTAGTTTGAATACATTATTCCTGAGCTAGGTGCATAATTTCATTCCAATCCGATCGGTAGTTTCGAAACTATCACGAAAAAAATATTTTGAACGGCCATATTTACGGAACCCCTAGTCCAATTTTGCTCATTGATGAACATGACCGTGAAATTTGCGATCCAAACCCACCCTGAAAATTTCAAGTTCCTAGGCCTTTCCGTTCAAAAGTTAGAATTTTCTATGGTTTCTATGGTTCTGGTCATGCGATCTGGACAAAATATTGCTTCAATATATCATTCTCGATTAAAATACAAAATTTCATCTCGATCGAATCCGCAGTTTCGAATTTATCGAGAAAACAAAATTTCAAACGACCGTATTTACGGAACCCCTTGTATAATGTTGCTCATAGATGAACGTGATCACGACATTCGAGATCCACACCTATCCTGAAAATTTCAAGTCCCTAGGCCTTTCCGTTCAAAAGTTACAATTTTCTTTGGTTTCTATGGTTCTGGTCATGCGATCTGGACAAAATTTCACATGTAGCTTGAACACCTCATTTTCCATTTGAGTGCAAAATTTCATCTCGATCAAATCTGTAGTTTTCAAGTAATCAGGGAAACAAAACTTTGAACGGCCATATTTACGGAACCCCTGGTGGAATTTGGCCCATTAACGAACTTAACCGAGCCATTCGGGAACTGAACCTACCCTGAAAATTTCAAGTTTCTAGGACATTCCGTTCGAGAGTTATCGTGTATACGGACGGCCGGACGGCCGGACGGACAGACTCGAATTTTTCGACGGATTCGTCATCAGTGAGTCGAACATAGTCGATTGAGACCATTTTCGGCTCAAAATTCGAAAAATACAGACATCGTGACGAAATGATATAGCCCTCGTGTAAGTTGTACGAGCGCTCAAAAAGTGTCATATTTCGACTGACAGGATCATCGAAAAGTTCTACTCCTCCTCCACCGTAGGAAAAGTGGTTGCTATGTCAACGATGAATTACATTTCCTTAAACCGTAGGGAAAAATGTAATTAACTATCAAAATTAATTTTGTGAGACAACCGTAACTAGGCAAACTTTCTATTGATCACTCAATTATAACGATCGTGAACATAAATCTAATCTCCAGATTTTAAGGAATTTCAAAGCGTTCGGAAAAAAATAACATATTCCATTCGGAGGAGAAGTGACTTTCCTTCCTTATGAAATAATATACTATTGACGTCAGAACACGACCTGTCAATTAATATGACTGACTTAGTATGGGAAATACGGGAGTTACGCATTTTCCCAAACGCGGTAGGAGATACGTAGATTTCATTTTCTTAAATTTAAATTATACCCGATCATTTCAAGAGTTTTGTAATTTGTAAGCATATTAGTAATTATGTTGCCCAACAGATTTGACCAAAATACCATTTCTTGAAAAATGTGGAGTTAAGTAGTTTTCTCCGGAACACGACGAATGGCAGAAATATAGTAAAAAAAAAACAAAGTGGCCCAATGTTTCCGCTGTCAGCTTTTCGGACACCTCACGAAGGAGTGTCCCATCAAAGGAAGAAATAGCGACCAAATAAAGTGCGCGAATTGTGGCGGTTCCCATACTGCAAACAACAGAATGTGCCCCATCTACAACAGGTATGTCGAAACATCAAAAACGGCTCAAAACCCCCATAAAACTAAACCTAATCATTCTCCCAAACCCATTTTGAAAACAAGAGAAAGAACTTCGCCCCTATCAAACCTAAATGTTACCAAAAACGCGAATTGTACCTTTGAAGAAAATAGTAAAGACAACCTGAATGAATTCCATTCACTCCTGAAAGAAATCCAAGAAATTAACGAAATTTGCAATTCATCCCACTATTATCTCTTATTCGTGATCTAAAACAATCACTGAATTCACTGAAAAATGATGAAAGCACTACCGTGAAGTCAGGAGCTTTTGAGCGCTCGTTCATTCACCTTATAGGTAGATTCGCATTCTCCAGTTTTAGAAACCAATTGAAGGAATTTTCGACAGCTGCCAAAAAAAATTTCAAACTTAGACGAAAATCCTAACTGCACATCAGTGCTTTAGGTGACCAATTTTTTTTCGATAATTCGCTAGAATTTTCTATGGTATTCATGGTCTTGGTAATGCGATCTAGACAAAGTAGATTGAATACATTATTCTTCATCTATGTGCAAAATTTCATTTCAATCCAATGAGTAGTTTCGAAATGATCAGGATAAAAATATTTTGAACGGCCATTTTTAAGGAACCCCTAGTCTAATTTTGCTCATTGATGAACGTGAACGCGAAATTCGCGATCCGAACCTACCCTGAAAATTTCAAGACCCTGGGCCTTTCCGTTCGAAAGTTATAATTTTCTATGGTTTCTATGGTTCTGGTTATGCGATCTGAGAAAAATGCCGCTTGGATATATCATTCTCCATCAAAATAAAAAATTTAGTCAAGATCGAATCCGTAGTTTTGAAATTATCAAGGAAACTAAATTTCAAACGGCCATATTTACGGAACCCCTAGTCTAATTTTGCTCATTCATGAACGTAACCGCGACATTCGAGATCCACACCTAGATCCTGAAAATTTCTAGTCCCTAGACCTTTCCATTATTACTAAGTTATAATTTTCTATGGTTTCTACGGTTCTGGTCATGCGATCTAGACAAAATTATGTGAGTATCTTGAACACGACATTTTTCATCTGAGTGCAAAATTTCATCTCGGTCGAATGTGTAGTTTCGGAGTAATCAGAAAACCAAACCTTCGAACGCCTTTATTTACGGAACCCTTGGTGGAATTCTGCCTATAAACGAACTTAACCCCGGCATTTGGGAACTGAACCCGCACTGAAAATTTCAAGTCTCTACGACATTCCGTTCGAGAGTTATCGTGTACACGGCACATTTTCAGCTCAAAATTCGATGAATACAGACATCGTGACGAAATGATATAGCCCTCGTGTAAGTATTACGAGCGCTCAAAAATACATCCTCACCGCTCGATGAAATCGTGGTTATTCGAAACATATCCCAAAAATATGGTTTTGGAAGTAAAATATAAAAGAAACTATCTTGGAACGCAAAAAGCATTTCAAATAAAATCAACAGATAAGAAATTTTCACCAACGAAAATAAAATAGACCTAATTTGCATTCGGGAATTGAAACTGGGCATCCGAAAATCCCAAAATTACCGAACTACTACTACCTGAATAATCCAAATACCAACAAAAGCGGAGGACTCATAATTTATTACAGAAAACATCTGAATCCGATCGAAATAGAAACTCGCACTGTAAACATTGTAAGCCAAGCAATAAAAATCGGAAATATCACAATCATCAATATTTACAACGGCCATCAGTCCCCTTTAAAGCCCGAAGAATTGTCCACTCTTCTGACACTGGGACCTGATGTTATATTATCCTAAGAGATTTCAATAGCCGCAACAGGCAGTGGAATTGCTCGAGTAATAACAGAGACGGAAATACCCTTCAAAAATTCATCCGAAATTCAAACTTCATTCTCTACTTTCCTCGGAACTCGTTTACCCACTATCCATACAACAACAACGCAAATCCCTCTACAATAGATCTATTTGTCACCAAGAATATTTCTATTGAACACCCCTTGCTGTAAACGAACTGGACTCTGACCACTCACCAGTTTTCTCAATAATCCCTAGAAGTCCACCTCTCGATCCGATGTACCTAATAAAAGAACTACCTTTTCCACAAACTGGAAGTTATTCCAAAATAAAATTAGCAAATTCATCAAAATTTCCCGACAAATGTCCTCTGAAAGCCAAATTGACTGTGTTATAAACCAATTCACAAACACCATCCAACGCTGCCACAAATCTTCCTCCTCGAAGTCGATTCAACAAACTATCTACTCAACCACCTCCAATCACGTCAGGGATCTTATCCAACACAAAAACAGACTCAGAAAAAGATTACAGAGAAACTACAGCATGAACCTCTACCAAGAATACAAAGATGCGATCAATTTAGTCAGAACAACAGTCTGCTCTCTAAAAACCTCAAAATGGGAAGATCTCACCCGAAATTCAAATAGCTCAAGTGATATGTGGAAAATTCTGAGAGTATTAAAAAATGCCAAAAACTCCCCTCGGATCTCTTCTCTACAAACCCCAAACAGCCTTATTGTCGAAGACAAGAATAAAGCCGACCACATTGCCGAAACATACCTCAAAATCCATAAATCTACCAACTTTCTATCGGACAACACAACCGAACAAGTAGTTCAAACGATTCCAACCGAAATCTAGGTTTAAATTCTTCACCAATACCCGCCGAAAAATCAACATCACCATCAGAAATCAAAAATATCATCAAAACACTGAAAAATAGGAAAGCACCAGGAGAAGATCGCATAAGAAATCGCTCCCTAAAATCTTTTCCTCGCAAAGCAATAGTCCAACTAACTGATATCTTCAATAGTTGCCTCCAGATGAACTATTTTCCAAATGTGTGGAAAAACGCAATCGTTCTTCTATTTCTCAAACCATCGAAACACCCATAACTCGCTGAAAGCTATCGCCCCATAAATCTACTACCATCACTTTCCAAAATCCTTGAAAAAATTATACTCAATAGACTTCGAGAACATGAAGAAATAATAATCAACGAATAATATGGCTTCAGAAAACATCATAGTACAGTTCTTCAGTTGGAAATCCTGACTGATCAAATTTCAAGGAACTTTAACCACAACATAATCACTGTAATCTCAGCCTTGACGTCCAAAAAGCCTTCGACACAGTATGACACAAACTGATTGAGAGGGAACTTCCCTTATATCTTATCAAAATCATCAAATCTTATCTCACCAACCGAACCTACCGAACGAAGTCAGAATATCACAAACACTATCGAACAAAACACCAATCCCCGCAGGAGTTCCCCAAGGGGGCCTTCTTTCTCCCGAACTATTCAACTTTTACATTAATGACATACCGAAAATAAGCCAAATCAAAATCTTTTTGTTCGTTGAATGTTGATGACACGGCAATCACAGCAGAGTCTTGTTCAAAAAAAATATGAAGCAAAGTACCTTCAAGACCACATGACACTTTTGGAAAAATATTATCATAAGTGGAAAATAAAAATTAAAGCATCCGAAACCATTCTGACCTACTTCATACACAAACATCGTGTGTCCACCCCAAATCAAATTACATTTAACAATGAAAAACTTCTCAAATTACTTCATTCTGGATAAAAAATTAACCTTTTCCCCCCATATCCAGAAAATAATTAAGCAAACGAATATTAATTTATGTAAAACATTTCCCCTCATTGGCAGGCAAAGCCAACTATCTGAAAAATCCAAACTTCGGATATACAAGCAAGTTATGAAACCCCATGGTTTATTCAAACCCAAGTTGGGGTAAAACATCTAAAAGAAGTTATAAAAAAATTCAATATTTACAGAACAAGTTTCTGAGAGTTATCCCAAATAAACCTAGGAAAACTAAAAACGACGACCTGCATACTCTATCCAACGTAGAAACAATAGAGAATTTTGTTAAAAACCATTTCCGATCATTTTTCCCAGATTAAAACCAAAAATATGGAAAAACCTCCCATCTAAACAACATCTCAATTCCAATCAAAAGAATTGAATTAAATTAGACATTTCACGCCCTCCTTGTAAAAAACATGTAAAAAGGTTAACAGGGTTGATAGGACTTTTGGTGACTGAAACACTTTTTCTACTTTTGCCAACGTTTTGTGGACATATATCAACTGAGGGCTGAAATTTATTCAATAAATAAACAGAATGGGTCAACATTAACATTATAAGTAAATTCCACAAAAGTAAACAAATGCCGACATTACACACGACACAAACCAAACATCGCCACATACTTCAGTGATTTCACCACCGAGAACTCCTCCATTCTCTTACTCTTACTCTCTTATTTAAACATAAACTCATACAGCGTATTATAATGTAACCACCACTTTCCACCTTCCTTACCCCTCTAGAGCATCAGTTATTTCCTTTCATGCATTCGACTCAAAATTAATATAAAAACAAACAAAAAATATTAGACTGGGAAACAAATTTTCATTCAGGAACTAGATGTAATCTTTTCTCTTTGAGCAATTTGTAACTCTGTATATTTCCCCTTGTAGAGATCTCCTGAATACAATGCTTGTAAAATTTAAAATAAACAGAAATGTCATTTTCTTTCACAAAATATGAATGGTTTTCCATTAGAAGCGCTCGATTTTTGTAACGCAATAAAAAAAATTATGACGATGATAGTGATATATTTTTATTCTTGTTATAAAAAACATGTGTTCACATTATGTTTTAAAAATTATATCAGGTAAATGTCTGCCGCGGCTTTGCCTGGTTTGTTGAGTCCTGGATACCCAATTTGTGAAGACCCTATCGCATAAAAGTGGCTCGATTTCAGCCATTACGCCTCTAATAGGCTCTAATGTAGGACTTCAAGGCGGCAACCGTCCGTGGTTTGTTGGCATAGACCTACTGCCCTTAGCCCAAAGTCCTTATGCAGGATTCCCCAAGTTGTCGTCGAAGACAGGCCAAGTTCTTGAGCCTGACGCGAAATAGACTGTTGCGTATTTTCATGCACACTCGCCCGAACAACAGCAATATTTTCAAGGGATCTTGCGTTTCACTGACGTACAGGCACTTTTTGATCTGCCACTGACCCAGTTTATTGAACGGCGAATTGTGGATGCTTCAAGACGATCGTCGACACCATAAATTGAACGGAGTGCACGAAATGTTTGTCGAATGGAACATTGAATTTGATAATAATTTTTAAAAATTTCGAAGCGTTGCTCAATCGTGTAACGCTCCATAATGAAATGTAGGGACTAACAAAATACGACTTTCAAAAATTGCACCTTTGTGTCTATCGATTTCGTCATGCGTTGTTGTCAAACATCGAGCGTTACTATTGAAAAACCCTTTACATTGCACTTCGAATTTGTCATTCAATTGTATGAGTCACTTCATTACACCCAAAAACCTCGGTTAGAGAATTGAGTAAAATAAAATTGAAAAGGTCTCAACTTACTGATATCACCAGATTTCACTACTATAAGGTGAGATTTACATTCAAGAACGCATTCAGGTGGTGGAGCTAAGTACCATTCCTTGCTTCCTCTAATCTGGGCTTGCCAAGAAGGATAAACAACATTATCTACCTGAAAATAGACAATAAATTATTTCCAGATTCAGAACCATATCACTAGCAGCGCTCTTTGATAGCATCGGCTACAGTTTAGGGCTGATTGTCTCGGTTCAAGCCGAGCTGAAGGTTGACCTTGGTTCAATATTAGAGTCAAATTGTACAAAGCTCACATTGTGGGGGATGACGCCATCTCAAGGATTCGATGCAGTAAAATTATATCCCAGGACAAAGAAAATCTGAGGATCTCATTGGGTTTTCGAAACAACAATCGCAACGCAGAAAACAGACGCAGGTCTCCTAGCTACGAAAATCATCGACTTCGTAAAGGTTTCTTGGCATCAGTAGTAGAAGAGTTGTGCCCAAAGGATTAGATGGCCGCAGCGCAAAAAGGCTTCCTCGAGACCAAATGACCACCTCTTTTATAATATAATCTGGGCTAGTCCAAGACGAGTTAGGTGTACTGGCTGTCTTTTTCAAAAATCCAACATAGCCGTCCATCGCTTAAACGAAATTCTAACATAAAATGAAAAAATTTTCTAAGTATGTACTGTGATGGAATCTCCACAGTACACAAAAATTCCGTCTGGGGGGGCACGTGCCCCCCCCCCCCCCCCCCCCCTTGGATCCGCCAGTGTCTAGGACGTTCCGTTCGAAAGTTATCGTGTATACGGACGGCCGGACGGACAGACTCAAATTTTCCGACGGATTCGTCATCAGTGAGTCGAACTCTATCGATTGAGACCATTTTCAGCTCAAAATTCGAAAAATACAGACATCGTGACGAAATGATATAGCCCTCGTGTAAGTAGTACGAGCGCTCAATAACCAACCTTTGTAATATTTTTATAATCCTTGTGGTATCTGTATTCAACGATTGCCTTTTCTGTGCCAAAAAAATCGAAAAGCACTGCCGAGAAGTCACCCGGTATAATTCGCATCGATTTTTGGAAAATTCATTCAAATATTTCCCTATTTCATATCAAGAAAATTTAACGTGTCGATTTAAAATCACAGCCGATGTATACATACCCCAGTAATAAATCGCGAGGATGATATCTGCACATGTTATTTTTTGCATGTTGACGACAGGTTTTTTTGGAAAACGACGCCGTTTTCGAGTTTTAGATGTTCCCCTTCCAAACCGAGATTATACAGGGTGTTCCATTGGGAAACGGAAATACTTAAAAGGTAGATAGAGGGCACCGAGGTGGTTCTACAAATACTACATTTTTGGCTCTGACTGTCTTTGTTACCGAGATACAGGATGTTTTAAGAATTTTGCTCATTTCTTCTTGAAGTCATAACAAACGAACCACCCGGTATATTTTCTTTATGTTTGGCACACATATTCCTTATTTGAAGCTCAAATAAATCACCCAATAACCATAAGGAAAATCCAGGTCCGGGTTAACAAAAAATTATGAAACGATTGTATCCTTGAAACAACAACCTGTATATCGAAATTTTCAAAATTCGTTTACATATTTGAAAAGTGCATAAAAAACTGAACCGAAACGGGTGCTTTACATTTTTGCGCAGGCAGTTTTACTGCACAAATTTTCAATTCGAAAGTAAAGTTTTTGAAAACGTAGATACCAAAGAGTGGTTAAAAGTGACTTTCAATAATATATTATCAAAACTATTGAATAAATAATTATTTTAAAATTACTAAATCATCAAAATACATTGGTTTCCCTTTTTACTCCATGTCAAAAAGGAAATATTGCTGGCATGTACTTTCGGCACGTGGTGCATCGTGCATCGCCTCATTATAGGATTATCGTTAGAGACTTTTCAAATGACAATTTTGTTAACTCATGGATTGGTAGTAGGAGACCTCATAACTGGCCATCAAGATCCCCTGATTTGAATCCCGTAGATCATTATGTCTGGGGTCGCCTAAAATCTCTAGGATATTCTTCTGAGATTAATACTCGGGATCAGCTTATTATAAAAATACAAGAAGCTAGCAGGAAAATAATGAACAATACGAATGTAATTCACAAATCAGTTCGGGATTTTCTCAAACGAGAACGGAAATGTATAGACGAAAATGGAGGGCATTTCGAGCAGTTAATGAAAACGACCTGATAAATCTAAATTATTTCACTAAAACATCAAATAAAAATATTCAAGCAATTTTGATAATTAGATATGAACATACAGGGCGTTACTTTTTACCTACATAAAGGGTTGTTATGTCACTATAAAAAGGATAACCAATATAATTAAATGATAATGTATTAGTTCTGAAAATAATTATGGATTCAACGTTTGATAATATGTTATGTCACTTAAAACCACTCTTTGGTATCCAAGTCCTCAAAAACTAGACTTATGAGTTTAAGATTTGTGGGGTAAAACTGTCTGCGCAAAAATGTGAAACAGTTTTTCATGCTCTTCTCGAATATCTGAACGAATTTTCAAAACCTCGATATACAGCGTTTCTTTCAAGGATACAATTGCTTCATAATTTTTCGTTAACCCGGACCTGGATTTTTCTTGTGGTTATTGAGTAATTCATTTGAGTTTCAAATAAGGAACATGTGTGCCAAATATAAAGAAAATATACCGGGTGGTTCCATTGTTATGACCTCTGAAAGCCAAATTGACTGTGTTATAAACCAATTCACAAACACCATCCAACGCTGCCACAAATCTTCCTCCTCGAAGTCGATTCAACAAACTATCTACTCAACCACCTCCAATCACGTCAGGGATCTTATCCAACACAAAAACAGACTCAGAAAAAGATTACAGAGAAACTACAGCATGAACCTCTACCAAGAATACAAAGATGCGATCAATTTAGTCAGAACAACAGTCTGCTCTCTAAAAACCTCAAAATGGGAAGATCTCGCCCGAAATTCAAATAGCTCAAGTGATATGTGGAAAATTCTGAGACTGTTAAAAAATGCCAAAAACTCCCCTCGGAGATATGAACATACAGGGCGTTACTTTTTACCTACATAAAGGGTTGTTATGTCACTATAAAAAAGAAAACCAATATAATTAAATGATAATAATAATAATAATAATTTATTCCTCCTTTGAGACATCATACAAATGTATAGGAATTGTCATCGTGAAGAAAAAATTAAACAACACAGATACAAGCGAACAAATGAAAGTACCAATATAACACAGTTGACAATAGCAATAAAAAAGGAAAACTTAAACGATAGGACTAGCAAAAAACTCTTGAATACTATAAAAGCATTTTTCAATCAGTATTGATTTTACTTCCTTCTTGAATTGCTTTTCAGCAATTCCTTTATAATGTTTAGGCAAGTGATTATAAAATTTCATTCCTGTGAAGGTAGGAGACGACTCATACTTTTCAGTTCTGTGCTTGGGAATACTTAATGTATCCTCATGCCTAGTATTATAATTATGAAACTCTGTACATGTTTTAAGTTTTTTAAAATTCTGGTGAACATAAATTAGGCAATTCAATATGTATATAGAAGGAAACGTTAGAATTTTATTTTCCTTGAAAATAGGGCGGCATGAGTCTTGAGGTCTCAGGTTGAATATAAGTCGAAGTATTTTTTTTTGTGCAACAAACACACGACCAACTTCTGGAGATGAACCCCACAGAACGACGTTGTAGCAAAGGTGACTATACACGCTGCTAAAATACACCCCAACGAGAGAATCTAACGATAGTGAACTCTTGAGGCGAGCAATAGCAAAGTAGGATTTACTGATTTTACCACATATGTGGTCGATGTGAAAGGACCATCTCAACCTGTTGTCCACGCGAACTCCCAGAGAACAAACACACTCCGATGATCTGAGGCTGCAGTCCGAAAGGTTTACAGTGAAATCAAGACCGTCCCTGATTCGAAATTTGATGATCTTGGTTTTATCCAAATTCACAATCAAGGAGTTCCCTCGGCACCAGACAATAAAGTTCCGGATAAGTGATTCACAAATCATTCTTAGTTCATCAAGATTACGAGCCTTAATTGCCAAGGATGTATCATCAGCAAAGAGGACCACAATGCAAGCTACAATATACTGAGGAAGCTCGTTGATAAACAACAAAAAAAGAAGTGGCCCCAAGACTGAACCTTGGGGGACACCCAATTTAGTGTAATATCTACGGGAATGGGAATCGCCAAGCTTAACCACGATAGACCGGTTTGAGAGAAAACTGCGAATCCAATCGAGGAATACTCCTCGGAAACCCATTTGATACATTTTCTCGATAAGAAATCCGGGTTGAAGGCAATCAAATGCGCGAGTTAAATCGAAAAATACTTCCGCAACTTCCGCCCCATCATCTAACGAGGAATAAACAAATTCAAGAAATTCGCAGCAGACACTTTGAGTGGATCTTCCAGCCAGGGCCATATTAGCGCATAGGCCAACATAGGCCATGGCCTAAGGGCGGCACTGTTTTAGGGGCGGCAAATTTTCGGTAAATCAAAAATATTTCTCAAATAAAAAAGTGTAGAAATAAGCATATGATATATTTTCCATGAATTTCACACATTCTCAACGCAAAAAGTAAGTTCTTTTTTTTTTCAATTGTTGGGAAAGGAATCAACAATCTTGTTGGAATATTGAAAAATCACATCACATCTGAATCCGAAGGAGCCACCCTAAAACCGAACTGCAGTCGTCGGTAACGCTCATCAAAGAATGTCGGTAAGCTTGATGAGTTCTATCGTAAATTGTGAATATGTAACTCACAATAAAAAGGGAATAGGCTCACCCCATCTTTGTGGACGCGGGACTGACGCATCGCACTTGCAGAACATATAAGAAATTGTAGAAGAATCGAAAACTTGCCATTATAGAGGTGTCCTCCGTCGTTTTTAGTATAAAGAAAGTTTTTGAAAACTAACAAGGGAATTGAATGAACTTAATGATTAGGAGGATTTTGCTCAGAAGTTCTCTTTTGTTATTAAAATTGCAAAAACTGGATTCTGAAGAATTATAAGTAGTTATTTCTAGTTATCTGGACGATTTGGACTACAAGCTTCACGATGAATGTTTGCACTTCAAAGCATATGTAGCTCATTCAGAACAAAAAATTTATTCGAGATGAGTACCTTCATTAGAAGCGAAAAAAGCTTGGTGCAAAATTTTTCCCTATCTTGATATTGCCGTCAGAATGTTTTGGCAATGGACTGCTCAGAAAAAAATTATGAAAAGCACTGCCGTGAAGGCAGGAGCTTTTGAGCGCTCGTAATGCACCTTGTAGGTAAATTCGCATTTTCCAGTTTCAGAAATCAATTGAAGCAATTTTCGACAGCTGTCAAAAAAATTCTGAAACTTAGGCGAAACTCCAGACTTCATGTCAGTGCTTCAGTTGATCAATTTTTTTTCGATAATTCGCTAGAATTTTCTACCCTATCTATGGTCTTGGTAGTGCGATCTAGACAAAATTTTGCACGTAGTTTGAATACATTATTACTCAGCTAGGTGCAAAATTTCATCCTAATCCGCTCAGTATTTTCGGAACTATCAGCAAAAAAATATTGTGAACCGCCATATTTACGGAACCTCTAGTCTAATTTTGCTCATTGATCAACGTGACCGCGATATTCGCGATCCAAACCCTCTCTGAGAATTTCAAGTTCCTATGCCTTTTCGTTCAAAAGTTACAATTTCCTATGGTTCTGGTCATGAGATCTGGACAAAATATTGTTTTAATATATCATTCTCGATTAAAATACAAAATTCCATCTCGATCGAATCCGTAGTTTCGAAATTATCGAGAAACCAAAATTTCAAACGACTGTATTTTCGGAACCCCTAGTATAATTCTACTCATTGATGAACGTGAATTCGACATCTCAGATCCACACCTATCCTGAAAATTTCAAGTCCCTAGGACTTTCCGTTCGAAAGTTATGATTTTCTACGGTTTCTATGGTTCTGGTCAGGTGATCTGGAGAAATGTAGCTTGAATATATCATTCTCCATTAGTATACAAAATTTCGTCACGATCGAATCTGTAGTTTTGAAATCATCAAGAAAACTAAATTTCAAACGACCATATTTACGGAACCCCTAGTATAATTTCGCTCATAGATGAACGTGATCACGACATTCGAGATCCACACCTATCCTGAAAATTTCAAGTCCCTAGGCGTTCTTGTTCAAAAGTTACAATTTTCTATGGTTTCTATGGTTCTGGTCATGCGATCTGGACAAAATTTTACATGTAGCTTGAACACCTCATTCTCCATTCGAGTGCAAAATTTCATCTCAATCAAACCTGTAGTTTTCAAGTAATCAGGGGAACAAAACTTTGAACGGCCATATTTACGGAACCCCTGGTGGAATTTGGCCCATTAACGAACTTAACCGAGGCATTCGGGAACTGAACCCATACTGAAAATTTCAAGTCTCTAAGTTGTTCCGTTCGAGAGTTTTCCGACGGATTCGTCATCAGTGAGTCGAACATAGTCGATTGAGACCATTTTCGGCTCAGAATTCGAAAAATACAGACATCGTGACGAAATGATATAGCCCTCGTGTAAGTTGTACGAGCGCTCAAAAAGGTCTTTTTCAGCTTTGAAACGAATTTAATCATAGTGTAGATCTAGCATATCTCGAGAGCGTTTGAATTGTCTTGCCTTTTTGTGCATTGAAGCTGAGTTTTGCAAAAAAATAGATTTTGAAGTAAAGTTGCAAAAGTTTGCAGAAAAAAATGCAAGAAAAAAATCGTGCATATATTGGCGAAGGAAAGTCTACTTGCAGTGTTTCGAAACTTTTTTCGGATGTTATGTAGAATAATATTGAATGAACACTCTGACACAATGAGATTGTTTCATTTCCACGATAGTAAATTGTCTTAATCAACTCCTCCTGCGAAAATCATTTGATTGAAAAAATAGGCATGTGTTTCTCTTCAATTCCCTCAACTCAGAGGGGCGGCAAATTGTTATTGGCCTAAGGAAGGAAATAAGTCTAATCCGGCCCTGCTTCCAGCTCTAAAGCCATGTTGACAACTAGTCAGGATGAAAAATTTAGATAGATAATCATACATTCGACGGTAAACAATCTTCTCGAATACCTTCGATAGCTGACTCAATAAAGAGATCGGACGGTAATTTTCTAAAACATCAACACTACCTTTTTTATGAACTGGTTTAATAATTGCCTGTTTTAATACTGTAGGAAATTGACCTGAGGAAACAGAGATGTTAATCAGATTTGAAAAATGCTCCGCAATAAGAGGAGAAATATATTTGAGCAATTTCGAAGAAATATTATCGGGTCCAGACGCACCACTATTTTTCAAACTAGAGACCACAGATACGATTTCCTCGGGAATGACTGGAAAAAAGTAGAAGTTGGAGTTGACTAATTTTTGGGTGGTGCAACAGTTCGAAATTGAATTGCCATATTCACTATGTAAAGCGAGCTCCCCCATATTAGAGAAATAGCCACCAAATGCGTCAGCGACCTCATCGGGAGCAGAAATAGACTGTTCATTAATTGTAAGCGTGATACCTTTACTACGGCTTTTGTTCTTAGTACCCAATTCCATATTTACAAGGGTCCATAAAGTTTTATTGGGATTGGCTGACTCAGAAAGAATTTTTCCATTATAATCAAGTTTAGATATCTTCAGTAATCTATTGTAAGCAGTTTTAGCTTTCTTATAATTAATGAAAGCATCTTGGGATTTCAAGTTCCTAAAAACCCAGTGAAGATTCTTCAAGTGGTCCTTTGCTTCAAGTATGGAGGAATTTATCCATTTCGGCCGACACCGAGAAGAAGAAGGCAATGACCTTAAGGGGCAAGTAACTTCAACCGAAGAAGTTAACAAGTTCACAAACCTCTGAAATCTGGTGTCAAATGAATCGCAGGTATACAAAACTTGAAAGTTAGTATTGGAAATCATGGAGGAAAGGTTCTTCAAACTTGAGTGCGATATACTTCTGAAAGTTATAAGGTCATTTTCTACCTCAAGTTTGTCATGGGAAAGATAGTCGAGAATTATAGCTTTATGATCACTAATGAAGGGTTCGTGTACAGCCACCGCAATGCTTCCCCTGTTCGCATTAGTAGCTATATAGTCAACCTTGCTAGACGAGGTTTTTCCATGTTTATTTGTAAAGACTCTCGTAGGCTCGAAGGAACCTTCTGATAAACCAAAAGAAATAAAAAGTTCATCAAGAAGTTTCTTCCACGGGTCTCTAACCGAGAGGAAGTCAATATTCAGATCACCACATAAAAACAAAATTCCTGAAATAGAAATACAGTAGTTGAGGACATATTCCAATGTTTTCAAGAACAGAGGAATATCACCCGACGGAGGTCTATAGACACTTAACACACAGTAGTTAGTTTTTTTTGACTTGATCTTAATGGCACACACTTCGCAATGCATCTCAACAGAGAACTTATCGATATTCAGGCGTTGCACTTCACATCCCGACTTAACATAGATAGCACTGCCTCCATGTTCGCGGCAAGGTCTACAGTAAAATGAAGCGACCTGATAACCAGGCAAAGTCATATATTCCACGCGATCCAATGTGCACCAGTGTTCCACGATACTAATACAATCAGGATCTGAAGAACTGAGGAAGAGCTCCAAGTTATTTAATTTATTTGGAAGACTTTGAACGTTAAGTTGTAAAATTTTTATTGAATTAATTTCTCCGTCAGCGTGGTATACTGAAGACAGAGGGTCACCAGAAGACAAATCATCTATGTGATCTTGGGATTCACCGTTCTTCGTCTTAAAAAAAATTTATTGATCATTATACCTTCTGGCCAGAGCTCAGGATCCATGAGTTTGGTTTCGTACTCAGAAGGAAAAGATATCTTAAATGATGAGTATATATCAGGCTGCTTAGATTTGAGTTTTTCACATGTCAAATTTGAAGCGATATCACTGAGAAATTTACCTATATCTTCAACAGATGTAGAGGGGCTTAGTCTAGAAATATGAACATGTGATAACCGCTTTCTTGGGGCACTCTGAAGAGCAGTGGAGTTAGAGGAACCGATAATTGGCCTGATATAGTTACCTTGTTTTGAAGCAGTAGGTTTTATTTGATTATCATTACTCTTAGTTTTCTTTCTTAGACGGGTTTTTTTGCTATTCTCGACTACAGTCCACTCAGAAGGGACATTGAGAGGTAACTCCAGGGCGTGATCCACAGCAGTGTTCTCTTGGGTTGTAGTATTCGAAACAGCATATTCCAGTGGGGAAGAATTAATCGAAGCACTGACGTCCGGTGGAATCACCTTCATGTGTTCCGCTACTTTATCAACAGGGGAAGACCGTTGGGAACTCCGATCAGATGTTTTTGTTGTGTGGTAGTTTTTACTTCCTTGCATATGATGGATTTTATCGATAAGGGAATTAATTTGTTTATTTTGTGCAACCACTAAATCTTTCAGGTTGAATATTTCTGAAAAAAGTGGTGCTAATGCCTTTTCTACTGCAAGTTGAACCTTAGAATCAAATTCACCTGATTCATCCTTCAATTTATCTTGATAAGACGATGTTGAATCATGGGAATTGGGGGTTAATTCACAATTTTCACACATCCACTTATTTAGCGTTCCATCCTCACGCATTTTACAAAAATTTTCGACAGAAATATTCGAGCACTTGTTATGAAAACTTTTAAGGCACACTTGACAATCGATGGCTTCATCATACCTATCAATTTTATTCAAACATTTTGAGCAACTTAAACCGCGTATACGTGACATGATGAACACAATGCGAATAATGTAGTAGTTTTGAAAATAATTATGGATTCAACTTTTGATAATATGTTATGTCACTTAAAACCACTCTTTGGTATCCAAGTCCTCAAAAACTAGACTTATGAGTTTAAGATTTGTGGGGTAAAACTGTCTGTGCAAAAATGTGAAACAGTTTTTCATGCTCTTCTCGAATATCTGAACGAATTTTCAAAACCTCGATATACAGCGTTTTCTTTCAAGGATACAATTGCTTCATAATTTTTCGTTAACCCGGACCTGGATTTTTCTTGTGGTTATTGAGTAATTCATTTGAGTTTCAAATAAGGAACATGTGTGCCAAATATAAAGAAAATATACCGAGTGGTTCCATTGTTATGACCTCAAGAAGAAATGAGCAAAATTCATAAAACATCCTGTATCTCGGTCACAAAGATAGTCAGAGCCAAAAAATGTGGTATTTCTAGAACCACCTCGGTGCCCTCTATCCATATTTTAAGTATTTCCTTTTCCCAATGAAACACCCTGTATAAGGGGGTACGGGATGAAATTTTGGCAATTCTGACTTAGCACCCGTGTTTCAACGCTGTTGGAAAGTTATATTATAGAATTTCTATCGAGCGAGTGATTTCCATTCCGGAATATAAGTTTTTTTTAACGGTGTTTAATTACCGACGTTTGTTCGTAAAGAGCAATTATTCGAGAAAGTGACTCTAGGTCATTTTTCCGTTCCCGAAGTGCACAAAACTTGGATGTGTGTGTAGTGAAGTTGGAAGTCTTAGAGGTGATGAGACCGTTTGTCCTATATATATTTTTCCCTCGGCAATTCTTTCTGTGTTACATAATCGCTCATTATAAGTTCCGTTTTCAATATCATATTCATCCGTCCGCAGATGAGGGATGCCCATTGTGGCCTAGTCTTATGGGAACCTCTGGCTGAACTTCTTACCGAGAGGGAAGGGGTCAATCGCCTTCATCTGCCTTCTCCAGACTCGAGTCTCATTTTGGTCGATGCGCCATTCCATATCCCGGCATCCCACCATTAGTGTCATTATTTGCGTTTCTCAGATCCAAGTTTCGTTTTGGCGAATGCGCCACAACATACCCCGGCCCTCCACCATTAGTAACATTGATTGAATTATTTCTCGGTATAATATTCCCTGTATCCTGGGGGTGGAGTATTATTGATTAAGTTCTTCACCGTCCCTCAAGAGGAGTTCATACTACGTTTGCCCATTGTGCCCTAGTGTTATGGGGAACCTCTGGATGAAGTTCTTACCTTGGGGAAAGGGGTTAATCCTCTTCAACTGTCTTTCCCGGACTTGAGTCTCATTTTGATGGATGCGCCATGAGTATCATATCATTCAAGTTTCCCAGACCTAAGTTTCGTTTTGGTGGATCCGCCATTCCATATCCTCCTCCATAGGTGTCATTATTTGAGTTTCCCAGACCGAATTTCGTTTTGGTGGATGCGCCATTTCATATATCAGCTCATCCACCATCATTATCATTATTAACGTTACCTGGACTTGAATTCAGTTCAGACCTCCGCCTTGACATAGGTGCTTGGACACCGTCTGGACGGAGCCGTATTCCGACTGGACGCCACTGGTCTCGATTGCGTAGAACACACGGGACTTCGCCATCTTGTCGAACCTCTAGACTCTATACCGTTTCAGAATTGCCATTCGGTATGATTTTCGCACTTGTCCGCGTTTCACCGCCTTAATCATTGCTTTTGCCATTTGCACCCGCTTACCGCTTTTTGGTGTTTTAAACACGCTGCCTGCTCATCTCGCTTGTTCCTCGTCCGCTCACCGTCATTGCATTGTTTTTACTTTTGTATTGAGAATCATTCTTTTTTTAGTTGGTCATAGGACTGTGTCCGATATTGTGTTAACATTTTCTAGTATATTTTTTTTTGCTCCATCCATAGCCTCCCCCTCATTGGCGGAAGAAATCAGCTCTTGCCAATCGCTACGAACTTTTTCTCCAACTGTACAAAAGCTACCCAGGGTTAACCATAGTAAGTGTCATAAGGAATTGCGACCTTATAAAACCCATCGCAATAGGCGCCCGAGCCGCCCGAGTAAATTAATGAAGGAAACTATAGACAACATTCCCGATCCGGAGAAAAACGCCATCACAAGGTAGATTCGCATTTTCCAGTTTAAGGAACTAATTGAAGAAATTTTTGACAGCAGTAAAAAAAAATTTCAAACTAAGGCGAAACTCAAAACTTCACGTCAGTGCTTTAGGTGACCAATTTTTTTCAGATAATTCGCTAGAATTTTCTACGGTATCTCTGATCTTGGTAATGCGATCTGGACAAAATTTCGCACGTAGTTTAAATACATTATTCTTCGTTTATGCGCAGAATTTCATTCCAATCCAATCAGTACTTTCAAAATTATCAGGAAAAACATATTTTCATCGGCTATATTGAAGGAACCCCTAGTCTAATTTTGCTCATTGATAAACTGACTGACCGCGTGATTCGAGATCCACACCTTTTCTGAAAATTTCAAGTCCCTAGGCCTTTCCGTGCGATAGTAAGAACGAGCGCTCAAAAACAGCTAATAATTGCCACAAATCGCCATTTTCAAATAGAGTATTTACTCACATGAAGAGGTGCTCCTCGGCCGGGAGTTCCCATAAAGATCCAGCTCAGATTAATAGTCTCCGAAAGTTCGGAAAGAAAATACGGCTTCGTGTAGAAATTTCTCAAAATATCGCCACCTCTCTTGAAGCAGTTACTCCAACCAACATACCAAGGCTTTTCATTAGGTTTCATGCTGGCCCTATCCGGACTCATATTCAGTGCTTCCGTCAAAGATTTGAACTCCGTTTTGTAAGGGAAAAACTGGCAGGTCGGATCATCGTCATCGCCCATCGAGCTGTACAACTCCTTGAAAAAGTCGAAATTGAATACCTGCAAGGCTTTCCATGTCTGCGTAGCATCTTTCACCAAGACTGGCTTAGAAATTCGAACGTATTCCCGTTCGAAGTTATCTCCGGAAACATTATATATTTCTTCAATTTCTTCGATATCTTTGCATATTTCGCAGCTTTCAACTGGACGAAAAAGTTCGGGGAATGATGACGAAGACTCAACAAGACACTGAAAAATTTTGTGCTGAATTAGTAATCAAGGTTTATAAAGGATCCGGCAGCCGGACGGTTTTTGGAAGTACATCACACTGTGGATAAATTCACTAGTGTAACACATAATTATAGTACATGTATGTATCGACAATTAACACAATAGTTATGATTATTTAGAGGTTGAAGTGCAACAGACTTATATACTCCGTTTAAGAATTATTGACATCTCGGTTGGCTGTGAAAAAACGAATTTAAGTTGGTAATAGACTATTCAGTAATATTTTGGGTTGCTGAATTCAGGTTGGTATAGGAATAACACTAACATTACCCATAGAAATCTTGCTTTGATGATTTTATCGAAGATATTGGTGAATAATTATAAAAATTAGCTGGAATTGACCACGATACATCGCGCCTAACAAGAGAACGCCAGGCAGTTTGTCGGTGTTACTTCGAGTTTTTCAAAGATTTGGCATATATTTCTGCTAGTGTTTCAGGTAAACTGTTATTCACCGACTCAAAGTGTATTCTGATTGATCAATGTGTCTTAAATTTTCAGATTTCACCAAGCCCTGTCCGTAGAATATTAGCATGTTATTACAGCCTCGAATTAGCAGTGGAAGAAAACCTGTGCGATACGATTATTCCTTCAGTGAGACATTGAATGACTTTGTTTTTGCTAGAATTAAAAACAATGAATATATCAGTTCAGATATCCTTTTCGAACTGGCCAAAGAGCACCTAGATTTCAATTGATCGAAGTCAACATTATATTATATCATAAAAAAAATTGGATACAAATACAAAAAAGTTGATCGAAGGAAAATTCTTACTGATAAACAGAAAAATATAATAAAAATAGTACGATATTGTGATAAATACCGAGAATACATGGAACAAAGCGTAAAATTCATTTATCTAGATGAAATTTGGATATTCGAAAACGGTATTCAAATTCGTCAGTGGACACTAGGAAATAATCCAAAAGGTATGCCGAGTATATTCAAGGGTAAAGGCAGAAGGTGCACTATTTTGAATGCTGGAACACTTGATGGATTTTTACCTGGATGTAATCCGATTCTTGACAGTGGTATTAATGATGAGGATTACTATGAATGGTGAATTATTTCATAAATGGGTTATTGAAAAATTGAAACCTTTCCTGCAAAAGGATGCCCATCAATAGGATTATGTCAGCTTAATCAATAAACACATCCAAATCACTACACTACGTGGAAACATATTTTTCAATGATATTTTTATCTTTGCTCTTGTATCATTCATAGATATTTCAAGTTTATTTATTATACTTATACTGTATGGTACCCTGTTCACATTCCCTCTGCTGATACACATGCTATATTGTTCCCAATTCAAAAGTATACTGAATAATTGTAAAATTGCTCATCAATTTTAATTTTTCAATAATTCATGGACAGTTTTAATGAATGAAAATAAAAATTGACTTTCTTGAAGTATTCAACACCGAGCAATAAATAATTCACAAATTGGTTCATATATTGATAGTTCGGTACAAATTTCATGTCAAAATTCTTCATGTACTACATAGATTCTCAATTTTTGTTTCTCTCATATTTCTTAATACATTATAAAGTTTTTTCCAATCCATTCTTTTGGCCCTGTGCTTGCGAAGTCTCCAAATTTTTTTTTCTGTTGCACCACTAGCTACCTGCTAGAATTCCATTAGTTATCCTTCTTGAATCCTGACATAAAATGGTACTCCTATAGTTATATGGTTAGAATTTTGCAAGATTTCCAATAACAATAAATATTGCATGGTCCTGAGTGAAAATAAATATTTATTTGAATGATCTTCAATTTTCCATGGTTGACTTTTATATGAACGATAAGTTCAGATAATTTCATATGAAAGCATTCCACGATATTTTTGCGCTTTCAAACCTGAATTCCCATGTTTATACTGCAATCGAAATATTCCGGCTTAATTATTCGATAATTCCCATAATTCGTATACTCAACACTTTTCTAGGTTATATTTATGTTTTATTTCTATGATGAAATTTAGTTACTTTTTGTAACCAGAAATAAAGCCTCGACTGGACGTTCATGGCCTGCTTCAATGTCAATATTTCTTAAATGGACTATATATCCCATCACAATGACCAACTCACGACTATTCAAATAGACAACTCACATTGCCAAACCTAGACATATGGAAGAGAACTTGAAAACCCCAAAAGACGCATTGAAATCAGTGACCTGGAACCCGATGCACGATCAGGCAGATGTGAACAATGAATGGACATATTTCTTGAATACTTATCAGTATTGATTCCATCGCACTTGTCTACAGAAATGGAATAATGAACCTAAGAAGAACAATATCACCCCTCAATCAGTGCTTCAAAGAAGCATCTGGGTATTTTTTTTAGCAGCAAATTTGTGCACAAAAAATTTGGAACCTTATATAAAGAGAAAAAAAAATACGGCTACTCACTGAAACAAATTAAAGTGAAGAAATATGAAGAAAATAGACAATAGAGCCAAGTGTATGTGGTCTATCCTCCGAGAGATCAGGATCAGAGGAAAACACAATGACACAGATAGAAAATTACTCGATGACTTGAAGACAGTGGCTAATGACTTTGATATGCATTAGCCATCGTTGCAGAAAAGGCCTTGCTCTAGCTGCCAAAGCAAGTATTTAGGCATGATATTGAGGACCGAGATAGAGCAGTTATCTGTCCTGATATCGATTTTACGAACATGATGAACGGATACGTTGAGATACATGGTAGCACAAAAAAATGCATGTTACCCTTAACTTCTGAATATCCTGTTGAAAAAAACAAACTGAATGAAATGTCTGAGTACGACATTTTCAAGTCCCTTATTTTCTGAACATTTGGTTTTCATTCATACCGATATCGCCATTCTTGAAGGAAAAATATAGGTTTGAAGTAAATAATCCTTTATTAGCTACAAGGGGTTATGATATGATATGGGGCGCTATTTCTTTGGAAGTTGGTAGCCAGAACAGACATCATTACACTTTAGGCGTTGATTGAAGTATTTTGGGAAAATACCTAACCCGTGTATTCACAGTTCCCTTTACCCTCGCATCCCTTGTCTTACATCTCGCACCTTATTGTGGGTACCTCTTCAATAACATCCTCTGAATGTGAAACGACTACAGATTCTTGATTTTGAAATATAAACCATCAGGCAATTTGGAGACGACTTTAGAGCTGAATCTTTGACCTGGCGTTAAATTGTTTAGGGGATCTGATATCGATCACGATAATGGCAACGTAACTCAGATGCCGTTATTTAGCTTGTTCGTATACATTTTGTTTTTTTGTCTTGTTATTTTTATTTATACATGCTGCATATGTGTTATTTATACATTATTATTTATAAAGGGTGTTTCAATAAGAGCGCAAGATTTCAGTGTTCGATAAAAAATGGTTTTCTGTAGCAAATTATTGAAATATTATCATCTGATAATATTCTTATTTTCCGATGTGGTTCGTATCCTTTTCCGTCTTTGATACTTTCAGAGTTCTCAATTTCCCACTTCAACATTCTGAAGAGTTTGATTTTCACAAGATGTTCCAAAATGAAGGATTTATGATTCTTGCAAGTTTATAATTATAATTTTTTTTTTCTAAATATGAATATATTATGTGATCTTATTTTTGCCTCTATGCCATAATCTAATTTGCATAGTTCGAAGCGAGAATTAAATTTATAGATCATGCTTCCTATAACATCGCTGAATTCTTTATTCGTGCTTGTTTAATATAAAGAATTGGTCTTGGCATTTTTTGGCCTTTTACCTAGAATTGAATATAAATTCGAATTGAATGTTCGAAATCCGGGCAGTCCATAGTCGGTGAATGAAACACTACTTCAGATATAAATACTTAGGTGATTTTAATTAATACTCAACATCTTTCGAGCTAAGACAGCTCATTCTCAGGAGAAAAGCAGACAAGTGAAGCTGAAAAAACGAGAAAACGTGAAGATACTCAACGACGAAAGACTGAGCAAAACATCGAGCGAAATAATGTAAACTAGCATAACAAAATAATAACCTTCTACCTTCTGAATTTTTCAATTATTTTAACTGTTCATACTGATGACCTTTTTACTGTTTTATTTTTAACATATTACATACATATTAGTATCTTTTGTTCAACCACATTTTTTTTGCTATTCTCCCAACATTTTTACCCCTCTAATTTAATTTTTCATTTTGTTTTTATTATTTTGTTATGTTAGTTTACATTATTTCGCTCGATGTTATGCTTTGTCTTTCGTCGTTGAGTATCTTTATGTTTTCTCCATGGTTTTCTCATTTTCAACTTCACTTGTGTGATTTTCTTCTGAGGATGGGCTGTATTAGCTCGAAACATGTTGACTATTCATTATTATTATTATTTATTATGTCCCTAAGTATTTATATCTGGAATAGTGTTTTATTCACCTACTATGGACTGTCCGGATATCAGGACATTAAATTCTAATTTATATCCAATTCTAGGTAGGAGGCCAGAATATGCTAAAAACATGCTTCTGCTAAACTCGAATTTTACAGGCTATCTGTGACAAAAAACAAAAACACACCCGTCTTTACGGCTGTGGTTGTTACTTCTTTGAGAGTTACAGTGATCTGAACTGAAAATCGACGAGTATTACGACCCCTGGGTGTGACCAGCTTCAACTACAATTTCTATCCCAGCGCCATCTAATTGTCATTCTAATTTTTGGTCTCGTATAGTTGGGTATCTTCCCAAAATACCTACTTCAATCAATGATATAACTCCTTAAGCACTAACTGTACAAACCCTACATCGTGGTCAAAACTTATGGCTTGACTGTATATAAATGAATTCAAACTTCACCGGCTGCATATTGCATTTCATTATGGGTGAAAATTCATCAAAGATGGTCTGTTCAGTCCATTTCAGCCGAGTTAAGTGAAACAATGAAGAAATGACACATAAATGATGGACAAAAAAATACTTAAAAGCAACCAATTAGAAGCCATTAATTTGAAAAAGCTTCGCCAAGTCGCAGAAGCGCACTTATCCGGCAAATTTCAGATCGGTTTCTCGAAAATACTCCTGTAGAGAGTTCCGACAACAAATTTATCGAAAACTGTCTCGAAATGGGGTAAAACTCGAAAACCGTTGAAACAGATATGCTTCAGCATCCCATATCCGAAAACGAACCGGAGGAAAATTCGAAACACTTTTTTGTCGAAATCAGAGAGCATAGTGTCGCAAAAGTCAGATAAGACAAGTATTTCAAAATGATATCAAAAATTTACTCACATTATTACCATTCGTTGACATATTTGTGTTCATCCATATTACGTAAATAATTGTTAACATAACGAGGCAAACGATTTCCGAGAAATACGAACAATAGATATTATTTTTTGGTTTGATCTTTTTAACTATCTGCAATTTCTTGAAATCATCCTGGGGAATCGAATTGTGCTTCGACAGAATTGTTTCTAACCGTTTCTTAGCTCTGTGCATCTCAGTGGCTTCGAGGCAGATGAAGAAACAACTACTTCTAACCCCAAGAGTGATTTCGATTGAACCTATCATTTCTCTCCCTCTCCCAGATGAGTAAAAATTGGAGAGTTGCTGCGCCCTTTATTCGATCAACAAACTTACCATATATTCTAACAAGTCGTTTCGGACAAAAAAATAAAAGAATTATTACAATAGAAAATCCCATGGAATTAAAGTATTCTAATTATTAAATGTACATATTTGTTTATCCATAGAATAATATAATCTTTCTCCAATACCTAACACCAAAGACTGGACTGGTTACTTTTTGTTGTTCCGGATAGCAAAAGTTACCCACATACACAAAAAATGAGATAAAAATGACATATCAAACTACTGTCCGATTGCAATTCTGCTGGTCTTGTCAAAAGGTTCTGGAAGAAATTTTCACTTCAACATCAACTGAATCGATCGAAATGAAATTTTGCACTCAGATGAGTTCAAGCTCATGACCAGAACCATAGATAGATAGATAGAAACCATAGGAAATTATAACTTCTGAACGGAAAGACCAAGGGACTTGAAATTTTCAGGCTAGGTTTGGATTGCGAATGTATAGGTCACGTTTATCAATAAGCAAAATTAAACAAGGGGTTCCGTAAATATGGCCGTTCAAAATATTTTTTTCCTGATAATTCCAAAACTATTGATTGCATTGGAATGAAATTGCACATAGATGAAGAATAATGTATACTACGTGCGAAATTTTGTCCAGATCGCATTATCAAGACCATAGAAACCTTAGAAGATTCTAGCAAATTATCTAAAACAAAATTACGAAAAGCACTACCGTGAACTCAAGAGTTTTTGAGCGCTCGTTCATCTACCTTGTAGGTAGATTCGCATTTTCCAGTTTCAGAAACCAAATGAAAAATTTTTTGAAAGCTGTCAAAAAAATTCTCAAAATAAGGCAAAGCTCCAGACTTCCCGTCAGTGCTCTAGCTAACCAATTTTTTTTTCGATAATTCGCTAGAATTCTCTATGGTATCTATGCTCTTGGTGATGCAATCTGGACAAAATTTGGCACGTACTTTGAATACATTCTTATTCAGCTAGGTGCAAAATTTCATTCCAATCCAATCAGTAGTTTCGAAATGATCAGGAAACCTACCCTGAAAATTTCAAGTTCCTTGGCCTTTCTGTTCGAAAGTTACAATTTTCTATGGTTTCTATGGTTCTGGTGATGCGATCTGAACAAAATGTAGCTTGAATATATCATTCTCCATTAAAATACAGAATTTTGTCTCGATCGAATCCGTAGTTTTGAAATTATCGAGAAAACTAAATTTCAAGCGACCGTATTTACGGAACCCCTAGTATAATTATTCTCATTGATGAACGTAAACGCGACATTTCAGATCCACACCTATCCTGAAAATTTCAAGTCCCTAGGCCTTTCCGTTCGAAAGTTATAATTTTCTATGGTTCTGGTCATGCGATCTTTAGAAATGTAGCTTGAATATATCATTCTCCATTAGTATACAAAATTTCGTCACGACCGAATCTGTAGTTTTGAAATTATCAAGAACACTAAACTTCAAACCACCGTATTTACGGAACCCCTAGTCCAATTTTGCTCATCGTAATCACGACATTCGAGATCCACACCTATCCTGAAAATTTCAAGTCCCTAGGCGTTTCCGTTCGAAAGTTACAATTTTCTATGGTTTCTATGATTCTGGCCATGCGATCTGGACAAAATTCACATGTAGCTCGAACACCTCATTCTCCATTCGAGTGCAAAATTTCATCTCGATCGAACCTGTAGATTGGAAGTAATGAGGAGAACGAAATTTTGAACGGCCATATTTACGGAACCCCTGGTGGAATGCTGCCCATTAACCAACTCAACCGAGGCGTTTAAGATCTGAACCTTCACTGAAAATGACAAGTCTCTAGGTTGTTCCGTTCGAGAGTTATCGTGCTTACGGACGGACGGCCGAACGGACAGACTCGAATTTTCCGACGGATTTGTCATCAGTGAGTCGAACATAGTCGATTGAGACCATTTTCGGCTCAAAATTCGAAAAATACAGACATCGTGACGAAATGATATAGTCCTCGTGTAAGAAGTACGAGCGCTCAAAACTCTTTATGCTTCTGTAACAGATTATTCGGCATAATTTATAAAGAGCTGCTGTCATTTTTTTTGACAGCTCTCAAAAATTTCTTCAATAGAAGGTGGATGAACGAGCGCTCAAAAGCACCTGAATACACATCAGTGATTTTTATGATTTTTTTCGAAACTTCTGTATTTCAGAATTTATTCGTCATTTTCGGCTGAAATTTTGTGTAAACATACATTTATAAGACATGGATAAAATAAGTTATGTGGAAATTCAGCTTTTCCACGTGAAAAAACAATTAGTTTCGTTGTGGAGATCAAAAATGGTCATATATCTTAACGTTTCAAGAAATTAAAATGAAAAATAAATTCAAATAATAGCACCGAAAAGTCAAGAACTTTCAAACATCTTTAGTCAATTCAGTAAATTCGATCAATTTATAAATTATTGTAATATGATATTTTCAAAGAGGGTTCAGATTATTCAAAAATAAGAAAAATGTGAATTTGTTCGAATGATTCATTGTAAATAATTTAGTTTAGTTAATTATATTTAGATTATAGAAAGAATGTTTCAAGAATGTTACCATGGGAATGAGGTATTAAATAATATGGATTGAAAAGCAGGCGAGTTAACAGTTGAGAGAGAAACGTCAAAGTAGAAAGTTCGATAATTTGGAAAAAGTTGGCAGAAAGATTGGTTTTGTAAGAAGAAAGATATAATGAATGGTATTTGGAAGTTGGTCAAGAGTGGATTTCCGTAGATTGAGTAATTGGAGTTGATTTGGCAAGTAAAGGAGAGAAGAAGATATCGAAACGGCGTGTTGCTTGGAAGAAGGAAAATTGAAAATTGCATATAGTGAGTGCACTCACCAATCGAATGTTATTATGGAGTTTAGAAATATTAGTTATAGGTTCTTTTGAAAGTTGAGGTTGATTTTTGAGCGCTCGTACTACTTACACGAGGGCTATATCATTTCGTCACGATGTTTGTATTTTTCGAATTTTGAGCCGAAAATGGTCTCAACCGATAGAGTTCGACTCACTGATGACGAATCCGTCGAGAACTTCGAATCTGTCCGTTCGTCCGGCCAGCCGTATACACGATAACTCTCGAACGGAACAACCAAGAGACTTTCAGAAATTTCCAGTGTGGGTTCAGTTTCCAAATGCCGCAGTTGAGTTCGTTAATGGGCAGAATTCCATCAGGGGTTCCGTAAATATGGCCGTTCTAAATATTTTTTTCTGATGATTTCGAAACTATTGATCGGAGTGGAATGAAATTCTGCACATAGATGAAGAATGATGTATTTAAACTACTTGCGAAATTTTTTCCAGATCGCATCACCAAGACCATAGATACCGTAGAAAATTCTAGCGAATTATCGAAAACAAAATTGGTCACTTAGAACTGTCGTGAAGTCTGGAGTTTCACCTTAGTTTAAAATTTTTCACGACAGCTGTCAAAAATTTCTTCAATTGGCTTCTAAAACTGGAATATGAAAATCTACCTACAAGGTGCATGAACGAGCGCTCAAAAGAACCTGACTTAACGGCAGTGCTTCTTAAAAAATTTTCAATACACAAGTTGATCTTTTTTTTCCGATAAATAGCGGTAAAACTTGGGATACCCAGTTACCCAGTACATTTCGTCATTAAATTGCAGAATTACGATCGTATAAATCACATACGGGATGGGAAAATGGTGGAAACGAGATAAGACTTCAATTTTCCACCAATTTCACATACGAAGGGTGAATGCGAAATGGAAATTGAATAGGGAGTCTCAACCCCATGAAGTGCCCCTCTAGAATTACCAATTGAAGAACCTTTTGTTCAATGAAACCGAAAAAACAGCGCAAATGATTGCATGTAGCTTGAACACGTCATGCTTCACCTGAGTGCAAAATTTCACCTCGATCGAATCAGTAGTTTCGAAGTAATCAGGAGAACAAAATTTCGAACGGCCATATATACGGAACCCCTGGTCGAATTGTGCCAACGAACTTAACCGCGGCATTCGAGATTCGAACCTACTCTGAAAAGTTTCTAGATCGTTCCGTTCGAGAGTTATCGTATATACGGCCGGACGGACAGACCCGAATTTTCAGACGGATTCGTCGTCAGTGACTCGATCCTTCTCGATTGAGACCATTTTCGGCTCAAAATTCGAAAAATGCAGACATCGTGACGAAATGATATAGCCCTCGTGTAAGTAGTACGAGCGCTCAAAAACCAACCCCAACTTTCAAAAGAACCTATAACTAATATTTCTAAACTCTAAAATAACGTTCGATTGGTGAGTGCACTCACTATATGCAATTTTCAATTTTACGAGCGCTCAAAACCAGTGTTATGTACTGTATCTAGTGATGCATGGTTATAGGTAACTATTGAGATTTGTAAATAAAGTTCTTTCTCTGTACTTGTATCTTGGTATTTATTGTTATAATCGTAGATAAAGTATAGTATTCAACTTGCGGTAATGGTCATAACTCACTTGATGAATTACAGCACTCGCCTTCGGCTCGTGCTGCAAACTTCATCTGCGTGAGTTATGACCTACATGACCGCTCGTTAAATAATATACTATTTTATCTACTCCGATTGAATAATATAGTCATTACTCAACTACTTTCGATGGAGTAATGATATATGTAAACAAACACCGTGAGTGTTCTCCCATTCACTCACTCCTATAATTCCCCTGTGTGATTGGGCGTAAGGGAACAGTCCATTATTAGTATTGAAGGGAGGTCACTTGATTAATTTTGACGTTTAATCAAATTGAGTTGATACCTAATTATTATTGTGGATATTTCGCTGAAAAAGATTAATTCAGATAGTGAAGATGAATTATTATGTACATCTTCAGAAATAAGACAATCAGCTAATGTTACCATACAGAATTTATTGCCCGAAAAAAACCAAAACAAATATAAATAAACAAACAAACAAAATATAAAGGTGTATACAACAATTTTCAAGATTGGCGTAGCAGTAAGAATATCAAGTCATTGTTTACAGAGAATGTTCTTTTGGCATATTTTAGTCAACTTAGCACTAAATATGAAGCATCGCCCCTATAGACTTTCTACTCCATGCTAAGAAGCACAATCAACATAAATAATGTATGGTTATATGTAACTATTAAGATTTTTAAATAAAGATCTTTCTCTGTACTTGTATCTTAGTATTTATTGTTACAATCGTAGATAAAGTATAGTATTCAACTTGCTGTAATGGTCATAACTCACTTGATGAATTACAGCACTCGCCTCCGGCTCGTTCTGCAAACTTCATCTGCGTGAGTTACATTACCGCTCGTTAAATAATATACTAATATCTATTTCTGAATGAATGTATATTTATTCATATTATTTAATACTATTCTGTTTAATTCTAATAAAAATATCTATTTCACAGATTTCACTTCTGAATTTTATTCAAACAACAAATGATATAGGTACTTCCAAGCCATCCGTCGCCATCTGAAGTAAGATATGGCGTAATAAATATATGAATATTTTTTCGAATAATTTACTTGCAAAGCATCCAAATTTTGAAGATTCAATCTCTGGAATTTTCCCTTTTACTGATTTGCAAGGAAATTATTCGAAAAAATATTTATATTAATTATACCATCAAAAAGCTCCTCTAAAGTTTTCAAATTGGCGCGCGTTCCATCCGAGAATGGGGCTACTTCGGAAACAGTCGTTAGTAAATTATGCGAATGCAGCGCCGCCATTCTGCTGGTAGTGTAGACAAAACACGTAGGAGGGGCCTACAATAGAAGTGTCCATTCTGGATCCTTTTTATATGCCAGTCTACAGGCAACACCACAAACACCAGGAAGAGTATTGACATACGACAAAGAGAAGAAAACACTTCCTTAGGAGCTGGTTTCTCCGAACCGCTGCACGCGACAATTTACGCGGAGCCACCGCCGTAAACTTCCGAATGATGTGTTCGGGAAACTACGGGCACGGTTCTGAACATCGCACGCGACGGTTCAGAGAGACCGTGCTCGTGGTTTCCCGAACATATAATGCGGAAATTGACGGGGGCGGCTCCGCGTAGGTCGGCCGTTGCGCAGGGCCATATCTAGGGCGTGGCAAGGGTGGCACTTGCCACGGGCGCAAGCTCCGAAGGGGCGCCAAAAAATATCAAAAATAAAAAAATAGAAGCGCCAAGCAAAAAAAATTATTAGAAAGATGACAACACGGTTACGTAAGTAAGTAATTCGATCACAACATTTCGAAAGATTGATATTAAAAGTACAGAATAAAAATGCAATACGAATACGAGAAATATGGTCCAATTGTTATAAAAAATTTTCAAAGATGCCGCACTCTGATCATAAATATTACAATCGGCAATATCGTCATGCCATTCCAAACACAGCCCTTTTATGAGTTGTTTACACTACATCTCTTATCGATTAACGATTTGATTGCCAAAAATTCACCTTCAGAGTTTTGGGCTCAAGAAGTGGGTGAAAAATTGGGGAATCTTATTCTATTCTACATAAATATTGATTCCTTTGAAGAGAAGAGCAAAAAATTCAAATTTAAATGTTCGTTTAGTGTGTATCCAGATTTGAAGTGTTATAAGTTGTATAAGTTATAAGTGACAACTGCTACATGAGAACGTTCGTTTAGCAAACTTAAACTTATAAAATCGTATCTTCGTTCCTCCTCGGGACACGAGCGATTATCGAATATGGCAATCGTCGCCATCGAAAAAGAAGTGACATGTACGTTAGATTACTCTGAATTAATTGACATGTTTGCTGTAGTAAAATCAAGAAAAGTGAGATTGTGATTATCGATTATAGTTTTCTAGTCAACTTACCAAAAAATTCTTATTTTACGTTTTCAGTATGTATTTTTGAATTTTTAGTTGAAGAATTTATATTTTTTAAGATAAATGTTCGTATTTATTACATAAATATGAATATTTTTCAGAATTTGTTTTATTTTTATGCATTTCATTTAAAATGTGTATTTCAATGTTTTTAATGAAAAAATGTTTCCATAAAAATGTGTATTATTTTGAAACTCTTACGGAAATATATGACTAGCATTATGAAAAAAAAATACTATAAGAAAATAGGATGGTTGATAAAAAATCTACGCAAATGGGGGGGCGCTGTCTAATATATTGCCACATATATTTGTGATCTGGCCTAATGAACGTACCTATATATTATCGAGGTTATACTTCATGTTTATCATTTTATTGAGCGCTCATTCTACTTACACGAGGGCTATATCTTTTCGTCACGATGTCTGTATTTTTAGCCGAAAATGATCACAATCGAAAAGGTTCGATTCACTGATGACGAATCCGTCGAAAAATTCGAGTCTGTCCTTCCGGCCGGCCGTATACACGATAACGATCTAGAAACTTGAAATTTTTAGGCTCAAAAGCTCCTGACTTAACGGCAGTGCTTTTTATTCTGTATTATTTCCTGGAAACCAAATCATGACTGCAATATATTTGGTTAATTTCATCTAGTACTTTTTTACTTCTTTTTCAAACTCAGATTCCCCCCTCACAGAAGCCCCAACACGCCACTGGATACCGACAATGTTGAAAATCCTGAATATTATAATATAGGAATTATTTTACAATGGTGAAAATTTTATAAGACAGGTGAAGTTTGTTTGTCTTTATTCCACTGATTCATTGATAGAAATAAGAAACTAACAACACGAAAAATACTCAAGGTACCTGCAATTTGATTGAACATAATTGTAATATACTCAATTTAACAAGATTATTCTAAAATTCATAAGTTAAATTCAATATCAAAATTCTCAGCTAATCGTTATAAGAGACATCAATACATATTCCAAGAATCCACTATGCAAACAAATCTTTAGAATTGAAGATTATCATGATTCTTTTTCATCCTTTTTAATTTGACGGCCAACTAAGTCCATCTGTTCAGGTGATGCCTCAATCTCAGAATCTGAACTATTTTCATCAGAGGATTCAGTATAACAACCTATTCCTGGCAAGACTCCAATACACTTCAATCCACTCTGAGGTGCCATTATTTGAATTTTGGATATTGGTTCACTATCATTTTGTTTCTTATCTTCGAGTTTCCTATTACCTAAATCAACATTATTCTGCCCGTGGTCAGAAAGTTTCCGTTTTTTCGTAACGATTGCACCTTTGAGTAATTTCTGCTGTTGTGAAACACTTGTCTTTTGGGGAACTTTAACTTTACTGATGATCTTTTCTTCACTGATTTTTTCGTCAAGAGTTTTTTCTTGTAATACAGCAACTCTATTTCTGAAATCACTCAGTTCTTTTTCTTCTTCTAGTTCTTTTTTTCTGTCTGCTGCTATTTTTGTTCGATCGACAAGATCTAGAAATTCTATTTCATCATCATCTAAGCCTTTTATCATATTTTCTGAAAAATACAAAGATGGAAATTGAATTTCCATTCGTTCATTAAATTGTTCATTATCAGTAAGTATAAACCCTTACTCAATTTATGTGCTTCTTCAAATTCCAATTCTTTCTTCTGTTTCTGTTCTTTTAGTCTGTCAAATAAACTTCTTGAGTCATAAGGTTCCTCTGGCATTTCTACAAGCAAAAATTGCTGAGTATTATCAACCAAGAACTAGTAGGGTTAGTTATTATTATTACTATTATATTAGTTCTTTGATTCTCACACCAATCGCTAGGTGAATATTTACCTAGGGGATCAGACGGTTTCCTTACTTTTTCCCATTCTTCTTGACGTTTTTTCCTAGCTTCCACCAATTCCGATTCAGTCACGAAACCTGAACTCATTTTTGAAAAATCAAATCACTTACAAATTCAAACGGAAAACACTATTCAAGAATTATTAATAAATGTTTTGGATTTGGTCATTCACCGAAAATTTCATAACCTATTATAGAAGGTTAGGTTAGGTTTTTGTTTTAGGTCAGATTGACAGCAATGACAGTTTTCTTGTTCTCTGTTAGGAAATTATTCAACTTCATAATTTAATTTTGAAAATATAATAGAGCTAAGGAAGAGATTCTAGACCTGTATGCACAAATATATATGAGTTATAGGAAATGCAATTCTGACACACACTACGGAATCTCGTATATATCTGCAAATATTCACGGGTGCTCTACTCGAGAGATGGTGATAAGGCCTACAAGAAATATTTGTTATCATTGTACCTTTATGCGCTTAAACCATTATCGGTATTACAGTTCTCTGTTGAACGCAGCAAAGAAGAATAACTCTACCTTAAACGAGTTAAATATAGGGAAAATATCGGAGTGGGCGACATCTACTTTTAATCGTTTGAACTACCCGAGTGCTGAACAACAAACTAACGTGTGTGTGTTTATATGGGAAAAGTGTGAAATATTTGTATGATTTCGAGTCATTTATATATGGAAAGTTATATATTTAGATGATAATTTATGGACAATTGTTTCAAAAAAACTGTTTACTAGCTGAAAATGCAACGGATTGTAAGAGGTAATATGGGAATAAGATCACAAAAAATGTGCTCTGTTCCTCGATGCCCATCACATAGTTCTTCTGAAATTTCTTTCAATAAATTCCCGTTGAATCCCAAGTCAGTTAAAAAATGGCAGACAATCTTGAAGATTGAAAAACGTATCCCAAAGAAGTTGTTACTGCGCAGCAAGCACTTCCTGAAAGATGATTTTTTTCATCGTAAGTTCAATAATTTTCTATTATATAGTGGTTATTTGCTATCACATTCTCGTTCACCCACATAATCAAAAATGTCCGAAGTGGTTATCTCGACTTTCCCAGGCATTATTATTAATTCCGAACTCTTATAAAAAATATTTGATTAACTTGTTATGAAAGACAGAAATTACAGAATAATTTTGACCATCATTCGGCCCGACATCTTGTGATTTTCAGCGCCATCTAGCGGTACGTGATTTTTTCCCTATAACAAGGCGCAATAGTTTGTTCGGAAACTCTGAGTTTTCACTCTGAATAATCTGTGGAAAATATCGTGATTGTCAAGAGATTAAAGGAATCTAGTTATGTATGCAACTAGTGAGGCTAGATGAAAAATCCCTCCTTATCTCGTACAAATACAGTTGACACAGAAGTGAAGGATATCAATAGGAGGCAACAAGTCGACTGGTGATAATTCTGGTTATGTTTACATACGGTTGAGTAGCTTAAATGCTGTCTTAATAACTCCTTAATGGATGATGATGTGAGAATCCAGTGATGTGAGGTACTATCGTTAGACTAGATGATCCAGAGAACAATCCCATTGAAGAATCAAACGTTGAGAATATATTCCAGAGAACAGTCCCTTTTCCCACGATGGAGGAGAGCCAATGACTCATAAAGAATGAATAAACTAGAATTACTTTTATTATTATGATTAGGTGAACCAAAATATCTATTTGGACATTTTCAATCTATCTGTAGGCTCCGGAAGGTTTCTTCTGGGGTACACTTGGGAGTTCTCAACTTTTCATTACTTGTATATCGGAGTGCCGTCGCGAATATTTCTTGACATTCTTCGAAAACGAGATCGTAGTCAGCTGAAAGAAAAGTGTCTGTTGAAAGTACCACATACATATATTGTGAATTGTGATGTAATTTTTGTTGCCGAGTGTCCATAATAAACTTATATGTATATAAATGTTAGGAGTTGGGACCAACGAGAACTTATCATAGAGGTTTTATAAAGATGATATGTAAAAAGCTGGAACAAGTGGAGATTTTTTTCCACCTTTTTCGCGTCACCACCAACAATATCAGTATTGGGTGGTAGCTACTTACTGCAACTGGTTTAATGAAAATAAAAGTATGTGAGAACTATATACAAGGTATGATAGTTGCAAAAGTATACAAGAGCATTGTGCAGGGACGCAAAAATTTCGTTCCCACTAAATATAAATAAATAATAATAATAATGAATAAAAACCAGTTCAGTTCGGCAACAAAAAATGCTGATACATTAACCGGTTCAGAGAATTCGATAGAGGTTGTTTATTTCTCTTTTCCGGGGTTAAGGAGCATTTTTAATATTAAAGGTGAGCATCCATATGCCCGAATCGCCACTTCCCCGCCTCACCTGGCTTCCCTCTCTACTCGATGTCGTTGGAGCACTGGGCGAGTTGTGGTCATGTCAATTATAATCGGACAACTTCCGACGCATCCAGCAGCCCTTCCGCAAAATAGTGCCTAGAATAATTCAAATCGCAATAACACAAAAACCATTTTTGAGCGCTCGTTCTTCTTACACGAGGGCTATATCATTTCGTCACAATGTCCATATTTTTCGAATTACGAGCTGAAAATGGTCTTAATCGACAAGGTTCGACTCACTGATGACAAATCCGTCGAAAAATTCAAGTCTGCCCGTCCGTCCGGCCGTAAGCACGATTTTTTTCGATGCCGAAATGCCGAAATTGGCAGAATTCCACCAGGGGCCCTGTAAATATGTTGTTCTCCTGATTACTTCGAAACTACTGATTCGATCGAAGTGATCGAATTTTGCACTCAGATGACGTGTTCAAGCTAAATGCAAAATTTTGTCTAGATCGCATGATCAGAACCATAGAAACCATAGAAAATTATAATTTTCGAACGGAATGGCCTAGGGACTTGAAATTTTCAGGGTAGGTTAGGATCTCGAATGTCGCGGTCATGTTAATCATTGAGTAGAATAAGACTAGGGTTTCCGTTAATATGGCCGTTCAAAATATTTTTTTCCTGATAATTTCGAAACTACTGATTGGATTGAAATGACATTTCGCACGTAGATGGAGAATAATGTTTTCAAACTACGTGCGAATTTGTCAAGATCTCATTACCAAGACCATTGATAACGTAGAAAATTATAAAGAAAAATTGTTCACCTAAAGCACTGACAGTTTCGAATTTGTTTGAATTTTTTTTGACACCCGTAAAAATTTCTTCAATTGGTTTCTAGAACTGGAAAATGCGAATCAACCTACAAGGTGGATGAACGTGCACTCAAAAGCTCCTGACTTCACGTCAGTGCTTTTCTCGATTTTTTCCTACTAGCGTTTCGAAATTATTACTTTCCTCACGCATTGACGTTTGGAAAGTAGCACTTTTCCAAAAGGGTGCGGAAAAAACCCCTGCACGCATATGCGTACGGAAAAGGAATAGCAAGAGATTTTTCCGCACGCAAATATTAAAGAGTAGCGTCAATTATCAAATTTTGACAAGTCTCTATGAGTCAACGGCAATGTCGGCGCAGTTGCTTTGAGGGGCAACTTTTGCGTTGCGTGCCGCTGGCGTCATACAGTGGAAGTGCTTGCTTCCCATCTTCAGAGATAAATAAATAAATCTCCCTCTATCTATGCCCATCTACTGCTGTTTGTATTCGATTATCTTCTTGTGCTCATGCGCTGGTAGTTGCGATCGCTGCTGATTTGAATTCTTTCAGACCGTCGAGTAGAGAGGGGTGCCGGCCGAGGCGGGGATGTGGCGATTCGGACATTTGGACGCTTACCATTAACCACCATGCGCCAACTTTGCGTAGGGTCAGTTTGTGAAGTCATCTCGAGTATCTATGTATTTTATGTAGAGTGTTCCATTAATATTATTCATAACTATAGGGTCGTATTTCTTTTGTTTGTTGATATTTCAATGATGAATTTTTTTGGCAAAATATAAAAAGCTGACTTGGGCCTTAGGTATATATGAGCCTATGATTACACTTCAATTATTGAAAGATACCTCCTGCTTAGAAGATCAACAAACTATGTAATTTGAATCAACTACAACACAATATATGTAATTATAGGCCCTGTTCAATATTTGAATTTGAATATAAACTTTTTTTTCATCGACGTACAATTTTGTTCCACTGCTTAGCCCGCTTGAAATCATCATGAGCAATAAATTAGAGAAGTTTCAAAATCTACATGTGAATTCAACTTTCGATAATTTTCAAATTCTATTCTACTCTCCGCTATAGCCTTTTCAAAATGATTTTGTTCAGTTTTTCTAATTTTTCATCACGACTTTTTCTGAACTTCATATCTCTTGATAGATATTCAGGACATTTATAAAACAAAGTTGGAACAGCATCTGGTTTCAGTCCAGGGGTTTTCAGAGTTACTGTTGTTGTAAGGCCAGTTCATGAATTTGCCGATGAAGTGGATTCAGTGAAATAATCCTCAGGCGAAATGCTTCTCGCATACTTTGGTGTGAACACTTGGTTTCAAATTTTGCTTAGGAATGGCCTCTTACCACTTTTCAAACAAGTATGTATCCTAATGGAAGCGTGAACCTTTGGCCCAGGTAGTACTAGTGTTGGGCGATACGTATCGATATTTTACTGTATCGATACTTTTCGTTACGATATTCGATATTTTGTATCGATACTTTACTTAACGATACCAAGATGTATCGATACTTAATGGCGTGTATCGGTGGTCGAGTATCGAAATAATAAAATAAAATTTGCTTACTTCTTTTCCGAAGCTTATTTTGGATTTCGCATCACACTAATTTTCTGTATGTGGCAGTATTGCCAATGGCGTTCCACCGAAAAATCCGAATATTTCGCAAACAAGCAACAAAAAATTCGAAAAAATCTGACGCATCCGTAAAAATATCCGAAAAAAATCCTCCTGATTATCGAACCATAAAATTAACTCCGAAGACAAAAATAAAAATACTTTATCCGTATTTTAGGGTGAAAAAAATTGACAAGCTTCGTCGGGTTGTCTACTGTGCTTTCACCTAACGTTAATTAGTAACTACAGTGTTGGGCGATACTTCGTAAAGTATCGATAATCTGAATCGTATTATATCGAAACCTACTATCTATTTCAAAAAAACAACGAAAACATTGATCGACAACACACTCTAGAATAACCAGAAGTATTGAATACTTTGAATAGTCGAAATTACCATTATCCCTTCTTTCAAGTTTGTTGTTGGTTCAAACAAAAAAGAAATATATATAAATTTCCAACCAAGCTCTAAGCACCAGAATTGAATTCAGAAAACTCGAATCGTTCCGTCATTTTGTTCTAAACAATGAATATGAAAAAGGACCATAAGCGGTTAAAAGTTACAACATTTTTATGGCTTCGCCACATCTGGAATTCCATTTCACAGGCAATAGGCAGTATTATTTGAACAAGTATATGTAATAAATACTTGGACTATTTGGATAGCAAATTCTAACATTTGAACATCTTGATAAATCGAATTATTAAATATTTCTTGTAGAAATCTCTCAAAAGTACGCGTCGTTTGAAAAACTCGAAAAACCCTTAAATAACACATTCAAGAACGAATCGCAAAATATACACAAAAAAATTCAATTCTGACATGAATTCGTCTTACAAAAAAAATTAATATTAGTGAAGGTAGTTTCAATCAAAAATATGCATTTCATTAATCTACTATGAATACTGTGATCTTCCATATCTGGGTTTGAATAAAACAATGCGGGTTAATTTCATATTGCAGTATTAATTCATTTTTCTTACAAATCATAACAATAATGTTGAATTCAAAACTTCAGAAAGACACAAAATAAATGAGCAATCTAATATGAATATGAATAAATATCTCAGATTGTTTCAACAAATTGTTCGTGTTTCGATCTTTTTAGGGAATTGCCAAAATGAAAAGGGAGATTGTTATTGATGAGAAGGAACTCCAATTCTATAACAGAAAGATGAGTATTTTGTTTGTATTTGATTATATTAGGGGACGAGACCGACAAACGACAAAAATTTTATGACAGTCATAAACTTCCTCGGAAATTCTCCGCTACACAACTTCATGACAGTTTTGATAAACCGAAAATATAACAAAACATAATTCATGGTAGCCCTAAAATTTGTTTTTTTACAGTACGAAAGTATCCGATATTTAATGTATCGATATTTAACGTATCGATACTTTCAAAGCGATACGATTTCAGTATCGATACTACGCGATTCGATATAATACGATCCAGAGTATCGATACTTTACGAAGTATCGCCCAACACTAGGTAGTACTAAAAAGTACTGTTCGCAATATCACTGAACACTAACAAGTGAACCTCGCTTGCTGACAACTGCTCGAAAACTAACTGAGTAGGTAAGCTTCTTGGATTTCGACCTTCCTAGTGCGGCGTCACATTGATTTTGCCTTAAGCACCGAGGTCTTGTATCTAGTAGGTATTGGGCTATGACGATACGCTCCGTGTGCAGAAGGTCTTGGAGTAATTTATTTCGAACCACCTAGACACCAGATCCTTACAGTCCGTAGGACTTTGGCAGGGCATTCAACATCCATGAAAAAAAAACAAAATAGAACAAAATTTAATACCTAGCATTTCGTTCAAGCTTTTCAAATTTCCTCCATAGTCCAATGGAAGATAATTTTTGGGCAGGTGTTCATAAAGTGAATCCAAACTTTGGTGAATATGTATCTGCAAAGAGGAGAATATAATAGTTGTAGAGCATTTTTGATGTACATATATCTTTTGTGTACAAAAAACATTTTGTCTCCATTGAAGCCATAAATTATATATTTCAATTTGGTGGCTCGAAATACAAGCACTATATATTTTGTTATTTTTTAGCTTCAACAAGATAAAATGTCATTGGTGCACCCTCGTCATGATATTTTTCAATAATATGCATAGTGTTCTCAATTGTTATGTTTATGTGAGGAAGAAGGTATAATTCATTGTAATTTCCTTTGTTTTCAAGATGCAGGATGTAGGAGTTTTTGTAAAAATTGTTTTCTTCATAAAGTTATAAACTTTTCGATAAATAAAAAGTTATTTTGTTTCGTTTCTCAGAAAAAAGATACGGAAAAGACAAGTTGCAGAGAAGTTGTATTTTTGAACGCTCGTTGTACCTACTCAGACGAGGGCTATACCATTTCGTCACGATGTCTGTATTTTTCGAACAATCTGAAAATTCTGAAGAGAAAAGTTTATACTTCAAATAGTGAGCAACTTCATGAAAGTCAATATAGGTATGGACCAGGTCAACTTGCAATAGCCGAGAACAGTGGCATTATTATTCAAGTACCTGAAGACTTGCCTAAATAACCGAAATAAAATTCAACAAAAAAACAAAACAAAAACAGCATAATTGACGAAAAACTGCTGTCATTTTTTTGACAGTTGTCAAAATTTCTTCAATTGGTTTCTAAAACTGGAAAATTCGAATTGACCTACAAGGTGGATTGAACGAGTTCTCAAAAGCTCCTGACTTCACGGCAGTGCTTTTTATAATTTTCTCAGCTCTCGCCGAGAGTTTATAAACAACAGACTGAAAACCCCCCAGAAAACTTCCTCCACAAAGCCTTCTTGTCTTTCACTGAAGGTGTCACTGACATAATCAGTTGCATCCTACGAAAGAAGGATATGAAGACAGTTTTCACAGCCGATAACAAAATCTCTAAATTTCTGCGAACACTAAAGGATACTCTTAACAACGATTCACTAGGTTGTGACAGAACTTACATAGGACAAACCAACAGACGAATAACTAGCAGAATATACGAACACCAACTCGCACTACGTAAAGCAGATTCTGAAGCAGGACATAAAATCAATTTTGAGGGATGCAAAAACCATATCTGCATAAAAAACCCTTACGATTAGGATTATTCGTGAAGCCATTGAAATCGAAAAACGACTCAACCGCCTCAACAAACGAGACGATAGCCAAAGATTCCCTAACACCTGGAAACCTTCGATTTACAGCCTTCCGGTACGTCCCGACCAATCATTGAACCCCCACGGCCCCCACCAATACTACACGCAGCTGCAAAAACAGTGGTTCTAACAATAAACTCAAATGAAACAAAATCAATAATGAGTTTAGTGCCCAGTAAAAACATCAAAATAGACAGCGCTAACATATAGAACAGTATATAGGTATCTGGGTCATAAGATCAACATTGGCGGGAGCAACCAGACGAGCGATATATAGAAAATAATTGATGGGCTGAATTTGGAAAACTACCAGATGTCCTCAAAAGTGAGCTGCTTATAAGTCTGAAACGTAATACTTTTGACAAATACGAATTACTGGTGTTCGCGTATGGAGCAGAAACTCCCACACTGACAACACTACAAAACAAAACAACAGACACAACGAGATCCCTAAACCTAACGACTTGGTCCGAAACGATGGGGGCCCAGGACGTAATATAGAAAATCGGAAGGCTGAAATGGCGATGGGCTGGGCATGTGTCTAGAATCTAGAACAAGTGAAGGAAGGTGGCCGAGGAAGTTACTGGGGTGGAGACCTCGAGTCGATAAAAAAATGTAAGGAGACCACCAACCCGATGGACGGACGATATAAATCGATTAACTACAAATGGAGTAAAACTGATAAAAATAGAAAAAGTGCATTACACTTGAGGAGGCCTATGACCTCCAGTGCACTGCAGTGGATATCTAGAGGCTGATTGATGTTGATAATAATCTCTATATTAATAAAAGAGGATCTATGATTTAGGTATGTGCAAGCATCACGTTCAAACGACTGCACCAAATTCGATAATTCTTTTTTAGTTGTGTTCATTATTAACACGACAAGGTTTATACAACGAAATATTTTTGAAAAAACCGTACAGAAAAAAAGAAAGGCTTTCCTTTTTCCTCCGACCAAGGAAACAATCATAGATTACTTATATTTCATGAGAATTTTGACACTTGTGTGAGTGAAGTTTATCGTGTTTCTAGAAATTGCTTAGAAGTTCGTCCCTGTGTTTGATATACATATCGTTGTGTTGTGGGCGAGTTCGTAATGATCAAGACAATGAGCAAACAGAATGGAAGGTTCTCAATCAAGATCTGCCCCAGCTTCGGAAGAATCGGTATAATCGATCTCAGGCAAGATACAACAAAATATAGAATCCAACAAAATGATCAACTTTGAGCGTTTGGCATTTAGATATGATCCCACAGTCACAGTCGATTATGCTAGCAATATATTGGTGTCTTTTGGAAATATGAGCAATACTGCAGTGCTCTGAGATATCGAAACGAACCCCCAGGATTGTGTTGTTTGAATGGAAAAATCAAATTGCCACAACTGACAACGCCACCCGAACTTCGAATTCATTATTTTCAGGACAAGAACCTCTATCAAAACATTCCTTGCAGAGTATTAAGCATTACCAAATAACATCATTTGGTTCAAACATAATTGAGGGACGAGGTTTCAATTCAACTTTAAAGGTTTTTTTTTCTATATCGAACATCTCACACATTGATCATAACATATACCTACGAATATCAAAAGTCTTTTGAGACCCATAAACAAGGCTAAGTATAAGGGTAAGGGTTATGTTGAGAGTAAGGGTAAGGGTTGTGTTAGGTTAAGGTTAGGTTAGGGTTAATAATAATAATCCAACGTATACTTTAGCCTCAGCAACGCGTGGCTGGATCTGCTAGTAATGAATAAAAGTTATTTTCTTTCCTGATATTCCTGTACCCTGTACTTTTGGGTTTCACAAATTCTTCAACGTTTCCGAAGGTTATTACTATTGGCAGGTTTCAATGATCGATGGAATTAAATATCTGTGATTTTTGCAAAGTTCTGCAATGAAATTTGGTACTTACCCTGTTGAAGAGTTTCTTAGGAACAATGGTTTTCAAAATCGTCATCAATACATTAATGATTTTTGGACTGTTTATGATGTGAACAGCCTTAACCCTAGCCGAATAGGCTTTCTGAAAAGAAGTAATTTCATGTACTTATGCAACGGCTATTTCTCTCCACATTCAAAGTAAAGTTCAAATTATTTTTTATTGCGAATCATCATAATTTGGTCATTCATTTCGAAATTATTTCTTATTTCATATTGAAAACTCCTTCAACAGTTTCTTGTAGGTATACCTATACGTCCGTTATCGATGGTGTAGTAACGAGTAGAGAAACTTTATACTGAATCAGGTTTCTGAAATCCTGTTTAAATCGGATCGTTTTTGAGCGCTCGTTCTACTTACACGAGGGCATGATATAGCCCTCGTCACAATGTCTGTATTTTTGGAATGTTGAGCCGAAAATGGTCTCAATCGACAGAGTTCGACTCACTGATGACGAATCCGTCAAAAAATTCAAGTCTGTCCGTCCATCTGTCCGTAAGCACGATAACTCTCGAACAGAACGACCAAGAGACTTGAAATTTTCAGTGTGGTTTCAGTTCTCGAATGCCGCGGATAAGTCCGTTAATGGGCAGAATTCCACCAGGGGTTCCGTGAATACGTCCGTTCGAAATTTTGTTCTCTTGATAACTTCGGAACTACTCCTTCGATCAAGGTGAAATTTTGCAGCCAGATGGAGAATGATATGTTCAAGCCACATGCAGAATTTTGTCTAGATCACATGACCATAACCATAGAAAGTTATAACTTTCGAACGGACTAGGGACTTGAAATTTTCATGGTGGGTTTAGATCTCGAATGTCGGGGTCACGTTCATCAATGAGCAAAATTAGACTAGGGTTCCGTGAATATGGTCGTTTGAAATATAGTTTTCTTGGTCATTTCAAAACTACGGATTCGATCGTGACAAAATTTTGTATTTCAATGGAGAATGATATATTGAAGCTACATTTTGTCCAGATCGCATCACCAGAACGATAGAAAACATAGAAAATTATATCTTTCGAACGGAAAGGCCTAGAGACTTGAAATTTCCAGGATAGGTTTGGATCTCGAATGTCGCGGTCACGTTCATCAATAAGCAAAATACGACTACGGGTTCCGTAAATATGGCCATTCAAAATATTTTTTTCCTGGCAATTTCGAAACTACTGATTGGATTGAAATGAAATTTTGCACATAGATGAAGAATAGAGTATTAAAATCACCAAGACCATAGATAAATTCTAGCGAATTATCGAAAACAAAATTGGTCACCCAAAGCACTGACGTGAAGTCTGGAGTTTCGCCTTAGTTTGAACCATTTTTGACGGCTTTCAAAAATTCTTTCAATTGGTTTCTAAAACTGGACAATGCGTATCTACTGACAAGGTGCATGAACAAGCGCTCAAGAGCTTCACGGCAGTGCTTTTTATAATTTTTTATTTTACTCCACTTGCGTTTTCTGATCTCGTATGATAAGGGGGAGGGGGAGGTTTAAGAGGTCAAGAAATTCAAGTTGAAATAAAACGCTAAAAAACCGATGGAAAGTTTTTTATTTTATTTTTCTGTTAGTAAATTGTTACGAATTGTTACGAAGCACATCCGGATTTCACGGTAAAAAAATGGATCTTCTTATAAGCCGAACCTGCGATGGGACGACGTAAACAATGATCATTGAGCTTAAATTCTTGAACCAACTGGATCTTGTAAGGACGGAAAACAAGAACTGTACGTAAAGCCCTAATTTTTGAGCACGATAGCGAATTGAGAGTATTAACACTTCTCCTCTTGTACACTTTCAGTTTCTTCAGTAGGCACATTTCTTCGTCTAACATCATGCAATGAATTAGTGGTACGGAATTTATTCATTGATGCACGAATAGCCAACTCGATGGACGATTACATCCACCATAGAAATGAAGGATCCTATAGGTTTCGCGAATTGAACTCTGATTTCGAAAATAAATTTTTCGGCAACCGTCCGGGTAGTACTCACTTCCCAGATGCTTTTTCTTTGAGGAAGTAGTATTTCCCGGCCTAGTCCGGAAATACGTCCTTTCCGGACTAGGCCGGAAAGAATCACATCGTTGTCATGGAAATAACAACTGACACCTATTCGACATGAAATTACATAGTTGACATTTTGATTTTTGAAAGTTCGAGATTTTGTTCTACAAAGAAATATAATGAAGAAATGTGTCTCATTGATTTGTTATTCTACACGGTTGCCGAAAAATTAGTGTACGCAACACGTCCAAAAACAGTTTTTTTGGAATCGCAGACTTCCAGGACTCGCCTCCGTCTCGTTCTAGAATTTTGTCTACTCCAAAAAAAACAGTATTTTCTGGACTTGTTACGTAAATTACTATTGGTCAATGAATGAACAAAAATACAAAGAAACTGTCACTTTGAGAAACGCCGTTCAAAAGATATTCCTATCGCAAGATCTCTTGCGCCTAAAAAAATTCCTTTAATATATTAAAGAATTTATTACTCACAATTGCTAATGTGAGGGCATCCTTCAAAATCAAAAAATTAATCATTGTTATGAAAGAGGCTGAACATCCTGCTAAATCTATAAGGAACTTGTCTCCGCAGCTATAATCCAACCTACTCTCCAACTCTAGCAAGAGCATCACGATCCTCACACTTCTTAGGAAGTTGAATTTTTTCTCATCGAGAATTCTACATATTATTAATCTCTCCAAATCCTCACTTATTTCAAACATCGGAATAGGAAATCTGAAATTTTCGAATTAGCAATCCAAGGGTTGTTTGATGGGGGAAGAATAGGGGTAATCCACATCCCGCTTTGAAAGATATATTGAATAAAAAAATAAATTAAAAATCTTCCACAAAAAATTCAAAGTTGGAAACAATACACACCTTCACAGTTAGCCAGACAAAAAGTAATAAAAGCAAACCAAAACAGATCATAATTTTGTAAGATATGATTTCCTAACTAATATCTTCAATATTTTTGAAGTCCTTGCTAAGTGTTTTTGGTATGATAAAATACCTACCATGTGGCTAAAAAACTTAGTATAATCAAATATTGAATTGATACGGGTGAAACTTGATGAGAATTTACCATTATTCACTAATCCCTCAAACTGCGATTTTCATTACTTAGCGGTTTCCTAAACCACGGCGATTCGCTAAACAATAGCATCATCAGGTGGATGAGCTTGTATGGGCGGCTTTACATAGACGCAACAAGGATCGATTCCAGAATATAGTAATGGCATTTTGTACCGAATTTTATGAAATTTGAAATTATAATTATAATTTCGGAGAAAAATCCTGGACGGGAATGAAATAAACCGTTTTCTTGAAATACTGAATGAACAGAGTTTACTCACACTTGTTTGCCGAAAAAATTCAACTAATCGTAGGAATATTTACAATCCATCGTAATGAAATAATGCCAGCGGAGTTGCAATGCAATTATTGTTCCAATTCGATTGTAGAATTGGGAAAGGAAACTCATACATATTTCTTAGGAATAATGAAACAACAGGTATGAAAAATAACATTTAAATTTGCAGAGATACTCACGCATCCTCCTTCGAAGGAATTATTTCGTCATAATTTTCATAGAAATTCATATATTTAGTCCTTAGTGTGCAATAATTTTCTATTTTTGTTTTTGTTTTTTCAACAGAAAACTTGTTCTTCAAAAGAAATCTTTCTAGAATATCCTCTGAAAGAAAGCTTAGTCTTAGTGCATCACTCGAGTTAAATAGATAATTTACCTCGCTCCTGACTTAAACTTTAAGAAATGCTAAGAATAACCGAAAGGAATTCTCGTTTGAAATCTCAATGTTCATCGGTAATTTTTTTGTTGATCCTATGTTTTTCAGGAAATCCTCTTGATAATATAAATATTCGAACATTAAGAATTTTTGTCTTTGGAAGTAGATAGAGTGTGCGTTAAATATCTTTTTAAGTAAAAAAGTGAAGATACAAAAATTTTGAGAAGAACTGACATGAAATCTGGAGCTTTTGCGTGCTTGTTCCTGTACCCATAGATAGTCTCATTAGTTTTAAAATCTGTAATCTGGATAATATTGAATATAAATGAAAAAATCTTCTCTTTCTCTTTTTACGTGAGGCAGCTACAAAGCAGAATTTTCATATCACTCTTTCTATCGATACCCCAAATGTGAACACAACATTTGAGCAGGGTATGATGAATAGTTTCTGAGATACCGGAATTTTAAAAAGAAATTTTCAACAAATCTTCTAGTGATCCTTTTCAAATCCGTAATTTCACATGAACCTTCGTGTCCATTTCACGAATCTACGAAAGCAGAAGTAAAGCACCACTTCAAAGTACACAAAATATGATTAAGCCACAAAACTGGTTGGAGCATTCTTCGAAAATTGAATGATTATATGCCTGTCAGCCTGTCCATTTATGATCGCCCATTATTTGATCTCATTGAAACCGCAAAAAGAGTAACACAAATGAATAAACCCCATCGTTTCTGTTTGGAGTTCAACCTAATTCATCATGTGAAAATGGCATTCTTTATAAACGTGCGAGTGCCTGTGTGTAAAAAAACAACGTTGTCATTTTCGGAGAACGCAACGCGCGGCATATCTCCTTTGCTATGATTTTTTGGGCAACAGTAGACATATCTCATTTGTATTAACTGTGGTAAAATGTTCATATCCAGGAATCACACAAAAATCAAATATCGTGATAAAAGCGGAGCACTGCGAAGCTTAATTGATTAGGACTTTGTACTTGCGTTATCAACGTAAAAATATTGTACTGTTCAATTCTGACGAAGAGCTTCTAGGTCGTGAGAATTAATTAATCTAGTATTATAAATATAAATTTCACAAATATTAAACAACTTAGATACAAGGTCACGACAAATATTCATCATAATTTCTTTGTCAACATTATTTCTTCAAGTTTTCACAGGGAAAAAATATTTCAGGAACTACTCTAACTATAACCTTGAATCTCGTTCACTCACAATGGGTAAAACTGTGTCTTGGATTTGTATGAATTAGGTATAAATCACTTGCCTTTCAAGAGATCTGATGGTAGATGTTGTCGAGTCTTCAACCAGATTTTCAAGTTGCTAACATATCTATTAACGTCTTCTTCAGTTAATTCAAAAGATGATAGAACTTGTTCCCTCGCATCGCTCATTTTTTTCGCTAACTCCATTTCACTGAACGTTAGAAATACTCGATGACCTGAGCGATACAACACATTTATGTATAGACTGCAAACGATAATTGATTATATGTAATTAATTTCAATGAATGAGATAAAATTTCAATAACGTCTACATGGGAATTATACCGAACGGCGCACAAAAAACAGCCGAGGAAGGTTAATTTTATTTGCAGAGGGACATCTTTTGGTCGCAATTACATGGATATTGGATCATCGCCTCAAGCGATTCGACCAATGTTTGTTTTTTGTTATTGTCTTTCAATTCACCCTTAACAACATTGTATGATTGACCAACAAGGGAGATCTGCCACAGAGATGAATAGATGAGAATTATAAATGGTAAAGAATATAGTTTTTGGAGATGATATTTTCTATAGTGTATGATCTATATATCAGGAAAGGTAAGGCAGATCATCGTTTAGGTACTCTCTTTTTGCGCGCTTGTTTATATGCAATGAACAAGAGCGTTATCTTTTTCCCAACTGTCTGTAATTTTCGAACTTTGACCCGAAAATGGTCCTAACGATAAGGTTGCACTCACAAATGAAAAATTCGTGGTCAAATTCAATTATGCCAACAATAATATTCCTAGGATTCGAATCTCTCCAGTATCTGCATTTATGTCATTGAAAAAGAATGTAGATTAGGATGTAGAAACTAAAACATTGAGATTATTCAAAAAATGTCCACCCATCTCCTCACATACCTTATCGTGTGCGGCGATCAGGATCATCTTCATTGAGCTCTTATGGACAAGACTAATCTTATGGGGATGAAATTGCTAGTTTCTTTCGAAAATCTGCTACTTGAAGGAGGATGCATGCAACATGTTTCAAAATAGCAACCTATGCATCCTCCTTAGTACCATATTGTGTTGCTTTTCTCGGTTTTTGTAAGCAACCGACCTATTGTTCGCAATTTTAATTCTGGGTTGCCGAATTGGATTTCATTCTTTCAATATATTCGATTTTCTGAGAATTTGCTTAAAAAAATTACCAAAAATTTTCCTAAACACCAATATAAAGGAATAATGAAAAAATATTTATCGGCTTTTTCATTGGAGCCTTCCAAAGATTCGTCTCGGACTCGAAACGAAATACTGTAACGAACTTATGCCGGACCTGTCGCCTTCTAGAACGGCCGGACTCTTCGAGAATATTCAAGCAACGACGAGATGCCTCGACAGCCTTCTGGACTGTTCCCTCCCACTATATAAGTCGACATCGGCGGATGACGAGTTAGTACAGTACAGACTTGGGTATGTAAATAAATCGAGTGTTATAAATAAATTAGTGAATAGTGAATAGTGAATTGTAAATAAATTATTTTAAGAAGACTTTGGACAATATTCATTACAATACGATGGATTTTAAATGAAGCATAGTGGTAACTCTACTGTATTCAGAGGGCCCCACGTTCTGGGGCCAGTGAAACGGAAATAAATGTTTATCCACCTCCTTTCTGTTCGGCCGCATTGAAAAACCTCCTCGCATGCGCCAGTGCAACCAAAATTTTATATGGAAATCTTTATATGGTGGTAGCTCGAAACACCAAAGACCGGAACAAGCTTGGAATAAAATATTCCAGAGCCAGAAAATTCAGAGATAGCATCAGATTATATTCTGAGAATGTTGATGATTACAGAAACAGGAAAAATCTAAAGAACAACAAACAAAGTATTTGCCCCTCGAAGAAGAAGGCAGCGAAATAAATATTCCATTTTGAGGAAAGTTCCTCAAAAGGAAAAAGAAACCAAGAAAAAACCTTACAACATACCAGTTCATAAAAGCAGGATTCAACTATCACGGAACAGCTGAAGACCTAACAAGTAGAAAAAAAGAAAAATGAACAACAAAAGAAACAAGAAGCCAACATAAAACAGATCGAAGTTGTAGACGACCTTGACAAATTCACTGAAAAGCTTTTCAGTACAATAATATTGAAAGAGAGATAGAAAAAATCTTATAGGAAATCTAAATTAATGTGTAATACAAAGTTACGGCCAAGCAACCCTCAAAGAAGCAACCCTCTATGAAATATAAACGGATCGACGCCTCGAAGATCTGAAATAGATGAAATAATACTAGCAGAAAAATAACCGGATTTGATAGTCTTGCAAGAAACGAAACTGAAAGCAAATAGTAGAATCTAATTGAATAACAGTGGAATTTATAGACACGAAAGACCAAAAAGTAACGGCGGGGGTAAATGGTAAATCGCCTGAATAGAACAGCAGAAGTGAAGACGTAAATCGAAGAAGATTAAAAACACATATTGAAAAGCAATATGCTATCGTAGTAGGACCAGATATTCCGATGTACCTACCTCCCGAATGGGACAGTGCTGCCTGATATCTTGGATAAAGTTATAAAAGAATATATCCCAAGTAATCGTACTGGACCCAATGGAGGAGAAACATCAGATCTGAGATCACAAGCCGATGGAATTAATATTGGGGCATTGATGTAAAATAGAAGACAAGAAGAGATTGAAACGAAGGTATATACGGATTCGGAAAAATATAATGAAATACTTCAACTCAAGATCGTGGCAATTTCATCGATCAATACCATCGAGGATTTGGAGAATGCTGTTGAGAACCTGGAAAACAAAATTATCCCTATGAAGGAACTACGATGAGGAAAAATAAACCCGTGGAGAAACAACCTCGTGGAGAAACACCATGGCGTAAAAAAGATTTAATTTAAGGCAAATAGAAGATTAAGAAGAAATTCATAGAATGAACAAAAGAGAAGAGGAGAGGAGAGAACTGAATAGTCAAAGCCAAATACTCGAAAATGCACTCAAGGAAATGAGAACAGAAGAAGAGAGGATCTGATTGATCTGAATACAACAGGCCACTATGTCTGGATAATACAAAAATGCCTTCATTTAGGTACAAACTACAGCTTAATCAATTCTTGGTATCATTTCGGTATGAACTCTTACTTAATCTAATCTTGGTTAAAACGAACGGTGCAAGACTTATCTCTGATATATAGTACTTTCCAATGGAAGTTCTCGACAAGGCTCAAGTCGCACAGCTAATGGAACGGTATCTGGTATTCTGGTGTAAAGTCCTCAAGCAGGCGTGAGAATATGATCTCCGTGGTTTCTGCCGCAATGGCAAAGTCCCCTATGGTTGCAGATCCCAGGGAAAAATAATAAGATATCCGTGGTTTCACTCCCAGGAAAAGAATTGGCTCTGTTTTCTTAGATTCCAGGGAAAGAGTTTATGATCTTCGAACTTGCAAAAGAATAACTAATATGATTTCCATTACATTGGGTTAGGTTAGGTTAGGTCGCTTCGTGGTCTCAGATCATAAAGGAAAAGGTAGAAATATTATTAAAATAAGCGAAGCACTCTTTGAAAGTCGTCCCTTAGGAACCCTACTCGTGTTGAACATAACACTTATTATTTAAACCACTCAAAGGTACATCTGATTGAGAACTCAACCTGAAAGCCTATGAAATTCTCAACAGTGGTGATGTAACATTCCGCTTTCTCGAAGAAAAAACACTCTAGATCAAGAAAACCACAATAATTGAGCCAATGATTTCGGATTGGCCGATTTTATCATTTGTTCACGACAGATCAACTCAAAATATGGCGATCACTATGATCAACGATCGAAGCAGAAAGAAAGAAGAAAGCGTATTCCTTATTTCATCTGCGATTCCGGTATCCCCACCTTCCCACATCGTTTGTTTGTTTGTTTGTTTATACCCTGACTCTCCTAGGAGTTTTAGGTCTGAGACCCCTTATAAGCGTATAAGCTTGTTCCAGTTAGGAGACCCCGTTTTGTTCTGTGCAGGCTTTTTTAATGTGTCCTTACGCCACCTGAGGCACAGCACTGTTAATTGTTCACCCAACGGTGAATGGTGGAACTGTACTCCAGGCCAGAAAAAAAATTTCCGATCCTGGGACCTTTCAATCACAAACCAAACGCTTTAATCACTAAGCTACGGACCCGTTGAAAATGAAACTTTCAAGCCATCGAATTTAATTACTTCAAGGCGGTTAGAATTTCTAAATATATCGCAGAACTTCATGAATTCGGTGACGCAGCGATGCGTAAACGAGGTCACACACTTATCACAGACTTTTAACATATATTTTTTCAGATAGCTAATAGTCCTACGAAGGCTAAAACTGTGATTTACACTGAAAAAGAAACGAATCCTGGGAACTTCTGGTTAAATGAATTCCTGTTGTTTGAACGCAACCATTGTTATAACAACTAGAAAAGACCGTTCTGAGAACAATCCGTACTTGCAATATAACATGCCGAGTCCGGTTGAAGTGACTTGAGTCCATTGAACATGAAAAACGTTACGTATAGCAGTGATCAGGTACTTTTATTTCAAAAGGAATAATCCTTGTGTATAAACAATAATATTTAGCTGTTTTTACAAGCCACGACTGTAAAACATACGTAGGTCGTAAATGTTACAGGAATATCTAGTAAAATATAATAATTTTGTGAATATAGCAATATTTGAATGACTAACAGTAAGGACACATCAAATTCAACATGAATGTTTGGTATTTTTCACAGAAATCCAGATTAGTCTACCGGAATAATAACTCGTTTTCCTCCATGTTTGTTTATAATTCGCAGCGCCCTCATCATAAGTTGGTATCGCCAAAAACTAATAATAATTTTATTATTAGTCTATGGTATCGCGAATACATTTGTGCATAAAATAAAGTAAATATTTGTTCTATGCATTGGTGCAGGATCTTTGTTGACTTACGTCATCAAGTTCAAAAGCGTTATCTATGCTTAAAAGTTGAAAACAAATTGAAAATTTTTGTACCGAGCCATTCTATTCATTTGATCTATTTTCACCCTTTTCTGAAGGATCTGAATGTTGGAATTCTTCAAAATGAGTATTACAAAATTTATGTAAACTTTAATCACCAATTCAAGTATTGTGCTTTTTCAGGAAGTTTATCGAAGGTTAGTTCGAAAATAAGTCCTTGAATAATCCTTTTGTGGTGCTTAAAAAGCCCTTTTGTTGAATTACAGTTAGGAATTAATTGAATCATTTTAAGGGCTCAATAAATTTCAACTATATCCTGAATATTTATTCATCCCAATCGAATTAATGTGATGATTCTTAGTACTATTGATCAATAAAGATATTTTTACGCTGAATCATTATACATGTCTTCATTAACATAGCTGAATTTACGTTAATTTTCCTTCATTCAAGGTAATATTTACTTGAGCTATGAGAATGTTAATTATCCTCATTAATTCCTTTGTAAATGATTGGCTTCCAATAAAGGGAGTGATTATCAGGATCAACGCAAACTTATTTCCATAGCACAAACCTTCTATCTACTATAGTATCAAACTTTCCACAGAATAATACCATTCAACTAAGAGAAAAACACCTAGTGCTCATTTATGTTTGAAAAAATTCTGGAAAAGCTAGAGGTGTTGCTTTCAACAAATATTATAAAGCGTCTTGCAAATAAGAAGTTTTCTTTCAACTCTCAATATCTTTCAGCATCCATCATGGTGAAACTGGTTTTCAAACCGACAATCTCCAAAACAGATCCACGGAAAAATCCTGTCTTAATAATAGGACAGTTGAAACATATCAAATTGGTCCAATATGATGTTATCAAGTCGAAATTTGATTCCCGAGTACCAGAAGAATTATATAAAACTGCATTATCTGGTTTGCATTCATCCTTATCAGATAGTGTGCCTTTGTATCTGAATTATGCCACAATTGCAACCCTTCCCGTTAAGTGCAGCCGTCACAATACCACCTCAAGATCTCATGCTATAACTCGATTAGTGCAAAACTTGGCTACAGGAACTGATTCAGGCTTGGATGAGTGTATAGTTGTAAGATCTTCATTTTCTCTCTTTTAAATTATTTTGATGAATATATTGATGGAAAAAATGTAGACTGATTTTGAAAAAAACTGAATAACCAGAAAGAGTTGACAAAGTCGATTATATGAAGAACGTAAAAATTTGGAATTTGCTGAGGGATGTTATACAGCCTGTGAAGTGAAGTATGATAACCTACGTGAAAGGTCACCTCTAATTTTCATGAACAGAATTTTAAATAAAAATTAGTACATTCGAAATTTACTGCAGCCTTCAATAATGCCATAACTATGGGTCAATTGAATCTCTTGATAGAATAACATGACCTTGCTTCCACGGCCTTCTTGCTTCTCAGACTTGTTCAAGATCGAACATATTTGGGATAAGGTAATTTACCCCAATCACTGAATAATCTAGTTGACTTCAGTCATTGAATTACAGAAGTCTGGATTGACATTCCTCAGAACACAATACATCATCATATCGCACCCGTCGTAGAATAAGGAGACAACTCAAAAAAGGTCCATTTTGAGTTAGTAACGGTATGGAACTAAGAAAGTAACCCTTTTCTTACGTGCAATATCAGAATAACTCTAGTTGGCCTCTCCACCATATAAGAGACTGTTCTTGAAAAAAGGTAACATTTCAAATTTTTTTGGAAAAACACTAGAATATTCCACCACGACGGAAAACAATATTGGGTGCAAGAGTTATAATGTTCAAATGGATTGCTGCAGTAATTACGAATGTTCAGCGTGTTAAATCGAGTAAGTAAGCAAAAGTATAGAACGAAAACTTCGGTAAACCAAAACTTCAAATACGATTTCCCAACACAATCAATTTTTGAGTTGTGTCCTTATTCTACGACGGGTGCGATATATCAATAATTGAGTGCAAGCAAGAGTTTACTGAATGCATAAGAAACCGTAGTTGGTCCTACTCATTTTTGCATAACACATTCTGTAAACATTTGATTGAAATTGAGTAATTCTTACTGGATGTTCGGATTTTTTTGAAAGTTAGTATATCGATACACAAAGAAACTGGAATTGTCATTATTAGCAATAATAATTAGAAAGTGAAAATTTTTCTGCAATTGGGAATTGTAATATGGCTCATGAAGAAATTGAACAAGGCCTAACTCACCCAGATGTCCTATTTTGCATAAGCTCCAGTTAATTTCAAATTTTGATATTGAATATTATAACGCACGAACCATTAGCGATAGAGCATAGCTATAATTTTTTTTTAATGAGGAACAGCACTTTTTCGATATTCATGATTCTATGTTGATAGTTTTTCCGCAAAGATTTCAAAAATCATTTTATCAACTTGGACGATCAATTCTTGAATGCAACATTTCTTTTGTTCCAAATTTCCCGAAATTAGCCCTCATATAGTTACGAGAAAATAATAAGCAAATAGAAAAATTCTGTCTATCCCCTTTTGTTGAGAACAGATAATTTCATTTAATTTGAGACGAAAAATCAGTTGTCATCTGGCATTGATCCTCCTATATCAAAAATCCAAACCATGACATTTAAGAGCAAACATTTGTGGGATCAAATTATAAAAAATTTCATTGCGGCATGTATTCAACATAGAATTAGGAAATTTCCAATATTCTCTAAATGTTATATTCCATAATAATCAAATTTCAAAAAAAAAATTATTGAGTTATTTGGTCATTTCGATAAAAGTGTTTGGGTTAATTTGGCAATTCTGATTTTACTTTAATGATCGATTATCACAGATTACAGATAATATAAAAATTGTATCTGAAATTTAGTTTTTGTTAAAATATATTTATTTGTTTCCAGATTGTCTGTGAAGGACGTGATTTCTATGCAAGTGCTTGTGCTGTAGCTAGAGCATATCCTGCTTTTACTAAAAAAACCAATACAGTTAAAAATATAACAGTTTCTATAGAATTCATAATTATCAACGAACATGGTAAGTTCCTTACATAAATTTGAATTTTCATTAATGATTGACTAGTTAAAGAGCTATAAAAATAATAAAATTTGACCCCCATGACAACTTTATCTGTTATGTGCAGGTGGCTCAGAAATCCTGAAACAGCTCAATTTTTATGTTCAGGTGCTTTCAATAGAGTTCTTGTAACAAATAATTCAATTTAACCTAATCTAATATTTTCGGTGGAATAATTTCTTGGAAAAATCATGAAACAGAACTATTTTTATGTTCAGGTGTTTTTGTTTCAATATACATACATATAGGGTGTATTAGTTTTAATCGTTAAAAATTTAATGGGATATTCTCCTCGTTTTCCTGATTCGGAAAAATGTATATTATATACCTCTATCTTGATCCCTAAGAGAGATACAGGGTGTTGAAGTTCACAAGAAAAAATCATTTTTATGCAATAGCACACCAGTGGCGTGCAATTCGGTCACATCTCAATTATTTCGAAGAAAAAAGTTTGTCACTGTTATTTTTAAGGGATAAATAAGGCAACTTCGAACTGCTTGTTCAATTTGGAGTATAATTTGCTTTTACAGAACAAAATTTGAAATTTCAGATCCAGGGATTATTAGTTATTTCGAAAGACGTGCTAATTAAAAAAAATTGGCTGAATATTCATTATTTAGTCAGCCATTAATTGAATTCGGTAATATCTCGGAAAGATATCTTGAAACAATCGATTTGATTATTTGTTTGACAGATACGTTTACTAAATGCAAAAGATATTAATTGTTTTGAAATCTCAAAAATGCCATACGTATTCTCAAACAATGAGTATGCTGACATTTATTTCATTTATGGTTTTTGCAATGGTAACTCCCTTGCTGCAGTTCGTGAGTATGCACAACGTTTTTCGGCAAGAAGATATCCCGGAGCAAAAGTTTTTGAGGAAACACATAGACGGTTCTGCAAGTTTGGACTGAAAAAACCAGGAAAACAAGATCGAGTTGTTGATCGTGCTGATAATCTCAGAAACCGGAGGATATTGCGTACTTTTGATACAGAAAGGAAATTGAGTACAAGGCGGGCGGCAAGAATTCTCAATGTGTCTCACTCAAAAGTATTCAGCAAACTAAAGAAGAACCATTGAAAGGCGTTTCACTTACAACCGGTACAGAACTTGCAACCTGGAAATGCAGAAAAACGATTAAATTTCTGCCACTGGCTTCTAAATTCTATTAATGCGAATCCACGATTTTTACATCAGATTTTATGGACAGATGAGTCGCAGTTCACAAGAGCAGGTATTGTAAATCATCACAATTTACATGTTTGGGATGTAGAAAATCCGCACGAAACAGGACCACGCTCATTTCAACAGGAATTCAGCGTCAATGTGTGGCTGGGAGCAATAAGTTACAACCTTTATGGGCCACACTTTTTACCCCCAAGATTAAACGCGATGCTGTTCCGCGATTTCCTGGATAGCGACTTGGATGGTTTAATGGAAGACATGCCTTTACATCTGTTGCAAAGACATTGGATTCAGATGGATGGAGCGCTTCCTCATTATGGAATCCACGTAAGAGAATGGCTTGACGAAAAATATCCAGAGCGTTGGATCGGTCGTATACCAAACGCTAATTTCGCCAATGTAGGACCCATACCCTGGCCTCCTCGCTCACCCGACCTAAACATACTGGACTACTTTGTTTGGGGTTACATCAAGGAAAAAGTTTATAGTACTCCCGTGAAAACCCGCGACGAGCTGATCCAGCGAATAAAAGATTTCTGCGTTGAGCTGAGGCAAAATCAACAAATGATGAAAGATACAGTTAATTCATTAGTTCGCCGTTGTCAGGAATGCATCGAGGCTGACGGTCTGCATTTTGAACATATGCTGTAATGTCATATTTATTTTTTGTTACCTTTTGATTTTTAATAAAATTCCTATTTGATTTGTAGCCAATTTTTAGTCAGCACGTCTTTCAAAAAATCCAATTATCTCTGAAACAGAAACTTTAAATTCAGTTCTGTAAAAACAAATTTTACTCAAAATCAAACCAGCAATTCGAAATTGCCTTATTTATTCCTTAAAAATAACAGTGACAAACTTTTTTCTTCGAAATAATTGAGATGTGACCGAATTGCACGCCACTGGTGTTCCCCCAAAATCGAAAATATCTTCATAAAATGGTCCTTAGGGAGTAGGGTAGGCATGCAAAATTTCGTTTAAATCCAAGCTTTTTTATGGAAGCTATTGCATAAAAATGATTTTTTCTTGTGAACTTCAACACCCTGTATCTCTCTTAGGGATCGAGATAGAGGTATATAATATACATTTTTCCGAATCAGGACAACAAGGAGAATATCCCATTAAATTTTCAACAATTACAACTGATACACCCTGTATATTCAGTATAAAATTAATGAAATGTTACCTCTATGAAAACATTGTCTATTTGGAGAAATATTTCTGAATAGATGCATAAAAAATCCTGAAAGAGCTAGGTTTGAAATTTTATATGGTCCCTTTTCTTGAAAATTGATTTAATTAGAATTTTTCAAAATGTAACCATTATCTAAAAAAAAATTAAATAGCATTTTAACCCTATGTTGCAGAAGATTTCATAGATGATTCAACTATTCAATTGTGCTTGGATTCGACACATGCATTGAAACTGTGTCAAAGAATAGTGGACACTCCCTGTAATTTCATGAATATAGATCACTTTATAGCAGAGGCTCAAGCTGTAGCATATAGTTTAAACGTAGGAATTGAAATAATTCGAGGTGAAGAATTAGCTCAGAGAGGATTTGGCGGTATATACGGTGTGGGCAAGGGAGCATCATGCCCTCCAGCTTTGGTGATCCTCAAACACGCCCCTGCTGGGGCAATTAAAACAATTGCCTGGGTTGGGAAAGGTATTGTTTATGATACTGGTGGTCTTAGTTTGAAGGGAAGAGTAAGTTCTCATATTATATATGATTTATAGGATGAAAAATTAATTTTATCTTCAGTTTGATATGCTTGGAATGAAAAGAGATTGTGGTGGAGCAGCTGCCATTCTGGGGGCCTTCTATGTAGCTGTAAAGGGAGAATTTTCTGAAAATTTGTATGCAGTGTTTTGTCTTGCAGAAAATGCTATTGGGCCTGAAGCAGTCAAGTTAGTTCAGTATTACTATTTATTGTGGAAGCTCTTGTGGGCTAAACATTTATATATATTTCAGACCAGATGATATCATAACTTTATATTCTGGAAAGACTGTAGAGATCAATAATACTGATGCTGAAGGAAGACTGGTACTTGCTGATGGTGTTGCATTTGCACATAAAAATTTGAAAGCTGATATTATTGTAGATTTAGCTACTTTGACAGGAGCACAGGTATGGATACTCATTCTTTTGTTTCTTCAATTTGATTTTTGAATTCAGGATAAAAATAGAGGTTTCACTTACAAAGTTTGATGTTCACACCTCTTTCATGGTTCAATATCCATCCATTCTCTTGGAAACAAGATAGGGGCAAAATAATAACCCTCGGTGTTTTTCCACGAGTCATTTCAGTTTTTATAAAAATATCTGAAGGAAATATTTGAATATTGCTCAATATATTGTTAGTACCACCAAAAAATATAGCAAAGCCTTCAACAGAAACACTGATTGTGATACGGTTTCAACTTGAACTATTTTGTACTAATTTTCGGACGTCTGGATAATTTGCGCACTTGTTTCTATAAACAAGAGCGTTATTCTGTTGCCCAAATGTCTGTAATCTTCGAATTTTAAGCCGAGTATGATCGGTCTTGAATGATTAGGTTGGACTTGCAAATGATGAATTCATGGTCAAATTTAATTCTGGCCGTGAATACAATAACTTTCGAGAGAGTAGTATTGAAATTTTTAGGGCACGTCTGAGGTCTGAATGGGCGAAATCTGAAGAGTTCTGTAGATATAGCTATCTGAATTTTTCTTCTTGATTATTTGAAGAATACCGATATGATCAAATTGAAACTTTTCAGTTGTGAGATGACGACACGAAGGTTTATGTGAAATTTCGTAAGGATCGCAAGACTGAAATCTTCTTTAAAACTTCTGTATCTCAGAGACTATTTGCCATATCCTGCTAAAATGAATAATATGAGTTTTGTGAAAATTCAGCTTTCTAGCAGTTCCACGTGGAAAGAAAATTAGGTTTTTCTGGAATATTCAATAAAAGGATATACTTCCATACAAATAGAATACATAAAAGTGCTCATAGACTTTTCAAAATAGAGCTGAGCTTTTATCATTTTCAATTGAATACCATGTTCCCTCATCCTAAGCGTATTCTCCTGTAGAAACTAGAATATACATTCGAAATCTCAAGTACTCCTTCGATCTCGTTTTTTTCAACGCGCGTTATTATATTTCTCTGTTATACTTCTTGAGAATATTCATGAAATAAAATTTTTTTTATATTACAATTAAAGCGCTGATATTACAGTTGAGAGACTGAAACTAAACTCGCTTCATTTTCATTGGTCAAGGTTTGCGATATATAATGCATTGTTGAAATAACCTGTGCTCAGCTGAATACGTTAATTAATTTCTTAAACAGGGTTCGTTTTATATTTCATATAAACGTGTAGTAACAGAAGCTCTATATTCATGAATTTTTTTCAGATATTTTGAATTGGTTTTTTGAAAATTGAATTGATAATCTCAAGTATGGAAAGTAGTATCAAAGCAAGTTTAACATCTTTTTGAGGAATCACCCAGTGACACTCTCCACTCAGTTGGGTGAGTAGTGAAGAAAATTCAGAACTCACTTTTTGACCTTTCAACTAAGGAAATATGTTCTAACTAATTGAACTAAAACTAGACTTCCATCATATTTTGAAAGCTACATATTTCCTCTGTTATTGTTGAAATTAAAACGAAATTTGGATTCATTATTTCCAATACTGAATCTTCGAAGTATTTTCACAACCTTTTGTGGAGAATAATACTGAAATCAAAGACGAAATTTGCGTCCTACTGCCCTCCGAAGTTTTTCTCGAAAACTTGGAGAGCTTTTCCGATGACAATAAGCTACCACACCGCATCTGCCGGCCAGCTCGCGAATAGAATTCCTATACAACATTCAAACAAAACATAAAAACGTTCAACTCTGATTGCGGATCTCAATCGAATAATGGTTCATTTATTCCAATGATAAAGCTGATAAATTGTTTGGAGAACAAGATTTAGAACACAATAAGAGCTAATTACTTGAAATTTGGTTCAAAAATCAATCAAAATGTACCAGGTTAATGAAAATCAGGTAGGTCATCGAATGAATAACTTACTAATAATCTAAAATTCCTCCGACATTTATATGATTCACTTAAATAGTCGTTACTATTATATAGTGAATTACATCATTTCAGAGTTTAATAGAACCACTACAATTATACAATAGGATCAAAATATACTCGGTGAGAAGAAGAAACGGGCTTTCCGGAGGTATTCGAAACGTCCCCAAATTCGAATTCCAAACGTCGAAAATAACGTTCGGGAAAGGTTGAAAAACCCTGAAAAGTTGCCACCGAACTTTCAAAAGGATATTTAACCGGCGAACTCCGCCAAGGGTCGAATTTCCAGCTCGAAGGACGTGAGGTCTCAATCAACCATGTGGCGTTTCCTACTTTTCTACCATTTTCGCAAGAACTCGATTCTTTGGCAACATAATGACTGTAGTAATTGATAATTTTTTGCTCAAAAAAAATTCTCTCAGTTTTTGTGAAGATATTAGTTTATGAGAGCTGAATAGTGCCGATATTTTTAGTTATTGCACCACCATCTATTAAAGTTAAGGGTAACAAAATGTCTAGTTCGAAGATCATTATCGTCATTGGTAGGGGTACAATTTTTGGCTATCTAGATTTGTTAATTGTACTGAAATGACGGTAATGCGCGTGTGTCGTGGGTGGAAATAGGAAGTTAGAGGGTCAAGAAAAAGACGAAAGACTTGACCAAGGCGTACTACATAGCTTCAAGGTTAGCAACAAGGTCTACGAATCCGTTCTAGTACTGCGCTTCAAAACGTTGACCAATGGTTTGTAGAATAAGGTACCTCTTATTATACATCCTCGGTGGGCCCGATGTTGTTTCCAACCGTGAAACAATTCAACATTGGGTGGATAATTTGAAGGAAACTTAACCTACAGAAGACAAAAAGAGAAATGGTTGACTTTGTTTAGCCAAAACACCTGGAAATGACTCCCACGATTTTCTCTGTGGAAACACCCAAATGCAAAGGTTCCAAAGACTTGGATCAACTTAAAACTTAGTTATTGAAGAAATCGGGAAATTAGACAGCGAACTGTTCGCGCCTGTCTAACCAATGATAGATAGCCTTTTATTAATATTGCTCCAGTTGCTGAGATAGCTGCAAGCAGGATATGTCTCCATCATCAATGATTTTGTGACACAAGCATCCTTGCATCGGGTTCCAATGGCAAAGCTAGGCACTAGGTGTTTAGGGGTTTCTTCCTCCTTCCATCAGAAAATTCGTCATCATTCGAATCTATTCTCACTTGATGCATTCTGACCCGACAGTGCCCCGTGAGGAGGAAGTATTTAAGAAGATGTAGCATATCTTGTAAAATCAAAATAAGGTATTGATTTCTCGGGAACTGCCGAAGGAACTTTCTGGGATGCTCAAAACCTGGAATATTCCACCAGTGCTTCCCTATAAATCTCCTCTTTCTTGCGCCGAAGTGTTCTTTATAGGTGCGTTTCTGTGTGTATAAAATATTATAACTGTTGAAATATAGGAAAACCTGTATGTGCATCTGTCCATCTCTCAAAGAATGACAATAGTTTTTGTATATACCTATGTAAATAAGAACATATGCAGTGAGCATACGATTCTCAGTTCAGATTAATTCCTGAATATTGATGAATATTTGAGGCTCAATCATAATTTTTTATTTGGTTTCAGGGTATTGCTACTGGTAAATTCCATGCGTCTGTCTTGTCAAATGATGAAGACTGGGAGGACAGTGTAAGGCAGGCAGGAAAGGCTTGTGGAGACTTAGTACATCCAGTTCCCTTTTGTCCTGAATTGCACTTTGCAGAGTTCAATTCAACAATGGCTGATATGAAAAATTCAGTTAAAGATAGATGTAATGCTCAAGTCAGTTGTGCTGGTCTCTTTATATTTTCTCATATAGGCTTTGATTATCCTGGAAAATGGATTCATATTGATCTTGCATATACAGTATCACATGTAAGTTGAACGTTTCGAATATTATTGGGGTCACAAAATTCTAACAAATAAATTTTGAGTGCTTCAAAAAATCTAGGGGAATGTATCAGTGGTTCAAATGAATAGAAGTCAACATTTTTTCATGGAACTCTTGGAAAGTCAACATAAAACAAATAATGATAATTTTTTTATTTGACTTAAGACATTTTTGTACCAGTTGATTCATTCCTAAATAACATTTCTGGTTAATAATTCCTAATATCTTACATTGATGGTGCTAAGCCATTAATATTCATAACTCATAAGTTGTAATTATAGTTAACTTTGTGTAACTCAACGTAAAACATTGTTTTCGCAGATGGAGAAAGCAACAGGTTTTGGTGTTACACTACTACCTACTTTATTTGGAAAATATTGCAATCAACGTGTTTTGAGAAATATTAGTCCTGATATTGATGCTGTACCATCGAATGGAGCCAAAAGACATAAACTTGATTGATATGAATCCAATTTAGTGAAAAGCAGAAACTATTATAAATTGTAACTGAAATTTGTTTTCGATGGAAATTAATAAAAACTCGACACTTATATTTCTTTCAATAAAAATAGATTTCCAAATTAATCATAATTTCTATTATTTTTGATGTTTTTTCCACATTTTGGAACTTCAATAATATATTGTGGGTTCTTGTAGTTTTATTTACTCCTCGCATCTTTTTTTTAGTCAAGGGAAATCCTCAAGGATGAACTATCCTTGATAGATAGAACAGTGTTAAGTACAACCTACTCTAACTCAACCTAACCTGCTATTTTAGATTCTGCACATCTATTGCCTATTAACCTTTTGACTAAATTTCGCATGTAGCTTGAATACGTCGAATCTGTAGTTTTGGAGAAATCAAAAGAACAAAATTTCGAAAATACCCTATTTAGTGTGCTTCGAATGACATTTCAACTTTTGTGCTTATTGTCTTCTGTCCTAATATCATCGCTAATAGGGATGGGCCGAATCATTCTTTTCGAGGAGTAGTGAGTAATGATTAATTCACCGAAGTCCGAAGGTGAGAAGAATCAAAGAGTATACTCACTACTCTTTTCGTAAAAAAAAAATTTGAAGACTGAAAAATATAGAAAATTTATGAAAAACGAAATCAAAATTTTCTTCAACACAAACAGATTTTGAGAAGTATATTATAAGATAAAAATGGTCTACGAAACGTACCTACATAAAAAATAAAGTTCGAAATACAGAAAATATTTGAAGAAAAAAATTACAAAATATCAAAAGTCCTGCAAATCAGAAATTCTCTTTTCTGGAGAGAAATTAATAAAATAGAAAAATTATGCGTTGCTTGAGCTTGAAGATGCGCCAATACGGACGAAAATAAGCTTCGTTTTGTTAGGACAAGGGCGATATAGCTTTTTTTCGTGGGAGGGGTAATAACGATTGAGAACCAATAAATCAGGTACACAACATTTAATCAATTCAGATAAGCTCCGAAATAAACATTTTTTTCCATACTCGGGTACAAAAAAAATTAAGATGCAACAAAAAACTAGTTCATAATACATAAAATATTTTGCGTTGAAAATACAAAGAAATAAAAATATATCATACTTTTTTTCAATTTTTTCATACTCATGGGGGAGTAATTACCACCCCCTCCTTCCCCTGTAAATCCACCCTCGCGTTAGGAGCACACCATGTATCCTTCTCCTACTCAACCAACAGTCTACACCATTTGAAATTTGAAAATGTAGTGACTAGACTAGACGACCGACTAACTGAACTGACTAGTGACAAAGAACTCTTTGCTAGTGAGTAGAGGAGTATAATCTTTGACTCTGGCGTAGGAAGGAATATCTACTCTTTGAAAGAGTAGTGTAGTGAATATAATGACTAACGGAGTAACTCAACTGACTAGTGAGTTCCGAAACTACAGATTCGACGTGTTCAAGCTGCATGCGAAATTTAGTCCTGATCGCATGACCAGAACCATAGAAAATCATAACTTACGAACGAAAAGGCCTAGGGACATGAAATTTTCAGAATAGGTGTGCATCTCGAATGTCGTGGTCACGTTTATCAATGAGCAAAATTAGACTAGGGATTCCGTAAGTATGGTCGCATTACCAAAAACATAAATACCGTAGAAAATTCTAGCGAATAATCGAAAAAAAATTGGTCATCTAATGCACTGACGTTAAAAGCACGTGAAATATAAAAACTATCCCTATTAGAAGAATCACGGAGTGGGCGACATCTGAAATAGTTTTGAAATACTCGACAAACTAACGCGTGTGTGTTTATATGGGAAAAGTGTGAATTATTTGTATGATTTTAAGTCATCTATGTATCGAAATTGATATATTTGGATGATATTTTATGGACAATTGTTTCAAATAAACTGTATACGATCTGAAAATGCAGCGGATTGTGTTGTATTGTGGAAATAAGATCACGAAAAATGTGCTCTGTTCCTCAATTCTCATCATATAGTACTTCTGAAATTTGTTTGCATAAATTCCCGTTGAATCCTAAGGCAGTTAAAAAAATGGCAGACAATCTTGAAGATTGGGAAACGTATCTCAAAGAATGTGTTAGGTTGCAGCAAGCACTTCCTGAAAGATGATTTGGTTCAACAATTTTCTATAATATAGTGGTCATTTACTATCACATTCCCGTTCACCCACATAATCAAAAATGCCCAAGGTGGTTATCTCGACTTTCACAGGCATTATTATTAATTCCACAATCTTATAAAAAATATTTGATTCATTTGTTATGAAGGACAGAAATGACAGAATATTTTGACCACCTCTCGGCCCGACATTTTGTGATTTCCAGCGCCATCTCGCGATGCGTGATTTTTCCCTATACTAGTTTTCTAGTAGGTTCGGGGTTCAGTCGGTAAGGGGCGTTTAGACTTATGGAATCGCGATTACTTTTACTTGAACTCATAAATGTTGTCCAACCGTTTATTTTTTTCACTCATTATTTTTTACAATACATTCAGAGCATGAATTTTTTTAATGCAATTAGAAGAATTCCTGGAAAGAAATTATTGTTGGTAATGTTGGTTAAATAAAACGAGCAACAGAGAAGAAGATTCTGACACTTACCAAGTGTTGAGGTTATTTCACAGAATTCAGAATTGTTATTGGAAATTGGAACGAAACTTTGAAGAAAATATAAACATTAGAAGCGTCAAATGGCTTCTTTTCTGTTGTATATATATTTTTATCTATTTTTCTCGTCATTGGGGACTTTATCATTAGGTATTTCACACAATTAATCTTCATTCGATCCCAAAATTAAATGCTCTAATTTCAGGAAAGATATCTGGGAATGGGGTGCCTTTACAAGAAGATTCCAATGAGGACATCCCTGAATATCATGATCCAGGAGAACCACCACCTAGCGATTTTATTAAGCATCAAAAATTCATGAATGATAATAATTATCCAAATGGGGAAAGATTTATTTGTCATACTTGCGAAGCTCCAAACTGTAATAATCCATCAAAATGTTTTGATGCAATTCAGTGTTGGAAATCTAGAGTGAGGGAACAAAATGGTTAGTCATCATTAATGTAGGAGAGTTCTCAAGTTTTAATTAGTGTGAAATTCTAAATGATGAATTTCTGACTCTTCCAAGACACACTGTTGTACTGAAAGTGTTAATTTGTTTTTTACGCCCATCCGAACATTTGAGACACTTGATATTTGATCGAATCAAAACTAATCGAATTGAGAGGTTCAAATTGAAACTTCGGAAATTTCAAACTCTGCTTGCAGTTCAAAGAATAAAGGGAAAAGGTATGGAGTAAGAGATGTGAATAAGATTGAATAATTCATGAAAAGTTTGAATTCTGAAAATTTATAGGAATAAGTTTGATGTTGTATCAGATTGCATCTATTCTGTTAGGTGTGGAAATACTCTTTTTACTTTACCTGTCTTTATGAGAAAGATCAAACTGCGAGTGGTGTAGAGAAAGTCTTGTTACCACAAGGACTAATACTACAATGAATTGTTCAACATAAGCGAAATAGACTTAAAGTGATCTTTCACACAAGTTGAAGAGGTAGTGTGAATCTAAGAAATGTGTAGATGATTACATCTATTGAAGTTGAAGTCATACCAACAGTACAATTTTCAATTTCTTTTTGAAAACTTACAGAATATTGAATTCACACGATAAAACGATCAATTTTTCATTCTTTGGATTGCAAACATTTGATGTTCTTTATTTTGATAATAATAAGTTGAATTCGTTTTATGAAAAAAAAATTCACATTTGTTAAGAATCATCTATTTTATTAATAGAAGGATTTCAGTTGAAATTCAGACTGTCCCAATTTTAATTGATATTGAAATGATTTCTGATTTCGAATTTTAGGTTTGGAAAGTATATCCAGGGGATGTACTAAAGAATCCGAACAATTGCCATTTTTCTGCCATTCTTCAGCATATTCTGTCAAGGAAAAACGTCAAGCAAGTGGTCAATATCAGGTCGATTGTTGTAGAGGCAGCTTGTGCAATGATGGCGACTTCCCTGTTCTTCCTGCAATGTATGTGGAGAATGCTGACAATGCAGACCCTTTTCATTATGTTCTAAAATTAATAGGAGCAGTTCTTTTGCCTATAGTTATATTGATTATGTGCATCATGATTGTTCTATATCTTATGAAGCAAAAACATAGAAGACGTTTATGTAATGAGAGTCGATATGACCCTGAATCTTATTATGCACCTGACGATCTTCTGAGGGCAACTGCTGCTGGAGACAGCACCCTTAGGGAGTATCTGGAACATTCTATGACTTCAGGAAGTGGATCTGGACTTCCGCTCCTGATACAACGGACTTTGGCAAAACAAATTTCGTTAGCAGAGTGTATTGGTAAAGGACGTTATGGCGAAGTTTGGAGGGGAATTTGGTACGGTGAAAATGTAGCAGTTAAAATTTTCTTCTCCAGAGATGAAGCCAGTTGGGCCAGGGAGACAGAAATTTATAGGTAAGTAATCTGCAGGTATTGATTATTAACTGACTAACTTCCACTAGAAACATACAGTAGAACCCCAATTATCGGGGCCGCCGAGACTGAGCCTTTGCTGGATAATTGTAAAATACATTCAGTTTTCAACAATTTATTTAGTCAATCAACATACTATGACATAAGAAGAGAAGAAACTAATACTACAAACCTACTTCCGAATAAAATAAAAGTTTATGTATGATGAGGAAAAATACATACTAGGTGGAGAAAATCTCTTAAAAAATCACTAATTTTGGTTTGTTCTTGGGATTCGCAACTTCTACTCCTTATAATTGCCTTCATTTTTCTGAGCTGAAGCAGATAAATGTCATCAGTTTCAGGCTGTTCTTGAAAATATTGGATAAGTACATATTCTGCATCTCCCACTTCTCAATGACTTCTATTCATGACGCAGTTATTCTCATTGTCATCACCACTTGTCGAAACTTTTGGCTGAGGACTGGTTCTTAGATAAAGTCATCCATAATTTTATGAAATCCTTTTTCTTCCTCATCACATTTTATCCATTCCTGCATTACTTTGTTGTCCATTCCTTTCAAACCTTTGATTGGAGAGGCTATTGAAGCTGTATTTTCAATTGATAACTCACCTTCATCTAAGTTAATATTGGCTTCAGTACCGTCTTCATCTGCTATATCTTCTAAAAACCATTTTTTTTAAATAACTTGATCCATCCAAGCTGCCTTTTGATTATAATAATCAACTGGCAGTGTTTTCATATTTTTGGATTTTCCTATGACAGCCAACCTAAGTTTATGAGTTCCTGATGCATTATCACAGCGTAACACTGGCACACGCTCTTTGCTTAGTTTGAAACCTAAATAAAAAATTACTTTAAAAAAATTTATAAAAATATGTACCTGAAGCTAACCTGGTGCCCTATTTTCTGAGCCTACAGAAAGTGTTCTTTTCGGCATTGCTTTCCGAAAAAATCCAGTTTCGTCTCCATTATACACTTGCTCATGTTTTAGATTGCATCCTCTTATAATTTTTTCTAAATCAGCAAAATTCTACCATAGCTTCATCATCAACACTTAATTTCTCTTCTTGAATAGCAGCATTAATTACGCATTCCATGACGTTTTTTGAATCTGTATAGCCAACCAGAAGATGCTGAAAAGTTTACTTCAATTTTCAACTGCTATTGAAATTTTTGGTCTTGTCTGGCACACATGGGTCTTGATATAGAAACCCCTTCTGATATTTCCTGTAAAAACAACCTGGTCATTGTCCAGTTCTCGAAACGCTTTTTTCTCCACAATGTCACGAACTGTGTGTTTCACTCAACATGGCAACGCTTTTGTTATTTTCAAATTGTTTCACTATTTCCGTAGTTAGAACATCGCGTTCACTTTTTTCAGTAGCACCGGTACGCTGCGTTGTGTCTGCTTACATTAGTTTAACTAACGAGTCGTTCGGCAGGTGGCGAGAATAAACACATATGTACTCAAATATTGATGGGGATCTACTGTATAAGTTTGTGCCAAATATTAGTAAAAATAATGAATATACGTAATCTGAATGGAGTAGTAGTTGAGTTTGAATTGGCACAATTAGGTCAATTTTTTGGTGATTGCACTTACCCTACCCAAATGCTTGATTGTCATTTTTTAATTTGAATTTATGTGGTCCTTAACAATAATGAAAATCTTTTATTGAAAAGTAGAAAATAAAATCTTATTTGCATCTAATATACTAATTTCTCCCAATATTTATGAAGAAAACGTAAAAGATATGGATTGATAATGTTCAACTCATATCTTCTACATGAATTTAAGTATTACTAACAATGTTGAACTTATTTCCAGCACTATCCTTCTTCGTCATGAAAATATCCTTGGATACATTGGTTCAGACATGACTTCACGCAGCTCTTGCACCCAACTGTGGCTCATTACACATTACCTTTCATTAGGTAGTCTTTACGATCATCTGAACCGCACATCATTAAGTCATCAGCAATTAATGAAGATATGTTTATCAATTGCAAATGGTTTGGTACACCTACATACTGAAATATTTGGAACACAGGTAAACCAAATTATTCAATAAATTTTCTTGTAACTAATGTGCTTTAAAAGCAGAGCAAAGACCTAATAAGACATGGGCTACACGTCACGTAACTTTTGCAAGACCAGAAAGAGATGGGTAAGGCCACCAAACATTCCATCCTTCTCTTCGCAATCACATAGTGAACTTCGCACTGTCAAGAAAATATGTATCTAAATCACTCAAGTGCGGTAAGGGAGGATCAAATGATTGGTAACCCATTCCTCTCTAATCTTGAAATAGTCCGTGTATTATTAGGTATATGGGTCATAGATTTTCAATGTATGGCTCAGCTTTTATTATTCTAATGTTTGGTACGCAAATTTTACAAGAAAATTGCTGGCTAATATAAAACATGATTTTCCCGACATTCAGAAAGTGACACTCAATGAACAGTATTGCGGGGTTTATAGTTAACCGTGAAGGTAGCTTTAAAAGAGGAGAGGTGATCAATCAAAAAAGAATCTCATAATCGATCAATAAAAGAAATAATGAAAGAAGCTCCACAATCCTCTGTTCAAGTCTTATCCAAACTCATTAGAGCCAGTAATGATAATACATAATAAGTTTTTTGTTCACTGAAAAAAAAAATACAAATGGTCAATAAAAATTGCTCATCAAGAACATACATGAGATGTCACGTTACACAATTAAAAATATTTCGGAAATCACGTCACATTGACAACAGTCATCAAAATGATTCAATAAAAGGCTACATATCAGATGTCCTCATGATGCCTCTCCATCAGCATTGCAACGATAATGCAGTATTCAGGAACTCCTCATCAGAATATCTGCTCTAACCTGGAAGGCTGCAAAAGTTTTCTTATCCAAACCAGCAGTAGCCTTCTCAATAACATTCTCATTTCTGATGGTTTCATTCTCTGAATATATCCACTGTTGAAATTAGGGAATGTGGGAATATCAATGACCGAAAGATTTTAACATTGAGACATCCCTTCATTCTTAAAAGAATTTTTTTTAACTACCCAAAGATATCATTCAATGTATTCATCCTGACTCTCCTAGGTCTACTAAGTAAGAGCCCTCAGATGCTCATTTAAGTGTATTTAATACGAGTTATGAAATCTGGTTGTTGTTCTGTGTAGGCTTTGTTGCGCCATATGTTTTTCATTTTGCCAATAGAAGTTTTTCATAGTGACCATTTATCGCATAATAAATTGTATACCCCCATCTCCAGTTACCCCCTACCCCTAAGCTACACGGAGACCGAAAATGTAGTCTTTAGCGATTAATTGTTTGGTAGCATGGGATGAGATTCCTCAAGAGAGAATCAATCATCTCCTGTGGTATACCCATACAAGTGAATGAAGCTCTAACCCATTGTTAATGTTTGCAATTATCGAAATAAACTAATTATTGTTACTGGGTGTTTGTTTGTTCGGAGAACAGCATTACCCCACAGCGGTAATGTAAGGAGACAGCTATCAGAGAGTCATTTTGTGGAGTTGTAGGCCGCAAAGTCAGTGCAGTTCTGTAAAAGTGGAAGATATTGCGCCCATCTCTTTTAATTACACTGTGAACCAATGTTCTCTGTTCTTTGCACTGAACAAGTGATTTAATTTTTTATTCAATCTAAATTATTTACATACAGTGCAACCTCGATATAACGAAACTGAAGGGAATTGTAAATTATTCGTTATATCAAATCTTTTTTCAATAATCTCAATGGCAATCGATTTCTACGAAAAAAATGAGAACTCATATTGATTAAAACGCTGTATTTACTCGCACGATTTCAATCTTCAACAACAACTACAAACTTCTGCTGTTTAATCACAGCCCACATTTAACTCAAAAGTTAAAAATGTAGCTAATGTACTCGCAGGAATATTGTAATTTCTAAATTGTTTATAGCGACAAGTGCGACAGCGACAGTGTTTGCATCAAACAGTTTTACGTGTCTCAACCTGCCGAAACATGCATTCTTGTTGTTTTTGTCCAATAATTGTGTGGTTTTGATTGGAAGAATTCGTTATGTAGAGGTTCTCAGTTGAAAAATTCGTTAAATGGAGGTATATTATACTTTCTCTATAATATTCTGCAATTATTGGAAATTCGTTATAAAGAGGTCATTAACAGAAATTATTCGTAATGTAGAGGTATATTTTACATCAACTCTTACGGGATCTAAGGGATTTCAAAATATTCTCTAAATTGAAAAATTCGTTATATCAAGGTTACACTGTATTTATATAAATTTCAAATACAATATGTAATGCTTGACTGCATTTCAGGGCAAACCAGCTATTGCTCATAGGGATATTAAAAGTAAAAATATCCTTGTCAAAGCAAATGGGACATGTTGTATAGCAGATTTTGGCCTTGCTGTAATGCATACCCAAACAAGTGATAAGCTAGATATAGGTGACAATCCTAGAGTGGGAACTAAGAGATACATGGCACCTGAAGTACTGGATGAAACGTGAGTGAAATCATAATGAATCTCTTTTTTTCGTGACTAACAAGAAATGAAACAACCATGCAGTACGAAAATTGCATCATTCTTATTTGGCGACAATACTACCTTAATTTCTTGCCTTGATTTTGTTTCATATTTTCTTTGGAATCTTTCATATTGCTTTCTCTCACTATGTTAGAGAGCCAACCACCATGTCCTTTATGAGTGAATATAGAAGCAACGACGCCGACGATGTGCCAAAACAATGTCCAGTATATTGTTGCAGATTTAAAATATTCTGGAATGATGCTTTATTGCGTGGCATTATCCTAAATTCATGAAAAACAGGTTTGATGCTTTTTTCATTTCTGTACTCCACAATTTCAGTAGATTCCCGATCTTAAACCGGGTTACCCGAAACTCCGGATTATCCACCCAAATCATTGAAACAATTGCTGTGTTTTATCTGAAAGGATTCGATTATCCAAAACTGTTATTTAATTATTATTAACATATTTAACATTTTAATAAAGATACCGTTAATTTCCAAATATTTCTCATGGAAATTTCAATTCCGTCAAAAAATTCGTTTGTTAGACCTGCTCTGAGACACCTTGTATGTACATACATGGTATTCACAAACTTGAAATATGTAGACTATTTTACATCACGAAGGCACTTGTCTGAACCCAAGTTTTTGTACCCTCATTTTTTATAGGAGCGATCCTGATTATTCATATATTGTACATACTTACATAAATACAATATTTTCATTTTTACCCCCGCATTATCCGAAATGGACCCGATCCCGAGTGTTTTGGATAATTTGGAAGTCTACTGCACAGGGTATGCTATGATAGCCACTTTTGCAGGTACATACATGTACCGGGTGATTGTGTATATTTTACTCAATAGCTATCTCAGTTGATATTGGTCTTACAAAAACTTTTAAATGCGCAAATATGAAGTATTTTTTATGGGCATTCAGAATTGAGTACTAGGAAATGCAAAAAAGCATTGTAAACCTATGTAATACGCAGACGCGATATCTGAATACTTCCAACAAAATAATACAAAACAAACAAAAAAAAAATCTTTCATAAAATTTTTTGTGGGATAGTAACCCCAATCCAATCGAGCGGTTAATTGGATAGGGACTTGGATTCGAGCCTTGAGCAAAGTAAGGACTTCGAGTTTATTGAATTTTCCCTGAAAACCCCAGTTAATGAATATAAATGAAACAGTGAGTTTTCATTGAATATAACGGGTGATTTTTTTGAGGTTAGGATTTTCATGCATTAGTATTTGCTCAGATTTTTTTGAGGTTAGGATTTTCATGCATTAGTATTTGCTCAGTATGCTTTGACATTTCATCATGAATAGACTTACTAACGAGCAACGCTTGCAAATCATTGAATTTTATTACCAAAATCAGTGTTCGGTTCGAAATGTGTTTCGCGCTTTACGCCCGATTTATGGTCTACATAATCGACCAAGTGAGCAAACAATTAATGCGATTGTGACCAAGTTTCGCACTCAGTTTACTTTATTGGACATTAAACCAACCACACGAATGCGTACAGTGCGTACAGAAGAGAATATTGCGTCTGTTTCTGAGAGTGTTGCTGAAGACCGTGAAATGTCGATTGGTCGCCGTTCGCAGCAATTGGGTTTGTGTTATTCGACCACATGGAAGATTTTACGTAAAGATCTTGGTGTAAAACCGTATAAAATACAGCTCCTGCAAGAACTGAAGCCGAACGATCTGCCACAACGTCGAATTTTCAGTGAATGGGCCCTAGAAAAGTTGGCAGAAAATCCGCTTTTTTATCGACAAATTTTGTTCAGCGATGAGGCTCATTTCTGGTTGAATGGCTACGTAAATAAGCAAAATTGCCGCATTTGGAGTGAAGAGCAACCAGAAGCCGTTCAAGAACTGCCCATGCATCCCGAAAAATGCACTGTTTGGTGTGGTTTGTACGCTGGTGGAATCATTGGACCGTATTTTTTCAAAGATGATGTTGGACGCAACGTTACGGTGAATGGCGATCGCTATCGTTCGATGCTAACAAACTTTTTGTTGCCAAAAATGGAAGAACTGAACTTGGTTGACATGTGGTTTCAACAAGATGGCGCTACATGCCACACAGCTCGCGATTCTATGGCCATTTTGAGGGAAAACTTCGGAGAACAATTCATCTCAAGAAATGGACCGGTAAGTTGGCCACCAAGATCATGCGATTTGACGCCTTTAGACTATTTTTTGTGGGGCTACGTCAAGTCTAAAGTCTACAGAAATAAGCCAGTAACTATTCCAGCTTTGGAAGACAACATTTCCGAAGATATTCGGGCTATTCCGGCCGAAATGCTCGAAAAAGTTGCCCAAAATTGGACTTTCCGAATGGACCACCTAAGACGCAGCCGCGGTCAACATTTAAATGAAATTATCTTCAAAAAGTAAATGTCATGGACCAATCTAACGTTTCAAATAAAGAACCGATGAGATTTTGCAAATTTTATGCGTTTTTTTTTTTAAAAAAGTTCTCAAGCTCTTAAAAAATCACCCATTACTTACACGAGGGCTATATCATTTCGTCACGATGTCTGTATTTTTCGAATTTTGAGCCGAAACTGGTCTCAATCGACTAGGTTCGACTCACTGATGACGAATCCGTCGGAAAATTCGAGTCTGTCCGTCCGTCCGGCCGTCCCTCCGTATACTCGATAACTTTCGAACGGAATGTCCTAGAAACTTGAAATTTTCAGGGTAGGTTCGAATCTCAAATTACGCGGTTAAGTTCGTTATTGGGCAAAATTCGACCAGGTATTCCGTAAATATGGCCGTTCGAAATTTTGTTCTCCTGATTACTTCGAAACTATAGATTCGATCGAGGTGAAATTTTGCGCTGAGATGGAAAATGACGTGTTCAAGCTACATGCAGAATGTTGTTTAAATCACATGACCAGAACCATAGAAACTATAGAAAATTATAGCTTTCAAAACTACGGATTCGATCGTGACGGAATTTTGTATTTTAATGGAGAATGATATCTTCAAGCTACATTTTTCCCAGATCGCATGACTGGAACCATAGAAACCATAGAAAATTATAACCTTCGAACGGAAAGGCCTAGGAACTTGAAACTTCAGGGTAGGTTCGGATTACGAACCGATTTGATTTCATCAATAATTTCGAAAAATCTCATTGGATTGGAATGAAATTTTGCACATAGATGAAGAATATTGTTTTCAAACTACGTTTTGTCCCGATCGTATTACCAAGATCATAGATACCGTAGAAAATTCTAGTGAATTGTCGAAAAAAAAACCTAAAGCACTGACTTGGAATGGAAAGGCCTAGGAACTTGAAATTGTCAGAGTAGGTTCGAATCTTGAATGCTGCGGTTTAGTTCTTTATTAGGCGAAATTTGAGCAGGGATTCCGTAAATATGGACTTCCGAAATATTGTTCTCCTAATAACTTCGAAACTACTGATTGTATTGAGATGAAATTTTGCACTCAGATGGCGAATGACGTGTTCAAGTTGCATGCAGACCAAAACCATAGAAAATAATAATTTTCGAATGGAAAGGCCTAGGGACTTCAAATTCTCAGAGTACACATAAATGGTGAGGTTACGTTAATATTTTGGTTCGATTTTTTTCATCGCGTTCGAATCTTGAATGACGCTGTTGAGTTCGTTATTGGGCAAAATTCGACCAGGTGTTACGGAAGTATGGTCGTTTGAAAATTTTTTTTCTTGATAATCCCAAAACAACACGGATTCGATCGTGGCGAAATTTTTTATCTGGAGAATGATACCCACATTCAAGCTCCATGTAAAAAAATTTCAGATCGCATAACCAGAACCATTTTAAATTTCAACCAGGCGCGCTCCCACGGGGTGGGTACTGGGGGTAATTACCCCCCCTCCCCCCAGGACCGAATTTTCAACACTCAATACATACTTTCCTTCCTTCTTAATTGCAAAATACGGTCTCAAATGACTATGTTCGACTCACTGATGACGAATCCGTCGAAAAATTCGAGTCTGTCCGTCCGGCCGTCCGTATACACAATAACTTTCGAACGGAATGTTCTAGAAACTTGAATTTTTAAGGGTAGGTTCGAATCTCGAATGCCGCGGTTGGGTTCGTTATTGGGCAAAATTCGCCCAGGGGTTATGTAAATATGGCCGCTCGAAATTTTGTATTCCTGATTACTTCGAAACTACAGATTCGATGGAGGTGAAATTTTGCACTCTGATGGAAAATTACGTGTTCAAGCTACATGCTAAATTTTGTCCAGCTCGCATGACCAGAACCATAGAAACCATAGAAAATTATAACTTTGTGATGGAAAGGCCTAGAGGCTTGAAATTTTCAGGATAGGTGTGGATCTCGAATGTTGCGGTCACGTTCATCAATGAGCAAAATTAGACTAGGGGTTCCGTGAATATGGCCGTTTTTTTTTTTTTTCCAGATCAGAATCATAGAAACCATATAAAATCATAACTTTCGAACGGAAAGGCCTAGGGACTTGAAATTTTCAGGATAGGTGTGGATCTGAAATGTCGCGTTCACATTCATCAATAAGCAGAATTATACTAGGGGTTCCGTAAATACGGTCGTTTGAAATGGAGAATGATATATTCAAGCTACATTTCTCCAGATCACATGACCAGAACCATAGAAAATCATAACTTTCGAACGAAAAGGCCTAGGGACTTGAAAGTTTCAGGATAGTTTCGGATCGCGAATTTCGCGATCACTTTCATCAATGAGCCAAATTAGACTAGGGGTTCCGTAAATATTGCCGTTCAAACTATATATTTTCTGATAATTTCGAGAATACTTATTGGATTGAAATGGAATTTCGCACATATATGAAGAATAATGTATAATTTTGTCCAGATCGCATTACCAAGACCATAGATATCGTAGAAAATTCTAGCGAATTATCGAAAAAAAAAATGGTCACCAAAGCACTGACGTGAAGTCTGGATTTTCGCCTTGATTTGAAATTTTCTTTGACAGCTGTCAAAATCTTTCCAATTGGTTTCTAAAACTGGAGAATGCGAATCTACCTACAGTACAAGGTGCATGTACGAGCGCTCAAAAGCTCGATAATTTCGAAACTACGGATTCGATCGAGGTGAAATTTTGTATTTTAATCGAGAATGATATATTAAAGCAATATTTTGTTCAGATCGCATCACCAGAACCATAGAGACCATAGAAAACTATAACTTTTGAACGGAAAGGCCTAGGAACTTGAAATTTTCAGGGTGGGTTTGGATCGCAAATATCGCGGTCACGTTCATCAATGAGCAAAATTAGACTAAGGGTTCCGTAAATATGGCCGTTCAAAATTTTTCTTCCTGATAGTTTCGAAACTACTGATCGGATTGGAATGAAATTTTGTACCTAGCTGAGGAATAATGTATTCAAACTACGTGCAAAATGTTGTCCAGATCGCATCACCAAGACCATAGATACCGTATAAAATTCTAGCGAGTGATCGAAAAAAAATTGGTCAGCTGAAGACATGAAGTCTGGAGTTTCGCCTAAGTTTCAGAATTTTTTTGACAGCTGTCAAAAATTCCTTCAATTGATTTCTAAAACTGGAGAATGTGAATCTACCTACAAGGTGGATGTACGAGCGCTCAAAAGCTCGTGCCTTCACGGCAGTGCTTTTCGTAATTTTTTTTGTTTAGAAGTGACTAGGACTAGATACACGTCTGCGTATTACATTACTATTGATTCTACCTGCCCATAAAGCGCACCAAACTTGCTCGAATGGACGATTATGTCGACCATAAAATGGACGTAAGGCACAGAAAGTTTGGCGAACTGAAACATGGTTTTAAAAATAAATTTGCACAATTTTCAAGCGTTGTTCTGAAGCCCTAAGTCTATCCATAGTGAAATGGCAAAACGTACTGACCACAAATATAGCACCAACTCTCAAATTGTCAATCACTAGGAACAGTGTTGTCAATTTAAAAACCAAACCTCTAAAAATACACCCTTTAGTATTCGAGTAAAAGATCATCGTCTTCTCGTTCTACTTCGATTAATATTTCTATATTCATAACGAATTTCTAACCTTACCTAACCGGTGAATTCGACGATTTCGTGTAAACAACTTTGTGCAGTCGAACGTCTGTCGCTGTCTTCGAAAGCCACCACGGCCGCAGTGACGCGCCTGGGACATACAGGCATACATAGTATTACATTGTATTAATCAACGATCGTTAAGAGTTCAGGTTATATCCGGCGCGTTTGAGAACTTGATAACCACGCTGTGATAAGAGAGTTCATGGAAACTGGCCTCAGACTACAGAAAAGCTTTGTATTGACGAACGTAAGAGTTTTTACGGATCAGTTCGGAGTTTCGTAGAAAATCAGCGATGAGAAGATAAAATGTTGATAAGGTGAGCAAAAATCATGGCAAAGTTTTTGGCGTTGATGTTTCTAAAGGTGTGTACAGACATGCTCCGAATATCGTACCGAACCGTGTCGCGTACCCCGACGCGATCAGCGAGAGCGAATCAAATTCACGAATTCAAATTGCACCTCTACGTGCGATGAATTTGATTCGCTCTCGCTGATCGCGTCGGGATACGCGACACGGTTCGGTACGATATTCGGAGCATGTCTGTACACACCTTTAGACGTTGAAGTGAAAGGCAAAAACCTTTTTCTACCCGAAAAGAAAAACTACCGCTTCGACTGAGTTCCCTGAACTCTCTGCTTTGACCGGGTACTCCGAACCAACTTCTTTTACCGGGTTCCCCGAACCAACTGCCTTTTCTCCCGAGTCCCCTGGACCACTTTTTCTACCGGGTTCCCCGAACCAACTGCCTTTTCTCCGATCATTTTTCGTCTCAAGAAAATTTTCAACCCTACCTAGGTGGTTTCCAAATGATTTTTTTCGTTTTCGTTAAACCAAACACCCCCTTCAATCATCTTTTTTAAGGCGGTTCGTAAACCAACCATCGGCAATTATTGGTCTGAAAATTCTGAACCAATCACCTATCGCATTTCCGACAGTGGTAGTATGATGTGAAATTTGTCTATCTAAACCCTAATTAAGTGTTTCGTGGAATCGATGAGGGAAAATTATAAATCTCCCAACGCTTCATTTTTTTTTGGTCAATATATGCGCGATGAGGCATTTATATTTATGGGTCCCTAAAACACTTGAGTTTGGCTTATCGACATTTTAACACTCTCGAATAAAACTAAACAGATGGGTACTCGAGTTTTTGTTAAAGTTAAGTCTTCACCTTGCTAGGCGTTCCCACGATTTCGATTTTTTCTTGTATCGACTAGGCCAAAAGAAATAATTCTCTATTCCCGTCTATTTAAATTAATTCTGCATTTACCGAAATGTTATCAAGTCTTCCAATTCATTACACCTAAAATTTTTATATGAACTGGGTTTTTTTATTTTCCCAATCGGTAGAGCTCTTTCTTCTGAATTCAAATATATATATATACTTTATCGAGGTTATCTTTGTCAGTTTTCGAAAAATATAGATTTTTTCGTCTAAATCTAAGGCAGCTGTAGAACGCCACACAACAATGGTGCGATTCCATATTATCAAAGTAGCCGTAGATAATTAAGCAACTGGTATTTGTTCCATTCAACAAAACATTTAATTAAGTGTTCAAAATGGTCCACAATATTTTGAGAATTGTTGATATAAACTTTAGATTTTAAATATCCCCATAAGAAAGTATCCAATGGGGTTAAGTCGGGAATGTTAGGAGGGCAGAGAATAGTTCCGTTGCTGCTAATCCACATATTGTAATTTTTTATAGCGTTCTACAGCTGCTTTAGATTCAGACGAAAAAATATATATTTTTCGAAAACTGACAAAGATAACCTCGATGAAGTATATATATTTGAAATCAAAAGAAAAAACTCTACCGATTAGGAAAATAAAATACAGGATGTTCCATTGAAAAAATACCAGTTTACATAAAATTTTTAGGTTTAACATGCTTTTTTGCATTTCCTAGTACTTAATTCTGAATGCCCATGAAAAATACTTCATATTTGCCCATTTAAACTTTTTTGTAAGACCAATATTAACTTAGATAGCTATTGAGTAAAATATAATATCAACCGGTTCATGTATATATTTATGAAAAGCTCACATTATGATCAAAAAATTATAAAAGCACTGCCGGGAAGTCAGGAGCTTTTGAGCGCTCGTACATCCACCTTGTAGGTAGATTCGCAATCTCCAGTTTTATAAATCGATTGAAGGAATTTTCGACAGCTGTCAAAAAAATTCTCAAACTTAGGCGAAACTCCAGACTTCATGTCAGTGCTTCAGCCGACCAATTTTTTTTCCATAATTCGCTAGAATTTTCTACGGTATCTATAGACTTGGTGATGCGATCTGAACACAATTTCGCACGTAGTTTGAATACATTATTCAGCTTCAGCTAGGTGTGAAATTTCATTCCAATCCAATCAGTAGTTTCGAAATTATCAGGAAAAAAATATTTTGAACTGCTCAAAGTGCTCGCCATTAGATGGCATGCAGCGATACAATCGTTCTTCAAAGTGCGGCGGAGCTCCGTCCTGCTGAAAGCATAACTCCTTCGTCTTCGAACAAAAGATAATCACGGTTTTATCGCTGCATGCAATTAAATGGTGAGCACTGTTTGTTAAAAATATTTTTCTTTCAATAGAAATTATACGATCAATTAGAACATCTCTGTTTCATTTAGTTTAATTTATCGGTACCATAATTCCATAAAAAACACCCTGTATCTTTGTGAATATTCACTTATAAGAACACAAACCGTAGGTTCATACAAATTTGAATCCATGCATACATTTGTGATACAAAACTACCCACTTTCCCTATTCAAATTCCTGATGGGGTTGCCACTCGCTCCAGGGGGTTGCTAGTAGAAACAAGCTTTGTATCCCAGATCATGCCCCCCTGTCATCAAAAATCGACCTGTCTGAGTGTTTTCACAAATTCTGATTCGTTGTTGAGTTATTGAGGGTGGACACTTTTAAATGAGACACCCTGTAGAATGTATTTTGCATCTTGAATGACTCTTGTTCGAAACAAACTTCGTAAATAAACCATTCAACTAACTCCTCGACATTTAGCGATACACTAGTTTCATTATAGTGTTAATTTATATCGAACTAGTATCATTGAATACATTGCGTAATTATTTGATGATCTCTAGTAGGGTATTCTACTCTCTATCTCTCTCCAAAACATGGAAATATATTATCCGTGTGATAGAGAGGAGATCTAACCTAACCTTCTCCAATTATCAAAATTTTTTTCAGGATTCAAATGGATTATTTCGACTCATTCCGTCGTGCTGATATTTATGCTTTCGGTCTGGTTATTTGGGAAGTATGTCGAAAAACAGTGAGCAATGGTATTGCAGAAGAATATAAACCGCCCTTCTGCGATGTGGTACCTAGTGATCCCAGTTTCGAAGAGATGCGCAAAGTAGTTTGCACCGATCAACAACGGCCGTGTGTACCCAACAGATGGGCTAGTGACCCGGTAAGTGATATAAGGGTTTATAGAAATACTGCGCGAGGTTAAGTTAGATCGATATTAGCTTTTTAAGTTCAGTGTCGAAATGATGAAAAACTGAGTTATTTATGTTCAGTTCGACAGCATCACTTATTATACTCCAGAATTTTATGAAGCAAGCAATGTGATATATTTCCTCTTTGACGTGGTTTTCTTGCTGAAGAAAATACAGGAATGTTTCATCTCTGAACTTCTGGCGAACTCACATTAAGGTTTTTGAATTTCTACTCACACTGTAGGAAAGCTTCCTGTGTCCTACATCAGCTAAACAGTGTGTTTCAATGAATAATGTTGTTTCAGATCTTGAACGGTATGGTCAAAGTCATGAGAGAATGTTGGCATCAAAATCCCAATGTAAGGCTTCCTGCTTTACGTATCAAAAAGACATTGTTGAAATTGGGTAGTGGTGAGAACCTGATCAATTTGGACGATGTGGAGATATGTGTTTGATAGACATAGACAAATGGAAGTTCGAATTATTCCATAGAATACACTTTCAAACTCATTTGAAGACAATTATTCTCATCGAAAGTGTTGTGAATGTGAATATTGACAATACAAGAATTCAGTTCAATTAATTTTATGTTATTAACATAAGCATTGTATTGCATGATTGTTTATTTTTTATTATTCGAATTTAATCTACATTAGCCATCCATTTGAAAAATACTCCGATTGTCAAACAGCAAATGTTAAATTTCTTGTGGCAATCCTAATGTTACATGTAGAAATATTTATTTGATAGGTTCATATTATGTATTGACAGTTTCAGCCTGGTAGAAAAAAATTCTAATGTGGTTTAATGTTAAATTTTGGTCACTGTTCATTTTCAAGTAATTTGATATTTTCATGATTGATAGCTATAAAATATTGATTTCAGATGAAAACACGGAGATTTCAGAGGTATTATTCTTTTCTCTAATTGAATTGGCCGATACTTGATGAAAATCCATAATCAAACTTAATAGAATAAATAATATAATTTTCACTACATGTATTGAAAATCATGCTTCTATTTATTCTATTAAGTTTCATTATTCTTAAACTCATACCACATACTGTTTATTGAAAGGTATATAGCATCTCCTTCATTCTATTAAAATTGTTATCAATCAATATGCTCAATATTTTAAGTCATATCAATAATTCATATTTTTCCAACATATCTCCTTGAAATTGATTGATTTCGTTGCTTTCAATGGGAAAGCACAGTTGGTACTCCGAATTTTAATTTTCTTCATTGCTCCAGTTCTAAAAAATTTTCGTTTGTGTTTCAACCTAACGAAATTTCCAAAATACATATCTATGTTTTTTTTTTCAAGGATACAAAACATAATATTTTTTCATCCTAGCTTCTGAATCACTCTTGTCTCAATTCTTAATCTATTTCAAAACATATATAAAACTTGAAAGTTTAAATATCAAATATTCAATAATGCTGAAAGACCTAAATCAGTTGTTAATTAATTTATCATTACTCATTGTAAATGGCACATAATTGATTTCATTAACATTAACATAAATAAATCGGCTTGAGAATGAACTTTGCTCTACAATGTGCCAAATCATTGATATTTTTGATATGTTATGCCATAAATGCAATAAAAGTACAATTAGGTTTAAATTTGCTGTTATCAGCAACATTTTAGGGTAATTATAGATTTAAGTTACTTTACTGCATTGCAACGCTTAATGAAACATTGAACAATTGTTGATGTTCAATTTTTTAGGAATCGGTGAACTTTTTACATTTGTTATTGTCTTTATTAGGAAAAGGAAACATCAAGTTGACTATTGTTGCAATTTTTTTACTACTTTTCGAATTTTATTGAAATTGTTGATACAATACTGTCATAGATAGTATTTGTCATAAGCTTTTCTATTATATTATTTGTCAAGTGGTGCTTCTTGCTTCTATTTTTGTTGCAGATTTTTCACGGTAAAATGGCCTTCCTCAAAATATGGTTAAATTTAAGATGCTTCTCTTGGAGATATTCCAGTTCAATACGCACTTGCGTATTTTTGATAATGTTTTATAATCAAATTCAGTATGCTCATAAAAACAGTAATCAGGATGTAAGTGTTTCAAGTATTCAATTTATATCCTTTACTTTGTATCTGTAAAATTTAATACGGATTTCGAAATTATAACAATTCATCTTCATTTTACATAAGCTGTCATAAATAATGTCATAACAACAAATGATATAAAGCTAAAAAAAAAAGAACAAGTAGGCCTTGGACTTTGGAACATATAGCTAAGTTCTGGTACATGGAGTGAAATATTCCAATAATGAAGGATAATCAATAAATTCGAAAGGCCATGGCCTACTTGACCATTTTTTTTAATAAATTTTCATTATTTACAGCTGATACAATGTGATGTCAAGTGACGATATTTATTTTCTTCAAGCTCTCTAGGGTTAGATGGCTTTGGTCTAATGCCTATTTCCAGTTTCTATCTCTATTATCCTGATATTCTATTTGCTCATATTCATGTAATTTAGATGAAAATATCAAAGAATATTTCAGTACGAGTTAGTCGACAGTTGCATAAATTTTGGTCAATATGCCACATTTGAATTTGTTATTTATATACACCATATCTTCAAAAATATGGTTCAAGTAACTGTTCATATCAATTTATTTATAGAATTTATTTGTGTGTGTGTGTTTGTGTGTTGCATTTGAGATACACCCTTGTATTTTCGATATTTGAAGAAGTCGTGTTTCGACATTTTTTTTGTCATACAGACTAGTCACTAGTGAGTACTTCGAACCTCGATTTTAAATAGCGAAAATATAGGAGTGTATTCATCTTCAATGCGACTCATTTCTTTCTTTCTTGAATGTAATTATGAGTTTTTGTATATAATAATACTAATGTACGAAGCTAATGAGAATATACATATAAGTTTTTTGATAAAGAAAAAAATATTTTATTTCCATTCCATTTACTTAATTTCGGAAAGTATTTGGTCTTGAAAAGCGCCTTAGCTTATCGGTAGAAGTCATTCGTTATATTATTTGATAATGGGCTCTGTGCGCATCTAGGAATTACACCAACAGAAAGTTCTGAAACTATGTGGCATTGAATTTAATCTCATGGTGGAATTTTCCACCATGCTACCCAACCGGCTTTTCAAATCTCTCAAGGAATGAGAGAGCATAGAAAGAATATATTTTCTAAAATGTATTTGAATGCTCATCTACGCTCTTTCCAGACCTCTTGAAGTGGCAATCTTCTTCAAATCCCTTCTAAAATTTGTTCGAATGCTATTTATTGTCTTCTTCACATTTTAGCGAGGTGTTATCGCTATTTTGAATCGCGCTCCCTGATGGCGAAACGGATGTGTGTTTCGTCCCACAGTTTGATGGTGGACTCATCGGTAGGGCTGATCCAGCTAATTGCTGCACTAGGCCCCTCCACAAGGAAAGTGGAACTCTCCGCATTATCATAGGTCCTGGTTTTTGAGAAGGACTGGAATTTACTTCCCTTCGCCTTTAATATAATTTTTCCTTTTTTCTTCTGTTGATTACTTGGAGAGGTCCTCCTCTCTTCTGCATGGTTCTTTGCTACCCGTCATTGGCTTCTTTGCAAGAGATATTTCCTCTTGTCTGTGGTTCTGAGTGGTATCATTACCATCCTTATTTCTTTGTTTTCGTGTTCTTTCATTATTTCTATTGTCTTCTTGGTTTGTTTGTCAACTGTACCATGAGGCACCTTTTATTCAACCTACTTTGTAGATCTTTCTTTCTGCTACACCTATAAGAAAGAGTTTCTTGGGAAGGAAGATACTGAAAGAGAAGCGCCTCCTCACTGGCTTCCTCACAGGACATTGTCGCCTTAGGAAGCATATGATGAGAATGGGCTTAACAGAAACCGACGAGTGTAGATTCTGTGGTGAAGAGGAGGAAACTCCTGTTCACCTGGTTAGAGAATACCTCGCCATTACAAACCAGCGCAAAGAATTTCTCGGACAAGAGAATTACAGGAGGAATGAGGATCTAACCTCCTTGAAGCCTCAGATACTAGAGTTCATTGGAGCTCAATAGACCTTGAGGGCGTAGTGAAATATTTATATGAGATTCGACAAATCGAGTGAGAACAACTCAGGGAAACGGGGAAATCCCTTTCCAAATCGAGCAAGATCGTCAAAAAGAAACGAGAAAGAAGCAACTCTTTTTGCTTTTTGCTTCAAATGCGAATCGAGTGAGAACGACCCGGGGAAACTCCCTTTTACTTATCTAAATCGAGCAAGATGGATACGGGGAATCCCCTTCGGTCCAATTGAGTGAATACAACGAGATTGCGATGCGTTCATAAGTTTATATCTCTTGTCTATGTATCCAATTATGAAAAATAATTCTTTTTTCGGTAGAAAATTCAATTTCGACCTTATATCTATAAAATTGAAAAATCGGTAGATATTTATCGGCTATCGGTAAAGAACCACAGAAAGGAGCATTCGATTAATTTTCTTCGTATAAAAGCGAGACGGAAACAGCCATATCGAACGGCCCTCTATGACTCATCCGGGGGGCGTTTCTCCACCAAAATCGTAAACAAACGCAAATGGGCGTAACATGGATAAGGTTGAGATTGATTATTGATTATTTCTCAGTTTTCATCATATAATTATAATTGAGATTGGTTTTGTTATTCCTCAGTTTTCATCATATAGGTAATTAAAATAAATCGTATTTTGTAAATTATGAACAGAGAATGGTCTCAACTAATAAAGTTGGAGCTGCTAGCTAATAAAGTATACACGGAAATTGTTGATTAAATGTGTTTGTAGGGCATACCTCACAACAAGAATCAATTATATTTTAATTTGTGAGAATGCAATAGGAGGTGAAAATATCAGAAAGATGTATACAAAATTAATTTTATTTAGAGGGCAATAAATGTATCTTCATATATTTGCTATCCTTTTATTCATCCTCCTTTGTTTTTCATTTTATTTCATGTTTGAAACTGTCCATTACATCTTTGCAAATAAAAATTGAATAATTAATGGCAATAATGCAAATTAAATAATGGTTCAATTGATCTGGCTTTCGCGTAAAGTTTTATCGATTTGCGAGAGAGCTCACACAAAAAGCTTCAAGAAATATTATATGATCAATGTTTGAAAGCTTAGTAACAACGAAAATGAATGCAAGTTTTCTAGTTTCTACCCTACTAAAATACTCTACGCCACTGCAATCCGGAAATACGAGTCGGCCATATGCAACAACCCTTTTGTTACCACTTTTTCAGCCTAATGCTCCTTCCTGTGGTTATTCATTCAAAGCTAACATTCCTAAAAAATATTGAAAACATGTCTATGGAGTTATGGAGATTACAAAGAACTTTCAAATGGCGAGAAAATTGAGCGGCACGTTGCTGTATTGCATCTTCATTGAGCATTCCTAACAAATATCAAGAACATGTGATTACAAAGAACTTTCAAATGGCGGGAAAATTAAAGAAAAATATTGTAAAATTTTGACATCTATCTTCTATCATGTCAACGTCAACAAACAGAAGATCATTTTAACCAGCTTTCAAAATCGAAGAACTTTCTTCATATTGTTTCGTCAAATGTATAAAACGAATGCTGTTGACATTTCATTCACACAGTTTAATAGAAAACAATTAACTTTTCCGTACTCTAATTAGAATTTAATGTATTCTTGAACATAAACAAACAAACATAGATAACAAACGAAGGAAAGCATATTGCTTACAGCGCCACCACCTTCCAACCGTCATTTCAAATTTGATTTATTATCCGTTGAAGTTGAAACGGTTAGTGAAATCGGAAAACCTTGTATGACATTGCAAACAATATTTATTTCTTTTTGGTTTTCAAAAAGTATTTTCAAGGCTTGAAAACGAATAAGAGTGATTTGTATATATATTTTTAAATATATAATAATAATTTTTTGATATGGATTCATTTACAGAGGTAAGCATCAATTCATTTCCCATTTCATAGCATTAACAGCATTACATTTTTAAGAATATTTTGTCACGAGCAAGGCATAGGGCAAATTTACTAACAGATGATAATGAGGGTTGTACAGAAGCTGAAATCGAGAACCAACAGTCAAAAGTATTGACTACCCAAAATGTGAATCTCAAAAATACTCGAAAATCGCCTTCAACTAAAGAAAAATTGATTCAAGGTAAAATAGAATCCCTGCTGCCATCAGAATAAATCATTCAATTCTAATATATTCGTTAGGTTCTCCAAATACTACACCACAAAAAACCAAGACTCTTTGTTTTCAAAAAGAGAACCTCAATATGGAAATTAAAGTTACATCTTCTGATAATGTAAGGGTAGAAGTTGAATTTGAAGACCCGTCAGATTCTGAAGAACCCCAATCTAATGGTGCTGGTCTCCGAAAAAATGTTAAAGATAGATTGAATAGACTTGGGAAGCTCTATGCAGGTAATATTCCAATTTAAAAAATTCAGTTGTATTGTTGCCAAATTATTGCAGTAAAAGAGAATCACACATTTTTCACCCAATTGAGGGGTACTATATGTTTATTTACCTCAGAAATACTTTGTTCTATAATATTTTGAACTTTGTGAATAAGTTAATTGGTAGTTGATACTCTGTACATACATTTATTATTGTTAAAGCTGATAATCTATTTGCAAAATTAGTTCATTGAAGTTTTGCCTAATGTATTTGATGGAATTATTGCCTTATGAACCCAATTTATTGGTATTATATTCATTGCATAAATGCTTCTTTGGCATATCCATCTACGAATTCTTTGAAATTTTTCCAATTCTAGGCGGTGAAGATTCTGACTTATCATCACCAATACATAGAACTGAAGAAAAATTTATGTCAGAATGTAAATCTGATGATACACCAGTAACTCATAAGAATGGAGGAAAATTCCTCAAGGGCCTAGCAAATTTAGCGGAAGAGATAAATCATTGGGAGGATGAAGTAAAGGTGAACAAAATAGATTTGAGAATTGTAATTTAAGTACTATTAGTTGTATTCACTCGGATAAAATATTGGTCTTTACTTTAAAGTGTTGAATGTGCACTTGCTTTCAAAACTTTCAGGTACACAATGAACAATGATTCTGCAAAAATGTAGCTTTGTGAAAGGGCATTTTTGAGATTGAGTTAAAGGTTAGCATTGCATGGGAAAATGTTTAATTTTTGTCTTATTTTATTATGTAGTTGATACATCATAATTCACAGATTTAAACTGATGATCTTCACAAAACAATTTATTTGGCAGGAAGTAGTGTTTGATACAGAAAATTTATTGTTGCTGTAACTTACCTACAGCCTACCTACTCACTTACAGTGAAGCTAGCTAGTGTCAGATTTTTGCTGACTTAACATCTCCCTGGACATTGAAAGGCCTGTAAACCAATTATGTCATGATGATGATTTTTACTCTCACACGATTAATGCATTTGCAGCTCTAAGGTCCCTTTTATAAATTTTCTTCACAATTAAAGCTCCCTCTTTCTTGTTCCTATAACTTCTTCACTCATAGGACAGTGCTTTCATCCAGTCCATACTTAGTAGAAACACCCTATTCTTATTTAGGAAGGAGGAAAACTTTGTCAGGTTTCATCAGTCATGGCATTTGACTCTTAAAAACTTTCCATGTCAGGTCAGTTGATTTGAAAGCGAAAAGTAGATGTATGCAGGTTTTGAAAGCAAGTGTACTAACCAACCAATCAAATATATTTGTAATTTGGGATTACATGATTACAACAACAATTGACATTAATTACAGACATCCGCCAAGGAAGAAAAAAAGGCACTTAAATGGGACAAATCTGTTCTGGACTCTTTGGTAAGTTTTCTGTTCTGGATGATGTTCTCAAATTTGATTGTTCATGGATGAAACTAATTGCGATCATTTTTTTTAGCATGCTCTCTTACTTATACATTTTTTTTATTTAATTTCATTTCCTAAAAAGATTAAAATCTATGACAGGAAATCAATTCAACCAAAGGTAAAGGGTGATCCAAATTCGATGTCTAACAATAGGATCCTAGTGCTAGATATCGACTTCGAACCATCCTGTACCGGGTGATTGTGTTTATATTTTACTCAATAGCTATCTCAGTTAATATTGGTCTTAAAAAAAGTTGAAATGGGCAAATATGAAGTATTTTTCATGGGCATTCAGAATTCAGTACTAGGAAATGAGAAAAAGCATCGTTAACCTAAAAGTTTCATTATCCAGTTTTATGTGAACTTGTATTTTTTAAATGGAACACCCTATATTGTATTCTTCCTAACCGGTAGAGCTCTTTCTTCCGATTTCGAATATATATACTTTATTGAGGTTATCTTAGTCAGTTTTCGAAAAATATAAATTTTTTCGTCTAAATCTAAGGCAGCTGTAGAACGCTACACGAAAAAAAAAATTACAATATGTGGATTGGCAGAAACGGAACCATTCTCTGGCCTCCTCACATCACCGACTTAACCCCATTGGATATTTTTTTATGGGGATATTAAAAACCAAAGTTTATATGAACCGTTCTCAAAATATTGAAGATATTGAAATCAAGAAGGAATTGATCATCTCAACGACTAACCAGAAATATTGAGGAGAATCCTCGAAAACCTAATAAAAAGATATCTATTATGTGTAGAAGTTAATGTGGGCCATTTCGAGCACTTAATTTGAATTTTTGCCAATAAATAAATACAACAAATAACAGTTGTTTTATTATTCACGGCTACTTTGATATAAAGAAATTGCAGCATTGTTGCTTGGTGTTCTACAGCTGCCTTAGATTTAGACGTAAAAATATATATTTTTGGAAAACTGACAAAGATAACCTCAAAGTATATATTTTTGAAATCAGGAGAAAAAGCTCTACCGATTAGCAAAATGAAATACAGGGTGTTCCATTTGAAAAAATAACAGTTTGAATAAAATTTTTGGGTTTACGATGCTTTTGTACATTTCCTAGTACTGCTCCAATATTGCTTCGTCGCACCTAGGTTGACAAAAAACTTGCCACAATTAAAGTATGAGAATTTATTGAGGTCATTTCAAATAAGCGCAACTGTGAAATAATTATCAAAAGGTCCGACATATTTTATTACTCCGGGCATATTCCTTTCGAATATTGGTACCATACCCTATTTGCCCCTTGGATTTAAGGTTCTTCCATATTATTCCTGATAAAATCTTGTTTTCATTTTAAGATATATTAATAATATGAACTTTTTATTGACATTTACTGTGGACTTGCAAGGAAACGATAAGTTAATCAATTAAAAAACTCTTCAATTTCCAGTAATGCGCATATAATCATATAATATCCTTTTATCAAAAAAGTGGGTTTGCGCCCTTTCGGCCATTTTCTCCTTTATCTTCATCAGTAAATCAATAATGAAAAATTTAAAAGCGTTGCCGTGCAGTCATGAGCTTTTGAGCGCTTGTTCATCCACCTTGTAGGTAGATTCGCATTTTCCAGTTTTAGAAACCAATTGAAGGAATTTTTGACAGCTGTCAAAAAAATGACCGCAGCTCTTTGTCAATTATGCTGAGTCAGCTGTTACAGAAATGGATTTTTTATTCAATAATTCGTTGGAATTTAAAATGATTCTGGTTATGTGATCTAGAAAAATGTAGCTTGAATATATCATTCTCCATTAAATTACAAAATTTCGTCACGATCGAATACGTTGTTTTGAAATTATCAAGAAAACGACCATATTGAAGGAACCCCTGGTCAAATTTTGCCCAATAGCTAATTCGACTACAGCATTCGAGATTCGAACCTACCCTGAAAATTTTGAGTTTCTAGGTCGTTCCGTTCGAGAGTTATCGTGTATACGGACGGACAGACTTTAATTTTTCGAATACATTATTATTCTATGAGCGAATTTTCATCACAATCCAATCGGTAGTTCCGAAATTATCAGAAAAAAAATTTTTTGAACGGCCATATTTACGGAATCCCTTGTCTAATTTTGCTCATTGATAAACGTGACCGCGACATTCGAGATCCACACCTATCCTGAAAATTTCAAGTCCCTAGGCCTTCGAAAGTTATAATTTTCTATGGTTCTGGTCATGCGATATGGACGAATGTAGCACGTAGAACACGTAATTCTAAATCTGATTTCATCTCGATCGAATCAGTAATTTCGAAGTAATCAGGAGAAGAAAATTCCAAACGACCATATTTACAGAACCCCTGGTCGAATTTTGCCCAATAACGAACCTAACCGCGGCATTTAAGATTCGAACCTACCCTGAACATTTCAAGTTTCTAGGTCGTTCCCTTCGAGAGTTATCGTGTATACTGCCGGACGGACCGAACGACTTGAATTTTTCGACGGTTTCGTCATAAGTAAGTCGATCCTTGTCGAAAAATACAGACATCGTGACGAAATGCGCTCAAAAAAATTATGAGCACTGCCGTGAGGTCGGGAGCTTTTGAGCGCTCGTTTATCCACCTTGTAGGAAGATTCGCATTTTCCAGTTTCAGAACGAATTGAAATTTTTTTCACAGCCGTCAAAAAAATTCTCAAACTAAGGCGAAACTCCAGAATTCACGTCAGTGCTTCAGCTGACCAACTTTTTTTTCGATAATTCGCTAGAATTCTCTATGGTCTTGGTGATGCGATCTGGACAAAATTTCGCACGTAGTTTGAATACATTATTCTTCAGCTATGTGCGAAATTTCATTCGAATCCAATCAGTTGTTTCGGAATTATCAGAAAAAAAATATTTTGAACGGCCATATTTACGGAACCCCTAGTCTAATTTCGCTCATTGGTGAACGTGACCGCGACATTCGCGATCCAAACCTACCCTGAAAATTTCAATTCCCTAGGCCTTTCCCTTCGAAAGTTATAATTTTCTATGGTTTCTATGGCTCTGGTCATTCAATCTGGACAAAATGTAGCTTGAATATTCTTTCTCCATTAAAATACAAAATTTTGTCTCGATCGAATCCGTAGTTTCGAAATTATCGAGAAAACTAAATTTCAAACGACCATATTTACGGAACCCCTAGTATAATTCTGCTCATTGATAAAATTGAACGCGACATTTCAGATCCCCACCTATCCTGAAAATTTCAAGTCCCTAGGCCTTTCCGTTCGAAAGTTATGATTTTCTATTGTTCTGGTCATGCGATCTGGAGAAATGTAGCTTGAATATATCATTCTCCATTAATATACAAAATTTCGTCACGAAACCCCTAGTATAATTTCGCTCATAGATAAAAGTGATCACGACATTCGAGATCCACACCTATCCTGCAAATTTCAAGTCCCTAGGCGTTTCCGTTCAAAAGTTACAATTTTCTATGGTTCTGGTCATGCGATCTGGACAAAATTTCACATGTAGCTTGAACACCTCATTCTTCATTCGAGTACAAAATTTCATCTCGATCGAATCTGTAGTTTCAAAGTCATCAGGAGAAAAAAATTTTGAACGGCCATATTTACGGAACCCCTGGTGGAATTCTGCCCATTAACGAACTTAACCGCGGCATTTGGAAACTGAACTCACACTGAAAATTTCAAGTCACTAGGTTGTTCCGTTCGAGAGTTATCGTGCTTACGGACGGCCGGACGGACATACTCGAATTTTCCGACGGATTCGTCATCAGTGAGTTGAACATAGTCGATTGAGAACATTTTCGTCTCAAAATTCGAAAAATACATACATCGTGACGAAATGATATAGCCCTTGTGTAAGTAGGTCGAGCGCTCAAAAAGCTGCCTATATTTGATAAGTTTGCAAATCTTCATTCTTATGATGAAATGTTCAATGAATTCTGAGAAAAATTGTTTGAGTCCTTTCATGTATTGAAGACAGTGGGCTGTACCACCATCCCCATTTTTTCTTAATTCACTGAAAAATGCGACAGTCCTGATATTTGTCAATTATTCTTCATATAACCGAATGCAGGAGTATTTAACACAGCATAAAACAATAATTTCAGTTGAAGTTAAGGAACCTCTCTCTAACTACGACTAGAATTTCTAAAAATCTGTATGTTATTTTAGTTGATGGACAAATGGAAGTTGATGTAGCCATGTTTTAGTTTAATATGTTTAATTTGTTTACAACAATTTTTTTAAAGGAGTCGCAAGGATTTCAGAGGAAGACTAAGGATTCAAAATTGGTATATAATTACGCCCGAAATGAAAAAAATGATGAGAAAGAAAAAAAGTATTTTAAAAGCATTGAAGATGGTGAATCCAAAAAAGTTGAAAATATGAGACCCTGTACAAGAACTGAAGTTGCAAAAACTGCAACCAAATTTGAATTCAATCAGAAAAAACAAACACAAGATCCTTCTTCTTTGTCGATTTCTGAGAGGAAAGCTTTGTTTGAAAGAAATCAGGGAGAAGTTTTGTTACCTAAGGCCCCTTTCGGTATGTCCATACCTTTGAATGACAAAAGTAACAACAAATCAGCAAATACCAATAAAACGATCAGATCAAATGTAAATAGCCCTTCAATTGAAACGTCAGAAGCAAAATTGAAGACACAAGATGATGTGGCACAAAAAATAATTACTTTGGATAATTTCAAATTGAAGAAAGTAAGGTCTGATAATAATTCTTCTGGACAATCGAAAAGTACTGACGATTCTTGGAAACCAGCAGTGAAGTCAGTTACGAAAAAAACAAATGTACCATCGACAATAGTTGATGGCGCCAGCCGGCCAACAAAAACTGGAAGTTCCTCCAACTCAGTTGATAATTTTTCCCCTATAAACTGCTGTGTGAATACAGATCACAGTCCTGCGAAAGTGGCGGTTCCTCAAGCAAGTGGCATTGCAAGTACTATGGAAGCTCTTTTTAAGAAAAAGAATACAATCTCGCAGCAACAGATTCAGAGTCAAGTTAAGGAACAGAGGATGAAAGAAATGGAGGTACTTCTGAACAGATTCAAGCGAAAGGAGGTGAGTTGTAAAGGCTTTCTCAATAGGGTTGTTAGAAATTCGTTATATTATATCTACCATAGTGCAACACCTACCAAATTTGTTGTGAATTATTCTGTAGTATATGGTAAATCACCATTTAATTGTTAAACAATGTGTGTAAATTATCAAAATCAGTACTTTGTTCATGAAACATTTCACGCATTACCTATGTGAATTTCATCCTCCGTTCTGCCGAGTCGACTATTCAGCATTCGATAGACATATTCGAATCAACTGTTTCAGAATAACCGTGCGCCACAGATACGCATGTTCTGTTGAAAGCATGAGATTGTGAGGGAAAACCCGAGGTAGTCAATTTATTATTATTCACAAAATTTTGCTTTTCTGCTAGTTCAACTTGGCGTAGTTTGCGTCGGGATATAGTAGACAACATTTTACGCGAGCAATAAGATAATCTGCCTGTTTATCATTTCCGCCACCTGTTTCACATATTCAGAAAGTAACCGAAAATATCTCATATCTCAAAAATTACACAATTCGTCCAATTCAAACCAATTTTTGTTGTAAGTTAAATTTTTTTCACCCAATAGTTGAAAAGTTAGAGGGGGAGGGATGTTTTTGACGCCTGTAGAACCTCGTACCCTGCCCTAAAAAAGTCATCAGAAGTTTTTCATCCCTCCATTACATTTATAGCAAATCTCTTTCCCTATTTTTGTTATTTTATAAGTCCTGTCCGTAGACACCCTCCAAATTTCATCTATATAGTGCTGATAGTCTCCCACTAAGATGGCTCTGACTGACAGGAGGAAATAAATAAAAAGCACTGCCGTGAAGTCAGGAGCTTTTGAGCACTTGTTCATGCACCTTGTAGATAAATTCGCATTTTCCAGTTTTAGAGTCCAATTGAAGAAATTTTTGACAGCTGTCAAAAATATAGCTTGAATATATCATTCTCCATTAAAATACAAAATTTCATCACGATCGAATCCGTACTTTTGAAATTATCAAGAAAACTAAATTTCAAAGGACCATATTATCAGGAAGAAAATATTTTGAACGGCCATATTTACGAATCCCCTAGTCTAATTTTGCTCATTGATAAACTTGACCGCGACATTCGAGATTCAAACTAGTCCTGCAAATTTCCTCCCTAGGCTTTTTCGTTCGAAAGTTATAATTTTCTATGGTTCTGGTTATGCGATCTGGACAAATTATTAATTTAACCCATAATTCACTGATTACATCACAATTTTCACTTAATAAGTTGACAATAATTTAGTAAACCACGACACATGTTTAGCTATAAAATAGTATCATTGGGTGAGTGGAGTTGAACTAAACTATTGTTGCAAACATGCTAATTTTATATCAATATCGGGTGGGGAGAGGAAACAGGATAAAGGTACAATGTTTCTCTAGAAATTCTCATAAACTATTGGTTTCCTCTCCCCATCGGATATTGATATCGGCCACCTGATGTACTATTGTATAGCGATACAAGTGTCTTGGTTTAGTAAACCCTAAATTATTGAAAATCTTATTGTAATATAATCAATATTTGCTTATTTAAGGTTCAGGAGGAAGTGATAGAAGAGGAAGATGAAGAAGACATTTCAGAGAGCAATCCCATATTGAACAAAGCGCAGGAAATAAGAGAAACTCATTTTCCTGTTAAGAAAGTAAACAGTGATAATTCAAATATAGATTCTCCTCTATTGAAGAGAGTGAATGAAGATAATTCAAATGTTTCCCCAAGTCCTAGGAAAAGCGGAGGCAAGCGTAAGTATTTGCTAACGAGTAGTTGAAATATTATTCATTCTGTAGTACATATAAAATTATTGTGGATATCTTATAGGGTCCTCATATAGTCCCAGGGTAGCTGCTGTTTTGGAAGATGTGAAAAGAATCAAAGTATCACCTGCCAAACCGGGAAGAATCTACCCTAGCTTGTCAGATATAGAGACTGGGAAAGATACAGAAACTGAAGAAGGTTTGGAAGATTCCTCGCCGGAAAATAGCAGGTGTGACATTATTACAGATAGAGATTTTTTGCTTCACATTATAGTGCCAAGTGTAAAAAATATTTTTGAAAAAATATTGCTGTAGAATAATCCTTATATTTTATGTAGGTAAGTGATATTTATCTTTTCAATCAGGAGTTCATTGTTCCACAATGTAGATTAATAGTTCCTCTTGCAAATCCAAGTGAATAACTGAAGAAGAGAAAAACCAGGTCGAATTGGACTTTGAGAGGTCAAATTTAAAACTTAATTCTATCTGATGAATCTTGTGAAAATGGCCCCAAAAAAAATCTCCAGTCATTATACTGTATCACCTGGTTCTTTTTACAACCTGACTACTTCAGTTTAAATTCTCATCTAAAATTAGGGGGGGATTTCATTGCACTGCAACCTTAGGATCTATTGTGCCTTGTGCCCCCATCAGAGCTGTTCTCGCCTTTATGTAGTCTACAGCTCGCCCTCCAGTTCCAGAGTACTAATGAACAGCAGTATCTGGGATGGCTTCAAGGAGGTTACTTTGTCACTTCTACAAGTCTCTTGTCCAAAGAATTTTTTGCGGAGTTTCTTCCTCCTCCTCACAGAATCGGCACTTGTCGTTTTCTATTAGACCCATTCTTATGAGGTGCTTAGATCCACATTTGGAATTATCCAACCCAGAGTATTTGTTTTCCGGTTTTTTTCTTTCTCCTGAAAATAAAACTTGCCAATATAGATTTTTGGATCACATGATTCTCAACTCATCAGCTTCAAAAGTTCTTTAATTCATCATTTGATTCTCAGAGTTGTCTGTGCATTAATTTTTTGTTATTTAGTATTGGTAGTTATTCTGGGGCAGTAGAGACTAGTTTTGGAAAAGAAATCTTCGAAGCTGTCTGCAAGAATCAAACCCCTGTGAAAAGAGTAAGTTTGGATGTGTATAATTTTTTTCTGTTCTAATTAAGGAATTTCCAGGCTATTTATGATGACAGCACAGCAAGTGATGTATCGGACGTCCTTGGAGATATGGATGAATATTTAGATGAAGCTCTAGAGTCTGACAAAGAACCAATGGGACCAACGCCACCCAAATTGACCAAATCTAAAGTAATGAATCGCTTGTCAAATAAAATGAGATATCATTAACCTTAATTTGTTTCAGGATAATTCATTACCTTCTCATTCTTTTAATTATAAAGATTACTCACCAAGTGTAGTGAACAATTTTAAATCACCGATATTATGTAGAGAACCTTCTGAACGAACTGATAGATTACCTGTTCAAGTTGTTGATGGTGAAAATGTGCTTCCTTTGGCCTATACTATCAGTTTTTATAGAAAACAAACAAATAACGTAAGTTTGAATCTGAACTATTATGAGAAGTTTTTGTCAAATTTTATAGTCTAACTAGATGACCCGGCAAACGTTGTTTTGCCATATCTCTCCCTTTTTTCGCAATTTCAAAATTGCTCGAGGCCTTCGGCCTCTCTTGCCTTAGGAAAGCCTGTTTCTCCCTCTCGAAAACGCGGGGGGCGCTTCGCGCCCCCAGTCTCTCCCTTTTTTCGCAATTTCAAAATTGCTCGAGGCCTTCGGCCTCTCGTCTCAAAATAACCTAACCTTAACCTAACCTAACCTAGCTGACCCGGCAATCGTTGTTTTGCCATATCTCTCCCTTTGTTCGCAATTTCAAAATTGCTCGAGGCCTTCGGCCTCTCTTACCTTAGGAAAGCCCGTTTCTCCCTCTCGAAAACGCGGGGGGCGCTTCGCGCCCCTGGACTCTCCCTTTTTTCGCAATTTCAAAATTGCTCGAGGCCTTCGGCCTCTCGTTGTTCTGGCTATTAAAAAATAAGGGTCGATCGTAGAAAGGTGAAAATTGGGGATTGTATGTATTTTTGTATGTTGTATCATAAAAAAATAGAAATTAGAAATTTTGTCTAAAAAATTAAAAAAAAAATTTAGGGGTGGACTACCCCTAACATTTAGGGGGATGAAAAATAGATGTTGGCCGATTCTGATAGATACCGGATAAGCACAAAAAATTTCATCAAAATCGGTTAAGCCGTTTCGGAGGAGTATGGCAACGAACACTGCGGACACGAGAATTTTATATATTAGATTTTGGATGTTTAATATAGGATTTTGAATATTTATTATGAAAGTTGCTGCTATATACCTAAATATTATTTCAGGCAGCATCACCATCCCCTATGAAAATAGTATCCAGGCAAGAAGAAGAATCGTGTCCTGAACCAGATAAACAACAGGAAATTTTGGCAAAAATCAAGTTTTTACAAGCTGAAGTAAGCTTTGTTTTCATATAATTTGAATTGATGATTTTAAAGAAAATTTGTTTTCAGGTGCAAAAGTTGCAACTTAACATTTCACAAACAAGTCAGGCATTGAACCTCTGTAACAATACCCTGGAATTTATGGGTTCCACTGAACAAGTAGAGGCTGAAAAGGTCCTTTTAATTTCCAGTAAGCATTTTCAACTGAACAAAATGTTATACAAGTAATATGTTTTTAGCTAAAAGTTGTTAATTGTCTTTGGTTATATTTCAGCTCATCGCAGGCAAGCCATTTTGAATGAAATTCAAAGACTTAAAGTAGAGGAAACTTTCAGGCCACAACACCATAACTTTCAGAATATTCCAATGGAGAAAGGCAGTTTGACAATATCAGAAATTGTATTACCTCTTAAAAAGGAATATGTGAGAGCTCTAGCAGCAGGTATGATTTTTCTTCATATCATAGTGTTATCCAAAGATACAAATCGAAGCTGCCTTTTTATTGCGTTCAAAATCATTGAAATTTCGATGAAGGAATTTTATCAGAACCAAGCCCTTTATTTGACCAGCCATAGTGAAACGGTTCTTGACCCGGTCAAGAAGCGTTGGTTGTTGTCCTTTTTTTTTATTATTTCCGTTCATAAAAAAGTTTCTAACCTCTTCATGAAATTTTCAGTTTACATTTTGGTAGTTGTAAAATCTGAGAATCAAATCAAAAAAAAATTCCTATGTCCCTGTCCCTTCTTTCAGAGCTTTTCTTAGAAGATATGGAAAAGAATTTATTGAAATATGGCTCAAAAATCAATTCCTTCATCACCACGAGAATTTAATCCAAAAAATTTACGAGGCCAAAATTCAGTGAAAAAATTCAAAAAAATTTATTGAGGTAAAACCATTCAAAGAATCACGAAATTTCACTGATGTAACATACATGCCCCTCCTACCCAAACACTGAAAATGTTCCAAATGATGGCATATTAATATATAGATTTAACCATTTTTTTTTCAGCTGGTGGTAAAGGACATCATGTAATTTGTCTAGTGAAATCTGGAGAAGAAGTAGTTTCATCTAAACTTGTTTCAACTGTTGCATCAAATATAAAAAACCCATGTTATGAACTAACAATTCCTGGTTCAATTTCATTGAAAAACATCTATAACGATTCGACCATTACTTTGGAGGTTTATTGTTTGCAAGCTCAAGAAGAAATTCTTCCACATGAGGTTAAGTACCACATCAAGAAAAGCAAAGCGACTCCAAAAAAATCTAAACATGAGTCCTTGTTATCGAGGCCCATTAAAGAATCCCCTGGTGGTCCACAGGCTGTGCGATCTCCTTCTTTTGCTCTGATGGGTTATGTTGTGTTTTCAGTGCACAAAATGAATAGAAAATCGTGGAGTTTGAATAATGTAAGTGCATAGGCATTTTAAGAGGATGAATACTCTTAATAGGCCATAATACCTCGAATCTCATTTAAGACAATGGTTTTTTTGTTTTTAACTAGGCTTGATTTTTCAAATTATCAAATAATAATTTAAACAATTTTGCGAAGTTTAAAACACGCTAACCCAGTGTGATTTGAGCCTCTCACCGTCTCCAACTTTGTAGAATTCACAATATTTTTTTCCCTTGCAGACACCCTCAATGAGTCCTCTGGAAGGTTCCGTTGAAATGATTGTTTCTTGTGAATTGAAAACAAGTGTAGAACAACGCGGGTTCTTGACGATGTTCGAAGATATTTCTGGTTTTGGCGCTTGGCACAGAAGGTGGTGTCTTCTGAAAGGAGATTCGCTTAGTTACTGGAAGTATCCTGATGATGAAAAGAGAATGGTGAGTTATGGTCAATACAAGTTGAAACACTTATTTCCCCTGAATTGAGCAAAATGATTTTATATTCAATATTCGAATTGTGTTCTTGAGACATTCAACTACTTGTTATTGTTGAATGCCAGTTTCCAAGATTCATAAAAATCTCCGAATCTGTTACTTGCAATGAAAAATTAAAATGTTGTAAATATCATAATAAAATGATGCAATTGCAGCCCCCTATAAACGCTATTGATCTGAAAAGCTGCACTGCTAAAGAAGTAGGTCCAGTGAGCAGGGACATTTGTGCAAGACTTCACACGTTTTTGATAGAAACTGAAAGAGAATCACTTCCCCAGGACAAAGATACATTGACTACAATTTGTAAAAAAGATAAAACAATCATCAGGTGAGTTTAATAAAATTAAGTGCGACACTGTTATTTTGGAAGACTCTTGAAAATTCTTCACATTAGGGTGCGCCAAGGTAAGTGGAGCTAATTTGCTTCATGTTGAGCAAGCTGACTGAAAAAATGACTAGTTCAATAATGAAACATACTGAAACCAGTTATAGTTCTTAAGTTAGTTCTGAGCTTATCACAATAGAGAGGCATGGCCAAGTACAGTCTTATGACTGTTACTTTTTTTCAATCAACATCTTTCAGTCACTAATGTTACTCATAAAAAAATTAAAGTATTAATTTGATCAGAGATCACAATGAAGTTAAGGCAATTTTAGCGTAAAATGATTCAACCTCACTCACCTTAGTGTACCTTATAAAATTTATTGTCTTTGTGATTACTCAAAAAAATATTCCAGGCACCTCCTATCTGCAGATACGAAAGAAGAAAGAATTAAATGGTGTTCACAATTTAATACAATATTATTGGCGAACAAAATTTGTGGAAATAATGCATAAGAATTTGTAATATAGATTCAATATATACTAATAATATATTAATTGATATGTGTATATTTTAAGATGATATTTTATCATAATATTTTAAACATTATAAGATTATTATATTTTTTATTACATGATTTGTTACTTTTTAAGTACTAAAATAAAAATGCTCTGCTGACTTACATATTTTCGTATTCTTCCTCAGAACACAGTTTGTTATAAAAGATTTGATAAGCATTGATGTAAAGTCCGATCCTTCACCCATCCTGGTACTAAATCGTAAGTACCATATGCTTTCAAATCATCGAGAGGAGGCTCATTTCATCGATTTACCAATCTTTTATTGATTCGACACTGTAGCGAGACTATCGAATCAAAGATTATGAAACAAACCACAGATTCTGTGAACCAAACTGGCCGTCAGTGTGTCGAATGATGTTTATCTTTATAAACTTCAAGAGAAAGAATATATTGAAGTTTTCAGCAATTTTTATATAACACGATGCCCTATACATACACACAAAATATCTGCTGGATATAGTGAATAGTTTCCGAGATACTGAAGTTTTAAAAAATATTTTTTTTTAATCTTCTAATGTATCGCTCTTGTTCATAAAAATCAACCGCGCAATGAGCTGCAAATTTGAATTGAGGGTTTTCAAACCGTCGCCGAATATTTACACTCGTTCCAAACAAATAGAATCCTACTTATTTTCTGAAAAAAGTTTACCCCTCATGGAGAGCCAACCAAAGTATGCTACAGACCTTCTACAACCGGGTAAGATGAATATCAAGAGCTTGATATTCTGGTCTGAATTCGATTTTTTTGGATAGGACCAAAATTACCTGGCTCATAAATTCTGGCAACTCGGCATAATTCTCCCAACATTTCTCTATATTCAATCCTGAGCACGATTTGGAGAGTGGAATAGTTTTTAGACGAAAGTTTGATGCAAATGATTCAATTGGTAGTAAGGTTTCCAAATTATATAACGTCGGCCTAATTCGTTAACCTGCCAAGTCCATTTTTTGGTCAATTTTACTTTTTGAGCTAGTCATAAAGTTTAAACGATTACCTACCTTATGGGATAAGGTAAAAGGTCGATATCGATATTCAATGTGCTAGAAAAGCCGTGCACGAAAAACTGCTTTGTACCCAATAGCAAATCTACACAATGAAAACCTGCTAAATCCCATTGGGGCCTCAGTTTTGTACTGATTATGGTCCACCGTATACGTGATTTTTTGGTGGCACTAAGTTATAGGCAATGTTTTGATCGAGTTTTTAATTGCATAGTGTTAGTGAAGGCCAAAATTATAAACAAGGTAAGTCTCCTTTATTCCATATTTGAGATATACACTCACGTACAAAAAAACGCAACAACTTAATATTTGTGAAATTTGAGGTCTCGTAGCTTCTTTATTTTTAGTACAATTTTCGAATTTTTGTCAGCAAACTGTAGATACAATTATTAATTTGAACTTGCCTATTCGGACTTTCGTTAAATGCTGGCTTATGAGTCATTACACAGGGTTAATTAGAAGTTTGTTGTTGAACCCTAATTTTGAAACATCCTGTGGATTAATTTCGTGATCAAATTCTTTCAAAATACCAATTTTTGTCGAAAACTTTTCCTTTCCAACATTTTGTTTTTTGATTCATGCCTTTGAGTGCTCTAGTCTAATTCATTTTCAAGAACGAAATGAACGAAGTCAACAACTGTTTACTGTAAGAATTGTAATTTTGTGAAGAGGTGAATTGGGGGAGGAAATTTGCACAATAGCTGTTGCTCTTGTTGAAGATGAACGTAATTATGAATATGTTGCAAGAATTCTTCATGTTTATCGCTCTACCGTCAAAAGAGTGGTCGAAGCTTGCAGCCCAGTAGCTGGAGCAAACTTACACCGAGTAGCTAAACTGCAATTTGCTACTGAACATTTACATTGTAACTTAGAGCAATGAAGCAATGTTCTTTTCACTGACGAATACAGATTCTCCTCAAATTCTCCAGACGGATGGAAAAAAGTATGGAGAAGGAACAAAGAAAATTTTTTTTCTTTAGAGTTCATTCCCCTCTTGAAAGTTAACTGGTGCACCTGAAGACATAAACCAAAAACAAAATGTTGAGAACGAATGGTTCTTAACCTAAATTAGCATTTTGAAAGAATTTGATCACGAAACTATACCACAGGATGTTTTGAAATTAGGGTTTAACACAAACTTCTTATTAACCCTGTATAAAGACAAATAAGCCAGCATTTGACGAAAGAACGAATGATGTAGATAAAATCACTAAGCAAGTTGAAATTAGTAATTTTATCTACAGTTTACTGCAAAAATGTTAAAAATGGAACTAAAAATAAAGAAGCTACGAGACCTCAAATTTTACCAAATATTAGCTTGTTGCGTTTTTTTTTTGCACGTGAGTGTATTTTCATTCAGTGTTACGTTATGGAAGCAATGGATCCAGTCTCTATAAAACTTTTTATAAGGATAACTAGCAACTTTTACCGCAGAAAAGGTCTTCACGATTTCATCCTTGTGAGATTAATAATCTTACGCAATTGCACCAAAATCGACGTAAAATCACACATTGGAAGTTTGAGGACTTGTAGCAAATCAGAAGGACTCTTTCACCCGACTATCATTAATATTACGATGATTTACCTCATGAATAGGTTATTTTTGTGATTTTGAATTAAGGATCGCTAGAAGATTGTTTTTGGTTCAGAATTCAATTTTCTTCAGAATTTTAGTTTTTGTTTGAAAAATATGATTGTTTTTTCAGAATTTTCTTAATTTACTTGGCTCTCGAGTTTTATCTCTGATTAATTCATACGACTGTGACTTATATGGAAGTGTAACTAGTAAAGAACACTGAAAACATTTGAAATTATGTTGATTAATTACATATTGTTTATAAAATACTAAAATAGTTAATATGGTTCCTTGTTTGAATGATTGTATTGTTAAAATTTTGATAATAAATATTTTGATTGAAACTGATTGAATTGATTTGATTATAATATAATACCCAATTGAGCAAATAATGTTACTTCATGCTCATTTAAATGGAAAAACTGCTATGTCCTCAATCAAATTTAAACTTCATGACGAAAAGCTGCCAAGTGATTATTTTCCAAATTTTTTCGAACTGTGCTTGAGATATTCTATTTTTAAAACTCACAACATATGTAGAATCATTATAGCAACCAAATGTATATTCAGAATCTTTATATGTCAAATAGAAAAGATATCTTTCAGTTTTTTCTCTCTCCTGTAAACTATGCAAAAATGGACTTAGCAGGTTAACGAATTAGGCCGACGATAACTTATTCATTTTTCACAGCATATACATTTTTTTTCTTGAAAATCAATAAATCCTTCTTCAGAATGCTTACTACCCACAGTTTTCCCCTCAGATGACTAAAGTGCCTGAAAGTAATGAACGATTTATGGAAGAATTTCTGCCTGGCAATAAAGTGCAACAACACTTTTTCAAGGAGACGATAAATTGCGTTGATTTTCCTTTGGCGAATATCAGATTACAATAAGAAACAGAATGAACATGAATTCTTCCAAAGTTTATTTACAATACCACAGAATTATAATACTTTAGTTCTAAACCTTATGATGAAAATACAAAAATATTACATGCTAATACACAAACAAAAAACCAACTGATATGCCAGCTCAGATTCATGTTGAAGAGAACAAGAATAGAATAAATTGGTACCAAAGAAATTTCTGATGACATAAGTTTCAGACCATTCTTGAACTCAACAGATGTGTGAAACTGAAAGCCGCAAAACAGTAGAAACTTATAGTTTAGATTTAGTGTTTGATGTATTAGCGGCTAGTTGTCAAAAGACCTTCTGACCCTCTGGTGGTGATTCATAACGGATAACCATAGAGTTAGCATTTCCAGGTTCCAATTTGTACCCAATCGATTTGTAAAACGGAATGAGTTTATCTTTGCAGTCCAGGGACATTTTGTAACATCCAAGTTTTTTCGATAGTAATGATACGGTCAACACAATTCTGAAATGAATTGATTTATTACAACTTGGTTCAATTTTCATTTAAAAAGTTAATAATTTCCTAACAACATCACTTCAAAATAATGAATGAGCCAAAAGAATGATGTCCATTATCACTTACAATTTTCCTAATTGTTTGCCCCTGTAGGTGGTATTAACAACAACATCTTCTAATCTTGCTCGCAAAGCGCATTCATGAATAAATTTGAACTCTGTCACCAAAGTTGCTGCTCCTATTATTTTATTGCTTCGTGTATCTTCAATGACTGTCACATAATATCCTCCAGCTCTCTGCATTGCATAAAACTGATCTAAAATTTTTGAAAATTATAGAATTTTTATTATCTACAATCTGGGTTTTTTACTTCTGACTTTTTCCTGGCTAACATTCCCGACGGTGGTCAATTGAGACAGAAGCTCTAAGTAACCATTGCTGAAGTCTTCAAGTTGAAGTGGACGTACAAGAATCCAGTTTTCTCCAGTATTTTCATTGGTGATGGGTGGGGACAGATAACCCTTCACGGAATCCCAGTCCAATTTTTTCAGTAAATCTGGATCGAAAAGGCTGAGTCCAGGGGGGATCTGCGTTATCAAAACACATAAAATTATCACAGACAGTACCTACCTAGAGCTAAAATATTTTTGCTAAATATCTTTCATTACGATTTACATTATATGTGAAATTTGTCTGCTCTGCACATATCTCAAAAAAAAACAATATACTATTATCAATGCATTACGGCTATTTATATTTTCCTATTGAGCATTTCTTAACACACTGAACACAGTAACACACTAACTGAAACAAAATAAACTACCTAACCTATAAACAGTATAAACCTAAATATGTCACACAAATCGCTGCTGACGAAAACTGCATGAAATCACAAAAATATAATTTTTCGTATATTATATCTCATATAAAATTTGATGGACCACTCACCCTTTTAATGCCACCCATTGTTCCCAGGTAGAACTACCTCAAAATTCACTTATTGTGGTTTTTGAAAGTACGTAAGCAGTGAAAGTTGATTCACCTTCACCTTGGAAGTCCACTACTTTTCCGGTCCAAAAAATTGCCCTTGCTCAAGTCAGTTATAGATCCATAATTTTATCATTTGCGTTGCGATATCTCGAAACACCACTGTCGAATTGTAATCTAAAATATTACCTATGAAATATATTACGTAGTTTCATATTCGATACTATACGATAGTCTACAAGTTCTGCCACAACTCTGCCAATTTTACACGGAAAGTAATAATTTCTGTGTTAACTTTTAATCCATTTCATTATTTTTCATGAAATATTTTAAATCATTAAAAAAAATACGAAAAGCACTGCCGTGAAGTCAGGAGCTTTTGGGCGCTCGTTCATCCACCTTGTAGGTAGATTCGCGTTCCCCAATTCAAGAAACCAATTGGAAAGATTTCGACAGCTGTCAAAGAAAATTTCAAACTAAGAGAAAAATCCAGACTTCACGTCAGTGCTATAGGTGACCAATTTTTTTTTTTTCGATTATTCGCAAGACTTTTCTACGGTATCTATGGTCTTGGTAATGCGATCTGGACCAAATTTCCCACGTAGTTTGAATACACTGTTCTTCATCTATGTGCGAAATTTCATTCCAATCCAATAGGTAGTTTCGAAATTAACAGGAAAAAAATTGTTTGAACGGCTATATTTACGGAACCCCTAGTCTAATTTTGCTCATTGATGAACGTGACCGGGAAATTCGCGATCCGAACCTATCCTGAAAATTTCAAGTCCCTAGGCCTTTCCGTTCGAAAGTTATTATTTTCTATGGTTTCTATGGTTCTGATCATGCGATCTGGAAACAATGTAGCTCAAATATATCATTCTCAATTTAAATACAAAATTTCGTTACGATGAAATCCACAGTTTTAAAATTATCAAGAAAACTGAATTTCAAAGGGCCATATTTAGGGAACCCCTAGTCTAATTTTGCTCATTTATAAACGCGACTACCACATTCGAGATCCACACCTATACTAGAAATTTCAAGTCCCTAGGCCTTTCCATTACAAAGTTATAATTTTCTATGGTTCTGGTCATGTGAGCTGGACAAAATTTTGCATGTAGCTTGAAAACGTCATTATCCATCTGAGTGCAAAATTTCATCTCGATCGAATCTGTGGTTTCGAAGTAATCAGGAAAACAAAATTTTGAGCGTCCATTATTACGGAACCCTTGGGCGAATTTTGCCCAATAACGAACTCAACCGCGGCATTCGAGATTCGAACCTACCCTGAAAATCTCAAGTTTCTAGGACATTCCGTTCGAAAGTTATCGTGTATACGGAGGGACGGCCGGACGGACGGACAGACTCGAATTTCCCGAAGGATTCGTAATCAGTGAGTCGAACATAGTCGATTGAGACCATTTTCGGCTCAAAATTCGAAAAATACAGACATCGTGACGAAATGATATAGCCCTCGTGTAAGTAGTACGAGCGCTCAAAATTTGTAGTTTTTCTCTGGAAAAAATATGTTTTCAGAAAAACGAACCAGCTTTTTTGACTCCTTTCTAATTGATATTGAAATTTTCATAATTCACTTATTACCAAAAATCCAACCATAAGCTTGATTTGCGAAATAAATATTTCTGAGGTCTTCAGGTATTCCGGGTGGCAAATGCTCTTGACAGTCCTGACTGTGCAAAACATACCTTTGACAAGATTTTTCCCATCTGTGATTGGAAATTGGAATTATAATGAATGTAACGGCCTGAAGAGACAGACTTCTGATACCAATCAAGTTTTATTTGACCTCCTGGATACCACATCACCCTCGTATCAAGAAATGGAACGTTTTGATCAGTCTCCTCCACAGTGAACTGTATGTGTGGCCTACCTCTTCAGGTCGTTACATCCATATAAATCCAATCACTGCTGGAATATGAAAATAAATCTTAACAAAGGCATGTTTCGTTTCCTCTCTTAGTAATCAATAGAAGAATAAAATTATAAAAAGTAATGCCCTGAAGTCAGGAGCTCGTTTATCTACCTTGTAGGTAGATTCGCATTTTCCAGTTTTAGAAACCAATTGAAGGTGAAATTTTGCACTCATGGAGAATGACGTGTTCAAGCTACATACGAAATTTTGTTTAGATCGCATGACCAGAACCATAGAAACCATAGAAAATTATAACTTTGTAATGGAAAGGCCTAGGGACTTGAAATTTTCAGGATAGGTGTGGATCTCGAATCTTGCGGTCAAGTTTATCAATGAGCACAATTAGACTAGGGGTTCCGTAACTATGGCTGTTCAAAATATTTCTTTTCGGCAATCGTCCTCACTTCCAAGACGCTTTTCCTTTGAGAAAGTAACATTTCCCGGACTAGGCCGGAAAGTACGTTTCCCGTAGCAACGAAATTACGACTGGCACCTATTACTTTGTTATCATTGGCTATATGAAAATCTTGGTGGGTCTGATTTCGATAAATACAATTGATCATTTCCATAGCAACGAAATACCAACATGAAATTAGTTGCCATTTTGATATTTGAAAGTTCGGAGTGTTTTATCGCAATAAAGAAATGTGTCTCATTGATTTGTTATTCTACACGGTTGCCGAAAAAATAATGTACGCAACACGTCCAAAAATAGTTTTTTTGGACTCGCAGACTCCCAGGACTCGCTAACGCCCGTCCTAGAATTTTGTCTACTCGTCCAAAAAACAGTATTTTCCGGACTTGTTACGTAAATTACTATTTTCCTGATTAAAAATAATGTATTCAAACTACGTGCGAAATTTTGTCCAGATCGCATCACCAAGACCAAAGATAGCGTGGAAAATTCTAGCGAATTATCGAAAAAAAAAAATTGGTCACTGGGGTTTGAAGTTTAGTTTAAATTTTTTTTCACAGCTGTCAAAAGTTTCTTCGGTTGGTTTCTAAAACTGAAAGATGCGAATCTACCTACAAGGTGGATGAACAAGCGCTCAAAAGCTCCTGACATCATGGCAGAGCTTTTTGTAATTTTTTAGACTACAACTAATTTCTTGCCACTATTTTTTTGGGGTTAAGATTATGCAATTTTCTGTCTTTTCGTGTTAAAAATAGACTAAATTATATGCAAATATTTATTTATGCACCATTATTCCATTATATTTCTCGATATTATCAGAATGTTTCCGAGATCGTGTTAGTGGGGTTGTGGGGTATCAATTCAGGAAGAGTACGAAACGGATTTGGGCAGGTTATGTCAAATTCAAGCAAAGAATAGTCGCGTTCCGAAATTCTCAACAATCCCAACCAGTACTAGCCAGTAATAGCCTGTTCCGAAATTACTGATTTCTACTGGCATCGTTTTCCGCCATCTGCCAATGAACCCTGAGGCTATAAATCTACTGTTGGCTCTTTGAATAAAGAATCACAGGAAGGAGCATTAGGTCTGAAAAGGTGGGAGCAAACTGGTTGTTGCATATGGCCGACTCGTATTTCCGGATTGCAGTGGCGTAGAGTATTTAAGAAGAGTAGAAACTAGAAAACTTCTATTCATTTAAGTTGTTATAAATGCTTTCAAACATTGATCAAAGAATATTTCTCAAAGCTTTTTGTGTGAGCTCTCTCGCAAATCAATAAAACTTTACGAGAAGGCAGATGAACCATTATTATTCAGTTATTATTCAATTTGCATTAATTATTTAATTTCCATTTGAAAGGATGTAATGGACAGTTTCAAACCTGAAATAAAATGAAAAAACAAGGGAGGAGGTTGAATAAGAGAATAGAAAATATATGAAGATACATTTATTGCCCTCTGAATAAAATTAATTTGGAGGTATGCCATACAGACACATTTAATCAACAATATCCGCGTTTACTTTATTAGATAGAAGCTCCAACTTCATCAAGCTAGACCATTCTCGGCTTAGAATTTACAAAATACGATTTATGATAATTATATTATGAAAACTGAGAAATAACAAAACACAAAACCCAATCTCAACCTTATCCATGTTACGCCTATGTGCGTTTGTTAACGATGCCGGTGGAGACACACCACACTGATGAGTCATAACTGGCCATTCGGTATGGCTGTTTCCGTCTCGCTCTTATACGGAGAAAAGTAGTCGAATGATACTTCCTGTTGTTCTTTATTCAAAATATTGGCTACTGCCAGTAAAAGGACGTGTGAGCGCCAGTACGTCGTAAGAAGTGAGGTAACGTAAATATTTTGATTTTATTTTTCCATCGAGTGATCGAGTCCAGCTATGTTTGTATTTGTTGATGTTGTTTTTGGGATTTTATTTATAACTCTTTCGAATGCAAATAATTCGAAATTCGAATTGTCGAGATCAAACGTCAACCCTGACTTTTCCAAAAAGCTTGCGTGAAATACCAAAAACTCCAAATCGAAAGCGGCAATTTATTCAAGTTCAATGTTTTTGTGGGCGGAAAATTTGAAACTTCTCTTTCCCTGAGTATACAAATATTTCTTCCGTTAAATTCCAGGTGGTCATTTAAGAGAATTAAGAGATTTCTAGTTGCTCGAGTAATGTTAGTTTATGATAATTATTATTTCTGTGTAGTATTTTGAAATTATCACAGGTGATCTGATTTTAGAATTGTCTAGATGTGAGCCCAGAGAGCTTACTCATTAGTTTAAGGCTCAAAGCTGAATAGGGTTGATTTTTTTTATGTTCTCTGAATTTTTTCCCTACATTGCGTGTGGTAATTGTTTATATTGTTTATTGTTTATATCCCGACGCTCCTAGATCTCTGTGAGGCCCCTCAGAAGCTCAGAGCTTGTGCGAGTTAGGAGACCCGGTTGTGTTCTGTGTAGGCTTTGTTATTGTGTAGGCTTTGTTACTGTGTCCTTACGCCACCTGAGGCACAGCACTGTTGATTGTTTACCCAACAGTGAATGGTGGAACCGTGCTCCATGTCAAAAAATTTCTTTCCCGACCGGAGGATTTGAACCCGGGACCGATCAAGGAGCCGGCACCAAAGTCGAATGCACTAGCCACTGCGCGACGACCCCGTAATTTCTTTGTAAAATGATGTACAATTTGTACATGCTAACTGCTAACTCATATATTCCGCTCTATTGTCTCTATAGCCTATCAAAGTATTTTTTTCATGATAATTTCGAAACTACTGATTGGATTGGAATGAAATTCTGCACATAGATGAAAAATAATGTATTCAAACTACGTGCATTTTGTCCAGATCGCATCACCAAGAGCATAGATACCGTAGAAAATTTTAGCGAATTATCGAGAAAAAAAAATGGTTCAAATCGACAAGGTTCGACTCACTTATGACGAATCCATCAAAAAATTCAAGTTTGTCCATCCGGTCGTCAGTCCGTATACACGATAACTCTCGTTCGTTCGTGAAATTTTCAGAGTAGGTTCGATTCTCGAATGCCGCGGTTAAGTTCGTTATTGGGCAAAATTCGACCAGGGGTTCCGTAATTATGGTCGTTTGAAATTTTGTTTTCTTGATGTCAAAACTACGGATTAGATTGTGACGAAATTTTGTATTTTAATGGAGATTGATATATTCAAGCTACATTTCACCAGATCGCATAACCAGAAACATTTTAAATTCCAACGAATTATTGAATAAAAAATCCTTATATTTCTTTAACAGCTGATTCGGCATAACTGACAAAGAGCTGCTGTCATTTTCTTGACAGCTGTCAAAAATTTCTTCAATTGGTTTCTTTAACTGCAAAATGCGAATCTACCTACAAGGTGGATGTTAACGAGTGTTCAGAAGCCCCTGAATTCGCAGCAGTGCTCTTCACTATTAATTCAATGTGCAACAGTTTTGGGAAGCAAATGTCCACAACATGAGCAGGTTAGTGATTTTCATCTTTCCATTTTTTTTTCTGTTAATTTTACTTCATTATTTTCTTGTTGGTTTCTTTTCATGGATAAAATTTCAGGGGGGGTGGGTGGTAATTACCCCCGTTGGACCGCCCTTGGGTGAAGGCCACAACAACTCTGCATATAATATTGTATTATTCAAAGGAATTATTATAAAGAAAATGTGAGGCACGTGGCTTTTAATTATCGTTAATACGAAGTTCTCTATTTTTTGTGGATAATAACATAATATTCAGTTGAGGAGCACTTAGATATTATTACATATAGAGCAATAGTTATAATGAAGGTTGGTCTGATACATTAAATGATTTCGAATAAAATTAATTCACTACGAAAAGTAAATGAATGTCTTTTGGATACAAACAAGTGAAATGATAAAGCAGACTTCATGAAATGAATTATAAAAATTACGAAAAGCACTGCCGTGAAGTCAGGAGCTTTTGAGCGCTCGTACATCCACCTTGTGGGTAGATTCGCATTTTCCAGTTTTAGAAAACAGATGAAGGAATTTTCGACAGCTGTCAAAAAATTCTCAAACTTAGGCGAAACTCCAGACATCATGTCAGTGCTTCAGCTGACCAATTTTTTTTCGATAATCTATGGTGTTGGTGATGCGATATGGACAAAATTTCGCACGTAGTTTGAATACATTATTCTTCAGCTTGGTGTAGAAGTTCATTCCAATCCAATCAGTAGTTTCGGAATTATCAGGAAAATTTTGAACGGCGATATTTACGGAACCCCTAGTCTAATTTCGCTCATTGATGAACGTGAACGCGACATTTGCGATCCAAACCTACCCTGAAAATTTCAAGTTCCTAGGCCTTTCCCTTCGGAAGTTATAATTTTCTATGGTTCTGGTCATGCGATCTGGACAAAATGTTGCTTCAATATATCATTCTCGATTAAAATACAAAATTTTATCTCGATCGAATCCGTAGTTTCGAAATTATCGGGAAAACAAAATTTCGAACGACCGTATTCACGGAACCCCCTGTATAACCCTGCTCATTGATGACGGTGAACGCGACATTTCAAATCCACTCCTATCCTGAAAATTTCAAGTCCCTAGGCCTTTCCGTTCGAAAGTTATGATTTTCTATGGATTCTATGGTTCTGGTCATGCGATCTGGAGAAATGTAGCTTGAATATATCATTCTCCATAAGTATACAAAATTTCGGCACGATCGAATCTGTAGTTTTGAAATTATCAAGAAAACTAAATTTCGAACGAACATATTTACGGAACCCCTAGTATAATTTTTCTCATAGATGAACATGATCACGACATTCGAGATCCACACCTATCCTGAAAATTTCAAGCCCCTAGGCGTTTCCGTTCAAAAGTTACAATTTTCTATTATTTCTATGGTTCTGGTCTTGCGATCTGGACAAAATTTCATATGTAGCTTGAACACCTCAATCTCGATTAGAGTGCAGAATTTCATCTCGATCAAATCTGCAGTTTCCAAGTAATCAGGAGAACAAAACTTTGAACGGCCATATTTACGGAACCCCTGGTGGAATTTGACCCATTAACGAACCCAACCGAGGCATTCGGGAACTGAACTCACACTGAAAATTTCAAGACTCTAGGTTGTTTCGTTCGAGAGTTATCGTGCTTACGGCACATTTTGAGATCAAAATTCGATAAATACAGACATCGTGACGAAATGATATAGCCCTCGAGTAAGTAGTACGAGCGCTCAAAAACAGTCAATAAGATAATAGGAACAAAATTACGTACCTCACGAGGTGAAATAATTTATCTTACGAATTTGCCAGAATGTCGGTAATTCACTCGTAGAAACTGTGTAACTAAGGCATTTGGCAATAAGTTAAGAGAAACCCTGTAGGTCCCATGCTTACAGAGCCTCCTAACCTTTTTGTAGTTATTCACCAACCGTCATAGATTTTTCTCCCTCCTTTTTCAAGTAAAGCTTTCTTTTAACCGATCACAGAAAACACAAATCTACACTTTCTGCATTCATTAACTCTGTCTGTGGACCCTGGATCTGCATGGGATCTCGAGTAGGACAGAGTAGATCAGATGGCAGTTATTTACACCATCATTCAAAATCACCGGTTAATTGTTGAAGTAAGTTTAAATTATCCGCCTCTCAACTAGCTCCACCTTCGAATTTCTGAATAACCAACTTCAGTGGACATCCCCCTTGAGTTGTGATTTATGGCCTAGCAGTCAGCACTTTTCATTTAGGATATATTGTTATGATGCATTCAAAGACGGTCGGTCGATTTATGACATTTTTTTCAGAACAAAGAAGGTTTTCGATGTCTGTGTTTCAATTCACCCATGAGTATGTTGTAGTTCCTTCTCATGGGTTGTAATCGAAACTTCGTATTTGTAAATTTGCATTAAAAATCTTCAATATAATTCATTTTTCATCGAAATTTTTATGCAACGATTTATTCCTATTATGTTGACCTTACCTCACCAAAAGTACATAAACGGTGTATTCCAATTGAATTCCAATATTCAAGCATCTATACATGATTACAAGACAAAAAGTTTTTTTTTCTTTTTATTTTCGATATACAGGCTACATAGCTACTTGGTGGTTATGAAATATGTGAAAAGACAGTGTGCGCAAAAGATAAATTTCAAAATTTAATGAGCGGCTTTCCGAGTAACATGAATTATAAAAAAAATAAAAACATTTAATTATTGCAGACATTAATTTTGAATTTGTTGAATCAAGTACACCCCACGATAATTTGACTGAATTTTTAGGACGCATTTCGTGTGTTTCAGTTTGTCATCTGGGCCTAAAATGAAAAATTGAATCCCTCCCAATATTCTTGAAATTGCAGGAGCTGCTGAAAGCAACTTGTTACCGGCAAAATCTATTCGTGGTACCTATTTACTTAACAGAAAATTATGGATTGGAAATTTTTATGGAATTGAGATTTTAGATACCTACCTATAGCGAAAATTCTATTTCTTTATGTGGAAAGTTATATATTCCCGTTCAAATTCCACACCTGTTTCACCTCAAGCTTGTAAACTACTGTCCTATGCATCACAATAATTGTTTCAATGATTTCTCATAAAAAGCATCTCATTATCCAAACCCATCGGCCTCACTTCTTTCTACGACGCTGAATTCAGGGACTCATACGTAGGTTCACTTGGTGATGATGTGTGACGAGAAGATAGGCGCGGTCATGATATCTGAGCACGTAGTATGTTAATGCGCATATCCCAACGTTGCCATCATTTAATTCTAATACAGGTATTATGGTAATAATTTGAAAGGGTTATGAGTAGGTATTTTTGAAGTTTTTTGAGTAGATCATTGATTTTCTTCGTGCAATTTCTCGTCTTTTTTACTCATGTAGTTGTTGAGTTATATTGGAGGTCAGAGCTGAATGCTTTTTGATGGGATGCCTGGATAAGATCATCTAAGAATTGACGAAATTGATGTATGCTGCAAAATTTATAAAAACACAGGGACACTTTTCAACGGAAAGAAATAAAAATTGAGGGATATCTTGAAGTCTCCACAGCTCCATCTGAAAAAAGTCTCGAATATCTTCAGAGGTTCAATATAACAAAGCTTAAGATACGACCTTCCACGATTTTCCGTTCGAATTGATATAAAAAGTGGCAACATTGTCCTCCTTCTAATCGCAGCTGTGGAACCGGCATAAGTATAACAAGAACAGCGCGGTTCGTGAGTATTTTGCATCTAGATCTTCTAGAAGCACGAAGTAGTTTTACTCTATTCACGTATAATTCTTCTCAAGTTCAAGATGCCGGTACCAAGTCTCCAAAAACCAGCTCCAGCATTCAAGGGTCCTGCCGTTGTCAATGGCGCATTCAAAGACATCAATTTGTCTGATTACAAAGGTCAGTACGTCGTGCTATTTTTCTACCCATTGGACTTCACTTTCGTTTGCCCAACTGAAATCATCGCATTCTCCGACCGTTTCGAAGATTTCAAAAAAATCAATACGGCCGTTGTGGGATGCTCAACAGACAGTCATTTCTCCCATTTGGCATGGATAAATACCCCCAGGAAACAAGGTGGATTGGGACCCATGAACATTCCCCTCTTGGCTGACAAGTCAGGCAAGATCTCAAGAGATTACGGCGTCCTTGACGAAGAAACTGGCATTCCGTTCAGAGGTCTCTTCATCATCGATGGAAAAGGTACTTTGAGACAAATCACCATCAACGATTTGCCGGTTGGAAGAAGTGTCGACGAGGCTTTGAGGTTGGTACAGGCTTTCCAATTCACCGATGAACATGGTGAAGTTTGCCCAGCTGGCTGGACCCCAGGCAAAAAGACCATGAAACCTGATGTTAAAGAGTCCAAGAACTACTTCGCTGATAGCTAAATTAGTGTCTCCCCTAAGTCTGATATTTAATCTAAAGTATGTATTTGTAATGTATTGAAAATGGTTACTTCATTTCTCAAATAGTTGAAAAAATTCTGAATAAACTCTTTATTTTTTCATTATTGTTTTATTTCATACGTATAAACTGCTTTTTTGTCATCACATGTTGCAATTCTTCAGAATGTGAGTTGCTATGAATTAATTCAAATTTATGTTCAATGGGTCACTGTTTCATTCATGAAAGGTATTCTTCATTGGAATGCTGCCTAGTATAGGTACCTACTTGAGTAATTATTCTAAATTAAATTCAAATTGTCATTGTTTCTAATGAGGAAGTACTCGCACCTGATCGCTAATTGTTTCAATGAATATAGTAATATTGCGTAATTTCTTGAAAGAATGAATAATGAATACCCACTCTTTCAATTCAAACAAAGATGTGTATACGATTGTTCTTTATAGGTTAATTCAATTGAAGATTTATAACTATGTATTTTTGAACAGGTTGAAATGGAAATGGCATTATTCGATTCTAAAAGAATGTAGTTCACTGGTTACAATACAAAATAAGTGTTTGTTGAACGATCCATGAAATTCCATCAATTAGAGATTACAATTTTTGAACCAATAATCGCAAAAATAATTACACAGAGAAAAACCAGATAAACCATCTCATTAATAAAGGTTAAATAAGTGTAGATTTCTGACACTTTCAGTTCAATGAATTTAGTTCTCAATATTTCACACTTCACAGATGATTTGTGAGTCCTTCAAATTGTCGGTCGATATTAACGATTCATGCATGGATTGTGATGATTCATGAACAGCAAAAGTGAGGTTTCCATAAAGTGCTGAATCATCTACATATATTGTTTTAAAATTATTTCCATACAATATTATACCTAGTTATCGAGAAAAAAAGGAACGTTATTTTGTAATAAACTGTATCTTGTCTGATATTTGAGCAGAAATAATAACATATTATGATATTGTTCAATTATCCTTCATGGCTTGTGGCCAAAACGTTTTTTGTAGTAGTAAGATAAAAACCAACTAATCGTTGGATTCTTTGATAAGATGCTTGCTTAGACCGTTTTTATCACGATACTTGAATCGTATCGTATGTATCGTGGTCTTTGAGCGCTCTTACTACTTACACGAGGGCTATATCATTTCGTCACGATGTCTGTATTTTTCGAATTTTGAGCCGAAAATGGTATCAATCGACAGAGTTCGACTCACTGATAACGAATTCGTCGAAAAATTCGAGTCTGTCCGTCCGGCCGTATACACGATAACTCTCGAACGGAATATCCTGGAAACTTGAAATTTCCAGGGTGGGTTGGACTCGCGAATGCCGCGGACGCGGTTAGGTTCGTTATTGGGCAAAATTCGACCAGGGGTTCCGTAAATATGGCCGTTCGGAATTTTGTTCTCCTGATTACTTCGAAACTACCCATTGGATTGGATTAAAATTTCGCATCACCAAGAATATATAGATACCGTACAAAATTCTAGCGAATTGTCGAAAAAAATCACCTTAAGCCTGACGTGAAGTCTGGAGTTTCGCCTTAGTTTAGTCGAAAATTTTTTGAATTTGTTTCTTAAAATCAAAAGCTCCTGACTTCACGGCAGTGCGTTTATAATTTTTGAGCGCTCGTACTACTTACACGAGGGCTATATCATTTCGTCACGATGTCTGTATTTTTCGAATTTTGAGCCGAAAATGGTCTCAATCGACTATGTTCGACTCAATGATGACGAATCCTTCGGAAGATTCGAGTCTGTCCGTCCGTCCGGCCGTCCGTAAGCACGATAACTCTCGAACGGAGCAACCTAGAGACTTGAAATTTTCAGTGTGGGTTCAGTTCCCGAATGCCTCGGTTAAGTTCGTTAATGGGCCACCAGGGGTTCCGTAAATATGGCCGTTCAAAGTTTTGTTCCCCTGATAACTTGAAAACTACAGATTTGATCGAGATGAAATTCTGCACTCAAATGGAGAATGAGCTACATGTAAAATTTTGTCCAGATCGCATGACCAGAACCATAGAAACCATAGAAAATTGTAACTTTTGAACGGAAACGCCTAGGGACTTGAAATTTTCAGGATAGGTGTGGATCTCGAATGTTGTGATCACGTTCATCTGTGAGCAGAATTATACTAGGGGTTCCGTAAATATGGTCGTTTGAAATTCAGTTTTCTTGATAATTTCAAAACTACAGATTCGATCGTGGCGAAATTCTGTATAATGATGGAGAATGATATATTCAAGCTACATTTCTCCAGATCATATGACCAGAACCATAGAAACCATAGAAAATCATAACTTTCGAACGGAAAGGCCTAGGGTTTTGGAATTTCCAGGATAGGTGTGGATCTGAAATGTCGCGTTCACGTTTATCAATGAGCAGAATTATACTAGGGGTTCCTTAAATACGGTCGTTTGAAATTTTGTTTTCTCGATAATTTCGAAATTACGGATTCGATCGAGATGAAATTTTGTATTTTAATCGAGAATGATATATTAAAGCAATATTTTGTCCAGATCGCATGACCAGAACCATAGAAACCATAGAAAATTGTAACTTTTGAACGGAAAGGCCTAGGAACTTGAGATTTTCAGGGTGCGTTTGGATCGCAAATATCGCGTTCACGTTCATCAATGAGCAAAATTAGGTTAGGGGGTTCCGTAAATATGGCCGTTCAAAATATTTTTTTCCTGATAGTTTCGAAACTACCGATTGGATTGGAATGAAATTTTGCACTTAGCTGAGGAATAATGTATTTGAACTACTAGCAAAATTTTGTCCAGATCGCATTACCAAGACCATAGATACCGTAGAAATTTCAGCATAAACGGGGTGCAAGATTGAAAAGAAGATTTATTCCTCAACTTTGACACACCCTGTGAATAAAAGGAACAGCAGCAACGAATGCCAAATGGAATCGGAGTGAAGTACCATCTTTTCTGGTCGTTCTGTTCTTTAAATCATGTATTTATCTGTGAGGGTGGATTAACTAATACTCGTGTTTTCACGTACAGAGTTTATTAGGGAATTACACAAACTTGAAAATAACAAAACTTACACAAAATGGACGCTTGTTGCTGCTAATGGAGAGGAGCTCTTTATCTATTCGTTGTCTATAACAGAACAGTGCCCTCTCCGCCATTAGCGGCCAGATATTACCTTGTTGCGCATGCGCAATAGGTTGACATAGAATTAGTTGTCAGTAGGTTGTTTTACAGAAGTGGACTGGCGCCAAATCTACTTTGGCCAGCAGTTCTCACTTCAACACCCCCTCCCAAACTGAGAACCTGACAACTAATCAACAGATTCAGATAAAACATATTCAGATAACAGATAAGTTCCAACCAACTGATTTCAACAGATAAAAATAAAAAAAAATATGGAATATATACAGTATACAATAAATAATATTTCATTTGAATTTATATAAACAAAGCCTTAAACCTAAATCAACAGAATTGTCAGTGGAACTGTGTACAGCCGTTACTGTGAGGCAATCGAATAGGGTTACTTATAGCAAACCAACTTTCCTGAGAATTTTGTATGGTATCAATATATTGTGTCCAGGGACCGGAGACCCTTCCACAAGTGATATTATACCATCAGATCAACAGATACATATAACATATCTACAGATACATCTTATTTTCCATCATATTGGACTAACTTGTTTAATTTGTCACACACACTATATGTGAGCCAGACTCTTGTATTCGCATCTATCATTTCCAGGGACCGGAGACCCTTCTAAATCAAGACACTAGTATTTTTCAAAGTATGTATCCAGGGACCGGAGACCCTTCTTACATGACTTGAATAAACACTTAACATGTAAGCATATTCACCAAAGTATATTCCCAGGGACCGGAGACCCTTCCAATATAACTCCGACAAACACACATCAGATTTCAGTATTGTCAAAATATGTATCCAGGAACGAAGAACCTTTCCACAATATACAGACGAATACTCAACAGATATTAGAATTATCAGAGTATGTTAGAATACTAAGATAAACAACAGAATTTATGATCCAAGTATGTTCGGGATCGAAGATCCTTTTTAAACATCAAATAACTGGTAATTTGTATACAAATCAACTGAAAATCAAGCCTCATAGAATACAAGGTGATCACGAAACTTACTGAGCTTTGCTGCACTTAAAGGTTTTGTAAGAATGTCAGCAATCTGGTCATTGGTATTAATCTTCACAATGTTAATTTTCTTGTCTCTTACATGTTGACGAATCAATAAATATTTGCGGTCGATGTATTTTAAACGACTTTTACTTGTGCAAGTTAGACAATTTTGTCTTGCTGCTTCATTGTCTTCATATATATCAACAGGAAATGCTCTGAGACCGACAGTTTCTTCTAATAATTGTGCTAAAAATAAAACGTCATTAGTAGCATGAGTAAGTGCAATGAATTCTGATTCTGCTGAACTTTGTGCTAATGTTGATTGAAGTTTTGAGCACCATACAACAGGATTACCATATGCAAAAATCACAAAGCCTGTAGTCGACTTTTGACTTTTCTTATCACCGGCAAAATCTGCGTCACAATAACATGACAAAATAGGAGAACCTCCTGTATATTTTAGACCTAACTGACTGGTACCTTTCAAATATCTGAAAACTCTTTTTACTAAGGTCCAATGGTACTGTTGTGGATTGGCTTGGAATCGAGCCAAATAACCTACGGCAAAAGATATATCAGGTCTCGTAAACACACTTAAATACAATAGAGAGCCTATGGCTTTCTTGTACGGAAAATCTGCTTCATTAGTAACTTGAGGAACTTTATGATTTCCTTGAGGAACCAATGGAGTATCAACTGAATTTGAGTTTTCCATTCTAAATTCTTTTAGCATTTCCTTCACAAACTGCGTTTGATGAAGAAACAACTGATTTTCTGATCTTGTGATTTCCAAACCAAGGAACTTAGTAGGAAAGCCAAACTGTTTGACATTAAAACGTGACTTCAACATATTGACATTTTCTTGAATGAGTTTTCCACAACTACCTGTAACTAATAAATCATCAACATATACTAGAATCAAAATAATCTTACTATCTTTCTCTTTCTTGTATAAACATGGTTCACGTAAATTCGATTCAAATCCAGAATCCTTCAGAAAATTATCAAGTGTCATAAACCAACATTTTGGTGCTATCGATAATCCATAAAGAGCTTTTCTCAACTTCAGAGTTACCTTTGTTTTATCCAGATTAATTCCTTCAGGTACACTTACATATTTTGGTCTATCAATTTCACCATGAAGAAATGCTGTTTTGATGTCCAACTGTTCAATATGCCAATGTTTAGAAACTGATAAAGCAAATAATAATTTAACAACAGATAAAGCTGGTGTAGGAGATGCAGTTTCCTCAGCGGTATACTTTTCAGTATCTTTGCATCCTACAACAACTAAACGAGCCTTGCATACACCATTGTCTTTAACCGTAAATACCCATTTCAGAGGAATACTTTTCATATCTTGTTTTCTTTCCACAATTTCCCAAACTTTATGTTGGTTTATTGCTTCTAGTTCCGACTGAATGGCAGTTATCCACTTACTACTTTCTGAACAGGTGATTGCTTCCAGATAAGTTTGAGGTGTATTACTTGTCTGATATATTTTTGAATCATATACAAAACCAAATGGATTCAAAATTGTGGCATTTACTGAAATTTTTGGTATATCAAGTCCACTGGTTTCATTACTATCAAAATCATCTAACTGGGAAATTTCTTCATATTCTATCTCATTATTTATCTGAGAATTATCTGAAACATTTTCTAACATATTTGTAGCACTTGTTTGATTAACTGAATTATTCGAGTTACTTTGTACTGGACTTCCAGTTCTTACAGAACCAGATTTTTGTTCAACTGATTTGATTGCAACAGGTTTGTTTGTAACAGATTTGCCTGCAAGAGGCATAACTTGTATGTCCTTACTGGACTCAACAGATTTGGATGAAACTATAAGTTCATCACTAGGGACTGATAACTTCGATTCACATGACTTGTAAGTCAAATTTTCATTGATTAAAACATTACAAGATGTAATCGTCTTACAGGTTTTAGGGTCATACAACAGATAGCCAGTATCGGTATACCCTACTAAATACATTGTACTAGATCTTGTGTTCAACTTTTTACCTTTTGGAACATTTTCATTTTTAACTTCTGCCTGTGAACCAAAAATTCTTATGTTTTGCAGATCGGCTTGTTTTCCATAAAGTTTTTCATATGGAGTAAGAAAGTCTACAGATGAATGAGGCGTACGATTGTATAGATAGCAACCGGTCAAAAATGCAAAACCCCAGAAAGTAACGGGAAAGCCTGATTCAAATAACAAGGCTCTAGCTCTCTCTTGGAGTGTTCTATTGAACCTTTCAGCCGTTCCATTATGTTCGTGTTGATAAGGTTCTGCTAACTGAATTTGAATACCAAACTGATCAAGAACTTGTTGACAGGAATTACTGATGAACTCTGTCCCGTTATCACTACGTAACTTACGTGTTTCTCTTCTAGTATTACTAACGTTTTTATTGGTTTTGATAACAGAGAGTTTCATTTCACAAATAGAATTTTCTTTCAAATTAAACTTTTTATTTAAACTTTTACTTTTATCTACATATTCTTCATTGAAGACGTTGCCTGTTCCACCTGGATTTATTCTTGCCGATATTCTATACACTCCGTCAGATACAAAAAGTAGGGTGATTTTTCTTCTCAATTTCCTTGACAAAATAAAACCATTATTAGCATTTAGCACAAGACTTGTCCCAAACTGAACATTGAATGCGCGAACACTCAGTACATTATCCCTTACTACTGGGACATACTGAACATTAGCTAGATGTACAATGTGCGAACTTTTTCCAAACTGTACAAGTAATGGAAGAGTTCCCTGACCCATTGACACTATGCTCTCAGTTTCTGATGCCAAAACAACAGATATAGGCTCATTATAAGCCTCATAATTCAACAGAATATTTTGTACATTCACGACATGGTGAGATGCACCAGAATCAACTAGAAATGTTACAAACATACCAAAATTGCTTAAATCAAACAGTGACTTACTAGATTTATAGTCTTTTAGTTTCCTGCAGTCCTTCTTTTCATGTCCTTTCTTATGGCAGTAAAAACAGAATCTATCTGTGTTCGTACATGTGCCCGATTTATGGAACATCAAACCACACTTTTTACAGCTTGCCTCACGCTTTTCAGCTGGTGTCATGCGTTTGATTCTGTCCAATTGGTCTGTAGAATAGGGACTATTGTCATCTTTCCTTTCTCTAAAGTGCGAAGGGCTTTTAAAGGAGGATTTATCCTTCTTTGAATGGGGCTCCCTAAATGCTCTATCAGATCGACTCTCTAAACAGAAATCACATATATTATTATCACTCTTTCCACATTCAATGCAGAGTACTGAAACTAAATTATGATTAGTGAACATATATTCCCCAATGGGATGATCAATGCATAAGGAACATGCTGTGTACACTTCATTGATCTCGGTATCGAGATTCCTACCTGAGTCATCAAAACATTCAAAACAAATATCATTCAGATTACTTTTATACATACTGTTATTAGCCTCTCGGAAGTACTGGCTGTTTGCCACCTCTAAAAATGCATTTTTTACAAAATCATATGTCCTTGTTTCCTCGGGAAGAGTAGTCATGGTTGTGAAAAATGCCAAGAAACCATTAGCATTCTTCACTTTATGTAAGAAGTAAGCTACAACAATTTTTGGGTCCAAAGGGACGCCTAGTTCCTTGAACTCCTGGATCCCTTTCTCAAATTGAGAAACGAAATTCACGGGGTTCATTTTCGGGTAGAAAATGGTCTTTCCAAAGTTGTCCAGCACCTCTACCATCTTCTGTACGTCATTCTTTCCAAACATCGTGGTAAGTTTTTTGAAGGCTTCTGCTGCTGACTCCTGGTTCTCGATGACAGCTTTGGGAGCGTGTTGCAATGATGCCTCCAGATATTGCAACACTTGGGCATTGTACATGTTCTTGTCTTCCATACTCATTGTGCAGTCTGGTCCACCCATGTCGTAATTCAAGAATTGGGAGCGTCCTAATGCCCGCATGTCACGCTCTACCCTTTGCTTCCATGAGCGGAAATTTGAGTGACCCCTCAGTTTGTCACAGTTCTCGAACTGCGGTATTATAAACGCCGGCATATTCACCTTCTCTGTGGCATTTTCAGATACGCTGCACGTGCTCGTGGATAGATTCCCAATGTTTCCAATCTTCTCTGCTAACAGTCTTACAAATGTTGGATTTGTCAGCATGGCAAAGATGTTCTCTGGAACTTCCATCATCTGTTCGCTCACGTTGGATTGGTCCATCTCTACTTGAATCTGATCCATCTCTTCTTATTTTAGTTGTAATTTATCAAAATTTCTTTTGTTCACTTAAACGACACAAGCTCTCCTACAATCACCTAACGCTTTGCTACCATGTGAGGGTGGATTAACTAATACTCGTGTTTTCACGTACAGAGTTTATTAGGGAATTACACAAACTTGAAAATAACAAAACTTACACAAAATGGACGCTTGTTGCTGCTAATGGAGAGGAGCTCTTTATCTATTCGTTGTCTATAACAGAACAGTGCCCTCTCCGCCATTAGCGGCCAGATATTACCTTGTTGCGCATGCGCAATAGGTTGACATAGAATTAGTTGTCAGTAGGTTGTTTTACAGAAGTGGACTGGCGCCAAATCTACTTTGGCCAGCAGTTCTCACTTCAACATTATCTCTATTATTACGGAAATTACAGTGTTTCGAAACTGAGCTGATACCTTGGAAGCCCAGTGAAAAAACATAGAAAACAACAGGTTTTTCCTAAAACTAAATTATTTTAAAAGCGGGTATGACCTCCCCTCGCCCTAATAACATCCCCCATACGATTAGGCATACTTATAATTAAATTCACTATTGTTTCTTGTGGGACTCTCTCCCTACTGCAACACAAAGCTCCAGGATCCACGCTGTTAAAAGCTCGTAGTAGTCGTAGTACTCTTCGTTTTAGTTCATTCCACAAATTCTCAATGGGGTTTAGGTCAGGACTGCACGGTGGGCACACCATAACTCGAAAATCGACTGCTGTAATGTAGTCTCTGCCAATTCTCGAAGGATGTACTTTTTGTAAGTTTGTTTAAAAGTTTCCCCCTAGGCAGAAATACTAGAGATAAACACATGATTAAAAAAACAGAATAACCAGAAAAGATGGGACTTCAGTTTGACTCCTTATGCCATTCGTTGCTGCGGCTCCATGTATCCACAGGGTGTGTCAAAGTTGAAGGAAAAATCTTTTTATCAATCTTGCACCTCGTATATACTGAAATTAAAATGTAGACAAAAATATCTTAAGATAACATTATCATCCAAGGTTAAACCTAAAATTTAAAAAAAAGAACATCAATATCCGACTAGCGGCTCGCGAGGTATCCATGTTTGAAATTGTGTCAAATTTAAGGTGGGCCGATTTCATTGCTCCCAAGTGTAGGTAACTATTAAGATTTGTGAATAAAGTTCTTTCGCTGTACTTTGTTTCAGTATTTATTGTTATGGTCGTAGATGAAGTATAATATTCAACTTGCGGTATTGGTCATAACCAAGGGCGCCCAGGATCAGAAAAAGGGGGGGAAGCCATGGTCGTTCAAGTTGTGACATTTCAGCACGAAACGTTCAAATAAATCCAAAATTTCATATATACTGTAATGAATATGGTCCAAATTCTTCTCAATTTATTCACAATTCACTAACACTAATATATTTACATCACTCAATAATTTATCTACACGCTTTTTGGTCCTATACTGTACTTTCTTGCTTCGGGCCGAGCCGATGTCGTTTAAATACCGCTTCATTTCTGGAGCTTTCTAGTGAACTCGGGAACCTGTTTCTCGATCCCTCTAGAAACACCGCGTCTCACTTTGCCCAGACGCCCACGTACGAGTGACACGACCTAGATTCGTTACATTGCCCCCTTCATACGAACATTTCGCCCTGAAATGTCATCCTCGGAGTGTGACGATACCTGCATGACTCTCCATATCTGCATTGTGAAGTTCGATGGAAATGACACTCCACGGTTTTCATGTTTGGTCGAGGAAGATGGTTACAGCAAACCAAAACCTCGACGAAGCTGAATTTGAATATCGTCTCCCACATACTCCGTATGATTCTCCAGTCCAGCCCATCGAGACCACAGGACAATTTCGGAATTGCTAGATTCGCCAGATTCTGGTCCACCATAGTGTCTCTCAGCTTGGTGAGACTTTTCCAGGCATCCTCATAAGACGGTTTACCATGGAAGTACTTCTTGGTTACGAGGTAGATGTTTCTGTGGCCCTTTTTCAACTGCAGTACCCTTCCCACTTCTGTATTCTGCTCTCGCAGTGTTTATATGCTAGCCCCTAGACATTCGAAGATCTTCTGCCACACAGTGAGCAGGCATATGGAAAAGGTCTCGTTGTTCCTCTCTTGTTACCCCATGTAGCACTTTCTGTCCGTTTCAATACAAGGACATAAACGACGGTTCGACGGTGCGAACTTGGACATGATTTCCAGCGTAAGGGGCCAACCTATTGAAGTGGACGACCCTTGGTTTCCATCTGGGTGGTTTTTGGATTCGGTAGGCAAGGTCGTGTATCCTTTCAACTACGTGATTGTATTTTTCTCCGTGATCAGATGCAGGAAACGGGCTGGCGGTGTCGATAGCGATTCTCTCGAATGCTCTGCCTACATTGTACTGACGCATGGAGGCCTTAGGTCGTATTCGAGGTCCATTGCTAGCAGCACATACAGCGCACTTTCTACACCAGTCCTGAACATCATCTTGACAACTAGCACAGTAAAACCGTTGCTCCACTTTTTGCAAGGTCTTCTTCAGCCCCAGATGTACGGCGACCCCGTCATGGATTTCCCGAAGCACTTCCTGTGTTCGAATCCTTGGTAACACTATTTGGCGTCACACGCTTTAGTACCCTATTGTCCAGAGTGAAAGAATTCCATTGGGCCCAGACGGCTGGCGAGTTACCTCCAATTTCCTGCCATGATGGTCTTCGATTGCACTACTTCCAGCTGATGACTAAACCAAGTTCTGGATCGTTCACTTGGTCTTTCTGGATATTGCTGTCATTCCAGTTGTCATCTACTGCCCTGGTTCGACGGAGTGTTGCTACTTTTTCTTCTGTTCGTCGGCAATAAGAACAGTCATCTGGGCATTTGCTATGCACATGTCCAATTTTTCCATAATTCCAGCCTTTTATCTGTTTTCTCTCTGGTAACACTTCTTGATCACGTTCCTTATGGTATCTCTCAGATCAGCAGACTCCTGTGAATCTCCCTCAATCATTCGGATGTGTCTTGATTTCTGCAGGACTGCTTTGCTGCCTCAAACTCTAACGCGCGTGCCAGTGCGTCTACTTGATGTGATGATCGGGCTAGTGTCAACGCCTGTCTAGTTTCCTGGTCACGAAGTCCAGCCAAGAATGCTTGAACCGCCAATCGCTCCATTACGTTCTCCGGTGTGGCCGGATTTGCGAGACGCACCAGGCGTGCAATATCAGCTTCGAATTCTTGTGAAGACTTGCCAGATTTCTGGTTACGATTCTTAACGTGTTCGAAATGGGCTTGGCCAAATCGTAGTTCCGGATGTTTAATCAGCTGATCATCCTCCTATTATTGAGCAGAATATCTGTCGCTTTTCGTCGTAATGCTAGTGTGAGTGCTACAGCTCTTTCCTCTGCATTCCATTCGTTTGCTTTGGCCGCTGCTCTACCCTTTCTTCTACACCATAATTTTCCTGTTTTAGGCCTTCCGTGCTTTCCAGGAGATTCTCTTCCAGGTTTCTAGAATTTTCTAGAAACTTTTCTCTATGGTCTTGGAAATGCGATCCGGACAAAATTTGGCACGTAGTTTGAATACAATCAATAGTTTCGAAATGATCAAGAAAAAAATATTTGGAACGGCCATATTTACGGAACGCCTTGTCAAATTTTGCTCATTGATGAACGTGACCGGGAAATTCGCGATCCGAACCTATCCTGAAAATTTCAAGTCCCTAGACCCTCCCGTTCGAAAGTTATTATTTTCTATGGTTTCTATGGTTCTGGTCATGCGATCTGAACCAAATGTAGCTTGAATATACGACCGTATTTACGTATTAGTATAATTCTGCTCATCGATAAACGTGAACGCGACATTTCAGATCCACACCTATCCTGACAATTTCAAGTCCCTAGGCCTTTCCGTTCGAAAGTTATGATTTTCTATGGTTTCTTTTATTCTGGTCATGCGATCTGGAGAAATGTGGCTTGACTATATCATACTCCATTAATATACAAAATTTCGTCAAGATCCAATTCGTAGTTTTGAAATTATCAAGAAAACTAAATTTCAAACGACCATATTTACGGAACCCCTAGTATAATTTTGCTCATAGATAAACATCATCACGACATTCGAAATCTACACCTATCCTGAAAAGTCCCTAGGCGTTGCCGTTTAAAAGTTACAATTTTCTATGGTTTCTATGGTTCTGGTCATGCGATCTGGACAAAATGTAGCTTGAATAAATCATTCTCCACCGAAATACTAAATTTCGTCATGATCAAATCCGTAGTTTTGAAATTATCGAGAAAACTAAATTTCAAACGACCATATTCACATATTTACGGAACCTGTAGTCTAATTTTGCTCATTGATGAACGTGCCCGCGTCATTCGTGACCCACACCTATCCTGAAAATTTCAAGTCCCTAGACCTTTCCATTACAAAGTTATAATTTTATATGGTTTCTATGGTTCTGGTCATGCGATCTGGACAAAATGTAGCTTGAACACGTCATTTTTCATCAGAGTGCAAAATTTTACCTCGATCGAATCAGTAGTTTTGAAGTAATCAGGAGAACAAAATTTCGAACGGCCATATTTACGGAACCCCTGGTCGAATTTTGCTCAATAACCTACCCCGAAAATTTCAAGTTTCTAAGTCGTTCCGTTCGAGAGTTATCGTGTATACGGACGGACGGACAGACTCGAAATTTCCGACGGATTTGTCATCAGTGACAGTGACAATCGAACCTAGTCGATTGAGACCATTTTCGGCTCAAAATTCGAAAAATACAGACATCGTGACGAAATGATATAGCCCTCGTGTAAGTAGTAAGAGCGCTCAAAAATCCTCATATTTCTGTAACAGCTGATTTGGCATAATTGACAGAGAGCTGCTGTCTTTTTTTTGGCAGCTGTCAAGAATTTCTTCAATTACATGTTCTCTAGAACTGGAAAATGCGAATGTACATACAAGGTGGATGAACGAGCGCTTAAAAGCTTCTAACTTCATGGTAGTGCTTTTCAATTTTTATTTCATATTCTCTCGGCAGGAGGTTGTATCATTTCGGAGCATAATATAAAATAAACCTTTGTGTTTGAATTAATCGGATTTCCAATGATCGTCTGACCCTTCCTAAGTAGTATGATATCAGTAGAATGTCCACAAAAAGAAAACAAAATTATCACTCTCTCGGAAATTGATACCTAATAATATTAGAGGCTGACATTGAATGAAAGCAGCTGATAGTGAATCGAAACTGCTAGAATCAATGATCGGATTGAGCGGGTTAACCCGATCAGTGTACCCGTTAAGTGCTTAGCTTATGAAAATAAAATAATATCATTATTTGTCACATTGACAGCTGGCTTGGTTCATAGAATCTGTTTCTAGAATTTGTGAAATTTGTATCTCATCTCGAATTTCGGCTGAAAGTATCATGAAATAAACCGATTTATCTTCTCCTATTGAATTATATATTCATTATTCAACTACTTTCGAGCAATTAATGGTATATGTAAACAAACAATGTTAGTTATATTAACTCACTACTTTAACTCCCTGGCTCTGTGCTTCTGAACAAACCGATTGGCCGAAATGAAACAGTCCATTATTGGTATTGAGGGAGGTCACTTGAATAATTTTGACGTTTTCTCAAATTAAGTGGATACCTAATTATTATTGTGGATGTTTTGCTGAAAAAGATGAATTCAGATAGTGAAGATGAATTGTTATATACACCTTAAGAAATAAAACAATCAGCCAATGTTAACATGCAGAATGCCGAAAAATCCCAAAACAAATATAAAGGTGTATTCAACCATTTTCAAGATTGGTGTAGCAATAAGAATATTAAGTCATCGTTTACAGAGAATCTTTTTTTGGAATATTTTAGAGAACTTAGAACCAAATATAAAGCATCGCCCCTATGTACTTTCCAGTCCATGCTAAGAAGCACAATCAACATAAATAATGCATTGTCATATGTAACTATTGAGATTTGTAAATAAAGTTCCTTCTCTGTACTTGTATCTTAGTATTTATTGTTATAGTCGTAGATAAAATATAGTATGTATTCAACTTGCGGTAATGGTCATAACTCACTTGATGAATTACAGCAAACTTCATCATCTGCGTGAGTTATGACACCACATTACCGCTCGTTAAATATAAATATACTATTACTAGCAGACGCGGCCACGCGTTGCTATGGCTAAGGGAAACGCTTAATCATATTGTAGTGAATTATTCAAACCAGTGGAATTATTATTATTATTAACCCTAAACTAACCTAACCCTACCCTAACCCTATCCTTGATTTTTCAAAAGTTATAACCCAGTTCTCAAACAGTTCCAAATTTCTTCGGTTTTGGGCCAGAAACTTGGCTTGTCGAGTGATCGGATGTAGTGGGGACGCGATGTCCTGCTGTCGATTTGAGGCCCACGTTGCCGCGTAGATAATTATCACTCTTTGTCATATATTTATAATAAACAAATAATTTGCAATGAAAAAATATTGCAAGTATAAATTGAGATATAAACTATCCTAGCTTTCAAGTTGAATCAAACTGCACACAGTGTGTAAAATTTTATTGAAATCGGTTCAGTATTTTAGGATTTCATCTCGGACAAACAACTTGACACGAAATTTTCATATATAAAGATGGTAGGTACTGGACTGGGAGAATACGATGAAATTCGTCTCCTGGATGGGTGAACGCTCTGGCCATGAATTTAACGTCAATGCTTTTTAGAATTTTTTCTGTCCATTGGGCAAATCATGCCTAAGTGGAGGGTGTACCTAAATGAATATTAGAAATATTTGAATATGCACCAAGAAGTAAATGTCAAATGACCCAAGTTTGAGATGATACATGTTCTTCTAGATCAGTAATTATCGTTGCAATAAATGTCCTAAAACAATTATTCCGTGGAATAATTGTCTCCTAATAAGCAGGTCAAAAGTGAAGTGGGACAGCTTAGTGTTGTAGTGGACAAGGGATATTGCTGAGAAATATTATTCCAACATTCATGGTTATTCGTTATAAGACATGCCCTCCTCCTACATCAAGTCACATCTTAACAACAGAAGAAAAAAGTATAAAAAGCACTGACTTGTGGTCAGGAGCTTTTGAGCGCTCTTTCATCTACCTTCTATTGAGAAAATTTTCGACAGCTGTCAAAAAAATGACAGCAGCTTTTTGTCAATTATGCCGAATCAGCTGTTACAGGAATATAAGGATTTTTTTTCGATGATTCGATAGAATCTTCTAAGGTTTCTATTGTCTTGGTTATGCGATCTTGACAAAATTTCGGTTTCCCAACCTTTATTTCATCGAGCCTTCTCGAACCAAAAATAATATTTTTATGCCCCCTTGATTAAGTTTCAACAAAAAAAAGAAACGAATTTTTTATATTAACTATTTATTGGAAATTCAGAGGGTACAATACAGATACAATACATTTATCGAAACTTGTATAGCAGCGTACCTATTAGCCCCCCCCTACCCTATGGACATTTCATGCTCATTGATGATAGTGACCTAAAAACTCGAGATCCAAACCTACCCTGAAAAGTCTTTAGGTCTTTCTGTTCGAAAGTTATAATTTTCTATGGTCTGTACGGTTCTGGTCTAGCGGTTTGGACAAAATTTCGCATGTAGCTTGAACACGTCATTCTCCACCAAATTTTATTTTTATCGAATCAGTAGTTTCGACGTAATCAGGAAAACAATATTTCGAGTGGCCGAATTTACGGAACCCCTGGTCGAATTTTGCCCAATAACGAATTTAATCGCGGCATTCGAGAGTCGAACCTACCTGAATTTTCAAGTATTTGTTCAACCTACCAAAGAACTCAATAATAATTCTTTCTGATCTCATTCGAAAGGCCGATATCTTTTTGGCTTTCACGTTTATGTTATTTTTGTAGATTTTGCTTCATTTTTGAGTATTTTACGTCCTCCGTACTCAAGAAGCCCACGAGATCACGTTGGAGTGGGAGGGAGTATCTTCCTGTGTCACACGAGGACCACACTCAAAGTGATATCTATTCTTTGGAAATTTTATTTATCATGTTAATGACAAAAAGTATATAGATATTCCCAAGTCGAAGAAACTGGAGTATTGCTCAGGAATTTAACTTCTTAGAGTGGTTCTTGTTAGAGGTTCTCCGAAAAAAATTACGAAAAGCACTGCCGTGAAGGCAGGAGCTTTTGAGCGCTCGAACATGCACCTTGTAGGTAGATTCGCATTCTCCAGTTTTAGAAACCAATTGAAAAGATTTTGACAGCTGTCAAAGAAAATTTCAAACCAACGCGAAAAGCCAGACTTCACGTCAGTGCTTTGGTGACCATTTTCTTTTTCGATAATTCGCTAGAATTTTCTACGGTATCTATGGTCTTGGTAATGCGATCTGAACAAAATTATACATTATTCTTCATATATGTGCGAAATTTCATTTCAATCCAATAAGTATTTTCGAAATTATCAGAAAAAATATAGTTTGAACGGCAATATTTACGGAACAGTCTAATTTGGCTCATTGATAAAAGTGATCGCGAAATTCGCGATCCGAACCTATCCTGAAAATTTCAAGTCCCTAGGCCTTTTCGTTCTAAAGTAATGATTTTCTACGGTTTCTATGGTTGTGATCATACGATCTGGAAAAAATGTAGCTCGAATATATCATTCTCAATTCAAATACAAAATTTCGTCAAGATCGAATTCACAGTTTTGAAATTATCAAGAAAACCGAATTTCAAACGGCCATATTCACGGGACCCCTAGTATAATTTTGCTCATAGATAAACGTCATCACGACATTCGAAATCTACACCTATCCTGAAAATTTCGAGTCCCTAGGCCTTTCCGTTCGAAAGTTATAATTTTCTATGGTTTCTATGGTCCTGATCATGCGATCTGGAAAAAATGTAGCTCGAATATATCATTCTAAATTTAAATACAAAATTTCGTCACGATACATTCCATAATTTTGGAATTATCAAGAAAACTGAATTTCAAATGACCATATTTACGGAACCCCCAGTCTAATTTTGCTCATTGATGAATGTGACCACGACATTCGAGATCCACGCCTATCCTGAAAATTTCAAGTCCCTAGGCCTTTCCATTACAAAGTTATAATTTTCAACTGTTTCTATGGTTCTGGTCATGCGAGCTGGACAAAATTCTGCGTGTAGCTTGAACACGTAATTCTCCATCTGAGTGCAAAATTTCACCTCGATCGAAGCAGTTGTTTCGAAGTAATAAGAAAAACAAAATTTCGAGCGGCGATATTTACGGAACGACTGGGCGAATTTTGCCCAATAACGAACTCAACCGCGGCATTTGAGATTCGAACCTACCCTGAAAATTTCAAGTTTCTAGGACATTTCGTTTGAGAGTTATCGTGTATACGGACGGCCGGACGGACGGACCCACTCGAATTTTTCGACGGATTCGTCATCAGTGAGTCGAACTTAGTCGTTTGAGACCATTTTCGGCTCAAAATTCGAAAAATACAGGGATCATGACGAAATGATATAGCCCTCGTGTAAGTAGTACGAGCGCACAAAAGTTTCGTGAAATATTTATAGGAATGTTTAAACGGATCATCATCATATTAAAAGGTGAATTTGCTATTCATCATCATCTCTTTTAATTTCTTTCAACAGTTGGGAATTGTATCAGGAGAAGACCCCTTCAACGATTTCCACACAAATTCAATGCGCGGCTTTCATCTCAAAACCCGATTTGCGCAATCGCTCGAGGAGCTTACAAGGGATGCTGTTGCAGCATCAATTCGGTACAGATTTACACCGCCAAGATGGAGTCCTTATAACATTTTTGGATTCGAAAGAACGTATCCTTCACTAGATCTCTTCAAGACATTAACAAAAAAGGTAACTTCCAACCATATAAATCGCGAAGAAAACAAAATAGAATCACAGCGGGGCACAGTATTGATTTTGTCACGATAAAACCCATCTTGGCGGTCCACAGTTTTGATTCCTGTTCGAGTGATTCCAAGTGATAAAACCCTTAGTGATAAGAAGTCTTCCAGTAGTGTAGATATTTGTAATAAGTGTAGTATAGTTCATCGAAATGCACCGTCTTGGAAATATACGTCTTCCTGTTCTTCCACCCTTATCTGCGGCTGTTGATGTGGTCCATCAGGCTGTAAGGCAGATTTTGCCGGAAAAAGCAGATAAATCAGGCAAGGAGCCCCAACCTACCCCCACGGAAAAGGTCCATTTTGCACAGAATCTTGAGCAAAATTACTCTTCGCACGGGGTGAATGAAAAGCACGAATTGTCTAATATGACTCGTGATAATGCTAATACGAACCCCTTCCTAAGTATGCACACTTCGAATAATGTACAGGTAGCAGAGGAAAGTTTCAACGAAGGTTCATATCAACAGGAGAAGACCAAAATGTCTTCAATGGATTTTTCCGAAGGCTCCGACTTCGTAGAAGGCAAAAGCGATATCAAGATTGACGAATATCAAGCGGCTTGGAACGTAACCAACGCTATTCAGGTGAATATTTGGAAATTTTCAAGTAAGATTCTTCAGAAATTGATAATTTCCGCATAATTATGTGAGTAATATTCCTGAGTACATTTAGAGAGTGATTGGATTGAAATGCAATTTTGCACATAGATGAAAAATATTGTATTCAAACTACGTGCGAAATTTTGTCCAGATCGCATTACCAAGACCATAGATACTGTAGAAAATTCTAGCGAATCATCGAAAACAAAATTGGTCACTTAGTACTGACGTGAAGTCTGGAGTTTCGCCTTAGTTTGAAATTTTTTTGACAGCTGTCAACAATTTCTTCAATTTGTTTCTAAAAGTGGAAAATGCGAATCTACCTACAAAGTGCATGAACGAGCGCTCAAAAGCTCCTGATTTGACAGCAGTGCTTTTAATAATTTTCAGAATGAGAGATAATGGGGAAACGATAAACCTTTGTGTGAAAATTCTGTGGCTTTCTCAAGAGCTTTTATTCATCTTGCAATGTAAGCATGAATATACAGGGTGTTCCTAAATTGAAGGTACAAACGAAGAGGAGGGATTCCTAAAGTAATTAAAAAAAAAGTCTCATCAATATGGGATCGTAAACGTTTCGTTTTCGAGATACAGGGTGTTAAAGTTTGAATTTTTTTCCAGGGTTTTTATTATCATACAGGGTGTTTCGTTGGTAAATGTACATACGTTAACCTGAGGTAGAGCTACCCTAGACGAGTCCAAAAAACCTGTATATGATAGGTCTAATCAACTTCATAGCCGAGATACAGGGTGATTCATGTTTTCGGCAATATTTTCAATTGCTCATAACTTTTGAACCATCCAGTATAATCAATTGATATTTGGAACGTAAAACACGATTCCATGGGTGAATCGATTCATCTTTGAAATGATCAAGAAATCCAGGTCCGTATTAGAAAAATATGGGACTTTTCGCGAGCTGAGATTAAACACCCTGTACGACGGAATATTGGAGTTTGATTAGAATATTCGGAAATACCAGAAAATTTTTGGTGGGGATCAGTAGATTTCAGTGTCCCGCACGACGGTTTACCCATCAAAATTTTTGTAGAAAGATTTAATTCGAAAGTGAAATTCCACTTACTTCACGAAAATGTTGTGCATTGGGATTGAATTCGAAAAATTGCTGTTGCACTGATGGCAAATTTGTATTTTTTTTCATATTCTAATAAATAATTTCAAGAATAATTCAGAAAAATATGGATTATGAATAATTTATTCAAAATGATCAAAATGAATAAGCAAATGAGTAAACAAGTAAAAGATTCGAAGGAAATCATAAAAGTTGCTCAAAAGTGCCACCGTGTTGCACGATGCACATTCTTGCTCTTCTCAAATAATGTCTTACGTCCTTTTTGATCATTTGTGGGTCATTACGGATCTTATTGCAGGCAACTTCGATTCGTTTTTTTGAGAATATCCTCACTTTCAATCTCAGACGCATACACTAGAGATTTCAAATATCCCCAAACGAAAAAATCGATAGGATTGAGATCTGGTGATCTAGGGGGCCATGCATTCGGTCCACTTCTGCCTATCCACATATTTGGAAAGTTATGATCCAGAAAGTTCCTAACAGGAGCTCTAAAACGGTGAAGCCCCATCATGCTGGAAATACATTCCTGCAATGTTCGTACCGTCAAGTAGTACAGGCAGATGATTTTGAAGGAAATCCAAATAAATATCACCCGTAAGCCGTCTTGGCCGAATGTGAGGCCCAATCAATCGATTATTATAAACTCCTCACCATACGATGATTGAAAATTTGTACTTGGATTTCATGTGTCTGTCTGTAATACTTGAAGGTACGAACATTGTAGGAATGTATTCACAGCATGATGGGGCTCCACTTTATTTTAGAGTTATTGTCAGAAACTTTTTGGAACAGAATTTTCCAAATATGTGGATTGGCAGAGGTGGACCGCATGCATGGCCTCCTAGATCACCAGATTTCAATCCTATCTATTATTTCCTATGGAAATATTTGAAAACTTTAGTATAAGCGCATGGGATTGGAACTGAGGAGATTCTCCTGCAACGTATCGAAGTTGCCTAAAATAAGATCCCTGATGATCCAGAAATGATCTGAAAGGCTATAAAACATAATTTGAAATGAGCGAGAATGTGAATCATGCAAAACCGTGGCACTTTTGAGCATTTTTTATGATTTATTTCAAATTTTTTACTTGTTTGCTCACTTGTTTATTCATTTCTCCACTGTTGATCATTTTGAGTAAAGTATTCAAAATCCATATTTTTCTGGAAAATTCTTGAAATTACTTATGAGAATATAAAAAAAAACAAATGTTCCATCAGTCCAACAGACAATCTTTCGAATTTAATCTCAATGTACGACATTTTTGTGAAGTATGTGGAATTTTACTATCGAATTAAATCATTCGACAAAAATTTTGATGGGTCAAATGGCGTGCGGGACATTGAAAGCTACTGATCCCCATCGAAAATTCTCTGCTCTTTCCGAATATTCTAATCAAATTCCAATGTTCCTTCATACAGGGTGTTGAATCTCAGCTTGCGAAAAGTCCCATATTTTTCTAATATGAACCTGGATTTTTTGATCAGTTCAAAGATGAATCGATTCACCCGTGGAAGTGTGTTTTACGTTCCGAATATCAATCGATTATACTGAATGGTTCAAATGTTATAAGCAATTGAAAATATTGGCGAATACATGAATCACCCTGTATCTCGGCTATGAAGTTGATTAGACCTATCATATACAGGTTTTTTGGACTCGTCTAGGGTAGCTCTACCTCAGGTTAACGTATGTACATTTACCAATGAAACACCCTGTATACTTCACAAGTGTTCAACTGATAAATTTCAATTTAATGTGTCAAAATAAACAATGAATTAATTCACCACAGCTTACTGACTGAATTTTTATGAAAATTTGGATTTTTCTGGGGATTTCGAGAGAATCGTTCGAAATTTTTTTATTGAAATCGGTAGCAGATACGACAAAACTACATGAGACCATAAAGTTCAGTATAACAAAGAAGCTGCTTTTTAAATTTTTCCAAATGAACAGTGGCTAACTAAAAAAAAAATTCTGGAGGGAAACGTAGGGCAGTTTTCCAGAAAAAATAACAGCCTGTAGATTTGCTATCGAAATTGGCATGTAACATGGTTTAACTCTCAATTGTAATATATATGCCAAATTGAATATCTTGTGGAGTGCAGATACTATGAGAAAAAAAACTCAGAAAAAATTCAAACTTGAACACACACCTCGAAATGTGGTGAGAAATAGATAGATAGAAAGATATACATTTACAAAATAACAATATACTCCGTTCATAGTTCCGGACAATGCATTACGGAATGTTTATTTTCATTGGGGATAAAAACCAATAAAATTACGAAAAGCACTGCCGTGAAGGTAGGAGCTTTTGAGCGCTCGTACATGCACCTTGTAGGTAAATTCGCATTTTCCAGTTTTAGAAATCAATTGAGGGAATTTTCGACAGCTGTCAAAAAAATTCTGAAACTTAGGCGAAACTCCAGACTTCATGTCAGTGCTTCAGCTGATCAATTTTTTTTCGATAATTCGCTAGAATTTTCTACGGTATCTATAGTCTTGGTGGTGCGATCTGGAATTAATGGCACGTAGTTTGAATACATTATTCTTCAGCTATGTGCAAAATTTCATTCCAATCCAATCAGTAGTTTCGAAATTATCAGGAAGAAAATATTTTGAACAGCCATATTTACGGAACCCCTGGTCTAATTTTGCTCATTGATGAACGTGACCGCGATATTCGCGATCCAAACCCAACCTGAAAATTTCAAGTTCTTAGGCCCTTCCGTTCAAAAGTTACATTTTTCTATGGTTTCTATGGTTCTGGTCATGCGATCTGGAAAAAACATTGTTAAAAACGGCTTTTCTCTTAGTGATGATATTTCGTGATCTATTCAAAAGGACTTTCTGAAGTGAACAAACCCATGGAATTTGATCAAAATCGGAACTCAGATTCCAAAGTTATGGCTATCGTAAATTCAGGCCTAAATCAATGAATCACCCTGTATCTCCTAAACTAATAGACTTAGGATACAAAACAAGCAACTATTCTGAAAAGCCTGGATGACCTGCATTCACCACTAGGCTATGGCCATCCACTCATAAAACACCCTGTATATAGAATTTAATGATTCTACGTTGAATAGTTTTTCAGCGATGAATTTTGAAATAAATCCCCTGATTTCTGAACTTTAATAATTTATGAATAGCAATTTTCGAGCTAGGAGGATCGATTTCGGATAGCAACTAATTTTTGTACCAAATAACCTGCTTTTTTCTATAGTTTCTTTCAAAAGCTTCGAAAGTATCACGACAGCATGTTACCGTACTATTGGCCATTCTTCCCTACGGCTCCTGACCTCAATTTCATTTCCCACCAAGGACGATCGTAGTCTCTCTAGATATTATAGATTTCACTGGCTACAACTAACCACGAATCCTCCGGTCGGGTAAGAAATTTTCGGAGTACGGTTCCACCATTCAGTGTTGGGTAAAACATTTTGCTCATTGATGAACGTGACCGCGACATTCGCGATCAAAACCTTCCCTGAAAATTTCAAGTCCCTAGGCCTTTTCGTTCGAAATTTATTATTTTCTATGGTTCTGGTGATGCGATCTGGACAAAATTTAGCTTGAATATATAATTCTCCATAAAATTTAGTCACGATAGAATCCGTAGTTTTGAAATTATCAAGAAAACTAAATTTCAAACGACCATATTTACGGAACCCCTAATCTAATTCAGCTCATTGATAAAAGTGACCACGACATTCGAGATCCACACCTATTCTGAAAATTTCAAGTCCCTAGGCCTTTGCGTTCGTAAGTTATGATTTTCTATGGTTTCTATGGTTCTGGTCATGCGATTTGGAGAAAAAAAGTAGCTTTAATATGTCATTCTCAATTAAAATACGAAATTTTGTCACGATCGAATCCGTAGTTTCGAAATTATCAAGAAAACCAAATTTCGAACGACCATATTTACGGAACCCCTAGTCCGTAGCAAGTAGCTTGAACACGTCTTTTTCCATTTGAGTGCAAAATTTCATCTCAATCGAATCTGTAGTTTTGGAGAAATCAAAAGAACAAAATTTCGAACGGCCATATTAACGGAACTCCTAGTGGAATTCTGCCCATTAACGAACTTAACCGAGCCATTTGGGAACTGAACCCAAACTGAAAAATTTCAAATCTCTAGGTTGTTCCGTTCGAGAGTAATCGTGCTTACGGCCGGACGGACGGACTTGAATTTTCCGACGGATTCGTCATCAGTGAGTCGAACTCTGTCGATTGATACCATTTTCGGCTCAAAATTCGAAAAATACAGACATCGTGACGAAATGAAATACCCCCGTGTAAGTAGAACTAGCGCTGAACAAGAACAAACAACTGGCCTACAATTTGTTCTCTCTAACTCAATATTGTTGCGAAGAAGTTTAGTGTCTGTATTATATTTATCTGTATTATATTTGAAGAAAGAATATTAGTGGCTCTGCAGACAATTTTTTTTTAAATTTGAATCTCCTTGGGCAGGACTCGAACCCACGAGCCCCTGATTTCCGTTCAAGTGCTCTTCCACTGAGCTAGCGGGGAGACATGGGGAGCTTCTATTTCCGAAATTAAAAAAAAATTTATCTGCAGCGCCACTAATATTCTTTCTTCAATATTGTTGCCTTTTGTCGAATTTTCAACATTATGCTATAATTTGGAGTAAAACAGTTTGTTATTTTTAGGGGATGTTTATAGTATCACTACCCTTCGCCGTCCTCCGAGGAGGATACTGGGCAATAGCTGCAATGATTGGAATAGCCTACATATGCTGCTACACTGGAAAGATCCTTGTGGAATGCCTTTACGAGTTCGATATGCAAACTGGACAGCAGGTGCGTGTTAGAGATTCGTACGTCGGCATAGCCAAAGAATGTTTTGGGAGGAGATATGGAGGAAAGATCGTGAATATCGCCCAAATAATAGAACTCGTCATGACATGTATCTTGTATGTTGTGGTCTGCGGAGATTTGATGAAGGGTACTTTTCCAACTGGATCAATCGATACCAGGTCCTGGATGATGCTGATTGGAATACTGTTATTACCTTTAGGTGAGTAGATTTAATATCAGTAGATCATGGTAGATTTAACGAAGCATAAACTGTTCCTTTACTCCATCAGAAAAATACCATTCTGTACAAATTCAAACATATTGTAACGAACTTAAGGTCCGGCTTAAGCCGGACCTGTCGCCTTCTAGAACCGAACACAACGACCGCGAATCTTCTACAGACTGAGAGACGTGCTAGAGACTTCGGGAAGCTTCGCGAGTGTTCCCTTCCAATATATAAGTTGCCATCGGCCCTAAGAGAGACAGTATAGGACTATATAGTGTGAAGATAAATTATTGAGTGTTGTAAATAAATTAGTGTTAGTGAACTGTAAATAAATCAATTAGGAAGAATTTGGACTATATTCATTAGAGTCGTATCAGAAGTGGGATTTTTGAATATAGTAGTGAACGGCTGGTTCGCGGAAAATAAACTAATAGAAGTTTCAACTGGCTGGTTTTTCGTTTAAAGACAAAATGACGAGAAAAGAGCGTCTTGTGGAATTGAAAGTCGCGGAGTTGAAACAGGAACTGGAAGAAAGGGAACTGGAAACAACGGGTAAAAAGGCAGTTCTTCAAGAGAGACTCGTAGAAAGTCTTATACAAGGAGGTGAGGACCCCGAAACATTTTTATTCGAAGTTTCCGGAGTTGATTTAAGTTCAATAATGAATGAACTAGAGGTAAATTCAAGAACTCTGGAGGAAAATTCGAGAAGCCTGGAGGAAAAATCCAGAAGCCTGGAGGAAAAGTTTCAAGAGAATACTAAATTTTTGAAAGATGTAGAAGAAAATTCCAGAAATCTGGAAGAATAGTTGGTAGAAACTATGGAAGTAAAGTTTCTAGAAAATTCTAGAAAGCTGGAGGAGAAGCATCAAGAAAATTCTAGAAACCTGGAAGAGAAGCTCTTGGAAAGCAAGGAAGGTCTTAAACAGGAACTATGTAGTGTATGAGAAATAAAAGAGACAGGGACATTAGGGAACAAATGAACACAGAGATAGATGAATTCGAGGAGGAAATGGACAAAATGAAGAAAACCATAAGCTGGAAAACGAGTTAATGTTGCGCAAACCACGGACATGGTCAGTAGAAATTCAATGCTGGACCTGAAGAAGGGAATGCAGGATTTCATGGTAAATTCGCCCCAGTTCGACGGAAAAACTCCATGGGCAAATTACCGCCAATTTGAAGCTGTGACCAAAGCATATGAGTGAAATGCAGAGGAAAGAGCTGTAGCACTTACACTGGCATTGCGGGGAGAAGCGAACTATATTTTGCAGACCCTCACCGCCCAAGAACAGGAGGACTATAATCAGCTGATCAAACATCTGGAACTATGGTTTGGCCAGGCTCATTTCGAACACGTATACCACTCCCAACTGAAGAATCGTTAGCAGAAATCAGGAGAGTCTTAACAAGAATTCGAAGCTGATATTGCACGCCTGGTGCGTCTCGCATATCCGGCCACACCGGAGAACGTAATGGTACGATTGGCGGTTCAAGCATTCTTGGATGGACCAGAAAACCAGACTAGCATTGACATTAGCCTGACCAGCACATCTCGTAGACGCACTGGCAAGGTCACTAGAGTTCGAAGCAGAGGTCAAGGTGAAATCCCAATGAATGAGGGAGTTTCGCAGGAGCCTGCTGATCTGGAATCTGCCATAAGGAAAGTGATCAAGAAAGTGTTACCTGAGAGAAGACCGATAAAATGCAGGAATTGTGGAAAATAGGACATGTGCGTAGCAAATGCCCAGATGACGGCTCCCATTGCCGACGAGCAGAAGATAATGTAGCAACTTTTTGTAGAACCAGGGCGGTAGATGACAACTGGAATGATGGTGGTGAAGAAGAACTTGCAGAAAGTGAGGAAACGGTTCCACTGGGCTAGTTGTCTAGATGATGTTCAGGACTGGTGTAGAAAGTGCGCTGTATGTGCTGCTAGCAATGAAACTCGAATACGACCTAAGGCCCCGATGCGTCAGTACAATGTAGGCAGCCCATTCTAGAGAATCGCTATCGACATCGCCGGTCCTTTTCTCGAATCCGACCACGGAAATAAATACATCCTGGTGGCAATGGATTATTTCAGTGAGTGTGCCAAAGCCTATGCCCTACCCAACCAGGAAGCTATTACTGTCGCCGACGTTTTGATGAAAGAGTGGATATGTCGATTCGGTATCCCATTGGAGCTGCACTCAGACCAAGGCAGGAATTTTGAATCCAAAGTGTTTCAAGAAATGAGTCAACTGCTGAACATCAACAAAACAAGGACCACACAAGGAATGGTGGAGCGGATGAACAGAACAATCGACCGCTACTTGTCCAAAGTTGTCTCTGACCATCGAAGAGACTGGGACCAGTAGCTTAATTTGTTCCTAATGGCCTATCGATCTGCAGTACATGAAGCCCCTGCTAGTATTGTAATGGGCCGAGAACTGCGACTCTTATGTGACCTGCGGTTTGGGATACCACCGGAACCAGACACTGCGGGGGAGGACTACGTCAGCAACTTGAGACAGAGAATGGACGATATCCCCGAACGAGTCCGGTTAAATATCCAGAGCGCCAGCGATAGAATGAAGCAGACGTACGACATCAAGGCCGTGGTTGGAGGGTTTCAGGTGACCTGGTTTGGCTGCACAACCCCAAACGTAGTCGTGGACTATCGCCAAAATTGCTGAGCTTTTGGGAATGTCCGTATAAAATCATGAAAAGGATAAACGACCTTCTCTAGCGAATTCACAAGCCACCACGAGGAAAACCAAGGGTCGTCTACTTCAATCGATTGGCCCCTTACGCTGGAAATTACGATCAAGTTCGCACCCTTAAACCCCCAGAGGATGAGATGACATACTAGAAGTTTATGTCTTTTTATTCAAACAGACCGAAAGTGCTACATGTTGTAACTAGAGAGGAGCCACGAGCCACGAGACCTTTTCAAGGTGCCTGCTAATTACGCACTAGCACACTGCGTGGCAGAAGATCTACGAATGTCCAGAGGCATTGCAGTTTTGTTCTCCAAGAAATTTGGTCAACAACCAACACTGCGAGAGCAGAATCCAGAAGTAGGAAGGGTGCTTCCTAGTTACCAAGAAGTATTTCCAAGGTAAACCGTGTTATGAGGGTGTCTGGAAGAGTCTCGCCAAACTAAGAGACACTATGGTAGACCAGAATCTGATGAATCCAGCCATTCCGAAATTGTCCTCTGATCTCGATAGGCTGGACTGGAGGCTCATAAGGAGTATGTTGGAAACGGTATTCAAATCCAGCGGCAAAGAGATTTTGGTTTGCTGTAATCATCTTCCACGACCAAACATGAAGACCGTGGAGTGTCATTTCCATCGAACTTCGCGATGCAGATATGGAGAGTCATGCAGGTATCGTCACACTCAGGATGACATTTCGGGGCGAAATGAAGATATATATGAAGAAAATAAAAATCAATTTCTAATATCAATTTGCCTGCAACTTTCGAATTCCACGATTTATGTATGAAAAAATTATTTTAAAAACTTGTCAGCAGAATTTTGTATAAACAACCTTTTGAATGTCCGGCATAAAAAATAGTGATTTAGCGTTAATGTTTGGATGGGAGCAATAGCTAATCTTTTGATAGGTCCTTACTATCTACCTGATAACTTAAACGGAGAAAATTATGAAGAATTTCTGAGAACAAATATGGACAGTTTTTTGGTCGAGGTTTGACAGGCGTGAAATCATTTTCCAACAGGATGGGTGTCCCGCACAATATAGGCTAAACGCCTTGTTTCTGAACGAATTGTTTTCTAATCAGTGGATAGGTAGGGGAGGAGCTATTGGCCAACGAGAAGTCCGGATCTAACACCGTTAAATTTTCATGTTTGGGGCAGTTTGAAAGAAATAGTATGTGAAAGGGAAATATGTACATACACGTGCACAACTGATGGAGATAATAGACGGAGCAGCGATAAGATTGAGTAGATTTTAGGACTAAAGAAATTAGAGAGAGGGCACGTGCTTGTATAAGGAATGGTGGAGGACATTTCGAACATAATTTATGAATGAATTTTCTAATGAAATTTCTTTCTTGACTTATATCCCCTTTCAAATAAATATCTGCTGGAACGAAACTAGTGCCAGCATTCTCACGAAAACTTTTTTAGGAAATAGAGGAGGAATTTGGCAAGTTTTTAAAATAATTTTGTCAAACCTTAATTGTGAAATTCGAAAGTTGGAGGCAAATTGATATTAGAAATTGACTATTCTTTTCTTCATATACCAACTTTCAGATTATACTAATTCTTTTTCAACATCTAATACAGGATAGTTTTGTTTTTTTCGTGCATATCATATCCATTTCTGATGAAAATAATCCAAAATCATAATCAAATTTGGTCGACGTAGAAAAGATTGACGAAAAATGAAATAAGTTGAGAAATTTTTCAAAAACACAAGAACTCAAATATTTCGGAAACTTTTGTTTTTTGGTTGTCAATAAATATGGCTCAAAGGACAGCAAATGATTGATACTATCACGGCCTCCAAGGTTCACGTCTAATTTGGAAACACCCCGTATATTAATGTATATTAATGCTGTTCTAACCTAACCTAAATATCAATTCATTTTAATATTAGATCGAAATCGTTGTTCATTGCATTGTTGTTCGGTCTTGTAAATACTTCTCTTGTGTAATGAATTTTGAAGAATAAGGACCGATTTTAATTCATCCATCACCACTAAAATGTGCTGCAAAACGGTCGAGGCACGCTAATTGAGTCAAATCTCTATACCAAGGTTAACAGTCATGGTATAGACATAAATTAATCAATTTCATCGGAAATTTTTGTTGTTTATTAAGAAATTTTCCAGCGAAGTGAAATTAACGTATTGTTCATTAAAATTTTTCGATCGTAACTAATTGCTAAAATATTCGATGAACATAAAATTCAACCAATCTTTTCGATATCAGTTGCGAAATAAAAATTACGAAAAGCACTGCCGTGAAGTCAGGAGCTTTTGAGCGCTCGTACATCCACCTTGTAGGTAGATTCGCATTTTCCAGTTTTAGAAATCAATTGAAGGAATTTTCGACCGCTGTCAAAAAATTCTCAAACTAAGGCGAAACTCCAGACTTTGTCTGTGCTTCAGCTGACCAATTTTTTTTCGATAATTCATTAGAATTTTCTACGGTATCTATGGTCTCAGTGATGCGATCTGGACAAAATTTCGCACGTAGTTTGAATACATTATTCCTCAGCTAGGTGCAAAATTTCATTCCAATCAAACCGGTAGTTTCGAAATTATCAGGAACAGAATATTTTGAACGGCCATATTTACGGAACCCCTAGTCTAATTTTGCTCATTGATGAACGTGACCGTGAAATTCGCGATCCAAACCCACCCTGAAAATTTCGAGTTCCTAGGCCTTTCCCGTCGGAAGTTAAAATTTTCTATGGTTTCTATGGTTCTGGTCATGCGATCTGGACAAAATGTTACTTTAATATATCATTCTTGTTGAAATAAAAAAATTTGTCTCGATCGAATCCTTAGTTTCGAAATTATCGAGAAAACAAAATTTCAAACGAACGTATTTACGGAACCCCTAGTATAATTCTGCTCATTGATGAACGTGAACGCCACATTTCAGATCTACACCTATCCTGAAAATTTCAAGTCCTAGGCCTTTCCGTTCGAAAGTTATGATTTTCTATGGTTTCTATGGTTCTGGTCATGCGATCTGGAGAAATGTAGCTTGAATATATCATTCTCCATTAGTATACAGAATTTCGTCACGATCGAATATGTAGTTTGGAAATTAACAAGAAAACTAAATTTCAAACGACCATATTTACGGAACCCCTAGTATAATTTTGCTCATAGATGAAAGTGATCACGACATTCGAGATCCACACCTATCCTGAAAATTTCAAGTCCCTAGGCTTTTCCGTTCAAAAGTTACAATTTTCCATGGTTTCTATGGTTCTGGTGATGCGAGCTGAACCAAATTTTGCATGTAGCTTGAACACCTCATTTTTCAATTAGAGTGCAAAATTTCATCTCGATCGAATCTGTAGTTTCAAGGTAATCAGGAAAACAAAATTGCGAGCGGCTATATTTACCGAACCCCACGGCGAATTTTGCCCAATAACGAACTTAACCGCGGCATTCGAGATTCGAACCTACCCTGAAAATTTCAAGTTTCTAGGACATTCCGTTCGAGAGTTATCGTGTATACGGACGGACGGACGGCCGGCCGGCCGGACGGTCAGACCCGAATTTTCCGACGGATTCGTCATCAGTGAGTCGAACATAGTCGTTTGAGACCATTTTCGGCTCAAAATTCGAAAAATACATCGTGACGAAATGATATAGCCCTCGTGTAAGTTGTACGAGCGCTCAAAAAGAGCTCACTCAAATAAATTGCTAATTCTTGAACTGAAAACCATTAGTGTTCCAAAATTCAGTATTTGGTACTTCTTCGCTTATTGAAGACAAAAGTTTGGGGTGAATCTATCCCCCTTTTCTGGATGAATATTCATACTAGTCTTAAAAAATTACGAAAAGCACTGCCGTGAAGGCAGTAGCTTTTGAGCGCTCGTACATGCACCTTGTAGGTAGATTCGCATTTTCCAGTTTTAGAAATCATTTGAAGGAATTTTCGACAGCTGTCAAAAAAATTCTCAAACTTAGGCGAAACTTCAGACTTCATGTCAGTGCTTCATCTGATCAATTTTTTTTCGATAATTCGCTAGAATTTTCTACGGTATCTATGGTCTTGGTGATGCGATCTGGACAAAATTTTGCACGTAGTTTGAATACATTATTCCTCAGCTAGGTGCATAATTTCATTCCAATTAGATCAGTAGTTTCGAAACTATCAGAAAAAAAATATTTTGGACGGCCATATTTACGGAACCCCTAGTCTAATTTTGCTCATTGATGAACGTGACCGCGATATTCGCGATCCAAACCCACCCTGAAAATTTCAAGTTCCTAGGCCATTCCGTTCAAAAGTTACAATTTTCTATGGTTTCTATGGTTCTGGTCATGCGATCTGGACAAAATAGTGCTTTGCTTTGCTATCATTCTCGATTAAAATGCAAAATTTCATCTCGATCGAATCCGTAGTTTCGAAATTATCGAGAAAACAAAATTTCAAACGACCGTATTTACGGAACCCCTAGTATAATTCTGCTCATTGATAAACGTGAACGCGACATTCGAGATCCACACCTATCCTGAAAATTTCAAGTCCCTAGGCGTTTCAGTTCAAAAGTTACAATTTTCTATGGTTTCTATGATTCTGATCATAGCTTGAACACCTCATTCTCCATTCGAGTGCAAAATTTCATCTCGATCGAATCTGTAGTTTTCAAGTAATAAGGGGAACAAATCTTTGAACGGCCATATTTACGGAACCCCTGGTGGAATTTGGCCCATTAACGAACTTAACTGAGGCATTCGGGAACTGAACCCACACTGAAAATTTCGAGTCTCTAGGTTGTTCCGTTCGAGAGTTATCGTGCTTACGGCCGGACGGACGGACAGACTCGAATTTTCCGACGGATTCGTCATCAGTGAGTCGAACATAATCGATTGAGACCATTTTCGGCTAAAAATTCGAAAAATACAGACATCGTGACGAAATGATATAGCCCTCGTGTAAGTAGTACGAGCGCTCAAAAAGTTGGGTATCACACTCCGTGATATTCAATTTTATAATTCATCTTTAGTGTCAATATGATATAAGAATTGATTCTCGTTGATATCCTAATAATCATCAACCTCATTACAGTCCATTAATTCTGGATAGGCTTATTTTCTCAAAGAATTGTTCATAATTAATTTTGGGTCAATAAAGTTATTCTCGCGAAATAATAGCAATCTATTTTCGATATCTCAAAATTTTAATACAACATAAATTCCAGGGAAATGACAAAGTGAATTTATATTCAAACTTTCCATTCAATATCCCATAGTATAGTTCCAATAAACTTATTAGAATTTCAACAGCTCCTTCTATTTTTTTTGCAGATAAATGCCAAAACAAAAATCACATAATTTGTGGCCATATTGAATAAAGCTTGGTGGGGAATCCACATAAAATTTAATTAATTATGCCTTTTGTTCTAGTGAATTCATCGAATAAAATAGTGGTATTTAATTTATTTTCAGGTTTCCTCAAATCTCTGAAGAGTGTCAGCTTGCTATCCTTCTGGTGTACCATGGCACACATCTTCATCAATGCAATCATTATCGGATATTGCCTCCTCTACATCGGCGACTGGGGCTGGGGAAAGGTCAAGTGGACTTTGGATCTGGAAAATTTTCCCATAAGCTTAGGAGTGATCGTATTCTCCTATACCTCTCAAATATTCCTCCCTACTCTGGAAGGCAACATGACCGACCCCTCGAAATTTCAATGGATGCTGGATTGGTCCCACGTTTGGGCTGCAATTTTCAAAGCTCTCTTTGGTTACGTCTGCTTCCTCACGTTCCAGAACGATACACAGCAGGTAATCACCAACAATTTACCATCGGCCGGATTCAAGGGATTGGTGAACATATGTCTTGTGGTGAAGGCTCTCTTGAGCTATCCCCTCCCGTACTACGCAGCGTGCGAGCTGTTAGAGCGTGCCTTCTTCAGGGGTAGGCCAAAAACTCGCTTCTCTACGATTTGGGATACGGACGGCGAACTCAAAGTATGGGGCTTGGCCTGGAGGGTCGGCGTAATCACATTCACGATATTGATGGCCTGTTTTATACCGCATTTTTCCATTCTTATGGGTTTTATAGGGAGCTTCACGGGAACCATGTTGAGTTTCATTTGGCCCTGTTACTTCCACTTGAAACTGAAAAGAAATTTTATGGATACGCGAACAATGGCCTTCGATTATTTCATCATATCATTAGGAGTTGTCTTTGGTGTCATAGGTATTTATGATTCGGGACATGCTTTGAAAAAAGCCTTCGATATTGGTCTTCCATTTTAGAGTATCTGCTTAGAGTAGAATAAGGTGGTTATATTACAAAATCTCGAAGCAATTTATTCATTGTGAATTCTGTGTCAGCGAATATGAAGTATTATTTTTGATGTGCAACAAATGATAATTTAATGAACAGATATGATCGAAATTATACATACTGAAAAACAAGAATCGATTGAGTTAGGTACACAGTTTTATGAAAGTATCGGGGCTAACTAGAAATATAGTCTAGAGAGCTCGATTTCCACGTGACCAGAATTGTCTTTATTTCAGGAAGGCTACACCCTAAACCAATTTACGAGTTCTTGCAGTTTGCAGGGTTGTGAGGTGTTGATCAAACTATAACTCTGAAATCAGCTGAAACATATGGGACCTTTTCTATTAATTGTGACGATGATTTTAGAATGTTAAGGTTGAGAAAAATACCCAATGATTCAAAACATGCTAAACACATTAACAGATAAAAGTTAAAGGTTTATTACATTTATAATTTTTCAATTTTTATGCTCGGCAAACCTGAATACTGTTTATATTAAATATTAAACATAATGAATGCATTACACTTCAATTAACGACACAGCAAACCAAATATTCATCTGAAATTAGCAATATTCGCACCTCTCGCGCTGAACTCCAACGAAGCGCAAACAAATGTGATCACGTGACCCCGTTCGAGCACAGCCGTCTATAAAGAATTATACTGATTATACATTCATATCTTTATAGACGGGTGAGGATCGACACTGGATAGTTGCAGCACTCTAGCCTGTTATTCTCGATAGCCCTGTGCGAGTATATGAGATGAAGTTATTTTTTATGTAACTAACGGGTTCCAGAATCATTGAGAGGAAGTGAACTAATGTTTCGATAACTTCAGAACTTAGAAATATGATTACTTGCCAAAAGTTCGGCATTATTCATTTGAGTTCAAGTTTTAGGAAGTATTGAAGATGAAATTTCTACTGGTTGATTAGATGAAGGATCCATTTGACCCACACTAGACTTTTATGTCGATTATGAGAAACAACAAAGCCAATTATTAATGATAATATAAAATATATCAAAGTGAGATTCACAAAAGTTGAAACTTGTGTGTGAGTTAAATTGGAATACAATCAATATCTACAAATATACTAAAGTTGAGGAACACAATCATAATGACAATACAATCAATCTATATAAATCATACATCAAGTTACTAGCATATTATCACTTCTCGAAATAAATTAATGATTTTGAATGAAAAGTCTCATGACCTTGAATCTGCGTATCTGGTTTTCAGTCAAAGTGTACTCACACCCTTGAATATTTGAATAATATATATTAATAGTTATTTTCTAGAAAAAAATATATAATATTCGAAGACGTATCTGGAGTAAGTATCTGGCCTCTGATTGGCCAATAAACCAAACAGCGAACAACAATCTGTCAAATAATCGGTTCAATGAGCGGCCATTGGTCAATTCAGGTCACGTCACATATTGGGAATATTTTTCGGAAAAATTTGAAAAAAAAAAACAATTATTTTTCTTATCGCTCCAGAGGCTACGATATTTTTTCCGGAAATTCGTGATCTCTTCTAGTAATTCCGGTCGTAAGAATTCATTTTCAAAATTCTGTGATATAAAATTATATACAATCAATGAATGGACTGGTGTAAATCCAAATTAAGAAGTTTACTGAACGGAGTGTGCCATTATCGATCAACAAGAGTAGCAGGTAGACTAGTTTCTTTGAAAAACAAACATGACAAGCAGAAGTTATATAACCAGCCAGAAGACGCGCATCGATTAGATGTATGCTGGCCTACCCTTCATATGCGCAAAATTTTTCATTATTGTATTTCTTGGCGATGAAGGCGTTATCGGGCGTTTTCCACTTCCCGATTATCATATCGAGACTCAAAATGAGTACTTGCGAAAACACAAGGGAAAAGGAAAGTATGTAGAAATCTATATTTTTGAAGGAACTGATAGAAAGAATTGTAGACATTTCCCGGCCAGATGTTGCGGCTCTTTACATTGCATCGATGCGCGTCTTCTGGATGGTAATATAAGTTCTGCTTTTCATGTTTGTCTTCATCGTCGACTGAGTTATGCGATACTGATGAAAAGTTAGAAACTAGTTTTCCTACTACACTTGTCGATCGATGATGGCACGTTCCATTGAGTTCACTTCTCAATTTGGATGTCTACCAGTCCATTCATTGATTTGATTATGTTTGCCTACCCTTTACAAGCATGAAACTTTTCATTATTATCGTATGAGAATCTCTTTAATATTCAGATTATTTTCTTAGAAATATACGAAAAACAAAATTTGTATATCATCTCCTTTCTCGTTTTCTAATTTCTGATTGAAAGTTTAATGGGGTGTACAGTATACATTATCTCTTCGAGAGCTCGACATGAAAAAACAAGATTGTTCCTTGGCCTCTAAGCTATCAAAATGAAATCACCATTATATATTTTTTTTTCAATTGAAAATAATGGAATTCATAGAAATAGCTGATTAATAGCCGATACATAAATGCAAGCAATAAAGATTACCTTTCAATTAAGGAATTAATTTGCAGTCGATACCCAATTAAGGATTTATAATTTAGGAACCAATTTTTCAGTGGATACAAAGATGGATCTGAATAATTCAGGAATCAATTTTTTTGTCGATATCTACTCAATGAATCTGAATAATTTAGGACTCAATTCCTCAGTCTATTCCTAATTAAGGACGAATCTGAATAATCTAGGAATCAATTAGAGTCTATACTTAATTAAGGATGAATCTGTATAATTTAGCACCCAATTTTTCCGTCGATACCTACTCAATTGAGGATGAATCTTATTAATTCTCCGGGTCTAATAATCAAAAATTATACTGAAAGTTTCGGCAAAATTAGGAAATGTGTAAGAGAAGAAAAATGAATGTATGTCAGGTATTCTGCATAAAAAAGCTATACCTTACTGTATCAATTGTGTAATTACTAGATATGTGAATGTATTCGCTAACTCTAAGAATGAGGTACTCAATAGGTACCTATATAAATCATTTGAACCAAAAAAATTTGTCTTCCAAATGTAAATATGTATTGACGAAAGTGCTTCGTTTTCTAGCGTATGTATAATCCAATGTCTTCCAAGGCTATATAAGCCAAATTATTTTGATTTTATATGTACCCATTTTAAAATGTTTATAATATACCTACCTGTTGTGAAATATCAAAATGAACGTTAGATATTCATTGTTATATTGTTGAAATATTAATGTGTAGCCTATACAACATGATCTTAGAAGAGAATGTTAATTGACAATACATAATTCATCAAGAGGAACAATCCAATTGATGAATTTAAATCAATTTCTGTAAAAAAATTCCTCATTTTTTAAAAGTAGATCTCTCGATACTTATTTTTCGAAATTTGTTTAACTGAATATATTTCGAAAAGATTCAGAGTCTTTACTAAGGCGAATAAATGTCAAGAGAAAATACATAAGAGTTAAAATTATTTCAAAGTTGAAATAGGGTGGGTGGCCCAACAAGAACTTGACTTAAAGTGTAAGTGCCCATTCACAATGAACGTAAGACGTAACTCAAACGCAATTGAAACGTAAAACGTAAAGTTGAAATATAGGCTTCAGCATGTAAGTGTCCACAATACGAAACGTAATATTTACTTTTACGTGAGGCTTGCGTGCATACGTAAGCAAAACGAAAAGTTGAACTCATCTCAACTTTACGTGGGGCTTTTACGGTGAAATCTAGGGATGTTTTCAGGGTTTTTGAAGTTGAACAGTTCTGATGTTGAAAATTAACAAAGTCATGAGGATCTTAGAGATGGAACCTAACTAGCGTTCATTAAAATTCGTGGTCAAGAGTAAGAGTGCTGTGAGATTCTACTGAGTTGAAGTTTTGTGTACAAACGTTGTGCGCAGTAGATTGGCGTCATATTTCACACTAGAATTCGCCGAAATTTAATTGTTTAAATGAAATATGCACGCTCTAAATTTTCTCTAGCTTAGAAAACATACAAAATAACCACTAACCACAAACAAATTTTGACAAGTCGTTAAATTACCGATTAACCTGGAAAAATAAAATATTAGACAGTTACTGAGATATGCTGTAGATACACCTAATTTTGCATTTTTTGTAGTAGAAAATGCGTTTCAAGTTACGTTCATTGTGAACACCGTGATAATTACATGAATATTACGTTACGCTAGAGTTACGCTTACGTTAATTGTAAATGGGCACTAAGGCCGTAAATATGAAAAAATGCCGATTTTGGTTTGTAAAGGGATCTATTCGAATCAACGCCATTCCAACCTACGTGGAAGGGGGTGATGAACCGCCATAATAGGGAAAAGGGGATTGAGTCCATCATTGGAAGGCATCTCAAATTCTCTGAGAATTGATATGTAGAATTTTTAATTCCGATTAAAGTTTACGAAAAAAAAAGTCAAGATGTGCGACTGGACCTCATATAGGTATCACCTTAAACTTTCATGCGACAGTTGGACCGGCATATATATTTTATCATCCAAAACGATAATTAATCCTGTGCAGTTGTGCAAATCTTGTGAAGAATACGGTATTTATTTGGAATTGAAAATTAGCCAACCTGTGACAATATTTGGGGTCCAAAAAACCCAAATTGATTCATTTATAGATAAAATCACCCTGAATTCCAAAAAGGTATTTTATTCCAACAAACACTGAAAAAATAAACCAGCATGTACGAATAAGTATATCGAAAATCAATGACGATAATATGAACAGATAATTCTGAATCTTCCATGTTCTGGAGTATTTGTGAGAGTTCTTCTCATTGGATGGCAATTTATCAAAACAATAATTTACTTTTTTAATTTCTGAACACCTTAAGCTCCCTCATTAAACGTTGTACGTACACGAGCACAATATCTTTTGTCTTTTATCTAAACCTAGACTTTTGGATGAAACTGTTGAGGGGAAAGAATGAAGTTAGTATGAGCAGAAGTCGTATCCAAGGAGGTTTTAACCTCCTCTGAAAAGAGCATTCAGAATCTGGTGATCTACAGTGCTTTCTGAAATAATTACCTATACCTCCTCTTCAACGGGGTGATATAGGTTATGTTGCTTCACTTTCCACCCTGTTTGAAAAATTTATCGTTTCTTGTGTTTTGGTTGAAATAAATAAATATATTATCAATCGAGAGCTTATGAGTATTATTGGATTACATTAATAAGGATGGTCGAGGGAACAGCGTTTTATCAAAAATTATTTGGTCACTATTGGATTGTAATCATCCATCGGAACTTCGTCGGCTGTTATGTAAGCCCTGAAAGACTATAAAAAAATTTTTTACTTTATAGCTTATAGCTAATTTAACATCCCTAACCTATCCTAATAAAAATCAATTATAAAAAATCAGGAGATTTTGAGCGCTCGTTCATCCACCTTGTAGGTAGATTCGCATTTTCCAGTTTAAGAAATCAATTGAGGAAATTTTTGACATCTGTCAACAGCTTTTTATCAATTATGTTCCGATGTTCGTTGACTGACCATTACCTATATGATTGGAATTTCAATGAGTATTCAGAAGACACATATTTGAGTATAGAGTATAGAACATGAACCGAATCATTGTAGAAAAATAATAAATTTCAACAAACTAAACAGTTTCTTAGAAGCGGAGGGATGGGGTGAAGTACTGAGTAGCGACGACGCACAGACCGCGTACGCACGTTTCTTATATAAGTTTAGGGATTTTCTGAATAGGTCGTCTCATTTAATTAAGATTAATAGCTCTTCGCGAAAAAGGAAAGATTGGATAACGGAGGGATTGATTAAATCGATAGGAGAAAGAGTTCGTTTGAAGAAAAATTTAAAACAAAATTTAACAAGCGAAAACCTTTCATGTTATAGAAAATATCGAAATATTCTGAAAAAAACAATCAGAGATTCTAAAAAAGAATTTTATCAGAACAAGATCAATGACGCACATAATAATTCTAGAGAAATTTGGCAAACTATAAACAATAGAAAAAAATCGAACCATTTCAAAAACTTCAATTTTGTGAATGAGCAAGGCTCTGTTTCGGATGACGAAAAACTTGCTAATGCTTTTAATAAATATTTCGTAGATGTGGGGGAAAGGGTACAAGCAAATATTCAGACATCAACTTCTAGAAATAATCCTAAATATAGAAATGTTAGGGGATCATTACTATTTCTCAAACCAGTTACCAAAAATGAGCTGATTAAACATATAAATACTCTAAAGAATTACTCAAGCCCTGGAGAAGATCACATAACGTCCACAGAAATAAAAAATTACGAAAAACATCCACCTTGTAGGTAGATTTTTATTATTCAGTTTTAGAAATCAATTGAAGGAATTTTTGACAGCTGTCAAAAAAACTGAAACTTAGGCGAAACTCCAGACTTCATGTCAGTGCTTCAGCTGTTCAATTTTTTTTCGATGATTCGCTACAATTTTCTACGGTATCTATGGTCTTCATGATGCGATCTGGACAAAATTTCGCATGTAGTTTGAATACATTATTCCTCAGTAGTCATTAATCCAATCAGTAGTTTCGGAACTATCAGGAAAGAAATATTTTGAACGGCCATATTTACGGAACCCCTAGTCTAATTTTGCTCATTGATGAACGTGACCGCGATATTCGCGATCCAAACCCACCTTGAAAATTTCAAGTTCCCAGACCTTTCCGTTCGAAAGTTACAATTTTTTATGGTTTCTATGGCTCTGGTCATGCAATCTGGACAAAATATTGCATTAATATATCATTCTCGTTTAAAATACAAAATTTCATCTCGATCGAATCCGTAGTTTCGAAATTATCGAGAAAACAAAATTTCAAACGACCGTATTTACGGAACCCCTAGTATAATTCTGCTCATTGATGAACGACATTTCAGATCCACACCTATCCTGAAAATTTCAAGTCCCTATAGGCCTTTCCGTTCGAAAAAATATGATTTTCTATGGTTTCTATGGTTCTGGTCATGCGATCTGGACAAAATTTCCCATGTAGCTTGAACACGTCATACTCCATTTGAGTGCAAAATTTCATTTCGATCGAATCTGTAGTTTTCAAGTGATCAGGGAAAAAAAACTTTGAACGGCCATATTTACGGAACCCCTGAACTTAACTGAGGCATTCGGGAACTGAAATTTCAAGTCTCTAGGTTGTTCCGTTCGAGAGTTATCGTGCTTACGGCCGGACGGACGGCCGGACTAACAGACTCAAATTTTCCGACGGATTCGTCATCAGTGAGTCGAACATCGATTGAGACCATTTTCGGCTCAAAATTCGAAAAATACAGACATCGTGACGAAATGATATATGTAGCCCTCGTGTAACTAGTACGAGCGCTCAAAAATTACGAAAAGCACTGCCGTGAAGGCAGGAGCTTTTGAGCGCTCGTACATGTACCTTGTAGGTAGATTCGCATTTTCCAGTTTCAGAAATCAATTGAAGGAATTTTCGACAGCTGTCACAAAAATTCTGAAACTTAAGCGAAACTCCAGACTTCATGTCAGTGCTTCAGCTGATCAATTTTCTTTCGATAATTCGCTAGAATTTTCTACGGTATCTATGGTCTTGGTAGTGCGATCTGGATAAAATTCACGTTTATCAATGAGCAGAATTATACAAGGGGTTCCGTAAATACGGTCGTTTGAAATTTTGGTTTCTCGATAATTTCGAAACTACGGATTCGATCTAGATGAAATTTTGTATTTTAATCGAGAATGATATATTAAAACAATATTTTGTCCAGATCGCATGACCAGAACCATAGAAACCATAGAAAATTGTAACTTTTGAACGGAAAGGCCTAGGAACTTGAAATTTTCAGGGTGGGTTTGGAACGCGAATATCGCGGCCACGTTCATCAATGAGCAAAATTAGACTAGGGGTTCCGTAATTATGGTTGTTCAAAATATTTTTTTCCTGATAATTTCGAAACTACTGATTGGATTGGGATGAAATTTTGCACCTAGCTTAGTAATAACGTATTCAAACTACGTGCCAAATAGCCGAAGGAATTTTCGACAGCTGTCAAAAAAATTCTGAAACTCAGGCGAAACTCCCGACTTCATGTCAGTGCTTCAGCTGACCAATTTTTTTTCAATAATTCGCTAGAATTTTCTACGGTATTTTGGTGATGCGATCTGGACAAAATTTCGCACGTAGTTTGAATACATTATTCCTCAGCTAGGTGCATAATTTCATTCCAATCCGAAAAGTAGTTTCGAAACTATCAGGAAAAAAAGCGATCTGGACAAAATGTAGCTTAAATATATCATTCTCCATTAAAATACAAAATTTCGTCACAATCGAATCCGTAGTTTTGAAATTATCAAGAAAACTAAATTTCAAACGACCATATTTAAGGAATCCCTAGTCTAATTCGGCTCATTGATAAACGTGACCGCGAAATTCGAGATCCAGACTTATCCTGAAAATTTCAAGTCCCTAGGCCTTTCCATTCGAGAGTTATAATTTTCTATGGTTTCTATAGTTCTGGTCATGCGATCTGGAAAATTGTAGCTTGAACATATAATTCTCCATTGCAATACAAAATTTCGTCACGGTCGAATCCATATTTATGAAATTATCAAGGAAACTAAATTTCAAACGACCATGACGAAATGATATAGCCCTCGTATAAGTAGAACAAGCACTCAAAAAATAACAACAATAAAAAGAACAGCAAAATATTAGTATAAAGAAGTTTACACCGTCAAAATATTTCCGGCAGGGGGGGGGGGGTGCACTCTCCCGGAAAAATTGAATTGTTCATTCAATTACCCCCCCAGAAATTTAGCCTAGGACCGCCCTTGAGCTTGAACACCTCATTTTCCATTTAAGTGCAAAATTTCATCTCGATCAAATTTGTAGTTTTCAAGTAATCAGGGAAGCAAAACTTTGAACGGCCATATTTACGGAACCCCTGGTGGAATTTGGCCCATTTACGAACTTAACCATTCGGGAACTGAACCCACACCAAAATTTGAAGTCTCTAGGTTGTTCCGTTCGAGAGTTATCGTGCTTACGGCCGGCCGGCCGGACGGACAGACTCAAATTTTCTGACGGATTCGTCATCAGTGTGTCGAACATAGTCGATTGAGACCATTTTCGGCTCAAAATTCGAAAAATACAGACATCGTGACGAAATGATATAGCCCTCGTGTAAGTGTACGAGCGCTCAAAAAGTTGATAAAACACAGACTTTTTTAACATACATATATGTATATGCATATATTGAGGAAAATAACATTTGTATAAAAAAACATACATTTCTGTACAAGATTGAAATTATAATAGAAAAATACATCTTCAAAAACACACACAAAAATATAATATATATGCATATAAAAGTAACAGGAAATCAATCTGCACTTTTATTTGGTCTCCTCGAACAATATTTTTTCTATAAAACTTTCAATTTAAATCAATAATTACTAGTCTACCTAATTATGATATTCAATTCATTTCCAGCCTACCATACAAGAACTCACCATGTGTTCGAAAGTTAACAGTTTTTTTTTAGCAGCAAACAAAAATTTCCAAGTACTCTCGCTGATAACCAAAAGACGGAAACATAGATAAGATAATGTATTTCTTTATCTATGGACGGAAATCAGCTGGCTCCATCTAAGGTTATCTCTTTAGTCATTCAATAGTTCCTGAACTCGCCACCAAACATTAGCGCCATTTCCGACGGGGTGGCAATAAATGTATCTTCATATATTTTATTGATCCTCCTCCTTTGCTTCTTCATTTTATTTCAGGTTTGAAACTGTCCATTTCATCCTTGCAAATGGAAATTCAATAATTAAAGCAAATCAAATAATGGTTCAATTCATCTAGCTTTCTCGTAAAGTTTTATTGATTTGCGAGAGAGCTCACATAAAAAGTTTTAAGAAATATTCTTCGATCAATGTTTGAAAGCATTAATAACAACTAAAATGGATGGAAGTTTTCAAGTTTCTACCATACCAAAGTACTCTACGCCACTGCAATCCGGAAATACGAGTCGGCCATTTATGCAACAACCAGTTTGGTACCACTTTTTCAGGCCTAATGCTCCTTTCTGTGATTCTTTATTCAAAGGTTCAGAAAGGAATGTGCAGAATATAGCGTCACAGAACACACGTATACTTTCTCTATGTATATGGTTTCCTCTTTCTACCATGGTGGAAGTAAATTCTTCCACTTGGTTTCTATGCATTTATATTGAGAATCACGAATCAATCAATTCTGCACTAGTCATAGAGAAAGCAGAGATTAAACAATCCTAACAACTACTTGATTGGTTGTTGGCATATATATATATATATATATATAAAAGAAGTATTTATTTATCCATGATTGTTGGTACCTCTGTGGTGTATGTAGTTCTATGCATTAACCTACTTAGATTACTTCAAATTTATGCCGTTCCGGGTTACCAGTGTTGTGTCATATCCTGTTATACTGTGCTACGTTGGTTGGGCCTTGATAAATGTATCTCTACTAAAGCTCTCTATTTTTATGCACCCACAAATTGATGACTCCGACGTGATTTCCAGAGAAGTTCCAGGGGTCAACATTCCAAACCGACACCGAGTAGGAGAAAACGAGATCCAGAATATGCCAGACGAGGAGGAAGCCCAGGTCTCCGGAATGGCCGTCCGAATGCCTGAGTTCATAGCCACCGACCCCGAATTATGGTTTGCCGTGGCCGAGATAATTTTTGCCAGTGCCGGAGTGACCGAAGACCACACGAAATTTGACTACATAATCGAAGCCCTTCCGCCGAAATTCGTGATTGAGGTGAGGGACGTTATCATGAATCCACCACCAGCAGGAATCTATGACAAAATCAAGGATGAGCTGATTCGCCGACTGAGTTCTTCCCAAGAGGAGAAAACCCGCCGCCGGCTGGAACGTGAAGAGATTGGGGATCGAAAACCATCCCAATTCCTGCGCCACTTGAAGAATCTTGCCGATGCCAATGTATCCGAGGATATGATGAAGACATTGTGGCTTGAACGACTTCCGAGACGCATCCAAGTGGCGTTGGCCATCGTTAAAGATAACCCGCTAGAAGAACTAGCAACACATGCGGACAACATCGCCGAGGTCTCTGAAACGCCGGTTCCACCGATCGCTGGGACAACTTCAGCCCAAACCGTCGAAGCCATGATAAACCTCAAAATGGCCCAGCTGACCCTGAGGCTTAACGAAGAATTAGACGCACTGCGAGCAGAAGTGTCGACACTTCGGAATCGACAGGAGCGAAGCCAATCCCGATCAAGATCCAAATCAAGCACAAGACACCACAGCAGAGAAACGAGAGATATCTTATGCTGGTACCATAAAAGGTTTGGAAGCAACTCGACGAAGTGCAAAGAACCGTGCGACTACTACTAGTGAAACGAGAGGGGCGATCACTAATGGCGACTATGGATTTCAGACCACCGCCTGTTTGTCACCGACCGTGAATCCAAGATTGCATATTGCTACCGAATATGTCACACCCTGAAATAAAATTTGCTTTCGAGAATAATTCATTGCACTTTTTAATTAATAGATCATAAGCCTCCACAGACACGGGTTATCTCGTTGGAGTACAATTAATTATTTCCAGAACGCTTTGTCATCACAAATTTCAAAATAAAATACTTATGTTCCATCTTGATAATATCACAAATATTACACAAAAAGAATAACAGCCAATTAAAGATGTCCTCGTTCACTAATTTTTGAGCGCTCGTACTACTTACACGAGGGCTATATCATTTCGTCACGATGTCTGTATTTTTCGAATTTTGAGCCGAAAATGGTCTCAAACGACTATGTTCGACTCACTGATGACGAATCCGTCGGAAAATTCGAGTCTGTCCGTCCGGCCGTCCGTATACACGATAACTCTCGAACGGAATGTCCTAGAAACTCGAAATTTTCAGGGTAGGTTCGAATCTCGAATGCCGAGGTTGAGTTCGTTATTGGGCAAAATCCGCCCAAGGGTTCCGTTAATATGGCCGCTCGAAATTTTGTTTTCCTGATTACTTTGAAACTACAGATTCGATCGAGATGAAATTCTGCAGTCTAATGGAAAAAGAGGTGTTCAAGCTACATGCAAAATTTTGTTCAGCTCGCATCACCAAAACCATAGAAACCATAGAAAATTGTAACTTTTGAACGGAAACGCCTAGGGACTTGAAATTTTCATGATAGGTGTGGATCTCGATTGTCGTGATCACTTTCATCTATGAGCAAAATTATACAAGGGGTTCCGTAAATGGTCGTTTGAAATTTAGTTTTCTTGATCATTTCCAAACTACAGATTCGATCGTGACGAAATTTATTATACTCATGGAGAATGATATATTCCAGCTACATTTCTCTAGATCGCATGACCAGAACCATAGAAACCATAGAAAATCATAACTTTCGAACGGAAAGGCCTAGTGACTTGAAAATTTCAGGATTGGTGCAGATCTGAAATGTGGCGTTCACGTTCATCAATGAGCAGAATTATGCTAGGGGTTCCGTAAATACGGTCGTTTGAAATATTGTTTTCTCGATAATTTCGAAACTACGGATTCGATCGAGATAAAATTTTGTATTTTAAACGAGAATGACATATTAAAGCAACATTTTGTCCAGATCGCATGACCAGAACCATAGAAACCATAGAAAATTGTAACTTCCGAAGGAAAAGGCCTAGAAACTTGAAATTTTCAGGGTGGGTTTGGATCGCGAATTTCACGGTCACGTTCATCAATGAGCAAAATTAGACTAGGGGTTCCGTAAATATGGCCGTTCAAAATATTCTGTTCCTGATCATTTCGAAACTACAGATTTGATTGGAATGAAATTTTGCAACTAACTGAGGAATAATGTATTCAAACTACGTGCGAAATTTTGTCCAGATCGCATCACCAAGACCATAGATACCGTAGAAAATGTTTGCGAATTATCGAAAAAAAAATTGGTCACCTAAAGCACTGACTTGAAGTCTTGATTATCGCCTTAATTTGAAAATTTGTTTGACAGCTGTCAAAAATTTCCTCAATTGGTTACCAAAACTGGAAAATGCGAATCTACCTACAAGGTGCATGTACGAGCGCTCAAAAGCTCCTGCCTTCACGGCAGTGCTTTTCGTAATTTTTCTAAAATATTGTCGTCTCTTTATTTTTATGTAGTTTCTGCAAACGAAGAAGTTACAATATCTATGTCACATGTGATAACAAAGATTAGTTGTTTTGTTACTCTTTGGAGTCTTTGGTCACTACCATTCACTACATTTACATTCAGAAAGAGATGTGCAGGATATAGAGTCACAGAATACACGCATACTTTCTCTACGTATATGGTTTCTGATTTCTATCATGGTGGAAGTAAATTCTTCCACTTGGTTTATATGCATCTACATTCAGAATAACGAATCAGGTGATTTAAATAAATTCTGTGCAGTGGTCATTGAGAAAGCGAATATTAAACAATCCTAACCACTACTTGGTTGGTTGTTGGCTTTGAATAAAGAACCACAGGAAGGAGCATTAGGCCTGAAAAAGTGGTACCAAACTGGTTGTTGCATATGGCCGACACGTATTTTCGGATTGCAGTGGCGTAGAGTATTTTAGTAGGGTAAAAACTAGAAAACTTCTATTTATTTTAGTTGTTATTAATGCTTTCAAAAATTGATCAAAAAATATTTCTTAAAACTTTTTGTGTGAGCTCTCTCGCAAATCAATAAAATTTCACGAGAAAGCCAGATGAATTGAACTTTTATTTAATTTGCATTAATTATTTCATTTCCATTTCCAAGGATGTAATGGACAATTTCAAACATGAAATAAAATGAAAAACAAAGGAGGAGGTTGAATAAAAGAATAGAAAATATATGAAGATATATGTATTGCCCTCTGAATAAAATCAATTAATTAAACCTATTTCTGATATTTTCACCTCCTATTGCATTCTCACAAATCAAAATATACTTAATTAATTCTCGATGTGAGGTATGCCATACAGATACATTTAATCAACAATATCCACGTATACTGTATTAGCTAGCAGCTACAAGCTACAACTGTATCAGTTGAGACCATTCTCGGCTCAGAATTTACAAAATACGATTTATTATAATTATATGATGAAAACTGAGGAATAACAAAAACCAATCTCAACCTTATCCATGTTACGCCCATGTGCGTTTACGATGTTTGTGGAGAAACACCACACGGATGAGTCATAACTGGCCGTTCGATATGGCTGCTTCCGTCTCGTTCTTATACGAAGAAAAGTAGTCGAATGCTCCTTCCTGTGGTTCTATTCTATATTATTTAAAGGTTGTTGGCATAGATAAAGCATGAATTTATTTATCTATAGTGGCTTTCCAGCCACCGTCTGGGGCGCCCCAGGAGTGCTCCAAACCAAAGTTTGACATAAGTTTGACCAATCCAGTGCCGAAGTGTCAAGCCCTCGCCCCTCCCATTGGTGCACAACCCGAATTTTCGGGGCTTCAAGCGTAACACGCACCTGGCTGGAAAGCAGTCTATATCCAAAGACTATAAAGACGTTTCACTCGCAAATCTGAGCCGAATCCGTCGAATTGACCTTGGGTTGCCAGGATTTTAGTGGGGGGATGGGCGCGAAATTGCCGAAATTTGAATTCAAATATTTCCATTTAACTTTCAGTTTTATTTTGACCTGAAATTGTTACTGTTATCGAAACGATTCTTAAATCTTGACTAAGATTCATCTTCTCTTTGATCTTGATTTATCAGATATAAATAGCAGTTTGAATACGTTTTTTTCAAAACGATCACACTTATTATTTTCTTGATTTTTTACAGAATTTCTACTTGCAGTCATTTCTTCTGGGATAATAGTTCATTTTCAAGTTTTAATTTACAGTTGTTTGCATGCTGATCATCAATGAAACCTATGTTAGTTACTCAAAGAAATATATGCTGGATGTAATTAAAATCGTACCATTTATTAGATGATTCAAATATCTTCTGAAATGTTAGAAAATATAAAACAATATGCATAGATTTTATATATCTCTCATTGAAATACATGCATAATTTGTGATTTATTTTCAGAAAAACATTATTTTCTTGATTAACTTGACAAATAGACAATGAAATTGACATTTCTGTTGTTTTGAAATCCATCGCGACGATGCACGAGGGATCGGTTATCGTGATACTTCGTATTTGCTATCTGCATTCTGATTGGTGCGCCGTTTTAGCACTGCCGCGGTGTATCAACTGCGGTTCCTTTCTTTGGGAGATTCAGTCGAAGGTCAATGGTTAGTTGACCAGAGAGCAGGAACTAATTTACGAGAGTGGTCTCTCTTGTTCCTCTTTGCTATATCTACGGTTGTGATTGTTAGTTGTTAGTTCCTCTGTGGACTGTGGAGCATGTAGTTCTGTGCATTAACCTACTAAGAGTACTTCGAATTTTTGCCGTTCCGGGTTAAAAATACCCGCCATTATTTTATAAAATAAAGCTTATTATTTATTTACGTGCTGTTTAATTCGATTAAATTTTGATATCTGCTAGAACATTCATGTGAAAAATGGAAATAAATGAAGATAACTTGCTTACTCTCCGACAATACTTGCAACATACTCTTAGCCCCGATGTTAATGTTAGGAGACCGGGTATATATTTCTTTGACTATATTATTATATGTGATTTTTATTCATCTTTGTTTTATTCTTTTAATAGCCGAGAAGTTTTTGGAAGGAGTGGAAATAAATCAAAACTATCCAGTTCTTTTACTGGACCTTGTTCACAAAAATGAGATTGAAATGAACATTCGTATTGCTGGTGCAATTGCATTCAAAAATTATGTAAAAAGGAATTGGAAGTGTGTAAGTTGAAGGAACAATGCGTTTAGTTTCGATATTTTCATTGAATTCCTGATTTTTAGGAAGAAGATCAACCTGATCGCATCCAAGAAAGTGATCGTTTAGCTGTTAAAAATCTAATTGTGGGACTCATGTTGAATTCCCCAGAATCAATTCAAAAACAATTGAGTGAGGCTATAAGCGTTATTGGAAGTACTGATTTTCCTCTGAAATGGCCAGAGTTAATAACACAAATGGTTGAAAATTTTGCAACAGGTTGGTCAATCAAATATGAATTCTTATTAGAAAAAGGCATGTAAATATTAATCCGGCAATATTAGCTTACACCTTTGGCAATACATTCCTCTGAACTACATCCAAGTAATATTTTTATTTATTTATTTTGATGATTATTAGCAATCGAAGTACATAAATATTCTTTGAGCTAATTATATCGCAAAGGGCTCCAATGCACCCTATTTAGTGAGAGGGTCACTCCAATGAAGAGGTCTCTTTTACCTCTCTGAGGTGAATTGGCCAGGTTCTCTAGAGTCTTCTATTTTGATGAGTTCTAGCAGCTGTTGCGTGTGTTCAAGTTCTTCAGGTGTTCTGAGGCCCACGTTCATATTTTCGGTTATCAATAATCCTTCCACTTGGTTCTATTATTGTGTAGTTATGAATTGGGGTGGTATTTATTCTTGCAAAAACATTACTGGATATTGTTTTTGCTAAATCTCTGCTTTTTAAGGTAGTAAGGCAAGAAATATTGTTTTCCCTGAGATATTTCACTACTATACAGATTGCATACAATTAACCTTCACTGTGCTGGCTGCCATAGTCTTTGTAAAATAGCACCCCTCCTTGATGATATGCAACAACTTCTTTATCATCTCTGTATAGTTGGCCATCCTCTATATAAACATGGGTGGCGTTTTTGGTGTTTTAGTCTCGTTAGCTGTGCTTGTGTAATTTTTTGGTGTTAGTAATCAGACCTTTGGGTTCAGTGATTTCGTTCGATGTTTTTTTGGAAATTTCACAATTTGCCGAGAGCTTCCCGCTTATTCTACTTCTTCATCACTAGATGATAGAATCCTTTTTTGGCAAATGTCATTCCTTGATGGTATTTAGCTATTGTCTGTTGATTTTTCATGTTTTACACTTTTTCCACTAATTATCAGATCAGAAGGGAACACGTCTGCTTTCTGATGCAAATAGGTCTACTTCCTGATGCGCACCAATATTTTAATATGCTCAACCTTGAATTAGTTGATTGTTTCTAACATTTTCATTCTTATACCTATGTGATAAGTATTAACCTAACTATATTGTTTTAATCTTCAGGGGATTTCAACGTCATCAATGGAATATTACGAACAGCACATTCATTGTTCAAAAAATATAGATATGAATTTGCTTCTAATGAGCTATGGACAGAAATAAAATATGTTTTAGAGAAGATAGCCCAACCTCTCACAAATTTATTGGTTGTAAGTAGAATATTTAAGTAAGAGAATATGGGCATCATGAATTTAGTTTAGATAGAAGTTTTTAGGTTGAAGGCCTGTTATATCAAGCGTTCAATAAAAAATAGGGCTTAGATTTTAACATAACATAATTATATTGTATTTTCCCTTATCCAAAATGTATTATCATAATATAAGCTAATGTGACATTTACATCGGAGACATATTGTATGATATTTATTTCAGGCCCCGATTTTGGTATATCCAACGCATGAATTTCATCTTCATAAATCAGTGTCTGATATGGATATCATGCAATAACTTTCAGATGAATTTGCATCGTTTTTTTTTAAATGCGTATTATAAATACATTGAACTGTAGTTGATCGTTGGAATGCAGTTAAAAATGACGGAGAAAAATCCATGTTTCGCCACAATATCAGTGTTATCAACTTCCAACTTATCTCAGTTCTGCCTAACTAAGTAACAGTTTACATGATACATGATTGGCATGCTGTTGAACTGAAGATACAAACATGTGTAAGCTGTATGTGTCATTGTTTTCTAGGCTACAATAGGATTGGCACAAACCCATGCCAATGACCTCAATGCCCTGAAAGTGATATATAGTTCATTGGGTTTGATCTGCAAAGTATTCTTTTCCTTGAATTATCAAGATCTTCCTGAATTCTTCGAGGACAGTATGGAAAAGTGGATGACCAATTTTCATACATTACTCACATCTAATGTCCAAGGACTAGAAAGTCATGTAGGTAAAGCCATCATGATTTATGTATATTTTTAATTATATTGTTGCTTATTCAAGAATCCTGAAGAAGCTGGAGTAATGGAGCAATTGAAGTCCCAAGTATGTGATAATATCGCTTTGTATGCCCAAAAATATGATGAGGAATTCAAGCCTTATTTACCTACATTTGTGACAGATGTTTGGAATTTATTGATATCGACTGGATTGGAACCGAAATATGATTTGGTGAGTTAATCATGATTATCTCTTTCATTATCAACTCCACTTGCAGCAATTGTATGATTCTAGTCATGCAATGTTAATGTTAATTTGTGTAACAAGTCGGACTGAACTTGTTCCTTAATTATATCATTGAAACATTTTAACTTATATGGAAAATGTATCTTTAATCTTTGAATAATTCTAATTTTGTTTTCCAGCTGGTGTCCAATGCTTTACAGTTTTTGTCAACAGTAGCTGAGAGACCCCAGTATAAAAATCTCTTTGAAGATCATAATGTTTTGAGCAGTATTTGTGAGAAAGTTATTATTCCTAATATCCAGTTCAGAGGTAGTTAATGTACTTATTCAAATATTATATCAATACTTAACTCTTGAATACTTATAGCATCAGACGAAGAGCTCTTTGAAGATAATCCTGAAGAGTACATAAGAAGAGATATCGAAGGATCTGATATTGATACAAGAAGAAGGGCAGCATGTGATTTAGTGAACACATTGAGTCATAATTTTGAAGAACGAATAATGCATATTTTTGGCCAGTATTTGCAGGTAAACAAAATTATTTTAATTCATAATATTCATCTTAATGTGGAAATACCGTGATAGGTTATGATGAAAAATTATAATGAAAATCGCAAAGGGAATTGGAGAAGCAAGGATGCTGCTCTTTATTTAGTAACATCATTGGTCAGTCGAGGTGCTACACAAAAACAAGGAGTTACACAAACAAGTCAGCTGGTATCTATTCCACAGTTTTTTCAGGAGCACATTCTTCCAGAACTACAACAACCAAATGGTAAGATATTAAATAGGGATGAAAATTAGAGATTTGTAATGTTTATCGAGAAATCCTTTTCAGTGGATGAGCTGCCGGTCATAAGAGCAGATGCGATTAAATATTTAATGACATTTAGATCAATATTACCCAATGAGATGGTTGTTTCAACATTGCCAAGTTTAGTTAAACATATGGTGAGCGAGAGTGCAGTAGTCCATACTTATGCTGCATGTACAGTGGATAAGGTTTTGTTATTGAAGAACTCTAATAATATGGTAGTGTAAGTGTTCTCATTTATAAATTCGAATTTTTATTTAAAAAAAAAATCATACAAGTTGTGAAATAAGCAACGGTTTAACAAGATATTGAGTGTTATGGACAAGGTTGTGTTTATAAATTAAACATACGCGAAGCAGAATTATGATAGTTCTTTACTGGAGATCGAGATTCTTGTTTGTGAATTATTATTGAAAATATTTGAATACTGGTGTCCAAAGGCTTCTGCAGTTCCTATTTTTCAACTAGAGATCCATGAAATATAAAATGTAGAAGAAAACTGATATCCCTGTTATTTTGTCTAGAATTTTATTTAAGTTTAATAATTTTTTTTAGAGTTACAAGTGCACAACTAGAGCCACTTGCGGGAGAATTATTAACCAACTTGTTTGGCATATTAGAAAGACCTGTATCTGAAGAAAATGAATATGTAATGAGAGGTAATCCATAAAGTTTCAATTTTAACCTTCAATCGATATTCCATTTTGAAAATTACTTATGCAAACAGACTGATCTCGATTTATTGCTACATATCATGTTGTTTCCTGCTAATTAATGTGCAACTTGATTTAGAAATATTTATTCTGCTTTATAAAAAAATTTTGGTTTCAAATTAGCATTTCCTTTCATTTCGTAAACAATACTTTGTGGAAATGAGAAGAGGAAAAATCTTTGTGTTAACTCTTTTGTTTAATTTAAATTATATTCAGTCAACATAAGGTATTACATTCATTCACATTGCAGCTATCATGAGAACTTTTTCCACGCTACAGGATAAAGTCATTCCTTTCCTACCAGTGGCTTTGCCAAAAATCACAGCAAAGGTTGAGCAGGTGGCAAAAAATCCATCTAGACCACATTTCAATCACTACTTATTCGAGACATTATCTCTAGCGATCAAGTGAGTGAAATAATTTTTGATTAACGAAATTTTATGTAATTTTTTCAAATTTCTCACAGAATTGTATGTAAAACGAACAATTCAGCAGTACAGTCCTTTGAAGATATTCTCTTCCCAATCATTCAAGGGATATTTCAGCAAGATATTCAAGGTAATATAATTCTCATATATTTTTAATATTCGAAGTAATTATTGAATTATTTTCAGAGTTCCTTCCATATGTATTTCAAATTCTTTCATTACTGATGGAATACTCAGCACCTGGGAGTATCTCGGAAGCATATATGTCTTTGCTTCCTTGCTTATTGGTACCAGTTTTATGGGAGAGACCTGCAAATATAAGTCCTTTAGTCAGGTTGCTTAGTGCATTTTCACAAGTTTTAGCTCCAGCAGTTGTTGCTCAGGATAAATTGGTAATATATTTTTTTATTTGATCATTTAATATAGAGGTATCAAAAAAAATAGCTTTTAAAGTATATTTCATAAAATTTTAGATTCAACATTTTCTATTTTTTCGTTATTACCACCTAAAACATTTCATATCAAGTTTTCATTGAATATCCTTTGATGTTGTACTACCTTCGTTCTGCTATCAAAAAACATTTATACTGAAAGTAACACTACAGATTTTTTTTGTATCCAAGAGTGAAGAATTCTAGAATATTTCTGAATGTATCATAAATTCTTACTTTCAGGCTGGATTCTTGGGTGTCTTCCAAAAATTAATTGCATCTAAATCAAATGACCATGAAGGTTTTCACTTACTTCAGAACATGATTCTGCATTTTCCAATGTAAGTTGTCATATTCATCTTTCCATATTTATGGTACTCAAGAACATACATTTTCAGGGAAGCACTTGTACCTTACCAAAAACAAATCTTCTTCTTGCTTTTCCAGAGGTTGTCATCTAGTAAAACTACCAAATTTGTGATAAACATAATTGTCTTCTTTTCTTTGTACGCAATACAGTATTCACCAAAACAGTTGATATCGACAATAGACGAAATTCAAGCACAGTAAGTTTCTCACTTTTGTAGAAGTGAATAATTTATTCATGATTAATTTTTTTAAGAATGTTTGGCATGGTGCTGGAGAAGCTATTCATAACTGAATTGCAGAAAGTGAGTGGTGTTAACGAAAGGAAAATAGTTGCTTGTGGAGTTACCAAATTGCTATGTGAGAGTCCAGAGTTGTTGAGTGGCCAGTATGGGAAGTACTGGGTTCCACTTTTACAGGTATGTCTCGATTATTTTCGAAATATAACAAGAATCGATGTTTACCCTTAGGGTAAACCTCCCTCTCAGTCCGTCTGTAAAGCACTTGAATGAATTTAAAAATATGGCAAATGAAGAAAAGGTTAACTTTGACCATTAGGATTTATTGTTAACATATATGTGCGAGTCAACACACTCTGTACAACTAAGGAATAGAAATTAAAATTCTCATTATTACTTTTCTATATTCAGTGTTTATATTAATCTACTTTTTTAGGCTTTAATATCATTCTTTGAAATGCCTACTGATGAGAGTACTCTGCCAGATGATCACTTCATTGAAATTGAGGATACTCCATCATTCCAGACTACCAGTGCTAAATTGAATTTTGCATCGAATACCAAGCCAGATCCGCTCCAAGGTGATTTTAAAAATTAATTTCCTAAAATATCAAAATACAAGCTTAAGTCGGTCTATTTCCCCATTTGAATGTTGGAAATAGACATCGTCACATTTCTTTCAACACAGCATTCCAGTACAATAAAAAAATTTAAAAAGCACTGCTGTGAAGTCAATAGTTTTCTTTATATCTTGAAGGACTGATACAGATTTCGAAATTTTGACAGTAGTTCCTTGTCAAATGAAATATTAGCGCCCCTTACACTAGCAGAATATCTGTCATATCTGATACGTGGCGAGCCTAATTCGTACATATATCATTGCGTTAATGGTATCAAATCCGTTCGTTATTGGTGTAAAATCCCACATCTGAAACTGTCCAATCATATCTCTACGTATCAGAACTTTACGGATAATCCGCCCGTGTATGGGGCCTTATTGAGACATTATTCAAAACCTTGAACAAAATGTATCTTGGGACTAGGAAATCTTTGAAAAATCATCACTTTCCCCCATGACTCGGTCAAAAATGGTCAATCAAAATCTCGTGAAAGTGCATCATTGAAAAAAATTATTATTCGTGGATAACTGGTCTTCAAAACTGGCTCTGTTTTATGGACCTTTTTAATTTACTATTTTGCATATAAACCTTTTTCTTAGCAACATTACCCAAAATTGAAATCTTGCAATTTTCTTGTGACATGGTGAACTATGTATTTTGATATTTGTTATGATAAAATTCCGTTTTATGTATTTGTGGATCTTCGTTATTGACAAGTCTGATATGAAAATTAACTTTTCAGGTATAAGCGAGCCGAGACAATTTCTGGCTCAAAGTTTAGTTAATTGCGGAAATACCCAACCAGGATGCATCCCAGGACTTATTGGGAAAACAAACCAACAAACTCAAACAATTTTACAAACGTATCTTTCAAAATTCAAATTACAGATTGTATAACTTTTCTGACTGTGCTTAACAGTAGATTAAATTTCATGATAATGGAGAAAAAATTAATGATACTGTTAATTGAAATGAATTTCATTTGCATAAGTCTGTATCACCATTGTTGTTTATTCATTCTCATTTTGTAATGATATATTTTTAATAAAAGTTACATCTATCTTCGGTTAATTAACTCTTATTCAGAAGAGCTTCACTTCTGAGAAACCTTGGGCACAATTTAATGAAGCTATTGAATTGAGGGACATTATAATACTTAAAATAAAACTACACTCACATGCAAAATAAACGCAACGAGTTAATATTTGGTAGAATTTGAGGTCTCGTAGTTTCTTTATTTTCAATTCAATTTCAACATTTTTTCAGCAAACTGTAGATAAAATTATTAATTTCAACTTGGTTCATTCTGCTGACTCATCAGTCATTATACAGAGTTAATTAGAAGTTAAACCCTAATTTTATCATCCTGTGGAATAATTTCATCAGCATTAGGCATTACGTCACCATCTAATATTTTTTAGGATCTTTTCGTTTCTATCGATTCGAATTGATGCATTTTGTTGAGTTATAGTTGGAAATAAACATAAAATTTGAAACCTGGACGGGGTCAATTCGACTCCTCGTCTGCGCTTACAGGTTAAAATAAAGAAACTATGGGACCTCAAACTTTAACTTGATTTTGAGTCATTTATGTATCGAAAGTGATATATTTAGATAATAATTTATGGACAATTGTTTCAAATAAACTGTATACGTAAAAATGTGCTCTGATCCTCAATGCTCATCACATAGTTCTTCGGAAATTTCGACATCTTGTGATTTTTCAGCGCCATCTAGCGGTGCAGGATTTTTCCCTATCTGTGGTATGGAATGCTAGTTTTGGTCGTTGTAGATTGCACTAAGACCAAAGCTAATTTCAGCCGGGTTCTGTGATAATTTCTCCATAAATCTATGGTTTTTCCTTAAACCCTTAATGACATAAAACATGTGTTGTATTTGACGGATGACTGTCAGATCCTAGAATCGGTCCTTTACTCATCTGATAATAGTTGAGTGTAGAGCTCGTGATCTTTATAATAGTGTTTTGTGTGAAACATTCACCCGAGAGGAATGCAAATTGTTCAATTCGTGGAAAAAGTGATCCAATTTATTGAATGACACGACGAAGTGATTTTCACACTGAAGTATTTCCCAAAAACCAAGATTCCACCTAAAAATCCAAACCGGCCCCAAGAGTGGCTACCGAAGGTAAAACAATCGTTTTTGAATATTTCAAGAAAAACATTAATTTTGCATATCTAAAGTTAGCTTTGTTTCTACTTAACATCAGTCCATATTGTGAAATATAAATCGATTCTCAATTTTAGAAACTGTCGAACTGACAGGGACAGCAACAACATCTTTCAATAATTTTTATAAGATTATCGTTGTCTAAAAAATTATGTCATTGGTGTTTGAGCTATTAACAATTTAATTAATCGATTTGCATTGTTTTTCTATAAATGTCATGTAGAAGAGGTTTAAGGTTATCTGAGCATCTTTGTCATCATTTTGTTCATATACACTTCTGCATTATGTATATTTAAATTGTAAATGACCGCGTTATTATAGGGTGTTATTCAGAGAATATCAACAATATTCTCTCTGTAAAGTAAAGAATATATTCAATGTTTATAATTTGAAATTCCCAAGGTAAAACTAACTGGAGTAATGATTGTCAATAACACTCCTCCATGGTTCATTTAGCATATTTTTCTCTTTGAACATAAATATGCTTACTTCGGGAAATTTAATATACATAAATCGGTTTATTTAACTGTACACAGTGCGCTTCCATATAAATATATGTATTGGTCTTAAGGATCTTCAAATTTCATGAAGTCTTCAGGTCATTATCTGAAAACGATTGTCAAGGCTATTAGCCTTGTTTGCTGATTGATATAATTGTATAAAAACGAGCACTTTTTCTCTAGGAATATTTCCTTGCCAATTTCTGATTAATTTGTTGACTTTTTATTTCAGATAGTTTCGAAATTCATTTCATTTTAATCTGGTTTATTCTATGAAAAAAGTTATATAACCAACTTTGCTATCATCAATATGACCTTTGATTTTTCTTTATTCATATCCTTTAGTTTAGAGCATAATAGAGAGTTTTTGAAACTTTTGGATAATACAAAATGAAATTTGGATGCTTTTATTTCAAGCTTTCGAACTAGCCACATTTTGTGTTGTGTCCTAACCTTTCGAAAAATACTACTATGTACTTCCTTTCTGGAAATTCTGACTTCTTGCCTTCTACTAGTATTTTGAGAATGAGATGTGTACAAAAATGTAGAGTTAGGTACCAACCCATTACAAAACAAACCAAAATTTATTTGATCATGCGTCTTAATTGTTGTCATTCATCAATTTAAAGTGAAATTGAAACATTGCAGCTCCCCTTCACAATTAAGTACAAGCATTAATCTTATTTATTTATTATTAAAGCAAAAAGTATATGTGGGCCATAAAGCGCATGCGTAGGGGTTAAATTACGAATGGTTTTATTATTGCTTCCCTTTATCGAGCCCCCAAAAACTCTCTATTATTATGTTGCCATTACATATTATCAACTAAACACATTTGCTATACTGGCGGAATTTGTACCTACATATTGGTTTATGATATTAGCAGGAATTTTTGAAAGAACATATTATTCATAGACAAACAAATGTATGAGTAATGATTATTTTTATCAGAACGAAAATATTATTGAAAAAATATTGGAGTAATGGGGTTATCCCATGTTCATTTGAACTTCTGATATATATTCTGTGAGTGTAACCTAATTTGATCATTTAAAGGAAGAAGAACAAGATTATCTATGTGTAACCAAGATTGTCATTTGTCATTGTTCATAACCTATACATTTTCTGAGAAAGCACGATATTTTCGTTTCTAGAATCTACTTCTTTCAACAAAACTCCCATTGGCTTCAATTTCTATACTGAATAATTTTTATCAATGCGTTGAAATATTTGTGTTTCAGCAAAAGTGATTGCAGATCATATGTATTGTTCATAATAGAAGTACCCAAATTGAAATAAGGTAATGTTTTTTTAATATGAATCTACAATATGTACAGTGTACGATTAGGTACCTTCAATAACACTGATAAAATGATGATGATCTTGCAGGTTCTGATCTTCCTAATTTCGTTATAACAAAAATGGGAAAGATTAGAGGAAAAAATCTACGAGAGGATAGTAAGAATAGAACATCTGTGCAGAGTGCACCAAAGCCTACCGTTGAAAGAGATAATTTCTTTATGAAACCTAAAATAATTAAAGAGAACAAAACTTTCGAAAGGAGACAAGTGAGCAAGAATCTGGAAGCTTCTTCAAGTGGAGCTCATACTAAGGAGTTGAAAGAAGAAAAAACCAAAAAACCTTTTGATAAGAAACAATGGAGGATAAAGAAATATAGTAACAAGTACAAGGTAGATAAATGGCAAGAAATGAGGAAGAAGGACATTATTAAGCAATACCATAAATTCACGCTAAAAGGTGAAAATAAAGGATTGGATGTCATGAAAATTTATGAAGAGTATGATGAAAAGAATTCTGAATCAGATGAAAACGTAGATGATCACAAAGAAAGAGTTGCTAATGAAACCAAATCTCCAATGAAACATGGACCAAGAAGTAAACACGACAAAATGCTTGAAATGAAAGAAGAGAAAACGAGAAGAAGAGAGGAAATTTTAAAGAAAAAAGCTGAAAAGGAAGAGGCTCTGAAACTTAGTAGAAAGAAGAAAGCTGAGCGATATAAACGGTTGAATAAAAAAACCAAAAAAGGTCAACCAATAATGAAAGATCGATTGGAGATGTTGTATGAACAAGTTCAAAAAATTTGTCAAGAATAAGTTCTTTTAAAAAAAAAAATCTGTAGAATATATGAATGCACTCGTTGAAATCGAGGATCCTTTGAAATATTTTATGACTGATTTTTTCTCAGAACATTGTAACATGTATTTGGGCTTGAGTTTTATGGAAGTCGTCTATACCGTCATCATGATCTTATGCATTTTCTACTGATGATATTGGTCTCCCGGCGGAGTGAATTTAAATTGTGAAAAACCAAGTTGTACAAAATGATTTGAAATATTGTAAAAGAATATTGCATAATGATGCATGTTCAAGAGAAAGCTGTTTTTGCACTTCGAATCAATTTTGTAATTATTGCTCTTTCATTATTATTATTGAGTTGAGTAGAGCATGGCTGATTTTGCACAATTTTGGACATTCTCATTGAGTACTTTGGGCAGATATCAATGACAATTTGTAATAAGTGTATAGGCAGAGACTAAGAAAATCCTTTGATTCTCCTAATATAAGGAAATAGGTCAAGTTCAAAAGGAAATAAATAAATACTATCATCTAATCCATTATTTTTATATATAAAAATTTCACTCTGGAAAGTTGAGAGGGGCTGTTTTGAAAGCAGTGATTTCCTGTTCTCCAGATTCTGTACCTGTTCCCACTTCTCTCATAGATGTATAGACACCAGGGGTATATTGCACCAAAATACTTTGCATTTTGTCAAATTTGCGAATTGGAAATTAATTATGTTGCACAAAATTTACCCCAACACTTTATTTTTTTCATTTCTGCCAATTGCGTTTTACTTTGCACTTTTCAATTCTGAATGCTTTTCGTGCAACATAATTTATTTGAAAAATGCAAAGTAGTTTGAGAACCTTATTCTAAGGATTCTTCATAAATAAAAATGAATGTATGTTTGTTCTCTATGCGTTCCTGAACCGATTGTGATGAAAATTTTGTGGGTTCTTTTGTGTATGCACAAGAGGGTACCTCGGTCAAAACAATTATATAAATTTGTCGGTTTGTCCCGTAGGCTTTTTAATATCGAGAGAAATTTTAGGTCAAATTTTGAATCACATCCAACGTCTAGAGAGACAGGTGATGGAGTCATTACTTCACAATTCATCATATCGATACCTTTTTGCCAAACTATCGCAAGCCTCAACGTAGTACGTTGAGGCTTACGATAGTTTGGCAAAAAGGTATCGATATCATGTTATTTTTCGCATAGGAAAAGAAGGGATGAATTCAGACAGACGGGAGGTGACGCACAAAAGAGAAAGATCCCAAATAAAATGAAAGAGACATTAGCTAGTTATTAAGAAAATTTTGTAATGATAAATAACGAAAAATTGCTTTTACCATTTTACGATAGAAATGGAAGGTTAGTGGTTTGGTCTATGGTTAACTTGAGTTTTCTGATAATGTCATGACAGAATATTCTTCCGGACTTGTATTGCAATCATACAAGAAGTAGCCCAAATATTTCTAGTTTTGGAATATCACAGTGGTATGATTTGTGAAACTGCAACAAATCCTGACACTGCAGAGCGTAGGAAAACCGCTATTCGATGTGAACATCAGAATATTTTAGAGGAGAATGGTATGAATTCAAAATAACTATATTATCCTGTAAAATTCTTGCGAAATATTCAGAACCAATACAATGATGAACAGATGGTTTTGCCTCTTCTTAATTTCAGTTCCATTATCCATATTTGAATGTTGATTAATTTATGCTAATTTGTTATTATATCATGGCTCCAGTTGAAAACGATTCTGAAAAGTATTTTTTTTTACAGGGTTATAAAGAGATCGACGCTCAAATTCTCCCATTGGACAACACTCTTTTCCCGTATAACTGGAGGATATTTTTGAACGGCGAACCTCCCTGGCATTGCTAGCTCCCTGCTAAGCAGTAATTAGAACTTAAATAATAATACACATTAACCCTGAGTGACTCTGAGCAGGGGTTGCCTCGTAAGTAACAAATTCAGCTGTATTACAAATGCCTACCGAAAATAGAACTGTCTCAAAATCTTAAGAAAAGTTTTAGGTTGTACAGAATTTGGAATTATTCAATTCTGACCACAACTATTCTACTCTAATCTGCTGAGATTTTGCATCTTCATTTTTTTGAACTATTATTGAGATATTATATGACAGGTCTTCTAGTTTTTTTGTAAAATATCAAAATAATGAAATACTGATAACAGTTGGTATCAGCTCACTGTAAATGGACGATTAACAACTTTTTTTTTCAGCTTGCTTATTACCGTTAATTATATTTGATAAGAAAAATCCCTAAGTGAATATTGCAATCATGAAACTGATATCAAACAACTTCGTTCAATCCTTGGGTCCAGAAACTGATATCTTAAGTATTTTGACTTCCCTGAAAAATGAATTCAAAAATCAAGATCCATTCTTCATCTGCAAACTTTCTGAAATCATCAGCAAATATCAGTCATGGAAGATAATGTTCCCAAGAGTTAAACCTTTTTATGGTAAGTGTGAATAATAAATACATCATGATATAATCTGAAATGTGAGAGCCTTCATATAAACTATTCAGATTTTCATTCAAATTATATATTGCCACCTACATTTTAAATAAGGAACAAAATCAAAATTTGGATAATAGGTAATTTTAATCAATTTATTGGACAATAAATGGTCAATTTGATGGATACATAGGTCCCGATAAGACAAAGTTATTTTTTTATGGGTCTTGTTCCCAACCATATCTTATCTTACCAAAAGTTTAGGTATTATAGAAGTGAGATCTGAATGAACCACTCTACTTGCTCCTAACCAAGAACAACAGGTTCAAAAATTTATCTCACCACAATCTTGGTGGGAAATCCAAATTTACAATTGACGTTGAGTTTTTACTTTTGGAATTGACAAGTTTCTTTTATCGTCATCTTGACAAAGAGAAAACTTACCCAGTTTGGAAGAAAAAGAGAACGTTTGTTAATTTGGATTGCTCACCCAGGTGCTAAGATATCATTTTGAATCAATATTTAATTCATCCATTCCGTTTTGTTTTTTGTTTTTTAATCTACTATTCAATCAAGTAAACGGATTCTATAGATAAGCCTTCAAGGGGTTAACAAAATTTTCCTCATGATCTTGAAGGTAATAATAAAAATACCGATCGAATTTAAACTTTGAAGTTGTTTGTAAAATAACGGCACGAAGGTTTATGCGAATGTAGTGGATTTCATGGGAACAAAGACAAATCAAATTGTAAACAAAACTTTATTCAAAAGCCGACGTTTCGTCTGAATTTACAGACTTCATCAGGACTGTAAAGGAGATACAAATCACAATCAGACAAGACAAATTAACAGATTCAGCTAACTTATCCTGAATAACTATTGTATGAAATTAGATGTACAAACAAAATCACAACAAAACATGAAAACGCAGGGCGAGAATAACCAAGCTTATCAAGAGCACACAATCTAATTGTTACTGTTTCACTTTACAGCCTAATTGTGTGATTCATTTCATTTTAATTCATAGTTTGTTTTGAGGAATGTTCGACTGTGTGCTCTTGATTAGTTTGGTTATTCTCGCTCTGCGTCTTCTTGTTTTGTTGTGATTTTGTTTGTACTGCTAATTTCATACAATAATTATTCAGGGTAAGTTAGCTGAATCTGTTAATTTGTCTTGTCTGATTCAATCAAGAAATATGTTGCAAGTATATGATTTGCAAGTTAAAGATCAATTAATTCAATTCAGTATCTTTTTTCAGGTGTTAATACTAACAGCAGTTGTATAGTTCTCGAGACTCTTGCTGGATTAGGTGTTGGATTTGAATGCACCACGAAGAGCGATATGATTCAAGCTTCATCTGTAGCTGGTGCCAACTCGATATTTTTGTCTGTTCCACTCAAAACCGCCAACATAATCAAACATGCTGCAAGTTCCTCAGTACATCTCATAAGTTTCGATACTGAGTCTGAACTTGAGAAAATAATTAAATTTTACCCGCAAGCAAAGTAAGTATTTGGTTAAAAAAAATTTGTCAAGTGTGTTCTGGTGATTTGAAACACTTATTCGAATATACGTGTGTTTCCAAATTAGACGTGAAGCTTGGAGGACGTGATAGTATCACTCATTTGCTGTCGTTCGAGCCATATTTATTGATAACCGAAAATCAACGGTTTCCCAGATACTTGAGTTCTTGTGTTTTTCAAAAAATTTCACACCTTACTTTATTTTTCGTCAATTTTTTCTACGTTGACCAAATTTGATTATAATTTTGGATTATTTTCATCAGAAAAGGATATACAATATGTTTGAAAAAAGCAAAACTATCCTGTACTAGAGTTGAAATAGAATTAGTATGATTTGAAAGTTGGTATATGAAGAGAATAAAAATCGACTTGCCTGAAACTCTCGAATTACACTATCTATGTATCGAAAAAATTATTTTGGAAACTTGTCAAATCCCTTTTTTATTTCCTAAAAAAGTTTTCGTGAGAATGCAGGCACTAGTTTCGTTTCAGCAGATTTTGATTTGAAAGGGGATATAAGCCAAGAAAGTAAAGTAACGAATTAAATATTTTTTTATTGCAATTAAAATCGAAATTTCATGAGAAATTTCAATCATAAATTATGTTCGAAATGTCCTCCACCATTCTTTATACAAACACTCTCTCATCTTCTCGCTGCTCCGTCCATTCTTTCACAAGTCAAGTTGTGCATGTGTATTTCCCTTTCATGTACTATTTAGTTTAAACTGCCCAAAACATGAAAATCTTACGGTGTTAGATCCGGACTTCTTTCTGGCCACGAAATAGCTCATCCCCTACATTAATGCTAAATCACTATTCTTTATGCTGTACATTCAAAAGGTTGTTTATAAAAAAATCTGCTGAAACAAAATTGGTGACTGCATTCTAACGAAAACTTTTTTAAGGAATAAAGAAGGAATTTGGTAAGTTTTTGAAAAAATTATTTCATACATAAATTGTGGAATTCGAAAGTTGAGGCAAATTGATATTAGAAATTGATTTTTATTTTCTTCATATACCAACTTTCGAATCATATTAATTCTATTTCAATATCTAATACAGGATAGTTTTGCTTTTTTCATACATATCATATCCTTTCTGATGAAAATAATCCAAAATTATAATCAAATTTGGTCAACGTAGAAAAAATTGACGAAAAATGAAGTGAGGTGAAAAATCTTTTAAAAATCACAAAAACTCAAATAACTCGTAAACTGTTGATTTTTGGTTATTAATAAATATGGCTCAAACGACAGCAAATGATTTAATAATGATGAAAATATTCAAATCTTCATTGTTATAAATAATTGTTTGATACTGAGCAGAGGAAGATTGGTTGCACAGCTCTACAAGATTGGCTCAGCTTTGACGCTTTTCTTTACATACTTTCGAGTTTCGATGGCTTGCTGAATTTGACTTAGATCACTTGAAAGGACATATATATTCAAATATGATTTATCCATTTGATTGTCTATTCTTTTTACTATACATAATAGTAGTGTTCTTTCATACCGATTCAACTGATGGAACTTACGTGATTTAAGTGAAAGCGATTTTGCTATCAGAACACATTAATTCACTGAGAGCCCGAAAGAATACGCTCACTTCTATGTATTTAAAATTTTATAACGTCAAACTCAAATTTTGACTTAACCAATGTGATCTAAGTGAAATAAGAAATTCCGCGATTAGAATAATCACTTATAATCACTTTTGAAGTTGTGGTAGGGGAACTGATTGAAAACGAAAGAACGATCGCTTAAACTGATCAACTTACATAGATCACTTCGCTCAGTACGAAAGAACATTACTGTTGATATGGGAAATAAAAATTCATTTATTTACATAAGATGTGAATATTATTTTCACTTTTCACTGAAAAAATTCTGGAAAAATATGACGACATTTGGCGGCATGAGTCGATCATTAAGCCAATAAGGCATATTTTGGTGAGTTTCAAAAGGCAGGAAAACTTATCCTTTTTTCAATTGAAGATAATAACCACCCTGCACAAGTTTTGTATATGCAATTTGTTGAATGTCTCTTTATCGGTAAGTTAGTCTGAGTGTGTTGTTCCAGGAAAGCAGAAAATGCGTCTCAATTGATAAACCCCTGCACAAAAGTGCCATCATATGCCATCTTATTTCACATAAATAATATAGCGTAGATAAAATTTGATTTCGGGCACGGAATGCCTTAAAGCGAAACGCCGATCAGAGAAAATTTCTCCACTGACGCCATTCCGTCCCTCACATCAAATTTCATCTTCACCATAACTATACTGATGAGACTTGATAAATCAAAACCTGTCTATAGTTGCGAACTATGGATGTTTATTTTGTGCTAATAAGATTTTTTCCTTTCAGATTGCTTATTCATGTACGCAGTTCGTATGAAGAAGAAATGTCATACAATTTTGGATGTGATCCAGTGACCGGTTATAAAAAACTATTGAAGTTGGCTCGTTCGTTAAATCTCAATGTCGTTGGAATCCATTTCAATATCGAACCTCAGGGTGAACATAAACCCTACTCCCAAATCATTGAGTTGGCTAGAGAATTGTTTGATATTGGTACTTCACTCGGTTATGACTTCAATCTTTTGAGTTTGGGTAGAGGATTCTCTACAGATTCTTTGAACGAGGTTAGAGAATTACTGGTAATTGTGAATTTTATAAATCATATTACTATTCATTGTTACAGATTGCAGAAGACATAAATAATGCTTTGGACAACCATTTTCCTGACAATTCTGTTGACGTAATAGCAAATCCAGCACAAGTTTTTGTTGAATCTGCATTTACTTTATCATGTCATATTGAATACATTCGTCAAGTAGACAAGGTAGACCCAATGACTGGTACTCCGTATGTACACTATCAATATTTTATCAATGACGGAGTTTTTGGAAGTTTCAATAATGTTCTTCGTAACAAGCAGGTAAAATATTGTATTACCCACATTATAGAATGTACTCTGTTTTGTCTCCAATGAAAAATGATAACAATATACAGGGTGTTTTCAAAGGTGAGGCTTTTTTTGGCAGGTGCTAGAACTCGTCAAAATTCCGAAAATCCTTTATATAAAATATTCCCCAGGGCCGAGTATTTCGTAATCAAAGTTACCCGCGAATCTGAGAAATTTCCAGCACGGATCTGAATTAGGTACGTATTGAGATTTAAATGTGTTTATTGAATGCGCTCAGTTTACGGGAAATCATCTGACAGAGCGTATGGTTTTTGTGACTTTTCCGAATTTCGCCTGTAACATCTCAAATGACAGAAATCGAGGATCAGATTCTGGAAATAGTCGAAGAGCAATCAACAGTTAGTACAAGATCCATAGCCAGAGCCGTTCAATTGAGCCACAGTAAATTTGGAAGACATTGAAACAACAGCATTTCTACCCCCTACCATTTCTAGATAGTTCAAGCACTCCTACCAGAAGATCATCCTTGAAGAAAAGAATTCTGCCTTTGGCTTTTAAATAACCAACCTTTAACAACATCTATTCTGTTTATTGACGAAGCCACTTTCACAAGAAATGGAGTGTAACCATACACATGTATGGTCGACAGAAAACCCTCACGCTGTCAAAGTAACAGGTTTTCAGCAAAGATTTTCTAAATGTCTGGATCGGACTCGTATGTGGTATGTTTATTGGGCCATTTTTTCTACCATCACGACTGTCAGGTGAAGACTTTGCCCATTTTCTCCAGGACAATTTGCCAGGTTTTTTAGAAGATGTTCCTCTCAATATTCGGGATAGAAAGTGGTTGTTACTGGATCACCACCCCACTATCGACGAAATTTGCAAAATAATTTAAATAATGTGTTTCCAAATAGGTGGATAGGACGTGGGGGTTCGATTTCTTGGCCTGCACGCATCCCGGATCTAAACCCCTGTGATTTCTTCTTTTGGGGTAATTCGAAAACATCAGTGTACAGTAATGATGAGGTGAATAGTGTTGAAAAACTTAAACAACGCAATGAATGGTGACCATGTCGAACAATTTCTGTAAACAATTTGGATCAATCTTATCGGTGAATTTGTGAATTTCCTAATTTTTTTTCATTGGACCTTTTGAATCAGTAATTTTTCCTCTCATTAGTTTGAACTTTAAGAATTATACCGATCATGAAAAATGTCCTAATAAAAGTTGAAAGATAATATACAAATTTGTGAGAAAATCCATCACTTTATTTACTTGCTGGAATGCAAATGGCACTGCGATTCATAGCAGATCTCCTAACAGAGAGATGCCACAATCCAGAGTCATCTTAAGATCTTGATGTCCAAGATTTTTTGCATTTTTTACAAATTGTATATTTTATATGATCAACTTCGTTGAAATGGTCCCTTTTGATGAGTTCTAGCACCAGTAAAAAAAAAGCCTCACCTTGAAAATCACCCTATGTTATATATTCGTCAGTAACATACAATGTATATAAGTGTGTACAAGAATCAAAGAATTGAAAAATACATATGATTTCTCAACTCAATGAAATTTTCAAAATGACCTGTTTAACCTTTGGCTTTAATGTATAAAGGCACTTCATAACATAATCTTATTACTTATAGAATTTCAATCTACAACCACTAAGTGAATATCCGATGTCTGAAACTTATTCTAGTAGTGTTTGGGGTCCTACTGGGAGCATGTTGGACCAGATTGTCGAAGAAGTTTCGTTGCCTGAAATGAAAATTGGGGATTCAATCATATTCGATAACATGGGTTTCTTCACCGGTAGTTCTCATAATGGTTTTCCAGTTCAAAAAGTTTATGTTCTTGCTGATGAGGAAATCTGGTAAGTTCTTCTTACTGATGAAATCTGAAGTAAGATATTATCATTTTCAAATATAACAAACAAAATATTCCCAGAAATACTTCTATCTGACAACTTTGTATTGAAAAATACAATAAAGTCGTCAGTGTGAAAGTGTCTCAAATGATATTCTCGTTCTGATTGAATATTCGGTTTCAATAGGTCACATGTTTGCAAAGATCAGCGACCCACTAAAGAGATCTACTTCGTTATGGGGAACGCTACAGAAGAAAAAGTGAATGTTCAGATGGGAAAAAGATATACTGCGGAATGTTATGATCAAGAGATTAATCTTCTCGAGATTTTGCAGATGGATTCCTGCAATGCACTAAAATGACGTTTCTGTATTGAAACTTTGCTATTGATTATGTCAACTTTTTTCTTCTATTCAATCATCAAAAATGTAATTTTTCGAAAACTATTCTCAGAAGCTTACAATTGTATAAATCTTGTGTATCAATACAGTACTATACATAAGGATCCATTTTCATCTTCAGAATGGAAAAAAATTAACAACTTCGGATGAAAACAAATGAGATGATTGGTGTTCACCACTATTGATTGTGAGAAGAAATATTGATAGCAAAATGTAGATGGATTTATTAATTACGATTCTCGTCATCTAATATATATCTACAGGTCGTTAGCGATGCAGATTTCCAAAAAAATTGGTATTCCATTAATTATAAATGTGGGACAATGGATTTTTCAAATAGAAAGTAGGACCCAAAGGTCCTTTGAAAAATTCAGTTTATGGCTCTTTGAAAATTATTTATGCCGTGAATTTTTGCTTTCATTGAAACTGTAGATGTTGAAAAGAATTATTATTCACGAAATTGATAGAGCTTTAGGGATTTTCTTGAAAATATAGTTAGTATTAGTATTTAAAATATATAGCATTTTGAGATTTGAGTAAATATTCAGATTTTAGGTTAAATTCAAACTCAAATTCTCAGTGTTTCATCTTTTTAAATATGTGTGTAAGCAAGGGGGCAGCTGAATGCTTATCCTCAAAGAAATTTAATGTTTCAACCTAATATATATGTAAATTTAGATTAAAATATGTACTAAACTTTAAAATGTGCAGAAAGAGTAATACATGCATTAAATATTAATTTTCCTAAGCCTTCATTTTCTCGGAAACCTATTCAACCCAATTAGCTAATAATCCAGTCGATGGAATTGTAGGATTTGTAGAAAACATTTCCGAGGGAAGAATTTTTTTCTTCGTATTTATAGACTACTTAGGAGGTAAACATACATAAATTCAGACAGTACTGTAGACTAAATAAAACACAATTCAAATTAACTTAGTTCAATTGAAAACGATATTCAACTGATGAAAAAATTACGAAAAGCACTGCCGTGAAGGCAGGAGCTTTTGAGCGCTCGTACATGCACCTTGTAGGTAGATTCGCATTTTCCAGTTTCAGAAATCAATTGAAGGAATTTTTGACTGCTGTCAAAAAAATTCTGAAACTTAGGCAAAACTCCAGACTTCATGTCGGTGCTTCAGCTGATCAATTTTTTTCCGATAATTCGCTAGAATTTTCCACGGTATCTATGGTCTTGGTGATGCGATCTGGACAAAATTTTGCACGTAGTTTGAATACATTATTCCTGAGCTAGGTGCATAATTTCATTCCAATCCGATCAGTAGTTTCGAAACTATCAGGAAAAAAATAATTTGAACGGCCATATTTACGGAACCCCTAGTCTAATTTTGCTCATTGATGAACGTGACCGTGAAATTTGCGATCCAAACCCACCCTGAAAATTTCAAGTTCCTAGGCCTTTCCGTTCAAAAGTTAGAATTTTCTATGGTTCTTGTCATGCGATCTGGACGAAATATTGCTTCAATATATCATTCTCGATTAAAATACAAAATTTCATCTCGATCGAATCCGTAGTTTCGAATTTATCGAGAAAACAAAATTTCAAACGACCGTATTTACGGAACCCCTTGTATAATGTTGCTCATAGATGAACGTGATCACGACATTCAAGATCCACACCTATCCTGAAAATTTCAAGTCCCTAGGCGTTTCCGTTCACAAGTTACAATTTTCTATGGTTTCTATGGTTCTGGTCATGCGATCTGGACAAAATTCCACATGTAGCTTGAACACCTCATTTTCCATTTGAGTGCAAAATTTCATCTCGATCAAATCTGTAGTTTTCAAGTAATCAGGGAAACAAAACTTTGAACGGCCATATTTACGGAACCCCTGGTGGAATTTGACCCATTAACGAACTTAACCGAGCCATTCGGGAACTGAACCCACACTGAAAATTTCAAGTCTCTAGGTTGTTCCGTTCGAGAGTTATCGTGCTTACGGACGGCCGGACGGACAGACTCGAATTTTCCGACGGATTCGTCATCAGTGAGTCGAACATAGTCGATTGAGACCATTTTCGGCTCAAAATTCGAAAAATACAGACATCGTGACGAAATGATATAGCCCTCGTGTAAGTAGTACGAGCGCTCAAAAAGGATAAGTAACAGCGGATGAAAAATTATTTCTCACTCTAAGGTAAATATAAAAAAGAATTATTTACGTCATATAGCTGATGATTACTTATTGGCAGTATTTGATGACAAATTGAATATATTCGAAGTACTTGAGTCAGTAGTTTGTACGGGTGGAATGGACGATGAATACGGATCAAAAGTAGGACTACTGAAAAAATTACTGGAACTTTCATTCAAGCAACAAACAAAGTTATCATCTTTGTTCTACCGGACGAACTGTCCCCCGTGCCTGTAATACATGTCGGTGACCATCGCGGCCGCCAGTTCTTTCATCGCGCAAAAACATTCAGACATTACCAAATTCAGTAATGAAAAAAAAAATTATTCTAGATGAACTAATAGCAAGCCAAAAAATGTTACGCCAGAGAACACCAAATCCATCATTTGCACCTGCAGACCGTTTTCGACTCATATCATAAGTCTCATCAGAACAGTTAGCAAATGATGTAGTTTATCCAGAATAATTTTTCTTATTTCATTACTGAATTTGATAATCTCAGATAAACAGCCAATATATTATTCTAGTCAATTATTCGGACGAATAAGGTTGTAGCTTGAACCAGAATTCCCTTGTGTGACAATTATGCTCGTAATGTTTACGGCGGTCACATATTGGTCTTTGTCTAGGGGAGCTAGGAAATCTTTTTTATGGCCTGCGGGATTTGAGACAGTTGCTTTTAGAGCAGACAGGTGGCGTGAGTGAAGAAATTTTCTCCGATCACCGCTGCGTTATGTTTTCTGTTTCTTACATCGAATTCATCATTTGCTAACTGTACTGATGAGAATTGATATGAGTCGAAACCGGTCAACGTGCTGGATTTTGTGTTATCTGGGGTAACATGAAATGATTTGTTGGCTTGCTATTAATTTATGTAGAATAATTTTTTTTATTTCATTACAAAACTTTATTTTTTTCTGACGTTCCCTTGTGTTATTTCGTCTAGTCTAGTCAACAGAATTCTTCAGACGTATTGGAAGAAGAAATAACTTCTGCGATTGAATATGCAGAAAGCTCAAATTGTGAGGATGTTTTGAGCACTCTTTGTTTGAAGAATATAATATGTTTTTTGACAATAGAGAATCCATCAACAGTTTGTTCTCTGCTGTTGAATAATTGAAAATCTACAGATATTCCCTGATCATTATTTTTCCTTTCAGTAGAATACAAAGTTCATATTTTTCAAATCCTCGCCCTTCATAATCCGGTTTCCCGAATTTAATCCGAGCAACAGTAGTTTTTATAGAGATTTCTCAAGTTAATAATTTGACTCGAATCTGATGTCACATTGTGCGAGAGAGATCATTTTCATCTCTTTTCCGGACGCGCCCTTAATTTCATCCTGCCATGAATCAAATTTTCAAAACCAATCAGAGAATCACATCGAACACGGAACCAAACATTGGTTATTATTGAATAAGTCACAAATTTTTTTTAACAAGTTAAGAAATTCAGGGAGGAATCGAAAAGTTGTGGAAAAAGGAAAATTGTTCTAGATATACTTATAAGCAAGCCAATCGTGTAACTCACTGGAACACCAAATCCATCACTCGCATCTATAGACCGGTTTCGACCAAGTCTCGTCAGTATTGCTAGCGATAATGAACTCGATGTGAGAAACAGGATGCCCATACAACGTGGATTTTGTCAGGGGAGCCAGGAAATCTTTTCATGACCCTTCAGAGATTGATTGCTGGTTGCTTTTGGAGCGGGCAGGTGGCGTGAGTGGAGAAATTTTCTCCGATCGCCGCTGCGTTTCGTTGTATGGCTGTCCTGTTTTGAACATCGAGTTTATAATTTATTAGTTGTCGGCCCAGATGTTCCCACACACATCCATATCGCAACAGGAACGACGTAAGAAAAAATTACGAAATCGAAACCAAGATAGATCTATCATCGGATCATTGCCCAGTGACCCAGACTTTGGAAATAGGAACTGACAAATCACCTACCAATAGGAAAACAATAAATAATAAAAGTCAAAGAAATAGATAAAGCAATCGAAGATCTAGAGAGAAGAATCATCGAAGCCCAAACACAGTCGAGTAAAAATAAACAAATGCCGAAGAAAAGTCATGTAGGCGTGCAAATGTTACTAGACGAAAAAAGGAAGGCCAAGAAACAGTATAGACGGACACTACACCCAAATGACAAAACTATACAACGAGGAAGAAGCCAGAGTCCGTGAATTATTTACGGAAGAATGGGACAAAAAGCTAGAGAATCTAGATACTGAAGATTGATCCTTATGGCAAATAGCATCAGTATTAACCGGGAAGAAAACGAAAACAAAGATTCCAAAACTGACAAAAGGAAGCCAGACAGCAAATACGAACGAAGAAAAAGCTGAAATGTTCGCCGACTCGCTAAAGCAGGATCCTCAAAGCAGCAATTCAAGCCGAATCTAAAGAACAACGACGACAAGCTCAACAAAAATGAAAAACAGAAAAGCCCCCGGAATCGACGGAATCCAAAATCAGGCTCTCAGAAACCTACCAGATGAAGCTCAAGAAGAAATAGCAGAAATAGCTAAGGCTATGCTATGAACAGGACATTACCCTAAAAAATGGAAGACATCTGACACAAAACATGATATGAAAAAAGGGGAAAAAGGACCAACTATAGACCTATAAGCCTACTTTCTGCACTGAGCAAGGTGATATACAGAAGAATCGCAGATTTCGTAAAATCCAAGAAAATAATTCCAGACCACCAGTTCGGTTTCCGCACGGAACATTCAACGGTACATCAACTGGTCAGATTAACAAAAGATATAAAGAAAAAATGAACCTATCTACAGACATCGGAGCCTTTTTCCTGGATATTGAAAAGACCTTTGATAAGATGTGGCATCAAGGTCTGATATACAAGATGAAGATGTGGAAGTTTCCAGCCGAACTGACGAACAAGGATAGTTGAACGAAAGAAAGTTCAATATCTACATAGATGGTACGAGGTCAACCACCAGGAAAATTGAAGCCGGCATACCACAAGGATCGGTCCTAGGACCGTTGCTGTTCAACATATACATATGTGTCGGACATACCAAAAATGGAAAGATGTAATAAGATTGCCCAGTTTGCAGATGACACCGCTGTTTATTACTCCAGCAGAATGAGGAAATCCTTAACGAAGCAACTCCAGATGGACGCAGACAGACTGATGAGCTATTTCAAGAAATGGAGGTTCAAGTAAATGCGAAGAAAACAGTTGCCATATATGTCTACTTCAGCGGCATAAATTTAAAGAAGGAAAAAACGGGGAACGTCATGATTGAAAACCAGAAGAAAGACTGGGAAGATGAAGAAAAATACCCGGGCGTGACCCAAGACGAAAAGCCGAAATTCAACAAACGAATGGAAGAAATCAAAAAGAAGACCAGGCAACTACATGAGTATTTATACCCGCTCCTGAATGCAAACAGCAAACTTTCGCCGGAAAACAAGATGAATATTATTAAAACAGTGGTAATACCAAGCATAACGTACGCAGGTGTAGTCTGGTTCAATGTCGAAAGTAGCAAAAAGAAAGATCTACGAAGAACGTTGAATAAAATAATAAGGATAGCTGTAGGCGTCCCATGGTACGTCAGCAATAAACAAATAAGAGAAGAATTACAAATACCTACAATCGAGGAAATAATTGATAAACAAATCAGGAAGACAATCGAAACGATGAAAGAACACGAAAATAAAGTGATGAGAAGAATGGTAATGATACCAGAACCTCAGACAAGAGGAAATACCTCTAGCAAAGAAGTCAATGACGAATAACAAAGAACCATGCAAAAAAAAACGGAAAAATTACATTAAAGTCCTATGAGGACATCGAGTTCATCATCGCTAGCTATATTGACGAGACTTGTAATAAGTCGAAACCGTTCTATAGATTCGGATGATGGATTTGGTGTTTTATGGGGTTACGTGGATTGATTTGTTGGCTTGCTTATTAGTTTATCTAGAATGTTTTTTCTTGTTTCATTTATGTCATTGGAAATTTTAGATAGACAGCCATTATATATTCTTGCTAATTTATTTGTTGGTGAATTTCTAGGCAATTGTAAGATTTAAAATGACCTCTGCATTATTGACGTATTCTTCTTGCGAACAGATACTCTGAATTGAGTTATTTCCGTTAGGTTTAAGAGCAATTTTTATGTACTTTGAAAGAACATCGGACTGCTTCATATAGAATTTTCATCATTCTTTCGAAAAAATTTAATGGCTTATATAACCCATGACATATTAATACTGGCTGTGCAAAAAGTGTTCTGTATAATCGAATTATTTTTCATGATGATTATTGAGTTTTATGATCGATTCTGGAATTTGCACCTACTGTTCAGCTTTGAAATATACTCATATCAGTTTGAGTCAAAAGGTTCAGCATTCATAATATTGATTAAAAATAAATTCAGATTGACTGAGATAATGGACAAAGAGATACGAGGGATTTCCTTTCCACTGTAACAAATACATCTCACTTATCGCTCTTCAACAATAATAGTATGATTTAACATTTTGCATCATGTTGGCCAATGAACATCCGCAAGACAAAAATATAAACGATGAAAACATCTATCATTCTTATATACGAAGAAAAAAAGTAACGAATTTGAATCTTTCGATGATTTGTTGTGTTTTGATATTATTTCTTCTACAAATTTGTTCGTTCTGTTATATGTACAACCAAATCTCAAGAAATCACAAACAACTTTCCGAAGTAATCAATATCCTCTCGAATAAACGAATGAAAAGGTCAGTGGATTGGGAAATAGAGTTTCCCATTAACTTTGGATCGCTGGACGACTCTGCGATATCATTATACGTAAGTTATTCAGATAAATATTTCGCATGACAGATGATATGGGAAATCTTTCAAAAATATATGGGATAATTGTTTGTTTTCAATTGAATTCTTCGATTTCGTGATGACCTCTTCAGTTGTGTCGGTAATTGGTAAACACGAGCTCGAGTAGTCAAGTGTCAACTTCTCTAACTTTTCGACTATTGTAAGGAATTTGTATTCAGTGTTAACTCGACACGACCCTATGAATATGAAAATACTTTCAGTATTTTAGTGAAGGAAAAATGTATTACTAGTCTAATTACTAGTGTCGGGCAGAATCGGATGTAACAAATTTTAACTATTTCAAAAAATCACTGAAAATGCAACCCGAAAACGCAAATGGTCAAACATTTATATTATGATTTCGCGAGAATAGGTGGATATCACGGATCTTGAATGAATTGGTATTTAGAATTTGTTATTCATTCAACAAACAGCTGGAAGCGAAAAGATAACTGAAATTAAATTATAGAATATAAGTAATAATAATATAAATGTGGTTGGATCCGACTATGTGCGGATGAAGCATTATTTCCAATTCGAATGCGGCTACGTCTAACACAAGGTATAACACGAATAGATGTTGCAGACATTCTTGATGCAGAGATGTTTAAGATTAGTAAATTTGATATACAAAATCATTTGTGAAATTCGTTGAAATGAAAAAAAATATTCAATACTTTCTTCTAGAATCCGGATTTCTCGGAAAGAGTAGAGAATGCCGCCCTCCAATCGGTTGTACCATTTTAAATTCGAATGCGCTCACGCCCACTAGTTAATTTGCTATAAAAAATCCTCTGTGAATTTCGTTGAAATTAAAAAAAATTATTCATGTTTCTAGGAATTCGGATTTCTCGGAAAAAGTAGAAAATGCCGCCCTCCAGTATTGGCCGCCCCGTCAAAATGCCGGTCTGGTCTAGCGGCTTAAACAAATCTGCCCATGCACGCAGTTATGTTTTTGATTCTTGACATTGCGTCATGTTTTTTCTTGGTATTTACAGGGTGGAGAGTTGTCGTGCGTTCACATCAGAGATTGCTTGACAGCAGAATTGTTTCTTATCAATAAGACCCTGGTGGAAGGCGGTGAGTTTCCTTATTTGATATTATTTCGCTGAAATGGTTCAGTTTTATATTATTTGTGAGTATACAGGGTGTCCGGGAAAATGTGGGAAACCTCTTGGATTCAGATAAAACATAAAAAAATAAGATGACGAGTTCCCATAATTTTCTTTCCTAGCGGCCCTCCCTACGGAGATACGGCCTCCTAAATGACGCCACTGGAAATTCATTTTACTGGAATAAATTTTTAACTACTTAATATAATTTAATGAAAATTTGATATGATAAACAGTAGTAAGGACCTCTTAGAATACTGCCCTTAAATTTGAATCAGCTCGTTTAGTTTACCAGGGGCGGACTAGGTTGTACATTTTAATGCCTACATTTTTAACACCCTGTATGATAAGGAGGTAAAAAAAACAAATTTGGATACCTTGAACATTAAGCTAAAGGAAAGGTACTCTTGTTCATTGTCGATAAAATGAACCTTTTTCGAAATACAAAATAATAAAAGGAGTATCTTTTTTATTTCTATTGAAAAGAACCATGAAGTCTATTTTTTTTGCCTGCAACAAAGTGTGATACGAAAGTTATTCAAAGAACAAAAAAGTTCTAGTTCATGTTATTGAATACGACAAAATTTGTTTCTTATCACATCACAATGAAATGTATGTTTTTTTGGTAAGGTGCCTCTCTGGGCCAAAACTGCATTGTTGAGAATCTTTGTAATTTTGTCGGATTCAATAATGTAAACTAAAACTTTTTTGTTCCTTCAATAACTTTTGTATCACACTTTGTTGCGGCCAAAAAAAAATTAAAATTCATGTTTCTTTTTGATGGAAATAAAAAAATTACTTCTTTTATTATTTTTTTTTTTCGAAAACGGTTCATTTTATCGACAATGAACAGGAGTACCTTTTCTTTAGCTTAATGTTCAAGGTATCCAAATTTGTTTTTTTCAACTCCTTATCATCCAGTCCCTTCCCTAGTTCGTTGAGTTTGACTTTGCATAGTCGTACTTTCAATGTAGACAAAAAACCTTTCTTTTTTATTTTCAATAAAAGCGAAAAGATTACATTACTGTTTTTCAAACAATGAAAAAATGGGATGGATAAAAAATATACATATTGTAATTAGGTACTTTTTTTATTGATAAATGAATTTTTTTTTGTAGAAATGTTTCTGTTACAAATGATAATAACAATAATAATTTATTCAGCATCAATAATTTACATGCTTCGTCAAATCATTACATTACATAAAAAACTTTACAGACATACAGTAATAATAAATATAACATAACACGGAACTACAAATGAATGATGTTCTTGTATTTTCTTCTATTCTTCTTTGACTACTTATCTTCGGCAAACTCTCTATTTCTTCTGCTTAGCCACCATTTTAACCAGATTGCACATATCTTGAAATAAGCGAAACATCATCCCTAAAATGTATCCTACATGTACAGAGCCAAGTGAAATCTACATCTTTTTGCAGACAAGCAATAATTTTTGGTAGGTAGGCAGATGAGCGTGATGAGCGTTTTTATCAAGTAGAACGCCTTTAATCCGTCACCCTCGGTACTAGGGGTATGGTCGGGACGCAAAAAAGGTCGGATTATCCAAAAAGCCAATATTTATTACTTTAAACATAAACAATAGAATCCGCTTAAAGTGACATTGAAGGGAAATGAAAAACACGTCATACTATCCAAATGTCACATAAAGCAGAATTTCAGCAAAATTGATGGTATATTTATATTGACTGAAAAAATAAATGAATATCAGCTAATACTACAAAAAAATTTAGTATATAAAATAACTTCCCTATTTTCCAGAAAAAAAAATCAATTATTTTCGTTTTTTTTTTCATTTATAATAAAAGCTTCTAACATCATTATGCTACGTAGACATAGCCCTCAACGGTATCGACTAGACTTAAAAATGAAACAAGGAATGTCAGTACAGGTATGGTACGTATCAAACCAAGAGGTGGGGTGGCTCAAAAAAACGATCGAGGGGTCACCATAACCGGAAAATTTTTCTTCGAATCATGTCATTGTCTCTGGAATCGTGTCATAGTAAGCGACATGTCATTATAAGCGGAGTCATTAAATCCAGACACTGTTGGAAGGAGTTTTATATGAAAACCAATCTTAGCACTGCAATTGCGTCATAATAAACGGATTCTACTGTATAAAGACATGTTTTACAGTAAAGTAAGTGATATATGAACTCAAAAAATGTTTCAACTCTAAAAACAACTAAGAAAAAATTACGAAAAGCACTGCCGTGAAGGCAGGAACTTTTGAGCGCTCGTACATGCACTTTTTAGGTAGGTTCGCATTTTCCAGTTTTAGAAACCAATTGAGGAAATTTTTGATAGCTGTTAAAAAAAATTTTAACTAAGGCGAAACTCCAGACTTCACGTCAGTGCTAAGTGACCAATTTTTGATAGCTGTCGAAATTTTCAAACAAAGGCGAAAGTCTAGACTTCACGTCAGTGCTTTAGGTGATTTTTTTCTATAATTCGATAGAAGTTTTTACAGTATCTATGAGTTTGCGACCTGGACAAAATTTCTCATGTTATTTGAACACATTCTTGTTCATCTATGTATAAAACTTCATTCCAATCCGATCAGTTATTTCCAAATTATCTGGAAAAAATATTTATGAAACCCCTAGTCTGATTTTGCTCATTGATAAACTTGACTGCGAAGTTCGCGATCCAAACCTATCCTAAAAAGTACCTAGGCCTTTCCGTTCGGAAGTTTTAATTTTCTATGGTTCTTGTCGTGCGATCTGGGAGAAATGTACATGTAGCTTGAATATATCATTCTCCATTGAAATACAAAATTTCGTGACGATCGTATCCGTAGTTTTGAAATTATCAAGAAAACTAAATTTCAAACGACCATATTCACGGAACTTCTGGTCTAATTTTTGCTATGGTTTCTATGGCTCTGGTCATGTGATCTAGACAAAATTTTGCATGAAGCCATGACACGTCATTCTTTATCTGAGTGCAATATTTCATTCAATCGAATCAGTAGTTCAAAGTAATCAGGAGAACAAAATTTCGAACAGCTATACTTACGGAATCCTTGGTCGAATTTTGTCCAATAACGAACTTGACTGCGGCATTCGAACCTACCCTGAAAATTTCCGTTCTGTTCGAGTTATCGTGTATACGGACGGACGGACTCGAATTTTTCGACGGATTCGTCATCAGCGAGTCGAAAATTGTCGGTTGAGTCCAGTTTCGGCTCAAAATTCGAAAAATACAGACATCGTGCCGAAATGATATAGTCCTCTTGTAAGTAGAACGAGCCTTCAAAAATATATTACATACCTTCGGATTCGTGTCCATCATAAACGAATGCACACGACCTGCAGGAAAGGTCAGTAAGGAATGATCAAAATAATATTGAAAAAAAATTTTTATTTATAACTATAACTATTTTTTTTTATTTCATTTCTTCTTTTTCTTCTTCCCCCTTTTTGAGCGCTCGTACTACTTACACGAGGGCTATATCATTTCGTCACGATGTCTGTATTTTTCGAATTTTGAGCCGAAAATGGTCTCAATCGACTATGTTCGACTCACTGATGACGAATCCGTCGGAAAATTCGAGTCTGTCCGTCCGGCCGTCAGCACGATAACTCTCGAACGGAATGTCCTAGAAACTTGAAATTTTCAGGGTAGTTTCGAATCTCGAATGCCGCGGTTAAGTTCGTTATTGGGCAAAATTCGCCGAGGGGTTCCGTAAATTTGGCCGCTCGAAATTTTGTTTTCCTGATTACTTTGAAACTACAGATTCGATCGAGATGAAATTTTGCACTATAATGGAAAATGAGGTGTTCAAGCTACATGCAGAATTTTGTTCAGTTAGCATCACCAGAACCATAGAAACCATAGAAAATTGTAACTTTTGAACGGAAACGCCTAGGGACTTGAAATTTTCAGGATAGGTGTGGATCTCGAATGTCGTGATCACTTTCATTTATGAGCAAAATTATACCAGGGGTTCCGTAAATATGGTCGTTTGAAATTTAGTTTTCTTGATAATTTCCAAACTACAGATTCGATCGAGACGAAATTCTGTATACTAATGGAGAATGTTATATTCAAGCTACATTTCTCTAGATCGCATGACCAGAACCATAGAAACCATAGAAAATCATAACTTTCGAACGAAATCGAAAAAAATTGATCCGCTGAAGCACTGACATGAAGTCTGGAATTTCGCCTAAGTTTCAGATTTTTTTCGACAGCTGTCGAAAATTCCTTCAATTGATTTCTAAAACTGGAAAATGCGAATCCACCTTCAAGGTGCATGTACGAGCGCTCAAAAGCTCCTGCCTTCACGGCAGTGCTTTTCTAAATTTAAAAATAATATAATCATCGAACAAAATAACGTCAAATATTACATCTTCGAATATTAATACAAGTTACTTCCTAGACAAAAAAAAACATATTGAAAAACTTCTTCAAATTGTAGGATTCTCTTTCTATTGAGAGTGTTTTTACCCATTTGACAAATTTCCAGTGTGATTTTGCACGACTTTTCTACAACATTGAATATTGATATCGACCTTATTTCTTATGCCATAGAGTAGGTAATCGTCTGTAAAATTAATTTTGTATAATTCTTTTTAAGATACGAATGATACAGAGGGCCCAACAAGGGTTAATGGAGGTAGGGAGAGGAATGGTAAGTATACCCTAACTTTAATAATCCTATTTAATACTTTCATACAGGGTGTTTCATTGGTAAATGTACAAACATAATAAAAATAATAATAATGTGTTCGATGCACATTATTGCAGTTTCCAAACTAAGTCTAATGCCTTCTTGATCTTTTCTGGATCATTACGGATTTTATTGCAGGCAACTTCGATACGTTGTAGAAGAATTTCACTATCGAATTATACTCCGTTTAAGAATTCAATTGAAAATTTCCTGTACTTTCCAAATATTCTAATCAAATTCCATTATTCCATCATACAGGGTGTTAAGAATCTCAGCTTGCGAAAAGTCCCATATTTTGAACGGCCATATTTACGGAAACCCTAGTCTAATTTTGCGAAAAGCACTGCCGTGAAGGCAGGAGCTTTTGAGCGCTCGTACATGCACCTTGTAGGTATATTCGCATTTTCCAGTTTTAGAAATCAATTGAAGGAATTTTTGACAGCTGTCAAAAAAATTCTGAAACTTAGGCGAAACTCCAGACTTCATGTCAGTGCTTCAGATGATCAATTTTGTTTCGATAATTAGCAAGAATTTTCTACGGTATCTATGGTCTTGGTGATGCGGTCTGGACAAAATTTTGCACGTAGTTTGAATACATTATTCCTCAGCTAGGTGCATAATTTCATTCCAATCCGATCAGTAGTTCCGAAACTATCTGGAAAAAAATATTTTGAACGGCCATATTTACGGAACCCCTAGTCTCATTTTGCTCATTGATGAACGTGACCGCGATATTCGCGATCCAAACCCACCCTGAAAATTTCAAGTTCCTAGGCCTTTCCGTTCAAAAGTTACAATTTTCTATGGTTTCTATGGTTCTGGTCATGCGATCTGGACAAAATATTGCTTCAATATATCATTCTCGATTAAAATACAAAATTTCATCTCGATCGAATCCGTAGTTTCGAATTTATCGAGAAAACAAAATTTCAAACGACCGTATTTACGGAACCCCTTGTAACATGTTGCTCATAGATGAACGTGATCACGACATTCGAGATCCACACCTATCCCGAAAATTTCAAGTCCCTAGGCATTTCCGTTCAAAAGTTAAAATTTTCTATGGTTTCTATGGTTCTGGTCATGCGATCTGGACAAAATTTCACATGTATCTTGAACACCTCATTCTTCATTTGAGTGCAAAGTTTCAACTCGATCGAATCTGTAGTTTCGAAGTAATCAGGGAAACAAAACTTTGAACGGCCATATTCACGGAACCCATGGTGGAATTTGGCCCATTAACGAACTTAACCGAGGCATTCGGGATCTGAACCTACAATGAAAATTTCAAGTCTCTAGGTTGATCCGTTCGAGAGTTATCGTGCTGACGGCCGGCCGGCCGGACGGACGGACGGACTCGAATTTTCCGACGGATTCGTCATCAGTGAGTCGAAAATAGTCGATTGAGACCATTTTCGGCTCAAAATTCGGAAAATACAGACATCGTGACGAAATGATATAGCCCTCGTGTAAGTTGTACGAGCGCTCAAAAATATTTTGAACGGCCATATTTACGGAACCCCTAGTCTAATTTTGCTCATAGATGAACGTAACCGCGATATTTGCGATTCAAACCCACCCTGAAAATTTTAAGTTCCTAGGCCTTTTCGTTCAAAAGTTTCAATTTTCTATGGTTTCTATGGTTATTGTCATGCGATCTGGACAAAATTTCACATGTAGCTTGAACACCTAATTTTCCATTTGAGTGCTAAATTTCATCTCGATCAAATCTGTAGTTTTTAAGTAATAATCAGGGAAACAAAACTTTGAACGACCATATTCACGGAACCCCTGGTGGAATTTGGCCCATTAACGAACTTAAGAGAGGAATTCGGGAACTGAACTCACACCGAAAATTTCAAGTCCCTAGGTTGTTCCGTTCGAGAGTTATCGTACTTATGGACGACCGGACGAACTCGAATTTTGTGACGGATTCGTCATCAGTGAGTCGAACATAGTCGATTGAGACCATTCGGCTCAAAATTCGAAAAATACAGACATCGTGTCGAAATGATATAGTCCTCTTGTAAGAAGAACGCGCCTTCAAAAATATATTATATACCTTCGGATTCGTGTTCATCATAAACGAATGCACACGACCTGCAGGAAAGGTCACTAAGGAATGAGCAAAATAATATTGAGAACAATTTTTTATTTTATACAACAAATTAATTTTCCTCTTCTTTCTTTTTTTTCTCTTCTAGATTTTTTTTTTTTTTCTTGTTCTTCTCTTCTTCTTTCTCTTTCCCTTTCTTCTGTTTCTCTTCTTTCTCTTTCACTTTCTTCTGTTTCTCTTCTTTCTCTTTCTTCTTCCTCTTCCCTTCTTCTTCTTTCTCTTTCTTCTTCCTCTTCCCTTCCTCTTCTTTCTCTCCCTCCTCTACCCCTTCCTCTTCTTTCTCTCCTTCCTCCTCTTCCTCTTCCACCTCTTCCCCTTCCTCCTCTTCCCATTCTTCCTATACCCCTCCCAGTAAGCCAATCTAGAGTCCGTAGGGATTGGTTCTTGGAAGAAACAAAAAAAATGTTACTAAATATATAAATAATAACAAAGTTAATGTTATTTTTTCATCTATTTTGAGCTGAGAATGAGAATGCGGTTTGTAAGTATGTTTGTTTGTCCACTAAAAACTCTCGAATGAAATTGCTGAATGCTTTATTTGTTTGTATACAGGAAGAAGAGATAATAGAAAACGTATTTATCGTGATACATTGTGTTTCATTGGTAAGTGTACATACGTTGACCTGAGACAGAGCTATCCAAGAAGTGTTCAGAAAAGCCATATGTGATAGGTCTAATAATTGACTTCATAGCCGAGATACAAGGTTCTTTATATATTCGTGAATATTTTCAATTGCTTATAACTTTTGAACCATCTAGTATAATTATTTGATATGTGAAACATACTTCCGGAAAATTCTCTGAACTAACCAAAAAATTCAGGTCCATATCAGAAAAAAATATGGGACTTTTCGCAAGCTGAGATTCTTAACACCCTGTATGATGGAATAATGGAATTTGATTAGAATATTTGGAAAGTACAGGAAATTTTCAATTGAATTCTTAATCGGAGTATAATTCGATAGTGAAATTCTTCTACAACGTATCGAAGTTGCCTGCAATAAAATCCGTAATGATCCAGAAAAGATCAAGAAGGCATTAGACTTAGTTTGGAAACTGCAATAATGTGCATCGAACACATTATTATTATTTTTATTATGTTTGTACATTTACCAATGAAACACCCTGTATGAAAGTATTAAATAGGATTATTAAAGTTAGGGTATACTTACCATTCCTCTCCCTACCTCCATTAACCCTTGTTGGGCCCTCTGTATCATTCGTATCTTAAAAAGAATTATACAAAATTAATTTTACAGACGATTACCTACTCTATGGCATAAGAAATAAGGTCGATATCAATATTCAATGTTGTAGAAAAGTCGTGCAAAATCACACTGGAAATTTGTCAAATGGGTAAAAACACTCTCAATAGAAAGAGAATCCTACAATTTGAAGAAGTTTTTCAATATGTTTTTTTTTTGTCTAGGAAGTAACTTGTATTAATATTCGAAGATGTAATATTTGACGTTATTTTGTTCGATGATTAGGTGTAGCTTTGATGTTATATGTGGAAGATCATTCAAAATAAAGCTTATTATTATTATTAATTAGGCCGACAATGTTCATTTCTTATAAATTTTCAATTTAAATAAAATTTATACTTACATATAAATAATTCTCCATTTCTTTTAAATTAAATAAACAATAACACCTACAACAACAATAACAAATAAACAACAATAACAAATAAACTAAACTAAATAAAAAACTAATGAAAACACAACAATAATTCTAATTTAATGAAAAAACCGCTTTTTCGCTACTGAAAAATATGTCACTAAAGAAAAAAAATTTTTTTTCTTTTCTTCATCTTCTTTTTTCTTTTTTTCTTCTTCCTCCTCTTCCATTTCCCTTCCTCCTCTTCTTCTTCCCCTTCCTCTTCTTCCTCTCCCTCCTCTTCGCCTCCCTCCTCTTCCTCTCAACCTTGCCAATGTTTCTTGGAAATGGACCTTTGGAAGATACAAAAAAAATGTTGACATATAAATAATAAGAAAGTTAATATTATTCCTTCGAATTTTGAGCTGGGAATGAGAATGCGGTTTGTAAGTATGTTTGTTTGTTTGTCCACTAAAAACTCTCGAATGAAACTGCTGAATGTTTTAATTTTTTGCATATAGGAAGAAGAGATAATAGAAAAGGTATTTATCGTGATACATTGTGTTTCATTGGTAAGTGTACATAGACAGAGCTATCCAAGAAGTGTTCAGAAAAGCCATATGTGATAGGTCTAATAATTGACTTCATAGCCGAGATATCTTTCTTTATATATTCGTGAATATTTTCAATTGCTTATGACTTTTGAACCATCCAGTATAATCATTTGATATTTGTAATGTGAAACATACTTCCTGAAAATTCTCTGAACTAATCAAAAAATTCAAGTCCATATCAGAAAAAAATTACGAAAAGCACTGCCTTGAAGGCAGGAGCTTTTGAGCGCTAGTACATGCACCTTGTAGGTAGATTCGCATTTTCCAGTTTCAGTAATCAATTGAAGGAATTTTCGACAGCTGTCAAAAAATTCTGAAACTTAGGCGAAACTCCAGACTTCATGTCAGTGCTTCAGCTGATCAATTTTTCTTCGATAATTCGCTAGAATTTTCTACGGTATCTATGGTCTTGGTGGTGCGATCTCGACAAAATTTTGCACGTAGTTTGAATACATTATTATCCAGCTAGGTGCAATATTTCATCCCAACCCGCTCAGTATTTTCGGAACTATCAGCAAAAAAATATTTTGAACGGCCATATTTACGGAACCCCTAGTCTAATGTTGCTCATTGATGAACGTGACCGCGATATTCGCGATGCAAACCCACCCTGAGAATTTCAAGTTCCTAGGCATTTCCGTTCAAAAGTAACAATTTTCTATGCTTCTGGTCATGCGATCTGGACAAAATATTGTTTTAATATATCATTCTCGATTAAAATACAAAATTTCATCTCGATCGAATCCGTAGTTTTGAAATTATCAAGAAAACTAAATTTCAAACGACCATATTTACGGAACCCCTAGTATAATTTTGCTCATAGATAAACGTGATCACGACATTCGAGATCCACACCTATCCTTAAAATTTCAAGTCCCTAGGCGTTTTGGTTCAAAAGTTACAATTTTCTATGGTTTCTATGGTTCTGGTCAAAATTCCACATGTAGCTTAAACACCTCATTCTCCATTTGTGTGCAAAATTTCATCTGAATCAAATCTGTAGTTTTCAAGTAATCAGGGGAAAAAAACTTTGAACGGCCATATTTACAGAACCCCTGGTGGAATTTAGCCCATTAACGAACTCAACCGAGGCATTCGGGTACTGAACCCATACTGAAAATTTCAAGTCTCTAGGTTGTTCTGTTCGAGAGTTATCGTGCTTACGGCCGGACGGACAGACTCGAATTTTCCGACGGATTCGTCATCAGTGAGTCGATCATAGTCGATTGAGACCATTTTCGGCTCAAAATTCAAAAATACGACGACGTGACGAAATGATATAGCCCTCGTGTAAGTAGTACGAGCGCTCAAAAAGTCAGTAATAAATTTTTGGCGTTTCGGCCGGTGAGTCATCGATAAGACGGTACTTGGTGACTTGGTAGCGTGACGAAGGACGGACCAGCCGAGGGCGGATTAGAGGGGTTTTACTGTATTCATCAACTAAAGTAGCACAATTTCCAACTATAGTAGCAACCTCAAAAGAGGGTCTTGTCAGACTATCTCTGTTTTTATTGTACTCCTTGTAGTTGATGAACTCGTTGAAAATCTCATCTGTGGAAGACGTTAACAGTGCAAGGCAAACATTAGAGCTTCTCTGCTTCAGAAGTCCACTGAACAACACTCAACAAAACCAGCGGCATATGCAATTGACAAGACATCAGTGACTTCCCATTTCTTCTTTTTTGAGCGCTCGTACTACTTACACGAGGGCTATATCATTTCATCACGATGTCTGTATTTTTCGAATTTTGAAAATGGTCTCAAACGACAGAGTTCGACTCACTGATGACGAATCCGTCAAAAAATTCGAGTCTGTCCGTCCGTCCGTATACACGATAACTCGAACGAAACGGAATGTCCTAGGAACTTGAAATTTTCAGGGTAGGTTCGAATCTCGAATGCCTCGCTTAAGTTCGATATCGGGCAAAATTCGGCCAGGGGTTCCGTAAATATGGCTGCCTATTTTTTTTATCTGATTACTTCGAAACTACTGAATCGATCGAAGTGAAATTTTGCACACAGATGGAGAATTACGTGTTCAAGCTACATGCAAAATTTTGTCCAGCACGCATAACCAGAACCATAGAAATTTAAAACTTTGTAATGGAAAGGCCTAGGGACTTGAAATTTTCAGGATAGATGTGGATCTCGAATGTTGCTGTCACTTTCATCAATGAGCAAAATTAGACTAGGGGTTCCGTAAATATGTCCGTTTGAAATTCAGTTTTTTTGATAATTTCAAAACTATGCATTTGATCATGACGAAATTTTGTATTTAAATTGAGAATGGTATATTCGAGCTACATTTTGTCCAGATCGCATGATCAGAACCGTAGAAACCATAGAAAATAAAAACTTTCGAACGGAAAGGCCTAGGGACTCGAAATTTTCAGGATAGATTCGGATCGCGAATTTCGTGATTACGTTCATCAATGAGCAAAATTAAACTAGGGGTTCCGTAAATATAGCCGTTCAAACTATTCTTTTCCTGATAATTTCGAAACTACTCATTGGATTGAAATGAAATTTTGAACATAGATGAAGAATAGTGTATTCAAACGTGGAAAATTTTGTCCAGATCGCATGACCAAGACCATAGATATCGTATAAAATTTTAGCGAATTATCGAAAAAAAAACCACCTCTAGCACTGACGTGAAGTCTGGAGTTTCGCCTTAGTTTGAAAATTTTTTTTTACAGCTGTCGAACTTTTTTTCGAATTTGTTTCTAAAACTGGGAAATGCGAATCTACCTATAAGGTGCATGAACGAGCGCTTAAAAGCTCCTGACTTCACGGCAGTGCTTTTCGAATTTTTTTATACTTTTCTGTTTCCTCTTGTTGTCCCAGGTTTTTTCATCTCCCTCAGTTGACCGTTCTTCTTCAGAATCAGTTTTTTTTAGAAGAGTTTGAAGGTTTCACAAAAAGCTGTTATCATCAGCTCCACAGTTCGTGGTTTTAGAATCATAAATAGCAACTGTGTTTATAAAGCAGTTTTATAGACACTGCTGCCTTGTGTTGTTTGATGCAAATGAGATAGATTTGAAGCTGAAATAATTACCTGCCAGAATTTTCTCCATTTCGATTTGGAAACAGATGAAATGAACGGCTGGAGTTTTTGCTAGCCTGTCCACAGACACACTTGCCACTGTTTTAACTGTGAGCATAGTAGTTGTATCAAAGTATCCAGTCAGAAGTTGGCCACCTGCAAGGGGAAAGAAAAGGACTGTTAGTATTACAAGAAAATAATAAAGCCGAAATAGCTAACTCATTCACTTTGCACAGGCACTGTAAATAACTTGGGGTTAGTTACTTCCAATGAAAGTTCACTTACCGGTAAAGGATGAAACAGAAGTAGATGGTATAGAACTCAAATATTCAAACGAATTATCCTAAAATCACTACCTCACATTTGTCTGTGATTTCATCCTCAGCTTTATCTTCAGCATCAGAAATCGCTTGAAATAATTTTCTTCTGACTTCTTTTTGATATTTCTTCGGAAGACCTTTAGTTATATTGAACATAGACATAAAAAACTGGTACAAAGCATCATTTTGTAGGTCCTCTTGTTTTTGCATTTGTAAAACAAGGTTTTGAAGTAATTCATTTCTCTTCTCTGATCTCTTGTCACTGTCTTCAATGTACTCTTGCATAATAGGATCAGTAATTATTGTGGACATTTTTGGTCTTTTAGGGGCGACGTTCTCAGAAGGTTCGGTAGGTTCGCTATCCCATGTTGTTTCAAGTCTGGGTGCATCTGATAGCATAATATCATACTCTTCCAACTTACTTTCTTCAAGGGGTGAAGTGGGATATCCAACAGTATTTCTGTTTTTCATGAATGGTATTAGAAATTCCATTTGTTTTTGATACGTCCATAGCCTAATTTGTGCTGCCGCTTGACCACCCTTTTTTTGTTGCCTTCGAAGAGCTTCTCGATGACATTCTCTCAGCTTTCGCCATTGTTCCTTCGCAGCTTGGACTTTAATGAAAAAAACAATTATGTACTAGTACTAAGATCAAAGTTTTACAAATAAAATCACTCACTATCAGTATAGTTAAATTCTTTGGATATATTCTCCCACAAAACATCCTTCAGTTTTGTTCTCATGTAATCTTCGTGAGAAGTATCATATAAAACAGGGAATCTTCTAACCATTTCAATTAATTTTTCCATTGTCTTGGGATTCGTTTCAATTGAATAGACTGTAAAATTTTATTAATCTTGTACTGATGAATTATGAATTGGAATTTAACTTTGGTCAACTACAACAACAGAACTTTATTTCTTTATTTACGAAACAACCGTCACATTCACAAACAAATCAGGTTATAGGGAAAAACCACGTACCGCTAGATGACGCTGAAAATCGCAAGATGTCGGACCGAATGGTGGTCAAAATTACTGTGTCATTTCTGTCTTTCATAACAAGTATTTCAAATATTTTTAAGCGCTCGTACTACTTACACGAGCGCTATATCATTTCGTCACGATGTCTGTATTTATCGAATTTTGAGCTGAAAATGTGCCGTAAGCACGATAACTCTCGAACGGAACAACCAAGAGACTTGAAATTTTCAGTGTGGGTTCAGTTCCAGAATGCCTCGGTTGAGTTCGTTAATGGGCCAAATTCCACCAGGGGTTCCGTAAATATGGCCTTTCAAAGTTTTTTTCTCCTGATTACTTGGAAACTACAGATTTGATCGAGATGAAATTCTGCACTCAAATGGAGAATGAGGTGTTCAAGCTACATACGAAATTTTGTCCAGATCGCATCACCAGAACCATAGAAATCATAGAAAATTGTAACTTTTGAACGGAAACGCCTAGGGACTTGAAATTTTCAGGAAAGGTGTGAATCTCGAATGTCGTGATCACGTTCATCTATGAGAAAAATTGTACTAGGGGTTCCGTAAATATTATCGTTTGAAATTCAGTTTTCGTGATAATTTCAAAACTACAGATTCGATCGTGACGAAATTTTGTATACTAATGGAGAATGATATATTCAAGCTATTTTTCTCCAGATCGTATGACCAGAACCATAGAAACCATAGAAAATCAAAACTTTCGAACGGAAAGACCTGGGGACTTGAAATTTTCATGATAGGTGTGGATTTGAAATGTCGCGTTCACGTTCATCAATGAGCAGAATTATACTAGGGGTTCCGAAAATACGGTCGTTCGAAATATTTTCTTCTCGATAATTTCGAAACTACCGATTCGATGGAGATAAAATTTTGTATTTTAATCGAGAATGGTATATTGAAGCAACATTTTGTCCAGATCGCATGATAGAAACCATAAAAAAATTATAACTTCCGAAGGGAACGGCCTAGGAACTTGAAATTTTCAGGGTAAGTTTGGATCGCAAATGTCGCGGTCACGTTCATCAATGAGAAAAATTAGACTAGGGGTTCCGTAAATATAGCCGTTCAAAATATTTTTTTCCTGATTATTTCGAAACTACTGATTGAATTGGAATGAAAATTTACACCTAGCTGAAGAATAATGTATTCAAACTACGTGCGAAATTTTGTCCAGATCGCATCACCAAGACCATAGATACCGTAGAGAATTCTAGCGAATTATCGAAAAAAAATTGGTCAGCTGGAGCACTGACATGAAGTCTGGAGTTTCGCCTAAGTTTGAGAATTTTTTTGACAGCTGTCGAAAATTCCTTCAATTGATTTCTAAAACTGGAGATTGCGAATCTACCTACAAGGTGGATGTACGAGCGCTCAAAAGCTCCTGACTTCACGGCAGTGCTTTTATAATTTTTTTATAAGATTGCGGAATTAATAATAATGCCTGTGAAAGTCGAGGTAACCAGTTCGGACATTTTTGATTATATGGGCGAACGTGAATGTGATAGCAAATGACAACTATATAATAGAAAATTATTTCACTTACGATAAAAGAATCATCTTTCAAGAAGTGCTTGCTGCAAAGTAACAACTTCTTTGAGATACGTTTCCCAATCTTCAAGATTGTCTGCCATTTTTTAACTGACTTGGGATTCAACGGGAATTTATGCAAAGAAATTTCAGAAGAACTATGTGATGAGCATTGAGGAACAGAGCACATTTTTCTTGATCTTATTCCCACATTACCTCTTACAATCCACTGCATTTTCAGCTCGTATACTGTTTATTTGAAACAATTGTCCATAAATTATCATCTAAATATATCACATTCGATACATAAATGACTCAAAATCATACAAATATTCCACACTTTTCTCATATAAACACACACAGGTTAGTTTGTTGTTCACCATTCGGGTATTTCAGAGGATTAAAAGTAGATGTCACCCACTCCGTGATTCTTCCCTATAATATTTATTTTATCACGTGTACTGTGTACACTGTCTCAAATATCTGTAGGTCATGAATCGCTTTCCCAACTCCCCAAGACAAAGACACATGTTTGACCCACCGTAAAAATTTTGCTAACTGTACTGACGAGATCTGATGTGGATTGAAACCGGTCTACAGGTGCAAATGATAAATTTGGTGGTCTCTGGGGTATATGAATTGTTTTGTTGGCTTGCTATTAGTTTATCTAGTATAATTTTTTCAATTTCATTCGTGAAATTTCAGATGAACAGCCGTTTTATTATTCTAATCAATTATTCAGACGAATAAGGTTGAAGCTTGAACCCGTAATTTCCATGTGTGACCATATGCTGGTAATTTATACGGCGGGTCACACATGTGTCTTTGTCTTGGGGAGTTGGGAAAGCGATTCATGACCTACAGATATTTGAGACAGTTGATTTTGGAACGGACAGGTGGCGTGATTGGGCAAATTTTCTCCGATCAACGTTGCCTTATGTTTTGAAGGTTTTCTGTTTCCCACATCGGTTAGAAACCGGTCTACGGGTGCAAATGATAAACTTGGTGGTCTCTGGGGTACATAAATTGTTTTGTTGGCTATTAGTTTATCTAGTATAATAGTTTTTCTAATTTCATTACTGAATTCGAGTCACCATGCAATCTAATCTAGAAAAGACCGACGATCCATGAAACTGTGTTGCAAGTACAACTCGATCCACGCGTGGAACTGTACTGGCCGTCGGATGGGTTCAATATGCGGCAATACTCTGAAACAACGTTCTACAGAATAGTCCACGCGTGTGCTGGGTTCAATCTGCGCCAGGCCTAAGTAGTTGATTCTTCTAATAATGGTTCTCACGATCATGGTGGACATCCATCGCACGCACTAAAATCACAAGATTTCTGCTAACCATCAACATATTTATTGCTCTGTTAGTAGTTATTCGAACATGCTTATTCCAAATGATCTTTCGGATTCAGCTCTATGATGTCCCAGTTCAAGTGAGGAGGTTTTACGGTGAGACGAATGGAGCGACCTTTGCGCCCTTTGAGTCGACTTACCATTCGTGTAAATGTGGATGGTATTCGAACGAGTTGTATTTAGTTGAGATATTACAAGTCAACGGTGTTTATTTTCAATATTTTTTTCTTAAAAATATCATTTTCTAGGAAAACGATGTGCCAAAGGTGAACCTGGAGCAGCTGGGCTGATTGGTCCTCCGGGAATCCCAGGAAAAAAAGGAGAGAAAGGTGATGAAGGTCCGTCAGGATCTGGAGGACCGAAAGGTTTGAGAGGTAAGAGCGACAAAAATTATCTGAATAGGTGAAATACAATGTCTAACTATTCTAACCAGAAAACGCGACACCAAGTGTAACTCTGCAGACCGTCGAGCACCGCTAGTGCTAGGATGTAACCGCGGTCAATGTGGACGCTTTTCCAGCACGAGCTAATTGCATATAACCTCAATTAAACACGTTTCGGGGGTATCCGAAGTGGTTCAGTGCTTTAGCGTGAGGCAAAGGGATTTCAGGGTCATAACATTTGTTCATTATTTGGGACGGTTGTTCGATCTTTTCATCCAGATGTTTGCTGCAACAAAGATATTTATCGTAATATAATTCGAATTAATTCGAGGGATTTAAGCCCATTTCTCGAGCTCATTGGAATTTGGAGTATCGACGTTTTTCAATTATTGTGATGACGATTTGATCGTTCTACCGCGATCGATGCGTACTGGATGTAGACGTCACCGCTACAAAAAGTTTACCTACACCCATCCTTAGCACGAGCAGTGCCCGACGCTCTGCCTCGCACAGCTTTAGTTACTTCACAAATTTTGTGGATAATTCTGTTTCAACTTGATTTCAAATACAGAAGTGTTAGATCGCACGATCTAGATGGCAAATAACCCTTCTTGAGATAATTTTCTCTTCCAGTTTATCACGTAATAAGTTCATCGGTTCTACTGTATGGCACGTTGCACTATCTTGTTGAAACAACCCGTAAAAATTTGAAGATTATTTAGCATCGCATAGATTTGAAATTTTTTGAAGGTTGAAGGCAAATAAATACAGGGTGTTCTCAAAAGTGAGTCTTTGTAAAAGCTTCCATTTAACATGCATTGAATATGTCGGCTCCAAGATGCCGAACAAGCTTAATTGTTATGGTCGATTAGATTCAAATTTGGTATGTGGAGTTTTCGGGTTTGGAAATCATGAATTTTTCGTCAAAATTCATAGATTGAATATGGTGGCTCTGCATCCTCTGAGATGGCAGACGAGTTTTGTGATTAGAATCCGATTCTTTGCTATGTGCATTTTTTGGCGGCGACGTTCATGAATTTTTCATCAAAATTCATAAATTCAAGACGACGGAAGAGTTTTCTGTTTATGGTCCGATTCGATTCGAATTTGTATACCCTTTCAATTTGTGATGGCGTTTTTCTCCGGATCTGGAATATTGTCTATTATTTCTTTCATGACTTTACTCGGGCGCCAATTGCGATGGATTTCACAAGTTTCATTTCTTATAACACCTACCATGATTAACCCTGGGTAGCGTTTATATAGATGGAAAAAGGGCTCGGTCCAAATCTAGGATGGTTGCGATTGACAAGTGCTGATATCTTCAACTAATGAAGAGGAGGCTATGGGTGAAGCAAATGAAATTCACTCTGACGAGAGGCACTATATTTACACTGTTGATTCAACTTCATACAACTCCTGAAAATATACAGTGTACTGGAAGAACGTTAACAGAATATCGGATCCTATGGTCCTGTGACCAACTACAAAATTATTACTCCTCAATATCAAAAGCAAACATTAGGTTGGGGAAAAAGTAATTTCGTATTTTTCGCTTTATTCAATGCTTTCTAAAAAGTGTTGGATTCATCCAATTTTAGTCAAATATGCGCCGTTCTGTTCAATAACTTGCGCCAACGAGAATCCAACTTCATAATGCCCCTTCCGTAGAACCCCTTGTCCCTATTGGCAAAAAACTCAAAGCGCGTTGGCCATGGACAGGAACAGGCGGTAGACACTTGTTGACAGGTCCGGATCCAGGGTGGATGCATAAGAACTTCTCATCCTGGCTCCCGAAGCTACTGGCGCGTCATCGAAGATGTGTTCGGCCTGGCGTTGTCCTGATTAAACACGATTTTGTTCCTATTCACCAATGCTGGCCGCTTCTGTTCGATCACCAACCTCAATAATTCACAGTAGAGGGCAGAATTGAGCGTTCGACCATAGGGGAGCAGCTCATAGTAGAGCAATCTTTGCCTATCCACCAAACACACAGTAACACCTTCCTGGCCGTCCATGTTGGCTTGGTCACGGTCTGGGCCACTTCGTTGGATTTCGACCACGATCTCTGTCGCTTGACATTGTAATAAGTAACCTATTCCGGGGTATGAAGTGCCGCATCCAACAAAATGAACTCGAGTCTGGAAACGACCAAAAAAACGGTTGACCCCTTTCTTCAAGATGGGAAGTTCCGTCCAGTGGTCGCCTATGAGAGTTACTCGCAATAGGAACCCTAAAACAGACTCCTCTTGAGGGACGGTGAAGTATTAACTCGATAATAATTCCCCCCTCGAGGAACCGTTAATACCCGACCGAGAAAGCAAGGTGAGATGACCCAGGCCAAATCTCATGCAGACGAGAACAAACAGTTGACCCCGCGAAATAATTTCTCCGCTGACGAATGAATATAAAATTTAAATCTGGATTTTATTATGCGATTGTGGAACAGAAATAGAATCACCAACGGTCCGGACAGTTAAAAAAACCGGTCTCACCACCTCTATGACTTCCAACTTCACTACACACACCCAAGTTTTGTGCTCTTCGGGAACAAGGAAACAAACTAGAGTTGCTCTCTCAAATAATTGTTCTACACAACCAACGCAGGTTATTAAACACTAACAGAAAACTCAGATTTCGGAATTAAACGAGTAGCTCGGACGAAAACTGCTATCAAAAATTTCTTACAACTTCAAGACACCGTTGCTAAGTCAGAATTATTCCGTTTCCCTCAAACACCGCCATATTGTTGGTGAGGGTTGGTGAGGGAACATTTTGAGTCTTAAAAACGGCGTCGTTTTCCAAAAAAAAACCCGTCGTCAACATGCAAAAAATAACATGAGCGGGAGATAACATTCTCGCGGTGTCGAACTGGGGGTTTTATACATAGGCTGAATTTCCAAATCGACTCGTTAGATTTTCTCGATATGGAAACAAGGAAGTATTCGAATGAATATGTCAAATCGATGTGAATTATACTGGGTGACTTCCGTAACGAAATTCACTTAGTTACAAATTATGGGAGTTCTAAAATTTGGCGTTAAATGCACCTTAGTTAGCTCTGAGAAGAAATAAGATCGATAAACCGGATCAAACGAAGCACGGTGGGAACTTCACTCAATTCTGGGGCTATTCCTGGTAGGGATTTTGAATAAAATATTAAGTTCATGTACCCTTAGGCCTACATGATATTTACAGAAGGTTTCATTTTTGAGCGCTCGTACTACTCACACGAGGGCTATATCATTTCGTCACGATGTCTGTATTTTTCGAATTTTGAGCCGAAAATGGTCTCAAACGACTATGTTCGACTCACTAATGACGAATCCGTCGGAAAATTCGAGTCTGTCCGTCCGGCCGTATACACGATAACTCTCGAACGGAATGTCCTAGAAACTTGAAATTTTCAGGCTAGGTTCAAATCTCAAATGCCGCAGTTAAGTTCGTTATCGGTCAATATTCGCCCAGGGGTTCCGTGAATATGGCCGCTCGAATTTTTGTTTTCCTGATTACTTTGAAACTACAGATTCGATCGAGATGAAATTTTGCACTATAATGGAAAATGAGGTGTTCAAGCTACATGCAAAATTTTGTTCAGCTCGCATCACCAGAACCATAGAAACCATAGAAAATTGTAACTTTTGAACGGAAACGCCTAGGGTCTTGAAATTTTCAGGATAGGTGTGGATCTCGATTGTCGTGATCACTTTCATGTATGAGCAGAATTATACTAGTGGTTCCGTAAATATGGTCGTTTGAAATTTAGTTTTCTCGATAATTTCCAAACTACAGATTCGATCGTGACGAAATTTTGTATACTTATGGAGAATGATATATTTAAGCTACATTTCTCTAGATCGAATGACCAGAACCATAGAAACCATAGAAAATCATAACTTTCGAACGGAAAGGCCTAGGGACTTGAAATTTTCAGGATAGGTGTAGATCTGAAATGTGGCGTTCACGTTTATCAATGAGCAGAATTATACTAGGGGTTCCGCAAATACGGTCGTTTGAAATTTTTTTTTTCTCGATAATTTCGAAACTACGGATTCGATCGAGATGAAATTTTGTATTTCAAACGAGAATGACATATTAAAGCAACATTTTGTCCAGATCGCATGACAAGAACCATAGAAAATTATAACTTCCGAAGGAAAAGGCCTAGGAACTTGAAATTTTCAGGGTGGGTTTGGATCGCGAATTTCACGGTCACGTTCATCAATGAGCAAAATTAGACTAGGGGTTCCATAAATATGGCCGTTCGAAATATTCTGTTCCTGATAATTTCGAAACTACCGATTTGATTGGAATGAAGGTTTGCACCTAGCTGAGGAATAATGTATTCAAACTACGTGCGAAATGTCCAGATCGCACCACCAAGACCATAGATACCGTAGAAAATTTTAGCGAATTATCGAAAAAAAAATTGTTCACCTAAAGCACTGACTTGAAGTCTGGGTTATCGCCTTAATTTGAAAATTTGTTTGACAGCTGTCAAAAATTTCCTCAATTGGTTTCCAAAACTGGAAAATGCGAATCTACCTACAAGGTGCCAGTGGCGCTCCCAGAGATTAAGTCTGGGAGGGGTAGTGACCGTATTTTGGAATTTAGAAGGAAGTATAGTATGTATTGAGTGCTGAAAATACGGTCCTGCAGGGGGGTAATTACCCCCAGTACCCCCCCCGTGGGAGCGCGCCTGCAAGGTGCATATACGAGCGCTCAAAAGCTCCTGCCTTCACGGCAGTGCTTTTCGTAATTTTTTATTAGTATCTTGATAATTCCTGAACTTGTGATTTGATAAAAAACTTTTTCAGAGGTACAGACTGTAGCTCAACTGGAAGTCTTGCAATTATATAGGTAAAAACTCTAGCTCAATCCTTGCAATAATCCTTCAAGTGAAAACTCTAGCTTGATCAAATTTTGCAAAGTGATTGCAAAATTTGATCAAGCTAGATCACTTAGGCACAAACTTTAGCTTGGTCAAATTTTACGATCATTCAGATGCGAACCCTTGCTCTAGGACAGGCGGCGTAAGGATACAGCAACAAAACCTACACAGATCACAAACTCGCACAAGCTCTGAGCTTATAAGCGGCCTCGCCGTTATCTAGGAGGGTCGTGATAATAACATTCAACATAAAAACCAACCAGGAAACATCATGCTATCATTAATTGTTGTGTTTTTCGTTTTTATTTTTCCTAATAATAATTTCCAAGAGATTGAACTGAACTATAAATTCTACTTTGCTAGGCCAAACATGAAATCTTGAAAGTATTCAAAGTTTTCAATATTTCATCATCATTCAATATTATATCAGTACCTACCTATACACTCAAAATAAGTAAAGAAAAATTCGGCCCATTAAATGGGTTTCCCCTGAACGAATAAGGAGAGTGATTACTATAAAAAAAAATATTTCTTCTCCCATATGAATAATTTTTATTTCGCAGGATCTCCAGGCTTAGATGGGCCGGCCGGACCTAAGGGTGATAGAGGTTCAACTGGGAATTATGGTGCGAAGGGTGAATCAGGTCAGATGGGACTTGAGGGGCCTAAAGGAGAAAAAGGTGACGGAGGCGTTGCGGTGTTAGCAGCTCCTGGTACGTATATCTGATAATCCGGGTCTGATTGGCAGGCTGAATTTGAATTCATACAGCGGAGTAACATAACATATAGTATATATAGTAAAAATAATTTTTACTATATTCAAATTCCTGTGGATACGTTATAAAATTATAATAAGTAAATAAAATTTATTTTCAATCATTACGATATCATTATAATTGATGGTTGGTAATTGAATGTCTATATCTATGCATCTTTCGAATACAGATATACCTATGAATTCAACAGATGTGCTGACGAAGATTCAGTTTTTATTGATAGTGATAATATTGCAATAATGCATTTCAGGACCCACTGGTCCTCCTGGAAAACCAGGAACTCAAGGACCAAAGGGCGCTGCTGGTAATTCAGGAGAGAACGGTCTTAAGGGCGAGAGAGGGGAACCTGGAATTCCGGGATTTTATGGTCTTCCAGGAAGTGATGGTCTCCCAGGTATTAATGGTAAGTCACAATGCTTACTTTTGCTAGTTATTTGATTCTTTGTTTATTCTTCCAAACAAGCTTATACCCGTTCGCATAGTAAATCTAATTACCTGAAAAAAGCTAGTTGTAATACGCAGACGCGATATCTCGTTACTTCTAAACAAAAAAAAACAAAAATAATCTTCCATAAACTTTTTGTGGGATACTAACCCCAATCCAATCGAGCGGTTAATTGGATAGGGCCTTGGATTCGAGCCTTGAGCAAAGTAAGGACTTCGAGTTTACTGCATTTTCCCTGAAAGCTCCAACTGGTGAATATAAATGAAACAGTGATGTGTTTTCATTAAATATATATTAAAAAAAATAAATGATTCTTTACAACTTACATATATACACCAATGCATCAACACACGCATTCAATCTTCACCAGAATGAATAAATCTCGACAAATTTATCAACAAAAAAAAAACTGTTAAATCAAGGTTTGATTAATTATCTCAGAATAAAAATTATCTAAAAAACTGAATTTCAACAGTACCTAATTCAATATTGTGTGGGAGATTTCAAGACACGGGACTAGTAAGAACTCAATTAAAACCACAAAACCATGCGTAATTTTAGAATTACCTTTTCTCGTGCTCCGCCACTGGAGGGTTTAATCCTGTCACTGTATTGTTCGCACTTAATAAAGCCGAGAATTCACTGCGCTACAAAACACACCCGTGTTTTATTTCGGCTTTTCGATATGATTTTACCCACTTCTTAACTGGCGATAAATGAATACTCAAGTCGAACAAGTTCCCGAATTACGAATTCTTTTCCGTTGAAACAACCTTTTTCGTCCGATTCTCCCGAATCCACTCCTGATAGAGTCTCCCAAAAACCTTTTTCTACCAAGTCCCGGAAAGAAAAACTATCGCTTCGACTGAGTTCCCTGAACTCTCTACTTCTTTTACCGGGTTCCTCGAACCAACTCGCGAACCACCGACCCTCGATCGACAACAACTCTTTCTACCGGGTTCCCCGAACCAACTCGCGAACCACCGATCCTCGATCGACAACAACTCTTTTTACCGGGTTCCCCGAACCAACTCGCGAACCACCGACCCTCGATCGACAACAACTCCTTCTACCGGGTTCCCCGAACCAACTTCTTCTACCGAGTCCCCTGGACCACTTTTTCTACCGGGTTCCCCGAACCAACTGACTTACTCCGATCTTTTTTTCGTCTCAAGAAAATTTTCAACCCTACCATTCTAGGTGGTTCCAAATGATTTTTTCGTTTTCGTTAAACCAATCACCCCCTTCAATCATCTTTTTTAAGGCGGTTCGTAAACCAACCATCGACAATTATTGGTCTGAAAATTCTGAACCAATCACCTATCGCATGGTATGGTGGTATGGCGTGAAATGTTTCCATCTAAACCCTAATCAAGTGTTTCGTGGAATCGATGAGGGAAAATTATAAATCTCCCAACGCTTCATTTTTTTGGTCAACATATGCGCGATAAGGCATTTATATTTATGGGTCTCTAAAACATTTGAGTTTGCTTATCGACATTTTAACACTGTCGAATAAACTAAACAGATGGAAAAAGATATGCGCGATAAGGCATTTATATTTATGGGTCCCTAAAACATATGAGTTTGCTTATCGACATTTCAACGAATAAAACTAAATAGATGGCTTGCTAGGCGCTCCCACGATATCGATTTTTTCTTGTATCGACTAGGCCAAAAGAAATAATTCTCTATTCCCGTCTATTTAAATTAATTCTGCATTTACCGAAATGTTATCAAGTCTTTCAATTCATTACATAGTGCACAATATATTTCTGATGTATCTTTCGATCTGATGCCAACACATGGATATTCTGTGCATTAGGTATACGCGATTCCATGATTATTGCTTTCAAGATCAAACTCAAACAAAAATGAATTCTCTCCCACGTGGGCTTCGAACACGTTCATGAAATTCCGAAATTATATTCAAAACATTGTAATGAGAATGGTCCGAATTCTCCTTGAATAATTTATTTACAGTTAACTAACTCACTAATTTATTTACAAACGATCCAATTTATCTTGACGCTATCTCGTACTGCACTGAACTGCCCCCACCTTCGGGCCAATGTCGATTTATATACCGCTTCATAGTTTCTCTGGAACGCTTCATAGAACGCTCTGAAAGGTCGCGGTCTGTCCAGACCGGCGTGGTCAAATCTAGAACGCTCGGGAGTCGCGAGAGGTCCGGCAAAAGTTCGTTACATGCCCCCTTCTTAAAGACATTTCGCCCCGAAATGTCATCCTCGGAATGTGACGATACCTGCATGACTCTCCATATCTGCATCGCGAAGTTCGATGGAAATGTCTCTCCACGTCTTCATGTTTGGCCGTGAAAGATTATTACAGCAAACCAAAATCTCTAGGCCGCTGGATTTGAATATCGTCTCCAACTGATTCTCCAGTCAAGCCCTTCGAGACGACCACAGGACAATATCGGAATTGCTAGCACCAGATTCTGGTCTACCATTAGCTTGGTGAGTCTCTTCCAGACCTCCTCATAAGAAGGTTCACCTCGGAAGTACTTCTTGCTAAATTGGTAGAAGATGTTTATTTGTCCCTCTTTCAACTGCAGCACCCTTCCAACTTGGATTCTCTCTCTGGATTATGCTCTCGCAATGATTATAGTCGACCAAATTTCTTGGAGAACACAACAGCAATGCCCCTGGACATTCGTTGATCCTCTGCCCCGCGGCGTAATCAGCAGGCACCTTGAAAATGTCTCTTGGCTCCTTTTTAGTTATCCCATGTAGCACTTTCCTTCTGTTCGAATACAAGGACATAAACTTCTGGTATGTCATCTTATCCTCTGGTGGTTTCTATAGTCCACGACAACGTTTGGTGTTGTTGCAGCCAAACCAGGTCACCATCCTGAAACCCTCCAGCCTCGGCCTTGATATCTACGTCTGCTTCATTCTATCGCTTGCGCACTGGATGTTTAACCAGACTCGTTTGTGGATATGTCTCAAGTTGCTGACATAGTCCTCTCCCGCAGTGTCTTGTCCCGGTGGTATCCCAAACCACAGGGCACATGGGAGTCGCAGATTCATGTACTGCAGATCGATAGGCCATCCGGAACAAATGAACATACTGGTCCCAGTCTCTTTGATGGTCAGAGGCAACTTTGGACAAGTAGCAGTTGATTGTTTTGTTCATCCACTCCACCATTTCATCAGCCTGTGGCTGAAGCGCCGTGGCCCTAGTCTTGCTGATGTTCAGCAGTTGTCACATTTCTTGAAAGACTTGGATTCAAAGTTCCTGCCTTGGTCTGAGTGCAGCTCCAATGGAATACCGAATCGATATATTCACTTTTTCATAAAGACGTCGCGTCGGCGACGCTAATAGCTTCCTGGTTGGGTAGTAACTTACTGAAATAATTCATGGCCACCAGGATGTATTTATTTCTGTGGTTGGATTCGGGAAACGAGCCGGCGATGTCGATAGCGATTATCTCGAATGGGTTGCCTACACTGTACGCATCGGAGCCTTGGGTCTTACGCGAGGTCCATTGCTAGCAGCGCAACTAAACCGTTGCCTCACTTGCTGACCCCGTCATGGATTTCCTGAAGCACTCCCTGTCTTCGAATCCTGGATGCCACTATTTGGCGTCGGTCTTCCCCACCATTCTCGGACTCCAACACACGATTCAGTACCCCATTGTCCAGAGTGAAAGAATTCCATTGGGACCAGTAGGATTTAATTGCTGGCGAGTAACCTGTACTTTCCTGCCATGATGGTCTTCGATTGCACTTCTTCCAGGTGATGACTAAACCAAGTTCGGGATCTTTCTCTTGATCTTTCTGGATACTGATGGCATCCCAGCCTGTTTAACGTTAAAAGTTCAATCAGTTTATTTTCCACGAACCAGCTATTCATTACGCGAGCACTTATTCATATAAATCGCACTTCTGACACCACGGTAATGAAAATAGTCCAAATTCTTCTCAAACAATTTATTTACAGTTCACTCATTCATTAATTTATTTACAAACGATCTAATTTATTATGACGCTATCTCATACTGCACTGTCGATTCATAAACCGCTTCATAGTTTCTCAAACGCTCTGAAACGCCGCGGTCCGTCCAGAACGGCGTGGTCGAATCTAGAACGCTCTGGAGTCGCGACAGGTCCAGCCTAAGTTCGTTACAATATCATAACTCTTGAACTATCAGGGTTGGAGCTTCGCGATAAAAACTATATGATTGACTAAATTTGTACCAAGAAATATTTCTATGTTGGATAGATTTTCCGCAATGAATTTTTTTTTATTTCACTTCTCGATTTTTTGCCTTCGAAATTCATGGATCGAAATCTCGAGCAAGCAGGATTAATGCCAGATAGCAACTGGTTTTAGATAACCAGATAACCAGTTTAGAAACCAAACGGAAAGATTTCGACAGCTGTCAAAGAAAATTTCAAACTAAGGGAAAAATCCAGACTTCACGTCAGTGCTATAGGTGACCATTTTATTTTCGATAATTCGCTAGAATTTTCTACGGTATCTATGGTCTTGGTAATGCGATCTGGACATTATTCTTCATCTATGTGCGAAATTTCATTTCAATCCAACAAGTAGTTTCGAAATTATCAGGAAAAAAATTGTTTGAACGGCTATATTTACGGAACCCCTAGTCTTATTTTGCTCATTGATGAACGTGACCGCGAAATTCGCGATCCGAACCTAACTAATTTCCCTAGGCCTTTCCGTTCGAAAGTAATAATTTACTATGGTTTCTATGGTTCTAGTCATGCGATATGGGAAAAATGTAGCTTGAATATATCATTCTCCATCAAAATGCAAAATTTCGTCACGATCGAATCCGTGATTTTGAAATGATCAAGAAAACTGAATTTCAAACGACCATATTTACGGAACCTCTAGTCTAATTTTTCTCATTTATAAACGCGACCACCACATTCGAGATCCACGCCTATCCTGAAAATTTCAAGTCCCTAAGCCTTTCCATTACAATGTTATAATTTTCTATGGTTTCTATGGTTCTGGTCATGCGAGCTGGACAAAATTTTGCAAGTAGCTTGAACACGTAATTCTTTATCTGAGTGCAAAATTTCACCTCGATCGAATCTGCAGTTTCGAAGTAATCAGGAAAACGAAATTTCGAGCGGCCATATTTACGGAACCCCTGGGCGAATTTTGCCCAATAACGAACTTAACTGCGGCATTCGAGATTCGAACCCACCCTGAAAATTTCAAGTTTCTAGGACATTCCGTTCGAAAGTTATCGTGTATACGGAGGGACGGCCGGACGGACAGACTCGAATTTTTCGACGGATTCGTCATCAGTAAGTCGAACATAGTCGTTTGAGACCATTTTCGGCTCAAAATTCGAAATATACAGACATCGTGACGAAATGATATATCCCTCGTGTAAGTAGTACGAGCGCTCTATAAAAACGTTGGGGAGCTTGGGAATCGGTTCATGTACCTGTAGACGGTTGCTTTTGGAGCGGACAGGTGGCGTGAGTAAAAAATGTTCTCCGATTGCCGCTGTGTTTCGTTTTTTAAAGCATTCTGTTCATTACATCGAATTTAAAGCAGATCTAGATAGAAGAATCATCGAAGCCTAAACACAGTCTGGTAAAACTATACAAATACCGAAGAAAATCCTACTAAATAAACTAACCAACGGGGTGAAAGCCAGAGTCCGTGAATTATTTTCTAGCTAGAGAATCTAGATACAGAGGATCGATCCTTCTGGCAAATTGCATCAGCCTTAACCGGGAAGAAAACGAAAACAAAGATTCCAAAACTGACAAAAGGAAGTCAGACAGCAATTACGAACGAAGAAAAAGCTGAAATGTTCGCAGACTCGCAAGAGCAACAATTCAAGCCGAATCCGAAGAACAACGACGACAAGTTCAACAAGTCAGTAGAAGACAGACACCGACCTCAATGGAACAAGAAAAGAAGTTAAAGAACTAACCAGAGACGAAATAAAAGAAATTATAGGAAAACTGAAAAACAGCCCCCGGAATCGACGGACTCCAAAATCAGGCTATCAAAAACCTACCAGATGAAGCGGCAGAAGAAATAGCCAGGGTAATGCTACGAACAGGAAATTAACCCAAAGAATGAAAGACATCTGACACAATACTGATATGGAAAATAGAAAAAAAGGAGAAAATCGACCTATAAGCCTCCTTCCTGCACTGAGCAATGTGATAGAGAAGGTGATATACAGATGAATAGCAGATTTCGTGAAAATCAAGAAAATAATTCCAGACCACCAGTTCGGTTTCCGCACGGAACATTCAACGGTACATCAACTGGTCAGATTAACAAAAGATATAAAGAAAAAATGAACCTATCCTCAAAGCAACAATTCAAGCCGAATCTAAAGAACAACGACGACAAGCTCAACAAAAATGAAAAACAGAAAAGCCCCCGGAATCGACGGAATCCAAAATCAGGAACCTACCAGATGAAGCTCAAGAAGAAATAGCAGAAATAGCTAAGGCTATGCTATGAACAGGACATTACCCTAAAAAATGGAAGACATCTGACACAAAACATGATATGAAAAAAGGGGACAAGGACCAACTATAGCCTACTTTCTGCACTGAGCAAGGTGATATACAGAAGAATCGCAGATTTCGTAAAATCCAAGAAAATAATTCCAGACCACCAGTTCGGTTCGCGCACGGAGCATTCCACAGTACAACAACTGGTCAGATTAACAGAAGATATAAAAGAAAAAATTAACCTATCGTCATACACCGGAGCCGTTTTCCTGGACATTGAACAGGCATTTGATAAGATGTGGCACCAAGGTCTGATATACAAGATGAAGATGTGGAAGTTTCCAGCTGAATTGACTAGATTGATACAAGCATACTTGAAGGAAAGAAAATTCAAAATCAACATAGAGGGTACGAGGTCAACCACCAGGAAAATTGAAGCCGGCCTACCACAAGCATCGTTGCTGTTCAACATATTAATATATATGTCGGACATACCAAAAATGGAAAGATGTAAGATTGCCCAGTTTGCAGATGACACTGCTGTATATTACTCCAGCAGAAAGACGAAATCCATGACAAAGCAACTCCAGATAGACGTAGACGGACTGATGAGCTATTTCAAGAAATGGAGGTTCAAGATAAATGCGAAGAAAACAGTTGCCATATATTTCGGCGGCGTAAATTTGAAGAAGGAAACGCAGAGAACTTCATGATAGAAAACCAGAAGAAAGACTGGGAAGATGAAGCAAAATATCTGGGCGTGACCCTACGAAAAGCTGAAATTCAACAAACAAATGGAAGATATCAAAAAGAAGATCGGGCAACTACATGGGTATTCATACCCGCTCCGAAATGCAAATAGCAAACTTTCGCTGGAAAACAAGATGAAGATAATTAAGACAGTTCTAATATCAAGCATAACGTACGCAGGAGTAGTATGGTTCAATGTCGATAGTAGCAAAAAGAAAGATCTACAAAGTACGTTGAATAAAATAATAAGGTTATAGCTGTAGGTGCCCCATGGTACGTCAGCAATAAACAAACAAGAGAAGAATGGAAAATACCAACAATCGAGGAAATAATTGACAAACCAACCAAGAATACCGAAACGATGAAAGAACAAGAAAACAAAGAAAAAAGAAGGATGGTAATGATACCGAGGCAGAACCACAGGCAAGTGGAAATATCTCATGCAAAGAAGCCAATGGCGGATAGCAAAGAACCATGCAGAAGAGAGGAGGACCTTTCCAAGTAATCAATAGAAGAAAAAAGGAAAAATTATATTAAAGGCTAAGGGAAGTAAATTCCAGTCCTTTTCAAAAACCAGGACCTATGAACATCGAATTGATAAGTCGAAACCGGTCTATAGTTGCGAATGATGGATTTGGTATTTTCTGGGGTTACATGGATGGATTTGTTGGCTTGCTTATAAGTTTATCTAGAACAATTTTTCTTCTGAAAATTGTTTCATTACATGTAATTTGAATAATATTCCAATAATGGATTTCAGGATCTGCTGGAAAACCAGGACCTCAAGGACCAAAAGGCATTGCTGGTAATCCAGGAAAAGACGGCCTCAAAGGAGAGGCAGGGGTACCCGGAAGCCCAGGATTTGATGGTGTTCCAGGAAGGGATGGTTCCCCAGGTATTGTGGGTAAGTATTCAACCTTGGATTATCATTTCTTACAAGCTTATATTCTTCTCTACAAAACTTGAGGAACTGTCTCAAGAGTTTCCTTTTTTTTTTACCAATTTTCATTATGTTTGTGGTTATTTCAGGATCAATTGGAGAACGAGGACCTCTGGGTCCAAGAGGTGATATGGGTCCAAAAGGACCGAGAGGAAGTGAGGGCAGAAAAGGGGAAAATGGGCCAAAAGGAGACAAGGGAGATAAGGGTAACATTTTTATCTTATTTGATACTCTAGATTTTTTATGATTTTGGTAGAAACGGTTCCATTTAGGCAATATTAAATTATTAAAAATTCGAGAAAAGCACTGACGTGAAATCAGTAGCTTTTGCGCACTTGTTTGAATTTATCGCCATTATCCATCTAGGTATTGAACCCTGAACCCATATAAGGCTGCTGGGCTTCAAGTCTCATCGAACCCACTCATGGTTTTTGAAAGACTGATCAAACCGTAGTTCAAGTGGCACAACATTCAACTTGACCGCGATGTCTAATCAATTCCGGTTTCTATAAATGTCGAGAGAAATATTAACTAATCTATGATCTTTTCGGTTTGGCATGGGGTGATCCTGAAGCGAGACTATCGAATCAATCAAAGATTCGAATAATGTCATTTCATGAAATCACAACTGCAAGTAATGGAACTACAGAATATATGAAATGTCTCATATTCGACAACTCTATGTTCTTTTTGAGTGGAACAGCTGTGAAGCTGAATTTGTAAGGAACTCTTTTTGAGCGCTCGTACTACTACACGAGGGCTATGTCATTTCGTCACGACGTCTGTGTTTTTCGAATTTTGAGCCGAAAAGGGTCTCAATTGACAGAGTGCGACTCACTGATGACGAATCCGTCGAAAAATTCGAGTCTGTCCGTCCGGCCGTCCGTCCACGATAACACTCGAACAGAACGACCTAGAAACTTGAAATTTTGAGGGTAGATTCGGATCTCGAATGCCCCGGTCAAGTTCGTTATTGGGCAAAATTCGCCCAGGGGTTCCGTAAATATGACTGCTCGAAATTTTGTTCTCCTTCGAAACTACTGATTCGATCGAGATGAAATTTTGCACTCAGATGGAGAATGACCTGTTCAAGCTTCATGCAAATTTTGCCCAGCTCGCATAACCAGACCCATAGATTCCATAGAAAATTGTATCTTTGTAATGGAAAGGCCTAGGGACTTGAAATTTTCAGGATAGGTGTGGATCTCGAATGTCGCGGTCACGTTCATCAATGAGCAAAATTAGACTAGGGGTTCCGTAAATATGTCGTTTGAAATATAGTTCTCTTGATAATTTCAAAACTACGGATTCGATCGTGACGAAATTTTGTATTCTAATGGAGCATGAAATATTCAAGCTACATTTTCTCCATATCTCATAACTGGAACCGTAGAAACCATAAAAAAATATAACTTTCGAGCGGAAAGGCCTATGATGATTGGTCGGGACGTAGCCGGAAACCAAAGGTTTCCAGGTGTTAGGTTATCTTTGGCTACTGCCTCGTTTATTGAGGCATGAAGAGTTGGGAAATGGAACGAACACGAACACGAGATGAACTGACTGGGAAATTGAACACCTTAAGCAAAGCAAAGTAGGTACTTACCCAAAGCGGGTGTGGACGGTGTCTCGGCGAACCACCCCAGGCTGATGCTGAAACAGGGCTAAAGGAGAGGAAGAAGAGGACCCTCGATCGGCACAGTTCTGGGGTTGTTTTCAGAAGCAGAAGAAAAGCACTTAACAAAAAGTTGTTCAATGTCACTTTTAACAAGACACGATGCTGCGGATTTAGATGAACCCGGTTTGACCGAACATGCGATGATACCCAACAGAAGACGAATAAGGCGTTAATTTAGAAGAAGTTTAAGAAATGAGCACGACGAGATGGCTCTGTCAGTCACCTGCGAAGAATAATGAATTTTCACTTATCGCCAGACAGATGTGTAGAGTCCTAGCGCAAGAACACTACACAGGTGGTCGTTATGTTCACGACGCAACAGAGGCAGGTGGGTCGTTGAGATGGTTTTGCATCCCTCAAAATTAATTTTATGTCCTGTTTCAGAATAGTGTTTGAATAGGGCTGATGTTGGATCTGCTTTACATACTGCAAGTTGGTGTTCGTATATCCTGCTGATTATTCGTCTGTTCGTTTTTAATAAGACATGCAGACCATGGTATCTCGTATAAAACTTGTGTTGTTAATGGTATCATTAGGTATTCGCAGAAATTTAGAGATTTTGTAATATCGGCTGTGAAAACTGTCTTCATATCCTGCTTTCGTAGGATGCGATTGATTTTGTCAGTGATATTTTTATTGAAAGGCAAGAAGGCTTTGTGGGGGAAATTTTCTGGAGTGTTTTCGGTCTGTTGTGTAACGTTTGATGTCGATGGATGGTTTTTTTGAATTTGTTGACTTCTGTAAACGTTCTGTAGTAGGGCGGTTTGGAGGTTGTGGAATGTGTAGGTTATCTGTTAGTTCTTTGTATCATGGTTACGATTTGGTATTGCGTAACCAGTTTCTTCAAAATTTTGGAACGCTAAACTACTAAAAACTTCGCGGTATTTAATAAACGAACCATCCCCAATCCAAATTTACAATTAACAGGGTCTTATTAAATGTTTCTAACATCGCTGTGGGCTTGGAAATATTCCTATTTTGTCGCTTCATATGAATACTGTTTCATACCTGCAATTCCAGCCACATAATTCATCTTTTTCCAATTATTTATTTATCAATAGACTCAACACAACCCTTTTACTTCAATGTTCTGTCTTGAAATGAAAAATTATGAAAAGCACTGGCGTGAAGTCCGGAGTTTTTGAGCGCTCGTCCATGCACCTTGTAGGTAGATTCGCATTTTCCAGCCTGAAAATTTCAAGTTTCTAGGTCGTTCCCATCGAGAGTTATCGTGTATACGGACGGACGCAGGGGCGGACGACCAGACGACCAGACGGACTCGAATTTTTCGACGGATTCGTCATCAGTGAGTCGAACTATGTCGATTGAGACCATTTTCGGCTTAAAATTCGAAAAGTACAGAGATCGTGACGAAATGATATAGCCCTCGTGTAAGTACTACGAGCACTCAAAAAAGAATGGAAAAAATTATAATCAATTCATTTAATATCTGCTTAACTATTTTGTCATCTGTCGAAACAGATGATGATGTCAATTTTCTAATAGAATCAGCCGATACTTGATGGAAATTCATAATCAAACTTACAATAGAATAATTAGTATGATTTCCACTACATTGGGTTAAAATTCCACGACACGTGTTTCGATGCGAAGCATCATCTTCAGGTGGTTAATGTATAACTAAATTACTTCCCTAAAATTTGAAGCTACCTACTAATACAAAACTAATTTAATCAATAGGTGGGGATAATGGTCAATCCTTTGCGCAAACCCCTAATGCGGGATCAATACTAATGATATATTAATGACATGCAATTATACTTATTTTACCGACATTAAGTGGGAAGATTTGTTGACGTTAGTTATTTATTTATTTATTATTATTTTATTTTTAAATTTTTTCTATATACAATTCAGAAGAGAGACAAAAAAATGTTTACCTCAAAAAAGATTCAATAATGGTGAATTCTTATTGAACGATCAAGTAGGCTTGAATAATTCACCATTATTGAATCTTTTTTGAAGTAAAAGTTTTTTTGTCTCTCTTCTAAATTGTATATAAAAAAAATTTAAAAATAAAAACAAAAAAAATAAAATAATAATAAATAAATAAATAACTAACGTCAACTTAATGGCGGTAAGATAAGTAAAATTGCATGTCATTAATATATCATTAGTATTGAACCGGCATTAGGGGTTTGCGCAAAGAATTGACCATTATCCCCACCTATTGATTAGATTAGTATTGAATTAGTAGGTAGCTTCAAATTTTAGAGAAGTAATTTAGTTATACCTTAACCACCTGAAGATAATGCTTCGCATCGAAACACGTGTCGTGGAATTTTAACCCAATGTAGTGGAAATCATACTAGTTATTCTATTATAAGTATGATGTCAATTCCATCCTGTTCCTTGATTTGAATTGACGAAAAAATTTTTCCAGGTCAACCTGATTTGAGGGATATAGAAATAGAAGCTGTGTGAAATTAGCCATTCCTACAACAAGCAGGTTTAATGTGGAATGAGAAGCAAGATTACTACTGGCAGGACTTCAACTCCTATCTATTACAAAAAATCTGGGAAAGAATTGAGTTTTAATCATATTATTTTTTAGAGAAGTACATAATAAGACATAATAATATTCCATACATATTATAAAATAATTTCATTTTTTATGCTTCTTGATAACTCTTTATGTGGAAGAACAATTGAGTTCAACAATATAGTTTCTGATGGAACACTGACTCTGCAGCCTATAACAGAAAATAAGTTCGATTACTTTTGCTATTCATAAGGCAAAATTAAATAATATCAGCCTATTCCACAACAAGAAGTTTCTGTCCTGCTGCGGGAAAGAACATTACTTATATTTCAAAGAAAAACATGATATTTATCAGTAAAAACTCGATTAATTGCTAATGTTATTTCAGATCATCTTTTAAATAATTGAAAATGTCTATTAGAAAGCTAATGTGAAAAATATATCGATTTAATACTCATGTTAACAAATATTCATTAGACTCGTAGTTTCTTTATATAATGATGAATAAATATAATATCAAAAACGAATGAACTAACTAATGATTATACTAACTATAGTTTTTTGTTTAACTAGGCAGCAATTTCTAAACTATATACTTGAACACTATACAGGGTGTTTTTTTAAGGCAGGTGCTAGAACTTATCAAAACAGATCATTTCGCCGGAAATTGATCATATATAATATTCAATTCGAAAAAAGTGCAAAAAATCTTAGGCACCGTCATCTCAATACAAATCTGTTAAGAGATCTGCCATGAATCACTGTGCCATATGCATTCCAGCAAGTAAATAAAGTGCTGGATTTCATCGCAAATTTGTATATTTTCTTTCAGCTTTTATTAAGAGATTTTTCCTGAACGGTATAATTCTTGAAGTTCAAACTAAGGAGAGGAAACATTACTGATTGAAAATGTCCTATAAAAAAAATTAGCAAGTATACAAACTCGCCGATAAAATTAATCCAAATTGTTTGAAATGGCCACCATTCGTTTGATGTGCACAAAGTCTAGACCGGCATAATAACGAATTATTACATGCAGCAAATATCACATAAGTTTGCTCACGAATAATGTCACAAGCATTTTCAATGCGTTGTTTTAGTTCACTTCAACGTTACTGTACACTTATGTTTTCAAATGACCCCAAAAGAAGAAATCACAGGGGTTGAGATCCGGGGAGCGTGCAGGCCAAGGAATCGACTCACCACGTCCTATCCACCTCAAGTCACTAAAATCATGTCAGTCAGTCGGATGATTTCCCGTAAACTGAACGCAATTAAAACACATTTAAACCTCATCTTAACCGGATCCGGGCTCTAAATTTCTCAGATTCGCGGTAACTTTGATTTCGAAATACTCGGCCCTGGTGAATATTTTATATAAGGGATTTTTGGAATTTTTACGAGTTCTAGCACCTGTCAAAAAAAAAGCCTCGCCTTTGAAAACACCCTGTATAAACTGGAAAATATAGGGAAGCCTAACGAAAACTTGACATGGAAATATCCATTTGCAAAATAAAAGTCTGCATGTCCTAACATTTTTTTTTCAACTTATCATTAGCTAAAACTACCATGTCAAAGTCAGCCCATATGATAGTATACGTTAATAGCTGGATATATTCCTCATGATGAATTTTCTACATTGTAGGATTTTTAACAACTTATAACCTTACAATTCTACTTCTTTCCAATTTTATATTGATCAAATCGGCTATTCAAATAAAATCAAGAGCCATTTGAATACTCACCCAAGATAGTTATAGAAGGATTAAGCCTGCCATCTTTATTGAATAATGGAAGATTTTCCATTTTAGCAAATGGTTTATTCGGATCTGGATCTGTCGGTGTTCCCTCAACCCTAGCCCATTTCCCAACTCGTGATCCAGTCCCTATAATGCTATGTAGTATAAGGCTGTGATCATCAATTATTGCATTTGCTAAAACAATGCTCTCATGAATTCTAACGCCAGCTCCAACATGTACTCCAGGTCCAATGCTCACATTTGGACCAATCTACAAAATAGAGTTTTGGGTTCATTTCTTTGATAGGGACATATTTCGAAATAAAAACTGCTATCATTTAGTTCTAACCATCCCCACAGCCTTGAAATCTAATTAGGTGAGATGTTTGCTACCTCATTGGCAAAAATTATTTTTACACTGAATGCAATATTTATTTGAATATAATGATTGTCACTATACAGTATTTCACCGGTGGAGCGGATCTCGATTACTATTGAGCAATGAAGTTTTAGACGTTGAATCATTGAATCATTAAAGTCAATTGGGCCTATATTCTGAAATTGTTTTGAAATGTACTCAGGAAAGTGGTAGGCACCAAACATATGTTTCTTCTTATGGAACACCCTATATTTTAGTTCAGATTCAGAAAGCATGGTGAAAATAAGACATAGTTTGTTTGATGCCTCATGTGCTTAAAATTTGCCGTTTATGAGATATTTTGCTTTTTCGTAAATTTGAGCATTGCGGAAAAAACTGGATAACTTCAACAAACTTAATTGAATTTGGTGGAATATGATTTTGGCTGTGAAAACTAGAATAACGGAAATGAATACTTTATCTATCAAAATTAATCAAAACTCTACTACTCAAAATGAGACAAAGCATTGACGACATATAAAACTATTATTTCGAGCTCATTTCATATATTGGTGTGATATTGGTTTTTTCTCCGGATCGGGAATATTGCCTATACATAATTACTTTTGTAGACCTTTCTTTCTGTTACTCTCGTCGTTGTACCAGGTGACACCTGCGTACGTTATGCTTGGTATTAGCAATGTCTTGATTATGTTTTCCAGTGACAGTTTGCTGTTTGGATTAAGCAGGGGGTATAAATGCCCGTTAGGGTGGAGTGAACATGAAGGAAAAAAAATTTTGTTCAAAATTCTTTCGCCTGTATGCGGAAAATTTTAAATTTCAAAAGTTGATTTTTTCACTCCACCCTAATGCCCGTGCAGTTGCCTGGTCTCCATTCTGGTTTCTTCCATCTGTTTGTTGAATTTGAGTTTTTCGTCTAGAAGTCGATCTTTTGGTTTTCTATCATGACGTTTCCTGCTTTCTCCTTCTTCATATATGTGCCGCCGAAGTGACACTTACTATGGTTAACCATAGCTTTTATACAGTTGAAGAAAAGGTTCGATCTAGAGAAGACTCTGACCTCTCTAATAAAATGTTAGTGTTTTTATATTCAAGATTGTTGACGAAGGGAATCGATAGCATAATTGATATAATATTAAACAACAAAATATTACACATCATTGTCAGCACGTTCGTCACGCGTGTGACGAATAACGAGGTCACAGATATTGCACCTCAAGATCGCTGATATTCCTACTGATACATACTACACCTTCCCCCGTTGAGAGAAAAAAATTTTTCTATACAAGTATAAATTTTTTTTTTTTGACTTATCTACAGCTTAATATCTACATATACATTATACATAATTTTAATGGAACTTACATCTACAAAGTTTTAATACGTTATTTTTCCTAATCTGAAATTTACATCAGTCTTTTAATTCTAATCACTGGTTAGTAATCTTTACTCGTTATGAAAAATACGGTTTCACTCTGTTCTTGTGAACTTCTTTGAGTTTGTTCTTGTCCGTTTTCACAATAATGTTTGGGTTTCGCACTTCCACTATTTCGTAGGGACCGTTAAATAAGGGGTCAAGTTTATTGTCACTGTTCTTATTATTCAAGAGCACCTTATCTCCTACTTTATAGTTCATTTCATTACAATTTCTGTCGAAACTCTCTTTTCTTTTCAATTTTGTCTTCACCAAGTTTTCTCTAGCATCTTTCCATGCCGTTTGCACCCTATATTTTAGTTCTAGAGGATAGTTGTCAAAATTGTAGATTGGATCTACTTGGCTTTTTAAATTTTGTGGAAATCTATTAGGTTTTCCGAAAACAAGATCGTGAGGAGTATAGCGAGTTGAAGAGTTCACGGTATTGTTGTATGAAAAGCACCAATATGGAACCCAATTACTCCAGTTGTTACTTTCCTCATACGAAGGAAAGCTCCTAAGTGTTTATGCGAATTTTCAAGCGCACCTAGTGTTTCGTGGTGATAAGCTGTTGAATTGAATTGCTTTATTTTGAGCAATTCGCACGATTCACTAAATATTCTTGATAAGAATTCTGTGCCTTGGTTTGTAACAACTTCAGAAGGTCAAAGCTCAAAACAAAGTTTTGAATAAAAGATTTCGAAACTGTTTATGCCTCTTTGTTTGGTAGTGGGTAACGCTCTACGAATTTGGTCAAGTCGCATTGAATAGTGAGAATATACTTCGATATCTGTAGGTAATGGACCTACGAGATCTAGAAAAACTTTCTGAAAAGCAGACGAAGCTGTGGTGGTGATTGCCAAAGGTTCCTTCCTAGGTAAGGAATGTTTATGACGTTGACAATCGTCACACTTCCTTACAAATTTTTCAACGTCAGTTACATCTCTTATTATGTTAATCTTTAAGGATGTTCCTAGAATTTCATTTTTACAATTTGTCAACATATTCAAAAATTTCATATTGCTAGCTAGCTTTATGAGGAACAATTCTAATATATTATTTTCTGCGCATAATTTTTCCAGTATCCTCAACGATGTACCTAAGTCGTACGCTGATCGGATGTCCTGGTTAATGAAAATAATTTGTGAATTTACATTATATATTAAATTCTCATTGTTATCCTCTGAATGTTGCTTTTTCAAATTGAGAAATTCTTTTTCTGAAAGCGGTCTTAACTCAACACTTTCTGCTGGACGTTTTAACACTTCGATAACAACAGGTGATCAATCCTTTTGCCGTCGGATGTATTCGCGATAAGGCATCTGCTGTAACATTTTCTGAACCTTTCACATAATGAACCGTGAAGTCATATTCTTCTAAAATGAAACGGAATTTGGTTAATCCACTAGAAGGATTAGTCCGCTAATTCAGTGGCCGATGATCGACTACGATTCCAAATTTCCGTCTATATAAACAATTACATAAGTTATTGTTTTCCGAATGAACTGGCGACCCCGACCTTGCTCGTAATTCTTTTTTGCTGAATTGAAGTTCTGATTTCTGCGGTCACGACCTCGATATAAATGTTTAAACTTTACGATTTCGATTGTTAAAATTTCACTTAGATCTTTCTTGAAGCGATTTTCTCGATTCTAAAAGTTGATCTTCTATGATTCTTTGGTGAAGACTTAATGCTTTGAGAAAATTTGGTTCTGACTTGACAGTTCCATTCAATGTGTTGAATTCATATTCTAACTTCAGTAATTCGTTCAGAGATTTGCTGACTTAATCGGCCCGTTCCCTACGTTCCCGTGACTCCTTCTTGATATTATCAAGGAATTTTTGGGACACATCACTTAATTTGGTAAATAGTTCATTATATACCATGGATAATCAGATATAACCAAAGAGAAAAATTTCTTACGGTTTGTTTTACACTAAATCGTGGTGGCTTCTTCTGATTTCCAGCTGCACCTTCTTCTTGGGGTGCCTTGGGCTTCTTGTTGCCTGTCTTCTAGGGCTCGGCGGTGAAAACCATAGACCTCGACTGCATAGGTCTGTTTTGCTCATCTCGGCTTGGCGGTGAAGAACCACCATCCCTCTGACTGCATAGGACTGGCAGGGTCGCCATGTAACGTACCCAGCTAGGGTAGGTTCGCTCAATCGTTATGCATTCGAGGGATGGTGAATAATACACTAATCACTCGTCAAAGGTTTATTCGTAACATCTAGAGAAGACTCTCACCTCTCTAGCAAAATGTTGGTGTTTTTATATTCAAGATTGTTGACGAAGGGAATCGATAACATAATTGATATAATATTAAACAACAAAATATTACACATCATTGTCAGCACATTCGTCACGCGTGTGACGAATAACGAGGTCACAGATATTGCACCTCAAGATCGCTAATATACAGAGTGTTCCTACTGATACATACTACACTATCTAAGATGGTAGCGATTGACAAGAGCTGATTTCTTCCACCAATGAGGAGGAGGCTACAGGTGAAGCAAATAAAATTTCCTCTGACGAGACACCCTATATATACACTATAATATGCACTGTTGGTTCAACTCTATAAAACTCTTGGTTATGTACAGTATACTGGAAAAACGTTAACACAATATCGAATACAGTCCTATGACCAACTAAAAAAAGATTAATTCTCAATACAAAAGCAAATACAATGAAATGACGGCAAGCGGACGAGGAACAAGCAGGGAGAGCAGGCAGAGTGTCTAAAACACAACAAAGCGATAAGCGGGGGAAATGGCAAAAGCAATGATTAAGACGGTGAAATGCGGACAAGTGCGAGAAAAATAGAGAATGACAAGTCCAAAACGGTCTAGAGTCTAGAGGTTCAGCAAGTTGGCGCCCTTCCCTACGTTCCATGCAATCTTGACGGGTGACGCCCAGTCAGAATACGGCCCCGTCCAGACGGTGTCAAAGCACCTCTACTGAGATGGAGGTCTGAACTGAATTAGGGTCTTGGAAGTGTAAATGATGATAGTTATGGTGGAGGAGATGGTATATGAAGTAGCGCATCCACCAAAACGAAACTCGGGTCCGGGAAACGCAAATAATGACAGTTATGGTGGAGGAGCTGGAATATAAAGTGGCGCATCCACCAAGAGGAAACTCGGGTCTGGTAAACGCAAATAATGACAGTTATGGTGGAGGAGCTGGAGGATATGAAGTGGCGCATCTACTAAAACGAAACGCTGGTCTGGGAAACACAAATAATGACAGTTATGGTGGAGGAGCTGGGATATGAAGTGGAGCAACGGGAGCTCCGCTCAATGGTCCCCTATAAGATCAAACCACAATAGGCAATCCTCTACCAGAACCAAGGTACGGTGAAGTATCAATTCAATAATACCCCCTTCGAGGTACTGGCAATACTCGGCCGAGAACGTGAACTGAAATAAGTATGGTGGCGCATTCGCCAAAATGGAACTCGAGTCCGGAAAGGAACATTAAAGAAGATTGACCCTTTCCTCAAGATAGGGAGTTCCATCAGAGGTTCCCCATAAGATCGGACCACAATAAGGAACCCTCGAGTAAACTCCTCTTGTGTGACGGTGAAGCATCAACTCAATAATACTCCACCCCCAAAGTACAGGGAATTCGACCGATGAAATAACGTGAAATATCTCGGGCAGACGGGGACGGAAAGTGGACCCCGTGAAACACTTCTTCGCGGAAAGATGAATATGAAATTGAAAACGGAGTTCCTAATAAGCGGTTATGGGACACAGAAAGAATCACCAACAGTCCGGACAGGTAGAGAAAACGGGTCTTACCACCTCTAAGACATCCCACTTCACGACAACACCCAAGTTTTGTGCACTTCGGGAACAGGAAAACGAACTAGAATCACTTTCTCGAATAATTGTTCGCCACAAACAACGTCGGTTATCAATCACCATTAAAATGCTAGCGGAAAACTTATATTTCGGAATGGAAATTATTCGCTCGATCGAAACTCTCTAATAAAACCTTCCAACAGCGTTAAAACTCGGGTGCTGAGTCAGAATTATCTTCTTTCCTTCAAACACTGCCTTATATAACCTCGGTTGGGAAGGGAAACATTTTGAAACTCGAAAACGACGTCGTTTTCCAAAAAAAAACTGCGAGAACATTGGGATTTTTATACATAGGCGACACGTTTCTCGAAATGGGAATACGGAAATATTCGAATGAATGTTCCAGAATCGATGCAAATTATACCAGTTGACACAAGTAACGAAATTCACTTTGTTACAATGGCACACCCTATCTTTTATATTTTCATTCGGTATCAAAGGCAATGAATTATGCCACCGAATGAAAATATAAAATATAGGGTGTGCCATATGAAATGAGCTCGAAATAATAGTATGAATATGTCGTCAATGATTTGCCTCATTTTGAACACCCAGTAGAGTTCTTGAGAATTATAATATAGAATTCCATTATTCTAGTATTCACAGCGAAAATCTCATTGCGCCAAATTCATCTATTTCGAAATTATCGAGTTTTTTCCGAGACCCTCAAATTTACGAAAAATAGAAATATCTCAATAACGGTAAATTTTAAGCACAAGAGACGTCAAACAAACTTAGGCTCATTTTCACCATGCTTTCTAAATCTGCAATAAAATGCCGGTATATATCAAAACAATTCCAGAATGTTGGCCCAATTGACCATAATAATTCCGCGTTGAAAAAAATTCGAAAATTGTACTGCTCAAGCGTAATCGAGATCCCGGCCACCAGTGAAACAACCTGTATATCTTAATTTTGTTTATGTTATCTGTTGAAAATCAAGAAATTTACCGAAAATCAATGCTACTAAGTTATCACTTTTCAGCTGGACCAAATTGGACTTAATGAAGTTCACACTTTGATTGTGATTAAAGATCAGTTTTGATGCCTTTGTTTTATACAACCGTCCCTAAGATGTATCAACATAAGTAGGTGTTCCAATAATCGCCTTATAACTTACCACTGCACTTTCATCAATCACTGCTGATGGATCAATGTATACATCAGGCTGAATAGTGCATAGCGGTTCATCTCCTTTTCCGTGGAGAGTTGACTTCTTGTTAGGCCTCTTTTTGTAAAGTCCTAGATAATGCCTATTGGCATAAATGGCTGAACCTGCAGTTTTCAGTTGCGACCACCAAGTTTCTAACTGTGGAAATGAAACCTGGATGCTTATAATAGATCCAACAATACATGATAGAGAAATCAGAAAATAAAGTTTTGTTTCATTCGAATATCACGTTGATTTCCACTTACATGCCATCCAAAGAATTTTCTGGTTCCAGATAGCCGAGCAAGAATATCTTGTTCCAGTTGTATATGACTCGTTTCTTTATTTCCGTTCCCGTTATCCAGTCTGGAATTTGGATTTAACAGGAAAGTCAATAAATTTGATTATTTGGGTTAATGTTTAGTTTCTTATAAATATTTTACAAAGAACTAATGAAAGTATGATTTTCTATCAACTGATACTCATACTCATACATTTATTGATTATTGGACTTACTAATTTAGGACCAGAAATCGTTATCAAACGATGATATGTATTGAATTTATATTGAATTTATGATCATTATTATGAAAAATTTCCCTCACCTATTGTACATATCATTTTGCTTGCTTGAGAACACTTCTCCAATAATTTGAAATATTTCCAAAGAAAATACATATATTCCACAATTAATGAATGATGACACATAGGAACTGGGCTTTTCAACATAATGTGTTACTTCATTCGTTTCCCTATCAATAACCATACATCCAAAATGTAGAGACTGTTGTCTAGTCGCCTCAGTATACATCACAGATGCCTTAAATTATATTGCTAAATGTGAATCATAATTTTCAACATTTACCAACTGAATTTACTCACTAAACATCCCGTATTATTCTTGTGAAATTCATAAAGTGATGTCAACTGGAAATTTGCACAAACATCTCCATTCAGTACAAAAAATGCATCTGGATTTCCCAACCGAATTTGGTCGCGAAAATGGAAGAGTCCACCAGCTGTTCCAAGAGCTACAAATTCTTGTAGGTATCTATATAAAACGAAATAAACTCAATGTGAGAATTTTTGAAGCATGTACGAATATGACTCACTTTATAGAGATCTTATACAAATGTTGCATGTCATTGACGAAGGGTTCAATTTGATTTGCCGGATAAAATCCAATGAGCAATATTTCTTTCAAGTCATTCAAAAGAATGCATGCTTCAATGTGATGTTGTATCAAAGGTAATCCAGCAACAGGGAATAATGGTTTTGGTATATCAAGGGATAAAGGTCTAAATCTTGTTCCTGAAAAGATTTCACAAGATAAATAAATTTTATTTTGGTTGCTTTAATATTTTCGCTGAAAATTTTTCGATAAGTTTGTTACCTTTTTGGGGACCACCGATTAAGATAACAGCCTTCAGCATCGTCAAAATTTGTTTCTTTTATATCAAAAATAGAGTTGAATATACCTTATACGGTATTTGTTAGTATGGAACTCCTCAATATATTTATAAAATTTGTATTATAATAATTGACGTTGAATCATTACGTGGTGTAGATAAGCATAATTTTTTCCAGTCAAAAGAAAAATAGATAAATATTGAAAGAGGTTAGGTTTTATGTTATTTCGAATAATTTGACGTTTCAAAGCTAATACACGGGCAAGTTCGTAAAATAGGGCTATTACGACTATTGCCGGCATTACAGTTCTCTGTTGAAAGGAACTCTACCTTAAACGAGTTCTAATTAACATGAAAATATAACTCTCAATAATCTTTGGCCAAGATCGGGATCGTATCGTGGTTTAAGGAATCTACATTGTGTATGCAAAATGCAAACCAAATTATAATATACTCCGTTTAAGAATTATTGACATCTCGGTTGGCTGTGAAAAATCGAATTTAAGTTGGTAATGGGCTATTCAGTAATATTTTGGGTTGCTGAATTCAGGTTGGTATAGGAATAACACTTAAACACTAACATTACCCATAGAAATCTTGCTTTGATGATTTCATCGAAGATATTGGTGAATATGTAATTATAAAAATTTGCTCTGAATTTGAGTATTTTTTGTCTTATGCTATTAAAATGGCTGGAATTGACCAGGATACATCGCGCCTAACAAGAGAACGCCAGGCAGTTTGTCGGTGTTACTTCGAGTTTTTCAAAGATTTGGCATATATTTCCGCTAGTGTTTCAGGTAAACTGTTATTCACCGACTCAAAGTGTATTCTGATTGATCAATGTCTCTTAAATTTTCAGAATTCACCAAGCCCTGTCCGTAGAATATTAGCATGTTATTATAGCCTGGAATTAGCAGTGGAAGAAAACCTGTGCGATATGATTATTCCTTCAAAGAGACATTGAATGACTTTGTTTTAGCTAGAATTAAAAACAATGAATATATCAGTTTAGATATCCTTTTCGAACTGGCCAAAGAGCACCTAGATTTCAATTGATCGAAGTCAACATTATATTATGTATATCATAAAAAAAATTGGATACAAATACAAAAAAGAAAATTCTTAGTGATAAACAGAAAAATATAATAAAAATAGTACAATATTGTGATAAATACCGAGAATACATGGAACAAAACGTGAAATTCATTTATCTAGATGAAATTTGGATATTCAAAAACGGTATTCAAATTTGTCAGTGGACACAAGAAAATAATCCAAAAGGTATGCCGAGTATATTCAAGGGTAAAGGCAGAAGGTGCACTATTTTGAATGCTGGAACAATTGATGGATTTTTACCTGGATGTGATCCGATTCTTGACAGTAGTATTAATGATAAGGATTACTATGAATGGTGAATTACATATTTCATAAATGGGTTATTGAAATATTGAAACCTTCCCTGCAAAAGGATGCCCATCAATAGGATTATGTCAGCTTATTCAATAAACACATCCAAATCACTACACTACGTGGAAACAAAGTTTTCAATATTTTAATCTTTGCTCTTATATCATTCATAGATATTTTAAGTTTATTTATTATACTTATACTGTATAGTACCCTATTCACATTCCCTCTGCTAATACACATACTATATTGTTCCCAATTCAAAAGTATACTGAATAATTGTAAAATTTCATGTCAAAATTCTTCATGTACTATTATATTGTTCCCAATTCAAAAGTATACTGAATAATTGTAAAATTTCATGTCAAAATTCTTCATGTACTACATAGATTCTTAATTTTTGTTTCTCTCTTATTTTAATAATAATATATGTCGTAGACTAAGTAGACAACTCAAAAAAGGTCCATTTTGTGTTAGTGACAGTATTGAACTCAGGAAGTATCCCTTTTCTTACGTGCAATATCAGAATAACTCTAGTTGGCCTCTCCGCCACATAAGAGACTGTTCGTGAAAAGAGGTAACATTTCAAATTTTTTGGAAAAACAGTGGAATATTCCACCACGATGGGAAAAATTGCATTAATTCAATATTGGGTGCTAGAGTTATAATGTTCAAATGGATTGCTGCAGTTATTACGAATGTTCAGCGTGTTAAATTGAGTAAGTACACAAAAGTATAGAACGAAAACTTCGGTAAACCAAAACTTCAAATATGATTTTCCAACAAAATCAATTTTTGAGTTGTCTCCTTATTCTACGACAGGTGCAATATTATATCGAATGAAACTGTTTGGGTAACGCATCGTAGATCTTCATGCACATGTATTTCACATTATTCTGTGCTAGTGTCAATTGTTGCCTCGGGTATATATAAGGATCCATTTTCCAAGTTGGGTTGTTGTTCAGAAACGGTTCAAATAGTTCACTGTGGCTTTGTAGGAAGATAACATACTTCAGCACATATATTGCTGTTAACGTCAGGATTTTATTCCTTTTGAAAACTCTTCTACAAGTCTCTCTATATTTCATTCTATACATAGCTCGGATTGCTTGCTTTTGTGTTTTAAATATTTTTTTCCGATATACTGTTTCCCCAGTAAAAAATGCCATATGAAAGGGTTGACTGAAAATTGGCTGTGTATAGGAGCTTCAATGTATCTTGTTGGATATGGTATTTCATACTATTGAGGGTGTAGATTATGGTGGTGAGTTTCCTGTTCAAGTTTTCTATTTAGGGGTTCCTTTTCTCGATAAATATAACGTTGAACCTGAATTGCCATTTTTAAACTGCAGTCGAAATATTCCGGCATAATTAATAATTATTTGATAATTCGTATACTGAACACTTTTCTAGGTTATATTTATGTTTTATTTATTTCTATGTTCTATGATTAAAACAGTAACTTTTTTGTAACTAGAAATAAAGCCTCGACTGGACGTTCATGGCCTGCTTCGATGTCAATAATTCTTAAATGGACTATACGCTTGATTAAATGAAAGAGATGGACGGGAAGGTAGGAAATTCAAAGCAAATATATACTCCGTTTAAGAATTATTGACATCTCGGTTGGCTGTGAAAAATCGAATTTAAGTTGGTAATAGACTATTCAGTAATATTTCGGGTTGCTGAATTCAGGTTGGTATAGGAATAACACTAACATTATCCATAGAAATCTTGCTTTGATGACTTTATCGAAGATATTGGTGAATATGTAATTATAAAAATTTCATATGAAAGCATTCCACGATATTTTTGCGCTTTCAAACCTGAACTCCCATGCAGAAACTGCAATCGAAATATTCCGGCTTAATTATTCGATAATTCGAATACGTAACACTTTTCTAGGTTATATTTATGCTTTATTTCTATGATGAAATTTAGTTACTTTTTGTAACCAGAAATAAAGCCTCGACTGGACGTTCATGGCCTGCTTCGATGTCAATAATTCTTAAATGGACTATAGATAAGCCAATTTCTGGATTCATTTCTGTTTATTTACAGTAATTCAGTCATAACAAATGAATAGATAGACTATAATTCACACACGTTTAGCATTCCTTTTGTCCTCTTCTATATCTTACAAATGTGCCAGACTGCTTGCCATCTACACAATAAACAAATCACGATCCATCCCCGGATCGGTAAAAAAAGACTCTTCCTCAATGTATATTTCTTTAAGACACCTTTAAATTGATACAAAGCTTTCACAATCAGGGGCTGGAGGTTAATCCGCCATGCTGCTATTTGAGGTTAACCGTCATCGAGAAAGAATTAACACCTGTTTCCTCGATTGCGATCCCAGCCGAACTTCCACTTTTAGCATTGAATGTTCATCTAAAAACCGAAAATAGTCGCTGACGCTGAACGGTAAGCCAAAGAGGCAAGTGACGATTTTATGTGGTCAGGTAAAATTTCGGATCACAACTGGTTAGGTGAGACAGAAATTTTGCTAACAAAAGACAACGGAACTAACGGATTTTTTTGTTGAGGGTGCTCGGTAGTTATTGCTCAGACAGACCCACCATGCCTAGTCTTCTTGACAAATTTTATAACGTTATCGGCGCGTGCCGTCTCACAGACGGACTCTGAGAAACAGTCATCGATAGCTTAAAATTATATTAGCGGAGAGGGGTGCAAATGAGACCATAAATAGGGTATGACTAACCCAAGGATTAGGTAAAGCCAATGGTACCAGGAAAGCACCATTTCACAATAATCCATTGAATAATTTCGGACGCAGTCAAACCGACGGCACTTGACCACAACCCTTTCGTTCCTTTTCCCAAGAAAATTCTAAATTCCCAGTAGGTACCTATTGTTCTGACCTAGTGGTTACATGTGAAGACCATTATTGAAAAAATTGACAACAAAATTTATAAAATAATTTTAATTTGGGCTTGAAAGCCCTAGTATTATTTTGCTCATTGATGAACATGACCGCGACATTCGAGATCCACACCTATCCTGAAAATTTCAAGTCCCTAGGTCTTTCCGTTCGAAAGTTATAATTTTCTATGGTTCTGGTCATGCGATCTGGACAAAATGTAGCTTGAATATATAATTCTCCATTAAATACAAAATTTCGTCACGATCGAATCCGTAGTTTTGAAATTATCAAGAAAACTAAATTTCAAACGAACATATTTACGGAAACCCTAGTCTAATTTTACTCATGGATATACGTGACCGCGACATTCGAGATCCACACCTATCCTGAAAATTCTAAGTCCCTAGGCCTTTCCGTTCGAAAGTTATAATTTTCTATGGTTCTGGTCATGCGATCCGGACAAAATGTAGCTTGCATATATCATTCTCCAATAAAATACAAAATTTCGTCACGATCGAATCCGTATTTTTGAAATTATCAAGAAAACTAAACTTCAAACGACCATATTTACGGAACCCTTCGGCTGATTATGCTCATTGACCAACGTGACCGCGACATTCGATATCTAAACCGACCCTGATAATTTCAAGTCCCTAGGACTTTCCGTTCGAAAGTTATAATTTTCTATGGTTCTGGTCATGCGAATTTTGCATGTAGCTTGAACATCTTAGTGCAAAATTTCGTCTCGATCGAATAAAGTAATCAGGAGAACAAAATCTCGAACGGCCATATTTACGGAACCTCTGGTCGAATTTTGCTCAATAACGAACTTAACCGTGGCATTCGAGATTCGAACCTACCCTGAAAATTTAAAGTTTCTAGGTCGTTTCGTTCGAGAGTTATGGTGTATACGGACGGCAGGCCGGCTGGACGGACAGACTCGAATTTTCCGACGGATTCGTCATCAGTGAGTCGAACATAGTCGATTGAGTCCATTTTCGGCTCAAAATTCGAAAAATACAGACATCGTGACGAAATGATATAACCCTCGTGTAAGTAGAACGAGCTCTCAAAAGAAGGAAATACCTAGTTATTTTCTTTCATTTCCTAATAAGAATACCCTATGTCAATATTTTTTATACAGTTCAAATTTATTGAACAAAAAAATAAAAATCACAAAATTCTTAATATTTATATCACACATTCACTACGATATTTTTTCAGGCTTCAACTCTGAATGAACATATTCTATATGACGTTTCATAGGTTGTTTGTAGTTGGTAGCATATTTGCACAAGTGGCACTTATATTGTTTCAGCTTCAAATGAACAGAATCTATATGGGATTTCAGATTACCTTTTTGAACTGCAACATAGTCACACAAGTGGCACTCATGTTGTTTCAGTTTCAAATGAACAGAATCTATATGGGATTTCAGATTACCTTTTTGAACTGCAACATAGTCACACAAGTGGCACTCATGTTGTTTCAGCTTCAAATGAATAGAATCTATGTGCCTTTTGAGACCACTCTTTGAATCAGCAGCATAGTCACACAAGTGGCACTCATGTTGTTTCAGCTTCAAATGGACAGAATCTATGTGCTTTTTGAAACTGCCTTTGTTGTTGGTAGCATATTCGCACGAGTGACACTTATGTTGTTTCAGCTCCAAATGGACAAAATCTATGTGATTTTTCAGACAATGTTTGAAATTTGAAGCGTAGTCACACAAGTGACATTTATGTTGTTTCAGCTCCAAATGAACACAATCTATGTGATTTTTCAGACAATTTTTGAAATTTGAAGCATAGTCACATAAGTGACATTTATGTTGTTTCAGCTTCAAATGGACAAAATCTATGTGACTTTTCAGACAATTTTTGAAATTTGAAGCATAGTCACATAAGTGACATTTATGTTGTTTCAGCTTCAAATGAACAGAACCTATATGGGATTTCAGATGACTTTTTTGAACTGCAACATAGTCACACAAGGGGCACTCATGTTGTTTCACTTTCAAATGAACAGATTCTATGTGATTTTTGAGATATCTTTTGTCATTAGCTGCATAGTCACACAAGTCGCACTCATGTTGTTTCAGCTTCAAATGGACAGTATCTATGTGCTTTTTGAGAATGCTTTTGTTGTTGGTAGCATATTCGCAGAAGTCACACAAGTGGCACTCATGTTGATTCAGCTTCAAGTGGACCGTATTTATGTGCCTTTTGAGAATGCCTTTGTTGTAGGTAGCATATTCACACGAGTGACACTTATGTTGTTTCAGCCCCAAATGGACAAAACCTATGTGATTTTTCAGACAATTTTTGAAATTTGAAGCATAAGCACACAAGTGACATTTATGTTGTTTCAGCTTCAAATGAACAGAATCTATATGGGATTTCAGATGACTTTTTTGAACTGCAACATAGTCACACAAGTGGCACTCATGTTGTTTCACTTTCAAATGAACAGAATCTACATGATTTTTGAGGCATCTCTCAGACTTCGAAGAATATCTACATTTGTTGCATTTATTTCTCTTCTTTTTCAAATTAGATTTATTTTCAAGAACTGAGCTTTTGTAATTTATTGAATTCCCTTCATTTAAATCATTTTTGTTATAAGTTAAATTATCGAATTCTTGTTGCTCAGTTCCAGTATCAGCAGATCCAATATCAGACCTCAAATCTTTAATTCCGTTCAAATATATTTCTCTATCGTAAATTCCATCCTCATCCACGAACTGTTCTGTAACATCCAAGTCCTCTGTCTTCATTTCTACTTCTTTGTCATTGTCAACACTGAAAGATAAATTGAATTGAATCCATGAGACAAATAAGACTAGCAAATTTTTTCAACAAATAAAAAATTATTGACTAATAGATGGATTATATGACGGTTCAGCGAGTTCATCGAGAGGTGATTACATCTCTGCTGATAGGAGCCTTCCTTTTCGATATAAATCAAAAGACCAGAATAGAAAAATTCATCAGATTCCTTCATAACATGAAGTAAACCCTGTGTACCATTTTGGTTACCACCAACATGGAATTTTATGAAGACAAAATGAAATATACCAAATTTTCATTGATTTTTCGAGAAAACGTTGAATATATTTTTATGACATTCAGCATTGGTATTCTATTCTCGTCCTTGTAACCAATAAACACACATTCATTTTTTTAAAATTTTTGTAGCCCTGATGAATGAATCAATAAAGATTTGAAATGTTGGCAATTTTAATAAAGGTTGTTGTTCCTTTTTTGAGTGCTCGTACTACTTACACGAGGGCTATATCATTTCGTCACGATGTCTGTATTTTTCGAGTTTTGAGCCGAAAATGGTCTCAAACGACTATGATCGACTCACTGATGACGAATCCTTCAAAAAATTCGAGTCTGTCCGTCCGGCCGTATACACGATAACTCTCGAACGAAATGTCCAAGAAACTTGAAATTTTCAGGGTAGGTTCGAATCCGCGGTTAAGTTCGTTATTGGGCAAAATTCGCCTAGGGGTTCCGTAAATATGGCCGCTCGAAATTTTGTTCTCCTGATTACTTCGAAACTACGCACATTGGATCTAGTTGAAATTTTGCACTCAAATGGATAATGACGTGTTCAAGCTACTAAGCTACATGCAAAATTTTGACCAGAACCATAGAAAATTATAACTTTGTAATGAAAAGGCCTAGGGACTTGAAATTTTCAGGATAGGTGTGGATCTCAAATGTCGCAGTCGCGTTCATCAATGAGCAAAATTAGACTAGGGGTTCCGTAAATATGGCCGTTTGAAATTCAGTTTTCTTGATAATTTCAAAATTATGGATTTGATCGTGACGAAATTTTGTATTTAAATTGAGAATGATAAATTCGAGCTACATTCTTTCCAGATCGCATGATCAGGACCATAGAAACCATAAAAAATCATAACTTTCGAACAGAAAGGCCTAGAGACTTGAAATTTTCAGGATAGGTTTGGATCGCGAATTTCGCGGTTACGTTCATCAATGAGCAAAATTAGACTAGCAGTTCCGTAAATATGGCCGTTTGAAATTCTGTTTTCTTGATAATTTCAAAACAATGGATTTGATCGTGACGAAATTTTGTATTTGAATTGAGAATAATATATTCGTACTTATTTTTTGCAGATTGCATGATCAAAACCATAGAAAATCATAACTTTCGAACGGAAAGGCCTAGGGAAAGGATAGGTTCGGATCGCGAATTTCGCGTTCACGTTCATCAATGAGCAAAATTAGACTAGGGGTTCCGTAAATTTAGCCATTCAAAGTATTTTTTTCCTGATAATTTCGAAACTACTCATTGGATTGGAATGAAATTTCGCACATAGATGGAGAATAATATATTCAAACTACATGGAAAATTGTGTCCAGATCGCATTACCAAGACCATAGATACCATAGAAAATTTTAGCGAATTATCGAAAAAAAAATTGGTCACCTAATGCACTGACTTGAAGTCTGGATTTTCGCCTTAGTTTGAAAATTTGTTTGACAGCTGTCGAAAATTTCCTCAATTGGTTTTCAAAAATGGAAAATCCGAATCTACCTAAAAGGTGCATGTACGAGCGCTCAAAAGCTCCTGCCCTCACGGCCGTGCTTCTCGTAATTTTTTTGCTATTTCACCGGTCCTCAAGCTGAGATTACCTAGAGTTAATTCAGCTTGAAGATCACTACAATTTGCAACCTCGATAAACCCCCAAAATTCGTTTGAAGGAAAGAAATAGTGAAGCTTTAAAACTGCGGGTAAAAGCATAGTATAGGGATAGTTTTCCGAATGTTACCAAATAAAACATGAAATTCAAAGGTGAAAAATGCATACGTGGTACAGGATAACTGTTGTAGTTGCTGCTAATATGACTAGTACAGAATCAATTGAACTTTTGATTTTTGGCCAAACTAAATATGCTCAATGCTTCAAAAATGCTGAGTCTTTTCCGTTCGATCATGAAAACAATGCCAAAGCCGTGATGCTCTCATCACTATTCGAAAAAACTATAAGAGGATGTGATCATAAATTGTTCGGACAAAATAAGAAAATGCTCTCGTCACTAGACATCTGTTTGGCTCATACAAAATTGAATAAGACTCGTTTTATTTATTTTTGAGAACTTACCTATTCTGACATGATTCCTCCTTGAAATTTCTCAAATTATAGGATGCTATCTCATCATTAGAATTATATCCGCTAATAGTTGGATTATCTATTTCTTGTTGATCAGCTTTTATCGTTTCTTTTCGGATATAATTTATCTCTGCATCTGTTTTTCCAGATCCAATTACTGACTTTAAACCTTCAATTTCATCTGAATACATTCTTCTATCATAAATTCCATTCTCATCTACAAACTGTTCGGTAATATCTTCTGTCTTCGTTTCAATTGTTTCATCATTTGAAGTGCTGAAAGATTAATTAAATATAACCAATAAGAAAAATTAAGATATCATCAAAAATGTTCCACTAGTGAAAATAATAATAAGAGCCGAGAAAGACTTCTTCATTTGAAATAACAGAGCACGAAATAATGTTAAAACTTAGTTTCCACACTTGAAAAAACATGGTTAAAAAAAATAAGTACGATATCGATTTTAAATGTTGGAAATTTAATATACTCACTATTCACTCAAAGTTATTGGAAGTTTCTCATCCATGATTTCATCTGAACTATCAAGAGAAGAATCAATCTCCATTTCTTCGGATTGTAAATATCTTTTGCTTTTAGTTCGTTACACTTTAAAATTAAATTGGCGCAATTCCTCAAATAAAATTAGGCGTTTCACAGAATAAGGGGAATTTTTCCACGTTTCACATATCAAATTGATGGAAAATATGCCCGAAAGGTAACGAACAACAAGGAAATGGAGTAAAGTAAACGAGTAAGTAAACAAAGAATTCCTAGTAAAAAATTATTTTTGTTTTCTATGGTTATAACCATGGTATATATAAAAATTTGAAAAGCACTGCCGTGAAGTCATGAGCTTTTGAGCGCTCGTTCATCCGCCTTATAGGTAGGTTGAGTAGGTTCGCATATTCCAGTTATAGAAACTAGAAACCAATTGAAGAAATTTTTGACAGCCGTCAAAAAATATTTCAAACCAAGGCGAAACTCCAGACTTCACGTCAGTGCTTTAGGTGATAATTCGTTAGAATTTTCTAAAGTATTGTAATGAAAATAGACCAAATTCTGAACTAATACCGTTAATCCACAAGGACCACAAGTAAAGGATATTCACAAACAGCAACAGGTAGACTGGTGAGAATTCTCTCATATGCACATATGGTGTAGACCTTCTCAACCTTAATAGGCGATGATGTGAGAAATCTGTTAGGTATTCTTCGCAGGAATCCAACTATCATTTGACGATTGATGATCTCCCACGGTGCAAGGAGAGGGGAATGCGACCAAAGATCCTTGTTATATATATTTCCAACGATGAGTAAGTTTTTAGTTAGGTTGCGTCTACGATAGTTGTCTCCCTGGTCAGTAGTCCCATCAAGTATTAGCTAAACAATGTAAACAATAAACAGTAACTGATAATAATGAGCGAAGAGTGGACTTGAAGTTCTCAATCAAGATAAGATGATGAAGCATAATGATGACACTGGTGCTTATGAATATCCTTAATATTTGCTGAAAACTACAATGCTTACACATAGTATTATTCAAAGAATATTGCATAACCCAGATATGATAGAGAAGGTGATGATTAAACAATTAATACAAGAAGTTTTCGTGGGAAGCATTTATCTGGTTCCAGAAAAATACTCGAGAATATCACGGACGGTGTATTTTCGGTTGCGGATCTACAGGCGTTCTGAATTGACTAGAGATGAGCCAAACGGTGATTTCTGAATATCATCGTGATCAGTGATCGTGATTTGCCAATCACCGTTCTTTTAACCGGTGATTGCGATCACCGTTCTTTCGAAGTTTGAACGGTGAATGAGTCCGACCGTCCGACGAGTCGGTGATTGCGATCACCGTACGCCTTGAGTTGAACGAACATTGAATGAAGTAATGGAACAAGGAACAAGTAACGATGAAAGTGATTCTTAAATGTTCACAAAATTGAAATATATATTATTAGATACGAATAGATTTCCACGTCACCCATGAGGTACTATTTGACGACGCGTTGGTAATTTTTTTTGGATTGGGACACCTCGCCTATAGTCCTATTATAACCCAATATAAAAAACCAAGTTCTCAAATGAATGAAAACTGAAAATAAAATAAAAAATAATCAAAAATAACAGAAATGCCGAACCTGCATACCCAGATATAACAAAAAAATCAACAGTTTTTATGATTTGAGTTCAAGAACATCACCATTTTAGTTTTTTTATCACCTAATCGCGACCGTCTATCAGAGATTACCTGACCAGCCTTAGAGAAAAATTTGGTTACCCAAAATTTTATTGCTTTTCAAGATTTCCAGGTTTTTTCAACTGATATTGGCAAGATATCGTTTTAACTAACTTTACTAAACAATAACAAATCTGCATGAGAGGTAAACTATTCTCCCTCTATTCATACAAAAAAACGTTGTCAAATACTGACCAATAACAAAATTTGGTTACCCAAAATTTCATTGCTTTTCAAAATTTCCAGGTTTTTCCAACTTATATTGGCATCTTCCTATTCCCAGAACCATATCAGATATAATCTGGTTATCCTAAATGATGCTAATACCTTCCTTACCTTCCTAACAATGCGTAGACTCAAATCTCAAATTCACCGCACCGCCGATATTGCCGATAATCCTCTCCTAATCGTCTCTTGATACTTACTTTTGTTAGCCGTGATTCCGATCACCGGGTACGAGTGGGCTAAGTAGTGAGTGGACGATGAACCAATCACCGTGAAAGCACATCCCAGTTCCCAGTATCGATATCACTGATATCAGAATATCAGTAGAATATCAGTGATATCGAGTATCCCAGAGCGTGAGTGAGAACACCGAGAACTGAGAACGATATTCAACTTGAAAATCACAGGAGCGGTGATTTGAATGTTTCGATCACGCCAGTGATCGGTGATTTGAAACTCACGGTGATTGAATCACCGGTAGTGAAATATCGCTCATCTCTAGAATTGACGTCTAGATGAATTTTGATCTTAAAATCGAACTTCATTACAACAGCATCAAATTTGCTACAAGATTAGGATTCCCGTGAGCGAAAAAATCTTATTCCGGGCGTGGTAAGGAGATGAATATCAAGATTCTGAAGTGAACAAAACCAGTCATATTTTTCCAATGGTTTTATCGATAAAAAATTATTAATTATCCAGCAAACATGAATAGCCGGTTAACTGGCGGGCCAAAGACGTGAACGACGGCTTAGTGACGGCATCGGTATTCTATCAATGGCCCTGCGTCTGTACCGAATCGGTTGTTTAAGGCTCTATGTGCCTCTGCATTTGAAGGCCCATTGGTATATCAACTATATAACTATGAATAACCGGCATAACCGCTGTTTCCTATGGGAATGTCGGCCTTGCGCTGGCCCATCGACCGTTCCGAATTGTCCATGGTACAAAGAAAAGATTGCATTCTCTCGTCTGGCGTTTTCGCCATGTGTTGGTCCCCAGAGCAACTGATTACAATCTATGAAGATGAAGGTCCGTGTAAAGATTTCCTGGATTCCTGGCTCCCCTGACAAAAGCCAACAGGGTTGCCAGGAAATCTTTACACAGACCGTCATAGATTGTGATAAGTTGCTCTTGGTGCCGGACAGGTGGCGTGAGTAGAGAAATGATTTCTAAACGCCGTTCAGTACCGTTGTTTGGGTAGCCTGTTTTCCACCTCGAGTTTATTCTACGTCAGCTGTACTGACGAGTGAAAAGTCATGTATTTCGAGACCGGTCTACAGATGCGAAGGATGTATTTTGTGTTCTATGGGATTACGTGTATTGATTTGTTGGCTTGCTTTATTAGTCTATCTAGAACAATTTTTCTTGTTCTATGACTGTAATCGTTTTTGAGCGCTCGTACTACTTACACGAGGGCTATATCATTTCGTCACGATGTCTGTATTTTTCGAATTTTGAGCCGAAAATGGTCTCAATCGACTATGTTCGACTCACTGATGACGAATCCGTCAAAAAATTCGAGTCTGTCCGTCCGTCCGTAAGCACGATAACTCTCGAACGGAACAACCTAGAGACTTGAAATTTTCAGTGTGGGTTCAGTTCCCGAATGGCTCGGTTAAGTTCGTTAATGGGCCAAATTCGCCCAGGGGTTCCGTAAATATGGCCGTTCAAAGTTTTGTTTCCCTGATTACTTGAAAACTACAGATTTGATCGAGATGAAATTTTGCACTCAAATGGAAAATGAGGTGTTCAAGCTACATGTGAAATTTTGTCCAGATCGCATGACCAGAACCATAGAAACCATAGAAAATTGTAACTTTTGAACGGAAACGCCTAGGGACTTGAAATTTTCAGAATAGGTGTGGATCTCAAATGTCGTGATCACGTTCATCTATGAGTAAGGCTGCCATCCGTCCGGGTTTCCCCGGATTTGTCCTAGTTTTTAGAGCGTCCGGGGAGCGTCCGGGCCGGATTTATTTGTTGTCCGGGTATTGAAATTTTCAAGTGAAGTCATTTTTTCGAGTGGATCCCGGTTCAAAACTATTTTGAAAACATTTTGTAGTTGACGTCACCAGTTTGTGTATCGCTTAAATGCCATATTTTCAGAACGGTGGAGTACTACCACTCAAATCTTCACAAAACGCACGAATGAAAAAATCCAGGAAGAAATCAACAAACATAACCAATATTCTTTAAAAAGCTGTTTCCGAACGCGGTCAGAAACCAGTCTATCCATGTAATAAAAGTACGAACTGCAGCCCGAATTATCCCAAAACTTGTTTTCAAACCAACCTCGATTATTTCAAACTATTTGGTGCGTAACCAGTTCGATGCAAAAATACTAATATTTCCAAATGGACGGAATAGTTTTAAAAAATCGTCGCGCAAAAAAATGAATAAAGGCATACCATGGGCCACCGCCAGGCTCGTGCGCCTGGGATGGTCACCTATATAATAATTATATACTATGAGTATCGTGGACATTCGTGGATCATCTGACTCCTGACTCTCTAGCTCTAGTCTGCTCTAGTCTAGATTCACTGATGGACAATACTGAAATACTGTAGAGAAGAGCTCTTGAGCGCCTACTCAAGAAAAATCTATCCCCGGTAGAAATATCTTTCCTCTTAAATAATGATGTCAACTATATCACGTTGCGTTTCTTCACAAATAAATCAAATCCATCAGTTCCTTCAAAGGAAGTTATTCTTCATTGAAATACCAATAGATATATAGAAAACAGTATGAATAACTGTTGTCATTTTTTTGGAAAAAAATATCCAACTTCAAACTTCATCATAAAATATGATCAGTATTTCATTATGTGAAAGTATGATATTTCATGATGAAATTTGAGGTTAGATATTTTCTTCCAAAGGAATGACAACAGTTATTCATTTGATTTATTTGTGAGCGTGTTACACAGAAACGCAACATGATGTAGTAGAAACCATTATTTTGAAAAAAAAAAGATATGTCTATCAGGGATAGATATTTTTATCAGAGCGTCCGATAGCTCTTCTTCACAGTATTGCAGGATTATCCAGTCATTCTGGGACACCCTGTATAGAAGAGTAATAATTCATGGTATTTTTCAAAATGTGTAGAAATTAAGACTATCCTCAAATATTTTGAAAATGTTTTCAAATATAATAGGTAAAAAAAAAATATTTCAATATGTCCGGGTTTTCAGATGCAATGTCCGGGGTTTTTGAGCTTCTTGTCCTAGTTTTCAGATTACAGAGATGGCAACCCTATCTATGTGCAACATTATAGAAGGGGTTCCGTAAATACGATCGTTTGAAATTTTGTTTTCTCGATAAATTCGAAACTGCGGATTCGATCGAGATGAAATTTTGTATTTTAATCGAGAATGATATATTGAAGCAATATTTTGTCCAGATCGCATGACCAGAACCATAGAAACCATAGAAAATTCTAACTTTTGAACGGAAAGGCCTAGGAACTTGAAATTTTCAGGGTGGGTTTGGATCGCAAATTTCACGGTCAAGTTCATCAATGAGCAAAATTAGACTAGGGGTTCCGTAAATATGGCCGTTCAAAATATTTTTTTCCTGATAGTTTCGAAACTACCGATCGGATTGGAATGTAATTATGCACCTAGCTCAGGAATAATGTATTCAAACTACGTGCAAAATTTTGTCCAGATCGCATCACCAAGACCATAGATACCGTGGAAAATTCTAGCGAATTATCGGAAAAAAATTGATCAGCTGAAGCACCGACATGAAGTCTGGATTTTCGCCTAAGTTTCAGAATTTTTTTGACAGCAGTCAAAAATTCCTTCAATTGATTTCTAAAACTGGAAAATGCGAATCTGCCTACAAGGTGCATGTACGAGCGCTCAAAAGCTCCTGCCTTCACGGCAGTGCTTTTCGTAATTTTTTTATTCTGAACAGTTAATTTTTTGTTTCATAGAGTTTATTTTCTAATAAAAAGTTTATGAATATTAAGAATTTTAATTTAACTACTTTCGTTCATTTCAATGTTGGCCTCGCAATTAATAATTAATAATAATAATTATATTAATAATAATTGACTTTATTCCTATTAATTATTCCCATTATTAATGGTGATAGTGTTCATATTTGACTATTTCAATTAGCAAGGATCGTGTTTGCTGATAGTATCCTGAGGTGAAACTAATGGCTGCAAAGTATATGCTGGTATAATTGTACGAGCACTTTGTGCCTGCGCGCTTCGCAATTCGGCTTGAAGAATTGCGTTGCTGACTGTTAGTTTGACAGAAGCTTGTTCGACCTTCGGCAACTTTTTCAACATTCTGGCTAAGCCTAGAAAGAAAATGTCAGTCTCGTCCATATTTACGAAAGGGTTATGATTCTTTTGCACAGTTTTTGTTTCTCCAGATTTTCGTTTTCTGAGAGCGGCATTTTGTTCCATTATTGCCGCCATTCGATCCACTGCTGTAGTTTTCTTGTTTGGATATATTTTTTTTTTTTTATGTCCTCCTAATGTATTGTGTTCTTCTAGGTCCCCTACCTCAACTGTACCCTCAGCCTCTTCATCAGGTTTCTGCATTTCCTGCTCATCTACTTCATCGTCATCGTCTTTATTCGGTTCTTCAGGAAGAACCTGACTTTCTTGTTCCTTTTTCGAATCTTGCAAATTCCCGAGCGTCCTAAAACATTTTCACAAAAATTCTACTTAGAGACTATAATTTGTATTTACCCGTACCTGCGACCTTCCAAATAAGGTAACAGAAACTCCATCTGTTGTTCAAATTTCCATGGTATAATTTTTTTGGTTGCCTGGCCACTTTCTGTAGAGTGGCGCCTATTCCTTGCATTGCAGAAGCATCTCCGGAGTTTGTCCCATTTTGTTTTAGCGTTATCGGCTGAAAATAGAATCGGCGTAATGAGTTGATATCAGAATATTTACAGGTACCTGGCAACTGGAAATTCGTTCAGGAGTATCGGATTTAATTATAGAATGGGCTTCAGTACGGTTCGAAACATAGATAATCGAAGTTTGTGATGCCATATGGAACAATTTGAGGCCTATTATAATGCCAGAACCAACGTAAGAGCTTTGGAGGTAATCATCATGTAGATTTAACCAACTATGGAATTTTCCTAGTTGCATTGCTGCCATAGACGGAAGGCATGTTAATATTCAGTGTCCTATAAATGCGGGATCTACATTCTATAACTACAGAGGAAGTCATTCTATAGTTCTGTTGGCTCTGGTTGATGCCGACTACAAATGTATTGCCATTGATGTCGGCTCCTATGGCCGTAATAGTGATGGGGGAATTTTTGAAAAATCAGAAATTGGAAATACGCTTGACAAAAAAACATTGAAGGTGCCAGCCCCCTCCCGACTGGAACCAAATGGATCCCCATTATCATGGGATCGTGGGATATGGAACATATTTGCTCCGCCCATACAGCAAATACTACTTACAAGGGAATGAAGATCGTAAAATACACACATCGGAAAAGTCTAGGGATATTCGTACAAAGTCATACAAGCGTCAAAAGAAACTTTTGTATCGTTTAAACTGTACTACCCACTTCCTGATCGGTGCAAACTTTCGCCTAATGCATGATAATTCTCGTCCCCATGGCGCTGCGATTGTGACGAATGGGTTGAAAAACGAGGGAATTGAAGTATTGCCATGGCCCGCACAATCCCCGGACCTAAATCCGATTGAGCATGTATGGGACATGCTTCAACGTAGCATTACTCCCATTTTGGGCAATATCCAAAATGCTCTTCAATTGCGAGAGCTTCTAACCACAGAATGGGCAAGTAAACCTCAATCGGGCATTGACAATGTCATTTTGACTATGAACAATAGGTGTAGAGCTGTTCTGAACCAACGTGGAGGTCATACTCTTCATTCAGTTAATTTGATGCATACTTGATCATTTTTGAGCGCTCGTACTACATACACGAGGGCTAAATCATTTCGTCACGATGTCTGTATTTTTCGAATTTTGAGCCGAAAATGGTCTCAATCGACTATGTTCGACTCACTGATGACGAATCCGTCGAAAAATTCGAGTCTGTCCGTCCGTAAGCACGATAACTTTCGAACGGAACAACCTAGAGACTTGAAATTTTCAGTGTGGGTTCAGTTCCCGAATGCCTCGGTTAAGTTCGTTAATGGGCCAAATTCCACCAGGGGTTCCGTAAATATGGCCGTTCAGAGTTTTGTTTCCCTGATTACTTGAAAACTACAGATTTGATCGAGATGAAATTTTGCACTCAAATGGAAAATGAGGTGTTCAAGCTACATGTGAAATTTTGTCCAGATTGCATGACCAGAATCATAGAAACCATAGGTAATTGTAACTTTTGAACGGAAACGCCTAGGGACTTGAAATTTTCAGGATAGGTGTGGATCTGAAATGTCGCGTTCACGTTTATCAATGAACAGAATTATACCAGGGGTTCCGTAAATACGGTCGTTTGAAATTTTGTTTTCTCGATAATTTCGAAACTACGGATTCGATCGAGATGAAATTCTGTATTTCAATCGAGAATTATATATTAAAGCAATATTTTGTCCAGATCGCATGATCAGAACCATAGAAACCATAGAAAATTGTAACTTTTGAACGGAAAGGCCTAGGAACTTGAAATTTTCAGGGTGGGTTTGGATCGCGAATATAGCGATCACGTTTATCAATGAGCGAAATAAGACTAGGGATTCCGTAAATATGGCCGTTTAAAATATTATTTTCCTGATAGTTTCGAAACAACTGACCGGATTGGAATGAAATTATACACCTAGCTGAGGAATAATGTATTCAAACTGCGTGCGAAATTTTGTCCAGATCGCATCACTAAGATCATAGATACCGTAGAAAATTCTAGCGAATTATCGAGAAAAAATTGATCAGCTGAAGCACTGACTGAAGTCTGGAGTTTCGCCTAAGTTTCAGAATTTTTTGACAGCTGTCGAAAATTACTTCAATTGAATTCTAAAACTGGAAAATGCGAATCTATCTACAAGGTGCATGTACGAGCGCTCAAAAGTTCCTGCCTTCACGGCAGTGCTTTTCGTAATTTTTTTGTATAGCTCGTAAAATTATGGTTTTACTTTATTTTTTTTTCTTTGAAATAATCGGAATATTGGTAGCGCGATGGAGAGTATTCCGAAAACACTTAGAAGAAGCGTTGCCAATTTGCGAGTATTATTATATAATTACTGCATTCGCAAGTGATTTCATAGACCAGTAAAAGTGCAATTGTAATACGCAGACGCGATATCTGAATACTTCTAACAAAATAATACAAAACAAACAAAATAAAAAATCTTTCATACAATTTTTTTGTGGGATAGTAACCCCAATACAATCGATCGGTTAATTGGATAGGGCCTTGGATTCGAGCCTTGAGCAAAGTAAGGACTTCGAGTTTATTGAATTTTCCCTGAAAACCCCAATTAATGAATATAAATGAAACAGTGATGAGTTTTCATTAAATATATATTAAAAAAAAAATGAATGATTCTTTACAAATTATATCAACACACGCATTCAACCTTCACCAGAACGAATTAATCTCGGCAGATTCATCACAAAAAGTGTCAAATCAAGGTTTGATTAATTATCTCAGAATAACAATTATCTAAAAAAAATTTCAAGAGCACCTAATTCAATCTTGTGTGGGAGATTTCAAGACTCGGGACTAGTGAGAACACAAATAAAACCATGCGTAATTTTAGAATTACCTTTTCTCATGCTCCGCCACTGGAGGGTTTAATCCTGTCACTGTATTGTTCGCACTTAATAAAGCCGAGAGTTCACTGCGCTACAAAACACACCCGTATTTTATTTCGGCGTTTCGATATGTTTTTATCCACTTCTTAACTCAGCTAAATTTCCGATAAATGTATACTCAAGTTCCCGAATTACGAATTCTTTTCCGTTGAAACAACCTTTTTCGTCCGATTCCCCCGAATCCACTCCTGATAGAGTCTCCCAAAAACCTTTTTTTACCAAGTCCCGAAAAGAAAAACTACCGCTTCGACTGAGTTCCCTGAACTCTCTGCTTCGACCGGGTACTCCGAACCAACTTCTTTTACCGGGTTCCCCGAACCAACTGCCTCTACCTAGTCCCCTGGACCACTTTTTCTACCGGGTTCTCCGAACCAACTGACTTACTCCGATCTTTTTTCGTCTCAAGCAAATTTTCAACCCTACCATTCTAGGTGGTTCCAAATGATATTTTCGTTTTCGTTAAACCAATCACCCCCTTCAATCATCTTTTTTAAGGCGGTTCGTAAACCAACCATCGGCAATTATTGGTCTGAAAATTCTGAACCAATCACCTATCGCATTTCCGGCAGTGGTGGTATGATGTGAAATTTTTCTATCTAAACCCTAATTAAGTGTTTCGTGGAATCGATGAGGGAAAATTATAAATCTCCCAATGCTTCATTTTTTTGGTCAATATATGCGCGATAAGGCATTTATATTTATGGGTCCCTAAAACACTTGAGTTTGGCTTATCGACATTTTAACACTCTCGAATAAAACTAAACAGATGGGTACTCGAGTTTTCGTTAAAGTTAAGTCTTCACCTTGCTAGGCGTTCCCACGATTTCGATTTTTTCTTGTATCGACTAGGCCAAAAGAAATAATTCTCTATTCACGTCTATTTGAATTAATTCTGCATTTACCGAAATGTTATCAAGTCTTCCAATTCATTACACAATAATGGCATTTTGTGAGGATTTTGAGAGCACTTTGTAGCATTACTTCAATATAGTTTGGAATCATAGACATAGACTTTTTGAAACCTGAAATATTCTTTTGAATTGTTGAAAAAAACATTAAAAGTTTATCAACTCATGCTAGCTAGTGGCAAAGCTCAGAATTAGCTGAATATCCGCTAGTTTATCTGTGGCAAAAGATTATAGAGTACTCTAATAATCTAATCTTCGTTCATTGATGAGTAGATTTCTGGTTTCTGCAGAGTCAGAGTGCCCAGGCCCAGAACTCTCGGGGTCTAGTAAGAAGTACAGCCGGAATTGGTTCATTGGTTGATATTGTTGATAAGATTGTTGTAGGAAAAAATCACGAACCGCTAGATGGCGCTGAAAATCACAAGATGTCGGCCCGAGTGATGGTCAAAATTATTCTGTCATTTCTGTCTTTCATAACAAGGAAATCAATAATTTTTTATAAGATTGCGGAATTAATAATAATGCCTGTGAAAGTCGAGATGACCACTTCGGACATTTTTGATTAGGTGGGTGAACGTGAATGTAATTGCAAATGTAACCACTATATAATAGAAAATTATTGAACTTACGATAAAAAAAAATCATCTTTCAGGAAGCAAAGTAAAAACTTCTTTGAGATACGTTTCCCAATCATCAAGATTGTCTGCCATTTTTAACTGACTTGGGATTCAACGGGAATTTATGCAAAGAAATTCCAGAAGAACTATGTGATGAGCATTGAGGAACAGAGCACATTTTTCGTGATCTTATTCCCACATTACTTCTCACAATCCACTGCATTTTCAGCTCGTATACAGTTTATTTGAAACAATTGTCTATAAATTATCATCTGAATATATAACTTTCGATACATAAATGACTCAAAATCATACAAGTATTTCACACTTTTCCCATATAACCACACACGCGTTAGTTTGTTGTTCATCACTCGGGTAGTTCAAACGATTAAAAGTAGATGTCGCCCACTCCGTGATTTTTCCCTCTTGCTTGTTGCTGTCTCCATAGTCCATGTCGACCATGTCCATAACATGTTGTGTTCGGATGCATACGAACCCGACAATAAAACGTTGAATGCACCTGATGCTGCCTTACATAATCTTGATGGACTGGGGCGAAATTGTACTAATGAAGCTTTTAGAGTTCGAGAAGCTTTTAAAGAATTTTTCAATTCACCTTCAGGTAGTGTACCATGACAGATCGATATGGTTCGCAGAGGCAGAATAGTTCACGAGAATGATTAAAATATATTTCGAAAATTTTATTCAGATCACAACTGAGCATTTACTTCGATATCCTAAATTGAATATTTCTAATATTCATATATATACTTTCTGTTTATACGGTTATATCTAGGTTCAACCGTTAAAGAATATAATTGAAAAATAAATTTACCTGTTATTTTTAATTGTGCACCTATTTCTTCCCAAGCTTGTTGTCGTACATTCTGATCCCTGTACACTGATGAAGAACGATCATAGATCACTTCATGAAGCCTGACAAGTTCGATCAAATTTTCATCCATTTTTCACTTCAAGCACTTCACAAAATATCAGACGTGATATCACGTGCGGTTAGAAAATGAAAATTTGCGGGATAGCTCTGGTGTGCTATCACGTGACAGCAGATGCTAACCTCGTGACCACGTCAAATGATAAACTTCCATGCAGCGTTGCCAGGTGTAACATATAATCATCAGATTGTAACATAATTTCTCGTAAAAATAGAGTTAAACAATAAAGTGTAACATAATCGATAATTGAAACATAATTTTGAGATTTCCATGAACTATGTTTTGTTATATTTTCGGTTTATCAAAACTGTGCTGAAATTGTGTAGCGGCGAATTGCCGAAGAAGTTTATGACTGTCGTAAATTTATTGTCGTTTGTCGGTCTCGTCCCCAAATATAAGTAAATACTGAATACTCATTTCTCTGTTATAGAATTGGCGTTCCTTATCATCAATAACAATCTCCCTGAAAAAACAGAAACACGAACAATTTCACTAAATTTACTTTATATTTCATCAACTGATGATGAGGGGATAAACACCAGTTAACATCAATGAATTTCTTAAAGAAAATTCCATCTTAATCAATAAGTTTGATATTTACTGGTATATTCCCAGAAAGTTTTCTTTTTATTTTTTTTTCACTCTATATATACTTCATTCGGGTTTCTATTTGTGGTGAAATAAATATCAGTTTTATTCTTGAACCTTCTATGTTTTTTTTCTGCTCTTAAATAATCATGCACAATATTTTCTATCTTTCTGTGCTTGATCAACAATTCACCCCACAAATATATTTTTTTGAGCGCTCGTACTACTTACACGAGGGCTATATCATTTCGTCACGATGTCTGTATTTTTCGAATTTTGAGCCGAAAATGGTCTCAAACGACTATGTTTGACTCACTGATGACGAATCCGTCGGAAAATTCGAGTCTGTCCGTCCGGCCGTCCGTATAAACGATAACTCTCGAACGGATAGTCCTATAAACTTGAAATTTTCAGGGTAGGTTCGAATCTCGAATGCCGCGGTTGAGTTCGTTATTGGGCAAAATTCGCCGAGGGGTTCCGTAAATATGGCCGCTCGAAATATTGTTTTCCTGATTACTTTGAAACTACAGATTCGATCGAGATGAAATTTTGCACTCTAATGAAAAATGAGGTGTTCAAGCTACATGCAAAATTTTGTTCAGCTCGCATCACCAGAACCATAGAAACCATAGAAAATTGTAACTTTCGAACGGAAACGCCTAGGGACTTGAAATTTTCAGGGTAGGTGTGGATCTCGATTGTCGTGATCACTTTCATCTATGAGCTAAATTATACTAGGGGTTCCGTAAATATGGTCGTTTGAAATTTAGTTTTCTTGATAATTTCCAAACTTCAGATTCGATCGTGACGAAATTCTGTGTACTAATGGAGAATGATATATTCAAGCTACATTTCTCTAGATCGCATGACCAGAACCATAGAAACCATAGAAAATCATAACTTTCGAACGGAAAGGCCTGGGGACTTGAAATTTTCAGGATAGGTGTAGATCTGAAATGTGGCGTTCACGTTCATCAATGAGCAGAATAAATAATAAATAAATAATAAAAATGATAAATACGGTCGTTTGAAATTTTGTTTTCTCGATAATTTCGAAACTACGGACTCGATCGAGATAAAATTCTGTATTTTAAACGAGAATGATATATTAAAGCAACCTTTTGTCCAGATCGCATGACCAGAACCATAGAAACCATAGAAAATTATAATTTCCGAAGGGGATTCCTAGGAACTTGAAATTTTCAGGGTGGGTTTTGGATCGCGAATTTCACGGTCACGTTCATCAATGAGCAAAATGAGACTAGGGCTTCCGTAAATATGGACGTTCAAACTATTTTTTTCCTGATAGTTTCGAAACTACTGATCGGATTGGGATGAAATGCACCTAGCTGAGGAATAATGTTTTCAAACTACGTGAAAAATTTTGTCCAGATCGCATCACCAAAACCATAGATACCGAAGAAAATTCTAGCGAATTATCGAAAAAAAATTGATCCGCTGAAGCACTGACATGAAGTCTGGAGTTTCGCCTAAGTTTCAGAATTTTTTTGACCGCTGTCGAAAATTCCTTCAATTGATTTCTAAAACTGGAAAATGCGAATCCACCTACATGGTGCATGTACGAGCGCTCAAAAGCTCCTGCCTTCACGGCAGTGCTTTTCTAAATTTTTTTCATCATGTGATTCTGAAGGAATTTGTTGAAGAGCAATAACTACTTGAGCACCCTCAACGGCCTCAACAAAAACTAAACAAAAAAAAATTGTAAATTTAATTGTTTTTTGCTCGCGAAAGTTCCCAGTCTCACAGACGCCACGTTACCAGTTGCGTTCTGAAATTTCACCTTACCACTTGAGGGCTATTATTGTAACATGATTTTCCGACAAATCTGATAATTTTGGCAACCCGGTACCATAATTTCATTTCACTCATCTGGCAACGCTGCTTCCATGCATTATTGTTGTTCCACATTTTGCGAAGATGATTTTGCGTGATAGCACGTGAGCTAACGTGACGTGACAACAATGTGTTTCCGCCTGTATTGTCAGTCTGCCGTGCACTATGTATTTGAATAGGAAGGAACCTGACATTGTTGTCGCTTTGAGCGTGTAAGAATTTGGACTATGTATATTCAAACTACATTTTTTCCAGATCGCATAATTAGAACTTTTTTAAATTCCAACGAATTATTGAATAAAAAATCCTTATGTCACTGTAACAGCTGATTCGGCATAATTGACAAAGAACTGCTGTCATTTGTTTGAAAGCTGCCAAAAATTTCGTCAATTGGATTCTAAAACTGGAAAATGCGAACCTATACCTACAAGGTGGATGTACGAGCGCTCAAAAGCTCCCGACTTCACGGCAGTGCTTTTTATAATTTTTGTGCTCCATTCCATTTTTTCGAGAAGTAGGTATGCTAACAAGTTTTTCTTAACCATCAGGTTGTGTCCGTTTTGAAATTGCGCTGTATCTTTGAAGTTATTATTAATTGATATAAAAATAAGTCGGGTTTTCCTTCCTGACGCTATAACTCCAGAACGCACGAACCGATTTCCACGGTTTTGCATTCGTTGGAAAGGTCTCGGGCTCCGTGAGGTTTATAGCAAAAAAAATTCAGGAAAAATTCAGGACAAACCAACATTTTAAGTAGATGGCGCCGGTGCGTGATACATTGTTTGAAAGCTACTCATTGTTCTCTGCTCAGTTAATTTCATGTGACAAACCGGTATTGTGTTCACTGTGAAATTGTGAAAAAAAAGTAAAAAAAACATATAACGTATATTGTGCAATTTTTATTCAATTTCAACAGCAGGCATTTGTCTTTAGGGTCGTAAGTTGAACTGTGTAAATTATGTGGATCGTGCATTCGAGGTTAAATTCACCACTCTGTCCATAGCCCTAAATGCCTAGAGAACTACGTGCGAACATCGGCCGCCGCACAAGACATGCAAGCCAGCAACAAGTGTATTCACAGAACTTAAGCGAAGAAAGACAAAATACAATAAGAGAAAATGCCCGATTGAGACAACGCGTGAGCACACGAAGATCATCGGCATCATACAATCGCTTGGCATTCCAATATGATCCCACTGCGAACTACAGTGATGATGAAAATTTAGATATTGGAACAATGACGACTATATGCCGATATTGCAATGCGTTAAAGTTCAAAAGAGAAACGGCTGGATTGTGCTGCGCAAGTGGAAAAGTCAAACTGGATCCATTACTTACACCACCACAGCCACTGAAATCATTGTTCGATGGAAGTGATCCCGATTCCAGCCATTTTCTTCAACACATCCTTGAATACAATAACTGCTTTCGCATGACTTCCTTTGGAGCTAATATCATTCGAGAAGGCGGCTTCATGCCGACTTGCAAGGTAAAAGATACAACACACATAACCAATCACTCACACCAACACAATGAATTGCAATACATAACAACTACATATACACCATCACACGATCAGAAGTTACACCGTATTCTTCAACAAATGATTGTTTGCAATTACAGATACAAGGACAAATATATCATTTGCATGGTTCAATGGTGCCAGCACCAGATGAACCGCATCAATTTCTGCAAATATATTTCATTTCGTCGATGGTGGATCAGCTGAATGTGCGGTGCAATATACAGGGAACACAACAGTTAAATGACGAATTATTGAACAGTTGCAAGCATTTTTTCACGCTAATAATGCTGTGGTTAATATGTTCAAAACAGCATTGGAGCGAATGCCATCGGATACGCACAAATTTGTCATAAGAGCGGATTGTACCCCAACAGGTGAACATGTGCGAAGATTCAATGCACCCACCGTTAATGATGTTGCTGCAATTATTGTTGGCGGTCCAACAAAATCGCGAGACATTGTCGTTCAGCGAAGAAGCAATATCATGCATCGTGTAAACGAGACACATCGTTTGTACGATGCGTTACAATATCCAAAAAAACAAAAAAACAAAAAAAAAATTTGTCTTCATCTTTTAATCACCAAACGAAATGTTACATCAAACGAAGCCATCTGGTGGCGAAACGGAGTTCGCCGGGTTTGCTAGTTAATTGATAAATTTTGATATTTTAACTAAATTGTGTAGTGGGTCTAGATATAGGAACTTCTTGGCTTATATTCAAGATAATAATTAATTTTTTTCAAGAATTGTGATATGTTTTGCTGGGTGTTTGCTACAGAAAAAATCCTTATCGAAATTAAATTATCTTTTACTGGTCTGGTCGAATTATTTTGAATGATATGACCAAGATTATAAGCATATGTCTGATGCAAATGTGCATTTTGTGAATTTTAGTCTAAGCCTCCTTTTTTTATTGCTTCTAACAATTTTGTTAAATGATCCATATATTATGAGAAATATCTAGAAAATATAAGAATGCTATCTATATAATTTATTATTGCTCAATATTCATTGAAATATCGCTGGTGGCGTCATCAGTCCAAAAGACAGGAAGGTACATTGGAAATGTCCTTCCTGTGTCACAAAACCCATAAACGATGGAAATAGCCCGAATGATTGTTCATTTTTGTTATGAGTGTTCATTTTGTGAATTTTCAGTTAGTAGTTGAAGTGAAATTTTTTGGCAGAGTTGTTGAATAAAGGTACCGACACTACCGAATACGAAATATCAATTCATGACCGAATATGTATCGAAATCTATAAATTAAGCATCAAAGGACAAGAAATTTAAGATATTTTAATCATGATCATTTACAGGAGTGGTCTCTGGGTACATTCCATCAGGAAACTGTTATTGAATTATCAATATTATCATATTAATCTATTCAACGGCCGATCTCCAAGGTCTCATTTGGACGAAGAATCTTCTGAGAAAGATATTTGGCAAGATTCGAGATATACCTACCCATTGGGTTTAAATAATGTGTGAATAAGAAGTGCTACCCCGGAAATGACGAAAGGGTCGAATTAAAATTCGATTTCGAACAGAACTGTCGCCTCATTGATGGTCAATGCTTCAAGGTACACAAAGATCGGGAATTCTCGGAGCAATATTTTTCTCCGCCACCAACTAAAATACTCAGATGTGAATGCTTCTTAATGGACGGTGATAAGTTATTGTACGTAGATAATGATGGTTGTTATGTTCCTAACTGCCGTGAGTTCACGTCCGATCCCTTATAATCCTCAAAGTTTCTGCGACCCCCTGTGGAGAACCCGAACATTTAAACACGGAAACTGAACAGGAGGAATCAATGATACCTGTAAAAATCTCTAATTACTATGTGCATTCCGTTTCGGTAGAGAGCCTGAAAAAGATAGTTCCTGAACATTACTTCCAGACGAAACCTGTTGGTTTGTTCTGTTCTGTTGCTTCTCTTTACAACAATTTATTATTGGGACTCCTCTCAACATCGGATAATCCTCAGCAATCACCAGATCACAATGCCAATAAATATTACTCTTCTGATTTACCAAATGTTGTTGAGAACATTGATAATGAAGGCAACAACAATAATGAAGGCAACAACAATAATAAATTACGAAATGCACTGACGTGAAGTCAGGAGCTTTTGAGCGCTCGTACATCCACCTTGTAGGTAGATTCGTATTTTCCAGTTATAGAAATCAATTGAAGGAATTCTCGACAGCTGTAAAAAAAATTCTGAAACATAGGCGAAACTCCAGACTTCATGTCAGTGCTTCAGCTGACCAATTTTTTTTTCGATAATTCGCTAGAATTTTCTACGGTATCTATGGTCTTGATGATGCGATCTGGACGAAATTGCCCACATAGTTTGAATACATTATTCCTCAGCTAGGTGCAAAATTTCATTCCAATTCAATCAATAGTTTCGAAACTATCAGTAAAAAAATATTTTGAACGGCCATATTTACGGAACCCCTAGTTAAATTTTGCTCCTATCCTGAAAATTTCAAGTCCCTAGGCCTTTCCGTTCGAAAGTTATGATTTTCTATGGTTTCTATGGTTCTGGTCATGTGATCTGGAGAAATGTAGCATGAATATATCATTCTCCATTAGTATACAAAATTTCGTCACGATCGAATCTGTAGTTTTGAAATTATCAAGAAAACTAAATTTCAAACGGAACCCCTAGTATAATTTTGCTCATAGATGAGCCTGATCACGACATTCGAGATCCACACCTTTCCTGAAAATTTCAAGTCCCTAGGCGTTTCCGTCCCAAAATTTTGAACTGCCATATTCACGGAACCTTTGGTGGAATTTAGCCCATTAACGAACTTAACCGAGGCATTCGGGAACTGAACCCACACTGAAGATTTCAAGTCTCTAGGTTGTTCCGTTCGAAAGTTTTCGTGCTCACGGAAGGACGGACAGACTCGAATTTTCCGATGGATTCGTCATCAGTGAGTCGAACATAGTCGATTGAGACCATTTTCGGCTCAAAATTCGAAAAATACAGACATCGTGACGTGACGAAATGATTTAGCCCTCGTGTAAGTAGTACGAGCGCTCAAAAAGAAAGCAACGGAGATGAAAATACAGAATATGCTATTGAAAATGAGGATTATTACGATGATGGTAAGTTTTGTATTGTTTGTATTTTATATTGTAATGAATATTGTCCAAGTTCTTCTTAAAATAATTTATTCACAGTTCACTAATAACACTCATTCGAATTTATTTCAACACCCAATCATTTATTTTCACGCGCGCTATAAGTCCAATACTGTACTCTCTTAGTGCCGATGTCGACTTATATAGTGGGAGGGAACACTCCAGAAGGCTGTCGAAGCGTCTCGTCGTCTCCTATATAATCTCGAAGAGTCGCGGTTGTTCTATTCGGTTCTAGAAGCTCTGCAGCCGCGACAGGTCCGGCTTAAGTTCGGTACATTGCCCCCTTCTTAAAGACATTTCGTCCCAAAATGTCATCCTCGGAGTGTGACGATACCTGCATGACTCTCCATATCTGCAACGCGAAGTTGGATGGAAATGACACTCCACGGTCTTCATATTTGGTCGTAGAAGATGATTACAGCAAACCATAATCTCTACCCCGCTGGATTTGAATATAGTCTCCAACATACTCCTTATAATTTTCCAGTCCAATCTATCGAGACCACAGGACAATTTCGGAATTGCTAGATTCATCAGGTTCTGGTCTACCATGGTGTCTCTCAACTTGGTGAAACTCTTCCAGAGATCCTCATAAGACGGTTTACCATAGGAGTACTTCTTGGTAACTAGGTAGAAGATGTTTCTTTCGCCCTTTTTCAACTGCAGCAACCTTCCAACTTCTGGATTTTGCTCTCGCTACGTTTGTAGTTGACCAAATTTCTTGGAGAACACAACAGCAATGCCCCTGGACATTCGTAGATCTTCTGCCACGCAGTGTGCTAGTGCGTAATCATCAGGCACCTTGAAAAGGTCTCGTGGCTCCTCTCTAGTAACACCATGTTGCACTTTCTGTCCGTTTGAATACAAGGACATAAACTGCTCGTATGTCATCTCATCCTCTGGTGGTTTGACGGTGCGAACTTGGTCGTGATTTCCAGCGCAAGTGGCCAATCGATTGAAGTGGACGACCCTGGTTTCCCTCGTGGTGGCTTCTGAATTCGGTAGATAAGGGGTTTATCCTTTTCATGATTTTAAACGGACCTTCCCAAGAGTTCTGCAACTTCGGCGATAGTCCACGACTACGTTTGGGGTTGAGCAACCAAACCATGTCAGCATCCTGAAACCCTCCAGCCTCGGCCTTGATGTCGTACGTCTGCTTCATTCTATCGCTGGCGCTCTGGATGTTTAACCGGACTCGTTCGTGGATATCGTCCATTCTCTGTCTCAAGTTGCTGACATAGTCTTCTCCCGCAGTGTCTTGTATCGGTGGTATCCCAAATCGCAGGTCACATGGGAGTCTCTCGGCCTATTACGATACTAGCAGGCGTTTGTCCAGTTTATTCGTGTACTGCAGATCGATGGGCCATCAGGAACAAATGAAGATACTGGTCCCAGTCTCTTTGATGGTCAGAGACAACCTTGGACAAGTAGCGGTTGATCGTTATATTGATCCGCTCCACCATTCCATCGGACTGCGGATGAAGCGCCGTGGCCCTTGTCTTGTTGATGTTCAGCAATTGACACATTTCTTGAAATACTCTGGATTCGAAGTTCCTGCTTTGGTCTGAGTGTAGCTCCAATGGAATAACGAATCGACATATCCACTCTCTCATCAAAACGTCGACGACGGTGATAGCTTCCTGGTTGGGTAGGGCATAAGCTTCGGCCCACTTACTGAAATAATCCATTGCCACCAGGATGTATTTATTTCCATGGTCTGATTCGGGAAACGGGCCGGCAATGTCTATGGCGATTCTCTCGAATGGGCTGCCTACATTGTACTGACGCATGGGAGCCTTTGGTTGTATTCGAGGTCCATTGCTAGGAGCACATACAGCGCACCTTCTGCACCAGTCCTGAACATCATCTCGGCAACTGGCCCAGTAGAATCGTTGCCTCACTTTCTGCAGGGTCTTCTTCACCCCTAATGTCCTCCGGCGACCCCGTCATGGATTTCACGAAGCACTTCCTGTCTTCGAATCCTGGGTACAACTATCTGGCGTCGGTCTTCACCACCATTTTCGGACTCCAATACACGCTTCAGTACCCAGTCCAGTCCAGAGTGAAAGAATTCCATTAGGACCAGTAGGATTTAACCACTGGCGAGTAACCTGCAATTTCCTGTCATGATGGTCTTCGATTGCACTTCTTCCAGCTGATGACTAAAGTTCTGGATCTTTTCCTTGGTCTTTCTGAATATTGCTCTCATTCCAGTTGTCATCTACCGCCTTAGTTCTACAAAGTGTTGCTACTTTTTCTTCTGCACGTCGGCAATGAGAGCCGTCATCTGGACATTTTCTACGCCCATGTCCTGTTTTTCCACAATTCCTGCAGTTTATCGGTCTTCTCTCAGGTAAAACTTCCTTGGTCACTTTCCTTATGGCAGCTTCCAGCCCAGCAGGCTCCAGTGAAACTCCCTCATTCACTCGGATTTTACCTTGACCTCTGCAGGACTGCTTGGCTGCTTCAAACTCTAATGACCTTGCCAGTGCGTCTACGAGATGTGCTGGTCGGGCTAATGTCAATGCTAGTCTAGTTTCCTGGTCACGAAGTCCATCTAAGAATGCTTGAACCGCCAATCGCTCCATTACGTTCTCCGGTGTGGCCGAATATGGAAGACGCACCAGGCGTGCAATACCAGCTTCGAATTCTTGTAAAGACTCGCCTGATTTCTGGTAGCGATTTTTCAGCTGGGAGTGGTAAACGTGTTCGAAATGGGCTTGGCCAAGTCGTAGTTCCAGATGTTTAATTAGCTGATCATAGTCCTCCTGTTGTTGAGCGGTGAGAGTCTGCAGAATATCTGTCGCTTCTCCTCGTTATGCTAGTGTAAGTGCTACAGCTCTTTTCTCTGCATTCCATTCATTTGCTTTGGCCGCTGCTTCAAATTGACGGCGGTAATTTGCCCATGAAGTTTTTCCGTCGAACTGGGGCGGCTTCATAGAAAAATTCTTGATTCCAGAATCAACCTTGAAATCCGGCATATCTTTCTTCATGTCCAGTATTGAAATCTCGTTTACTCTGTCCGTGGTTTGCGCAGCATTAACTCGTTTTTCCAGCCTATTAATGGTTTCCTTCATTTTCTCCATTTCCTCCTCGAATTTATCTCTGTGTTCATTTGCTCCTTAATGTTATCCATCTCTGTCTCTATTCTTCCTTCTAGAACACCACATAGCTTCTCTTCCGAGCACTTCGCATTTTCATGAAGCTGTTCCCCCAGGTTTCTAGAATTTTCTTGGAGTTTCTCTTCCAGATTTCTAGAATTTTCTAGAAGCATTTCTTCCAGAGTTTCCTGCAGATCTTCTTTCAGGGATTTGGTGGTCTCTTGAAACTTTTCTTCCAAATCTTCTTTCAAGCTTCTAAAATTTTCTTGTAGATCTTCTCTCAAGCTTCTAGAATTTTCCTCGAGTTTATTCATTATCGAACTCAAATCAACTCCGGAAACTTCGAATAAAAATGTCTCGGGGTCCTCACCTTCTTGTATAAGTCCTTCTGCAAGTCTTTTTTGAAGAACTATCTTTTTACGCGTGGTTTCTAGCTCCCTTTGCTCCAGTTCCTGTTTCAACTCCGCGACTTTCAAGTCCACAAGACGCACTTTTCTCATCATTTTGTCTTTGAACGAGGAACCAACCTGTTTTACGTTAAAATTTCAGTCAGTTATTTTCGGCGAACCAGCAATTCACTACGCGAGAACTTATTCATTTAAAAATCGCACTTCTGACTCCACTGTAATGAATATTGTCAAAGTTCTTCTTAAAATAATTGATTTACAGTTCACTAATAACACTAATACTAATTTATTTCAACACTCAATCATTTATTTTCACGCGCGCTATAGTCCAATACTGTACTCTCTTAGGGCCGATGTCGACTTATATAGTGGGAGGGAACACTCCAGAAGGCTGTCGAAGCGTCTCGTCGTCTCCTATATATTCTCGAAGAGTCGCGGTTGTTCTATTCGGTTCTAGAAGCTCTGGATCTGGATCTGAAGCCGCGACAAGTCCGGCTTAAGTTCGTTACAATATATTTATTTTTGTTTATATCTTCAGTTTTATAAAATTTGCGTATTAATATACTGAGTGTCTAACCTTTTGACCGACAAACTTATGCAATATATCCTACGAGTCGTTATGGATACACAGATAAATGTGAATAATTGACTAACAGAACAAAGCGATACATAATCTTGAAAAATGAATTAGCTATAACAAGGGGGCGGCAATAAGAGTTTTTTTCAGAATCTTTGATCATACGCTAACTTGTCCAAGATACGGATTCGAGGAGTTGAAAACGTTTGCTGACGTATTCGGCTTCTTGAGCAATAATATATTTGATCACAACAAAGATGACTTAATGATACATTGTGAAAGTTCAAATCTTGAGCTTAATGATATAGCCCTCGTGTAAGTTGTACGAGCGCTCAAAAACGAATCTACTAGTCACTTGTCTGTACATGAACTTCGAGTTATCTACTCTGAAATCGTTATTATAGGAAACTTGATACTCGATGATAATCTAGGACCGATCTATTACAGCACTTCCTGAAAGATGATTTTTTTATCGTAAGTTCGATAATTCTCTATAATATAGTGGTCATTTGCTATCATTGATTTACTTGTTATGAAAGACAGAATATTTTGATCACCTCTCGGCCCGACATTTTGTCATTTTCAGTGCCATCTCGCGGTTCGTGATTTTTCCCTGTTTTCATTCTCTGTTTCATATTTTTCTATGATAATAAACATAACCTAGTCGACAGATTGACAGATAATAATTGGAATAATCGTAACATTTTCTGGATAAAGGAATCGATTCATCATTCATCTAAAGATATAATTTAAACAGCTCTATTCAACAGTTTCAAACTAAAAAAATGATTTTTAAATATTTCTTCAGTTTTTCAATTATATTTGTAATTTACATCCAAGCCGCTCATCCTAGCCATTTGGAACATGATGGTTCGTTATTTGTAAAACTGGAACATTTCCTGGATGGAAACTCACATGAACCAACGGAAAGAGGTAACATTTCAGTCCAGAGTATGAGAATTGGCCAGACTCAAGTGAATCAAAATCAATTAGATTCAGAAGAATCAAAAGTTTTGAATGGCTTGGCTTCTTCTAATCAGTTCTATAAGATGAGAGCAATTGTGAATGGGAAGGAAGACAAACCGTATATATCTTCTGTTAAAGCATGTATGTTAGCTGAAGCTGAATTAGATGATCGCTTATCTATATCCTTAGATTATGCTGGACGAGTTGTTGCCGTTTCTCAGATTATTGCATCGAAATCTTCATGTGAAGGGGCTACTGTACCCTTGGAAAAATTAAAATATTTCACAACTAACGTTTATGTCAGACATTGTGAAATGGGACCCATTCCTGATACTGCTACTTATATTCAGAGGATAGAGAGAGAAAGAGAAGCGAAGGAAAGGGGAGAAGGAAAGGACAATAGGTCCTTGTTTGCCAAATATTGGATGTATATCATCCCAGTTGTAATAGTATTGGTCATTTCATCTGCCACTAATGCAGAAAATTCTGGTGCTGGAGGAGCAAGTTAATTTTAAATAGTTTATGGTGTACAATGTTATTTATATCAACTTTAAAGATTTGAATTTTGTCATAATTGCACTTTTATTATGTGTATTGGGTGATTTGAATGAGATGTATATTTCTGACAATGAGGTATGTATTCATGAATTATTTCATTTGTATGTATTATAGACCAAAGTGAACAATATAAAATATTAAAATGTGTATATGAATAAATAAAATATTCTGTTTCAATAGGAAAACCTCAAATTGAAGACTCTGAAAGCACTAAAGAACTCAAAAACATCTATAAAAATACAAGGGAGTTCACTTTAGTACTGGTATCCTCGTAAATGAACTGTGGAACTGAAAACTGCTTGTAGGAGTTTGGTGTGCACAATGAAATTGTGGATAATATACCACGCCAAAGATTTCACAAATGATGTTTGTTGTTGATATCAAATCAGAGAAATAATAGTTTTTTAATAACTAAATGGCTAAGAACTTGAGTCTTTCAAATATTTCTTTCTACAATCGATATCCAAAGTAGGCAATTGCGCTTGTATTTGACAACGCAAACTGTCACTTTGTTGCTTATAAGCGACAAAATAAAAAAAACGCTCGCTCTCCCAATTATCAACTATAAATCAAATATGCATTGCTCAGAGTATCCAATGATAACGACTGAATGACACCTTTCATTTGAGTGAAAAATTTCCCAAATAATTGTATGTGAGCTTGAAGCAGCAAAAATGGGAGAAGAAAATGATTGTTGTGATTTTTCATGTACACCACCTGAAATTGCAAGCGCCAGAAAAGCTGCGGGGGAAACGCAGTAAGAACTTTTCATCACATGGTGTAATTCAAGGAAAGTTAGAACGTAGGTACACTGAAAACGTAATGATGGTTTTACTTTAGTGGAAAAGTCAAAACTATGAACTCTGCTGTGATAAAAAATTGTAAAAATGGTACTTTTAATTTTCATTCATCAAATTGAATCAATTCTTGGAAATATGTGAACTGTTCGATTGTAGAAAAAATCTTGTGTGTAATTCGAGCGCAAATTCATTGTTGATTTCAAGAGATGGTCGCGCTTTCTCTTTCAATCGACAATATATCATTTTGCGCTGTTAATACAGGAATAGCTAATTTCTATCCAAAAACGAATTGAATGTGGGCGTTGAAAAGCTTTCAATATGCCATAATAGTTATACAGGGTGAGTTATACAATTATACAAGTAAACATAATTTCAAAAAACCCATATCCGTACCTCAGAGCAAAAGGGTATTAAGTCACAAAATGTGAGTTTCCAAGGAGAGCGTAAAATTCTTGCATTTTCGTTTGAATCGCGTTGTGATTAAGGACTTGATACTATGTTATTTTCGTTATTTTAAGTCCAATCGTCTTGAAGGTAGACCACTAAATAGAGCGCGAAATTTAAATGCCAAAAAACCCGAAAATTGAAATTTTGGACTTAATACCCTTTTGCTCTGAGGTACGGATATGTTCTTATAAGATTCTCATTTGTCTTCAGAATAGAGCGTAGTTCAAAACAAACAGAATTTCCTACATTCACATGGTTTTAATTATAGCGCTGTTTCAACAAATGTTCAAATATACCGCCATTAACCTCTAAACCCATTCTACTTCGTCAGCCAAGCTATTGTTTTAAACCATGTGTAGGAAATTTTGTTTGTTTGTAATCACGCTCTATTTTGAAAACAAATGAGAATCTTATAACGATATATCGAACATATTGGTTTTTTAAAATTATTTTTACGTGTATAATACATACCTGGAGTTTGGTGCGTTCCTCCCGACTCACCTTGTATACCTAATAAATTAGAAGACTCGCGTTGCTGTGGCTAAAGTATTCAAACCAGTAGAAATATTATTAAACCTAACCTAACCCAACCCTACCCTAACTCTCTATCCTTGATTTTTCAAAAGTTTCAACCCATTTCTAAAACTAAAATTTCTTCAGTTTTGGGAAAGACCCAGAAACTCGGCATCAGTCCTCGCAAGTTATCGGTCTTGTCGAGTGATCGGATGTAGTGGGGACGCGATGACCTGCCGTCGATTTCAGACCAAGGTTGCCGCGTAGATAATTCTCAATCTTTGTCATATATAATGAACGAATAATTCGCAATAAAAAAAATATTGCAACTATAAATTGAGATATAAACTATCCTATCTTTCAAGTTGGATCAAACTACACACATTGTGCGAAATTTGATTGAAATCGGTTCAGTACTTATAAGGAGTTCATCCCGGACAAACAACGTGACACGTAATTTTTGAGCGAGTACTACTTACACGAGGGCTATATCATTTCGTCACGATGTCTGTATTTTTCGAATTTTGAGCCGAAAATGGTCTCAATCGATTATGTTCGACTCACTGATGACGAATCCGTCGGAAAATTCGAGTATGTCCGTCCGGCCGTCCGTAAGCACGATAACTCTCGAACGGATCAACCTAGAGACTTGAAATTTTCAGTGTAGGTTCAGATCCCAAATGTCTCGGTTAATGGGCAGAATTCCACTAGGGGTTCCGTAAATATGGCCGTTCAAAGTTTTGTTCTCCTGATTACTTCGAAACTACAGATTCGATCGAGATGAAACTTTGCACTCAAATGGAGAATGAGGTGTTCAAGCTGCATGTGAAATTTTGTCCAGATCGCTTGACCAGAACCATGGAAACCATAGAAAATTGTAACTTTTGAACGGAAACGCCTAGGGACTTGAAATTTTCAGGATAGGTGAGGTTCTGGAATGTCGTGATGACGTTTATCTATGAGCAAAATTATACTAGGGGTTCCGTCAATATGGTCGTTCGAAATTAAGTTTTCTTGATAATTTCAAAACTACAGATTCGATCGTGAAGAAATTTTGTATACTAATGGAGAATGATATATTCAAGCTACATTTCTCCAGATCACATGACCAGAACCATAGAAACCATAGAAAATCATAACTTTCAAACGGAAAAGCCTAGGGACTTGAAATTTTCAGGATAGGTGTGGATCTGAAATGTCGCGTTCACGTTCATCAATGAGCAGAATTATACTAGGGGTTCCGTAAATACGGTCGTTTGAAAGTTTGTTTTCTCGGTAATTTCGAAACTTCGGATTCGATCGAGGTGAAATTTTGTATTTTAATCGAGAATGATATATCGAAGCAATATTTTGTTCAGATTGCATGACCAGAACTTTATAGAGACCATAGAAAATTGTAACTTTTGAACGGAAAGGCCTAGGAACTTGAAATTTTCAGGGTGGGTTCGGATCGCGAATATCGCGGTCACGTTCATCAATGAGCAAAATTAGACTAGGGGTTCCGTAAATATGGCCGTTCAAAATATTTTTTTCCTGATAGTTTCGAAACTACTGATCGGATTGGGATGAAATTTTGCACCTAGCTGAGGAATAATATATTCAAACTACGTGCAAAATTTTGTCCAGATCGCATCACCAAGACCATAGATACCGTAGAAAATTCTAGCGAATTATCGAAAAAAAATTGGTCAGCTGAAGACATGAAGTCTGGAGTTTCGCCTAAGTTTCAGAATTTCTTTGACAGCTGTAAAAAATTACTTTAATTGATTTCTAAAACTGGAAAATGCGAATCTTCCTACAAGGTGGATGTACGAGCGCTCAAAAGCTCCTGACTTCACGGCAGTGTTTTCGTAATTTTTTATACATAAAAATAATATATATAAATTTCAAAACTAGGTCCATTCGAAAGTTATCGTATCTATGGACGGACGAGCAGAATTGGATTTGACCACGAATTCTCCATCTGTGAGTTCAACCAATTGTTTCAGACAATTCTCGACTCAACACTAAAAAATTACAGACATTTGAGCAAAATGATAACGCTCTTGTTCATAGAACAAGCGCGCAAACTGCTTATTAGAAAAATTACGAAAAGCACTGCCGTGAAGGCAGGAGCTTTTGAGCGCTCGTACATGCACCTTGTAGGTAGATTCGCATTTTCCAGTTTTAGAAACCAATTGGAAAGATTTTGACAGCTGTCAAAGAAAATTTCGAACAGAGGCGAAAATCTAGAATTCAAGTCAATACTTTAGGTGACCAATTTATTTCGATAATTCGTTAGAGTTTTCTACGGTATCAATGGTCTTGGTAATGCGAGCTGGACAAATTTCCCAAGTAGTTTGAATACATATTGTTCTTCATCTATGTGCGAAATTTCATTCCAATCCAAAAAAATTGTTTGAACGGCTATATTTACGGAACCTTCAGTCTAATTTTGCTCATTCATGAACGTAACCGCGAAATTGGCGATCCGAACCTATCCTGAAAATTTCAAGTCCCTAGGCCTTTCCGTTCGAAAGTTATGATTTTCTATGTTTTCTATGGTTTTCATGGATCATGCGATCTGAGAAAAATGTAGTTCGAATATATCATTCTCAATTTAAATACAAAATTTCATCACGATCAAATCCATAGTTTCGGAATTATCAAGAAAACTAAATTTCAAACGGCCATATTCACGGAACCCCTAGTCTAATTTTGCTCATTGATGAAAGTGACAGCAACATTCGAGATCCACACCTATTCTGAAAATTTCAAGTCCCTAGGCCTTTCTATTACAAAGTTATAATTTTCTATGGTTCTGGTCATGCAAGCTGGGCAAAATTGCATGTAGCTTGAGCACGCAATTCTCCATCTGAGTGCAAAATTTCACTTCGATCGAATCACTAGTTTCGAAGTAATCAGAAAAACAAAATTTTGAGCGGCCATATTTACGGAACCCCTGGGCGAATTTTGCCCAATAACGATGTTAACCGCGGCATTCGAGATTCGAACCTACCCTGAAAATTTCAAGTTTCTAGGACATTCCGTTCGAGAGTTATCGTGTATACGGACGGAAGGACAGACTCGAATTTTTTGACGGATTCGTCATCAGTGAGTCGAACATAGTTGTTCGAGACCATTTCGGCTCAAAATTCGAAAAATACAGATCGTGACGAAATGATATAGCCCTCGTGTAAGTAGTACGAGCGCTCAAAAAAATTTATCAGTACGTAGGTATACGTATCTTTTTTTTTGAGTGCTCGTCCTACTCACACATCAATTTCGTCACGATGTCTGTATTTTTCGAATTTCGAGCCAAAAATGGTCTCAATCGACAAGGTTCGATTCACTGATGACGAATCCGTCGGAAAATTCAAGTCTGTCCGCAAGCACGATAACTCTCGAACGGAAGAACCTAGAGACTTTGAATTTTCAGTGTGGGTTCAGTCCCCAAAAGCCGCGGTTGTGTTCGTTAATGGGCAGTAAATATGGCCGTTCCAAATTTTGATTTTCTAATTACTTCGAAACTACAAATTCGATTGAGGCGAAATTATGCAATCAAATGTAGAATGACGTGTTCAAGCTGCTCGCAAATTTTTGTCCAGATCGCATCACCAGAACCAGATAAACCATAGAAAATTATAACTTTCGAACGAAAAGACTGTACTTGAAATTTTCAGGATAGGTGTCGATCTTGAATGTGGTGGTCACGTTTATCTATGAGCAAAATAAGACCAGGGGTTCCGTTAATATGGTCGTTTAAAATGTAGTTTTCTTGATCATTTCAAAACAACGGATTCGATCGATCCGTGACGAAATTCTGTATTTTAATGGAGAATGATATATTCAAGCTACATTTTTTCAGATCGCATGACCAGGACCATATAAACCATAGAAAATTACAACTTTCGAATAGAAAGGCCTAGGGACTTGAAATTTTCAGTTTAGGTGTGGATCTCGGATATCCGGTCACGTTAATCAATGAGAAAAATTAGACTAGGGGTTCCATAAATATGGCCGTTCAAAATATGTTTCTCTGATAATTTCGAAACTACTGATTGGATTGAAGTGATATTCTGCACATAGATGGAGAATAATGTATTCAAGCTCCTGACTTCACGGCAGTGCTTTTTATAACTTTTGAAAACTTCGGTGTCTCAGGAACTATTTGCCATATATATCGCTATAATTTTGCCCTAGATACTCCCAAATAGAATCTTTTCTCCCAAAGCTTGAAAATAATAAAATTCATAATGGTGCTGTAACATCTGAGATTTATTGCATGCTATTATTATCTCTGATACTGATTTGTGTACATGAAATCAATAAATATCTTTATATGCATTCCAATCTCAAACGATAGGTTTATTCAGTTTTTCCTCAAATTCTCCTCTTTCCTTATATGTCTGACATGAATATCATTCAATAAATCTCAGAACGCACGCACCGCTCAATAAAAATTATTATCCATAGAGACTTCTATGTTTATCTGGAAAATTAATATTTTCAGCTCGTTACCATGGATTCCACGATATAAAGTTTCAGTGGTGTTTCTAACAATATGGAGAATCTCCAAAAACCTCAGATTATTTGTCATGACGTTAAAAGCCTCGATTATGCCGTACACGACGTCAAATGGATCCCTTGCTCTGCAAAATTTGTTGCAATTGGTGGAAAGTCGAATGGAGCGGGAGTTGTGGAAATTTTCAGCCTTGGGTGTGACGGAATCGAAAAAGTCTCCGAGTTCATGAAGAAGGATCACTTCAAATGTGGGACGTTTGATGCTTCCAATTTGAGAAATCGTCATTTGGCAACGGGAGATTTCGGAGGGCGTCTACAAGTTTGGTAAATCTCTATCTTATTTTCCATCTGAATTTTCCCCTCTCTACCCTCTCTTTCGTTTTGAACTAGCAACCTATATGATATCAATAGGTAATTATATTATATGAAGGTGTTTAGAACACTTCATTTTATCAAACTAATTAACTAATATGTATCAATATATGTACCTAATTCTGTATGTTGAAATAATATAATCCGTTGGGTCCTTACGTATCCTCGGGCACAGCAAATGATATTGAATATATCAGAAACTCAATTAGGTTTCGGATTTGAAATTTTCAGGGTAGGTTTGGATCGCGAATGTCGCGGTCACGTTCATCAATGAGCAAAATTAGACTAGGGGTTCCATAAATATGGCTGTTCGAAATATTTTTTTCCTGATAATTTCGAAACTACTTATTGGATTGGGACGAAATTTTGGACATAGCTGAAAAATAATGTATTCAAACTACGTGCGATATTTTCTCTAGATCGCATTACCAAGACCATAGATAACGTAAAGAATTCCAACGAATTTCTGAAAAAAAAATTAGTCAGCCAGAGCACTGACGTGAAGTCTTGAGTTTCGCTTTGGTTTGAGAATTTTTTTGACAGCTGTCAAAAATTTTTTCAATTTGTTTCTGGAAATTGCAAATCTACCTAGGTACAAGTTGGATGAACGAGCGCTCAAAAGCTCCTGATTTCATGGCAGTGCTTTCATAATTTTTTTTATTATTGATCTGGGTCTGGGAGGTGTTGTCAGATAGAATATTAAAAATTTTTCGAAGGCTGAAGACTATAACGCATCATCTGAGGCTGAGAAATCTTCGAAAAATAATCACTTTCTCCCATTCTCAAGTGTAAATATTCCAGTTTCACAAGAATGTATTATAACCTCTATGATATCGGAGTGGAAATTTTGATTATAAAAATCTGAAACAAATCGTATCATGAGGTTAAAAATTACGAAAAGCACTGCCGTGAAGTCAGGAGCTTTTGAGCGCTCGTACATGCATCTTGTAGGTAGATTCGCATTTTCCAGTTTTAGAAACCAATTGAAGGAATTTTCGACAGCTGTCAAAAAAATTCTCAATTTTAGGCGGAACTCCAGACTTCATGTCAGTGCTTCAGCTGACCAAATTTTTTTCGATAATTCGCTAGAATTATCTACCCTATCTATGGTCTTGGTGGATCTGGACAAAATTTCGCACGTAGTTTGAATACATTATTCTTCAGCTAGGTGTGAAATTTAATTCCAATCCAATCAGTAGTTTCGAAATTATCAGGAAAAAAAAAATTTGAACGGCCATATTTACGGAACCCCTAGTCTAATTTTGCTCATTGATGAACGTAACTGCGACATTTGCGATCCAAACCTACCCTGAAAATTTCGAGTTCCTAGGCGTTTCCGTTCGAAAGTTACAATTTTCTATGGTTTCTATGGTTCTGGCCATGCGATCTGGACAAAATTTCACATGTAGCTTGAACACCTCATTCTCCATTCGAGTTCAGAATTTCATCTTGATCGAATCTGTAGTTTCTAAGTAATCAGGAAAACAAAACTTTTAACGGCCATTTTTACGGAATTTTGAATTCAGCCCATTGACGAACTTTACCGAGGCATTCGGGAACAGAACTCACACTGAAAATTTCAAGTCTCTGGGTTGTTCCGTTCAAGAATTATCGTGCTTACGGCACATTTTCAGCTCAAAATTCGATAAATACAGACATCGTGACGAAATGATATAGCCCTCGTGTAAGTAGTACGAGCGCTCAAAAATCGTTGGAAATCGTTACTTTGCCTCTATTTCTTACTCCAATTCATCTCTTCGCATTGCATATCATCAATTTCTACTGCATTCTAGACGGAATCAGCATTTAGAATCCACTATCATTGTTCATTGGACTAATTATCGAAATTAATCGAAAATTGCCGGTCTATTTTCCCCCCAAAACGAGAGGATTCATGACCCCGTCGAAGTTTGAAATAATGGTCGAGAGGCACGTCAGAGGATATCTGTGATCTTCAAGCTTGTTCTCGTTTGTCAAAAAAATGGTAAATTTTTAACTAGCTCTTTCTTTCAACATGAGAAAGCTAGAGAGCCGAAGTTCCACATAGCTCTGAAATATCGAAGTTTTTTGTTGAAGAATTATTCTGAAAATCTAATGATACGATCCTCCCGAAATTTCATATAAACCACTGCGTCGTTATCATACGACTAACAGAGTTTCAATTCGATCTGATCCAGCCTTTTCATTTTCTTTATAGCAAATCAATTGAATTATATGATTAAAATTTCTTCTTCAGGGATTTGGAAGATACACTAGTACCAGTTTATCAAACCACAAAACACAAAACAGTGATTAATGCTATTGACGGAGTTGCAGGAACAAGTATCAATTCTGGAGCACCCGAAATAGCCACAGGTTCTAGAGATGGTAACGTATATTGAGTAAGAACACTGTTTAAAATACACGAAAGTTTTTGAATGGTCCCAACAGAAAAAATCGGAGGGGTTCAGATCCTTAGAGCGCGCAATCCAAAAAGTTTGCCCACTATACGCCCTATCCACCTATTTGCAAACACTAGTGGCTTTCCAGCCACCGTCTGGGGCGCCCCACGAGTGCTCCAAACCAAAGTTTGACCAATCCAGTGCCGTATTGTCAAGCCCTCGCCCCTCCCATTGGTGCACAACCCGAATTTTCGGGGCTTCAAGCGTAACACGCACCTGGCTGGAAAGCAGTTACTATAGTGGCTTTCCAGCCACCGTCTGGGGCGCCCCAGGAGTGCTCCAAACCAAAGTTTGACATAAGTTTGACCAATCCAGTGCCGGATTGTCAAGCCCTCGCCCCTCCCATTGGTGCACAACCCGAATTTTCGGGGCTTCAAGCGTAACACGCACCTGGCTGGAAAGCAGTTACTATAGTGGCTTTCCAGCCACCGTCTGGGGCGCCCCAGGAGTGCTCCAAACCAAAGTTTGACATAAGTTTGACCAATCCAGTGCCGGATTGTCAAGCCCTCGCCCCTCCCATTGGTGCACAACCCGAATTTTCGGGGCTTCAAGCGTAAAGGCGTGTACAGACATGCTCCGAATATCGTACCGAACCGTGTCGCGTACCCCGCGAGAGCGAATCAAATTCATCGCACGTAGAGGTGCAATTTGAATTCGTGAATTTGATTCGCTCTCGCGGGGTACGCGACACGGTTCGGTACGATATTCGGAGCATGTCTGTACACACCTTAACACGCACCTGACTGGAAAGCAGTTATGTTATTATTGAGATAGTCTCGAACATTTCGTCGGTAATGCGTAGAAGCTATCTGTCTAATATTGATAGTGACATTCTTGAGCAATTCAGGCGAATTGTTTCGAAGAAAATGTACGAAATCTTTGCCTGAAATTCGAGGCGGCAGAAATAAAGGCCCAAAAAGCATACCGCAGACGAGCCCAATATAAACCTTCAAGGTGAATCTTTCCTGAATATATGTTCTTCATACAAACATGGGTATTATTAAAATTATTCGCTCCAATTCTTGTGGATGTGACTTCACTCAATTGTAACGCTTGTACCTTTTGATGTATGGGTAAAATTGATTTCGCCATATCGTTCTCCATACTTTTCTGTTTCTTACTCCAACTATTCCTACTATGGAATTACTCACAGCATCCTGCATCCATAGGTATACAGAATACGTTACTCGATTTGTGCCATTGGAGTTGTTGCAGGCCTCCAACGTGTCCTCCTTGGGATTCTTCAAAACTACCAGTATCTTTATACCTCTGCAGCAAGTTGATGAACATGAGCCGATTAGGAAGATTTCTTCTTGCTTATACTCAACATAAATCAAAATCATGTCAACAAGTTCATTCTATATTATATAGGGTGTTTTTTAAAGTGAGGCCTGGAATTTACTTCTCTTCGCCTTTCATGTAATTTTTCCCATTTTCTTCTGTTGTTTACTTGGAGAGGTCCTCCTCTCTTTTGCATGGTTCGTTGCTATTTGTCATTGGCTTCTTTGCAAGTCTGTGGTTCCGACAGGTATTTTTTTATTGCTGGCGTGCCATGGGGCACCTACAGCTATCCTTATTATTTTATTCAACGTACTTTGTAGATCTTCCTTTTTGCTACTTTCGAAATGGTACTAGACTACACCTGCTTGGTATAAGCACTGTCTTAATTATCTTCAGCTTGTTTTCCAGCGAAAGTTTCTGCGTGCATTTAGGAGCGGGTGTAAATATCCATGTAGTTGCCTGATCTTCTTTATGATTTCTTCCATTTGTTTGTTGAATTTCAGCTTTTCGTCTAGGGTCACGCCCAGATATTTTGCTTCATCTTCCAAGTCTTCTTCTGATTTTTTATCATGAAGTTCCCTGCCTTTCCCTTCTTCAAATTTGTGCCGCCGAAATATATGGCAAATGTTTTCTTCACATTTATCTTGAACCTCCGTTTCTTGAAATAGCTCATCAATCTGTCTATTTTCTTCCACATCTTCATCTTGTATATCAAACCTTGGTGCCACATCTTATGAAATGCCTTTTCAATATCCAGGAAAACGGCTCCGGTGTCTATAGAAATGTTGATTTTTTCTTTTATATCTTCTGTTAATTTGACCAGTTGGTGTACCGTTGAATGTTTCGTGCGGAAACCGAACTGGTGGTCTATAATTATTTTCTTGATTTTTCCGAAATCCTATATTCTTCTGTATATCACCTTCTCTATAACTTTGCTTTGCTCAGTGCAGGAAGTAGGCTTATAGGTCTATAGTTGGTTGGGTTGAGTCGTTTCTGCCCTTTTTCCATTTTTCCAAAACAGTATTGTGTCAGATGTCTTCCAGTTTGTAGGGTAATATCCTGTTCGTAGCATAGCCCTAGCTATTTCTTCTTGCGCTTCATCTGGTAGGTTTTTGAGAGCCTGATTTTGGATTCCGTCGAGGGCTTTTCTGTTTCTTGTCCAATAATTTCTTTTATTTCGTCACTGGTTAGTTCATTTATTTCTTCATTTGTTCCATAGAGATCGGTGGCTGGTATATCGTCGGCCTAATTCGTTAACCTGCTAAGTCCATTTTTGCATAGTTTACAGGAGAGAGAAAAAACTGAAAGATATCTTTTCTATTTGACATATAAAGATTCTGAATATACATTTGGTTGCTATAATGATTCTACATATGTTGTGAGTTTTAAAAATAGAATATCTCAAGCGCAGTTCGAAAAAATTTGGAAAATAATCACTTGGCAGCTTTTCGTCATGAAGTTTAAATTTGATTGAGGACATAGCAGTTTTTCCATTTAAATGAGCATGAAGTAACATTATTTGCTCAATTGGGTATTATATTATAATCAAATCAATTCAATCAGTTTCAATCAAAATATTTATTATCAAAATTTTAACAATACAATCATTCAAACAAGGAACCATATTAACTATTTTAGTATTTTATAAACAATATGTAATTAATCAACATAATTTCAAATTTTTTCAGTGTTCTTTATTAGTTACACTTCCATATAAGTCACAGTCGTATGAATTAATCAGAGATAAAACTTGAGAGCCAAGTAAATTAAGAAAATTCTGAAAAAACAATCATATTTTTCAAACAAAAACTAAAATTCTGAAGAAAATTGAATTCTGAACCAAAAACAATCTTCTAGCGATCCTTAATTCAAAATCACAAAAATAACCTATTCATGAGGTATTCATCGTAATATTAATGATAGTCGGGTGAAAGAGTCCTTCTGATTTGCTACAAGTCCTCAAACTTCCAATGTGTGATTTTACGTCGATTTTGGTGCAATTGCGTAAGATTATTAATCTCACAAGGATGAAATCGTGAAGACCTTTTCTGCGGTAAAAGTTGCTAGTTATCCTTATAAAAAGTTTTATAGAGACTGGATCCATTGCTTCCATAACGTAACACTGAATGAAAATACACTCACGTGCAAAAAAAAACGCAACAAGCTAATATTTGGTAAAATTTGAGGTCTCGTAGCTTCTTTATTTTTAGTTCCATTTTTAACATTTTTGCAGTAAACTGTAGATAAAATTACTAATTTCAACTTGCTTAGTAATTTTATCTACATCATTCGTTCTTTCGTCAAATGCTGGCTTATTTGTCTTTATACAGGGTTAATAAGAAGTTTGTGTTAAACCCTAATTTCAAAACATCCTGTGGTATAGTTTCGTGGTCAAATTCTTTCAAAATGCTAATTTAGGTTAAGAACCATTCGTTCTCAACATTTTGTTTTTGGTTTATGTCTTCAGGTGCACCAGTTAACTTTCAAGAGGGGAATGAACTCTAAAGAAAAAAAATTTTCTTTGTTCCTTCTCCATACTTTCCATCCGTCTGGAGAATTTGAGGAGAATCTGTATTCGTCAGTGAAAAGAACATTGTTTCATTGCTCTAAGTTACAATGTAAATGTTCAGTAGCAAATTGCAGTTTAGCTACTCGGTGTAAGTTTGCTCCAGCTACTGGGCTGCAAGCTTCGACCACTCTTTTGAGAGCGTAGAGCGATAAACATGAAGAATTCTTGCAACATATTCATAATTACGTTCATCTTCAACAAGAGCAACAACTATTGTGCAAATTTCCTCCCCCAATTCACCTCTTCACAAAATTACAATTCTTACAGTAAACAGTTGTTGACTTCGTTCATTTCGTTCTTGAAAATGAATTAGACTAGAGCACTCAAAGGCATGAATCAAAAAACAAAATGTTGGAAAGGAAAAGTTTTCGACAAAAATTGGTATTTTGAAAGAATTTGATCACGAAATTATTCCACAGGATGTTTCAAAATTAGGGTTCATCAACAAACTTCTAATTAACCCTGTGTAATGACTCATAAGCCAGCATTTAACGAAAGTCCGAATAGGCAAGTTCAAATTAATAATTGTATCTACAGTTTGCTGACAAAAATTCGAAAATTGTACTAAAAATAAAGAAGCTACGAGACCTCAAATTTCACAAATATTAAGTTGTTGCGTTTTTTTGTACGTGAGTGTATATCTCAAATATGGAATAAAGGAGACTTACCTTGTTTATAATTTTGGCCTTCAGTAACACTGTGCAATTAAAAACTCGATCAAAACATTGCCTATAACTTAGTGCGACCAAAAAATCACGTATACGGTGGACCATAATCAGTACAAAACTGAGGCCCCAATGGGATTTAGCAGGTTTTCATTGTGTAGATTTGCTATTGGGTACAAAGCAGTTTTTCGTGCACGGCTTTTCTACCACATTGAATATCGATATCGACCTTTTACCTTATCCCATAAGGTAGGTAATCGTCTAAACTTTATGACTAGCTCAAAAAGTAAAATTGACCAAAAATGGACTTGGCAGGTTAGGCCGACGATATTCCAAATTTCTTTTACTGACTTGTTGAACTTGTCGTCGTTGTTCTTCAGATTCGGCTTGAATTGTTGCTCCAACGAGTCGGCGAACATTTCAGCTTTTTCATCATTCGTAATTGCTGTTTGGCTTCCTCTTATCAGTTTTGAAATTTTGTTTTCGTTTTCTTCCCGGTTAATGCTAATGCCATTTGCCAAAAAGATCGATCTTCTGTATCTAGATTCTCTTGCTTTCTATCCCATTCTTCTGTAAATAATTCACGGACTCTGGCTTTCACCTCGGTGGTTAGTTTATTGAACGCTCGTTATACTTACACGAGGGCTATATCATTTCGTCACGATGTCTGTATTTTTCGAATTTTGAGCCGAAAATGGTCTCGATCGACAGAGTTCGACTCACTCATGAAAATTTCGAGTCTGTCCGTCCGTCCGTATACAGGATAACTCTCGAACGGAACGTCCTAGAAACTTGAAATTTTCAGGGTATGTTCGAATCTCGAATGCCTCATTTCGAAACTACCGATTCGATCGAGGTGAAATTGTGCACTCATATTGGGAATGACGTGTTGAAGCTAAGTGCATTTACATACAAATTTTGTCCAGATCGCATGACCAGAACCATATAAAATTATAACTTTGTAATGGAAAGGCCTAGGGACTTGAAATTTTCAGGATAGGTGTGGATCTCGAATGTCGCGGTCACTTTCATAAATGAGCAAAATTAGAGTATTGGTTCCGTAAATATGGTCGTTTGAAATGTAGTTTTCATTTCTTGATAATTTCAAAACTACGGATTTGATCGTGACGAAATTCTGTATTTTAATGGAGAATGATATATTCAAGCTTAATTTTTTCCAGATCGTATGACCAGAACCATAGAAAACATAGAAAATTATAACTTTCGAACGGAAAAGCCTAGGGACTTGAAATTTTTAGGGTAGGTTCGGATCGCGAATTTCGCGATCACGTTCATCAATGAGCAAAATAAGGGGCAAAATATAGCCGTTCAAAGTATTTTTTTCCTGATAATCTCGAAACTTCTCATTGGATTGGAATGAAATTTCGTACATAGATGAAGAATAATGTATTCAAAATACGTGGGAAATTTTGTCCAGATCGTATCACCATAACCATAGATACCGTAGAAAATTTTAGCGAATTACCTAAAGCACTGACTACCGCTAAAATTTTCTACGGTATCTATGGTTATGGTCATACGATCTGGACAAAATTTCGCACGTATTTTGAATACATTATTCCTCAGCTAGGTGCAAAATTTCATTCCAATCAAATCGGTTATTTCGAAATTAATAGGAACAGAATATTTTGAACGGCCATATTTACGGAACCCCTAGTCTAATTTTGCTCATTGATGAACGTGACCGTGAAATTCACGATCCAAACCCACCCTGAAAATTTCAAGTTCCTAGGCCTTTTCCTTCGGAAGTTATAATTTTCTATGGTTTCTATGGTTCTGGTCATGCGATCTGGACAAAATCTTGCTTTAATATGTCATTCTCGTTTAAATTACAAAATTTTATCTGGATCGAATCCGTAGTTTCGAAATAATCGAGAAAACAAAATTTCAAACGACCGTATTTACTGAACCCCTAGTATAATTCTGCTCATTGATGAACGTGATTGCCACATTTCAGATCTACACCTATCCTGAAAATTTCAAGTCCCTAGGCCTTTCCGTTCGAAAGTTATGATTTTCTATGGTTTCTATGGTTCTGGTCATGCGATCTAGAGAAATGTAGCTTGAATATATCATTCTCCATAAGTATACAAAATTTCGTCACGATCGAATCTGTAGTTTGGAAATTATCAAAAAAACTAAATTTCAAACGACCATATTTACGGAACCCCTAGTATAATTTTGCTCAGATGAAAGTCACGAAGATCGAAGATCACGACAATCGAGATCCACACCTATCCTGAAAATTTCAAGTTCCTAGGCGTTTCCGTTCAAAAGTTACAATTTTCTATGGTTTCTATGGTTCTGGTGATGCGAGCTGAACAAAATTTCGCATGTAGCTTGAACACCTCATTTTCCATTAGAGTGCAAAATTTCATTTCGATCGAATCTGTAGTTTCAAAGTAATCAGGAAAACAAAATTTCGAGCGGCCATATTTACGGAACCCTCAGGCGGATTTTGCCCAATAACGAACTTAACCTCGGCATTCGAGATTCAAACCTACCCTGAAAATTTCAACTTTCTAGGACATTCCGTTCGAGAGTTATCGTGTATACGGACGGACGGCCGGATGGACAGACTCGAATTTTCCGACGGATTCGTCATCAGTGAGTCGAACATAGTCGTTTGAGACCATTTTCGGCTCAAAATTCGAAAAATACAGACATCGTGACGAAATGATATAGCCCTCGTGGAAGTAGTAAGAGCGCTCAAAAACCACCTAAAGCACTGACGTGAAGTCTGGAGTTTCGCCTTAATTTGAATATTTTTTTCGACAACTATCAAAACATTTTTGAATTGGTTTCTAAAACTGAAAAATGCGAATCTACCAACAAGGTGGATGAACGAGCGCTGAAAAGCTCCTGACTTCATGGCAGTGCTTTTTATAATTTTTTTAGTATAGTTTTGTCATTAGGGTTTGGGGTGCGTCTATACTGTTTCTTGGCCTTCCTCTTTTCGTCTAGTAAAAATTGCCCGGATTCTTAGAGCATTTAATGTACGTCGACAGGTGATCGCCTTCACAATTCGCACATTTCTGTGCCGTCGTCACTGGTTTTTTACATCCAGCGTTTACATGTTCTTCACACTTCTTCTTCTTCTTCTTCTTCTCAACTGCTACCAGATGGATTATCAACTGACTCTTGATGAAACCAGGCAGCGCCCATGGGCTCAGCGTCCTCCGCTATGTACCCAAATTCAATAGCTCTTATCCAATTAGCAGTCCGGCTCCTGGAGGCAGCAGGAATCTGAGACAAAGCTCATACCAGTCTGCTGCTGAGAGACAGATACATATATTTCAAATTAGCTAATGTGCAGCTCTTTAAAGCTCAGCCAAAGCACTAGGGGTCTAATAAGCAACTAATAGAGCAGAACGATGTGGTCTACATAGGGTGACAGCACAACATAAAGCACAACATGCGGATCGATAGTAAGGGAGGGCAGACATTTATTCAGAATCAACACTGATCAAACTACAGCATTCACAATTTCAAACTTGACGCGGCCAAAAAGTCGAACGTCAACTGGAGTACCTTCTGGGAGGAGCTATACACAAAGTCATTAACAGAAAGTGGACCTGTTAAAGTTAGCTGACACAGTTCTCTATAAAATTTGTCGCAGTTATATTGATTATCACGACATTCAAAAAAGATGTGGGGTATTGTACCTATTTCTCCACATGTACAAGTGGGTTGATCTACTACATTAATTCTATGTAGATGGGCAGGGATGCAGCAGTGCCCTGAGCGCAACCTGCACATACTAGTGATCATACGTCTTGGGACAGTTTTTTCTTTGATCAGCCAATAAGGCTCTGTTCTACTTTTATTTTTAGTGTTAAGTGTATAACCTATCCCCTTCGTCAATCCGATATTTTTCCACTCCTCATCCCATTCGCGTATCAACTCCCTACGATACCCGGGCCAAAGCAGACTAGGATCCCCCCTGTAATTCCTTACCTGAGTCATTTGTCTTCCCTCGTTCGCAAGGGTATCTACAATGTCATTCTGTCTGATACCAGAATGACTGGGTATCCACAGAAGTACCGTGTTTAATTGGCGTTGTTTAGTCTTAAACAGCATTTCTTTGACATGAACCGACAATACGTCCAAACCTGCCCCCACCCTCCAGTGTTTCAACCTTTCCAAAGCACTGAGTGAATCCGAAACGACCAGAACATCACCTAGATTTTTTGTGAGTACGAAGTGTACAGCGAAACCAATGGCTGCCATCTCAGCCATGCATATGTTCCAGTGACCCGGAATACGCCTTTTGAAGGTCAAGTTAAATTCCTCAGAGAATACTCCGATTCCCACTGTTCCATTACCCGGATCTGCAGAAGCATCTGTGAAAACAGCTCTATAACCTCTGAATCGTTCGCAACGAAGTTCAAGAAACTTTCCAGCAGTTTCAGCTGCTCCTTTTTTGAGTCCCGAATGTACAATTTCCGGTTGATCAGCGTGTGCAGCAGTGGAAATCATATGACAGGGCAGCACCCTATCTCTCCAAATATGTACGGCTAAAGGCCGTATTCTCCTGTACGCCAACAGGACCGCCGGTAGAACCCCCCGATCCCAGAAACCTCCAGTATCAAGAGACTCCTCAACTGCTCTCAAAACAGGATTACCCTCAATTCTATAAGCCTTTAATAAAAACTTTCCTGCCAACCAGACTCTCCTACACGAGAGCGATACCTCGCCAGCCTCACTCAGGATAACATTTGTGGGGGTTGACCTCATATAACCTAGAGCCACACGAAGTGCCGAGCACTGAACACGATCCAGTCTCACAAGGAGACTTTTAGAGCACTTACCAATAATGCATGTGCCATAGTCCAAATGTGGTCTAACCAGAGCCTTATATAGTGTGAGCAAAACCGAGGGATGAGCTCCCCACCATGTCCTGCATAGCGCCTTCATCACATTAACGCCCTGCAACGCTTTGCCAACAACGCAATCTACGTGCTCCCGCCACAACAGCCTGGAGTCCAGTATTAGCCCCAGATACTTGACCTTATTTACCCAAGGGATTTGCGTACCTGCCAAGCTGAGTACAGGTAGAGTTGGGGGCAACCTACGCTTACCAATTATAATGGCTGTTGTTTTTTCTAGGGAGATAGATAGAAATCTCCTTTTCAAATAGATGTATAGACATTCCAGCGCCTGGTTCATATTATCCACCGCTGTAATCAAGTCTCCTTCAGATGAACGTAGGTATAAATCATCCACATACTGTCCAATCTCTACACCCCGAGGAAGGACATCCGAAACTTTTGACACATAAACATTAAAAAGAGGGGGGCCCAGCTTTGACCCCTGTCCTACACCACACTGTGGTATCCAAGGTCCAAGCAGGTCCGACGATTCACCACTCTGTGTGAATAGCCGTCTATTTCGATTCAGTGCGAGGATCAGATCGACGACTTGGTCAGGCACACCAATTTCACACAGATCGTTACCCAAAATCTCAAGATTGACATTATCATAGGCACTTTTAATGTCAACAAAAACGACCACCGAGTATTTTTTAAGGGCTATTTCCCTGTATAATGCCATCGTTAGATGGGTCAGGCAGTCCTGAACTGATTTTCCCTTCCTAAATCCAAAGAGGATCTTTTCAGGGGGTAGAGAATTTTCAAATAAATTTTCCAACCTATCCTTAATTAATGCCTCCAAGATTTTAATACCGCATGTTATAAGGGAAATTGGTCGGAAACTGGTAGCTAAGGTTGGTGGTTTACCTTTCTTTTGGATAGGAAGTACCAATATATCATTTTGGTATTTGGTTGATGCTGGGTCACCCAGCATTCTGTTATAGATCTGCAGTAGTGCAGCGACAGCCACATCAGGCAGGTGCACGTAAAATGAATAAGTCAGTGAGTCCAAACCAGGAGCTGTATCCTTTCTCTGACTGAGATTTTTTTTTAGTTCCTCAATTGTGAAAGGATCCATTGGAACCCCCGAAGGGACCCTAAGAGTGTCAGGAGGCATCAAGGCAGGTGTCAGCCTATCCATAACCTCGTGCAGGACCTGTGGCGGTGGTAAATGAGACTCACCAGGGGGTGCTGACCCATTGAATTTCTTGATTGCCTTCCATATTTTTGGAGTGGCATTCAGATCAATGCTTTCACAGAATTCTTGAAAGGACTTCCTCTTCCTCTCCCTGATAAGCTTCCTGGCAATAGCTGCACATCTACGAGTATTCTCATAATCTTCTCGAGTGGTATGAGATTTATAATATCTGAATGCTGCTCGTCGCTCTCTGATGCACCTATCAATATCCTCGTCCCACCACGGGCAGTTGAACCTGGAGGATGTAGGGTTCCTTTTCAAGGGGAATGTTCTCTCTGCTGCGGCAAGTAGAACCTCATTAAATGACCTCAAATCATAAACATTTGATGTATCGAGGAGTTGAGAAACATTATTTTCATATAGATCCCACTCACCTTTAGAAACGTTGAATTTCTTTGTCGAGCAAAATTTTTTATATGTTGATATCTCGAGAGAACCCTCCTCTAATGAGATGAGTATAGGGTAGTGGTCACTGAATCCAGGGTCTGGAAGGGTATTCCAGGTGGTGGAAAGAGCCAGGTTGGCCGAGGATAAGGTCAGATCGGGAGCACTCGCCTGCTGATGGGGAGGACAGACTCTTGTTGATGAGCCATCATTTAAGATGACCATGTCACAGTTGTCCAAGAAACTCTGAACTGTACTTCCATTCAAGTTGAGGGCCCCAGAGCCCCACATAGGATTCTGTGCATTAAAATCCCCAATCAAAAGGGTATTATTAGGAAAGCGGATATTTAGATTTCTCAGTATTCTCTCACTCAGACACATATCCGGGGGGTTATATATGCTAAGGAGGTTCAAATCACCTATCTTCACAACTGTGATCTGAAATCTGCCCATTGGTACAATATCCCCCACGGGGACCTCTCTAGCAGGAAGATTACTTTTGACCAAGATGGCCAGTCCTCCATACCCATCCAATCTATCGTTACGGAAGATATTGTATCCCTTTACCCTAAATGCATTATTAGCTCTCAAAAATGTCTCTGATAGAGCAACTACCTCAGGCTGATGCTCGCGGATAGTAATTAAAAGATCATTATAATTTGTTTTAATCGAGCGTATATTCCACTGTAGAATTAACATGTTTTAAGTATGTGAAAGCTGTACGAAAATACAACATCCATCCGTATTAAGGGTAGCTGTTCAAAATAGGTTGCTAGGTTATACTGTATTATAATATTTATTTTAAAGAAAGATTGTCTGTTATTTTATTAAGAGTTACGATAGAAAAAATTTTTTTTTTTTTAATTTAATTACTAACTTTGATTTTTAAAATTCATCCTCATCAATGTTCGGAAGCGGACTTGATGCCTCCATAATATTATTTTTATCTACTAGTTGTGAACAGAGTGAACCAGCAACGTCCATCTGCTCGTATTCTAAATCGTTTTCATAAATGATGACGTTTTCGGAAAGGGAACAATTGGGGAAGACCTCGTCTCTGAAAAGGTTAGAAGAAGAAAATTGTTGAGAGTTGGATTGTTCTCCAGGGGAGTTTGTGACAGATGACACCTGAGATCTGGAAATGCTCCCGGTGTGGCCTGGACGATATTCTATCAAAGCTTTTTTATGCGCGTCTCTATCGTAGCCCTGCCTTGGACTGTTGCGCTTAACAGGATAACTTGGCGTGGAGATATGAGAAACCCTGTTCCGGAGGGGCTTATTGGTTACATTATGCGGCTTGTTTTGTCTAGCTACGGTGCTATGATAATTATCTATTCTTTTCCTTTCCGGTTGCGTTAATATTTGGGCATATGACTGCCTTCTTTCGTATCTGCTTGATTGAATTAACGGTTCCTCAGGAGCGGATCTTTGTGAGGAGAGTTGTGGAAAATCACTGGGTTGGAGTCTCATTCGAGACTCTTTATTGGAGAAAATTCTGTTAGCTTCATAATAGGAGTAATTATGAAAGGCCATGGCTTCCCTAATTCTCCTCTGTCTCTCATATTCAGGGCAGTTCCGATTAACAGACCGATGGTCCCCTTTACAATGAACACAATATTCGGATGGTGATGTGCATTCTGACCTATCATGATTATCACCACATACTTGGCATCTTTTTTTTCCATTACACAATTTAATGGTGTGACCGTACCTTAAGCATTGAAAACATTGAATTACAGGTGAGACATATTGGGTGACCTCCAGATATGTGTGAAACAAAGAGATATAGTTAGGTAATATTCTCCCCTGAAAAGTCAAAACACAGGCTTTTGTGTCCTTGTACAAAACTTCCCCTCCAGAATTATCCCTTCTTTTAAGGCGTTTAAATTTAAGAATTTTAGCTGCCGATTTACTATATGTTAGCACATCATCCTCAGTGATGTCAAAGTCTATGTCCGAAATAACTCCCATGATAGTCACCATTGAGCTAGGAATATAAACTTCATATTCATTTTTATCAAAATTATTGAATGTGACAAATGAATTTGCCTCCTCACCAGTAGCAAAATCAATTCCTACTCGCTTTCTGCCTTTTCTGGCAATTTTAACTATATTAAGTGAAAATTGTTTATCATTATAAAGCATTTTACCAACGGAAATAGGATTCAGATTACCAATGTTCTGGTTTTTACTGGCAATGATGACAGTAAAAGGACCTTTATCATTAGATGCATACAGATAAGATAAGCGTTCAGGTTTTTTTGACATTTTTTTCTTAATGTCGTCTTCTAAAGTAACAATTTCATCAACAAGTTCAGCATCATTATTTAAATTAGCTTGATTTCTTAGGACAGCAAGTTCATTACATATTAACGCATTATCTGCGTATGAAATGATTTCCCCAGATAGGACTCTCTGAGAATGCGGCGTTAACTTTAACAGAACCCGGGCACATGTACCCGGGCTTGAGTTAGACATTTTAACCTAATCTCCCAGAATTGTATTCTAATTGCACTTCTTCTTGAATAATGTTTATAAGAAAGTATACAACTATTTAAAATGTTGATTCCAAACGTAATGGGGTTAACTCACCACACTTTACCAGAAAAGGGAACTAGGAAGGTGATTGACAGCACAATGAGTTCGGGAACAATTCACAAGCTCTTAGCGCTACAAAACCTCGACCTCGAATGATTCTTCACACTTCATACATTTGTATGCAGCATGACAGAACTTTTGGGAGTGTCCGTACAATTGACATCGGTAACATTGGAATCATTGGATTACCTCTGTTCTGATCCTCAAACTTTCGACTGTTAAGGATACTCCACACCACAGCATTTTCCAATTTTGTGAAGATTGCCTTGTAAGCTTTATCAATCTCCACGAGTACAAGGGGGCGTTGGAAATCCCTCATTTCCTTTCGTTCTGGTTACCTTGCCTTGTCAAATCTTCCTTTATTTGTTCTTCATTGGATTCAATAAGTACTCCTCGGAGTACTACCTTCAGTTTTTTTCTCACTTTTCAGTCCGTAAGTGTGGAATTCTTCATTTTTGTCTTTAAGTATCTTGTATAGAGTGCGGTAATCAGTTTTGGGCTCGATTTGTATCCCTTGAGATACTAGTTTCACCCTTTTGCAGTTCTAATAATTTCATTAATTTCCACCTTGATTTATTCCTCAAAATCAAGTTAGAAATCCTTTCAGTTTTATGGGTCGGCAGTAGTCGGATCCAACCCACCGCCGTCGAGTGAACTCGAGAATAGAAGAGCAGGATGCATTGCGGTGTGGCGTAGCCGACAACGCCACCTTCTAGACATGCGGAGAACCATCACAGATATATATATTGTATGCTTATATACACTTTCCAACAAATTCACGAAAGTAAAAAAAAATCACAAAAAGAACGTGAATAGTGATAGTACATGAACCGAGAGTTAAGTTCGGAAAAATACCATTGGTGCGGAAACCAATCTGTAGATACTTCTCGTTTCATTGAAACAATAGCGACTTAAAGCGATGATAACTTCATTATTTTGAAAGTTTAACATGGGCGATTTTGGTGAAATGGTTTATTCTGTTGAATGCTACCTCCTGTTGAACAAAAGACTCAACTTTGAAAACATCTAAGGTACTCAACATACCCATTGTTTTCAAGGAGCCGTTATGGTATGGGATGTACGACAGAAAGATGAACCAGTAGCAAAATTTACTCCTACTGAAGGTACTGTTGGAAGAGATTGCTGGGCAGTGGCCTTCGGAAATTCTTACAATAACGAGGAGAGAGTACTGGCTGCAGGATATGACAATGGGGATATTAAGATATTTGATCTGAGGAATATGAAACTGAAGTGGTCGAAGCACCTAAAGAATGGCGTAAGTAGATGGGGTGGGCCGGGGGGTAGGATGAGTCAAGAACTAATAAAATACCATTCCCTTACTTGATATAGACATTATTTGGAATGAACAAGAGCGTTATCATGTTGCCCAAATGCCTGTGATTTTCTAATTTTGAGCTGAGAAGGGTCTCAAACGATTAGGTTGGATTCGCAGATGAACAATTCATGGTCAAATTCCGTCCGGCTGTAAACACGATAACTATCGAAAGAGTTTAGAATTTTTGGGGTACGTTCGAGGTCTGAATGCGCCGGTTAAGTTTGTTAATTGGCGAAATCCGCCAAAGGTTCCGCAGATAAAACCACCTGAAAATTGTTTCTCAATGATTCGAAAAAACTGAGCAAATTGATACTTTGTGTTTAGTTGTAAGATCGCATTACTAGAAGATTATGAAACAATCCTTTTTTTTAGTTGGGTATCCCAGAAATAAGTCGTCATATCCTGCTATAATTTTGTGGCATGAATATACACGATAATTCTCTCACGGAAAGACCTAGAAACTTGAAATTTTCAGGGTTGGTTCGAATCTCGAATGCCGCGGTTAAGTTTGTTATTGAGCGAAATTCGACCAGTGGTTCCATAAAAAATATGGTCGTTTGAAATTTAGATTCGATCGTGACGAAATTATGTGTTTCAATGGAGAATGATATATTCCTAAATTTTTTCCAGATCGCATATATAACCAGAACCATTATAAATCGCAACTAATTATTGAATAAAAAAACCTTATGTTTCTTTAACTGCTGATTCGGCATAATTGGAAAAGAGCTGCTGTCATTTCTTCGATAGCTGTCAAAAATTTCTTCAATTGGTTTCTAAAACTTGGAAATGCGAATCTATCCACAAGGTGGATGAAAGAGCGCACAAAATATATAAGCTCTATTTCATATCAGTATCTATGTTCTTCAATAATATCGATAATCTTTTTTCAAGAAATAATTTTGTTTTCATTTGAAGACAGTTTGAAACCACTAAGGTCTAATCCCGGGAACCTGCATTGATAATCGCGTAATTCCAGGATTGTATTCTCCAACTATAGCAGCCACCCGCCACCATACCTAACTTAATTTTCAGAATTGTATAGCTCAGGAGTAGATAAGCTTTGCGGTAAAAGCAGCAGGACAAGTTTTTATTCGTTTCAAAGATTCTACCTTCCAATTGCATTGTTTTCAGCTCCAATAATATTAAAAGTTTTTCAATGGAAATAATAAAACATAAATTCAATATCTACAGTTTTGGATAAAACCCTGGGGTACAATGGATGGACTGATTTATGTTTGCGATTTTTAGATTCTACAGTACCTACTCAAACGAAAACTATGGTAATTTCAGGGTTTCAAATAAAGGGTTCGTTATTTCAAATAATAAACCAGAAGGAAAACGAGAAATAGCATACATTTAATCCAACTGTGATTTGAACTGAACCATTTCAGTGTTAAGTGGCATGTAAAACAGATATCACATATTCAAAATATCATTATAGGTGGTTGGAATACAATTCGACCGCAAGGACATTAAGATGAACAAACTTGTCGCAACAACTCTAGAATCCAAAATCTATTGTTTCGATATATCAACACATCATCCAAAAAAAGGTTATGCATTTACTACAGAGAAAGCTCACAATTCAACTATTTGGTCTGCTAAACATCTTCCACAAAATAGGGAAATATTTATGACAACAGGAGGGAATGGAACATTATGCCTGTGGAAATAGTAAGTTGAAACTATACTCCATTATGTTTTGAAAATGCATAAATATGTACTAATTTTGAACCCCTACTCAAAAAGTTGAATCATTCATAACATATCTTTCAAGAGGTTTCCTGTCAACCTTGGCAATTCATTGATGAAAACAGAGGCTTCATTTCATGCAAGTGCTAATCAAATTTTAATTTTCAACAGCAATTATCCAGATAGAAGAGTGGAGAAAGACTCTGATGGAATTGAATATGGCGTACCAGGAGAACTATCATTATTACAAAACTGTGTTCTAACTGAACAGCCTATTACTGGTTTCGATTGGTGTAAAGAAAAATTGGGATTATCTGTTTGTTCGGCTTATGATCAATCGGTTAAGGTATTGATTACAACCAAATTGAACCTTTATTGATAGTGAGGAAGGCAATTTTTTCAGTTCACAAATTATAAAATATCATTTATAAATAATAAATATGAGAAAAATTCATTGTGTTATATTTCCTTCGCTATCCATATTTCGACGCAAAATAATCAATTATGCACATTCAAATTCATTCATTTCATTTTTTATCAGACTGAATTTTCATACAAAATTCTGTCCTTACAATGATACATGCACATAAGCTTATTGTACAGGATCTCTTCAATTGGACTATATTGGAAAAATATTCACATAATTCCAACTACATACAGTTCCGAAATGTTCGGGACCTGCCCAATTTCAGATATACATCCCACCCATGAAATTATATGGAATAACTTTCTATAAATATTTTTTCAGCCCAGAACATTGAGATCCTCAGATCTTTGTCTAAGAAATTTTATTTGTTTTGCTCACGACTGTGGAATGATTAAGTGCCTTCAATATAAAAATAATTTCCCTTTATTCCACTAGCTTTTGTCAAATTTTTTTGGATTAGTAAATCTTGCTGTGAAAATGTAGAATAAAGTAGGAAAAGGAACTAATAAAATCAACAAAGAATGAAACAGGGGATCTACGAACTCTGTGATCGAAATTATACCATAGGCATGTAAACACCAATGCCCTAAAAGAATAATAACATTTCTAGGGCTATATAAAGTTGTCGTCACCAACGAGAAAACAGTTTGATTTATAGTAAAAGCAAAATGGGCTGCACAGGATATGACTGACATAACTACAATCAAATAAGGAAACGCATAATCTGAAATTAAAAATATATGAGAATATTAATGAAATTATAAATTTAATCACTTACATAAAAGACCTCCGATAAGAGCATGTGAAACTCCTAGAATTGGTAAGTAATACATGGCTGCATAGATGGACATAGTGCATCGACTCAGAAGTACCTTTTTGCACACCCAAGGACGTAATAATAACATACAGACTAGATTCAATGCATAAAATAAACAAACAATGGAATACCTGAAATCAAAAATTAATGCAATTTCAATTTACCATGGATTTGAAAATATCTCACATAGGATATACAGCTTCTTGAGTGCAGTGAACTGTTTCTGTATAATAAGGATTTGGATTATGTAGTAGTGTATACCAATCTGCCAAAGACCTAACTGAACAACTTTTGATTTCTAGACTCCCAAAGGGATGTACTATTAGAAGTGAGAGAATACTAGAAATAAACACTTCGAAAGTTGCAGTTAAATGAAGAATAAGTCCATGTTTGCTGAAACTACAACCAAGCGTTTAGTAATTGTGGCCAAATAATTATGAGATTTCCGAAGACTTTCCATTACCTTCTGCGCATTGACACCATATCAATAAAAAACCAATGCAATATCAATAGAAAAATTACTATAAATCCTAAATACAACCAATCATAAAATGTAGGGCTGTCTGTACATGGCATACATAAATATGTTGTTTCGTTTCTTCTGTAACCTCTAGGACAAGAACCACATTCACTAAATTCATGATTTTCCAATAATTGTCTACCACAATACCATCCAGGACACGGCTCAAACTTTTTCATTGTCGATATAGAGATTAGTTGTTCCATTCAAGTCAAAATTAACATTCTATTTATAAACAATATAGAATAACAAATCCACAAAACTGTCAATGTCAAAATTAAAAAAACGTCTTTCCCGTTTTCGATTGTCTTAAAGCTTATGAAATGTTTTGATAGGTCAAATAGGAATCATGCCTACGTTGTGATTGGTTCATTATATTTTGGTTCGAATTCAATGTACATTTTATAAAAATAAATTGTTATTGAGTTTCTATATGAACTTCTAATTTATCGGAATGGAATTCTAAAATTTTTAAATGATTTTTTCTTCTGCGACTTTGCGAAAAAAATACAGTTTTTGAATTTAAAATCAGTGTTAGACTTTGTTATGACTACATCAGATCCTCCATCTATTTTCAGCCCCAGGTACTTACAGTATCCGATCCCTAATCGGTTTTAATGTGAATTCTGTGAAAATTTATAAAAATAATTGAAAATTGAAGTGAGCGCGTCCCAAATGTTATATATCGAATAGTTTAACAAAATAAGTCATAGATAGTGATTGAGGGTCATCGAGTAATAGGTTTTATCACTGAAATAACCAGCTGATGGCGGGTGAAAATACTGAACTCCTTTGGCAGTTTGGTTGTTCCAAGTTCACACAACTGTGGATAAGTTGGTTATAGATAATTTTGTGCGATTGATCTGGACTGTTCTAATGTTTTATAGTGAAATTTAAGGCTTGAATACTTTGAATTATTATATTTTAAGACGTTGATAATTGGGCGTGCACTGAATTTCAAGCACACACCTTGTCATTGATATTTTGTAATACTTCATTAAATTTGAAGACTCTTTTTCTCGAATAATGCGATTGAGAAGAGTTTCAATTTGACGTCGGTGTTTCGATGTTGAAATGAAGAGTGATCAGTTTTCGGTTCAAGTGTAAATAGTGTTTTGAATAGGTTGATAAAGGAAGGCCTCTTCAGAATCCTGCCAGGATGTCTTCCACAGCTTTTGTGGATAGAATCGATCCCTTTGCTAAGCGGTCCTTGAAGAAGAAAACTAAAAAGTCTCAAGGAAGTTCGAGGTACCGCAATTCTCAAGAAGTTGAAATGCAGCAATTGCCCCTCTTGAAAGGTGAGACAGATTTCATCATAATGTTTTCCTGACCTAGTGTAATTATAATATAAACAAATGAATTTTAACTGATGCTCAAAAATTCGTCCCCTTAAAAGTAGAAAAATTATTCGAAAATTTCCCAATTTGTTGGAAATCATTCTCGCCACTTCATTATGTAACAATTCGCATTATAAATTTTCTTATTAAAATGATCAACTAATTTGCTTTCCCATTTTTTTTTCTATAGATTCAGTTATTTGCCTTTGAAGGTCAACATTTTTATGTAGGTGGATATATTCTCTAAGCATTAAACAAACAAACTAAAATGCTCAAGACTTCGGGGTTAATGTTTTCGCATTTCATTTACAGATATACTGTTGAGTGTATTTTTTTCTCAATTATTTTCAATAATTAATCAATTTTTTCCTATTTATAATGGGGTGCTTATTTGTCGTAAAAAAAGTATTCAATCAGTTATGACTTCGATACGCATTCCCAAAACTATCAATGAAACATTAGTGACTGGAAAATTATTGAACCTGTAAAAACGAGTTTTTTTTAATTGTTTTTGACGGAGTGAAGACCAGAAGTCAATAAACATTTTCTGTTGATGAACATTTCCTCTTAAGAAGGCACATTTTATAGAAACATGTCACATTGACAATTTTTTCAGAATTTCATTCTTTTATCAGGGCAATATTGATTCCCACCCTTCTAGAATGGTTGAAAGTTAAGTTTTTTTTAGCATTTACTTACAAGTTAATAGTAAAATCAGTCAATAATCTTATAAGTTGAAGATTTTGCCAGTGGTCTGTACATCCAGTAATATAATATTTAAAATGAAAAAATATTAATATTTTGTTTTGGAAACTAAAGATTGTTGGTTTCGATCAAAATATTAATTCCAACTTTGTTTGGAGTTAAAAAATTCATCAACTTTTTGTAGACCTGTGCTCTAGGCTTGTTTTTCGTCAAAAATCCATATCTATTGAATGTATGTTAGGCAACACTACATACGAAAAAGTATTCAAATGGTTGTATAGATATTTGTATACATATATTGAACTGATTCTTTGAACATCAAATTTTGAATATGCCTCTATATTCATTTCGAATTTCACAGTTCTTATTGAATTACAAAATCCCAAATCCCGCATTATGTGGAAGCATATTGAAAATTATTTTATTGCAATAAATTGCTCTTCTGGATTCTAACACACATTGCCATAAGCCACTTGATTTATCTCATATCTTTTGACATTTCAAAATAATCAAACTGATCCATACAAGTTTGTTTTCTTTATATGCTTTCATGATTCAATTAGAGATTCTTAAGCTTAAATCTTTATTTTTCACCGTCTAAACATCGCTAACAAAAACTGAAATATCATGATTATATCGATATAGAGCTTCAGTGCCCCTAAGATATACTCTTCTGGTGACAATTCCATATATCTACCTCCCATTATTAGTTGGGTGTCAAACATTAGGTAAAGGATGAATATGGCTAATCCTATGCCACTGTAAACTAGATGCAACACTTTGAAAGTTCCCGGATCTACAAAATATACCAATATGGTACATAGGATACCATAAATCATCAAGCCTATAAGTAAAATATACAACATGCAGCCACATTTAGTGATGTCCCATTTCATTTGACATGCCAGAATCGACACTAGAAAACAGACTATTGATGTGGTACCAGTAGCCATGTACACCTGTAAAAATAATAGGTGGATGTAATTTTTGTTGGACTCTATTTAACTTTTCCATTGGAATATCTTAGTATCCTAAAAAACTCAAAAATTGTTCAAAAGCTGTTTTGTTCAGTGAAAATACTTACAGCTACACTGTCGTAGATACAAGAAACAGCTGCTAACATGTACGCATAAAGTAGAGTCAAGATGCATAGGGCTATTATGTTACACGGAAATCTTTTCCTGAGACCTTCACAGCATACTATCGCAATAACAAAAACCAATGTCAGACACATTACAGCTATAAGAAGTCCAAAGTGGCTTAGTAAAAAAATCCTTATGGCTTCGACATGAATGGCTAGGAAAATAAATCCGAACGTGATCAATAGTTGGATTGACAGCAGCGTGTAAACCTGAAAGAGAATTTGTTTTTATGAATTCAATGTTAAGTTAACCTAAAGCAGATAGATTCAGAATGGACTTAGCCAGAGTATATTGATTTATAGATCGCATGCCCTGTCTAGTCTCGAACTTTGTGAATAGTTCTGGGAATAAAGCTAGTTTCATCAATTCTGAAAACATAACAATTGAGCCTTATGCAGGGTGGAAATTTAATGTTTTAATAATGACTTTATGAGGGCAAATAAGTGGAGAAAGGTTTCTGCCAGTGCCATCATCAAATCCAAAAATTGTATAATTAAATAAGCAATGTACTTAGAGTCAAAATCTATTTTTCCTAAAGCCTTGGACTGGAGCACATGAAGAGTAATCCATTTAGGGTGCTCGAACTTTAAATTTTAATTAGTTGTCTAGGAGATTTAGTTATACAGGATGTGTCACAGAGATGGCCCATTAGAAAGCTTTCAACTTATTGTTAAGTTACAATTTTATAATTTGGGTTCCTAGCCATTATCGACTATAGCAAGTTTTTATAAATTATGGGAGATATGTACTTTCGCTTATGCCTAAAATGGAGGCCTTCTTTGTTTTTTCCGCTTCTGTATTTAAATTATTGAACCCAACTTTTCTGTTTTTGACATATTTCGCATATTCTGTCAAAATTGGTCATTGCTGAGATAATTTCATAAAATCATAACTCCTAAACGTATGGTTACGAAAATCACAGTTTTCGCTGACTCATAAGGATAAGTCCAGTTTAATTCTAGCTAGAGTTACACCAGCAGTTTTGCTGTGGAAAAGCCATTTGAAAAAAATTATAAAAAGCACTGCCGTCAAGTCAGGAGCTTTTGAGCGCTCGTCCATGAACCTTGTAGGTAGATTCGCATTTTCCAGTTTTAAAAACCAATCGAAGAAATATTTGACAGCTGTCAAAAAAAATTTCAAACTAAGGCGAAAGTCCAGACTTCACGGCAGTGCTATGTGACCATTTTTTTTTCGATAATTCGCTGGAATTTTCTACGGTATCTATGATCTTGGTGATGCGAACTAGACAAAATTTCGCACGTAGTTTGAATAAATTATTCTTCATCTATGTGCGGAATTTCATTCCTATCCAATCAGTAGTTTCGAAATTATCAGGAAAAAAATATTTTGAACGGCCATATTTACGGAACGAACCTCTAGTGTAATTTTCCGTTCGAGAATTATAATTTTCTATGGTTTCTATAGTTCTGGTCATGCGATCTAGACAAAATGTAGCTTGAATATATCATTCTCCATTAAAATACAAAATTTCGTCACGATCGAATCCGCGCAAAATTTCATGCCAATCCAATCGGTAGTTTCGAAATTATCAGGAAAAAAAATAATTTGAACGGCCATATTTACGGACCCCTAGTCCAATTTTGCTCATTGATGAACGTGATAGCGGAATTCACGATCCGAACCTACCCTGAAAATTTCAAGTCCCTAGGCCTTTCCGTTCGAAAGTTATGATTTTCTATGGTTTCTATGGTTCTGGTCATGCGATCTGGAGAAATGTAGCTTGTATATATCATTCTCCATTAATATACAAAATTTCGTCACGATCGAATCTGTAGTTTCGAAGTAATCAGGGAAAAAAAAATTTGAACTGCCATATTCACGGAAACCCTGGTGGAATTGGGCCCATTACTTACCACGAACTTAACCGAGGCAGTTGGGATCTGAACCTACACTGAAAATTTCAAGTCTCTAGGTTGTTCCGTTCGAGAGTTATCGTGCTTACGGCCCGACGGACAAACTCGAATTTTTTGACGGATTCGTCATCAGTGAGTCGAACATAGTCGTTTGAGGCCATTTTCGGCTCAAAATTCGAAAAATACAGACATCGTGACGAAATGATATAGCCCTCGTGTAAGTAGTACCGAGCGCTCAAAAAGTCGCTTCCCGCGTCTGACTGTATATCTGCTAACTCCTTGATGCGGTTTCAACCTTCAGGTAGATCATTTTTCACGGAAGGTTTATATATACAAAAAAATCTAATTAAATTTCTATCTAAGATACCATATTTTGCAACCAAGTCGCCGAAAATTGAATCTACATGGCTCGCGTAGGCTAAACCTTAACTTAAAGAGATTTGGGTCGGAACCAAATGGACTCTGGCTACGCCGTGAATGGCCGCCTTTGTAGGCTCTGGTCGATTGTTACCTTACGAATGAAACGATTTCTTATTTCAACAGTATTGAACAGGAATATTCGCTCGCTATAATCGTCATCCTCGTTGCCTTCTGATCCAAAGAAACTCGAAAATCCCCCGAAAGGACGTTGGCCCCGTTCTTCTCTAGCTATTGCTGTTTCTCTCCCTGTTCGGAAGGCTTCCGTTCTTCCCCCGTGCACTGGAGGTGGAGGAGGCCCGTACTGGTAAACGGGTTGGCCGGCGATGACTTGTTGTCTGTAATAAGGCTGTTGATCGCTAGGTGGCCGGTTGGAATCCATCGGTTCGGCGTCTGCGATATGTTTTCCTCCCTCTATAAAATCATTCAAGTTTCTGGTAAGTGATGTTGGTAATAATAGGGGAACAATTTATAAAGGCTATGTGATTGTTATCGGAATGATGAAGCTTCCGAATTGACTAAAGACAGCTATACTCTAGCTAGCCTTTGTCCTGATATCTTATACATTGGCATTTTTTACTTCGCTTCCTATTTATCGACTTCCTCCCTCACGTAAGATGGCGCCATCCCCGACGCTATCAAACTGTGTTGCTCTTAGCCAGCTGAATGAGTGATTTTTCAGAGTTCCAGATGGATTTTGACTTAAAGTCGTAAGCCTCAAAGTACCCAAGGCACCTGCTATATGTAGTAATACAAATTCTTGTTCCATTATAATGCCTTGTCGAGCAGACCTAGGCATACCTTTCCAGTACCAGGATTTCAATACTAAGGGTAGTGGAGGGCTGTTTCGAAAGCAGCAATTCCGCTTACTTCATATCATGCAACCTTTATCCCATCTCCTTCTTTCCTTATGGACCTGTCCGATTACCAGATCAGGTGATTTTTTGTATGTATGCTTGTCTGGCGGTCTTCACTAACCAGTTCTAAGTTAGCACTAAAGTCATACTCAATAGGCAATTTTAAAAGGTAGCAATCGATCAAAATTTCATTTGGATTAATCAAATGATAATGGATTTTTTCCAGTTCTTTATTGTGTCCCTTTTTAGAAGTTTTTTTTTAGGATGTTACAATGTCTCGAGTGGAAGTTATAATTACTATTATTATTGAGCGACTGAGGTTGTATTGTTGGGATTGGGAGTCGGCTGAGAAATGTAGTCCTGTAATCCTTCAAACGGTATAGCACAGAATCTGAGCTTTCGGCTTGCAATCCCATCGCCTTCATCTTGTTTCAACACTAACGGCTCAATATCGACAGCAACATTTAGAGTAGTGCAGGTTACGACTTCTCTGGTACCAAGAGAGCATAAAGTGGTGTTCAGTGTTCAGGGATGCATGATGGCCGATAAAAACTCATATTATTCTATTTCTTCAGCAGTTGGAAGACCAACTTTTTCCAGTGGGATATTGCAAGATGTTTTATTAGCCGATTTGCAGAGGTTTATGTTACATTTTCTCTTGCCATGGCCACGCCCATCTCCCAATCTTACTCCCATCGAGCATGTTTGGAGCGATATGATAAGACAGGAATTTTCTGTATTCTCTGCAGACGCTGCAAGACTTACATTACGAATTACAGGTTGCTTTGGACACAATATCTTCTAGAATCAATGCTACGAAGCGTGGGGGAGTGTGTAACCAAAAAAAATATGAATGAATTATTTTTATATATCTGGTTCTTTTCATCAAACATTTTCTTCAATTGCTACGTTTCAGTAGCCAGAGGTTTCTGCAAAGGTTGGTCGATAAATTCCTACCTTTTCTTGGTCTAACATGTCTATACATGTACTATAACTATTTATAGTTAAGGTTAGGTAAGGGGGTTAGATTTCACTGGGACCTCAAGGTCTATTGTGCCCTCAACAGAGCTGTTTTCGCAAATGCGTTACCTACAGCTCGCCCTCCAGATCCTGAGCTCCAATGAAATCCAGTATATGAGAGGGCTTTAAGGAGGTTAAATCCTCGTTCCTCCTGTAATTCTCTTGTCTTAGACATTCTTTGCGCTGGTTTGCAATGGCGAGGCATTCTGTAACCAGGTGAACAGAAGTTTCCTCCTCTACCCCACAGAATCCGCCCTCGTCAATTTTTGTTAAGCCCCTTCTCATCATATGCTTTCTAAGGCGACAACGTCCTGTGAGGAAGCCAGTGACGAGGCGTAACTTATTCCTACTGAGATCCAAATACTTTTTGGACCTTGAACTTTTAAAGTTCCGAATAAACTTTTTGGAGTGATCCATTCCTGGAAGATTCCTCCAGAGAGCTTCTCTTTAAGTCTCTTCCTTCTCCAAAAACTCTTTCTTATAGGTGCATTTACCTATGCCACAGAAAGGTTCTGGGCTAGTAAGTGGCGTATGTGCTCCGTTTCTGTATTGGCCTCTTCGTTTCCTTTGATTCCTGAGTGACCAGGAACCCAGACTAAATAGACCTTGCTGTTCTTGCCTACTTCAAAGTTTCCTCCGGCACTCCCATATCAGCTTTGAGTCGAAGATATAGTAGTTCAGTGCTTTGATAGCAGCTTGACTACCAGACTGGATCACAAAGTCACACCCTTGATATGCATCTTTTGATTGCAAGTATTTCTGCCTGAAAAACACTTGAGTAGGAGCCTAACGATGGTGTACACTTGGTTCTTGCCCAGTATACTCCAGCGCCGGCCCCCATCGTGGTTTTAGAACCATCTGTATACCATTTAATGGTATTCACTTTGAAGTTTTGGGTAGTGTATTCCTTTTCCCATTCTTCCTTTTCACATAGCATAGTATTGAAGTTCTTCTCACTGCTCCTTTTTTTAATCATAACATCACTAGGCAGGTTCTCTGGTGAGATGTACTTGTTCAGAGAGGACCAGGCTTCCTGACTTTCAATTCCTCTCATTCCCTGTACCTTCCCTAGATATTCTAAGGATAGCCTCATGAGCCTCATTCAACGCCATCCAACTTAAAGCTACTTTCAAACATAGGCTCACTTTATGGAAGAGTTTTATTCAACCATTATCTGGGATATGATTCAGATAAATTTCTCTTTGTCTTTAGTGATATTCACTTCTTCTACACACGTTTATTAACGCTTCATTTTCAACGGTTTAACATAAAGTTACCGACTATTTAGCGGCCTTTTAAATACCTTTCAAACCAAATGCTGAATTTGCATCTACCACTCAAACTCTTCAGAATAGCATATGAAAAATGAGCGTATGGTTTATTATTGAGATAACCTTACCCAGAAGACATTCTGATTAGTTCTGCTATCTACACACCTTCACAGAAATTTTCAAGTCAAGGTTTGGACATTGAAAAAAATCCAATATTTTGGCGATAATCAGAGGGAAAAGCTGGTGAGGGTTTCATATTATATTTGAAGTTACCTGTTGTATTAGTCACGGTTTCATTGGTTTTTGAGGTGAAGAAGAATCTTTTTTGATTTGTTGAACTCTGTTGACTTTCAATCATCTGGTTTTTTAGAGTTATATCTTTCTGATTTTCTTGGGTTTTATTTCTTGTCATTTCGATTTTTGAGCTCTTTTTTGAATTATCAGATTAGTTGAATTATGTCAAAATGATTCTATAGTTCCAATTCTTTTTCCGCGCTTGGTTCTGTGAACCAGTATGTAATTTTCGAATTTTGAGCCGAGAATGGTGTTGAATGATTAGGTTGGACTCGCAGATGAGGAATTCATGGTCAAATTCAATTCTTTTCGTCCGTCCAGTCGTAAACACGATACCTTTCGATAGAAAAGGCCCATAGTATAAATTTTTATTTCTTTGTTGAATAATAGTATATTATATAACGAGTGGTAATGTAGGTCAAAACTCACGCAGATGAAGTTTGCAGCACTCGCCTTCAACTCGTGCTGTAATTCATCAAGTGAGTTATGACCATTACCGCAAGCTGAATACTATACTTTATCTACGGTTACAACAATAAATACTAAGATACAAGTACAGAGAAAGAACTTTATTTACAAATCTCAATAATTACCTATAACAATGCATTATTTATGTTGATTATGCTTCTTAGCATGGACTAAAAAGAAAATTCTCTGCAAGCGTTGACTTGATATTCTTACTGCTACACCAATCTGGAAAATTGTTGTATACACCTTTATATTTGTTTTGGGATTTTTCGGGCAATGAATTCTGTATGGTAACATTGACTGATTGTCTTATTTCTGAAGGTGAACATAATAATTCATTTTCACTATCTGAATTCATCTTTTTCAGCAAAACATTCACAATAATAATTAGGTATCAACTCAATTAGAGAAAACGTCAAAATTATTCAAGTGACCTCCCCTCAATCCCAATAATGGACTGTTTCCTTTCGGCCAACCGGCTTGTTCAGAAGCACAGAGACAGGGAGTTATAGTAGTGAGTTATTATAACTCACGTCGTTTGTTTATATATACTATTAATTGCTCAAAAGTAGTTGAATAATGAATATATATTTCAATAGGAGTAGATAAACATTATTATTATATGGGAACCCTTAATTGTATTTATATCTGAATGAACCTTCTTTCCTCAAACCTCGTGATTCCTTCAAAATTCCATTAATATACACCATTACTTAGATATAAATGAAATATTCTATATAAAGATGTTTCTTCCAGATGTGCCAGCGTCTGATCAGGAAGAATTGTTCATTCGTAAACTTCGACAGTGTTGCGTTGCATTTGATTTCATGGATCCGGTAGCAGATATCAAGGGGAAGGAGGTTAAACGTTGTACCCTAAATGAACTGGTGGATTATATCACTGCCGGTCGAGGAGTTCTCACCGAACCAGTGTATCCAGAAATCATAAAAATGGTATGTTTATATTACACGAGCTATAAATTTCTCAAAAGTTTATTTGACTTTATTCTGTTATACGAGTTGAAGAAGAGAAATTTTGCCATGATAAGATACAAGTTATGAAGAGACAATGTGATAAGTACAAAATCTACATTATGAATGTTGTGAATCTCTTCTTTTTTGTTCATAGTTGTAAGAAACAGTTTGACAATTCAGATTACAATTTTGAATTTGTTTATGATTAATATTTTTTCATATAGAAAAAGATCAGACAGCCTGGTCATCTCTGACCAAATTCATCTCATCTGCTATTCTTCCTAGTTTATGTTTGTTTATGTTTATATCCCAACTCTCCATGTCTCTGTTAGACCCCTCATAAGCTCAGAGCTTGTGCGGTTAGGAGACTCGGTTGTGTTTTGTGTAGGCGCTTTCTATTTACGATATGAACAATTAAAATTCAAATCCTATATAATTATCAAATAATTGTTCTATAGTCTGAAGGATTACATGCGTATATGTAAATGTAAATATGATGCTCTTGTTACAGATTTCGGCAAACTTATTTCGAACTCTACCTCCTAGTGAAAATCCAGATTTTGACCCAGAAGAGGATGATCCCACACTAGAAGCGAGCTGGCCGCATTTGCAATTAGTTTACGAATTTTTTTTGCGTTTCTTGGAGAGTTCTGATTTTCAACCAACAATTGGCAAGCGGGTGATAGATCAGAAGTTTGTTCTTCAGTTGCTTGAATTGTTTGATTCAGAGGATCCAAGAGAAAGGGATTTTCTTAAAACGGTATTGCATCGTATCTATGGAAAATTCCTCGGTCTGAGGGCTTTCATCCGAAAACAGATAAATAATATATTTCTAAGGTGAGTTTTATGTTCCTAAGAGTATATACTGAAATAGTGCCCTTTTGAAACAACCACAATCGCGTAAATTTGATTCAAATGTGCTATAGTTGAAATATACTGTAGAATATAATCGAATAAATGCAGCACTAATTCCACCCCAATTCACCACGGCGTTATGGCGGCTTCTTAGGACGTAATAAGTATGCTCGACGATTGGTCAGCACTTATTACATCACATCCAGGCTCGATTTCCGTATTGTTCAAACAGGAATAAAAAAAAACAACCATCTCATCGTTCTGGGGGTTGTGATATTTTTTCCAGAAATTAGCGACCTCATCTAGTCTCCTTTCTGTATGCTTGAATACCAGAGAGGATGTGTGGTCTATGAAGAATTCAATAAAGAATATATATAAATTACTCAAAGAATTAAACTCAGTCTTATATTGAATTCATAAATTAATTTTCAATAAATCGTTTGAATTGTTCTGAAAAGTTGATTCTTACAGATTTGTGTATGAGACTGAACACTTCAATGGAGTTGGCGAGCTGCTTGAAATTCTTGGCTCGATAATCAATGGATTTGCACTACCTCTGAAAGCGGAGCATAAGCAGTTTCTGGTCAAGGTACTGATACCTCTGCACAAGGTGAAGTGCCTATCCTTGTATCACCCCCAGCTGGCCTACTGTGTGGTGCAATTTCTGGAGAAGGTAGAGTTTATACATACTGTTACATGGCTTCAAAGCCTCAAGGTTTTGACAAAATCGATACCTGGATATTTCTTTATTATGATTTTTCTCTTTTCATAGCGTTCTAGTTTTTGCTCTTATTTGATCATGGTGTTGCTAAAAAATGCCTTGGTGTTGGATGGGGAAAGATAATCAGTATAGCCACAATTCAAAATCATAAAAACTTAGTATTCTGCAATGAATAGAAAATGATATCAGCCACTTCGAAAACACCTGTTCGTTAATTAATTGGCCGTTGTTTCCAACAGGAACAATTCTAGTTAGTGATATGGTTTCTTCTCCGTTCAATATGCTCTCAAATAACTTTTTATAGTGAAAAAAATTATTCAGTTAACAAAGAAATAATGTTTATTATTATTTCAAGGATCCAACATTGACTGAACCAGTGGTCAAGGGTTTACTTAAGTACTGGCCAAAAACGTGCAGCCAAAAAGAAGTAATGTTCCTTGGAGAGATCGAAGAGGTGTTGGATGTAATCGAACCATCCCAATTTACACTTATTCAAGAGTCGCTGTTCAGACAGATATCTAGATGTGTTTCCAGTCCACATTTCCAGGTAATGTTTAGATTCACATGTTTATATTGAATAAAATCATTAATTTTTTGATATTTGAATATTTAAATTACTTTTTTTTTATAGGTTGCTGAGCGGGCGCTCTACTTTTGGAATAATGAATATATTATGTCTCTTATGGAAGAAAATAACCACGTTATCATGCCTATAATGTTTCCTGCATTGTATCGTATTTCCAAGGAGCACTGGAACCAAACGATTGTAGCTCTGGTCTACAATGTACTGAAAACATTCATGGAGATGAATTCCAAGTTATTTGATGAGCTCACAGTCAGTTATAAAGCTGAGAGACAAAGGTGAGTTTACTATGATTTGCCGATTCACAAAAATGAATATACCAACTGAAAAATATGTACCAGATACCCATCAGAATATAATAAGCACAGCATTATTTGGCAGAAAATTCAATCTTGGTAATACCTGTCTAGAAAATTACATTGGACGTATAGGATATTCAATGCACAAGTAGAAGAAACCTGACCATCCAGTCGAACAGTGCAAGAACGGAAAGAAATGCGCTTTATGGTGATGAATAATCCAGTATTGAACAAGAAGAACATGCTCTCTCTCTCTCTCTCCCACAATACGTTCAGTGGCGGGTTGCACTTCAGCCGTGTAAGATATTGAGCCCGGAAAAAATCAACATAAGAAGTATCCACAAAAACTTAATGTTTGGACAGGGATGCTAGGGAATTACAATAATTACATGATAGGGAGACGTTCTTTATCGATGCTAACCTTAATGCTGCCAAAAATCTGGAGCTGTTACAGAACCTAATTAATCCCCATTTAAATGAGTCGATGTAAAGAAAATTCTGAGGGAAAATAAAAACGAATCCCAAAAACACTCAACGCAAGTTTAAGGCTTACAAATTTGAATTAGGTGTTCAAATAATCCACTTTTTTTTGTGCCAAACAACAGCCAAATCTATTATGATGAGATAATCTGATTTCTATGAGCAAATTAGGCAAAGTGGGTATTTTGGTACAATGTTACGTTATTTCTACCTTAATTCAATAAGATATAAAGCCATATCGAACTCATGCCCATAGATCGAATTTTTCAGGTATCCATAAAGAAAAAAATCATTGGAAGATGAATTGATCGTGCCATTTTTAGAAATGACACAATCTGAAAAAGTCGTTCTCAAATATTGAATGAATGCTTGTGCATTGTGACTCTGACAATGATGAAACAAGATATCATCGAAATTAATGGGGAATTGTTGGGTTAATTTAGTTTTAGCCCCAGATATTTGGCAGCATTAAGGTTACCATAAAAAAAAACTGTCATGAAATTCCCTTGCATCCCTGTCCAAACATTAAATTTTCGTGGATACTCGGTACGCACAGAAATATTCTTATGTTGATTTTTTGGGACCAATAAGTTTGTGACTTGTGTAGTCTGTAGTCCCACCACTTCACCAGCGCCTATTATATCGGTACCTTTTTGCCAAATTATCGTAAGCCTCAACGTACTACGTTGAGGCTTACGATAGTTTGGCAAAAAGGTATCGATATGTGTGACAGATAGAAAGCATATCCAATGTAATTTTCCAGACTGGTATAGGACAAGTCGATGACAATCTTTTCTTTGTTTGCCATTCATCCTAATTTAGCTTGATTAAAAAGATATGTGTTCCAAGTTGAATATCTGAGCAAGTACAGCGCAAATTTCAATGGATGGTTATCGAAAATGATATGTATTTCTATTTGAAATCGACAGAATGTCAATGACATTCTGTGAGTATTTATATTCTTACCTCATTCAAATAAAAATATAATGTACAGGGTGGGCAAAATTCATTGTATTGTGGGGGGATCTTGAGAACCATCCATGCTAGAAGAAAACGGATGACACATTTTCCAGCTCCCTTTTTCAGACTAATCCAAATCCGAAAACAGAACCGACCTCTCATTTCGAAATTTGAAAAACTTTATGTTCATTAATGCTAAATTACTTGCTTCTTTGAACTCTTATTCAAAATCGATTGTCACTTTCTACAGGCACTTTTTCATAAGTAATGCGAAGGTGTTATGGTCGAATTTATTAACCTCACCATTTTAAAATACGACATTAGATCATTTTTTGAGCGCTCGTATTACTTACACGAAGGCTATATCATTTCGTCACGATGTCTGTATTTTTCGAATTTTGAGCCGAAAATTGAATTGAAAATTGAACAGAACGTCCTAGAGACTTGAAATTTTCAGTTCCCAAAGGCCGAGGTTAAGTTCCTTTCCACCAGGGGTTCCGTAAATATGGCCGTTCGAAGTTTTGTTTTTCTGATTACTCCGAAACTACACATTCCACCGAGATGAAATTTTGTGTTCAAGATACTCGCAAAATTTTGTCTAGATCGCATGAGCAGAACTATGGAAAATTATAACTTTGTAATGGAAAGGCCTAGGGACTTGAAATTTTCAGGATAGGTGTGGATCTCGAATGTCGCGGTCTCGTTTATCAATGAGCAAAATTAGACTAGGGGTTCCGTAAATATGGTCGTTTGAAATTTAGTTTTCTTGATAATTTCGAAACCACGGATTCGATCTTGACGGAATTTTTTATTTTGATGGAGAATGATATGTTCAAGCGGCATTTTCTTCAGATCGCATGACCAGAACCATAGAAACCATAGAAAATTATAACTTTCGAACGGAAAAGCCTAGGGTCTTGAAATTTTTAGGGTAGGTTCGTATCGCGAATTTCGCCTTAACGTTCATCAATGAGCAAAATTAGGCTAGGGGTTCCGTGAAAGTGGCCGTTTAAAATATTTTTATCCTGATCATTTCAAAACTACTCATTGGATTGGAATGAAATTTTGCTCATAGATGACGAATAATGTCCGACGTCCGACGTAGGAAATTTTGTCCATATCGAATCACCAAGACCATAGATACCGTAGAAAATTCTAGCGAATTATCGAAAAAAAAAATTGGTCACCTAAAGCACTGATGTGAAGTCTAGATTTTCGCCTGAGTTTGAAACTTTTTTCAATTGGTTTCTAAAACTGGAGAATGCGAATCTACCTACAAGGTGAATGAACAAGCGCTCGAAAGCTCCTGACTTCACGGCAGTGCTTTTCATAATTTTTTCAGAATAGAAATCTATCAAATGATTATTGAAGAAATTTTATCTTACAATTCTCTTTCATTTATGGTGAGTACATCGAATACAGTACCTGATTATAGGAATGAAGTGTATTTCAACCCAATACGTCTTCTTACAAAATTTTATGTGAACGATGACATTTTCGAAATAAAAAAAATTTGCTTTGAGGAAAAACTTTCGATAATTATTTACATTAAAAAAATGTCGGGGTTAATAAATTCCATCATAACCATAATTGAATTGCCCATTAAAAAGTGCATGTAGAAAGTAACAATCGATTTGGATATGAGTTATTCTGCATTATCGAAGATGACAGATTTTCAAATTTCCTAGGCAATTGTCAGGTCAAACATGTTAAACTGGATCTTACACACGATGATTAACATGTTGACGGTCCCATGCATCACATATGATGCATGAAGATTTTCGTCAGGATTCCATGAATCGTATGTGATTCATTTAACGTTCAAGATAAATGTGGCTTCTATTTATGAACGCTGCGGTGTGGTCGGTTTATATGGCCTGAACGTTTTGTATAAGTATATAAAATATAATGAATCATAAGTGATTCAAGAAACGTCAGAATCAAGCCTTCCACTGGACTTGACTTTTTGTACACATGAGCACTTCCTTAATAACGAATCGTTTATTTTTGAAGAGAAAATATGCAATTTTTAATGAAAAAATATGAAAACTGAAAAGAAAGTTTAATGATTCTCCTTGAAACATTGACGACAGAAGGCTTTTTCACAAGCAATGAATTCAGTGGAAACTTGCTTCGTACGTTTAGCTGCAATATGTGTGGACTTGGAGGTAAAAAAAAAATTAGAATGGGGACACAAAATTGACGACACTCATGATTATGACTCTTAAACATCCCCTTTCTCAATTACCCTACCTTATCCTGATGCACCAATTCATTTTAAATCATTATTTTTTGAGTAAGGCAACCTGAAGTTGAACAGATCATCGTCAATAAAATTATGAGAACCTATATTGAGGTTTCAAGCATCTCATCAGTTTGACCATAATTTGAAGCAAATCTTGATATTGATAATTCTTTACTTGTTTTCCGTATGCAATAAATAAATTCAAACTTGTGCATTCAGTTTAAATACATAATATGTGAATTTTTTTAGGGAAAAGAAGCGCGAGAAAGAAAGAGATGAATTGTGGAAGAAGTTAGCAGACCTAGAGATCAGCCACAATAAAAACGTAGCTGCAGAAAATAGTTCACCTAGTAAAAAGTGATACAACAACCTAAGACTATCCCCGCCCAATCATGATAATATTTATTGGTAAGTAAAATCAGTTGATGTAGGGCATTTTTGATGTCAAAAATTTCTTGTAACATAAATAACAGAAATGGTCAATAAAATGTTTTGTTGGCAACTACAGGATTAGTGAGATATACAGTCTAACAATCACTTAATCCACAGAAACTAGATCATATTCTAAGATCTTCACTGTGGAATTGTTCCTCATTTTGTTCTCTTCTAAGCGCCCTGTATGACACTCCATAAGGAACAAGTGCTATTGGAGCTTGCTAATAACACCAAAACTTTGAAAATTGCTGTTACAAAACATGAAATTGCTGCACGTAAAGATTATATTAATACAAAATTTATTGTATATTATGTACTGTAAACTTTTTTTTTAAACAATAGAACTAGTCTTACTTCATTTCTTGTATATACTTTTAAATGTTTTGATGAGTCTATGTAGAGGTATCAATATAGTTTTCTTTGAAATTCTGTTCGATTCATTTTTCAATATGGAAATAAATTAAAGGATACTTTATTTTATATTTGGTAATCAATGATGTTCACATTGCTCAGCTCATTGAAATATAACATTATATTAGGAAACCACATTCAAAAAATTTGAACTTATGGATTCTCCATTCCATCTCATTAAATTTTACGAATATCATACTTCCATTTCTACCTGTTTTATATTCTTGTCGTGAAATTCCCCAAATTTATTTAATAATTGTTCTAATTCTATTTTAAACATATCTTCATTGAAATAAATATTCCAGTTGAACAACATTTGAATATAATCGCATACCGCAGTGCAGCTTTTATAGCAGTAACACTATGTTGATATCATTCGATATCTTTTACGAGAAAAAAAAATTATGAAACAGTGCATAAAATAAAATCATAAAGAAGTTTTCAAATTTCAAACCTCTTTGAATAAATCACAGAAAACTTAAGGACGCAGGACAACATAGGAGATAATTATGAACTATCCAATGCAGCAAGTCCTGGAAGAAGTAGCTTATTCCTAGAAGTGGATAAACAGTCTGAGAACTAGAAGAACAATTTTTTTTTCGAATATCTGAAAGAATTTGTAGGTCATTCGTGTAGTTGATAGAATGAAGAAAAGCTTTTTCGAACTGAGGTGCCCCTATGTCTCCTTGAAGTTTGCAAAGAAATCAGGCTAATTTAAATCGGAAATACAAAGGCAATCTGTAACATTCAAATTTAGACTGCCCTTTTTTTTATATAATTAATCTCTGCTCTATGTTTGATAATTTAGATTTGTATATTATGTCAGTTATATCATTCTCACTCTGTTATTGAAAGCATTGTGCATTTAACAATATTTCAGTATTTGAACCCAATCAATAAATGATGAACATGAAGAGATAAATGAATCACAAAAATTCTTCGAAAATTAATGAGAATTTCATGGTGTTCATATGAGAACCAGATATGCAGTTTTCTTATATTATGTTCAATTTAACCTCCTTTCACCGTTAATACTTAAAGAGTTATATAATACCTTTTTTATCATTGAAATGAAAAATAAACACTTGAAAAATGTGAATACTGGTCAAGTAGGGATTGGAAAGTTTGCATGTCTAGAAACATTTTCGGGCGAATAATCATGTGCTATTGAGACTGTTACTTCTTCCTATATGTAGACGGCGCAATTGAGAATATATGTTCTTGACTCCGATAATAAGTTTTTGCAATTAAGTATCCTGAAGATCTTCTCAATACCAGAACTAAGTGTCCTGTTAATATAATCGCAAATGTACGAATTCCAAACTGTAGACGCGGACAAAAATAACACTGACAAAATTACACCATTAGATGCAGTATACTGTATGATGTTCATTTTGATAACACATCCGATTTTTTCTTGGTATCAGTAAAAAATCACAAATGTTAATAAAAATTAATTTTCACTTTGCGCCTTTGGCAAAATGCATAATTAAAACTGTCAAAGAAGTGGTGCAATAGGCCAAGGTGAAGACAAACTGATATAAACCTGAAATTTACAACACGACGCGCTCATATCTCATCAAGATGTTCAAAAAGCAGAAAATAATTAGGTATTCAATTCAAAAACAAAACTTTGTTTTTATAAACAGTTTTTAAAACGAATTCAAGAATGAGAATTGAAAAATTATACTAGATAAACTAATGAGCAAGCCAACAAAACAATTCATGTATCCCAGATAACAACGAATCCATCATTTTTATTCTTCTAGTTTTTAAAACAGACTATGGAGTATGCAATATTTTCTAGTAGGCCCATACAGATTGTTCTGAAAATAATTGTGAATTGAATTGAATTAAGACTTCTATGATCAATAAATATTAAAAATCAAACAATCAAACAAAAAGCGTTAGCTTAGGTAAGCTATTCAATTATGCCTATGACACAAGAGCTTAAGGAAAAAAAAACCTGCCTTCCTGTGAGTGTAAGGATATTAAATAAACTGAAAATATTTAATATTGAAGGACATCTCGATCCTTCTGACGAAGGAAGCAGAGACTTCTCCAAGGTTCTCAAATATATTTATGAACATTATGTACTTTATGATTTAAAACGCAAAACGTGGGGCCCATACAGAAGATTGTAGAAAATGTATCGTTGACTTGAGTGAACTATTCATTGATCAACTATCTATTGCATGTGTCCTATGTTGTTTTTGTTTTAAATCTTTATACATATTCAGAGCTACTAAAAATTCAAAATCACGAATTTTTAGGACAATTAATTAATTAATTGGGGCTAGGATGAACTATTTCATACTTTTCAGTCCGTTGTAAAAACTTATTCATTTTGAAAGTTTTTTTTTATTCAATAAATTATTGGATTTATTCACGTGTTCATCAGAACGAACATCACATATAATCGAAGGAATTGTAGAGTTTAAATATATCTCGTCACTTCAATCAAGTCATCCAATCAAAAGTTTAGGCTTGTGAAAAATAAATTGGATCCATAAGTTTCTCGAATATTTTTTATGGTATAAACATAGATATTTGATGAATTTATTGATGATAAAGCAGACAATCAAGAATCCAATTTCTTAAAGAAACTTAAGATCATGAAGTGAAAGAATACTAGCTGAATGAATAAATTAAGTACTGAATCCTCAATTGAATTTCGAGAAATATTCCATATAATTGTCATATTTGAAATAACATTCCATCTTGACTGAATTGGTTCGACAATGTTATTCATTCCTCTGCTAATAAATATCAAGAAGAGCAGGTTCTGCAAATTGAACAAAATAATTGATGATAAATGCTTGCATGCCAGATCAAACCACAAAGTAATTTTTGTAGTTGGGAGTCCTGTCAGGAATTTCAGTTACACTTATTATTTAAGGTATAAGTGGTTTAAAAAAAATGTTTATCGTAGATTTTGGTCATTTAGAAAAATACATCGGTTTGAGTTTGAAATGATTGATGTACCTTTTGGTTTGAACTAATTCATGTACCTTTTGGTTTGAACTGATTCATGCCTTTCATCAGTCGTAAGGATGCTTGCACTAAGACACAATGGCGGTATACGATTTCAATGAATTAACTTAATTGCATTTAGCTGCATGTTGAACTTACCTACAGATTTACTCTGAACCAATAATTTATTTATTATTTCCTTCGTATATGAAATTCCAAGACAGGTGCAGACTTCTTACGAGGTTCTGGAAATGTTCGTAAGGGGAACAAATCTATAAGTAATTGGTGGCGATTCTCAAGCTTATAATAAAAATTGTTTCTGAAGGAAATTTTCGAAACGGTCCTATTGAATGCCAAAGAACATAATAATTTTTTTTATTGCTGATAGTGTGGTTCCGATCAATGAAACTTTATCCTTTTCAGGAAAATATTGGATCAATACATCATTTTGTAAAACTGTTAACTCCATTGACTTTCAACAAGAAATGCATAAAATTTCATATGAATTTGGGGCGTCATTCTTGAAAAGTGAGAAGCATAATTTATGTCCGGTTAAAAGGCTTTCTCTTGAAGACTGTAAGAGTGAGACTTGAAGTGGATTGGTAGAAAACTAGTACTCCTAAATATCTGTGTTAGAGCTCCAACCACTATTAACCTCTTTTTTTTTTGTTATCTGTATAGATTATTGCTAAGAAACATTATTATGGAAATTTTGTTTGGAAATGTTAATTAACGTGATATCACATTCATAATTGAAAGAATTTGTTGGATTTTTCCTAAATCATTATGATGAAACAAAGTTGGATATGTTTTCTCTTTGTTTTTCATTGAAAACATAATACATTTATTATTTACCTACAGTGATTTGGTTCAAATTATCAAGATTTTATTTAAGGAGCAGCAACGAAGGTACAAAATGCCTAAAGAATATTTTTATATTTTACTCATCAATTTTGTGCCTTGGTATATTAAGTTTTCGTTGCTCACTGATTTTCGGGAATTTTAGTCACTTCTGTATGAATTCAGAAAATACAACTTCTTACTCAAGTCATACCTTGGAACTACCTGCTCTTAACTTTAGAATACTATAAACTTTAATATTGCGTATGAATTGATAAAATAAAAATACTTAGTTTGAATTGAAGCTTAATGTCATAATATAAAGTAATTGAATAAAGGATGAAAATGTAAACTGTAAAGGTGCACTGGAAGCACTTCTGCTCATAGATATTCGTTTTGTTTCTTCATTTACCCCTTATAATTTCAATTCATCACTTCTAATAAATCATCTTTAGTGTAGAATACTTCAAAAATATTATAACATTCTGAAATTTTTTGTTCTGTTCCTCATGTCTCCATTTATTCAAGCAATATTTACCGGTCAAATTGTTCGTGTATTATGAAAAATCTCCACAAAGAGAATGAAGGTCAACTCACTAAGCAAGTGTACTTTTAAATAATTGTGAATGTTTAATAACTAAATAACATCTATATATGAAGTAAAATGTGAAAACTGCTATATGTTAAATTCGTAATATTGTAAATAGATCAGCCAAATGTAATTTGTTCATTCAGCATATTATTTCTTCATTTTCAATTAGAATATGAACTTTGATTTTTGGTATTTAGAGAGATGAGTTTTATTTTGATAAGAAACGATGCAGAGATCATTCTTGAATTCATATTTTCCTTTTGATTTTCGCTGTTGAATAGCCATTGCTCAATTAGCATAAATAACAAGAATGTTTAGCTTTTGAATTAGAGAATATATTTAGTAAATATGTGTGGTAAATGAGAAATACACACCTATATGGCACAATATCATTGATATTTATCTGAACTAATTCATTGAGATGCATATTCTTGATTAATGGCAAGTTTTTATTTTGCTATTAATATAATTTGCTTTGATTGAATCACCTTCATAGTACTTGTAATCTAGAATAAAGCATGCCTAAGATTGATAATATAGTTGGAATCATGAAAATGTTTTCGAGTATGATCTCTCCATTTCACATTTGTAATATTTTTTTTGTGATTTCTAGAGCCTCGATACAATACATCCAATATATGGGAAATTCAAATATGTTTTGTATAGAGAAACTAATGACTTCCTGTCTATATTTCATATTAGAATTATATATGACTATTCGTGAACAAAAATATGTATACTAATTCTCATCTGAGTTTAATTAATAGAAAACTATTTTTAAAAAATTATCATACCCGGTGGAAAACAGCCAATCTGCTCCTTGTTTTTTGAGCGGGCAACAGTATTGTGTTTCAATAGTGCACATAAAATATTAATTAGTGAAGACTTCAGAAAACCAACTGGTTTTTCTCAAGGCTGATGAATCTGCGGCTTTTGATAAGTCCTACTTGCTGTTATTGTTCAAATATTAGTTTCTTGCTCACTTTCCGATATGAGAACATAGCTAACATTTGTACCACAATGCAACAGAAAAAGTGAAATTGTTTTCCATTTTTCGAACTTGTAAAATATGTAGAATAAAAAGTCCTTTTTAAAATGAACAGTCGAACCATTTTATTTGAAACATCAGACAACATCAACAAAAATTCAAAGTGCGGTTTCCAATTGTAGGGAGCCTTCTGGAAATGTTGTTGATTATCAAGCAATCTCGAAAGGTAAGCATTTTCTTCTTTGATTATTCAAACTTTGTTGCTAACATCATTATTTTCGAAGCAATAATATGATAATTTTTTCATAGTCATTTCTTCAATTTCTTTGCCAAATCATTTATAAGCGCGTCTATTTCTTCGATAGAGAATATTTTTTTCTTAACTGGTTTTGTTGATTTTTCTGCCGTCTTATCCTATAAACAATAATAAAAAATATATACATAAAGATAAATATTGTTCATAAGGAGAAATATCACAGAAACCCTGGTGTACTCGTAGTAACTCGAACCTGAAGAATTTAAAGACAAGGTTGTCAACCAAAACAGCACTCTAGATTTTAGATTATATTTTAGTTCTTGTGGAATAGAAATAGTAGGAACTTGTTTAAATCTTAGGTATATTTTTTCCCGAATGTCGCTTAGTGAACAGTTCCTTCCATAATCCAATTAGTAAATCTATCTAACAATGAAAGCATTATTTAGAAAACAGGAAGTATAGAACAATTTCTCGTATTTTTTATAGGTTATAGAAATAGACCAGGGTTACTATACATCCCTAATATAACTCACCCAAAACTGAATATACTCTGGTGAGACCGATTCAAGTTTCAACAATCGATCCTCTAATAATTTTAATCGAACATAAATATTTGGTGGTACGCAAGATGTGAGTGATAATTGACTTTCCAAGTTCTGCATTCTTTCTTCTATTCCATTTGGTGGCATATATTTCGTTAAATAATCAGAATTGATTTGATCTCTATGATAATACGAGTTCAAAACTCGGTCAACTGAAAAATAGAAAAAAAATTACTGTTAATTTTTAATCATCAATCGGTTTTATATTATACCAATTGAGAGAATCCCAGATCAATAAATGTTGGGGTATCGGTATTGGGGTAGAAAATATTGGATTGAGTGACGATCATATCAACAAAAATTTCGAATTTCATGATTCTCTGTTGGATAGTTATCCCACAATAATTTTTTTTATTTTGATTCCTCGATTTTTAGCCTTCAAAACTCAGTTTTCGAGCTAGAAGGATCAATGCCAGATAGCAACTATTTTTTTTTTACCAATATGTCACATTATTTTTCAAGAATTTTGTAGTGGTATTAGAAAGGCATTTGCAGGTAAATTACATCAAAGTATGGCGTTGTACCAACGCTACTAGTTTTATAAATCAAATCATTAGTAACACCCAATACAAATTAATCAGGTTGAAACTGAAAAATAGATGTAGGTATAGATGTTTTCATTCTAAGAAAGTGGGAGTTAGACAGAATTTGGATAATAGTATCATCATATTATACGCTTCGTAAAATTATTGTGGATCAAGTAAAATCGCTCATTTAAAAATTCTCACCTTGAAGATGTCCTTTAGAATCTTTCCTTTTTTTTAATTTAGCATTTATCCTAGCACAAATGAATTCAGAGTTTCTATCGCCACTGCAAAATTCCGAGATATTATTGATGTCAATTTCGTTTCTTTTACGTTCCATCAATTTCTGTATCCTTCTGAGAATTTCTTCTTTGGGGGCCTTAACTTGGAGAAAGTGTGGTGCAACATACGGAACATCAATTTCTTGTTTTATTCCCAATTTTGGCTTTTTTGGCTTCACTTCAGGAATGGATGGAGCTATGGAACGAATGAAGTATTTCAGAAATTCAAAAATTTAGAATTAAAAATCTAAGATTAGTATTCATCAATATGGAATAGATATGATGCAGTGTGCAAAAAAAAAGACTGGAAAAAACGAAAGTACCAGATATTCTCAACTATTACCAAAATGGATAATATAAAGATAGTAAATATCATCATATCAAATGAAATTAAATTAATTTCATCAGGTAGATTAAAATTTCATCAAAATACAATTCATACAAGGCACATATTATGTTTTTATTCAAAATATTGAACTAAATAATTTGTTTTTTTTTTTATCAGTTCACCAATACCAAATATACTTTTTCCTGAACATTATTCTGAAATTGAACTTTGACAAATGCTCAGTAAATAGTTTTGTATTCATGAGTTTGGAAAATCGATTAATAATAAAAAATTATAAAAAGCACTGCCGTGAATTCAGGAGCTTTTGAGCGCTCGTTCAGGCAAGTTGTAGGTAGATTCGCATCTTCCAGTTTTAGAAACTGATTGAAGAAATTTTTGAAGGCAGTAAAAAAAAATTTTGACCAATTTTGTTTTCAATAATTCGCTAGAATTTTCTACGGTATATGCGATCTGGACAACATTTTCGCACGTAGTTTAAATACATTTTCATCCATGTGCAAAATTTCATTCCAATCCAATCAGTAGTTTCGAAATTATCAGAAAAAAAATATTTTGAACGGCCATATTTACGGAACCCCTAGTCTAATTTTGCTCATTGATATAGGTGACCGCGAAATTCGAGTTCCACACCTATCCTGAAAATTTCAAGTCCCTAGGCCTTTCCGTTCGAAAGTTATGAGATTCTATGATTTTGGTCATGCGATCTGGACAAAATGTAGCTTGAATATATCGTTTTCCATTAAAATACAAAATTGCGTCACGATCGAATTTGTAGTTTTGAAATTATCAAGAAAACTAAATAGTCTTATTTTGCTCATTGATAAACGTGACCGCGAAATTCGAGATCTGAACTTACCCTGAAAATTTCAAATCCCTGGGCCTTTCTGTTCGAAAGTTATAATTTTCTATGGTTCTTTCCATGCGATCTGAACAAAATTGCATGTAGCTTGAACACGTCATTCTCCATCTGAGTGCGAAATTTCACCTCGATCAAATGAGCGTTTTTGAAGTTATCAGGAGAACTAGGAATTTCTAGAAAAAATACCTACCACAGTTTCCAGAACGATGTAAAAAGTGGTTGGGTTTTTTATCGAATATTCTTTTCGAATAAATTCCGAAAGAAATTTTCCTGTTGGAACACTGCAGAAATCTCGCCGGGATTTGACGTAGCAAGTTCTTACTTATCAGAGCGCTAGAGAATCGCGTTTTACAACTTTATATAAATACATATTTTTTTATAAGGTGAGCCGACCGAAGAAATAATGACACAGCTTTCAGTATACGTACATTAATAACAATTTAATTGAATGCTGACACAAGTTCCGTTTTATTCATAGGATGGAATCGAATGGGGTCGATTGAGAGTCGTGCAAAAGCTCTTACGAGTCTTCAAATTTTACATTTCCGCCCAAGGCTTCAAACAAAATTACATTTTGAAATTTTTTCCAAGTATTGGGCGGAATTGTTGAATGTAAAGACCATTGTAAGAACTTTTAAAATAAATCTTACTCGAGCCTTAATGAAATTTTAATATATTGGGCTGGCGGAGTCAAAAATACCGGAAAAGAGTGATCAAAACTCGACGAGTTTGAGCGTTTTTCTGAAATTCTGAGACGCAGTTCCTGAAAATGGCTCTGTTTTGAACCAAATTAACGCGATTCTGATCTCCCCTATTCCTTAGTGAACCACAAGGCACAATTTTATGTTATGCCATTCTTATCAATGTCAGTTTACCGCTGAATTGGACTTGGATTATTAATTTAATATTGGTGAAGAAACTGAAAGGAAACACTAAAAAATATCTATATCCAAATTTGTTTATTCAGAATAATACCAAAAAAAAAGTCTATAACTAATATAACCAATAATAGCTTATAAAGCAAAAATAAACAACTAGTGAGAATTCAAGTAACTACTAGACCACATACATTCTTTGTTTTCCTTCCATTCTGGTGCCTCGCCTTCATAAATTTCTTTCTTCCAAATAGGTACAGATTTTTTCAAGTTGTCTATGCACCACTCAGTTGCTTTCATTGCTTCCACCCGGTGAGGAGAAGATATTGCAATAATAACACTAGTTTCCTTAACTGGAACACTTCCCAACCTAAAAAAATTACAAGTGTATAGTGCACAGTAACAGTGTATAGTGTGTAGAATCCTAACGGTTAAACAAATTTCATTATCTGAATGTTTCACAAATGATAAAATTATCTATGCTGATCACAGTAGATCTGAGGCATTATAATCTCAAACTTTATAGTTCGTGTAATAGGAAGTTCAATGGAACATGCAGAGGAATTTTCTGGCAGGACAAAATCCTAATGATATACAATATCTATGTATATCCAAGAATGCCTCCTATTTGTTCATAAAAACATAGGACTTTTCAGTAGATATAAGTATAGTAAGACAAAGTATGAGACAAGAACGCAGGAATATAAGTATCCAAAATGTAGATCAACAACATAACAGAAACAATTGGCATATAGATGCATAAAACTCTACAATTTTCCACCTGATATACAGAAAATATAAAACCAGTAACTGTTCAATAATAACTATACAAAATTTTGGTTGATATGGACCTAGGAGAATCGGGATATAAACACAAAACATACACATTATTATAGGGAAAGTCTGATGGCAGATAAAAGAGTAACATTTATTTAGCTTCAACAATTTAAAGTGAAAGGAAGTCATGTAAATGAGTTTAACAGAACTTCGCCTAATGGAAATCTTTCAGCAGAGCGAAAAAAAGCGCAAAGCGGAATACAGTGCACTTTTTTCTCTACTAAGAGTTGACTACGTCTGCGATAAACATAAGGAGAGACGCTTCTGGTATTATTGACGTTCCTATATTCACCCAAAAAATGAATTAATATCCGGAAAAACACGAACCCTCTATAAATGTACAACAAAAAATTGTGTATATATGTTTTTTCCTAAATAAGCCACACCAGGATTCTCTGAATTTTAATCCACTCCACACAAGGGTTATCGTTCCCTATGTGATCGAATCAAAATAATACGCAGTGATTCGTATCCATATTTATTACAAATAAGTCTAAATTATATTTATTACAGACCTATTGAGTGCGAATTAGTCTATGTATAGAGAACAAGGTATCATCATTAAAACTGCACTAATCAACTAAGCCTACGATTTTCACTACTTTTAGAGTTTTACAAAAACCACTACACGTGTTCAGATATTTTGAAAATGAGCATCCATATTATAATTTGAGTATTCAGTACCTGTGGTGAATTGCTATTTTTTCCACCGTGCTCCACTGGCTTCTTATAACAGAGCATAAGTCTTCCATCGCTCTCAATGCCATACCGTCATATGCTTCATATTCCAAGGATAATACTTTTTTTCCATCGAAATTATCCCTAGTTGTTCCAACAAAAAATGATGAGGCACCACAGGAAGGGGACGCAACTAAATCTAATATTGAATCTAGTGATAGTTTATCAAATGTTAATTTTATGAAATCCATGTTGACAATTTTTAACCCCCACTCAAAGGAGGAATGATAGCTATTTCGTCACCTTCTTTCAAACAAAATGAATCCCCAATCTCAACAAATTGTTTATTCACTGCAATTATTATATTATTACTGATTTCTTGAAGGGAATACTTCTCAACTATAATATTCAGTAGGGAATGGTAGGTTATTGGTGACTCCACTGTTATGAGGTCATCTTTTTTTCCAACAATTTCCCTTGCTCTGGCGAAAAATAAAATATTCACTTCTACATTCATAATAACTTTGGTAAACATGTAAACAAGATACTGTTATGTCAGAGTTCTGTGGTTTTAACCTTAAAATCGTCAAGGTGACGTGACACGTGATGTGCTTTTTGGGGTTCCGTAACCAAAATGGCAAAAACGGAACGCTTTTAATTTTTTCATGTCCGTCCGTTTATCACAGCCGTGTAACTAGGGAATGCAATCTCGCGAGATTGGGGCTCAGACGAGATCTCGCGAGTTTATAATTAACAATACCGCGAGATCTCGCCAATTTCGAGATCTCGCGAGATTGGCAATTTTGTGTGTTTATTCTTGCAAAAAATCAGAATATTTGAATAAATTAGGAGAATAATAATAGGTATTATGAAATAAACATTTATTTTCAAGAATTCTTTCAATTAATTTTCAAATTGTAAAATTTGATGTATCTAAGGGCCCCCGCAGACTGCAGACTTTTTATCGGACGATAGTTTGGTCGGCTTCTTAATCAGTATGGAGAGGAATACATATGCGCACACTACAGCGATTCAGTATCGGCCGATAGAAAAGTTTGATGGGCTACCCGATTGCATTCAAACTAATCTGTAGGCCAACTATCGGCCTACTGCATACACGCCTGCGCATACATGACGATTGTTTAGTCGGCAGATAGTTCAGTTCGCTCGTGTATTTTGAATATGGCGTTCCCCAAATCACAATTGTTGATTGTAGAAAGTTCCGTCGAAAAGTTGATTGGAGAAGTCGAGAAAAGACCTGCCCTTTATAAAAAAGTTTAGAAAAGCACTGCCGTGGAGGAGGATTCGTATTCTCCAGTTTTAGAAACCAATTGGAAAGATTTTGACAGCTGTCAAAAAAAATTTCGAACTAAGGCGAAAAATCCAGACTTCAAGTCAGTGCTTCAGGTCATCAGTCATCAGTGAGTCGAACATAATCGTTTGAGACCATTTTCGGCTCGAAATTCGAAAAATACAGACATCGTGACGAAATGGCCCTCGTGTAACAGTACGAGCGCTCAAAAAGTTTAAAAGAGTACTCCAACGCGAATGTGAAGAAAAACTGTGGGTGGAAGTTTGCGAAGCAGTTGTTCTTGATTGGAATCGGCTTAGCGCCGAGGAAAAAACAAACAAAGATAGAAACGTAAAAATGAAAATATTAGAGGATTCATGTGAATTTTTATTTATTAATCTATTTACAATTATAACACTTAGTTATATTGACACGGAATCGCGCCTCCGGGAGAAATGAAGTATGACGACATGTACTGTCGCACGTTATTCATATTATTTCTTCCTCGGTTGTCTTCATTTATAGTTAAGTTATTATTATTATATATTAAGTCAGTTACAAACTAGTTCGAGAATAGTCGGCCGGCTGTTGGATAGTCTGCGCCCTGTTCACCAACCAAACTGTTTAGTTGGCTCGGTGTGCGCACTTTCAGCCCAACCCGACTAATCTATCGGCCGATAAAAAGTCTGTAGTCTGCGGGGGCCCTAATCAAATGAGAAGTGAAATAATCAACCAATCTTCTCCCGTAATATCAAACAAATGTCTTTTAATAATAGACTAGTTCTTTTATAACAAAACAACAAGAATTCAGAGACTAAAATAAGACTGATCAACTAACTCGAGTTGAGTGTCAAACTGAGATATTATTATCATTTAAAGAAAACTATATCTGCTCAGAGATCTATTGAAAATTAGAGATTAATTACCAAAATATTTCAATCAAAAGAAAGGCTCTTTTTGAGTTCAAATCACAAGCCAAGCCATTATTACGAATTATTTCGAAAGTAGCTCTTTAAGAAGCACTTAATGTCAAAAAAAAATCGTCTGCTAAACGGCTTCTTATTTTGCTGGCCAGATCCAGCCACTGAGAAGACCCTTTCGGATTCAATGCTAGTTGGAACCACAGATCTCCACAGATCATCATCGAACGGTAAAAATCGCCTTTTGACCCTCCGGACTCGCACGCATGCAACGCAACCGCAATCTCGTTAAACTCGCGAGATCTCGCCCATTTTTCGGCCGAGATCAATCTCGCTAAAAAAGGCCGAGATCTCGCGAGAACGAGATTGCATTCCCTACGTGTAACTCAGGAACCAGTGGACCCATTGAATAAACCTCTGGAATAAATGTGTGATTTTATTGTTTTGAGTGCTAAATGTATGTGTTTTGAATTTCCCATCTTCCCGTCAATCTCTTCTATTGAATGAAGCGTGATTTGGTTTGGATACATATCGTAGGGTCCGTTTGAATAAATAACCACAGGAAGGAGCATTAGGCCTGAAAAAGTAGTACCAAAAGGGTTGTTGAATATGGCCGACTCGTATTTCCGGATTGCAGTGGCGTAGAGTATTTTAGTAGGGTAGAAACTAAAAAACTTCATTTTCGTCGTTATTGATGGTTTCAAAAATTGCTCAAAGAATATTTCTTAAAGCTTTTTGTGTGAGCTCTCTCGCAAATCAATAAAACTTTACGCGGAAGCCAGATTTCACCATTATTTAATTTGCATTAGTTATTCAATTTTCATTTGAAAGGATGTAATGGACAGTTTCAAACATGAAATAAATTGAAAAACAACATATTTCTGATAATTTCACCTCCTATTGCATTCTCACAAATTAAAATATAATTGATTCTCGTTTTGAGGTATGCCATACAGACACATTCAATCAACAATTTCCACCTATACTTTATTAGCTAGAAGATCCAACTTTATTAGTTCAGACCATTCTCGGCTCATAATTTACAAAATAAGATTTATTATAACCCAACTAGCAAAATAGACCCCTAAACGAATGAAATTATTTCATAATTATCGTACAGCGCCGCTTGAAAGAATTAAAAATTTTTTTAATGCGTCTCAAAACGACAATTTTATCATAAAATAGAGGGATTTCTATAATGCTGTTGTATAGACGTTCTTACAACTCATATCATACGACAAAGAAATAGTGTAAGTATACAAATTTTATAACTGTTGCATAACTTACTATAAAATTCCTATAAAATAATTTTAAAACAGTGTTATACAGATTATAATACGGTTGCATGGCTATTATATTACGTATAATAGCGACGTTAAAAGTTGGTTGTAAAGGAAGCTGTATAAATAGTTGCATTAGAGTTCCTTGAGAAAAGTAATAAGAGTGTTGCTTTACGCAGAAGTAAAACATTACACAATAAATATGAAAGTATTTTATAATCATCTTGTAACTACAACAGTATTCTCTTTTATGAAGCGCTTATTGAATAGGAAAATTAGGCGGTTTTCTAGCAGTTTTCGTTTACAAAATGAATTCGGAAATATCTGAGTGGAAACGAATAAAAAAGAGTGAGCATTTTAAAAGATCACTTAGAAAGAAATACCATAGAATACTTCAGAGTTGCAGTTCGCGGTATCAAACTCTAGTTGAAGTGGCATGTAACGAAGAAGCTAATCTAGAAGAAACAAGAATTTTAGCTTCAGCCACCAAGTATAATATTGAAGAAGAATCCAAAGGAAATGAAGACCAACATGATATGTTAAAAGAAAGCGTCGACATTAATAGTGCTGATGAAGAAAACACTGATCCGACGCCGGAAATTTGATGCATTCTCTATCTGAAATTGAAAAGAAAATCAAAATAAAAGAACAACTCAAGATGTGGGCAACGTCTTTTAACATTAATCATTCTGCATTAAGAGAGCTTTTCGTTATATGGAACCTGGCTATTCCTAATCTGCTTCCTACAGATCCAAGGACATTCCTAAATACTCCTCAACAAGTTAAATTGGTAACACTTGAGAATGGATCTAATTGGCACAATGGTCTAGTGTTTCCGAAATCGAATATATGAAAACATCATAAAACTGAAACTCCACTAGAGGAATTGCCGATAGATATTGCAGTAGATATGGTGGTATGTTGCGGATTCTTTGCATCTCATTGATCTAGGAGTAATGAAAAGATGTCTTAAAGGGTGGAGAGATGGAAATATTGGAAATTACTCAACAAAATGGTGTGCTAATGATATTAAAAAAGTATCAAGATTTTTAATAAATTGTAAGAAGCCTTCAGAAATACATCGCGATGTCCGTGGGCTCGATACACTTGCTTACTGGAAAGGTACTGAATATCGTACCTTTTTTTTATACATTAGCATAGAAATTTTAAAAAATGTTTTGTCTAGTGATGTTTATGAACATTTTCTTTTGTTGTTTTGTGCTACAACAATATGTTCCAGAAAAATGTTTACATATTTTTTTCCATTGGCCAAATCAATGCTAGAACAATATGTAGAACTAGAAGATTCATTCCCCAGTTTGTAGTCACAATCGTCAACACTTTCCTATTATTTTCTACCGTTTCTACTATCTTGAACATTTTGAATATGAATAGGTGCCGGTATAAACAAATCCGATAATTTGAGGTTATTTCCCGCTTGGAAAGAATCTGTATACAGAAGTTATTCGAAACACAATATAACAAAATAATTGTTTACTGTCGTACCGCACGCATGTTAAGCGATACTTCTGTTCTATTATGCACTTTGCCAACGCACTACAGGATAACACGGAAATCTAACGTAAGGTGTTGCTAGCTTGGGCAGTTAATAGTTATACCAACATACATAAAACTAGTAGCAATAAATAGGTAGATTATTTATTTTATTATGATACATCTTGTAGTTCAAGAAGTTCTAAATGCACCTACAAAGTATGCTTTGCAATTCAATCATGAAAAGTCGTCTATTTGGCACCGATTCTCATAAGCGGTTGATTGAACTTTTAATAGTAAACTTGTGCTAAAGGGAGTTTCCGTCATATAAACACAATATTGCGACTTTTATTTTTACTAAGAAAACAACTTTTTTTTAAATAATAACTGAATAAGTATTGCGAAAAATCTTGTGTACCTTCACTTTATGCAAAACAGCGACTTGTATTTTTTGCACACAATGTGTTGGACCACTCACTATACTCGTGGTCCAATCCTCATCCTTTATCTAAATATCTACCTATTTTTTCTGTAAAAAACAAAATGCTGTGGGAAAATATTTCATATGTATTTTTAAATCTGGCAACATTCAAAAGTGGTCAAGAATCAAACCGCACTTGACTCCTGAGACTATCAAAAATAATTTTATGGCGCTGCATTAAACAACTTAATGAAACTTTAATATCGTATACAGCTCAGAAGAAAACAGAATCATTGTATAAGGTTTCTAATTTGTATTCTACCATATACGCCATATTCAAAACGCTCGGCTGTTCAGACACCGTCGCCATTAATGAAAAATCATATAAAAACGTGAAAAGAATAAATATAAATAGATGTTTTCAAGAAATATACAGATTTTTTTCCGCTTTTACAACAGCCACAATACATGTTTTTTTTTAAGTTGAAAATTCAACAAATAAAACATAATTTTTATTTTTCATTTTCTAATAATATCAATAAAATGTATGCTAAACTGAGGCGCTTTAATTTTTTATCAACAAAATATATATATTTGTCAGAAAAGTTAGCTGCGCAAATAAATTCGGCCCCTGGAGTAGCGATATAGGTCTTTGATATTTTCAATATGATTAACGACAGATACAATAATAACTCCATCACCCGCCGCCATAATAATGCCCTTGATATTTCATACCTCTGTCATGACACAACGCAAACGTTTATATACCTAATAAAATATTCTTGTGACAATTCTATTCCGAATTTCAACAGTAGAAAACAAAATTATTGTATTAGCGATTCTGTCTGCCTTATAAAATTCTTATGAAATACTTCCTTAGTCGTTCTATAAGTGTTCGTTAAATACTCTTAAATCGCAGAATTAGAGTACTGCTATACAATAGTTTCCAAATAGTTGTGTAAATGCATTCTATATTGTAATCTTGAAGACATACTTATAGGACAGTTATATAGTCATCATATTGATTTTTCTATAACGGTTGTGTAGGATACTAAAGGATGTCTTAAAAGAACTCAACTGTTGTATAAACTGGGGCCCTTTTTGGTTGTAAAGACATTTTATAGTGGTTTATAGCCACATTATAAGATTTTCACGTTTTTATAAGATATGCCGTATAGCAGTTCTTACAGCCTTTATAAAATTAGTTTTGCTAGTTGGGAAGTTTATGTTGAAAACTGAGAAATAATAAAACCTTATCCATGTTAGGCCTATGTGCGTTTGTTCACGATTTTGGTTGAGAAACGCCACACTGATGAGTCATAATGGGCCGTTCGATATGGCTTTAATACGAAGAAAAGTAATCGAATGCTCCTTCCTGTGGTTCGTGGTTCTTTATTCAAAGTAGGGTCCTTTCATAACTTGACGATCACGATCTTGGCCAAGGATTATACAGAGTAAAAACTAAGAGTTTCCGAACAAACTATTGCACGTACAGTGACTATTCGCGATTCCAACCATCGATGAGGGCGCTGCGAAATGTAAACAAACATGGAGAAAAACGAGTACTTTTTCGGGATTTATTGTGGTGAAACGGATTGTTTTGGGTGTTTTTCAGGTTTTTCCTTCGATTTTGTGAATTTATGCGAGGGCTTTTTGAGCGCTCGTACTACTTACACGAGGGCTATATCATTTCGTCACGATGTCTGTATTTTTCGAATTTTGAGCCGAAAATGGTCTCAAACGACTATGTTCGACTCACTGATGACGAATCCGTCGAAAGATTCGAGTCTGTCCGTCCGGCCGTCCGTCCGTCCGTATACACGATAACTTTCGAACGGTATGTCCTAGAAACTTGAAATTTTCAGGGTAATAATTGGCAACGGGGTGTAAGTGAAAACTTACTTCCCTAAGGAAGCTCCCTCACGGCAGTGCTTTTCGTGATTTTTAATTAATGTGTCGATGGCAAGCAGCCTAGCCTAGTATTGCTGAAGGATTGGAGACAGAAAATATTCATTTATCCTGCAGGCCTTTAATGTTAATATTGTTAATGGCGTTATAATGTTATTGTGGCCGATCACCATGAAAGTAGGCGATTTTCACGTAGAAATAGAGTATATGACAAATATAACAGTTTCCAAGAGATTAATAGCCAATTCAATGGTATTTAATTTGATTCTTGCACAATTAAGTTTTCAACTTGAAATCTGGTTATTATGTGTGCTTCTTATTATTTTCGTTTCCTCATGTATTGCGTCCTGCTAACTTTTCATCATGCTTTATTTTCCGATAATTCGAGTTTATGCTTCCAAAAATGGCAGACAAATCTGAATCTCAAGATACCACTCTAGATTCAGCTGGACCTGAATATGATTATGAACCGAAAGAGATGGAAAAAACAGTTGAACAATATATTCATAAAATGGGAGGATCGTCAATTGAATACAAGTGAGTAGGGGAAGTGTGTCTGAGACGGCATATCTGATGAGATGGCATACAACGTGTTTTCAGAGTTCAATGCGTATACTCTAGAATAAGACGTAATTAAACGACTGCGTGAGTTCTAGTAAATTTTGTAGTAGTATTTGGTCGGCGCATGCGAAGAAAGTTTATCGGGTTGCCTGAAAATTTACAGCGGCGATTGTTTTCTGTGAACAGTTGAAAAAAAACGGGTAGATCGAAAAGTGCAAATGTTTTCTATTATTCCTGCATATACTTAAGTTTCAGAATAGTATGTTATTTTTCATCTTAGTTTCCACCATTGTAATTAAGAAAGAAAAAAGTGCTGGTGTTTGCTTCTGGGGGAGATGTCATACGTGATATGCTGATGAGATGGCATAGGTTTGCCATGTCATCCAGGCACTTTCTTAACCCAAATAGACCTGAAATTTTTTTTTTCGAATTTCAATGATGAAAGTGCAAGAGTATGGCTAAAATGAAGACTTTTCATATTCAAAGTTTTATTGTGCGGTTACTTTTCAGAAAAATTGAAATTTGTGGTGTTCTTGAAGGAACAGTAGGAACTTCATTTCATTTTATGGCATATGCCATAAGCTATTAAAGTATGATATATGGTGATTATAAAAGCAATTTTGAGGCTAACGACATATGGAATGTCTACGAATCAGGCTTTTCAACAGTACCTTCGTCATAATTCATCATGTATGCCCAAGGGCGGATCCAGGATTTCTTTCTGGGAGGGGCACAGCATTTTTTCTGGAGGGGCACAAGGGGTGGAAGGCAAAAAATTTTTCTAATTATGTACTGTGATGGAATCTCCACAGTACAAAAAAATTCCGTCTGGGGGGGGCACGTGCCCCCCCTTGGATCCGCCAGTGTGTATGCCATCTCATCCATAGTGTTGAGGGTGAGATGGCACATGAAGACCTTTTTGAGCGCTCGTACTATTTACACGAGGGCTATATCATTTCGTCACGATGTCTGTATTTTTCGAATTTTGAGCCGAAAATGGTCTCAATCGATAATGTTCGACTCACTGATGACGAATCCGTCTGAAAATTCGAGTCTGTCCGTCCGGCCGTCTGTAAGCACGATAACTCTCGAACGGATCAGCCTAGAGATTTGAAATTTTCAGTGTAGGTTCAGATTCCAAATGCCTCGGTTGAGTTCGTTAATGGGCCAAATTCCACCAGGGGTTACGTAAATATGGCCGTTCAAAATTTTGTTCTCCTGATTACTTCGAAACTACAAATTCGATCGAGATAAAACTTTGCACTCGAATGGAGAATGAGGTGTTCAAGCTACGTGTGAAATTTTGTCCAGATCGCATGACCAGAACCATAGAAACCATAGAAAATTGTAACTTTTGAACGGAGACGCCTAGGGACTTGAAATTTTCAGGATAGGTGAGGTTCTGGAATGTGGTGATGACGTTCATCTATGAGCAAAATTATACAAGGGGTTCCGTAAATATCTCGAATGCCGAGGTTGAGTTCGTTATTGGGCAAAATCCGCCTAAGGATTCCTTAAATATGGCCGCTCGAAATTTTATTTTCCTGATTACTTTGAAACTACACATTCGATCGAGATGAAATTTTGCACTGTAATGGAAAATGAGGTGTTCAAATTATATGCAAAATTTTGTTCAGCTCTCATCACCAGAACCATAGAAACCATAGAAAATTGTAACTTTTGAACGGAAACGCCTAGGGACTTGAAATTTTCAGGATAGGTGTGGATCTCGATTGTCGAGATGACGTTCATCTATGAGCAAAATTATTCTAGGGGTTCCGTAAATATGGTCATTCGAAATTTAGTTTTCTTGATAATTTCAAAACTACAGATTCGATCGTGACGAAATTTTGTATACTGATGGAGAATGATATATTCAAGCTACATTTCTCCAGATCACATGACCAGAATCATAGAAACCATAGAAAATCATAACTTTCGAACGGAAAGGCCTAGGGACTTGAAAGTTTCAGGATAGGTGTGGATCTGAAATGTCGCGTTCACGTTCATCAATGAGCAGAATTATACTAGGGGTTCCATAAATACGATCGTTTGAAAGTTTGTTTTCTCGATAATTTCGAAACTACAGATTCGATCGAGGTGAAATTTTGTATTTTAATCGAGAATGATATATTAAAGCAATATTTTGTTCAGATCGCATGACCAGAACCATAGAGACCATAGAGAATTGTAACTTTTGAACGGAAAGGCCTAGGAACTTGAAATTTTCAGGGTGGGTTTGGATCTTAGATCGCGAATATCGCGGTCACGTTCATCAATGAGCAAAATTAGACTAGGGGTTCCGTAAATATGGCCGTTCAAAATATTTTTTCCTGATAGTTTCGAAACTACTGATCGGATTGGAATTAAATTTCGCACCTAGCTGAGGAATAGTGTATTCAAACTACGTGCAAATTCCTGTGATGTGATAGACTGCCCAATTTTTAATATTACATTACAGAATCTTTAGATATGACTTTCAACGATCATAATAACATGCGTACCCAAAAATATTTTTTTCAATCTCTTTGATCTGTTCTAGTGCTCAGTATACAGCTGACAAGGGAACCCCTGAAATCTTGAAGATTGAAAATCTGGACATCTGAACAAGTCATCGATGAAAATGGAGTGCACGAGAGGAGGCAGTTTGTAAAAAATTACGAAAAGCACTGCCGTGAAGGCAGCAGCTTTTGAGCGCTCGTACATGCACCTGGAAGGTAGATTCGCATTTTCCAGTTTTAGAAATCAATTGAAGGAATATTCGACAGCTGTCAAAAAAATTCTGAAACTTAGGCGAAACTCCAGACTTCATGTCAGTGCTTCAGCTGATCAATTTTTTTTCGATAATTCGCTAGAATTTTCTACAGTATCTATGGTCTTGGTCAGGCGCGCTCCCACGGGGGGGGGAGGTACTGGGGGTAATTACCCCTCCCCCAGGACCGTATTTTCAGCACTCAATACATACTTTACTCCCTTCTTAATTCCAAAATACGGTCACTACCCCCCCAGGCTCAATCTCTGGTTAGAAAATACGGTCATTACCCCTCCCAAACTCAATCTCTGGGAGCGCCACTGGTCTTGGTCATGCGATCTGGACAAAATTTTGCACGTAGTTTGAATACTTTATTCCCCAGCTAGGTGCATAATTTCATTCCAATCCGATCAGAAGTTTCGAAACTACCAGGAAAAAAAATATTTTGAACGGCCATATTTACGGAACCCCTTGTCTAATTCTGCTCATTGATGAACGTGACCTTGATATTCGTGATCCAAACCCACCCTGAAAATTTCGAGTTCCTAGGCCTTTTCGTTCAAAAGTTACAATTTTCTATGGTTTCTATGGTTCTGGTTATGCGATCTGGACAAAATATTGCTTCAATATATCATTCTCGATTAAAATATAAAATTTCAACTCGATCGAATCCGTAGTTTCGAAATTATCGAGAAAACAAAATTTCAAATGACCGTATTTACGGAACCCCTAGTATAATTCTGCTCATTGATGAAGGGGAACGCGACATTTCAGATCCACACCTATCCTGAAAATTTCAACTCCCTAGGCCTTTTCGTTCGAAGGTTATGATTTTCTTTGGTTTCTATGGTTCTGGTCATGTGATCTGGATAAATGTAGCTTGAATATATCATTCTCCATTAGTATACAAAATTCGTCACGATGGAATCTGTAGTTTTGAAATTATCAAAAAAACTAAATTTCAAACGACCATATTTACGGAACCCCTTGTATAATTTTGCTTATAAATGAACGTGATCACGACATTCGAGATCCACACCTATCTTGAAAATTTCAAGTCCCTAGGCGTTTCCATTCAAAAGTTACAATTTTCTATGGTTTCTATGGTTCTGGTCATGCGATCTGGACAAAATTTCACATGTAGCTTGAACACCGCATTTTTCATTTGAGTGCAAAATTTCATCTCGATCAAATTTGTAGTTTTCAAGTAATCAGGGGAACAAACCTTTGAACGGCCATATTTACGGAACTCCTGGTAGAATTTGGCCCATTAACGAACTCAACTGAGGCATTCATGAACTGAACCGACACTAAAAATTTCAAGTCTCTAGGTTGTTCCGTTCAAGAGTTATCGTGCTTACGGCCGGACGGACGGACAGACTCGAATTTTCCGACGGATTCGTAATCCGTGAGTCGAACATAGTCGATTGAGACCATTTTCGACTCAAAATTCGAAAAATACAGACATCGTGACGAAATGATATAGCCCTCGTGTAAGTAGTACGAGCGCTCAAAAATGGTGGAGGAGGCATTATTTTCCAAATTCGAAATGAAAGTGAATTCGAATTTCGTTGAAGGACAGGAACATAGGAATAATTCACGTGCTAATGCAGCAGAACAGGAAACTGATCTTGAACTCCACGATCATTTCGTTGATTCGAATTCAAAGAAACATGTGTCACATGGTGTCACTTATGTGATTATGACTCCGCTCGAAAGACCGACCTTAAAACGCATATAAACCCTGTACATTTGAATATAAAAGGACATAAGTGTCACTTTTGTGATTACGCTTCAGCTCAAAAGGGATCTCTCAAAATGCATATAAAATCAGTTCATTTGAATGTGAAGGAACATGAGTGTCACTTATGTGATTATGCTTCAGCTCAAAGGGGATGCCCCAAAATGCATAAAGATGCAGTTTATTCGAATATGAACTTAATTTTTTATTATCACACTTCTGAACTGAAGCATACTCACAGAAGTTACACTTAGGTTCCTTCAGATTCATGAAATGAATTTGAAGGAACGAAATATTTATGTAATTCTTACGGTGTTCACAATGAACATAACTTGAAACGCATTTTCTACTCACCACATGCAAAAACATGCATATCTCAGTTTAAGGTCTGATATTTTATATTTTCAGGTTAATCGGTAATCCAACGACTTGTCAAAATTTATTTTTCGGCAACCGTCCGGGAGGTACTCACTTTCCAGACGCTTTTCCTTTGAGAAAGTAACATTTCCCGGCCTAGTCCGGAAAGTACGTTTCCCGTAGCAACGAAATTACGACTGACACCTATTACGTTGTTATCATTGGCTATATGAAAAATTTGGTGAGTATGATTTCGATAAATACAATTGATCATTACCATAGCAACGAAATACCAACATGAAATATGTTGCCATTTTGATTTTTGAAAGTTTGGAGTGTTTTTGGTCGCATTTATCGCAATATAGAAATGTGTCTCATTGATTCGTTATTCTACACGGTTGCCGAAAAAATAGTGTACGCAACACGTCCAAAAACAGTTTTTTTGGACTCGCAGACTTCCCGGACTCGCTAACGCTCGTCCTAGAATTTTGTCTACTCGTCCAAAAAAACAGTATTTTCCGTACTTGTTACGTAATAAATTACTATTGTGGTCAGTGGTTATCTGTTATCTTGTATGTTTTCTAAGCTAGATAAGTTTAACGTGTGCATATTTCATAAAAACAATTGAATTTCCGCACAATTTCTGGACACAAAACTTCAACTCCGTAGAATCTCAGATCTCAGACTTTGGTAATTTTTAACATCAGAACTGTTCAACTTCAAAGACACTGAAAATATCCCTAGATTTCACCGTAAAAGCAACGTGAAGTTGAGATGAGTTCAACTTTCCGTTTTGCTTACGTATGCACGCAAGCCTCACGTAAACGTAAATATTACGTTTCGTAATGTGGACACTTACATGCTAGAGCCTATATTCCAACTTTACATTTGACGTTGAAATTGCGTTTGAGTTACGTCTTACGTTCATTGTGAATGGGCACTTAGGCATAAGCTTAGAGTATAAAATAACAGGAGGGAGCATAGGGCCAGAATAAGTATCGAATCATTAGTTTCGAAATGATCAAGAAAACTAAATTTCAAACGACCATATTTACGGAACCCCTAGTCTAGTTCTGATATATTCAGCTACTTTTTTTCCAGATCGCATGACCTGAACCATAGAAACCATAGAAATTTATAACTTTCGAACGGAAAGGCCTAGGGACTTGAAATTTCCAGGATAGGTGAGGATCTCGGATGTCGGGTCAATTTATCAATGAGCAAAATTAGACTAGGGGTTCCGTAAATATGATCGTTTGAAATTTAATTTTCTTGTTAATTTCGAACTACGTATTCGATCGTGACGAAATTTTGTATTTTAATGGAGAAATGATATATTCAAGCTACATATTTTCCAGATCGCATGACCAGAACCATAGAAACCATAGAAAATTAAAACTTTCGAACGGAAAGGCCAAGGACTCGAAATTTTCAGGATAGATGTAGATCTCGAATGTTGCGGTAATGTTTATCAATTAGCAGAATTAGACAGGGGTTCCGTAAATATGGTCGTTTGAAATTAAGTTTTCTTGATAATTCCAAAACTACGGATTTGATCGTGACCAAATTCTGTATCTTAATGGAGAATGATATATTCATCAATGAGCAAAATTAGACTAGGGGTTCCGTAAATATGGCCCTTCAAAATATTTTTTTTCCTGATAGTTTCAAAACTACTGATTGGATTGGAATGAAATTTTGCGCAAAGATGAAAAATAATGTATTCAAACTACGTGCGGAATTCTGTCCAGATCGCATTACCAGGAGCATAGCGTAGAAAATTCTAGCGAATTATCGAAAAAAAAATTGGTCACCTGACGTGAAGTTTGGAGTAAAGCATTAGTTTGAAATTTTTTTTGACAGCTGTCAAAAATTTTTTCAATTTGTTCCTAAAACTAGAAAATGCGAATCTACCTACAAGGTGGATGAGCGAGCGCTCGGAGCGCTCAAAAGCTCCTGACTTCACGGCAGTGCTTTTCTCGATTAGTTTAATTATTAGTTTTTGTTCTTGAAAATAGATGTTAGAGTTCAAAAGTATACTTTTATGGCTTCAATAGGGCTATTGGCGATGACCTCGAAATAATACCTCAGGTGTCTAAGCACCAAGGTAGCGTAGAAAATTTATTCCTTCTTTGGGCCTCACCTGTTTCAAGTGCCACGAGCCGCCACTGCCATCAATATAACCTTTGCACTTGATAAGATAGTACGGAATATTAAGGTTATTTGATGATTTCATAACAATTAGGTACGAACAAATAATGTAAGAAATATTTTTAATTTCAGTGAACACCAAAATAATGTCTCTTACTGGAAAAACAGCTTTCATAACAGGTATGAAAAAAACAATGTTTTTCTGGAATAAAATTGAGAAAAGCACAGCCGTGAAGGCAGGAGCTTTTGAGCGCTCGTACATGCACCTTGTAGGTCGCATTCTTCAGTTCAAAAACCAATTGGAAAGATTTTGAAAGCTGTCGAAGAAAATTTCAAACTAAGGCAAAAATCCAGACTTCACTTCAGGGCTTTAGGTGCCCATTTTTTTTTCAATAATTCGCTAGAATTTTCTACGGTATCTATTGTCTTGGTAATGCGATCTGGACAAAATTTCGCACGTAGTTTGAATACATTATTCTTCATCTATGTGCGAAATTTCATTCCAATCCAATGAGTAGTTTCGAAATTATCAGGAAAAAAATAGTTTTAACAGCTATATTCACGGAACCCCTTGGCTAATTTTGCTCATTGATGAACGTGACCGCACAATTCGCGATCCGAACCTATCCTGAAAATTTCAAGTCCCTAGGCCTTTCCGTTCGGAAGTTATAATTTTTTATGGTTTGTATGGTTCTGATCATGCGATCTGGACAAAATGTAGCTCGAATATATCATTCTCAATTGAAATACAAATTTTCTTCACGATCAAATACTAATTTTGCTCATTGATGAACCTGACCACAAGTTTGCATGTAGCGTGAACACGTTATTCTCCATCTGAGTGCAAAATTTCATTCGATCAAATCTGTAGTTTTCAAGTAATCAGGGAAACAAAAATTCGAGCGGCCATATTTACGGAACCCCTGGGCGAATATTGCCCGATAACGAACTTAACCGCGGCATTCGATATTCGAACCTACCCTGAAAATTTAAGAATTTAGGACGGCCGGACGGACAGACTCGAATTTTCCGACGGATTCGTCATCAGTGAGTCGAACATAGTCGTTTGAGACCATTTTCGGCTCAAAATTCGAAAAATACATCGTGACGAAATGATATAGCCCTCGTGTAAGTAGTACGAGCGCTCAAAAAAGTAGAATCATCCTAACCTAACATTACACACGCATGTTTTTTAGACCATACCATTGGTGTAACGATAAAAGGGGCACCAGGTTGAGATCTGTTATTTTTATTTATATTTATGTTTTATCAAAGAGTAACATTTTTTTTTTTTTTTGGGACTTCTTGGTTATATACTCATTACTCAGTGACAAGTGACATGAGAAGAGTTAAACATAGAGGGAATAATTTTATTAACTTGATTTTTTTTTTATGAGTATACATAGTAATTGAAAAGAAAAAACCTAGAGAAAGTCCGAATAAATTACGTCGATCACAGATATTCCGTGACGTCTCTCCCGGAATTAAAATAATTTGGCCTATTGACACTTCTTTTAATATTGAAAGCATGCTATGGTGACCATATCAACGTTTTTTTATCCATACTTTTTGCGAAGAAACCGGTTTATGAAAGCGAACTATTACAGATATTTCAGGTTTTTCGTCCTCCGCCATCGAGTTCGAAAATTATTCGCGATTCCAAAAGTCTAAATGCCCCCTGCCGGCCAAATCCCGAACCTAGAAGACGAGTATTATTTCAATATTTCACGTGCTTTTAAGCCAGATATTTTCATTTTATATCCAGGAACCAGGTATTCGTAAAATATATTTAGAAATTTTTATCGTTTTCTGAACAGAGTGGTATTGGTATTCATATCAGTGTTTTTAAGTTGAAATACGTTCACGAAGTTTTAGTCCAATTTTCTGGGGTAGGTTTGAGTGCTGATTTAAAAATTACGAAAAGCACTGCCGTGAAGTCAGGAGCTTTTGAGCCCTCGTTCATCCACCTTGTAGGTATATTCGCATTTTCCAGTTTTGGGAACCACTTGAGGAAATTTTTGAGAGCTGTCAAACAAATTTTAAAACTAAGGCGATAATCCAGACTTCAAGTCAGTGCTTTAGGTGACCAATTTTTTTTTCGATAATTCGCTAAAATTTTCTACGGTATCTATGGTCTTGGTGATGCGATCTGGACAAAATTTCGCACGTAGTTCGAATACATTATTCCTCAGCTAGGTGCCAAATTTCATTCCGATCAAATCAGTAGTTTCGAAATTATCAGGAACAGAATATTTTGAACGGCCATATTTACGGAACCCCTAGTCTAATTTTGCTCATTGATGAACGTGACCGTGAAATTCGCGCGATCCAAACCCACCCTGAAAATTTCAAGTTCCTAGGCCTTTTCCTTCAGGAGGTATAGTTGTCTTTGGTTTCTTTGGTTCTGGTCATGCAATCTGGACAAAATGTTGCTTCAATATGTCATTCTCGTTTAAAATACAAAATTTTATCTCGATCGAATACGTAGTTTCGAAATTATCGAGAAAACAAAATTTCAAACGACCGTATTTACGAAACCCCTAGTATAATTTTGCTCATTGATGAACGTGAACGCCACATTTCAGATCTACACCTAGCCTGAAAATTTCAAATCCCTAGGCCCTTCCGTTCGAAAGTTATGATTTTCTATGGTTCTGGTCATGCGATCTAGAGAAATGTAGCTTGAATATATCATTCTCCATTAGTATACAAAATTTCGTCACGATCGAATCTGTAGTTTTGAAATTATCAAGAAAACTAAATTTCAAACGACCATATTTACGGAACCCCTAGTTTTGCTCAAAGATGAAGATCAAGATCCACCTATCCTGAAAATTTCAAGTCCCTAGGCGTTTCCGTTCAAAAGTTACAATTTTCTATGGTTTCTATGGTTCTGGTGATGCGAGCTGTACAAAATTTTGCATGTAGCTTGAACACCTCATTTCCCATTACAGTGCAAAATTTCATCTCGATCGAATCTGTAGTTTCAAAGAAATCAGGAAAACAAAATTTCGAGCGGTCATATTTACGGAACCCTTAGGCGGATTTTGCCCAATAATGAACTTAACCTCGGAATTCGAGATTCGAACCTACCCTGAAAATTTCAAGTTTCTAGGACATTCCGTTCGAGAGTTATCGTGTATACGGACGGACGGCCGGCCGGACGGACGGACGGACAGACTCGAATTTTCCGACGGATTCGTCATCAGTGAGTCGAACATAGTCATTTGAGACCATTTTCGGCTCAAAATTCAAAAATACAGACATCGTGACGAAATGATATAGCCCTCGTGTAAGTAGTACGAGCGCTCAAAAATGTAATTCAATAATTATCAACAAGAGTGTTAGGAAATTGATCTCGTATTTCAAATGAAAGTGACCTAATCTTTCTGTAAGAAAAAAATTTAAAATCATCCTCAAGGTGAAGTCCAAATGAAACGATTTTATGTTTAAATAATATATGTACGTTTTAGAACATCGGATTATATAACAATGAGTGCACAAAGTTCAAGTACTAAAAAAAACAGTTTACAATTGTAATTGTTGCGTCTTCAATTGCTCCTCGAAGAAAGATCAAAACAGAGATATACATTTCCATAAATTTTATAAGAAAGATGCCTCGGCAGTGTGTATCAGTAATGTCTTTGGCAGAATGGAAAAAATGGACCGAAGAAAAGCACAAATCATCGACTATAAGGTGTAGCTTTCAAATAATTGAACACTGTCGTCAAACTCTAATAGTGCTCCATTTTTCCTGATGAATTATTATCAATTTCGATGTGATAAAATTGAAAAAACCAATTTGTTTACCTGAAATCAAGAAACTTGACACTACACTATTAATAATCCCATCACTCACTAAAAGTCTTGACATAAAACACACAAAATCGAAGGAAAAACCTGAAGAACACCTAAAATAATCCATTTTATCACGATAAATCCCGAAAGCTCGGGATTCGTACTCGTTTTCCTCCATGTTTGTTCCCATTTCGCGAATAACCTATTAGCGGCTTAGACAGGGGTAGAATTCTTTCATCTATGGACATCACAAACCTTATACATAGATGTAAGAATGTATTCTTTTATCTATGGTCATGTCGCGAAATTTAATCTGAAGTTGAAAAAGTTTTTTTTTCAAACGTACGAAAACAACGTCATATTTCTACTAACAGGATAATCGAAAAGTACTAATTTTCCTCCGCCGAAGGTGAAAAGTGTTGCTATGTCAACGATAAATTCCTTTTTCGTCTGCCGGAGGGAAAATTGTTGCTATGTAAACGATGAATTAGTTACCATGAACAATTATTTTACTTCATGTCTGTTCAAATTAATTTTGCATGACAACCGTAACTAGGTAAATTTTTCATTGATCACTCAATTATAACGATCGTAATAATAAATCTAATCTAAAGGTGAATTTCCAGATTTTTATTAATTTCAAAACGTTTGGAAAAAAATAACATATTCCATTCGGAGGAGAAGTGACTTTTCTCACTGCGTTCGGCGGGTAAACACAAGCTCGCCATGGAAAGTGACACTTCTCCTCCTTATGAAATAATATACTTTTCTTCTGAATTATTGAATTGTTTTCAGGGGCAGGTTCTGGAATTGGTAGAGCAGCATGTCAAATATTAGCACGTGATGGTGCAAACATTATTGCAGCAGATATCAAAGCCAAAAACGCTCAGAAAACATTGGAGCTCATCGAAAAGCCAGAAACCAAAAATATATCGATTTCTCTCAACGTATCTGAATCGTCCAGCGTTAAATCTGCGCTAAAAAAAGTCTTGGAAACTTATAACAAGCCACCATCTATAATTGTGAACTGCGCTGGTATAACCAGGGGTAATTTTTTGCTGAAACTTTCGGAAGACAACTTCCAAGAGGTCATCGACGTTAATTTGAAGGCAAGCCAATTTTTTCACACATATACGAATAATAATTTACTTGTAGTATATTTCAGGGGCATTTTTGGTTATCCAGACTTTCTGCAATGCTATCGTAGAGTATAAAGTGCCTAAAGGTTCCGTCATTAACATTGCTAGTATTGTTGGTAAAAACGGAAACATAGGACATGCTAACTACGCAGCTAGTAAATCTGGTGTTGAGGTACTCACAAAGACTGCAGCTAAGGAATTGGGCCGCGAAGGTATAAGAGTCAATGCCATTCTTCCAGGATTGGTGACAACTCCAATGACCGAGTTGATACCCGACAAAGTGAAGGAGATGTTAGTTACTAAGATTCCCCTGTCTAGAGCTGGTAGACCAGAAGGTAGTTTTTTCCTCTAACTATAACATATTTCCGTTATCTCAACTTTATTCTTCGTTTTCAGAGATTGCAGAGGTTATATCCTTCTTGGCATCCGACAAAAGTTCATATATCTCGGGAGCTTCGATTGATGTTGATGGTGGACTGATTTCGTCCTGATTTTGTTGAAACTTTCTTGATTTCTTTGTATACCTTTTTTTGGTGTGGTAATTTCGTTTATTGTATATTGTATACTAATTTTTGCATAGATATTGGTATAAAGAATATAAATCGATTATTTACTTTTTTTCGGGATTTCGACTTTTCAAAGGGAAGTGTGTAACGAAGTGAATTTCGTTCCTAAGTCACCCGGTATAATTCGCATTGATTTTTGGAGAATTTATTCAAATATTTCCGAATTTCATAACAGGGAAAATTTAATGTGTTCATTCAAAATCTCAACCTATGGTCTTCAAAACACTTGCTCTATTTCGAGCACTCCGGCTTCGCCGTCGTGCTCGAAAAATCGCGCGTGTTTTAAAGACCTTATACTTTAATATACTATTTTCTATGCGGAGATGAACAATACAGAAAAAATGTCTGCTCCGAGAAGATCAGAAGGTGAAGTAAAAGAAATTGCCTAACCGCCAATTGAAAAACGCTGAATTATGAGATAAATGAGGCAATTCACTAAACCTAAAAAGAAGTAGTAGCAGAAAGGAAAACCAAGAATATAGCAGAAAAAAAGTGAATTATGTTTGAAACACAAATAATATATGGAAATGTTGATATGTAGAATAAAAAATCTGAAAAAATATCAAGCATAACCTGTTTTGAACTTGCTTAAGTCTGTCATTCTTGGTTTTAGGTACCTAAGAAATGTTTTGAAGTTTTGGAAATTTTCGAGGTTATATTCACGCCTACCATTAAGCAACGTCATCGGGTAAAACTTCTATATGACACTTAACCTAGAAATAGTGACAGTCGAATCAAATCGATGATTTGTCCACATATTGAGTTCATTCTATGGGGATAAATAAAAAATTGAGCACAGTTGAAAGAAGTTTACCCCAATTTAAAAGCTATTTCGACTATTCCGCCCAATCAAAAACCAATCAGTCTAATGGCAGGTTGTATCGATAAAGTGCACTTCAAGAATCAGAATATTTTGGTTTAGTCTTCGACAATCTCCATTCCAAAACATCTAAATGTTGACTTCCTTCTTCGTAATTTATCATTTACTTTCAGTGCATACGGACTTCATTGCTGGAAACGTATTGGTGGAGGTTGCACTGCAAATAGTCGAAGATGCTGAAACAGTTTGTCTTTTCAGTGATGAGACAAACCACCAACTCGACAAACTAACGAAATTATTGAGTAACCAAGAAAAATTGATAAGAAGTTTCGATTTGATTTCGACAGAAAACAGGAAAAGTTGTTTGACCAACCTGATTGAAATCAACTCGAGAGAAACCTTGACGAAACTGTACAACACAAAGTTGAAGATTCTCACGACACACAGCAGGTCTTTGATTATCGTCAATGACGTTGGTGGTTTCGACTTCGAACTTTTCTTCAACTTGTCGCTCAAAAACGACCTGGATAATATGGTATTCAACCAAAGCATGGCGAGGATCCTTTTTGAGCGCTCGTACTACTTACACGAGGGCTATATCATTTCGTCACGGTGTCTGTATTTTTCGAATTTTGAGCCGAAAATGGTCTCAAACGACTATGTTCTACTCACTGATGACGAATCCGTCGGAAAATTCGAGTCTGTCCGTCCGTCCGGCCGTCCGTCCGTATGCACGATAACTCTCGAACGGAATGTCCTAGAAACTTGAAATTTTCAGGGTAGGTTCGAATCTCGAATGCCGAGATTGAGTTCGTTATTGGGCAAAATCCGCCTAAGGGTTCCTTAAATATGGCCGCTCGAAATTTTATTTTCCTGATTACTTTGAAACTACACATTCGATCGAGATGAAATTTTGCACTGTAATGGAAAATGAGGTGTTCTAGCTATATGCAAAATTTTGTTCAGCTCTCATCACCAGAACCATAGAAACCATAGAAAATTGTAGCTTTTGAACGGAAAAGCCTAGGGACTTGAAATTTTCAGGATAGGTGTGGATCTCGATTGTCGTGATCACTTTCATCTATGAGAAAAATTATACAAGGGGTTCCGTAAATATGGTCGTTTCAAATTTAGTTTTCTTGATAATTTCAAAACGAAAGATTCGATCGTGACGAAATTTTGTATACTAATGGATAATGATATATTCAAGCTACATTTCTGCAGATCACATGACCAGAACCATAGAAACCATAGAAAATCATAACTTTCGAACGGAAAGGCCTAGGGAATTTTCAGGATAGGTGTGGATCTGAAATGTCGCGTTCACGTTCATCGATGAGCGAAATTATACTAGGGGTTCCGTAAATACGGTCGTTTGAAATTTTGGTTTTTCGATAATTTCGAAACTACCGATTCGATCGAGATGAAATTTTGTATTTTAATCGAGAATGATATATCAAAACAATATTTTGTCCAGATCGCATAACCAGAACCATAGAAACCATAGAAAATTGTAACTTTTGAACGGAAAGGCCTAGGAACTTGAAATTCTCAGGGTGGGTTTGGATCGCGAATATCGCGGTCACGTTCATCAATGAGCAAAATTAGACTAGGGGTTCCGTAAATATGGCCGTTAAAAATATTTTTTTGCTGATAGTTCCGAAAATACTGAGCGGATTGAAATGAAATTTTGCACCTAGCTGAGTAATAATGTATTCAAACTATATGCAAAATTTTATCCAGATCGCACCACCAAAACCATAGATACCGTAGAAAATTCTAGCGAATCAGCGAAAAAAAAAGGTCAGCTGAAGCACTGACATGAAGTCTGGAGTTTCGCCTAAGTTTCAGAATTTTTTTGACAGCTGTCGAAAATTCCTTCAATTGATTTCTGAGCCTGAAAAATGCGAATCTATCTACAAGGTGCATGCACGAGCGCTCAAAATCTCCTGCCTTCACGGCAGTGCTTTTCGTAATTTTTATTATTTCATTGCGGAAAATTCATACAGAGCTGAAGAAAGTATTTTTTGTGATTATATGTGTGGCCACATTCTCAATACCATACCTGAAGAAAGAATTAGTATAATTACTCTAAAACTATAGTTTCTAGAAGAATTTCAAGTTCATATTTGCTCAAACTGTCCGACCACTGGTGAACTTACCCTATTCACCACTTGAGAGTTCCACAAAACCTCTACCCTTGATTCGCCATTGCCATGGCTTCATCAGGTGATGACATATATACGATAGAAACGAGTGTTTCTATTGACCCCACTCTAACCCCAAATTGGCAACAGTTCGCTAACAACTAATTTTCTTCTTTACTGGTATTAATATCACGAAAAATTATTATACCCACATGAACACTATGCTTTTTACTACAACCAACAGAAAAATTGACACGGAACCTATATGTTCTTCAACACCTACCAAGCAAAGTTAATTCCGTACCAAAAATTCACCGAATGAACACCTGAATCTTGTTCTCAGTTGGGCGGTGTTACCTACTGTTTGAAACTTTGGTTTTCGTATAGTTCGTTGGTTACGCTCTTGGAAATCGCTTGGCGCACTTTGTTCCCTCAGAAATAATTTTTTATTAGAGTACGTAATTGTAACGAAACTTTCTTACTTTTTGTTTATATTCACCCCACAGTTTCCAGTCAACCCCTTTTTACCGGTATTCTATGCCTTCTAGTTGGAAATTCAAGTGCATCATCATCATGCCATGACAGTGATACTGATATTGCATCAACATCTGGCCAATCGATACGAATGATTTCAAACAAAGATGACATGTCCACCAATTATTCTACCCAAGCAGGTACTATATTCTCTGAAGATGAAACAGATGAAACAGAATTGAAAAACTCTTCTATATCTGTCATAGGTAACAATTGTTGATGAGACATTACAATGAATCATGCTTCATATCTGTATTCTATTATTATATGTGTGGTGTCCGTATTTTATTTCATTAAATGAAAGATTTATAAATTGAAATTGTTTTTTCTCCCACCATAAAATGAATTCTTGCTAATTTCTATTGGCATTTAATGAATCTGTATCTGGCTATGCCAGACTATCTTTTTAGGGGAAACACTAAAACAATCAGATACCACGAATTATTTATTAATTATTATTTTGGGTACGACTACGTATTCTACGCCACCTACTGAGAGTACCACTCAATCAGTATACGTTTCCGTGTCGACTGTATCCCTTCTTCCAGGCTCCAGCATCGTTCCTGGTTTATATCAACTTACTCTTCGTTCATGTTACCGCCGACCCGGCTCTGCTGGAGGGGTGCGCGTTATAATGCCTCGACTCATATCAGGTACTCAAGTCTGCAACATATCCTATTTTTTGTACTTTCATGTCGTGATCATATCAAATATTGTTCGGAATTCTCAAAGAGAGTTGAATAATTTCAACTTTCACTCAGTTTAAATTTACCGCCCTACCCGTCCGATAGTAAGGTGGTCATTCTTTAGAGGCCGCTCGTTTTCATCTTCAGTTGAAAGCATTAAGCATTGCCGTGAACCGTCTATAGAGTATGTAGTTTGTGGTCTAAAACGTCGGACAAACGTCAAGATGTCGTTTCCGGTTTCGAAAAATCGAGAATATCGAAAAACCCGCCCGCCCCGAGTATTTGGGCCCGATTCTTCTGGGGTCACTATCTCGAAATTTTTTGCAGGGTTAGCGGTTGCTCAAACATTTGTATGCAGCACTCGGTGATCCGTTACGCCAGCAACTCTATATAGTGTAGATATATCAAAATAAAGAGCAATATCACTCTAGTTATAGGGGGAAAATGAAAAACATTATTGTAAAATTGACATGTTTATTGGTTTTAAAAGAATCACATTCTTTCAACCGATTATTCTAAAAGCACACCAACAATATCAGACATACAAGAGTCGCTTAATTAGAATAATTACATAACTAACATTCAACGATTCCTTTTTATTCTCAAATGGAACGAATCTGTTATGCACTTTGCAAATGTGAAGGAACATAAGTGTCACTTATGTTCTTTCATATTCAAATGAACTGATTTTATATGCCCTATTAGCTTAGTCTTATTAGATGAAGCATAATCACATAAGTGACACTTATGTTCCTCCATATTCAAATTTTTTTTATAGCTTTTATTGTAATTTACAATCTACTTTTATAAATTATTGAGTAAATATTATATATGTGTAGACTATGAGAAGATATTAAACATTTTAATACTTCATTATATTACTTTAAAACAAGTCGTTTGGCCAGATCCGTTGTAATCTTCGAAAGCTGAATGGATTTTCTATCAGTTGTTCAATCAATTGGTTGTGCCCTTCCAGCCTCTGATGGTATTTTCACTAGTAATACCACTAGAGGTCAAAAAAATTTCGGATTTAATTTGACCTCGTGTGGTATTCGGTAAGAAAATTCCACACCAAATGTGTTTCCAACAACATCTTCATCAAGTACTTGCGAAACATAGAAGGTTTTGTCGACTTGACTATTTAGTTACCTTGGAAACTCTAAGCTAAAAATTATTGCTGTTTTAAATTTGTCAAAAGCAGCACGACGTAGAAAAATTTTAAAAGCACTGCCGTGAAGTCAGGAGCTTTTGAGTCCCTAGGCTTTTTCATTACAAAGTTATAATTTTCTATGGTTTCTATGGTTCTGGTCATGCTGTCTCGACAAAATTTTGTGTGAATCTTGAACACGACATTTTCCATCTGAGTGCGAAATTTCATCTCGGTCGAATGTGTAGTTTCGGAGTTATCAGAAAAACAAAACTTCGAACGGTCATATTTACGGAACCCCTGGTCGAATTCTGCCCATTAACGAACTCAACCTCGGCTATTGGAAACTGAAACCGCACTGTAAATTTCAAGTCTCTAGGACGTTCCGTTCGAGAGTTATCGTATATACGGCACATTTTCAGCTTCAAATTCGATAAATACAGACATCGTGACGAAATGATATAGCCCTCGTGTAAGTAGTACGAGCGCTCAAAAATGTCTCGCTTCCGTCAAGAAAGTAAAGAAAATATTCGCCAGAATATTGAGCAGTTGACACCCGCGAATACTAGGAAATCGAAGGCAAGTGTGTGAAAGCAGTTTATAAACTTTTGCGCAGAAAAAGCATATGATTTCGACAGAGCGGATATACCTGTGAAACAACTGGCGCTTATTCTTGAAGACTATGCCTTCAACATGCGAAAAAAGAACTCCGAAGACTACAAGGAGAGTGTTATCAAAGTTCTATGGAACTCTACAGCTAAGCAGTTGCAGGAATATTTTTTCGAAAGGTATAATCGCAAATTTAATCCATTCTCTGAAATAGAATTTGCCAACGCAAGAGCTGCAAAAAATGCTGAGCGTCGGAAGCTACAAATAGATCCAACCAAGAGAAAGGCAAGTTCATTCGCACTATCAGCAGACGAATTGAGAAAGATTATTGAGCTTTGTGACGGAAGCACTCCGGAAGGATTGCAAAGAAAGTTCTTTCACATTGCTGCTCATTAATTGGCCTGGAGAGGAAATGAAGGAGCGGCAGCAACAATAGAATATTTTGTGGAGGAAATTGACAATCAAGGGGAACCAACAGGACGCATTGAGTATAACCCGGTTTTCTCCAAGACCACCCAAGGCGGTTCGAAAAGAATGGCCGACAGTAAGTGGCTAGTACCGAATACAGTCAATAAAGAATTATGCCCAGTAAGACTGTTCAAAAAACTAATAAGCAACCGAGACCAACTCATCAAAACTGGCAGCACCCCAATTCCAAAGGCTGGTACAAGAACAGCCCGGTTGGACAAATTACAATATCTTCCTGGTTCAAATCGGCGGCATCAGTGATTGGAATCGATGTCAACAAGATCAAGATAACAAATCATTCTGCGAGAGACACTGCTGTTTTAACTCAAGCCGAAACGGAAATTGGAGAACAGCAATTAATTAAAATAACAGGGCATGGTAGCAGTCACTCCATAAAACCGTATTTGCAAATTGACTCGGGCCATCATCAGGATATAATTGACGCAATGAGGTCTGCTTCAACTTCTGCAAAGACAATCCAAGAATCTCTAAATCAAGAACAAGAAACCTCCAATCAACCTGCCATAGTATATAATAATTGCGTTTTTAATATTAATATTAATAATAATGGTCCAGAGAATTTAGAAAACATCTAAGCTTGTAGTTGAAATTAATCAAAATTATCATGTGAACAAATAAAATTACGAAAAGCACTGCCGTGAAGGCAGGAGCTTTTGAGCGCTCGTACATGCACCTTGTAGGTAGATTCGCATTCTCCAGTTTCAGAAATCAATTGAAGGAATTTTCGACAGCTGTCAAAACAATTCTGAAACTTAGGCGAAACTCCAGACTTCATGTCAGTGCTTCAGCTGATCAATTTTTTTTCATTTTTTGCACGTAGTTTGAAAACATTATTCCTCAGTTAGGTGCAAAATTTCATTCCAATCCGATCAGTAGTTTCGAAACTACCAGGAAGAATATATTTTGAACGGCCATATCCATGGAACCCCTAGTCTAATTTTGCTCATTGATGAACGTGACTGCGATATTCGCGATCCAAACCCACCCTGAAAATTTCAAGTTCCTAGGCCTTTCCGTTCAGAAGTTACAATTTTCTATGGTTTCTATGGTTCTGGTCATGCGATCTGGACAAAATATTGCTTTAATATATCATTCTCGATTAAAATACAAAATTTCATCTCGATCGAATCCGTAGTTTCGAAATTATCGGGAAAACAAAATTTCAAACGACCGTATTTACGGAACCCCTAGTATAATTCTGCTCATTGATAAACGTGAACGCAACATTTCAGATCCACACCTATCCTGAAAATTTCAAGTCCCTAGGCCTTTCCGTTCGAAAGTTATGATGTTCTATGGTTTCTATGGTTCTGGTTATATGATCTGGAGAAATGTAGCTTGAATATATGAGCCATTCAGAGGCCAATCAACCTAAGTCCACTTTTTTCCAAATTTATTTTATAACATCATTGTGAAGAGAAAACTGTGAAGTTTTATTCACCAAGGCGCTCAAGTCACTAAGTTCACTAAAACGTAGTTAGATTTCAGGAATTGTTCAGAGGGCAATAGAACCAAGTCCAGCTCAAACACATTTTTTTGATCATTTTAGTGAATTAGAATGTGATTTCTTGGCTGTTCTGGAATAATAGCTCCTACAACCAATATTTATCATCCTTTTCATGTGAAAAGAACCAGATTCTACGAAAATAATGTGGAATGTTGGAACACTGACACGAAACTTGAATAATGCTCTCCTGTGAAATTTTGAAAAGTGGACTTAGGTTGATTGGCTTCTGAATGGCTCATATCATTCTCCATTTAAATACAAAATTTCGTGACGATCGAATCTGTAGTTTTGAAATTATCAAGAAAACTAAATTTCAAATGACCATATTTACGGAACCCCTAGAATAATTTTGCTCATAGATGAACGTCATCAAGACAAGTAATCAGGAGAACAATATTTTGAACGGCCATATTTACGGAACCCCTGGTGGAATTTGGCCCATTAACGAACTTAACCGAGGCATTCGGGATCTGAACCAACACTGAAAATTTCAAGTCTCTAGGTTGATTCGTTCGAGAGTTATCGTGCTTACGGACGGACGGCCGGACGGACAGACTCGAATTTTCCGACGGATTCGTCATCAGTGAGTCTAACATAGTCGATTGAAACCATTTTCGGCTCAAAATTCGAAAAATACAGACATCGTGACGAAATGATATAGCCCTCGTGTAAGTAGTACGAGCGCTCAAAAATTAGAATGTCAAAAAAAATATTCTGTCATTATAAACGTCAAAAAAATGTCTAGTATAATTCGCTGTTGGGTACCTACCCACGAGGAAAAAATTTCCACTAAAATTCATTTGTTGCGATGGTGATCTGTCAGAAATACACGTTGTGATTGGTTAAAAATCACATGTGTGGAATTTTCTTGAGTAATTTTCTATTTCTGTGGTGACGTATGGGATTCTTAAATCATTATGGATGTTGAGGTTGGAGATTTACCATGGTTCATTTATTGATGAACGTAGTATTTTAGATTGAAGTCTTTGGATAATTTGTATACAAGATGGTTTAGCGCAACCCCAGAATTGGATGCCGTATGTCCATATTGGTTTGATGATTGCCTTGTATATAAGTGGTCTGTTTTGAATATTCAACTTAGACTTCCTGCCTATCAGCCAGTACATTTGTCGAATCTTCATATTTATTTGGTTTTTATTGGATATGTTGCTCCCAGGTAAGGCGCTGATCTAAATGTATACCGAGATATTTGGCTTTGGTATCGACTGGTATATCCTTTTCAAACATTTTGACAGGAGGACAAGTGGCTTTCTTTGTTGTGAATGTTAGTTGAACTGATTTACTTTCATTGATGTTGAGTCGCCATTTTCGATGCCACTGTTCAAGTTAATTCAAGTGTTGCTGCAGATTTTCAGAAGCTGTTTTGGCATTATCGTGGGATGAAATTATGGCTATATCGTCTGCAAAAGAGGCTATTATGGTGTTTCTGTTTTCTGGCATGTCTAAAGTATGGAGGATATAGAGAAGTGGTCCTAATATACTTCCCTGTGGGAATCCCGATTTGACCTTGCAAGGGGTGGATGTTGCCTCTCCGAATTTCACGGTAAAATATGGTTTGTTAAATATGATTTCAGAATCATTTAATAATGTTGTGGGAGGAGTGTTCAGTTTGTATAGCAATCTTTTATGCCACACCATGTCGAATGCTTGGGACGAGTCCAGAAATACTGCTTTACAATGCGGTGGATTTGTTTACTGTGGAATGTTTCTCTCTGAAACCTATTTGATGGTCAGGTACTAGTTGGTGAATGTCCATATCTTCTTTCAGCCTTTTCAGAAGCAGTTTCTCGAATAGTTTACCCAGGATTGGTAGGAGGCTTATAGGTCTATATGATCCCACTTCATGGTCTGGTTTGTTCGGCTTAGCTATCATTATAATCTCAGCATACTTACATATGATAGGGAAAATGGATAGACTCATCATCCTATTGAATATCGTGGTGATCAGGATGATAGCTTTTTTGGGAAGCTTTTTCAGTATTTCTGCCGTTATAAGGTCGTATCCGGGTGCCTTTTTGTTTTTTAGCCTTCTTATCTCAGTGCTCACTTCACTCGGCGTAAAAGATTTAATTGGAAGGGACATCTGACATGCAACATTCAGAAAAGATTCAATTTCCGCATCGCTGATGCCAGGATATGGGTCGTTTGGATTGAAGACATGTGCCAGATGTGCGGCAAATGTGCTGCATTTTTCCTCCTCTGAGATAGATCATTCTCCATTGGTCTTTTTAATTGTAGATTTCCGTGGTATTGGTCTTTTGAATCTCTTTGTAGCTTTCCAGATGCTGCGTTCATTGTTGTCATTAATGTTTTCAATGTAATATTGAAATTGCGCATTTGTGTATTGCTGTAGGTTTTCATGTAATTTTCTTCTGAGCGTATTGAATACAGTTTTGTCGAGTGGGTTCCGTGAGCTTTGCCATTTACCTCTTGCTCGTCGTTTTTCCACTAACAATTCCCGAATCTGAGCAGGTAATTTTGTTTGATAATCTACCATTCTTGATTGTACGGGAGTAGATTTCCATGCTGCTGTATGTATCATATTTGTTATGTTGTTGGCAGCTGTTTCTTTGTCATAAGCTGTTTTAAGGTTTATGTTTAGAATTATATCTTCATTTATTTTTTCCTGAAACATGTCCCAGTCTGTTTTATTTGTTGTTAGGGAAGGTTTAATTCCATTCGATTTGGGTATTGTATGTATTGGTTATTAATACTGGTGAGTGGTCAGATGATAGGTCAGGAGGAGTTTCTACAGAGAAGTGGTTTTTTTATGCCATTCGTGACGAAGAAATCTAATACGTCTGGGATCTTGTTCGTGTCTGTTGGCCAATAAGTTGGCGAGCCCATTGAAAACACGTCGAAATTTTTATTGGTTATTACTTCCATCAGATTTCTATCTTTGGGAGTTATCATTCTTGATCCCCGATATGTATGCTTCGCATTCCAGTCACCTCCTATTATGAAACGTTGTTGGAAGTTGTGAAAAAATAACTCGTATTGGTTTCTACGTAGTTTGTTACACCGTATATAAAGATGGATGGTGGTCTTGGAATCCTTGGTGTTGTTTGGGTTGTGTTATTCTCATCTGATTCTTCAGAGAGATGAAAATCGGTTTTGAGTATTTATTGGCAGATTTTCGATGATTTCAGGGGAAAGAGATGACAATTTCCTTTTTTTGTCTGCCATGAAACAGTATTCGCTGATGACGGGTTCATGATTTTTCAATAGTTGCCTCACGGACAACTATTATTTTATTTTCGCCAAATTCAAAATATTAAATTGAACCGGAATACACTAATTATGTGTATTTACGTACGTTTGAAAACAGATTGTCATTTGAAGAGATAAGGTGGCTCGCCGATAACACACGTGTATTCTCCTTCACATTCTGAACTCAACTTCATATTCAAATCAACTGATTTTATTTATAAGTATTCTGATCTGAAGCATAATCGCATAAGTCACATAAGTGAGACTCATGTTCCGTCATATTCGAAATGCACTCAACATATTATATGCCTTTTAAGTTTACTCTTCTTAACTGCAGCATAATCACAAAGGTGACACTTATGTACCTTTATATTCAAATGGACTGAATTAATATGCGTTTTGAGTTCATTTTCCTGAACTGCAGCATAATCGCATAAGTGTCACTTATGTGCCTTTATATTGATAAACTGATTTTATATGCCTTTTGAACATAAGTGACACTTATGTTCCTTCATATTCGAATGGACCGAATTAATATGCGTTTTGAGTTGACACTTCAGAACTGAAGCGTAATCGCATAAGTGACACTTATGTTCTTCATATTCAAATGGACTGAATTAATATGCATTTTGAGACTACCCTTCTGAACTGCAGCATAATCACATAAGTGGCACTTATGATCCTTCATATTCGAATGGATCGAATTAATATGCGTTTTGAGTTGACACTTCAGAACTGAAGCGTAATCGCATAAGTGACACTTATGTTCCTTCATATTCAAATGGGCTGATTTTATATGCCTTTATAGGCTAACCTTCTGAACTGCAGCGTAATCGGATAAGTGACACTTATGTTCCTTCATATTCAAATGGACTGATTTTATATGCCTTTTCAGGCTTACCTTCTGAACTGCAGCGTAATCGCATAAGTGACACTTATGTTCCTTAATATTCAAATGGACTGAATTGATATGCGTTTTGAGAAGACCCTTCTGAACTGCAGCATAATCACATAAGTGACACTTATGTTCCTTAATATTCGAATGGACTGAGTTAATATGCGTTTTGAGGTGACACTTCAAAACTGAAGCGTAATCGCATAAGTGACACTTATGTTCCTTCATATTCAAATGGACTGATTTTATATGCCTTTTCAGGCTTACCTTCTGAACTGCAGCGTAATCGCATAAGTGACACTTATGTTCCTTAATATTCAAATGGACTGAATTAATATGCGTTTTGAGACTACCCTTCTGAACTGCAGCATAATCACATAAGTGGCACTTATGATCCTTCATATTCGAATGGATCGAATTAATATGCGTTTTGAGTTGACACTTCAGAACTGAAGCGTAATCGCATAAGTGACACTTATGTTCCTTAATATTCGAATGGACAGAGTTAATATGCGTTTTGAGTTGACACTTCAGAACTGAAGCGTAATCGCATAAGTGACACTTATGTTCTTCATATTCAAATGGACTGAATTAATATGCATTTTGAGACTACCCTTCTGAACTGCAGCATAATCACATAAGTGGCACTTATGATCCTTCATATTCGAATGGATCGAATTAATATGCGTTTTGAGTTGACACTTCAGAACTGAAGCGTAATCGCATAAGTGACACTTATGTTCCTTCATATTCAAATGGACTGATTTTATATGCCTTTATAGGCTAACCTTCTGAACTGCAGCGTAATCGGATAAGTGACACTTATGTTCCTTCATATTCAAATGGACTGATTTTATATGCCTTTTCAGGCTTACCTTCTGAACTGCAGCGTAATCGCATAAGTGACACTTATGTTCCTTAATATTCAAATGGACTGAATTGATATGCGTTTTGAGACTACCCTTCTGAACTGCAGCATAATCACATAATTGACACTTATGTTCCTTAATATTCGAATGGACTGAGTTAATATGCGTTTTGAGGTGACACTTCAAAACTGAAGCGTAATCGCATAAGTGACACTTATGTTCCTTCATATTCAAATGGACTGATTTTATATGCCTTTTCAGGCTTACCTTCTGAACTGCAGCGTAATCGCATAAGTGACACTTATGTTCCTTAATATTCAAATGGACTGAATTAATATGCGTTTTGAGACTACCCTTCTGAACTGCAGCATAATCACATAAGTGACACTTATGTTCCTTAATATTCGAATGGACTGAGTTAATATGCGTTTTGAGGTGACCCTTCTGAGCTGAAGCGTAATCGCATAAGTGACACTTATGTTCCTTAATATTCAAATGGGCTGAATTAATATGCGTTTTGAGTTGACTCTTCAGAACTGAAGCGTAATCGCATAAGTGACACTTATGTTCCTTAATATTCAAATGGACTGAATTAATATGCGATTTGAGACTACCCTTCTGAACTGCAGCATAATCACATAAGTGACACTTATGTTCCTTCATATTCAAATGGACTGAATTAATATGCGTTTTGAGGTAAGACTTCAGAACTGAAGCGTAATCGCATAAGTGACACTTATGTTTCTTAATATTCAAATGGACTGAATTAATATGTGATTTGAGGTTACACTTCAGAAATGCGGCATAACCGCATAAGTGACACTTATGTTCCTTCACATTCAAATGGACTGATTTAATATGCCTTTTAAGGCTTTCCTTCTCAACTGCAGCATAGTCACATAAGTGACACTTATGTCCCTTCACATTCAAATGGACTGAATTAATATGCCTTTTGAGTTGACACTTCAAAACTGAAGCGTAATCGCATAAGTGACACTTATGTTTCTTCATATTCAAATGGACTGAATTAATATGCGTTTTGAGTTGACACTTCAGAACTGAAACGTAATCGCATAATTGACACTTATGTTCTTTTTTATTCAAATGGACTGAATGAATATGCGTTTTGAGTTTACCCTTCTGAACTGCAGCATAATCGCATAAGTGACACTTATGTTCCTTAATATTCAAATGGACTGAATTAATATGCGTTTTGAGGTGACACTTCAAAACTGAAGCGTAATCGCATAAGTGACACTTATGTTCCTTAATATTCAAATGGACTGAATTAATATGCGTTTTGAGACTACCCTTCTGAACTGCAGCATAATCACATAAGTGACACTTATGTTCCTTAATATTCGAATGGACTGAGTTGATATGCGTTTTGAGGTGACACTTCAAAACTGAAGCGTAATCGCATAAGTGACACTTATGTTCCTTCATATTCAAATGGACTGATTGTATATGCCTTTTCAGGCTTACCTTCTGAACTGCAGCGTACTCGCATAAGTGACACTTATGTTCCTTAATATTCAAATGGACTGAAATAATATGCGTTTTGAGACTACCCTTCTGAACTGCAGCATAATCACATAAGTGACACTTATGTTCCTTAATATTCGAATGGACTGAGTTAATATGCGTTTTGAGGTGACACTTCAAAACTGAAGCGTAATCGCATAAGTGACACTTATGTTTCTTCATATTCGAATGGACTGAATTAATATGCGTTTTGAGACTACCCTTCTGAACTGCAGCATAATCACATAAGTGACACTTATGTTCCTTCATATTCAAATGGACTGAATTAATATGCGTTTTGAGGTTAGACTTCAGAACTGAAGCGTAATCGCATAAGTGACACTTATGTTTCTTAATATTCAAATGGACTGAATTAATATGTGATTTGAGGTTACACTTCAGAAATGCGGCATAACCGCATAAGTGACACTTATGTTCTTTCATATTCAAATGGACTGATTTAATATGCATTTTAAGGCTTTCCTTCTCAACTGCAGCATAGTCACATAAGTGACACTTATGTTCCTTCACATTCAAATGGACTGAATTTATATGCTTTTTGAGTTGAAACTTGAAAACTGAAGCGTAATCGCATAAGTGACACTTATGTTCTTTTTTATTCAAATGGACTGAATTAATATGCGTTTTGAGGTTAGACTTCAGAACTGAAGCGTAATCGCATAAGTGACACTTATGTTCTTTTTTATTCAAATGGACTGAATTAATATGCGTTTTGAGACTACCCTTCTGAACTGCAGCATAATCACATAAGTGACACTTATGTTCCTTCATATTCGAATGGACTGAATTGATATGCGTTTTGAGGTTACCCTTCAGAGCTGAAGCGTAATCGCATAAGTGACACTTATGTTCCTTAATATTCAAATGGGCTGAATTAATATGCGTTTTGAGTTGACTCTTCAGAACTGAAGCGTAATCGCATAAGTGACACTTATGTTCTTTTTTATTCAAATGGACTGAATTAATATGCGTTTTGAGACTACCCTTCAGAACTGAAGCGTAATCGCATAAGTGACACTTATGTTCCTTAACATTCAAATGGACTGAATTAATATGCGTTTTGAGGTTATTCTTCCGAAATGTGGCATAATCGCATAAGTGACACTTATGTTCCTTAATATTCAAATGGACTGATTTTATATGACTTTTGATGCTACCCTTCTGAACTGCAGCATAACCACATAAGTGACAATTGTGTTTCTTGATATTCGAATGAACTGATTTCAAATGCTTTTCTAGGTAACTCTTCTGAACTGAAACATAATCACATAAGTGACACCTATGTTTCTTTAAGTTTGAATGAACGGAATGATCGCGGTGTTCGAGATCAGTTTCCTGTTCTGCTGCGTTAGCAAGTGAATCATTCCTACGTTTCTGTCCTTCAATGAAATTTGGAGTCGCTTCCATTCCTATTTCAGAAAGTTCTTCGCCCATCTTCAGTAATTCACTTCTTTCGTGTACTCCATTTTCATCGATGAATTGTTCGACAATGTCCACATCTTCAATCTTCATGGTTTCGGGGGTCCCTTCATCAGCGGAAGACTGAACACTAGAAGAGATCAAACAAAATATTTTTGGGTATGCATGTTGAGTCACGTTATTATGACAATTGAAAATCTTATGCAATCATTTCCAGATTGAAATTATTTCAAACAGATTATATATCAACTGAAATCATAGTTAATAAGAAGCAGAAGTTCTACTGAGTCTGGAAAATGTGAAGATCGGAAAGTAATGAAGATGAATAAACAATAGGAATGATACAATTTAAAATGGTTATAATGGCAACAGCGTATTCTTTTTTGACATTACTTATGTCATTTGTGTTCTTTGAAGAAAATGACCGAAGAGTAACCGTCAATAGAGAACGATACAAAACTCTGTTAAATGATTTAATTCCTGCTGTTGTTGAGAATAATCTTGATGATATGTGGTTTCAACAAAGTTGGTGCCACCTGCCACACAGCCACCTCATCAATCGATTTATTGAAAACAAAATTTGGTGATGGTCCAGTTAATCATCCCCCCAGGTCGTGTGATTCAACAACTTGTCATTCATTTTTTTGGGTATGTATTAAGTCACAAATTTATGCTGATAATCCAACAACAACTGAGCAAATGAAATCAACATTGAACGTGCTATTGTTGAAATGAGTTGACAGAATGCAATACATACGGTGCAGTCGTGATGTAACCTTCCAAATAAAAAAAAAATGTCTCACTAAATAATTTATGTGTTCTTCTTATATTTAAATTGTACCATTCCTATTCGAAAACCCTTTATATACACCCATATCATCATCATACTGTATGAGTTGAATGAAACAGTTTTTGAACAAAGTACCTAGTTTGTTGTCGAACACGTGAAAAAAGTGAAACAAATTCGACGAATAAAACGACAGAAAATACTCACTCATATTCAATTGATGATTCTCTAGTTTCATGGATATATTGTTCAACCGTTCCAATCTCTTCTGTTTCAATGCCTTTCTGTATATAATCATATTTAGGTCTTTCAGCTGAATCTAGCATGGAAACACGAAATGCCAATTGGTCTGCCATTTTCGAAAGTATAAAACTCAAATCCTCTGGAAATAAAGTATGATGGAGAGTTACCTGGAAGCAATAGCAATCTGTTAAAGAATAAGTACCATTCAATGAACACAAAAGTGTGAGTTGTCAAGAAATAAAAAGGTCTATGGTTGTAACCTAAATTGTATGAAGAGAGTTGAGTTGAATAATAGTATATTATTTAACGAGCGGTAATGTAGGTCATAACTCACGCAGATGAAGTTTGCAGCACGAGCCGGAGGCGAGTGCTGTAATTCATCAAGTGAGTTATGACCATTACCGCAAGTTGAATACTATACCTAATTTATCTACGATTGTAACAAAAAATACTAAGATACAAGTACAGAGAAAGAACTTCATTTAAAAATCTTAAAAGTTACATATAACCATGCATTATTTATGTTGATTGTGCTTCTATAGTCTATAGGGGCGATGCTTCATATTTAGTGCTAACTAAAATATGCCAAAAGAACATTCTCTGTAAACAATGACTTGATATTACTTACTGCTACGCCAATCTTGAAAATTGTTGTATACACCTTTATATTTGTTTTGGTATTTTTCGGGCAATAAATTCTGTATGGTAACATTAGCTGATTGTCTTATTTCTGAAGATGTACATAATAATTCATCTTCACTATCTGAATTAATCTTTTTCAGCGAAATATCCACAATAATAATTAGGTATCAACTCAATTTGATTAAACGTCAAAATTATTCAAGTGACCTCCCCTCAATACTAATAATGGACTGTTCCCTTACGGCCAATCACACAGGGGAATTATAGGAGTGAGTGAATGGGAGAACACTCACGGTGTTTGTTTACATATATCATTACTCCATCGAAAGTGATTGAGTAATGACTATATTATTCAATCGGAGTAGATAAAATGGTTTAAAGTGAAAAGGAAAAAATTATAAACAAAATCTGCCGCGAAGCTTTTGAGGGCTCGTTTATCCATCTTAGAGGTAGATTTGCATTTATCAGTTTTGGAAACCTATTGAGGAAGTTTTTGATAGCTGCAAAAAAAATTCAAACTAAGGCGAAACTCCAGACCTCAGGTCAGTACTTTGGGTGACCATTTTTTCTTTCCAATTATTCGCTAGAAATCGATGCGAGATGTGAACTAGACAAAATCTCGCACGTAGTTCGAATCATTATTCTTCATCTATGTTCAAATTTTCATTATAATCCAATCAGTAGTTTCTAAATTATCAGGAAAAAATAATTTGAATCTTTATATTTACGGAACCCCTTGCCTAATTTTGCTCATTGATGAACTTAACCGGCCTTTCCGTTCAAAAGTTATAATTTTCTATGGTTTCTTAGTTCAAATCATGCGATATGGGAAAAATATTACTTGAATATAACATTCTCCTTTAAAATGCAAAATTTCGTCAAGATCGAATCCGTAGTTTTGAAATGATCAAGAAAACTAAATTTCAAACGACCATATTCACGGTACCCCTAGTCTAATTTTGCTTAAAATTTAACTTTTACACGACATTCGAGATCCACACCTATCCTGAAAATTTCAAGTTCCTAGGCCTATCCGTTCAAAAGTTATAATTTTCTATGGTTCTGGTCATGCGATCTGGACAAATTTTGCGAGTAGCTTTAACACGTCATTCTTCATCTGAATACAAAACTTCACTTCGATCGAGTCAGTAGTTTCGAAGTAATCGGGAGAACAAAATTTCGAGCGGCCATATTTCTAGGTCGTTCCGTTCTAGAGTTATCGTGTATACGGATGAACGGACTGACAGACTCGAATTTTCTGACGGATTCGTCATCAGTGAGTCGAACCTTGTCGATTGAGACCATTTTCGGCTTAAAATTCGAAAAATACAGACATCGTGACGAAATGATATAGCCCTCGTGTTAGTAGAACGAGCGCTCGATAGATGATAGTAGTTTTGTCAACTTCAATAAATAGAGCGCGTTACCAAAAATTGGACCACGTGGAAGTTTCAAGTAACTATAGTGCTGAAGACAAAAGACCCCTTCCCCTCTTCAAATGCCTCCAACACCCGATGATAAGGCAGAAATGGAAAAAGATTCAAAAGCACAAGAAATATTGGTAACCAGAATGGACGAAGATGTGTTAACACATATTACAACTAATATTATCCGGAACAAACTCTGGTCATTGGTCAATATTTGAAAGTCACAGTGAGGTTGGTGATACAACAGAAGTTTTATAATTTAAAGTATGAAGCCCCTATGGTATACTTTATCTCAAATATAGAAGAAGTGGTTAACAATCTAAGAGCTCAAAAGAACAGATATCAGACAGAATGTAAATAACGAAAATTCTCATGAGTCTACCAAGCGAATACAGACATTTTATCTCGGCATGGGAATCGTTACCAGAATGACAGCCAACTATGAGGAATTTGACTGCTAGACTAATGATTGAGGAAGAAAAAATTAAGAAGAATAAACTAAGCCAACATCAGGATGCGTGATTAAATTATATGGATTTACAGTATCATGGAGTAGCGCACAACAGCTAAGTTTCCATCTACTGAATCAGAGTATGTTGCTCTATAGATAAAGGCGGATTCGATACGTAGAGATCTGATTTGACAGATCCAGATGTGTCATTTTACACCAAAAACGGACAGATTCGATACCATTAACGCAATTATATCCGTACGAATTTAGCTCGCCACGTATCAGATATGATAGATAATGCGCCCGTGTATGTCGCCCTAATGGAGAATGATATATTCAAGCCATATTTTTTCCATATCGTATGACTAGAACCATAGAAAATTGTAACTTTTGAACGGAAAGGCCTAGGAACTTTTCAGGGTGGGTTTGGATCGCGAATTTTGCGATCACCTACATCAATGAGCAAAATTAGACTAGGGGTTCCATAAAAATATGGCCGTTCAAAATATTTTTGAGCGCTCGAATGCAATCTCGCGAGGTTGGCGCTCAGACGAGATCTCGCGAGTTTATGAAAAACAATACCACGAGATCTCGCGAGATTGACAGTTTTGTGTGTTTATTCTTGCAAATAATCACAATATTTGAATAAATAAGGAAAAAAATAATAAGAATTATGGGTATTAAAAAATAAACATTCATTTTTAGGAATTTTTTCAATAAACTTGTATTTAACATTTTATCTATCAATAATGTTTTTTTCGATAAACTTCAAAATATGTAGTAAACTTTAACTGATCTAATCAAATAAGAAATGGAATGAAAATAACAATAATACAAAAGTCTTTTAACCAGTGTTGAATCCAGACAATTTTCTCCGGGGGGGTATTTCAACATCTCGGGGGGGTAGTCGAAAATTCGTTTTGATTTTTGCGAATAGTTTTTCACCTGATTTTCGTGAAGAATAAAAAAAAGTGATAGCTCGTCCAAAAATACGAAAAAAAGTTTTTTTAACTTACCCTCTAAAATGCACCATATTCGAGTGTTGTTGTTGCACCATTTTCGAGTGAAGTTGAAAAAAAACATTTTTTTTGTGAATATCTTCGGAACCTTTTATCGTACAGAAGACAGCTTTCGTGAGCATTTTCTAATCATAATAAGCTATGTTTTGTAGGGAATTTTTTTTTTAAGTCTCAACTTGTGGAGTTTTTGAAGGGGTAATGGATATTTTCCTCCCCAACTTCTATGCTAATGGAAGAACTTCGTTTTTTGAGACGCCCATTTGAACCGCCAATGTTTTCTACAAAAAAAAGGGTCTCTTGGTCATACGCTCTAAAGTCGACCTTTTCCGAGAAAAATCAACTTTTATGTTGAAATACATGATCTTAACTAACTGTCAACCTTCTTTTTATGCGTGAAAAACTACAGGTTAACAATTCAAAATTATTATGATGAGAAAATGCTCCGAAGATATTTGTAAAAAAAACGATTTTTTTTTAACTTTAACACCTTGTATATCGAAAATGGTGCATTTTAGGTAGGTAAGTTAATAGAAACTTTTGAGCCCCCGGCTTTCTGATTAATGACTCCAGCGAATTCGTAGTTAGCTTTCTCTCACTAGGTTCTTTGAACGCAGCATTCAATGTTTCCTGAAGTTCTTCTTGCAATGAAATACTCTTGCGTGCCTCAGAAAGAGATGAAAGCGGTTCGTCATCATCAAATTCAGCAATATCATCAGCGGTGCCAGCTGATGTTGATGCGATCGACCAAGATGGATCTAAATTTGTCTGTGTCTGTGAATTAGTTAGACTATGTTCCGAATGAAAGCGCTCAATAATTGATTTAATTTCAGTTCGAACCACATTTTTTGAAGGCAATCTGAAGGTTTCGTCTTGGGCAAACTCTTCTTTATCTGCTTGGTATTTAGCTGGATCTCTTATTGAGCGCTCGTACTACTTACACGAGGGCTATATCATTTCGTCACGATGTCTGTATTTTTCGAATTTTGAGCCGAAAATGGTCTCAATCGACTATGTTCGACTCACTGATGACGAATCCGTCGTAAAATTCGAGTCTGTCCGTCCGGCCGGCCGGCCGTCCGTAAGCACGATAACTCTCGAACGGAACAACCTAGAGACTTGAAATTTTCAGTATGGGTTCAGTTCCCGAATGCCTCGGTTGTGTTCGATAATGGGCCAAATTCCACCAGGGGTTCCGTAAATATGGCCGTTCGAAGTTTTGTTTCCCTGATTACTTGAAAATTACAAATTTGATCGAGGTGAAATTTTGCACTCGAATGGAGAATTAGGTGTTCAAGCTACATGTGAAATTTTGTCCAGATCGCATGACCAGAACCATAGAAACCATAGAAAATTGTAACTTTTGAACGGAAACGCCTAGGGACTTGAAATTTTCAGGATAGGTGTGGATCTCGAATGTCGTGATCACGTTCATCTATGAGCAAAATTTTACTAGGGGTTCCGTGAATATGGTCGTTTGAAACTTAGTTTTCTTGATAATTTCAAAACTACAGATTCGATCGTGATGAAATTTTGTATAGTAATGGAGAATGCTACTCAAGCTACATTTCTCCAGATCACATGACCAGAACCATAGAAACCATAGAAAATCATAACTTTCGAACGAAAAGGCCTAGGGACTTGAAATTTTCAGGATAGGTGTGGATCTGAAATGTCGCGCTCACGTTTATCAATGAGCAGAATTATACTAGGGGTTCCGTAAATACGGTCGTTTTAACTTTTGGTTTCTCGATAATTTCGAAACTACGGATTCGATCGAGATGAAATTTTGTATTTTAATCGAGAATGATATATTAAAACAATATTTTGTCCAGATCGCATGACCAGAACCATAGAAACCATAGAAAATTGTAACTTTTGAACGGACAGGCCTAGGAACTTGAAATTCTCAGGGTGGCTTTGAATCGCGAATATCGCGGTGACGTTCATCAATGAGCAAAATTAGACTAGGGGTTCCGTAAATATGGCCGTTCAAAATATTTTTTTGCTGATAGTCCCGAAACTACTGATGGGATTGGAATGAAATTTTGCACCTAGCTGAGTAATAATGTATTCAAACTACGTGCAAAATTTTGTCCAGATCGCACCACCAAGACTATAGATACCGTAGAAAATTCTAGCGAATTGTCGAACAAAAATTGATCAGCTGAATCACTGACATGAAGTCTGGAGTTTCGCCTAGGCCTAGGGACTTGAAATTTTCAGGATAGGTTTGGATCGCGAATTTCGCGGTTACGTTCATAAATGACAAAAATTAGACCAGAGGTTCCGTAAATATCGTCGCTAACAAAACGAACTGGCGTAACTCAAAAATAGACATTTTTCAGTACGATGTTGGAAGGACTATTTCTGCCCAATGCGATCAAGTATTACAGATTTATTTATTGAGTTGCACTGAATCATATTGCAACTCAATAACTCAGTGAATAAGTCTGTAATACTTGATCGCATTGGGCAGAAATAATCCTTCCATCATCGTACTGAAAAATGTCTATTTTTTAGTTACGCCAGTTCGTTTTGTTAGGGACGATATAGCCGTTCAAACAATTTTTTTCCTAATTAATTCGAATAAATTGGTTTTAAGTGAAAAGGTAAACTTGTATTATATCCAGGATCCATAGAAAATTTCATCACAATCAATTAATACATTGCAGATTGACCTTCTTACTAGTAAAAAATACAACTTAATGAAAAAAAACCATAAAAGCATCTAACGGCACCAGAATCAAATTAAATACCATTGGTTATTATCTCTCGGAAACTTTGATAACGATCTTTTGGGACAAAGTTCCCTATCTACGAAAAACTCACGATTTTCAATATAACTTCATGATGATCAGCCACTATAACACTGAATCTCCATTTAGGGCCTGCAGGATGATTAATGATAAATTTTTATTCTATTTTCATCCTATGCTTCCACCCAGAGACTAGAGACTACAAACCAAAGATTAGACTGCTCAACAAAATTATTCACTATGCTATCGCGCCCGTTCGCGGTACTGTGAACTGTGAACTTGAGTTCATCCGCAAATAGAGAGGGGTGAATCGAAGAGAGACAACGATTCATTTAAACCAGTGGTTCTTAACCGGTGGTCCGCGGACCACTGGTGGTCCCTGGAAGCACACGAACTGGTCCGCGAAGCCATCCGACACAAACACATGACATAAAGAATACTTTTCTTTGTATCATGTGACATAGTTATTAGAGTCGATTCTGAATCGTGGTCCACATTTTCATAATCTGGAATTTCATATATTCATCAATGCAAAAACAATTATCCTATTTTTGTAGGTGATAGTGGATTGGTTTTGAGCGCTCGTACTACTTACACGATTGCTATATCATTTCGTCACGATGTCTGTATTTTTCGAATTTTGAGCCGAAAATTGTCTCAATCGACTATGTTCGACTCACTGATGACGAATCCGTCGGAAAATTCGAGTCTGTCCGTCCGTCCGGCCGTAAGCACGATAACTCTCGAACGGAACAACCTAGAAACTTGAAATTTTCGGTGTGGGTTCAGATCCCAAATGCCGCGGTTGAGTTCGTTAAAAGGCAGAATTCCACCAGGGATTCCGTAAATATGGCCGTTTGAAATTTTGTTCTGCCGAAGAAGAACTTTCAGGGCAAGAAGCTCAAAAAAAAATTCTCGAAAAACCACTTTCAAACGATACGGTAATGTCACGTATCCAAAAAATGTCGAAAGATATTGAAGAACAAGTCATCGACAAGATAAAATTTAGTCCTTATTTCGCGCTTCAATGTGACGATCTACTGACATTTCACAATGTTGTCAATTGCTTGTATTTGTTCGATTTTTGAAAGAAAATAAATTACTATTTTCCCAAAAACTGGAGACGACGTCCAGAGGTGCAGATGTTCTGGATGCAGTAGGTCAATATTTGGATAAACATTGACTTATGTGGCAAAAGTTTGCAGGATTTTGTACAGACTATGCTCGGTTCTCGCTCTGGTCTTGCGGCATTGATAAAAACGGAAAATCAATCCGCAATTACGTCACACTGTGTCACTACTCATCGTCAAGCATTGCCTGTAAAAACGCTTCCAGAATGCTTGGCTGTTGCAATATCAGAGTGGTAACACTCAACTTCATTAAAAATAGTGCACTTAACACTCGCTTCTTCAAACAATTGTGCTCTGATATGAACCCTGAGCACGAAACTCTGCTGTTCCATACGAAAGTGGGCTGGCTTTCCAGATTGTATGAACTTACTGAGAGGAAGTGAAAATATTCTTAACTGACAAAAACAAAGAGTTGCTGGATCAGTTCTGCGAGTCCAAATTTCAGACACCTACATCTTGCTTATTTGGTCGATTTTTTCGCGCAACTGAATAAATTGAACCTTCAACTTCAAGGATCTGGAAATTGCAAGTTGCAAGGCACGAGGAATATATTTGCAAATGAAGACAAAATCGCAGCATTTATCGCTAAAATTGAGCTATGGCTCAACAAAGTCGCAAGACAAAACTTTTCTGCGTTTGATACGCTGAACCAAATTATTATTGACACATCATGTCCAGAAACTAAAGGAGAAATACAAAAGAACATTCCCAACCATTTGAAGAACTTGAAGAGTGAATTCGATCGCTATTTTCCTGACTGCGAGGACGAAGGTATTCGGAGATTGATCCGTAATCCTTTTATGGTCAATGTTTCTGAGGTGTCTGATGAAATTCAAGAAGAAGTAATTGAAATGCAACATGACAGTAACTCGAAGGATACATTCGAGGCAGTAATTAATCTGGAAGATTCTGGGGCCAAAAAGCAGCTTCTTTTCCAAAGATTCGAGATATTGCTATTCGTTACCTCACACTGTTTTCATCGACATATTTATGCGAGCAGGGGTTCTCAGCGCTACTGATAATCAAAAACAGAAACCAAGGATTCAGAAATTGGTGAATAGTATGCAGACACAAAAATCCCATTGAAATAATATAGCTTCTGTATTTCTATAAAATTGCAAAAATTGAATACTGTTGGCTCTGAACGATTGTAGGCATGTTTCATTCAAAATTTATGGTATAACAACCTTTTATTCATTGAAAAAAAAATTATATTTTCGTGATATTACCTTCAAACAGTTAGTGGTCCGTGACAAGACAACAATTTTGTCGAATGGTCCCTGATCACTAAAAGGTTAAGAACCACTGATTTAAACCATTCAGCAGTACCTAGTGATAAATGCAAACTTCACAAATTTTTTTATAATGTTTATGGAATATGATATGAAAAAGATGTTAAGCAATTCCAAGACGAGTAGCTATATAAACTGCTCCACATGAGTTAGGGATATTGACTTAAAGTGCAAAAAAATATAGTCAAAACAAGATTTTTGTGATGAAAATTCATATTAATATGATTTCAAGCTGCAAATTAATTTTAGCCTGTAGGTCTGCAGCGTAGGTACACAGGGTGGTTAAGTAAAATCGAGTAAAATAACGAAATTTTATTCCCAGAGAATTCAAGCATTTTAAGACTATCAATACAATGTATGGCCTCCACGGGCATCAATAACAGCTTGACATCTTCTTTGCATACTACACACGAGGTTGTTGAACATTTCTTGAGGAATTTGGTTCCATAAACAGGGCAGAAGCTCTCTCAGATCAGGCGCGCTCCCACGGGGGGGTACTGGGGGTAATTACCCCCCCCAGGACCGTATTTTCAGCACTCAATACATACTTTGCTTCCTTCTAAATTCCAAAATACGGTCACTACCCCCCCAGGCTCAATCTCTGGTTAGAAAATACGGTCACTACCCCTCCCAGACTCAATTTCTGGGAGCGCCACTGTCTCAGATCATTTAAGGATTCTGGGGTAGGTTGATGATTATCTAATCTTCTTTGGGGCATATCCCATGCATGTTCTATGCAATTCAAATCTGGTGAGTGTGGAGGTATTGGTAAATGTGGAATACCAAGCTCCTCGCGCGCATTCTCAACTATGGCTGCACGGTGCGGTCTAGCGTTATCGTCTAGAAATTGAAAAGTTTCACCAATAGCAGCGTGAAAATTTGGCACAACATTGTCAATGACATGCTCCCTATAGTGTAAGGCGGTCATATTCCCAGGACAAATGTGTAGATCTGTGCGCCCGTTGAAACCTGTCCCGGCCCATACCATAACACTACCCATTCGGAATGGATGGACTTCTTGGACATAGCGACGATTACGGGGTATGCGTGGGATTGTCCATCCCTTATTCTTCGAGAATCTGAAAATCGGCCATATCTGGATTCATCAGTGAAAAGGACACTACGCCATTGATCGATCCAATTGATATGTTGCCTTGCCCATTCCAGTCTTTGACGCTTATAGTCACGTATTAATGGAACTCTTCTTAATGGACGTCTAGAACCTAGATTCACCTCTCTCAAACGTCGTCTGATGGTTTCGATGGAACCTTGTACCCCATCTGCATTTTGGAGAGTATTCCGTAGCATTCTACACGAAGATGTAGGGTTTCTTCTCGCCGAAACGGTGATGAAACGATCCTGAGCAGGTGTTGTTTTTCGTCGCCCACCAAGCCTTGGTCTTTCCAACACGGAACCTGTCTCCCCGAACCTATTCCGAAGTCGGGATATCACACTTTGGCTGACTTGGAGCCTTTCCGCTACAACAACCTGAGTTAGGCCACCCTGTAGCATTCCGATAGCCCTATTAGCCTCAGCGTTTGTTAATTTACGTCTTGGCATTTTCAGAAAACTCGTTTCAAATCGAAGCCGTTGATAAACTGACTTCATTTCAAAATAAGAACGTTCATGAAGCATACGCAAAGAACCAAACTTCAGAAAAGAGGCGACCAGATTGACGAAATGTCTCATACTGATTTTTATTGGATCGATCCAAGTTGTTATTGAGTTTTAAAAGATTTTACAGCGATTTTCTCGAAGATTACATACTTTTAAAAACGATTGAATACCATATCCCTAACTCTTGTGGAGCAGTATATTTGTATGCATTTAGTTGAAATATTCTCAAGCTTTTTATATTCATAGAAGTTAAACTGAAAAATGAAGATTGTAGATTGTTCTTAAGCGATATCGAAGACAAAATTCTGAAAAGAAATATTCATCCCATGTCCCAGATCTGCACCTACACAATGGAAAATTGAATGTAGAAAGGAAGTTCTAGTCTGAAAGAATTGCCTTTTGATAGAAATTGAAAAATGCTGAATTTCAAATACATAATAGTTATTTCTAAGCTAAACTATCTCAAAAAAAATTTCAATAATCTTGCAGTATAGATTTCCGAAGTAGAAATTAGATTCTCTAAACTTTTTATTTTTCAACAGGTAAATAAGAAGCTTCTGTATGAATATAATAAAAGTAAACTTTCATTTCAGTCCTCCATTATCATAGTAACATAATCAATGTTCCAGGATTCATATCCGAAGTAACTATCCATCACTTATTATCGATTATAAATCAAATTCCATTCATTCAGCATTAGTATTACCATGCCAAGCTACAAATGACTGTCCTCTGTGCAGCCGAATGTTTGCTGGTAAAGTTGACGGCGAATAATTTCAAATGTTATATTTCTGTTGTTTATTTTCCACCTAACTCAGATCGAAATTTGTATGAGAGCTTCTTCAGTATTTTTGATGGCATTTTGCTCCAAGCCCCAAGCTGAAACCTTACTTATTCTTGGTGATTCTGATATTCCAATATTGTCTGATCGCAATGCTAATTAAGGGTGTCCTAACTGATGATTTCATAGGCTTGTTCGAAATGAAACAGCTTAATGAAGTTCCTAATTTCATGAATAGAAAATTAGACTTGGTTTTATCTAACATGTCAATTTCTACTGTACAGAGATCTCAAACTTCTCTTGTCAGTGAGGACAGATATCATCCTGCGCTTGAATTTACCTTAACTTTTTATTTTGATAAGTTAATTAAAGGTTATGATAAGAAGCAAAATTCATTATAACTATTGGGGTGATTATGTGCTAATTTACAACTTAATATCGCAGTGTGATTGGTCAAATGTATTGAGAAGCGAAGATGTCGATGAGAGGTTGGATATGTTTCATGAATCAATTTATGACATTCTGGATTAAGCTATTCCTAGATTTCGTAGTTCAGCTGTTAATAGAGGAAATTACACAGAATTAGAAAGAAAGGTAACGAAGCTCTATTTTCATTTCTGAGGAAAGAAATAAAACAACAGACGAAATCAGAATATTTACATATAAAAAACAACTCGAACAAAATTTTGCTAATGACCCCACATCTTTTTGGTCGTTCATCAGCAGAAATATAGCACATAATAAAATACCGTCAACGATAAGTTCGGTGGTGATTCTTTCAGTAGTGAAGGAGACATTTCAGGAGCTTTTGCAGGCTGTGTACCCACAAGATGATGATTCTCATGAGGAAGGGTCAAATTGGGGAAGCTTTAAATTCACGGTTATTCCAAAGGAGAATCTTAGAGAAAACGTCAAAAGGTTGAAACCCAAAAAGTCTGTTCGTTTGGATAATATTCCTTTTTACATTTATAAAGGTTGCATTGATTTTTCTGTCATCCCATTGATACATATCTTCAATTTATTCCAGTCCACTAACGTTTTTCCTAGTCATCGATTATTACTCCTATCCATAAAAAAATTATAAAAAGCACTGCCGTGAAGTCAGAAGCTTTTGAGCGTTCGTTCAAGCACGTTGTAAGTTAAATTGCATTTACCTGTTCTAGAAACCAATTGAAGAATTTTTGACAGCTGTCAAAAAAATTTCGAACTAGCGCGATCCTCCAGACCAATTTTGTTTTCGATAATTCTCTAGAATTTTCCACGGTATCTCAGTGGCGGCCGCTCAGGGGAAGCAGAGGAGGCCGGGCCTCGCCAAATTTTACTGCTTTATATTTTTGAGCGCTCGTACTACTCACACGAGGGCTATATCATTTCGTCACGATGTCTGTAGTTTTCGAATTTTGAGCCGAAAATGGTCTCAAACGACTATGTTCGACTCACTGATGACGATTCGAGTCTGTCCGTCCGGCCGTCCTTTCGTATACACGATAACTCTCGAACGGAATGTCCTAGAAACTTGAAATTTTCAGGGTAGGTTCGAATCTCGAATGCCGCGGTTGAGTTCGTTACCGGGCAATATTCGCCTAAGGGTTCCGTAAATATGGCCGCTCGAATTTTTGTTTTCCTGATTTTTTCGAAACTGCAAATTTGATCGAGGTGAAATTTTGCACTCAGATGGAGAATAACGTGTTCAAGCTACATGCAAAATTTTGTCTAGCTCGCATGACCAGAACCATAGAAACCATAGAAAATTATAATTTTCGAACGGAAAGGCCTAGAGAGTTGGAATTTTCAGGATAGGTGAAGATCTCGAATCTTGGGGTCAGGTTCATCAATGAGCAAAATTAGAAATTCAGTTTTGTTGAAGAAAATTTGTATTTAAATTGAGAATGATATATTCGAGCTACATTTTGTCCAGATCGCATGATCAGAACCATAGAAACCATAGAAAATCATAACTTCCGAACGGAAAGGCCTAGTGACTTGAAATTTTCAGGATAGGTTCGGATCGCGAATTGTGCGGTCACGTTCATCAATGAGCAAAATTAGACTAGGGGTTCCGTAAATATAGCTGTTCAAACTATTTTTTTCCTGATAGTTTCGAAACTACTTATTGGATTGGAATAAAATTCCGCACATAGATGAAGAATAATGTATTCAAAATACGTGCGAAATTTTGTCCAGATCGCATTACCAAGACAATAGATACCGTAGGAAATTATTGAAAAAAAAAATGGGCACCTAAAGCACTGAAGTGAAGTCTGGATTTTCGCCTTAGTTTGAAATTTTCTTTGACAGCTTTCAAAATCTTTCCAATTGGTTTCTTAAACTGAAGAATGCGAAACGACCTACAAGGTGCATGTACGAGCGCTCAAAAGCCCCTGCCTTCAATTTTTTATTTCTCAGTTCAAGTTCAACTATATTATGTCAACCTAAATCAATAGAATACTCAACTTTCTGGATATTTCTTATCCCAATATTTCATCACATTTATAAAGGGTTTTTCACATGGCCATATCTAGGGCGTGGCGGAGGTGGGACTTGTCACGGGCGCAAGGTCCACAGGGGCGCCAAAAACAGCAAAAAATAAAAAATATAAGCGCAAAGCAAAATAATTAGAATTTGAAATATCCCAATACGGATTTCCTCGCAAGGAGCGATGCCGGCGAATAAACGAGTAGATTCTATGCGCCTTACGGTATCTTAGGCTTAATTCGTATGTAGTTCATGTAGTTGTTTTGAGTCAACTGGATTTTAGTAAACAAGTAGGTACAATAAAATTAGGAAAATGCAATACTGAGGAAAGTTTTATTGACTTTATTGATACTCGCTAAAATACAGGTGAAGGATTGCAAAAGAAATCCTGGAAAAATTGGTTGCCGATAGCTTGGATATTAAAAATGTGAGAAGGCAGTCTTATGATAATGGGGCTGATGGGTGTACAAGCTCGAAATTTTGATTTAAAATGATGATAGAAACATTCTTCGCAACTGTTCAGCAAATATTAAATTTACTCAAAACAGAAGTCAACCTCACTCTAAAGGGTTTTTGCGATACTCGCTATTACTCGAAAGCAAACGCTGTGCATTATAGATTAAGTCAAAATTAGGTAAAATTATTAAAATGTTTCGCGAGCTCGAAGAATCGTCCAAGGTAAATTTGAACTCATGAATCTATTATATATCTTAAATTCCGGGATATTCTGTTAAGGAATAAATCAATCTTCGCAAGAAAAGCAACTACATATTTCTGAAGGCTCACAAATGATACTTGGACTATTGAACGAATTAGAAGCGTATAGAGAAAACTGTTTCACGCCATTGATGGAACTTTCAAAAACTGAAGCAGTTAAATTTGGAATTGAAACAAAATTACATGAGTCAAGAAAACGAAAGAAACCCAAAATGCCAGGAGAACTAGCCATTGTTGAAGCTCATCTTTTCAACGCAAAAACAGAAGAATTGGACTGTTACAAGTGCTTGAGGAAATAATAATACAAATTATACAAAGATTGTTGTATTGAACGAAGTGGCAGCAGACATCAGTTTTTTGAATTGAAGTGTTACTCAAACTATGCTTATTGACGATTTGAAGAAAAGCGCTGCAGATCTTGCAATAAAGTATGCTTTCGATTTAAATGCACATGAATTTTCAATGGACATTGAAAGTTTTAAATTTAAAAGTGACTCAATTTTAGACAACTTTATTGAAATGGGACCATTACAATTATTGAAAGGTATATATGAGCTGACTCATGACTGAAAATATTTTTCCAAATCTACAAACGGCGTTAAGAATATTTCAGAGTTTGCCAGTGACAAACAACTGCTACTTGTGAACGTTCCTTTAGCAAACTGAAACTTATAAAGTCGTATCTTCGTTCCTCCTTGGGACAAGAGCGATTATCAAATATGACAATCCTGGCCATCGGAAAAGAAGTGACATGCACCTTGGATTACCCTGAATTAGTTGATATGTTTGCAGAAGTAAAATCGAGAAAAGTGAGATTTTGTACATATTATGTACCAGTATGATTGTGATTATCAATTATCATCTTCTGTACAACTAACCAAAGAAATTTTTTGACTTACGTTTGCGTAATTTTCAGTTAAAAAATATATATTTTCTCAGATTTACTATATGAATATAAATATTTTGTTTAATTTTCCAGAATTTGTTTTCTTTTTATGCATTTTATTGGAATTGTGTATTTCAATGTTTTCAATGAAAAAATGATGAAAAGCACTGCCGTGAAGTCAGGAGCTTTTGAGCTCTCGTTTATCCACCTTGTAGGTAGATTCGCATTCTCCAGCTTTAGAAACCAATTTAAAAGATTCTGACAGCTGTCAAAGAAAGTTTCTAACTAAGGCGAAGATCCAAACGTCAGTGCTTTAGGTGTCCAATTTTTTTTCGATAATTCGCTAGAATTTTCTACGGTATCTTAGGTCTTGGTAATGCGATCTGGACAAAATTTCCCACGTAGTTTGAATACATTATTCTTCATCTTTGTGCGGAATTTCATTCCAATCCAATAAGTAGTTTCGAAATTATCAGGAAAAAAATAGTTTGAACGGCTATATTTACGGAACCCCTAGTCTAATTTTGCTCATTGATGAACTTGACCGCGAAATTCGCGATCTGAACCTATCCTGAAAATATCAAGTCCCTAGGCCTTTCTGTTCGAAAGAACTAAATTTCAAATTACCATATTTACGGAACCTTTAGTCTAATTTTCTCATTGATTAATGTGACCGCGATATTCAAAATCCACACCTATCCTGAAAATTTTCATAGGCCTTGCCTTTCGAAAGTTATGCTTTATACTTTTCTATGGTTTCTATGGTTCTTGTCATGCGATCTGGACAAAATTCTGCGTGTAGCTTGAACACGTCATTCTCAATGTGAGTGCATAATTTCACCTCGATCGAATCTCAATCGTTCCAAAGAATTCAGGAGAACAAAATTTTACGGAATCCCAGGTCAAATTTTGCCCAATAAAGAACCAAACCCCGGAATTTGAGATTCGAAACTACCCTGAAAATTTCAAGTTTATAGGTTGTTCCGTTTGAGAGTTATCGTGTATACGGCATTTTCGCCTCAAAATTCGAAAAATACAGACATCATGACGAAATGATATAGCCCTTGTGTAAATAGAACGAGCGCTTAAAAAGGAGAACCCAACTGAAATCATATATATCATCCATGTTAGAAGATTCCGATATGTGTACATTAGATAAAAGGAGAAAATATAATGCAGTGGTGTTTCTTTCCAAAATTATTCACAGTCAAAATTGTAATTTTGTTGATTTGGTTAGTTTCAAAGTTCCCGAATTGAAAATTGAATATGAGGATCAAAAATAAAGAACTTTTCTTTGTTGAACCAGCTGGCTGACCTATAAACAAAATGATGATTGTATATAATGAATTTCCCTCAAAAAATGATGTAGATATAATATGGGAAGGAACTTTAATTGGAATTTTGCTGACTTGAGCGGTGAATGACCGGCCAGTGAATATCACATGACCGGTAAATGTAGACCGACTGATGGTACCGAATAAAGGTGAAATAAATGTGGAACAGATGTTCAATGAGTTTGTTCACATTTCATATTCGATAAAATTATACAGGTTGTTTCATTGGGAAACGGAAATACTTAAAAGAGGGCACCGAGATGGTTCTAGCCACATTTTCTGGCTCTGACTGTCTTTGTAACCGAGATACAGGATGTTTTATGAATTTTGCTCATTTCTACTTGAGGTCATAACAAACGAACCACCTGGTATATTTTCTTTATATTTGGCACACATGTTCCATAATTGAAGCTTAAATGAATCACTCAATAACCACAAGGAAAATCCAGGTCCGGGTTAACAAAAAATTATAAAGCAATTGTATTGTTGAAACAACACTCTGTATATCGAGATTCTGAAAATTTGTTCACATATTTGAGAAGCGCATAAAAAACTTAACTAAAACATCTGCTTCTCATTTTTGCGCAGACAGTTTTACTCCACAAAGCTTCAACTGAAAAGTCTAGTTTTTAAGAACGTGGATACCAAAGAGTGGTTTTAAGTGAATTACAAATTACAATAACATGTTACCAAAAGTTGAATCGATATTTATTTTAACCCTTTAGTGCCCGAATACTGAAAAAACTTGAATTCAAAAATTTTTTTTCTTGATTTTTGTTTTTTGAATGGTTTTAAACACAATTCAATTTTTTTCAGAATTTTATTTTCATTTTTCAAAAAAAATCCAAAATATGGACTTTTAAGTACCTACCGTCAGGAATGATGCCATTTATAGTGCTAATGAAATGCTCTGTAACTGAAATATTTTATTCCTCATTTTCATTGAATTTTTCCACAAAATTCAGAATAACTACTGATAATACTAGGTATCAACCAAAAAATTGAAAAATATCTATAGAATCGTTATTCCAAATAAGTATCCGCATTTTCAGAGTCACTCTCTTCTTCATCTGTTACAATATTATTATCTAACGATAAATATTCGTCGAGGATCTCATTTGCAATGACCTCTATTTCTTTCGAATAAAGTGGTCTCTTACATACCACTGTTGAATTTTTCTGCTCGCCATATTTCCTGACGGTACTTCTGCGTCCTGATGAAAAATGGGAAATTTCCCAAGAAAAGATGTTTGAATGTTTATTATTGAAACATAAACCTACTGGGTATAGCCACCAGGAACAATATATGTTAAATAAAAATAGCAGAATATAGAAAACTAAATTTTACGACCCGTTGAAATTACTGGTACTCAGGAGTACCGTCGGGCACTAAAGGGTTAAAATTACTAAATTATCAATAAATAAATTGGTTATTCTTAATTCCTTAATACATTGGTTATCCTTCATCCTTATAGCAACATAACAACCATTTGTGTATTTTCCAGGTAGGTTAAAAGTAACGCCCTGTATGCACATATCTAATTATCGAAATTGATATTGCTTGAATATTGTTATTGAATGTTATAGTGAAATAATTGAGATGAATTAGGTCGTTTTCATAAACTGCTCGAAATGCCCTCCATTTTGGTCTATAAATTTTAGTGCTCGAATATCCCGAACTGGTTTGCGACTTACATTCGGATTGTTCTTAATTTTCCTGCTAGCTTTTTGTATTTTTGTAATAATCTGATCCCAAGTATTAATCTCAGAAGAATATACTAGAGATTTCAGATGCCCCCAGAAATAATAATCTTCGGTATTCAAATCAGGGGATCTTGTCTCTAACGATAAGCCTATAATGAGGCGAAGCACCATCGTGCTGAAAGTACATGCCAGCAATATTTCATTTTCGTCATAGAGTAAAAAAAAATTACGAAAAGCACTGCCGTGAAGGCAGGAGCTTCTGAGCGCGAAAATGAAAATTTGCTTCGTTACCACGAGCGCTCAAAAGCTCCTGACTTCACGGCAGTGCTTTCCAAATTTCATAATATACTAGCAGACCCGGCCATGCGTTGCTGTGGCTAAGGTATACGTTGAATTTAATTGAATTGAACTATTCGATACAGTGGAATTATTATTACTATTAACCCTAACCTATCCTTAACTTAACCCTAACCCTATCCTAACTTTATCCCTACCCTAACCTAACCCTATCGTGACCCTAACCTAAACCTAACCCAACCCAACGCAATCCCTAAACAAAACCATTTTTTTTCGGGTTGTGGCGAAAAATCTGCTGTTAGATTCAACCACGACCCGTATCGTGGGATATGTTTGGCTTGATGTTGTTGCCGGACGACTAAAAAAAAACCACAACTTGGGGGAAATGCGAAGACCGCCGGAAGAAACATCCCTGTCCGTACTTCGGATTATATTCTCAACTGGCGGTAAGCGGTCTATTTTTCCAACCGGTTCGTTCCTTCCCTCTGTCCATCTGAGGGAGTGACAAAACATGTGCTTCGGGTCATCTACAACGTGGCATGCATGATACAGATAATCCTAAGTCCGTCCTATCCTCTTGGTAATGGTACCATTAGATCCATGCCCTGTCAAAAATTGAGTAGAGCAGTCGTTTTATGCTCACATTGGATCCACTGCTCCAAATTCCTGATCAACCTACGCGTCCAATCGGCCTTTTACCCTCAACCATCCGATTTCTCCTGCCATTTTCTCAGTGTCTTCCTTCTTGAAATACGTCAATTGCCCGGTACTGCTCCTCCTATGGTATAAAGGAAGCATCTTTCCGCCACCATTAGGTCAACTGGTGGGAAGCCAGCAATCACTTGGACAACCTCCGCCGACAAAGTTCTGTATAGTACAGTGGGGTGAGATGGCCACCGTTTTGCAAACTATGCGCCTGCAAGTTTTTTTAATGTTTAGGATTATATCATATTTTTATTTCAACAGCTTAAGTATCATCCAAACAGGTAGGTAAATAAATAGGGTCAAAATACTTTTAGAATTTTCGTTTTATTATTTATAAATATAAGTGTTATGTGGCCGTCTATCCCAGTTCAGTGGGGTTAGTTGGGAGTTGGTTGAGGGAGAGATGGCCACAAAATAAAAATGAAGATAAACTAAAAAAACAAATTTTTTATAAGGGTGAAATAAATTATTCTTCCTTAACATTAATTTTTCTTTTTTTTTAACGCGGTTTTACCATAATTTTGACAGGGGTTCAAAAAAGAGGAGCAGTTTTCATGAAACCACATCTGCCATATTATTGTAACGAACTTATGCCGGACCTGTCGCCTTCTAGAACCGAATAGAACGACCGGGACCTTTCGAGAATATACGGGAGAGAGCGAGAAGCTTCACGATTGTTCCCTCCCACTATATAAGTCGACATCGGCCCTAAGAGAGTACAGTATTGGACTATAGCGCGCGTGGTAATAAATGATTGAGTGTTGAAATAAATTAGTATTAGTGTAATTAGTGAACTGTAAATAAATTATTTAAGAAGAACTTGGACAATATTCATTACATTATGAAATTCCACCAACCGTCTCTTTTACGGGAGCTGTTGTAGCTTTATCCACATCCTGAACATCCGGTGTCATCCATTTCATATAGGTTATCACTTTCCTCTTCATAATGGACGTCTATATTCCCCTCCTCCTCATCAGTACATAGCGAATGTGAGCGTTCTCTTTTTCGAAAAATATTTTTTGGACTCGCAGACTTCCAGGACGAGCGTTAGCGAGAATTTTGTCTACTCGTCCAAAAAAAACAGTATTTCCCGGACTTGTTACGTAAATTACTTTTTTTTCTGGAATTTCGTTTTTTGGAGCGCCCTTTTTTTTGTTTGCTTTTTCTTACGGATCTTTCTTTCACCTTCCTCTCAAGGGTCTTCCTAGGAATACCATAAATTTTTGAGGCTCTGTTTACAGAAGATCCGTTTCTGACAGCTGACTAGCTTATTGCTAGCCTTTGATTTTCTTGAGTATAGTTTTCATGATTTGAGTTCTTTCTGTCATACTTCGTTGGCATTTTTCCGGAGTAAACTCGAAGGGAAGACAAACTGTAAAGAAATAGACGTAAAAACTAAATGGCCATCTATCCCTACAGTTTGATAGCCATCTATCCCGAATGCTAGGGAGAGATGTCCACGTGAAAAAAATAATCCACTGCAGGCTTTTTAACATGTTTTGGAGGTAAGAATTATAGAATGAACATCATACTCACCTAATATATGTTGAAATCACCGATAAATTTAATTTCACACAATCACAGTAGTAGACAGTAAGAAACTATTGAATAATTTCACAAGGACGCGCTAGTATTTTAATTTTCTGACTGCTCTTATATCACCTTGACGTATTCGAAAACACAAGGGACTTGCTCACACATGAACGAAGATCGCTGGGGAGGGCAAGCAGCGCCATAGAACGACGCGTTATGGAGATTTAGCTGTTGGCCATCTCACCCCACTTTATCCTATGCCGAAGTTACCCTTAAGAGCCCCAGTCTCTGTGCTGGATTCAGCCGAGAGACTGAGAGACATCACATTGCACTCTCAGTGCTTCGCTCCATACTGGCGTCATGATATAAAATACATGGTATACTATTGAGCATCCGAAAGAGAAATGGAGATGGCTCGAGAGTGACATTCGGCTCGCGGCTAACCCAAATAAGGAATAATATCAAGCGTTCAACGAACTAACAGAATTTCTGATTGGTTTTTTGGCTCGAGAGTGACGGCATGCGCGCGGACGACCGAAATAAGGAAAGTAAGTAGCGTACCTTTATTCTATATCATGCCGCATATTGGATCTTCTTGGTCGCGGCATTATTAAAAATAATACTCACACTTCAAAACAAATCACAGACAACATTAATTTAACACTTTCGTGAAATAAATATTTATATAATATACTCACTTTGACTGGATTGACAAAATAATCTGGAATGATTCAGTGAAATCAATCGCATAAATATTTGACAACTAATATATATGTCAATCATTCTTCTTTACTTACATTATTCTACATTATTGAGAGTTAAGAAATCTGTGACTAATGACCATGAACATCGGTCCAGCCGTTCTCGAGTTATAAGTGTTGGAACAAACCCGACTTTGTTTTATATGTTTAGATGCGGATACCTCATTACAAGTATAGAATGAAATCACTTCTCCGGAAGAACAAAGGCGTAAGTGCAAATCTGAAAAATGTTGAGTTATGAATTCTGATTACTGTTTAAAGTAAGAAAAAAAGTAGCACCATCTCAAAAAGATGAAATTTACTTTATAGAAAGTCCCTTCCATTATAATAAAGATGATTCGTATCGCGTCAATTCAGCGTACCTACCGCTACATCCATTTCTTGAAACTCGTTTCCTGAAAAGTTGATCGGCATTTGCGTCTTTGTTCTTCCGGAGAAGCGAAATATGGCCGTTCGAAATTTTGTACTACTGATTACTTCGAAACTACAGATTCGATCAAGATGAAATTTTGCTCTCAAATGGAGAATTCAAGCTTCATGCAGAATTTTGTTTAGATCGCATGACCATAACCATAGAAAATTATGAGTTTCGAACGGAAAGGCCTAGGGACTTGAAATTTTCAGAGTAGGTTCAGATCTTGAATGTTGCGGTCTCGTTCATCAATGAGCAAAAGAAAACTAGGGGTTCGGTAAATATAGCCGTTAAAAATATTGTTTTCCTGATAATTTAGAAACTACTCATTGAATTAGAATTAAATTTTGCACATAGATGGACAATAATGTATCCAAACTACATGCGAAATTTTGTCACCAAGACCATAGACATCGTAGAGGATTCTAGCGAATTTCCCACGTATTTTGAATAAATTATTCTTCATCAGCAAAATTTCATCTCAATCCAATGAGTTCGAAATAACCAGGATGAACATATTTTGAATGGCCATTTTTACGAAAACCCTTGTCTAATTTTGCTCATTGATGAACGTGACCGCGGAATTCGCGATTCGAACCTACCCTGGAAGTTTCAAGTACCTAGGCCTTTCCTTTCGAAAGTTATACTTTCTATGGTTTCTGTGGTTCTAGTCACGTGATCTGGAAAAAATTTAGCTTGAATTATATCATTCTCCATCAAAATACAAAATTCCGTCATGATCAAAACCGTAATTTTGAAATTATCAAGAAAACTAAATTTCAAACGACCATATTAACGGAACCCCTAGTCTAATTTTGCTCATAGATAAACGTGACCGCGACATTCGAGATCCACACCTATCCTGAAAATTTCAAGTCCCTAGTCCATTCCAATCAGTAGTTTCGAAATTATCAGGAAAAAAATATTTTGTACGGCCATAATTGAGGAACCTCTCGTCTAATTTTGCACATTGATAAACGGACCGCGACATTCGCGATCCGAACCTACCCTGGAAATTTCAAGTCCCTAGGCCTTTCCGTTCGAAAGTTATAATTTTCTATGGTTTCTATGGTTTTGGTAATGCGATCTGGACCAAATTCAGTTTCAATATATCATTCTCCATCAAAATACAACATTTCGTCACGATCGAATCCGTAGTTTCGAAATGATCAAAAAAACTAAATTTCAAACGACCATATTCACGGAACCCCTAGTCTAATTTTGTTGAAAGATGAACGTGACCACGACATTCGAGATCCACACATATCCTGAAAATTTCATGTCCATAGGCCTTTCCGTTCGAAAGTTATAATTTTTTATGGTTTCTATGGTTCAGGTTATGCGATCTGGACAACTTTTGCATGTAGCTTGAATTCTCAATTTGAGACCAAAATTTCATCTTGATCGAATCTTTATTTTCGAAGTAATCACAAAAACGAAATTTCGAACTGCTATATTAACGGAACCCCTGGTGGAATTTTGCCCATTAACTCAACCACGGCATTTGGGAACTGAACCCACACTGGAAATTTCAAGTCTCTAGGTTGTTCCGTTCGAGAGTTATCGTGCATATGGCCAGAAGGGCCGACTCGAATTTTTCTACGGATTCGCCATCACTAAGTTGAACTTTGTCGATTGAGATCATTTTCGGCTAGAAATTCGAAAAATACCACCAAATACCTTGACGAAATGATATAGCCCTCGTGTAAGTAGAACGAGCGCTCAAAAAAAAGCAATATCTTTCAAGAGTTATAGCCATGGCTGGTCATTCGAAGTAAATTTATGAGTTTAAAGTTGGAAAATATTCATGTACATTGTGTATATAGTTCTTACCCAGATTTTTGTAATTTGAATTGAAAATAAAAAATAATCCAATTTTCAGGACCTTCTATTCTCTCCTTATAAGAGTTCAGTATATGAAATTTTTTATTGAACACCTACTGTTATACAGGGTGTTTTTGACAGCTGTCAAACATTTTTTCAATTGATTTCTAAAACTGGCAAATGCGAATCTAACCACAAGGTGGATGAACGAGCGCACAAAAGCTGGAATCCTGACTTCACGGCAGGGCTTTTCAAATTTTTTCAAATTGAATATTTTATATGATCAACTCCCGGCGAGCTGATCTATTTGATGAGTTCTAGCACCTGTCAAAAAAAAAACTCACCTTAAAAAACCAGCCTGTATAATAATCTCAATATGATAAGTTGAAATTTCTCTGTAGTTGCACAGATTGTATGTTCGTCTTATATATTATGCGAGAATTCCAATCATGTTTGAATTTTTGTATACAGGAGAACCTATAACCTCTACTTTTTTCAACCCTACCATTGGTAATGTTTACATGAACGCCCGAAACGCTCCATAATCCATTCCACTAAAGTTAACGATAGTAACGCTCGCAAGCAAGTGGAATGGGGAAAACAGCGGTCGTGAGCGCTTAGTGGAACGCACTACTGACAGACCCAATATTTGAGGAGATTAAACTCGCGTTCCGAAATTACTGGCCAGTACTGGCGACAGCCAGTAATTACGGAACGCTTGTCAGTAAATTTTGAAACGTCAAAACTGACGTTTAGTCGCGGCAAAAATTGACGAGCTGAAATTTTAGCGAGACTAGCGAGAGTTTCAAAGGAAATATGGAGAATTTTATAGGAGCGTTGGTGGACGATTTATCTGATTCTTCAACTGAGGAATCGATCAGTAGCAGTGGGAAAGACCAAGATTTCGTAATTTGTTCAGCAGAAATTTATTTCTACTATAAAAACATGCGAGGTCAGATTATCCCTCTTCCAAGGATTCAAAATCATCTAGGTTTAGTGCAAAATTATTCACCTAGTTTATTTAAATCTCATTTCAGTTAGTATTGCATAAAGCTTATTTATATCTGTCCTGTCCTATATGAAGAGCAATGAACCTTTTCGAGTATAAATTATGAATTACCTTTTAGACACATTCTAACATTTGTAGTGTCTTACCTGATAGGTACATTTAATTATGTATTTGGTAACAATTTTGAAAACTGAGCTACACGAGGAAGTAGATTCAGCTGGTAGACCAGAATAACCTTTACCAATTGCTTATTGCCCTGTAGTACATGGCAACGCCCAATTCATATAGGTGAGACTCTCTATCTTTTCGCACACTCAGAAGAGTTGTGACTGATATTTGTCGATTGGCTCCACAAATTATTAAATGGCCAAAAGGTGAAGAAGTCAATTCAATCTGGAATGGCTTCAGAAGTAAATGGCCAATAAGCCAAATTCTAGGTGCGATAGACGAATGTCCCATTGAAATTAGAAAACCTTCCGAAGATGGCGATTCATTCATGAATAGACATCATAAGTATTCTATGCAGTTACAGTTAAAATCATTACCTCGAAAGGTTATGGTATTGCATATTCCATTCTTATTGTAGTCGATTCATCCATGTGTATTTGAGTAATTGTGGATCAGTGAATGATCAAAGAGTTTTCAGACTTTCTGAATTAAATGGCTTTTTATTGAATCCAGAGAGGTATTTTCCACAGAATTCAAATTTTATAGGAGTCGGTGCCTAAAATATTCATGAACACGCAATGGTTCCCTATGGGGATAATGGGCATTTAACTTCACAGCAAATCTACTTCAACCAACATCTTTCGTCTATTAGTACCGAGATTAGTACCATCATTGAAAGAACTCTCGGATTGTTGAAAAATAGATTTCAGAGTTTACTCTTTTGCTGTCCACTAACAGATATCCAATTTATTCCAAAATTTATAATGGCTGGTTGTGTTATTCATAATATTTGTGAAATGGGAGGTGATTTTATAGATCTAGAATTAAATAATCCAGAACATCATACAGAGGAAAGTAATGTCGAACGAAATATACAGAATAATCCACATACAGTTAATGGGATAAACGAAAGGCTTCAAATAACCCGAGATATCAGGCCAGGTGAAATATAAAGATTGTATTAATTTGTTACTAGGTTTTCTTTCAAACAATTCTTCTATGAAAATGATTCAAATCAAAATATTTACGTAACCTCACTTTTTTGACGTACTGGCGCTCACACATCCTTTTTCTGGCAGTAGCCAACAGTAGATTTTTAGCCTCGCACAAGGTACATTGAAAGATGGCGGGAAAACGATGCCAGTTAAAAACTGTAATTTCGGAATGCGAAGTAGCCAATAGCAGATTTTTAGCCTCGCACGGGGTACATTGACAGATGGCGGGAAAACGATGCCAGTAAAATTCAGTAATTTCGGAACGGGTACCAGTACTGGTCAGTAATTTCGGAACGCGAGTTAAATAGAAGCATTCGAAATTGAGCAAATCAGATTCATCCCTCCATTTTTCGGACAACTTCGACAGATATCTGCTCAATCTGCGAACGTAAAGCCGTTAGGTCTATTTTCATGTTGGACATAATTGTAGCTTTCGATTTGGCTATCTGAGCTACTCTAGTGAACGAAACACTGACATTGGCGTGTTCGATTTCTTCGAACCGTGCTCGTGAAACACTAAAAACCGATCTCCTCCGGTGCACGAAACTCCAAATCGAAAGCGGCATATAGAATCCATTAAATTCTTCTTCATTTCAGTAAATATATTTTTTTGTCCTACACTGCCTCTCAATTTATTTCAACTGAAATTGATTCAATATTTATTATTGCTTCGTGTATCCTAAATTTATGAATTATTGAATTGTGTAATCATCTTCAATTTCTGTCATGCTTCGCATCTTCTTTTCAAACAATGGACTTCGACAAATTAAACCATCCAAACATTCCAAACATAACATAAATGTCACTAGAATGTAATGTAATTTCTGGTGACGTGTATTTAATAATTCAAACTAGTATCCAAAAATGATTTAGTCGAGTTCAATTTCTTCCAAGAAATTTGTATTGTTCATATACATATAAATATCATAAAGTGCTACAAGATATTAGTATACAAACTGTGCGTATATTATTCTATTGAAGGAAAAATTGATTCTTAATCTGGAATTCCTCATCTAGATGGCCACATATGAAGAATATATCCAGCAAAATGAGGATAGAGACGGAATTCGATTCACATGGAACGTTTGGCCCTCAAGCAGAATAGAAGCAACTCGCTTAGTAGTTCCGTTGGGATGCCTATACCAACCGATAAAGGAGAGGCCCGATTTGCCCCCTATTCAATATGATCCTGTATTATGCACAAGAAATAATTGCCGAGCTATTTTAAACCCACTTTGTCAAGTAGATTATCGTGCAAAGTTATGGGTGTGCAATTTCTGCTTTCAGAGAAATCCAGTAAGAAAATATTTGACATTAATGAGAAAATACATATCATCAATGTAAATGTGTTTTGGTACCAGATTTCATGCTCAATTATCATTTTTAATATTTTCAGTTTCCTCCACAATATGCAGCGATATCTGAACAACATCAACCAGCTGAATTAATGCCTATGTTTTCAACAATTGAATATACAATTACCAGGGCTCAATGCTTACCGCCTATCTATCTTCTAGTTGTTGATACTTGTATGGATGAAGAAGAACTAGGTGCTTTGAAAGATTCATTACAGATGTCCCTCAGCTTAATACCACAAAATGCATTGATTGGTCTTATAACTTATGGCAAGATGGTTCAAGTGCATGAATTGGGTATGTTCCCTTTATTTTTATTTTTGGCTAAGAGTGTCAACCTCCTAAATTTAAATTTCCTTGATTTCATAATACTTTTATCAAACACATTTTTCAAATACAGTAGAACCTCAATTATCCGAACTAATTGGGAACGGGACTATTTCGGATAATCAAAAGTTCGGATAATCAAAATGTCGGATTTTTGAGATAAGATCAAACAAATAACATTATAAGAACTGGTGAGTTCATTAAAATTTTAAATATATAAATAATTATTCAAATATCCAACTAATAAAACAGTGAAATAGGTATGTACATTGAAAATTTTAATCTTTTTTCACAAAATAGTCTAATATTTTCAACTGGCGAAATGCTATTGGTCGGATAATTGAATGTTTGGTTAAACTGATCAGCGTTCGGATAATTGAGGGTACGGATAATTGAGGTTCGGATAATCGAGGTTCTACTGTAGTATTATCCTTAATGAAGACTAATGCACTAAATGTCTAGGTAATTTGTGGACATGAATGAGATGTATAAATTGAATGAACTTGAAGTGTGAAAAGTTATACAACATTTTATATTTTCTGGGAATGCAATATTTGTTCGCAAATTTTAGTGACTTCATAAGGAACCAATTCTGTAACACTTCTGCCAAATTTTAAAAGAATACAAAATTTTTGGTGTCAATTGCTTGCCCATCTTCCGCTTCAGGAACGATTTTGACCCATTTCAGTAGCTGAAAAGATCCGGGGCGGTTATAGAACTACTTCATATTCTGTATCATTAGGGTTTGCTTATCATATCCTTTTCAGTTAATATTACCCTTTAAAATACAATTTGTTGTGGGATATTGAATGGTCCCATTAACATTTAGCGCAATTGTTCTTTAAAGATTTATGATGTTGATTGTTGGAGTCTTTCTTGATTGTTTAATCTTATATGTTATTTCAAAAGGTACTCATGGATAAATATATTGAAATATTCAAATGAGTTTATATGTTGTTGTTCAATGAATAAATAAATTAGTTTCTACAGAATTGTTCGAAAGTGATTAAAGGATATAACGTTTTTTCTATTTGACGTAAAAGCCAATTTTTGTAATTGTGGTATGAATATCTCTATATTTTTCCACCTCAATTTTTCTATAGTGGAATTGAGATCATGTAAAGAAATTCTTTTTCAACGGTTCATGATGATGATTGTGGAGTCTTGCTTAGTTGTTAAATCATGAATGTGATTTCAGAGGAATTTCCACTGAAAAATGCATCAAAATATTCGAATATATGTAATTTTTATTATTAGTATTCGATGAATTTATTGACTAGTAGGTATCTACAGCATTGTTTGATAATAATTTATTATAACAATTTTTCTATTTGCATGCGAGATATGATTTTCCAAATTCTTTAATGAATCTTAATATTTTTCCAATCCAATTTTTCTATTTATTTTTATACAATCGAATTGACATTAAATTTCATCAGAACCCCTTTGATGATGATTCAATGAAACAACTTATTGCTTAAAGTGTGTGTTTTTGGCAGATACAGTGGAACTTCCCTAACTTGAATCTCCAAAGGACAGTACTTTCACTTTGAGTTACGGAAAATTCGAATTACGGAAAAATGCACTAAATTGGGGGGTTTTTGAATTTACGTATGTATATTTACATATTTATGTATTGCAGAGGTATTACCAAAACACGGTTCCATATACATTATGTAATACTAATATGTACTATGCTCACGTGTAATGAAACAAATTTTCCGAATAAAAATTGTTATAGATAATATAATGAGCAGGCCAAAAAATCAATTCATGTAACCCCAGACAACATAAAATGCATCATTCGCAACTATAGACCAGTTTCGACTGAAGTCTCATCTGTATAGTTTAGCGATGATAAACCTGATGTGAGGTGCCTTCAAAACGAAACGCAGCGGACTATCGGAGACAATTGTTCAACTGTCGGCTACTCTCCACCCGGAATTCCCCGAAGTTGCAGTGGGTGTTTCCCAAAAAGTTCGAGTTATGCTTGGTTGCCGCCTCGGTTACTGCCAAATTTCAGTTCGAGTTTTAGAAATATTCGAGTTATGGAGCTATGGAAATTCGACTTATGGGGGAAAAAATACATGGTGATATTGTAAAAACGTCTTTGTTTGTGAAGAAAATTCGACTTGGAGAATTCTTCCAGTTAAGGAAGTTCGAGTTAGAGGAGTTTCACTGTAGTTGTCTTCAAAATTCCATAGGATTTTATCGCGCCATTCACCTGTATCGAATTTGTTTTTTGAGTCTAAAGAATCTTTTTTTACACTGGCCCTCGAAACCCTAGATCTTTATATTACAGAGTGTCTACATTGAGGAGAATGAATTTTTATCGTAATTATAATAGATTCAGAGAAAATGGAGAATGGTACAAAAAACTAACCTTTCAGGAGAAACATTTTTTGAAAAGGCAGGATGCACTCTGCAATGACATGTTCTAATTCGTAAAATATTTCAACCATTGTTAAAAATTCAAAAACGTATACCGTTGAGTTCAGAATTTAGTATAGATTGAAAAAAAAAAGATAACGAAAAATAATTTTTTTTTTTTGACAAACATCGTAGTATCGTGGGGTGGTTCGTGGATGTTTAGTGATATGTTTTCGACTCATAAATATGATAACTTTTTTTTTATTTCGAAGAAACACCAAAAAAACGGTTTTTTTTTTTAGTTTTTTGATAAAACGGTAGAAATCTAGGAAACGCCACGATATGGTACGAGACCTTACGTCTTTCGAGCTGCGAAATCGACCTTCGGCGGCCCCCGAGAAGTCGCGGATATATGTCCTTATGAATAGTTTCGCGGCAACTTTTACGAACGTTATTTTCATATATTCGCGGGTTGAAATAGTGGAAGTTTCGGACATCGTCGGAAAGTCCGTTTCTTCTTCTCGAACGAATGGAGCGATGCTGACAATTTCAACATACGAATTGTAGAGAATGATATGACGAAGAAAATGAGTGCTAGTGCAACCCAATCGGGTCATTATTACCGGAGAAAAGCCGAAAAAACCGTAACACTCAGAAATTCATTACTCCGTCATTTTCAAAGATTGAAGTTTTGTAGTTCTATACTTATATTTTCAAAATTCGACAACTTCCGACGCATCCAGCCCTTCTGCAAAATACTGCCTGAAATAATTCAAATCGCAATTACGCAAAAACTATTCATCCGACAACGTCCGGGTTGTCCATACTCAAGTACCTATCAACCTCTACTTTCATCCGAAAAGTCAGAGCTACAACTTTGAAAATGGCAGTCATGAATTTTTGAAAAAACGCTGATTTTTACGGGTTTTCCGGCTTTACTCCGGTAATAAGGACTCGATTGAGTAGCACTAGCACTCATTTTCTTCGTGTTTCAATTCTCTACAATCCGTCAGCATCGCTCCATTGGTTCAGATTTTACAAGCAAAAACCTAAAAAAAACACTGTTTTTTTGTGTTTTTTCTCGAAATTAACAAAAAAGTTATTAAAAGAATCACTAAACAACTAAAATCTATTTTTGAGAATGAATTGACATATTCGTGTAAAATTGCAGGAGTTTTTTTCAATTTCAGGCACTGAAGGATGTAGCAAGTCTTATGTATTTAGAGGAACTAAAGATTTATCAGCGAAACAAATACAAGATATGTTGGGCATTGGAAAAATGGCCATGACTCCTCAGGCTCCTCAGATGCAACAACCTGGTGCTCGTGGAACACCACAAATGCCTCAACACCAACAGCCAATTCCACCTGGGAGTAGATTTCTACAACCAGTCTCCAATTGTGACATGTGTTTAACAGATTTGATAGGTATGTTTGAAACTGTGATTTTCCTTCATTTCAATGTAATTTTTTTCTGTTTTATTTCAATTAAGGTGAACTCCAAAGAGATCCTTGGCCTGTTCCGCAAGGAAAGAGGCACTTACGTTCTACCGGTGTAGCTCTTTCAATCGCAGTTGGTTTACTTGAATGCACCTACGCGAATACAGGAGCACGAATTATGACGTTTGTTGGTGGACCTTGCTCCCAAGGACCTGGTCAAGTTGTCAATGATGACCTCAAAGAACCAATCAGGTATTTATTTTAATTTATGGATGTATCCTATTCAGGTTCAATACCAGAAAAATAATACACTTATCTGTCAACTTCTACTTTATTATCTATTTATTGTCGCCTTCAGGGGAAAATTGCGTAACTTCATGTAACAAAATTTTACAGAAGAAACGAAAAACACTCTTAAAGTCAGAACACGTAGTATGGGAGTTACGCATTTTTCCCACTCGGTAGGAGATAAGTAGATTTCATTCATCAAATCGCTCGACAAAAATTGTTCTCACCTCGTTAAAACGAATCTGAGACCAATCTAACCTCTATATAACGAACCTCATTCCAACTAAATACTTGATATAACGAATATTTTGCAATTCCCTTCAGTTTCGTTATATCGAGGTTGCACTGTATCTCTATAACGGTTTCAGACACCATATTATGGAACCAAATCCATCAGAAATGAGGATCCTTCAGAAATGACCTGAATAATAACGTCCTTTAATATTCAGTACGACTTTCCCTGTATAGAGGTTCTGGGACTGTGTCAAAAGATTTCTCCAGATCAAAACTTATCATAGCGGCAAAATGTCGCCCCGTTAAAAACAGATCGTGAGACAATACAAATTGACGTGGTAGTGGACCGCTGCCCTCGAAAAACGTGTTGGGACTCTGTGAATAATGAATAACTCTCGATGAATTCAACCATAAGGTTATATACCAACTTCTCGAATATCTTCAACACTCAACACTGAGATTGGTCAATAATTGCCTTTTTGAAAGTTATAGGAACACTTTTAAGTTTGACAGGACATCTCGCATTCATAACAGAGCTGTTTAATAAATCCGCAAATATATTCTGTATGTACTGAGCAGAATGCTTCAATATACGAACTGGGATGGAATGGTTGAGAACCATTGTAAATTGAATACATATAATATGATATTTCGTACTTCATCCGGGTTAATCGAAGGAAAAAAAATTGAATTTGCGATATTCACACGAGAATTGGAGCGATGAGCTGTATTATCATCTTATGGAAAATCCACTCGGACAGAATTGAAATTGATCCCAAAATTTTCATCTGCGAGTTCAACCTAAACAGTTAAGACCATTCTCGGCTCAAAATTCTATCATTAAAGACATTTGGGCAAAATGATAATGCTCATGTTCATATAAACAAGCATGCAATAAGTAAAAAATATTCGGAAAAGTTTGAGCGCATTTATTTTTAGATGAACAAGATTTAATGAACCTCGAATTGGTGCGAATTAAGGTCATATGCATGAATACTTTTAGGATGTAGTGACACCATCTCTCCTGAAAGCTTATCTATTTGTGCTGGCCCCGAGAGGGGAAACACTCGCCTTGCTGTAACAAGAGATCGTTTATTCTTACCTCCTTTCAAAATTGTATGCCCTTGCTAAGCCAGGGTAGGTGAACAAATTATCAGAAGAACTCAACCAAAATGTGTATAATCTCAATATGGTGCAATGGATTTCTACCAAGAAAAGACCATCACAATAAGAATATGAAATTAAATCATTAATTTTTCAGGTCGCATCATGATATCCAAAAGGATAATGTTAAATATATGAAGAAGGGCATCAAACACTATGAAGCTCTTGCGGTTAGAGCTGCAACCAATGGACATTGCATCGACATTTATTCTTGCGCTCTTGACCAGACCGGACTGATGGAAATGAAGCAATGCTGCAATTCCACTGGGTAATTATCTAGGTTTTTGTATGAATTGAGACAACTTATCAACCTGTTCAATCTTTTTTCAGTGGTCATATGGTGATGGGGGATTCCTTTAATTCATCTCTCTTCAAGCAAACCTTCCAAAGGGTATTTTCTAAATATGCAAATGGCGACTTGAAAATGTCATTCAATGCAATATTGGAAGTAAAATGTTCGAGGGAACTCAAAAGTAAGTTGGTGATATATGGCTGAAAATTAAATAGTGGTAGTAGGTAGTAGCAATAGTATTTTTTTCCCGTTCCGTGCCGTCCGTCTGCCGTTTGACATAAGTTTTATTGAATATTTGATCAACTAAAAACTAAAAAAAAAAAAAAACAAGTTGATAATATATCTTATTATAAAATGCTCATTTTGGTTTTTTTTTGCAGTACAAGGTGGTATAGGTCCATGTGTTTCTCTGAATGTCAAGAGTCCACTTGTATCTGATATGGAAACTGGAATGGGTAATACAGTCCAGTGGAAGTTATGTACACTCACTCCGAGCACCAGCATGTCTCTATTCTTTGAAATAGTTAACCAACATGCTGCTCCTATTCCTCAAGGCGGACGAGGATGTATTCAGTTTATAACCCAATATCAGGTTTGTATGTTTTTTAAATGGAATTTTAACTTGTCTGTCCTATGAACCTATCGGATATTTTATGTAATATATAGGTTTATATTGAATAATGCAAGATAGATCTTACAGCTATTTTTTGAAGAATAATTGAGATTATTTCCATGGCATGATAATGAAAACACAAAGTATGGTTATACGAAAGTTTTAGGGAAATTGCTTGGCTTAACAGTTTTTTGAAAAAGGGTATTATTCTTTATATAAAAAGGAGGTGGAAAAATGCCCCCAAATTCTTGAATGCTATTGATTTACAGTTATAGTTCAAGAATTGAAGGTCTAGGACAGTCTGGATAAAAACATTAAACATTAATTATACTTTTTTGGTAGAGTACTTAGATATTTTGGATCAGTTGAGTTCCAACAGTTTATCAATCTCAATGCTCTATATACAGGGTGATTCCAAATTCGACGTGAACCTTGAAGGACGTGTTAATATGACTCATTTGTGTCATATTTATTGATATCCAAAAATCAACAGTTTACGAGTTATTTGAGTTTTTGTGTTTTTTGAAAAATTACCCACCTTACCTTTTCATCAGAGAAGGATATGATGTATGAAAAAAGCGAAAATATGCTGTAATAGGTGTTCCTATGATTTGAAAGTTGGTATATGAAGAAAAGAATATTAAATTTCTAATATCAATTCGCCTGCAACTTTCGAACCCCACAATTTATGTATGACAAAAGTATTTTCAAAACTTGCCAAATTCCTTCTTTATTTCCTTAAAAAAAGTTTTCGTTAGAATGCAGGCACTAGTTTCGTTACAGCAGATTTTGATTTGAAAGGGGATATAAGCGAAGAAAGAAAAGTAATGAATTAAATATTTTTTTATTGCAATTCTACTCAAAATTTCATTGAAAAATTTATTCATAAATTATGTTCGAAATGTCCTCCACCATTCCTTATACAACCACGTGCCCTCTTTCTAATTTCTTCAGTCCTGAAATTTACTCTCAATCTTCTCACTGCTCCGTCTATTCTCTCCACAAGTTGTGCACATGTATGTATTTGTATTTCCCTTTCAAAACTATTCCTTTTGAACTGCGCAAAACATGAAAATCTAACGGTGTTAGATCCGGACTTCTCGCTGGCCACGAAATAGGTCCTCCCCTACCTATCCACCGATTAGGAAACAATTCGTTCAAGAACATACGAACGTTTAGCCTATAGTGTGCGGGACACCCATCCTGTTGAAAAATGATTTCACGCCTGTCAATCAAGGGAATCTCGTCCAAAAAACTGTCCATATTCTTCATAATTTTCTCCATTTTAGTTGTGAGGTAGATAGTAAGTACCTATCAAAAAATTAGCTATTGCTCCCATCCTAACATTAACGCTAAATCACTATTTTTTATGCCGGACATTCAAAAGCTTGTTTAAAAAAAAATCTGCTGAAACGAAACCAGTGCCTGCATTCTAACGAAACCTCTTTTAGGAAATAAACAAGGAATTTGGCAAGTTTTTGAAATACTTTTGTCATACATGAATTGTGGAATTCGAAAATTGATTCGAATTGATATAAGAAATTGACTATTCTTTTCTTCATATACCTACCAACTTTCAAATTATACGAATTTTTTTTCAACATCTATTACAGCATATTTTCGCTTTTTTCATACATATCATATCCTTCTCTGATAAAAATAATCCGAAATTATAATCAAACTTGCTCAACGTAGAAAAAATTGACAAAAATGGAGTAAAGTGTGTAATTTTTCAAAAAACACAAAAATTCCAATAACTCGTAAACGGTTGAGTTTTGGATATCAATAAATATGGCTCAAATGACATTAAATGAGTCATACTATTAATTTGGAATTAACAAAACTGCACCATGAATACCTGTAATCCCAAGATTGCCCACTGCTGAACACCCAAAAAATGAATAACTTATTGGAGATATTTTCGTTTACAGATGTATAATTTTTTTCTTTACTAAATTATGATCTGATAAGGTCATAGCATACCCCATGTATATCCAATTTATCTGAGTGTTTTCCCTTATCTACGGCATCACAATGTTCCTGTAAGTTGACAAACAATATATTCATAAAAATTTCAGCATTCAAGTGGCCAGAAAAGAATTAGAGTAACTACGGTAGCAAGAAATTGGGCTGATGCCTCAGCAAATATCCATCACATAACAGCAGGCTTTGATCAAGAAACAGCAGCAGTTCTCATGGCAAGAATGGCAGTGTATAGAGCGGAGAGTGATGAAAGCCCTGATGTTCTGAGATGGGTTGATAGAATGCTTATTAGACTGGTAATTATGAAAAAAGAAATTGAAGAATTCGAATAATGAATTTTGTTTCAGTGTCAAAAGTTCGGAGAATATAATAAGGACGATCCCAACAGTTTCAGACTGAGTGAAAACTTCAGTTTGTATCCGCAATTCATGTATCACCTCAGACGCTCCCAGTTTTTGCAAGTTTTCAATAATTCTCCCGATGAAACTTCATTCTACCGACATATGCTTATGAGGGAAGATCTGACTCAGTCCTTGATAATGATCCAACCAATATTATATAGCTATAGTTTTAATGGACCGCCAGAACCTGTTCTCCTTGACACCAGTTCCATCCAGCCTGATAAAATCTTGCTAATGGACACTTTTTTCCAAATTTTAATTTTCCATGGAGAGGTAAGTTGTTGATATCACGAAACTTTCGTTCTCTTCAATACTCTTTCACTGTATAAACAGGTAGATAAAGAAAGACTGATAAATTCCCTCAGAATATTTCCCAGAAGCCTAAAGAGACGCTTTTTGATTTTTAGACTATCGCCCAGTGGAGAAACCTCAAGTACCAGGATATGCCAGAATATGAGAATTTCCGTCAATTGCTACAAGCTCCCGTTGATGATGCTCAAGAAATATTACTCACAAGGTTTCCGATGCCCAGATACATTGATACTGAGCAAGGCGGATCTCAAGCTCGTTTCTTATTGTCGAAAGTGAATCCAAGTCAAACACATAATAATATGTATGCTTATGGTGGGGTAAGTTGATCTATTATGTTCATTCTCGAATTATTGTATTTCAAAGGGGACATCTGTAAATGTTCAAATCTAGCTTTTCAACAGAAAATACCATTTTTGTCTTATGTCATTGAACTCCTTTTCATTCACTGAAACATTTGTCTATGTAATTAACACGTAAACTGCGGTGTCGGTCAATATGACCAAAGAAATAGCTTTCATCCAAGTCGACGCGGTTATTCGCGACTCACAAGACAGAAGCTCAACATCTATTGGTTTTGTCAGTAAACAGTGACGGAAATGGCCTGGGAGGAATGCTGCGCCAGTTTCTTGCTTACAAATTTAAAGGCCAATAAATCATGGGAGTGTGTAGAGAACTTGAATATTAAACAAATGGAGTTTTAATTATCATAAAAGTTCACAAATATAAAAATTCATCAAAAATTAAGGCAACTTTTGAGATCTAAAATAAACAAGACCTCGTCGAAAATTTTCCCATAAGTATCTATCTTGTCTTGAACAGTTAAAAAAATAATTTATAGGTTTATAAATTCACATTCCCTCAATTAGACATGTGGTAATTAATAGACTGTTATTTTGTACTTCTGATATATTAGAATTTGAAACCAAATTTAACTCAAATCAACTTTATTTGTACAACACTTTCAATTATATCATTGATTCACACTCATATATCTATTGCGCGAGCGTATAAATCGTTGGACGAGTGGCACTCGGGTGTGTTCGCCCAGTACCGAGAGAAGGAGAATTGCATAGGTTCTCAACATACCATACTCATATTGGAAGGGCCACATTTCAAAAAACCAAAGTCTCAATAAGTCACGTTGTGGTCGCCTTATTCGAATTTGACTATTCGCATTGTCTATAGTAAATTGAACCAATTCATAAATGGCTCGTTTAGAGATACCGGTTGGTGTTTTGACTCTACACTTTGAGTCTGGACCTGGATACACCATCATCACTCGACCAAGCTTCCAGTGTAGTGGAGAAAGTCTGTCATCACTAATGAGCACAAGTTGACCAACTTCTGAATGTCGGCCTGGATTTATTCATTTGTTTCTTGTCAGGAGTTCTGTATTCCTTCGACTAGCGATTCCAAAAATTTTTTTGATTTGGAATACTTTAGAATCTTTGAATAAAGAACCACAGTAAGGAGCATTAGGCCTGAAAAAGTGGTATCAAAAGGGCTGTTGCATATGGCCGACCCGTATTTCCGGATTGCAGTGGCGTAGAGTATTTCAGTATGTTAGAAACTAGAAAACTTCCATTCATTTTCGTTGTTATTAATGCTTTCAAACATTGATCAAAGAATACTTCTTAAAGCTTTTTGTTTGAGCTTTCTAGCAAATCAATGAAACTTTACGCAAAAGCCAGATGAATTGAACCATTATTTAATTTGCATTAATTATTTAATTTTCATTTGCAATGATGTAATGGACACTTTCAAACATGAAATAAAGTGAAAAACAAAGGAGGAGGATGAAAAAAAGAATAGAAAATATATGAAGATACGTTTATTGCCCTCTAAATAAAATTAATTTTGTATACATATTTCTGATATTTTCACCTCCTATTGCATTCTCACAAATTATAATATAATTGATTGTCGATGTGAGTTATGCCATACAGACACATTTAATCAATAATTTCCGCGTATACTTTATTAGCTAGCAGGTCCAATTTTATTAGTTTAGACCATTCTCGGCTCATAATTTACAAAATACGATTTTTATAATTATATGATGAGAACTGAGAGATAACAAAACCAATCTCAACCTTATCCTTGTTACGCTCATGTGCGTTTGTTAACGATTTTGGTGTGTCATAATTGGCCGTTCGATATAGCTGTTTCCGCCTCGCTTCTAAACGAAGAAAAGTTGTCGAATGCTCCTTCCTGTGGTTCTTTATTCAAAGACTGGAATGGTCAAACTTAGGTGTGGCGCACTCCCGAGGCGCATCGGGTACGCCCCAGACGGTCTTTGGAAAGCGGTAATTGTGAAAAAGGCCTCGGCAATCAACGTGTTTAAAAATTGTATGTAGAATCAAAAAAATCATTGAATTAATACAAAAATATTCATACGCACTTTGAATTGTTTTATACTAAGATTCAATAATAAGTGAACACTGATTTTCCTAATTTTATTTTTCATAATCCCTGGATAGGCCATGCCCGCAATTACATCGGTATAGTAATTTTTTTATTATTATAAAATAACCAAGGGTTATGGAAATTACTTCAAGAACTTTATGAATTTATAACCTAATATAAGTCAAATTTCTATCAGAGTAACTAAGAAAAACCCCGATGTTTCCTAGTAGCAATCAAGTTACATGCACTTAAGTTTCAGAATTGAAGTATTATTAGTAGCTATTGATTGTGAATCTGAATAGTTACTCTGAAAGATAACCTTCTAAAAATAACTTGAGAATATGTTTTTGATGGTAAAGGTGCTTAACTTCCTTAGTAATACTGTTATAATAACCTCAATCTCAGTACTTTCTTCCATATGGAAGGGTATATCAAAAAGAGCGCCATTTTGGCTGTAATGATTGATTATGCCGTGAATGATCTATAAGTGACATATGGGAGTTAGTAAAACTAGAATGTTACGCGACAAAACGACGCGTCCTGGTTTTTTGAAATTATTGTTACAATGGTGAAGGTTTGATTGTCACGATTCGTAGGTGAAGTGCATTCATTTTCACCCCGTTGTCTTCGTCAACAGGCGAAACTGCAGCATTTTGAGCGCAGGAAATCCACCAATGATAAATGAGGAAGCCATTCGTCTGAGAAAAATAACTTTTTGGTATACATATCCGTACCTCAGAGCAAAAGAGTAAAGTCCAAAATTTCAATTTTCTGTTTTTTTGGCTCACCTTTAGCGCTCTATTTAGTGGTCTACCTTCAAGACGATTGGACTTGAAATAACGAAAATAACATAGTATCAAGTCCTTAATCACAACGCGAATCAAACGAAAAATGCAAGTATTTTACGCTCTCCTGTAAAACTCACATTTTGTGACAATACCCTCTTGCTCTGAGTTAGTGATATATTGTGATCTGACGGAATAATTGGGTCGTTTTTCTTCAGTAATGCAATGATAGTGGATGATGAACGTTATTCGGCTATGATGAACCAGTTTCTTTTGCCTCAGTTGGTAGATTCTCGACGGCAAGTGGTTTCAGCAGGATAGCGCCACTTTTCATACCGCTCGCGAAACATTGACGGACTTGCCCAAGCTCTTTCCTGATCGTGTCATCTCCCGGTTTAGAGACAATAATTGGCCGCACGCTCTTGCGATTTGACATTTGTACAGACAGAAAACAATGTTTTATTGAACATTTAAATCTTGCGCTCTTATTGATACACCCTTCATAAATTCTCGAAATAATTCTTCTCCACTATAATAACAAATGAGGCAACTGTGCATATCCATTATTCGTACATAGACCAACAAATCTTTTTATAATTTAGATGCTTATATTCCAAGAGCTAACGAGTTAGTTGACAGAGAATAAATAGTCTAGAACTGCTTTTGAAGTTAATTTGTTACTGCTGACCAGCATGCGAGGGTAGCCAAAAAAACACATTCCAGGTATCATGGGCTCAAGTTCAATAATTTTTCTATTTTTTTTTTTAATTATGTACTTCGATTTAACCCACAATCATTATCTCAAACAAGTATAACTTCTGCGAAAAATTCTGAACGACGGTAGGGGGTATTCAATTCCTGGAATATTTCCAAAGGTTTATTATTGAAAATAATAAACCAAATGAAGGAAGATGATTTTGTTACTTTTTATGTCAATCTTGAAGTCGCAAGGATATTCCTAAATTTTGCCGAGCTCTATTATGTATATAGCTGCTTTATTCTTAGTAATTTTAGCGAATGATTTTCAACTATTGAAATGTATGACTCAATTTGAATATCTTCCTGTACATAGTGAATTGATTCAGTTAGTTTAGTAATTTGAACATTCTCACCTCTTCATTTTCAGGATGGAGGGGCACCTGTTCTGACAGACGATGTGTCGCTTCAAGTATTCATGGATCATTTGAAGAAATTAGCTGTTTCATCGACAGCTTAGAGTTTCATTCGACGCTCTTATTTTTTGTTTGAATTGAATAGGGTATTTTGTGTGAATAACTAGCAAAGGTTAAAACTTACAAACTCCATATTGAAACAGATATAGATTCACCTTTTTTTTCTGTACTACCTGAAGTAATGAAATTTTTTTAGAATTAATATGTTATATTAAATAAAGTTTTATATCCTTTATGTTACATAAATATTTGGACTCGCTTATGCTTATTTTTTTTGTTAGTTAGAATTTCTATTCTGCACTTATACAACAATAACCGTAAATGGAATTAATAACAAACAAATCATAGTTATTTGATATTTCACCCTTTTCCCCTAGGTTTTCGTGAATCTGTACAGAAGTTTATACAAGAGCTTCTATTTACTACCCATCACAAGAATCTCACAAAACCATCTTGAATCTACCCAATGACATGCTGACTCACATATCGCGGCTGAAAAAAAATTTGCTTGGCAGGGAGATTCAAAAAACACATTTCGAACCCAATAATTGAACTTTCATTCAATGGACTTATTCAGAGATGTGAACTTTCCAATCATATACCTGTCAAGAACCAAAGCAGGGTTAAACGAATAAAGGATGATGACGATTCAACGTTACCTAACAGAAGTATGTACTAGTATGCCAAAAGGTAACAGGAAATTATTCAGATGTATGAAACACGGAAATAGAAATAAGAATAGTATCTCACAATAATAACAAGAAAGGCTGACATGTAAGCGGGGAGATGTTGGCGGCCATCTGCCTTGGTGGCGTCTGTGTGTTCCTATGATCAAGAGGTTTCACACCACCTCTCGTTCCCTATCCGTTGCCATACCCCTCTTCGGATAAGAGAGACCTAAAGGTGTGTACAGACATGCTCCGAATATCGTACCGAACCGCGTCGCGTACCCCGCGAGAGCGAATCAAATTCACGAATTCAAATTGCACCTCTACGTGCGATGAATTTGATTCGCTCTTGGGGGGTACGCGACGCGGTTCGGTACGATTTTCGGAGCATGTCTGTACACACCTTAACGTGCTACCTAAAGTATAACCAAAGATTGAGTTGTTACTCTTTGGAATAACGTATAATGCCAAAAATCAAACGCAAACTCGGCAGAAACTGCCAATTTGCGTTGGGACTCCAAATGATTTGAAGCGATTCGAACTTCACACCGTTTTCAGTTTTGAGCTGAAAGCCGTCTGATGAGATTTGGTGATTTTGCGCGGGAATCTCGTCCAGACCAAAGCAAACTTCCCTTTGACGTACCGCCCCTCGACCGAAAGCAAACCATACCGAGTTCTCTATTCACTGATGCTTTCATTGGCTTTGATCAGGAGGCGGCATAAAGCACACGCGGATACTTAAGTTTCCTATAGGTGCCTAGAGCATCAGCGTGGCGCTCCCAGAGATTGAGTCTGGGAGGGGTAGTGACCGTATTTTCTAACCAGAGATTGAGCCTAGGGAGGGGGGTAGTGACCGTATTTTGGAATTTAGAAGGAAGTAAAGTATGTATTGATTGCTGAAAATACGGTCCTGGGGGGGTTACCCCTAGTACCGTGGACTCCAACTAAATATAATACAGCAAACTTTATGGGGAGCATTTTCTTCCAACTGATTATGTTGTGAAACCTGGAAGTACTGCTAAGTTATTGAAATCTGATGCTGTACCTTCTGTTTTTTCACACCCAAAATATTTATTACCATAGTAGACTATTAAATTTAGAATTGCATGGAAAAAGTGCCACCATAAGGCAAAAATTCACAAAATTGGTTTTAAAAATTGTTCGACATAATTTTGTATATACACTGTCATATTTTAATAAAAATTGTATTTCTAATTTCGTTTTTATATAAAAAATCACGTGTACCCATAATTAATCTGCAAATTCAAATAAAATTCAAAAAATGCGCGAGCGTTCCATTAAACAACATGTGATAGAAAGAGATAGATATCCGTATGCCACACACGTTGCCTAAGCAAACTTTTTGCCTCACTTTTCGTCCAAGACGGGGCCGTTCCAGGTAGTATATATTTCACTGGTTTGTCCAGACCAAAGATCAGACAACTGACACAACTGTTACTCTTTGATCCAGTGTTGGCTGGCCACTGTTTGACCAAAGAGTAACAACAGTTGTCTAATCTTTGGTTTGACTGTTGACAGCACGCACTTAAGTCTAGTTCGCATTAGGAGAGTATTTTAGTCGAGTAGCGAGCCGGCAAGCCAGTGATCTCGGACGCGTGGTGGGGGTGCTACTCGCCCGTTGAAAATACAGTAGAATGGATCGACTCGACTAAATTACTTGCCTAACTACACGACTAAATTTTCATCGTTCAGACACGTTTAGTTACTAAATCACTCGCTACTCGACTAAAATACTCTCCTAATGCGAACTAGACTTTAGGGATGAAACGATACCATTGAGGTCTCGATACTGTATCAGTCGTCAAGTAACGATACTTACTTGGTATCATTTGAAAAGTATCGATACTTACTCGTATCGAATAGTTTTTGGAAAATTAAAAGTAAAATCACAAAAAAGTATAAGTATTGGTAAGTTTTGGAAAATTAAGAGTGAAAACACAAAAAGTATAAGTATTGGTATTCTTTATTTTATAAGAACAAAATTAATGAAAAAAATTACGAAAAGCACTGCCGTGAAGGCACCTTGTAGGTAGATTCGCATTTTCCAGTTTTAGAAACCAATTGAAGGAATTTTTGACAGCTGTCAAAAAAATTCTGAAACTTAGGCGAAACTCCAGACTTCATGTCGCTGCTTCAGCTGATCAATTTTGTTTCGATAATTCGCTAGTGTTGGGCGATACGTATCGATATTTTACTGTATCGATACTTTTCGTTACGATATTCGATATTTTGTATCGATACTTTACTTACCGATACCAGGATGTATCGATACTTAATGGCGTGTATCGGTGGACGAGTATCGAAATAATAAAATAAAATTTGCTTGCTTCTTTTCCGAAGCTTATTTTTGGATTTCGCATCACAATACATTTCTGTATGTGGCAGTATTGCCAATGGTGTTCCACCAAAAAATCCGAATTTTTCGCAAAAAAGCAGCAAAAAATTCGAAAAAATCTGACGCACCCGTAAAAATATCCGAAAAAATCCTCCTGATTATCGAACCATAAAATTAACTCCGCACACAAAAATAAAAACTCTTTATCTGTATTTTAGGGTGGAAAAAATTGACAAGCTTCGTCGGGTTGTCGACTGTGCTTTCACCTAACATTAGTTACATAGTATTGGGCGATACTTCGTAAAGTATCGATACTCTGGATCGTATTATGTATATCGAAACCTACTATCTATTTCAGAAAAACAACGAAAACATTGATCGACAACAAACTCTAGAATAACCAGAAGTATTGAATACTTTGGATAGTCTTAATGACCATTATCCCATCTTTCAAGTTTGTTCAAACAAGAATTAAATGTGAAGATAAATATATATAAATTTCCAACCAAGCTCTAAGCACCAGACACGTGAATTCAGAAAACTCAAATCGTTCCGTTATTTTGTTCTAAACAATGAATATGAAAAAGGACCATAAGCGGTTACAACATTTTTATGGCTTCGCCACATCTGGAATTCCATTTCACAGGCAATAGGCAGTATTATTTGAATAAGTATGTAAATGTAATTAATACCTACTTGGACTATTTGGATAGCAAATTCTAACAACTGAACTGCTCGATATGTATTGCCTAAGATGATGATTCGAATTATTAAAGATTTCTTGTAGAAATCTCTCAAAAGTACGAGTCGTTTGAAAAACTCGAAAAGCCCTTAAAAAACACATTCAAGAACGAAACGCAAAATATACACAAAAAATTCTGACATAAATTCGTCTAACAAAAAAATTCAATATTAGTGAAGGTAATTTCAATCAAAAATATGCATTTCATTAATCTACTATGATCTTCAGTATCTGGGTTTGAATAAAACAATGCGGGTTGATTTCATATTCATTCATTCATTTTTCATCATAACAATAATGTTGAATTCATAACTTCAGAAAGACTCAAAATAAATGAGCAATCTAATATGAATTTGATTAGATATTTCAGATCGTTTCAAAATTGTTCGTGTTTCGATTTTTTTAGGGAATTTGGATATTGTTATTAATGAGAAGCAACTCCAATTCTATAACAGAAAGATGAGTATTTAGTGTGTATTTTATTATATTAGGGGACGAGACCGACAAACGACAATAATTTTACGACAGTCATAAACTTCCTCGGAAATTCTCCGCTACACAACTTCAGGACAGTTTTGATAAACAGAAAATATAACAAAACATAATTCATGGAAGTCCCAAAATTTGTTTTTTTACAGCACGAAAGAATCCGATATTTAATGTATCGATATTTGATGTATCGATACTTTCGAAGCGATACGATTTCAGTATCGATACTACTTGATTCGATATAATACGATCCAGAGTATCGATACTTTACGAAGTATCGCCCAACACTATAATTCGCTAGAATTTTCTACGATATCTATGGTCTTGGTGATGCGGTCTGGACAACATTTTGCACGTACTTTATTCCTCAGCTAGATGCATAATTTCATTCCAATCCGATCAGTAGTTCCGAAACTATCTGGAAAAAAATATTTTGAACGGCCATATTTACGGAACCCCTAGTCTCATTTTGCTTATTGATGAACGTGACCGCGATATTCGCGATCCAAACCCACCCTGAAAATTTCAAGTTCCTAGGCCTTTCCGTTCAAAAGTTACAATTTTCTATGGTTTCTATGGTTCTGGTCATGCGATCTGGACAAAATTTCGCATGTAGCGAACATAGTCGATTGAGACCATTTTCGTCTCAAAATTCGAAAAATACATACATCGTGACGAAATGATATAGCCCTCGTGTAACCAGTACGAGCGCTCAAAAAACACAAAACAAAACGAGTGCTTTCAAAAACTTCAGTTTGAGATATATCTACAATTTTCATTTGTTCGAGGTTGAAATGAAATAGTTACATTGACATATCGATACCTCAGTGTAACAAGTCAAAAACTTCAACTTTGAGTTATTTTACATGCATAACGTTCCTAGTTATAATAATACAACGTTCTATATGTTCTATCAATTTCAATACTGAAACAACTCAACTTTTATATCTTATTAAATACGAAATAGAAGTTGTTTCAGTATTGAAATTGAAAGAACGTTGTATTAGGAACGTTATGCATGTAATAACTCAGATTTGAATTTTTGGATTTGTTACACTATTGATCTGAGGTATCGATAAACTGATATGAGTACTTTTGACCGATATCTACTCGATACTTAATTTCGAAGTATCGATACTAAAAGTACTTTGTATCGGTGAAAAGTATCGAGTATGTACTTGTATTTACTCGTATCGTTTCATCCCTACACACAAGTTGTCTACGCACACTATTCAACCAAAGAGTAACAACTAATCTTTGATTCAACCCTCGGAAAAGAGCAGGACAGGTTCAGTTTGTCGCGATATAAACTATAAATCGTAAACTGACCTTGTGCTATTGCCTCGACCTTTTTTTTCGGTTAAGAGGAAGTGAATATTGCAGCCGGGTAGTGTCAAATTTTTACTGACTAAACACCCCCTTGGAAATTAAAAGGTTTCGTTCCAAAGGATTTTATCTCATGATGATTATTTACCTTCACACGATGAAAGTGTTTAGAAATTCGTATTCACCACAAGACCTTTTATCATAATATGTAATCGTCGTAGCTTTCAGCTAATATATAATATAACGGTTATCCACAGCCAGCTTCAGTGTCACTCGTCATTATAGGTTAACAATAATCCTGGATTGGATTACTTCGCAGGGAGACCACTATCTCTCTCTCCCACTAATTACTATCCACAGCTAGGTATCATCAGACTTTTTATTTTATTCTTCAAGGGGACTGATCTCATTGGCTCTCCCCCAGCGTGGGAGAAGGGACTGTTCGAATTTAATATCACCCCAACGTGCTTCAAAGGAGACAGTTCTCTTCGGCCCTCTCATCACCGCTGGACATCACCGTCTAATGATAGTTGTATTCCTGGGAAGTTCCTCACATCACTGGATTCTCACAGGATCACCAATTAAGGTTGTGAAGTTATAAGTGCAGCGTTTAACATACTCAACTATCTTTAAACATCATATGATAGAATTCTCACTAGTCGACCTGTTGCTGTTTATGGATATTCTTTACTTGTGGATTAACGGTATTTGAACGAGATGTGGAGGAGGTTTTTGTTTTTGGTTGTTTTTTCTTCCCCCTTCTTTTTGGCACTCTGAAATAAACTTGTGTTTTGAATTTCCTACCTTCCCGTCAATCCCTTCTATTGAATCCAGCTTAATTTGGATTGCATACCCAACGTAGAGTCCTAAACCACCTAAAAGTACCAATACAGTACAATAGCAAATTTTAACTCTGATAATCTTACATAGTATACAGGGTTTGCGGGAAAATGAGGAAAATCTCTCGGATTCAGATAAAACATAAAAGAATAAGATTACAAATTCCCATAATTTTTTTTCCTAGCAGCCCTCCTTACGGAGATACGGCCTCCTTAATGACGCCACTGCAATAAATTTTGAACTACTTGCTATAATTCAATGAAAATTTGATATGATGAACAATAGTAAGGACCTCTTAAAATACTGCCCTTAAATTTAAATTAGCTTGTTCAGTTTACCAGGGGCGGACTAGGTTGTACGTTTTAATGCTTACATTTTTAACACCCTGTATGATAAGGAGTAAAAAAAAAATTGGATACCATGAACATTAAGCTAAAGAAAAGATACTCTTGTTCATTGTCGATAAAATGAACCGTTTTCGAAAAACAAAATAATAAAAGAAGTAATTTTTTTTTTCTAGTGAAAAGAACCATGAATTCTAATTTTTTCCTATCTGCAACAAAGTGGGATACGAAAGTTATTCAAGGAACAAAAAGTTTTAGTTTACGTTATTGAATCCGACAAAATTCCAAAGATTCTTAACAATGCAGTTTTGCCCCAGAAAGGCACCTTAACAAAAATAATAATTAGAATTCATGGTTCTTTTTAATAGAGATAAAAAAGTTACTTCTTTTATTATTTTGTTTTTCGGAAACGGCTCATTTTATCGACAATGAACAAGAGTACCTTTTCTTTAGCTTAATGTTCAAGGTATCCAAATTTGTTTTTTCTAACTACTTATCATGCAGGGTGTTAAAAATGTAATCATTAAGATGTACAACCTAGTCCGTCCCTGGTAAACTTAACGAGGTAATTTAAATTTAAGGGCAGTATTTCAAGAGATCTTCACTACTGTTTATCATATCAAATTTTCAATAAATTATATTTAGTAGTTTAAACTTTATTTCAGTAAAATGAATTTCCAGTGGCGTCAATTCGGAGGCTGTATCTCCGAGGGAGGGCCGCTAGGAAAAAAATTATGGGAACTTGTCATCTTATTCTTTTATGGTTTATCTGAATCCGAGAGATTTCCCATATTTTCCCGGACACCTGTATATTTATTTGAGTAGGTGTTGTGACACACCTGTTGAGGTAGAGTTCCAGTTTTTTGCTACGTTCAACAGATAACTGTTATTTATACCTTATACCGATTAATAGTGCAATGCAAATCTTGTACTGTACATACAAGATTTTCAATGCACACTTGCTTGACTTCCGAAGAATCAATCAATAAATAGTTTATTCAAGGTAGAATATGTTATATATTTCAGTGGTTATGTTGTTTTTGTCATTTTGACAATACATAATAATGAAATCTGTATCTGTGAATCTTACTCAATGAACATGAACATAGATGAAAGATATTAGTAGACAAATAATAAATTATTATTATTATTAAATTATTATTATTATTAATCGTCCATTATTTTATTATTATTCGTCTATGGTATCTATGATCTATGTCAAATGATAACAGCTGCTAATGATAACCTTATTAGTTCTCTGATCTAACTCCAGAAAAAATATTGAACTTTGAAATCTAGAACTTTTCAGTTTTTGCTTCTCAAAAGTTCAAACTGGTTCAAAATGGGTAATCGTTCATCGCTTTTATTACAAGAGGAAGAAATAGCACAAATATCTGAAGAAACAGGATGTGAGTTTTTCTACATATTATTTTCTTATTTCTTCTACTCTATTCCTTTTTATTGTAGTCAATGCTAATCAAATTGAGAGGTTGTATTCAAGATTCACGTCTCTTGATAGAGGGGACTGTGGAACTTTAAGTAGGGAAGATTTTTTGAGGATACCAGAACTGGCAATAAATCCTCTTGGAGAAAGAATAGTAAACTCTTTCTTTCAAGAAGATCAATCTAATGACAGGGTGAATTTCAAACAATTTATGAGAGTTCTAGCACATTTCAGACCGATAAAGAAAAATAAGGAAAATAAATTGAATAGCAGGGAGGAAAAGCTTCGATGTGAGCGTGGTAAAGAAATGGGTTGTGTATGTCAATCTACAAACAATATTTTTCAGATGCTTTCAAAATGTATGATTTGGATGATGATGACCTCATTTCCAAAAATGAATTACTAGCAATTCTACATATGATGGTGGGAGCAAATATAAGTGATGAACAATTGACAAGTATTGCTGAAAGGACTATTTCTGAAGCAGATGAAGATGGAGATCAAATGATTTCATTTGAAGAATTTTGTAAAGCATTACAGAGGACGGATGTTGAACAAAAAATGAGCATCAGGTTCTTGAACTAACCCATTTTGAAATATTATGTCTTAACTGTTAGGCCAGTTTTTTGAAGAAAAAAATGTAAGATCAACGATGGTGATGGATTAATCATCAATTCATATTTTTTAGTAGTAGGTTGTCCCCTATTTAGTGCCAAGAACCTAAGGAATGCTTCATTTCAGGGAATAAATTTGTTGAGAATTGAAACTCTGCATCTTATGTATTGTTTTCACCATTTAAAGAAAATTCATGTTGTAGAACATGTTTTCTCATTCACTAGAAACCAAAAATTGATGAAATTATTGCAGAAGTATATTCTAGTCATTTATTTTTCTTTCAAGAAGTTTCTCAAGTAAAATATTTTTTTTAAGGCATGTAATGCTGGGAAAATAGTTGTTGAATAAATTCTCTGTTATGAATTGTTAACTGAAATGAAGGAATTGAACCATTTTCAGGGATCCGTAGCCTAATGTCAAAAACCGAACCCATATAATATCCTTTGTCAATCCCTATGCGACATCCAGTTAAATCAAAGACCGTGGGCATCACATTGATGAAATTTGGGAGATAACTCTCCTTTAGGAACTGCTTAGTGAATGAACTGAAAATACTTTGAAAGGAAGAGATTTTAAAATGATTTAGTTGAGTAAGTAGTTGGACTAGTTGGTAAGATATTCGCTATTAAAATCGCTCCTGCCCATCTAGCTTTTCAGCAATACTATAAAAAATTTTGGATTCAGCTCAAAAAACTGGGCAACAGTAACAGTGCATCTTTCAAGGTAACGCAAGTTGAAGAAAAAACAAGCTCAAAGCACAACTGTCTTAACTTTGGACAGTTGTGCTTTAAGCTTGTTTTAGACGTTAAGGACCGGTTTCACAATGTCTGGTTATTCTTCAGGTGACTTGACCAAACACTATTCGGGTTAAAGTTTCGGTTAGGAAGAAGATTAACGGTACATTTGCCATTGGTTAGAGCCAAACCAGCAATTGTGAAACACTTTCCTATGGTTAAAGTCTTAACTTCAGGTTAAGTATTGTGAAATCCGCCCTAAAGAGTTATTACAGGAAGCTCTGGTCAAAGCAAGCCCTATCGAATTTGAATAGGGACCAAACGATTAGACATGATACATGGGGAATGTTACCAGAAATGTAGAATTTTATCCTTCAAAAAAAGCTAATACCCTGTTCAAAAAATCACAGTTCTTGAAGTAAACCGTTGTTCATTTAGTTCTTGACTTGATGAACTAGTGCACTCAAAGGCAAGAAACAAATTGGAAAAGAATGGTTCTTAACAAAAATTGGTATTTTGAAAGAATTTGACTAAGAAATTACTCCACAGGATGTTTCAAAATTGGGGTTTCACAACAAGCTTCTGAATAAACCTGTATTATGACTTATAAGCCAGCATTCAACAAAAGACTGAACGAGCAAGTCAAAATTAATAATTTTATGTACAGTTTGCTGAAAGAATTCAGAAAATTCTACTGAAAATAAAGAAACTATGAGACCTCAAATATCAACCTGTTGTGTTTATTTTGCATGTAAGTGTATTTTATGAAAGCAATTGAAATATGAAGAATTTTTTTTAAATTCGCTTGTTTTTTCGACCATTTCATTCTTCATCTTTCGGTAAAATGGTTTAGCTAAGACTCGAAATTATTGGCAATTCGACCTCGAGATGGCGCTAGCAGTAGCAAAATAAATATAAAGGTTAACAGGGGAAATCCCGAATTAATCTATGGTCCCGAACTTGAAAACTGAGAAGATATTCATATTTTATGCTTTTGCCAAATTGAGCCGTGTAGCCAACCCTACAGTCTTTTGAAAATCTTTTCAGTTGAGGCCTACGAGTCCAGGGTTTTTTTTATCGAACATTAGGAGCATTATACAGAAATCTTGAAGTATAGAACAATTTCTCTTATTTATAGATTATGGAAAAGTAAAGCACCCTTATTTGGAAAAAAATTCCCGAAATAGATATTTTGGTCGGCAGGAAAAACTGAAACAAAACCGAATCAGTACCATCAACAGGGTTTCCATATATCTCTGCTTAGACCTTCTTTCGAAATCTCAAGACATGCTTTGACCACGTTTTGAGCGCTCGTACTACTTACACGAGGGCTATATCATTTCGTCACGATGTCTGTATTTTTCGAATTTTAAACGATAATGGTCTCAATCGACAGAGTTCGACTTACTGATGACGAATCCGTCGACAATTCGAGTCTGTCCGTATGCACTCAGATGGAGAATGACGTGTTGAAGCTTGAAGCTACATGCAAAATTTTGTCTAGCTCGCATGACGAGAACTATAGAAAACTAAACTTTGTAATGGAAAGGCCTAGGGACTTGAAATTTTTAGGATAGGTCGCGGTCACGCTTAAATGAGCGAAATTAGACTAGGGGAGTAAATATGGTCAATTGAAATTCAGTTTTCTTGATCATTTCAAATATACGGATTCGATCGTGACGAAATTTTGTATTTTAATGGAGAATGATATATTCAAGCTACATTTTTTCCAGAACGCATGACTAGAACCAAAGAAAATACTAACTTTCGAACGGAAAGGCTTAGGGACTTGAAATTTTCAGGGTAGGTTCACATCGCGAATTTCGCGGTCACGTTCATCAATGAGCAAAATTGGACTAGGGGTTCCGTAAATAATATGGCCGTTCAAAATATTTTTTTCCTGATAATTTCGAGACAACATTGGATTGGTATGAAATTTTGCACATAGAGGAAGAATAATGTGTTCAAACTACGTGGGAAATTTTGTCCAGATCACATCACCGAGACCATAGATACCATAGATAATTCTAGCGAATTATCGAAAAAAATCACCTAAAGCACTGACGTGAAGCCTCAGTTCGAAAATTTTTTTGACAGCTGTCAAATAATTTTTTTCATTCGTTTCTAAAACTGGAAAATGCGAATATACCTACAAGGTCGATGTACGAGCGCTCAAAAGCTCCTGACTTCACGCAGTGCTTTTTATATTTTCGAGATAAATCATTTTTTTAGTAGACATGTCTTAAAATTCTGATATCGGCAGAACGAATTTTCTACATCGTCACAGATACTAAAACTAAAAAAAGAAATAGGCATTCATAAAAGTCCCTCAATAGTATGTGTCAGTAGAAGCAGTTTTAAGCAATGGGTAATGATGTGGTTCAATATCATCATTACTCAAGACCATCTGAAGCTTCATAAAATAAAAATGTACTCGTTCAAGAACAAATAATGTGATTAATTTTTTTCTGTGATATTTTATTTTAATGGTCTATTTCATTTATTCCCTACCTTATTCATTTATTTCTCCCTTTTTCGATGTTTCATCAAATAGATCGTTTTTGTTGTTATATGTGTCTTTGCTCTTTTTCGCTTTTTTTATCTTATTGAAAAAAAACCTAGTATGTCTGTTGTTTTTGTTTAACTTGCTCATAAGTAATTCGATAATTTTTGGAAATATTGAGGGTGCAGGGAATTTTTTCTGTAAAATACATCAAATAGGGAATTTTTGGCATCTATTGAGGGAATTTTCATTTCAAAAGGTTGGGAACACTGGTTCATAGATAACTTCCTTTGTCTATGACTTCGTCTTCGTTCAATTTCGTTTTCTTCGTCATTTCATTTTGAGAAGAGGATTTGAGGAGGTGAGTTAATTTAATGATATTTTTGTTTTATTTCGTCACGAATGAAAATTATACATTTTCTTCGATTAAACGTGATATTGTTGATGAAAATTGTGTAGCCGAAATTTTCATTTATTCACTTCTTAGTTGCTTTTTGCCGAATCGCATGATTAACGATAACACGTGGTAAAAATTTCAAATTTGTCGTTCGAAAAATGGAAGTAGGTATTCATTATTCAATTTGTATGATCAGACTATCACTCTACCAAAAGATTATTTATGTGCTATCTCAATCAAGTACAAATGGATATTTGAATTTCACCCTTCCAATATATTCCAGTGTTTTACTATAAGAAACTGAGTTATTTTGATTATGGTAATACATACAAAGCAGCTAGAATAATTTATTTCAATTTGCAGGATATGATGGATGTTACCGAAGAATCTATTCACTCTGGAATCACATCAAACTTTCGTAGCGATATGATAAGAGAAGTTCTCAAACAAAAATTCTCCAATCCCAAGAATAAAATAACAGACGACAGTTTGGAACTTATAAGTGAATTGATGAAGGCGTTAGTTGTGGAGACTGCTCTTCGATCTGCAAAAATGGCTACTAGAGAGGGAAGTTCTATTGTAAGCCTTCATCATGTTGAAAGTATTCTTGCACAGATCATGATGGATTTTCCATAAACTGAGGTAAGAACCAATATAACCAGAAAACCATAAATTATTATGCAATTGAATTTTCATTGCAAAACATTTTGAACATTGTATAACGAGCATTCCTGACTTTTGATTTGAAAAGAAAAAATTTCAAGTTGAAACCGGTCTACTGGTGCAAATGATGGATTTGATGTTCTCTGGGCTAATATGAAATTGATTTGTTGACTTGCTATCAGTTTATCTAGAATAATGTTTCGTATTTAACACGTTGATTGCCAACTACGAGATAACTCCTAGATTGCATTCTCTTCTGAAACGCTGACTACGAGTTATCTCCTACTGTGTTTACCTTATGAAGCTCTTGCAATCTAATTTTTTTTTCGAAACTGGTTCGTGTATTTAAAGATTGAGATTAGCAAAGCGACAGGTCAAATTTTTTATGCTTTTTGATAATCACTATGCACTAGAAATAGAGTTTTTAATAATATAATGTGACAAAATCAAATTGTCCATTTTGGCCAGATTCCTGAAAATTGGCACGGCATTCAACGTGTTAATTACTGAATTTGTTAATTTCGAATACTATGTTCGGCAAATAATGACATTATTTTCCAAGCTGGAGCAGTTGGCTTACAATCAAAGGTCAAAGGTTAGAGAAGCACTATACAGGAGTTCAAAAATGATCATTTTCTCAAATGAAATATACATACATTATTTGAAAAATACACAACTTGAATTTTTTTGATATTTTTCTCATGAATATTATGACTCAGCCTGTTACCCATTTCCGGCTTGACTTCAACTTCTTGGTTATGTAGGTTATCATTTCTCTATATAAATTCAGTTAGTTTTTGGAGATTATAAATATCATCTATGAACAATTTATATAATTTCTAATATTTTCGAAATCATATAGTTAATTTTGGGGCATACATATAATGGAAGGTTCCTTTTGTAAGAGAAAAACAAGAGTAATATGTTTATGATCTGATTTGCTTCGGAATTATATCTGTCTCAAAGTAATCATTCAATTTGTCTTATATTTCAAGTGATGTAATAAGTTTTCAAGAAATCATCCCAAACTCTTTATTCCAACTGATCTTTAGCATCCAATGTTCTCAAAAACCCATCGGAAAGTTTCATCAAGACAGGCGCGTAATTTCCCATTTCGTAGAATTGTGTTTTGCTGAATCCATTGGAACACATGGAAAATATTCCCCATTTTATCCCTCCAAGTCCAACCATGCCTCCTAATCCTCCTGCAACACCTGGACCTAATGCAGTTTCGAGACCAAACATCGTATGTACATACACTCCGCTAAGAGCCAGACCCGCATCAACAATTGCTAAAGCTTTTCCACCAGTAGGTATTTTGAGTTTGAACAGTAAACCTTCATCAGATGGGTCTCCAGTAATGAATTTACCCATACTGATGGTACCATGAAATCCAAACCAATCTAGGATGATACTGCCATGACCTAATCCATGCAACGATGGTATAAGTGACTGAAATGTTCGAAAAAAAATTTGATTTTAATGGGGTATATATACCACGTGTTTTTTCAAGAATGTTGAAAATCTGAAGATTGAATGAACAGAGAGATCGAAAAAATTATCAATTTTGTTTGTACTTATTTTGGAGTCATATGTGAATTCTAAAAGCCCCGTCAAGGTGGTAGAAGATAATCGATGTATTCTCAAACCATTAGGTGTAGAGCTTAGAAGTTCAAAAAAAGTTCGATTAAGAAACATATTATACCTACATTTAGAATTTCACGATTTGATGTGGGATAGTTTTGCGGTAATGACATATTTAAAATTTGATTTCTTGATTATTAGCCAAAAAATTTAACATCTCACCCTACCAGCCTGTGTGGGCTTATTTGAGTAACAAATGATACAGCAGATTCCAGAAATGTTTCCCTTTTTGAGCGCTCGTACTACTTACACGAGGGCTATATCATTTCGTCACGATGTCTGTATTTTTCGAATTTTGAGCCGAAAATGGTCTCAATCGACTATGTTCGACTCACTGATGACGAATCCGTCGGAAAATTCGAGTCTGTCCGTCCGGCCGTCCGGCCGTAAGCACGATAACTCTCGAACAAAACAACCTAGAGACTTGAAATTTTCAGTGTGGGTTCAGTTCCCGAATGGCTCGGTTAAGTTCGTTAATGGGCCAAATTCCACCAGGGGTTCCGTAAATATGGCCGTTCAAAGTTTTGTTTCCCTGATTTCTTGAAAACTACAGATTTGATCGAGATGAAATTTTGCACTCAAATGGAAAATGAGGTGTTCAAGCTACATGTGAAATTTTGTCCAGATCGCATGACCAGAACCATAGAAACCATAGAAAATTGTAACTTTTGAACGGAAAGGCCTAGGGACTTGAAATTTTCAGGATAGGTGTGGATCTCGAATGTCGTGATCACGTTCATCTATGAGCAACATTATACAAGGGGTTCCGTAAATACGGTCGTTTGAAATTTTGTTTTCTCGACAAATTCGAAACTGCGGATTCGATCGAGATGAAATTTTGTATTTTAATCGAGAATGATATATTGAAGCAATATTTTGTCCAGATCGCATGACCAGAACCATAGAAACCATAGAAAATTGTAACTTTTGAACGGAAAGGCCTAGGAACTTGAAATTTTCAGGGTGGGTTTGGATCGCAAATTTCACGTTCATGTTCATCAATGAGCAAAATTAGACTAGGGGTTCCGTAAATATGGCCGTTCAAAATATTTTTTTCCTGATAGTTTCGAAACTACCGATCGGATTGGAATGAAATTATGCACCTAGCTCAGGAATAATGTATTCAAACTACGTGCAAAATTTTGTCCAGATCGCATCACCAAGACCATAGATACCGTGGAAAATTCTAGCGAATTATCGGAAAAAAAGCTGAAGCACCGACATGAAGTCTGGAGTTTCGCCTAAGTTTCAGAATTTTTTTGACAGCAGTCAAAAATTCCTTCAATTGATTTCTAAAACTGGAAAATGCGAATCTACCTACAAGGTGCATTTACGAGCGCTCAAAAGCTCCTGCCTTCACGGCAGTGCTTTTCGTAATTTTTTATTCAAACTAATAGCCATTATGTGGCTGAACAATAGTTGAATATCGTACTCTAAAAGTTGTATATGTACATTAAATATACATCAATTTACTGAAATTTCACACATGGCAAAGAGCATATTCAATCGTTGAATCATTAATGAAATTTTGACACCATTTCAGGGTGGAAGGGAATTTAATAGGTTATATTACATTCAGTTCTTGATATTTTGTTTTGGTATGATTTCTGAAATAAACTGTGATAACATTAGTGATTATTAAGTGTAGGGTCTTTATGAAAGATTGTAACATTGCAGTGGACCTGGAAATACATATTCCTATTTTACCGCTTCGTATGCATACTGTTCACATTTGCAATTCCGGTCACAGAATTCATTTTCTGCGCTCATGACTATTATAACCTCACTTCATTGTTCATTTACATTCCTATTGTTTTGAGCATTGAGTGAGGAGTGGCAAACAATAATCCAAAGCCATCTGTGTTGTTACAATCATTTATGAAGACCCTGTACTAATGTTGTTTTGAAAATAAACTTGAATCTTACGAATGTTTGATATATTGCTAGTCAAAGTCAAGTTCACATGATTGAAAAAAAACTGAGGATTATAAACTTACTTCAGGAACGGAACCGACACCTGCTATATGTATTGCGGCTAAAACAAGAAGGAATTTGACCATTATACCTGAAATTATTTATGAAAAGCTTGAAATTAGTACTTAATTCATTAGTTGGCACTACAAATATTTTTCATATACACTGATATTATTAACATTGATTGACTAAAAATTGTAACATGTTAATGTACAATCTAATAATTTGAAGATTCAACTTTTAACAACAATTTTACTGATGGTGAATATTTACTTTTTTCAGATGATGACTGATCAATGAACACTGAAACAAAATTACTTGGATAATATTCTGGTAGGCCAATTTTCTTGATGTTAATTCAATTATTTCACCTTACATATTTACAATTCTTCATAAAATTATTATCTCAGATTGAAAGTTGTGAATTTTATTGTTCTAGTCACACTTCATTCCATTGTCTGTAATTGAATTGGTAATAAAAAATGTATCGGTCTTGTTGATTTAAATTTTATTGAGTGTATCTTCGAATTATACAGAAAGTCTATAGTATTTTTCAATTAAATTGATACTTAATCTGAAAAAGTTGGATTACCTTGATATTGGAAATATGTTTCAAGAAGAGTAATTTGGAATGAATACATTCTGAATGTGAATTTGTTGAATAGAAAACATAAGATATTTTTTAATGTTTGTAAGATAGTAATATAATATGCTTGATTTACTGATCTTCATCATTCGGTCCAAAATCATCCTATGGTTAATATTATATTTCCCAGAAAGAATAATATGATGAATAATATAATATCCGTGTTTCAGATGAAATACCTTGATTTAATTTTTTTTCTGAAGGGACAAAAGCTATAACAGAACAGTCGTTTTTACATAACTTGGTACTAATACTTACCTTTCCAGACATTCCAAGGCAAGAGAAGTTGAAAAATAATTCAATCGAGGAAATTCGTCTAGGTATGTAAGTTTTGGATTAACTTCATTTTAGACGAAAATTCATACGAATTTTATATTTAAATATTTACTACTACTACTACTAATAATTAATTGATACTAATTATATATTTTAATGATGATTTCGATGACGAGACTGAGGTGTGTGGATTCCATAGTATCTGCTCCTGAAGCAAGTCTTTTGTTTCTTGGCAAGTACTATTGATTGAAACAGCACCTAAGATGTTTTTGGCAAACTGAACAATATCAAAAATATTACATCATTCTTTCGATATGTTATAAATTCTTATCATGTTATTCACTTTCAGAATGAAGATAAGAGACTTCAAAGAATTCCTCCTGATACAAATAGGTAATTAAGAAACTTTTATATTCAATAATGGAATTAATGTACCTCATTTTCAATGAAGTAGGTATCACACCCGTCGTAGAATAAGGAGACAACTCAAAAAAGGTCCATTTTGTGTTAGTGACGGTATTGAACTCAGGAAGTAATCCTTTTCTTACGTGCAATATCAGAATAACTCTAGTTGGCCTCTCCGCCACATAAGAGACTGTTTGTGAAAAAAAGGTAACATTTCAAATTTTTTGGAAAAACAGAATATTCCACCACGACGGGAAAAATTGCATTCATATTGGGTTGCTAGAGTTATAATGTTCAAATGGATTGCTGCAGTAATAACAAAGGTTGAGCGTGTTAAATTGAGTAAGTACACAAATGTATTGAACGAAAACTTCAAATGTCCCAACAAAATCCATTTTTGAGTTGTCCTTATTCAACGATGGGTGAGATATATTATTTCAAAAAATATTTCCTAGCGCCACAGCCTTCCACTTGTCCACCATACGTCATACAGTATGTTTTGCTGATCTTCTCGATATGGTCCATAATCATCTTATGGATAATATGATATTTCTAGAATATGATGAATAATATAATATCCGTGTTTCAGATGAAATACCTTGATTTAATATTTTTTCTGAATGGACGAAAGCTAATACAGAACAATCGTTTTTTTATATAAGTTTGTATTAATAATATTTTTGCAGACATCCTGAGGCAAGAGGGGATGTATCATCATTTCATCAAGGAAATTCGTCCAGGTATGCAATTCCATTGAGTATTTTTGCTAAATTCAAGTATAGACATTTCACCAACTCTTTTCCGGAATCACTAAAGCATATTGTTTTATTTGGATAATCGAATAAATTGACAATAATAAATTTCATGTTTTTCAAAAAATTTCGCTTCTAGCACCTCAGCCTTCTACCGCCTTTAGGATTTGCTGATCTTCTCGATATGGTCCATAATCTTAAGGTTGATAAAATATTTCTAGAAAAATATGATGAATAATATAATATCCGTGTTTCAGATGAAATACCTTGATTTAATTTTTTTTCTGAATCGTCGATAGCTAATACAGAAGAATAGTTTTTTTATAAGTTTGTAATAATATTTACCTTTGCAGACATCCAAAGACAGGATAAGATGAAACATAATTTAGTCAAGGACATTCATCGAGGTATGTTATTCCATTGCTTAGATTTGATCAATGGAATTTCAGATATTTCACCAACTCTTTTTGGAATCACTAAAGCATACCGTCGCCCTAATTCGTTAAACTGCTAAGTCCATTTTTGCATGGTTTACAGGAGAGAGAAAAAACTGAAAGATATCTTTTCTATTCTACATATAAAGATTCTGAAAATCCCTTTGGTTGCTATAATGATTCTAGTTATTTTGTAAGTTTTAATATAAGAATATCTTAAGCAAAGTTCGAAAAAATCTGTGAAATAATCACTGAGCAGTTTTTCCACTATGAGCATGAACTAACATTATTTGCTTGTAATTCTCAATTGAGGATTATATTATTAGACCAGGCAATAGAGCAGAAAAAGGGTAATTCTGTGACAAAAATCGTAGAAGAAAGGGAGTGGGGAGTTACGTGGGATGGTCCGTGGATGTTCAGTGATATGTTTTCGACTCGCAAATATCATTACTTTTCTTGTAATTGCGAAGAAACACCAAAAAAGTTTTTTGTTATTTGTTTGCTTGTAAAATCTGAACCAATGGAGCGGTGCTAATACTTTCCAACAGACGAATTGTAGAGAATGAAAAGATGAAAAAAATGAGTGCTAGTGCAACTCAATCGGGTCATCATTACCGGAGGATAGCCGGAAAAACCGTGAAAATCAGCGTTTTTTCAAATCCTCATAACTCGGTCAATTTCGAAGTTGTAGCGCTGGCTTTCCAAATGAAAGTAGTGGTTAATAGATACTTCAAGTGTGCATAACCCAACTGTCCGATAAATAGTTTTTGCGTAATTGCGATTTGAATTATTTAAGGCACTATTTTCCGGAAGAGCTGGATGCGTCGGAAGTAGTCCGATTTCAATTTACAAAACGGATTTTGAAAGAAGAAGTATAGTATGTACTACAAAACGGCAAACTTGATTTTTCGTTAAAATGTTGCAAAATAGGTGAAAAATACGTGGAAACATGACCAAAATCGTCTCAGTGCCCCATCTGGGACGGATAGTGGGGGTAGCCGGCAGACGCGGGGAACCAAAATCGCGCTGAGGCCGGGCGCGAATATTTACGTATATACCCCCACTACTTGACTGCAATCGAGCATTTGGCTAATTTTGGTCATGTTTGCATGCTTTTTTCACCTATTTTGAAGCATTTTAACGAAAAATCAAGATTGCCTTTTTGTAGTACTATACTTCTTCCTTCAAAATCCGTTTTGCAAATTGAAATCGCACTACTTCCGACGCATCCAGCTCTTCCGGAAAATAGTGCCTTAAATAATTCAAATCGTAATTACGCAAAAACTATTTATCGGACAACTTCTTTCATTTGGAAAGCCAGCGATACAACTTCGAAATTGGCCGAGTTATGAGGATTTGAAAAAACGCTGATTTTCACGGTTTTTCCGGCTTTCCTCCGGTAATGATGACCTGATTGAGTTGCATCAGCACTCATTTTTTTCATCTTTTCATTCTCTACAATTCGTCTGTTGAAAGTACATATTAGCACCGTTCCATTGGTTCAAATTTTACAAGCAAACAACTAAAAAAACACCGTTTTTTTTGGTGTTTCTTCGCAATTATAAGAAAAGTAATGATATTTGCGAGTCGAAAACATATCACTGAACATCCACGGACCACCCCACGTAACCCCCCATTCGCGGTTTTCTTCTACTATTTTGGTCAAAAAATCTCTATTGCCTGGTCTATATAATCAAATCAATTCAATCAGTTTAAATCAAAATATTTATTATCAAAAGTTTAATAATACAATCGGTATTCAAACAAGGAACACTATTAACTATTTTATAAACAATATGTGAGTAAATCAACATAATTTCAATTGTTTTTAGTGTTCTTCACTAGTTAAAATTCCATATAAGTCGCAGTTGTTTAAGTTAATCAGAGTTAAAACTTGAGAGCCAAGTAAATTAGGAAAATTCTAAAAAAAAATAACATTTTTTGAACAACAACTAAAATCCTTAAGAAAATGAATTCTGAACCAAAAACAATCTTCTAGCGACCCATAATTCAAAACCACAAAAATAACGTATTCATGAGGTGAATCATTGTAATATTTATGATTTCTGATTTCTTGCAAGTCCTCAAACTTCCGATGTGTGATTTTACGTCGATTTTGATGCAATTGCGTATTGGGTTAAATCACTAGTCTCACAAGGATGAAATCGTGAAGACCTTCCCTGCGGTAAAAGTTGCCCATCCTTATAAAACGTTTTATAGAGAATGGATTCATTGCTTTCATAACGTAACACTAAATGAAAATACACTCACGTGCAAAAAAAACGCAACAATCTAATATTTGGTAAAATTTGAGGTCTCGTAGTCTCTTCATTTTTAGTTCAATTTTTAACATTTTTTCAGCAAACTGTAGATAAAATTATTAATTTTAACTTGCTCATTCGGTCTTTTGTCAAATGCTGGCTTATTAGTTTTTATACAGGGTGAATTAGAAGTTTGTGTTGAACCCCAAAACATCCTGTGGAATAATTTCGTGGTCAAATCCTTTCAAAATACCAATTTAGGTAGAACCATTCGTTTTCAACATTTTGTTTTTGGTTCATGTCTTCAGGTGCACCAGTTCATTTTTAAGAGGGAAATGAACAAATATAGAACAAAAGAAACTTACCTTCTTTATAATTTTGGCCTTCACTAACACTATGCAATTAAAAACTCGATCAAAACATGGCCTATAACTTCGAGCGTCCCAAAAATCACGTACACGGTGGACCATAATCGGTACAAAACTGAGGCCTCAAAGGGATTTAGCAGGTTTTCATTGTGTAGATTTGCTATTGGGTACATAGCAGTGTTTCGTGCTCGGCTTTTCTACCACATTGAATATTGATATCGACCTTTTTCTTATCCCATAAGGTAGGAAATCGTCTAAACTTTATGACCACCTCAAAAAGTAAAAGTGACCAAAAAATTGACTTAGCAGGTAAACGAATTAGGCCGAAGATACTGTTCATACATGTTTCACATATTGAGATCAGACAGCAGCGGCTAAACTCCGTTCTGTAACACTCAGTATATGCGCAGAAAAAAATTTCGCGTAATTTTTAACCCCCCTCGTAGCTCGGCTTCTTTTTTGATTACATATCTTCGAAAATTTTGAAATGTATCTAGAGTTGTCTTGAAAGAGAATATCCTGGAAGTAAAATATGTAGTTTGTTCACTAATTAACAAGTGCATTTTCACCTCGAGTCTTCCGAAAAACATTCCTTTCTAGTGCCCCAGCCTTCTACTTGTCTGCCATACGTCGTACATTATGATTTGCTGATCTTCTTGATATGGTCCATAATCGTCTTATGGCTAATAAAATTATTCTTGAATAATATGATGAATAATATAATATCCGTGTTTCAGATGAAATACCTTGATTTAATATTTTTACTGAATGGACGATAACTTATACATAATAATAGTTATTTATATTAGTTTGTAATAGTATTTATCTTTGAAGGCATCCCAAGACAAGACAAGATGAAACATGATTCAGTCGAGGAAATTCATCAAGGTATGTTATTCCATTGAGTAGATTTGATCAATTTGATCAGCCTTCTACTGGTCCGCCAAATTTTGAAATGTATCTAGAGTTGTCTTGAAAGAGAATATCCTGGAAGTAACATATGTAGTTTATTCACTAATTAACAAGTGCATTTTCACCTCGAGTCTTTCGAAAAACATTCCTTTCTAGTGCCCCAGCCTTCTACTTGTCGTACATTATGATTTGCTGATCTTCTTGATATGGTCCATAATCGTCTTATGGCTAATAAAATATTTCTGGAATAATATGATGAATAATATAATATCCGTGTTTCAGATGAAATACCTTGATTTAATATTTTTTCTGAATGGACGAAAACTTATACAGAATAATAGTTATTTATATAAGTTTGTAATAATATTTACCTTTGCAGATATCCCAAGACAAGACAAGATGAAACATCATTTAGTCAAGAAAATTCATCAAGGTATGTTATTCCATTGCGTAGATTTGATCAGTTCAGTTTACATTTACTATTCAATAGAATTCTTATTCTTTATACAAATTATATATTTTAATGATGATTTCGATGACGAGACTGAGGTGTGTGGATTCCATAGTATCTACTCTTGAAGCAAGTCTTTTGTTTCTTGTCAAGTACTTTGGATTGAAACAGCACCTAAGATGTTTTTGGCAAACTGAACAATATCTGAAATATTACATTAATCTTTCGATATGTTATAAATTCTTATCATGTTATACACTTTCAGAATGAAAATAGGGGACTTGAGAGAATTGCTCCTGGAACAAATAGGTAATTAAGAAACTTTTATATTTAAAAATTAAGTACAACTAGTCCAGTCAATGAAGGGCTCGTAGAAAATATTTCGGAGGGAAGAATTTAACTTTAACAGTTTCCGAGATACACGAAGCCCCAAGTCAGTAATTGAGAAGTCCATTTTCACCTCACGTTTTTTGAAAAACATTCCCTTCTTGCAGCTCAGCCATCTAGTTGTACGCAAAACGTCGTACAGTATGATTTACTGATCTGCACGTTATGACCCATAATCGACTTATGGTTAATAAATATTTCTGGAATAATATGATGAATAATATAGTATCCGTGTTTCAGATGAAATAACTTGATTTAATATTTTTTCTGAATGGACGATAGCTATTAAAGAACAGTAGTTTTTTATATAAGTTTGTAATAATATTTACCTTTGCAGACATCCCAAGACAAGACAAGATGAAACATAATTTAGTCAAGGCAATTCATCAAGGTATGTGATTCCATTGAGCAGATTCGATTAACATTTTACCAACTCTTTTCCGGAATGACAAAAGTATATTGTTTCATTTGGATAATCCAATATGACTTTTTGATCTCTTCTCTAAGAGGTGATTGGACAGTCTTAATTTTCACTTCAATGATTTTAGGGATTTCATATTTGGGCCTGAATTCTTCATGGATTGATTTCTACACTAGTATTTGTAGTTCTCGCACTTCCTTACAGTTTCGTTATTTTCCAACTTCAGATCTGTGGTCTCTTCGCCGACACATAGATATTGCGTTTTTGCTATATTCATCTGGAGACCCCATCTTCCGTATTCTTCTTGAAGTTTTCTCCCCATATATTCTAGATCTTCTTTTTCATTTGCACAAATCACCTGGTCGTCGGCGAACTGAAGAGTGTATATGCAGGTATCTTCATCAATTTCTCTACCCATACCCCTGCATTTTCTCTTCCACATAGACAGTGCTTTCGCTTCATACATTTTGAAGAGCGTAGGAGAAATGCAGCAACCCTGTCTTAAACCCTTGTTGGCTGAAAATGGCTCTGATAATTTATTTCCGATCTTCAGGCATGCTACCATATCATCATATATATTTTTGATAGCTTTCACAAGTGTGTGGTTAATATTAGTCTCTTGAAGCACTTCCCACAATTTCAAGATAGGTATGCTATCGTATGCTTTTTGCAGATCTACAAACATGAGATGCGTTGCTCGGTTTCTTTCTGACCTTTTCTCAATAATTTGCTTCAGACAGAACACGTTGTCAGTGCAGGATCTGCCAGCACGAAAGCCACACTGTTCCTCTTCTTCTTGGTCTTTGTACTCCGCTTCCACTAGATCTCTTATTATTCTTCCATATAACCTACTAATTGTACTGGTTAGAGACAATACTTTATAGTTATTACAGTCTAATTTGTTGCCCTTCTTGTGAATTGATAAAATGTAGGCCATCTTCCATTCTTCTGGTATGTTGACGCATTTTGTAAATATAAAGGCTAATGATTTGAACAATTTTTCGATTCCAGTTTTGAGTAATTCTGCACTAACTCCGCCCGGACCCGCTGCTTTACCATTTTTGAGCGCTCGTACAACTTACACGAGGGCTATATCATTTCGTCACGATGTCTGTATTTTTCGAATTTTGAGCCGAAAATGGTCTCAAACGATAGAGTTCAACTCACTGATGACGAATCCGTCGGAAAATTTGAGTCTGTCCGTCCGTCCGTCCGTAAGCACGATAACTCTCGAACGGATCAACCTAGAGACTTGAAATTTTCAGTGTAGGTTCAGATCTCAAATGCCTCGGTTAAGTTCGTTAATGGGCAGAATTCCACCAGGGGTTCCGTAAATATGGCCGTTCAAAATTTTGTTCTCCTGATTACTTTGAAACGACAGATTCGATCAAGATGAAACTTTGCACTCAAATGGAGAATGAGGTGTTCAAGCTACATGTGAAATTTTGTCCAGATCGCATGACCAGAACCATAGAAACCATAGAAAATTGTAACTTTTGAACGGAAACGCCTAGGGACTTGAAATTTGCAGGATAGGTGTGGATTTCGATTGTCGTGATTACTTTTATTATTGATTACTATGAGCCAAAATTATACTAGGGGTTCCGTAAATATGGTCGTTTGAAATTTGGTTTTCTTGATAATTTCAAAACTACAGATTCGATCGTGACGAAATTTTGTATACTAATGAAGAATGATATATTCAAGCAACACTTCTCCAGATCACATGACCAGAACCATAGAAAATCATAACTTTCGAACGGAAAGGCCTAGGGACTTGACATTTTCAGGATAGGTGTGGATCTAAAATGTCGCGTTCACGTTTATCAATGAGCAGAATTATTCGAGGGGTTTCGTAAATACGGTCGTTTGAAATTTTGGTTTCAAGATAATTTCGAAACTACGGATTCGATCGAGATAAAATTTCATATATTAATCGAGAATGTTATATTAAAGCAATATTTTGTCCAGATCGCATGACCAGAACCATAGAAACCATAGAAAATTGTAACTTCTGAACGGAAAGGCCTAGGAACTTGAAATTTTCAGGGTGGGTTTGGATCACGAATTTCACGGTCACGTTCATCAATGAGCAAAATTTGACTAGGGGTTCCATAAATATGGCCGTTCAAAATATTCTGTTCCTGGTCATTTCGAAACTACCGATTTGATTGGAATGAAATTTTGCACCTAGCTGAGGAATAATGTATTCAAACTACGTGCGAAATTTTGTCCAGATCGCACCACCAAGACCATAGATACCGTAGAAAATTCTAGCGAATTATCGAAACAAAATTGATCAGCTGAAGCACTGACATGAAGTCTGGAGTTTCGCCTAAGTTTCAGAATTTTTTTGACAGCTGTCGAAAATTCCTTCAATTGATTTCTAAAACTGGAAAATGCGAATCTACCTACCAGGTGCATGTACGAGCGCTCAAAAGCTCCTGCCTTCACGGCAGTGCTTTTCGTAATTTTTTTTTTCTGATATGGACCTGAATTTTTTGGTTAGTTCAGAGAATTTTCCGGAAGTATGTTTCACATTTCCAATATCAAATGATTATACTAGATGGTTCAAAAGTTATAAGCAATTGAAAATATTCACGAATATATAAAGAACCTTGTATCTCGGCTATGAAGTCAATTATTAGACCTATCACATATGGCTTTTCTGAACACTTCTTGGATAGCTCTGTCTCAGGTCAATGTATGTACACTTACCAATGAAACACAATGTATCACGATAAATACCTTTTCTATTATCTCTTCTTCCTGTATACAAAAAAATAAAACATTCAGCAGTTTCATTCGAGAGTTTTTAGTGGACAAACAAACAAACATACTTACAAACCGCATTCTCATTCTCAGCTCAAAATTCGAAGAAATAACATTAACTTTGTTATTATTTATATATTTATCAACATTTTTTTTGTTTCTTCCAAGAACCAATCTCTACAGACGTTAGAATGGAAAGAGGAGGAAGGAGAAGAGGAGAAAGGGGAAGAAGAGGAAGGGGTAGAGGAGGAAGGGGAAGAAGAGGAAGGGAAGAGGAGGAAGGAGAAGAGGAGGAAGGGGAAGAAGAGGAAGAAGAAAGAAAAAAAAGAAAACGAGGAGAAGAATTCCTTCCTTTTTTGTTTCTTCCAAGAACCAATCTCTACAGACGTTAGTATGGATTAGAGGGAGGGGTAGAGGAGGAAGGGGAAGAGGAGGAAGGAGAAGAGGAGGAAGGGGAAGAAGAGGAAGGGGTAGAGGAGGAAGGGGAAGAAGAGGAAGGGAAGAGGAAGAAGAAAGGGAAAGGGAAAGATTAGAAGAAGAAGAAAAAAAAAAGAAAACGAGGAGAAGAATTCCTTAGTGACCTTTCCTGCAGGTCGTGTGCATTCGTTTATGATGAACACGAATCCGAAGGTATATAATATATTTTTGAAGGCGCGTTCTTCTTACAAGAGGACTATATCATTTCGGCACGATGTCTGTATTTTTCGAATTTTGAGCCGAATGGTCTCAATATTTATGTTCGACTCACTGATGACGAATCCGTCACAAAATTCGAGTTCGTCCGGTCGTCCATAAGTACGATAACTCTCGAACGGAACAACCTAGGGACTTGAAATTTTCGGTGTGAGTTCAGTTCCCGAATTCCTCTCTTAAGTTCGTTAATGGGTCCACCAGGGGTTCCGTGAATATGGTCGTTCAAAGTTTTGTTTCCCTGATTATTACTTAAAAACTACAGATTTGATCGAGATTAAATTTAGCAATTGAGGTGTTTAAGCTACATGCGAAATTTTGTCCAGATCGCATGACCAGAACCATAAAAACCATAGCAAATTGTAACTTTTGAACGGGACTTGAAATTTTCAGGATAGGTGTGGATCTCGAATGTCGTGATCAGGTTCATCTATGAGCAAAATTATACTAGGGGTTCCGTGAATATGGTCGTTTGAAATTTTGTTTTCTTGATAATTTCAAAACCACAGATTCGATCGTGACGAAATTTTGTATACTAATGGAGAATGATATATTCAAGCTACATTTCTCCAGATCGCATGACCAGAACCATAGAAACCATAGAAAATCATAACTTTCGTACGGAAAGGCCTAGGGACTTGAAATTTTCAGGATAGGTGTGGATTTGAAATGTCGCATTCACGTTCAGCAATGAGCAGAATTGTACTAGGGGTTCCGTAAATACGGTCGTTTGAAATTTTGTTTTCTCGATAATTTTGAAACTACGGATTCGATCGAGATAAAATTAGGTATTCTGATCGAGAATGATATAATAAGGCAACGTTTTGTCCAGATCGCATGACCAGAACCATAGAAACCATAGAAAATTATAACTTCCGAAGGGAAAGGCCTAGGAACTTGAAATTTTCAGGGTAGATGCGGATCGCGAATGTCGCGATCACGTTCATCAATGAGCAAAATTAGACTAGGGGTTCCGTAAATATGGCCGTTCAAAATATTTTTTTCCTGATAGTTCCGAAAATACTTAGCGGATTGGAATGAAACTTTGCACCTAGCTGAGGAATAATGTATTCAAACTACATGCAAAATTTTGTCCAGATCGCACCACCAAGACCATAGATACCGTAGAAAATTCTAGCGAATTATCGAAAAAAAATTGATCAGCTGCGGCACTGACATGAAGTCTGGAGTTTCACCCAAGTTTCAGAATATTTTTGACAGCTGTCGAAAATTCCTTCAATTGATTTCTGAAACTGGAAAATGCGAATCTACCTACAAGGTGCATGTACGAGCGCTCAAAAGCTCCTGCCTTCACGGCAGTGCTTTTCGTAATTTTTTAGTTGTTTAATCGCATTTTTGACTACATTTTGATCTATATGTATTTCCTCTCCTTCGATTTGTATCCCGGCGTTTGTTTCCGGTTTGTACTTTACCCTGTGTTCAGTAAGGAGGTCTGTGTAGTGTTTGGTCCATTTTTGTGTCGGTATTAACTGTGGTGGAATGTTGCGTTTCTCCTCAGTTTTAACTGCATTTATAAACTTCCATGATTCACCACATTTTTTTCCACCCATGTAAGTCTCTATCTCCCGACATTTCTTATCCCATGTTTCTCTTTTCCTTTCTGTTATCCTTTGTCTTGTTTCTCTTTTCTTTTCTTTATATTTCCTATAGTCTTCATCGTCCTTTGTATTCAGCCATTTCATATACGGTCTCTTTTTGTCGTAAATGAGTTCTTCCGTCTCAGCGTTCCACCAATATTTCCTGCTTCTTAGTGCTTCCTTGATACCCAATGCTTCCTTTGCAGATTTTCTTATGCTGAAGGTTACATTTTCATAAAGTTCATGTAGTGTTAGATTATCGTGTTCTTGAGGTAAGCATCCAATCTTTGTTTATATAGATATTGGGTACTTCCATTTTGGAGACTTTCTAAGTTGTACTTTTCCTCCACCATTTCTACTGTCCCCTGATCTTCCTGATTTCTAGTCAAATTCGTATGCTGTATTGCAAAGAATATCCTTACTTTGAGAAAATGATGGTCAGACACGTCGCAGACACCTCTACATGCCCTAACTTCTTCAAATTTTAGTGTTGTTTTTTGTTTTGTTATCACGTAATCTATTATTGATCTCAAATTTCTTGTTGGTTGGGTCCATGTATATTTATGTATGTCTTTGTGCAGAAAGTAACCATTCTTAATTGTGAGTTCATTTTGTTCACATAAATCTACGAGCCTTTCTCCACTGTCATTTAAGGTGTCCTCTCCATACGGACCCATTATTTTACTGAAAGAAAATACTAATTAATAAATTAATACTAATAATTAATTGATACTAATTATATATTTTAATGATGATTTCGATGACGAGACTGAGGTGTGTGGATTCCAGAGTATCTGCCCTTGAAGCAAGTCTTTTGTTTCTTGTCAAGTACTATAGATTGAAACAGCACCTAAGATGTTTTTGGCAAACTGAACAATATCCAAAATATTACATCATTCTTTCAATATGTTATAAATTCTCATTATGTTATACGCTTCCAGAATGAAGATAGAGGACTTCAAAGAATTGCTCCTGAAACAAATAGGTAATTAAGAAACTCTTATATTTAATAATGAAATTAATAAACCTCATTTTGAATGAAGTAGATATATGTACAACTAGCCCAGTCAATGAAGGGTTCGTAGAAAATATTTGGTAAGAAAGAATTTAACTTTAACAGTTTCCGAGATACGCGAAGCCTTAAAACACTAATCAAAAAGTCCATTTTTAGCTCACCTTCTTCGAAAAATATTCTCTTGCGCATTCTTTTTGTCCGCCATATGTCATACAATATGATTTGCTGAACTTCTCGATATGGTCCATAATCGTCTTATGCTTAATAAAATATTTCTAGAATAATATGATGAATAATATAATATCCGTGTTTCAGATGAAATACCTTGATTTAATATATTTTCTGAATGGACGCTAGCTAATATAGAACAATCGTTTTTTATATGAGTTTGTAATAATATTTACCTTTGCAGGCATTCCGAGGCAAGACAAGATGAACCATCATTTCATCAAGGAAATTCGTTCAGGTATGTTATTCCATTGAGTATTTTTGAGCGCTCGTACTGCTTACACGAGAGCTATATCATTTCTTCACGATGTCTGTATTTTTCGAATTTTGAGCTGAAAATGGTCTCAATCGACTATGTTCGACTCACTGATGACGAATCCGTCGGAAAATTCGAGTCTGTCCGTCCGTCCGTAAGCACGATAACTCTCGAACGGAACAACCTATAGACTTGAAATTTTCAGTGTAGGTTCAGATCTCAAATGCCTCGGTTGAGTTCGTCAACGGGCAGAATTCCACCAGAGGGTTCCATAAATATGGCAATTCAAAATTTTGTTCTCCTGATCACTTCGAAACTACACATTCGATCGAGATGAAATTTTGCACTCAAATGGAGCATGAGGTGTTCACAACCATAGAAACCCTAGAAAATTGTAACTTGAACGGAAACGCCTAGGGACTTCAAAAAATTTTCAGGATAGGTGTGGATCTCGAAACTCGTGATGACGTGATCTATGAGCAAAATTATACTAGGGGTTCCGTAAATACGGTCGTTTGAAATTTAGTTTTCTTGATGATTTCAAAACTACAGATTCGATCGTGACGAAATTTTGTATACACATGGACATGATATATTCAAGCTACATTTCTCCAGATCACATGACCAGAACCATAGAAACCATAGAAAATAATAACTTATGAACGGAAAGGCCTAGGGACTGAAATTTTCAGGGTGGGTTTGGATCGCGAATGTCGCGATCACGTTCATCAATGAGCAAAATGAAACTAGGCGTTCCGTAAATATGGCCGTTCAAAATATTTTTTTCCTGATTTTTTCGAAACTATTGATTGGATTGGAATGAAATTTCACACCTAGCTGAAAAATAATGTATTCAAACTACGTGTCAAATTTTGTCCAGATCGCATTACCAAGACCATAGAGAATTCTAGCGAATTATCGAAAAAAAATTGGTCAGCTAAAGCACTGACTTGAAGTCTGGAGTTTCGCCTTAGTTTGGGAACTTTTTTGACAGCTGTCAAAAACATTTTGAAACTGGAGAATGCGAATCTACCTACTTCACGGCAGTGCTTTTCGTCATTTTTTTTTTCAAAATTTACTAAAAATATATGACATAATGAATAAAAATTTACTTCATAAGAACTCCAAATAGTGAGGATTTCCAATACATAGAGTTCATGTGAAAATCATAGAAATTCAAAACGTAAACATATATATCATTATTATTTGTCATAAATATGTATATAAGTATTTCATTTAACACGTAAAATAGTTACTCATAAAATAAAAGCACTGCCGTGAAGGCAGGAACTTTTGAGCGCTCGTACATGCACTTTGTAGGTAGATTCGCATTTTCCAGTTCCAGAAATCAATTGAAGGAATTTTCGACAGCTGTCAAAAATTCTGAAACTTAGGCGAAACTCCAGACTTCATGTCAGTGCTTCAGCTGATCAATTTTTTTTCGATAATTCGCTAGAATTTTCTGCGGTATCTATGGTCTTGGTGATGCGATCTGGACAAAATTTGGCACGTAGTTTGAATACATTATTCCTCAGCTGGGTGCAAAATTTCATTCCAATCCGATCAGTAGTTTCGAAACTATCAGGAAAATGATATTTTGAACGGCCATATTTACGGAACCCCTAGTCTAATTTTGCTCATTGATGAACGTTACCGCGATATTCGCGATCCAAACCCACCCTGAAAATTTCAAGTTCCTAGGCCTTTCCGTTCAAAAGTTACAATTTTCTATGGTTCTGGTCATGCGATCTGGACAAAATATTGCTTTAATGTATCATTCTCGATTAAAATACAAAATTTCATATCGATCGAATCCGTAGTTTCTAAATGATCGAGAAAACAAAATTTAAAACGACCGTATTTACGGAACCCCTAATATAATTCTGTTCATTGATAAACGTGAATGCGACATTTCAGATCCACACCTATCCTCAAAATTTCAAGTCCCTAGGCGTTTCCGTTCAAAAGTTATGATTTTCTATGGTTTCTATGGTTCTGGTCATGTGATCTGGAAGAATGTAGCTTGTATATAAATTTCTCCATTAGTATACAAAATTTCGTCACGATCGAATCCGTAGTTTTGAAATTATCAAGAAAACAAAATGTCAAACGACCATATTTACGGAACCCCTAGAATAAGGTTGCTCATAGATTAACGTGATCACGACATTCGAGATCCACACCTATCCTGAAAATTTCAAGTCCCTAGGCGTTTCCGTTCGAAAGTTACAATTTTCTATGGTTTCTATGGTTCTGGTTATGCGATCTGGACAAAATTTCACATGTAGCTTGAACACCTCATTTCCCATTTGAGTGCAAAATTTCATCTCGATCAATTCTGTAGTTTCCAGTAATCAGGGAAACAAAACTTTGAACGGCCATATTTGCGGAACCCCTGGAATTCGGCCCATTAACGAACTCAACTGAGGCATTCGGGAACTGAACCCACACTAAACATTTCAAGTCTCTAGGTTGTTCCGTTCGAGAGTTATCGTGCTTACGGACGGACGGACAGACTCGAATTTTCCGACGGATTCGTCATCAGTGAGTCGAACATAGTCGATTGAGACCATTTTCGGCTCAAAATTCGAAAAATACAGACACCGTGACGAAATGATATAGCCCTCGTGTAAGTAGTACGAGCGCTCAAAAAAAGGCAGAAATATTGAAACTCAATATTTCTGTGATTAAAATTTGTATCCAGATTCTATGTAGCAGAATTATTTTCAATTGTTTTTTTTCAACATGGCAGACCAGGTATATTATTTTAATTTTATTTAAATCGAAAATTTATAAGAAATGAATATGTTATATTTGAAAAGCTATTGTACAAATCAACAGCGTGACCACTTTAGGTAGAAATCTACTTTTTTTTTTGGTAGACTTTCGTTACAATTTCAATATTGTTAGTAGAAAGAAATTGAGCAGTAGATTTTCGTAGTTTTTCGAACTTTCTTGTTAGAATGAAATTTTTAGCGCATTTTTCCAGAAGTCAATAGGATCAAAAACCAAAGACAGAAATAAATTTTTGATTGAAAATGTTTCATCGATACTATATGCTGAAGAAGGTATAATAATAATATTTGGTCACGCTGCAAATCAATTTATGTCAATATTTAATCTACCCTAACAAAAAAAAAACGTAATAAATTAATATTTAGTGAGATTTGAGATCTCGTTGTGTGCGAAAAAATGAGACTTGAGAAATATTTACTTGTTACGTTAATTTTGCATGTGAGTATATCTTTTCAAAAACAAAACATAAATATTTAAGTTCTCAATTTATAAATTGATTTCGTATTATATCTTTTCAGAGGCGAAAACAAACTAAAGACTTATGGATATACGCAATAAGTATACCATAACTTCAATAACCCTATTTAATACTTTCATACCAGAAGATTAGGAAGGGGCAGAGGGGGGCGAAGGGGAAGAGAATTAAAAAGGAAGAAGACAGAAAAAGGGAGGAAGAAGAAAATAGAGAAAAAATAAATTAATTTTGTTGGAAATAAAAAAAAAACAATAATGATTTGGTATTATTTTGATCATTCCTTAGTTACCTTTCCTGCAGGTCGTGTGCATTCGTTAATGATGGACACGAATCCGAAGGTATATAATATATTTTTGAAGGCTCGTTCTACTTACAAGAGGACTATATCATTTCGGCACGATGTCTCTATTTTTCGAATTTTGAGCCGAAACTGGATTCAATCGACAATGTTCGACTCGCTGATGACGAATCCGTCGAAAAATTTGAGTCTGCCGTCCGTCCGTATATACGATAACTCGAACGAAACGGAAAGTTTCAGGGTAGGTTCGAATGCCGCGGTTAAGTTCGTTATTGGGCGTAAGTATAGCGGTTCTAAATTTTGTTCTCCTAATTACTTTGAAACTACTGATTCGATTGAATAAAATATTGCACTCAGATGAAGAATGACGTGTTCAAGCTTCATGCAAAATTTTGTCTAGATCACATGACCGGAACCATAGAAACCATAGCAAAATTTGACCAGAAGTTCCGTGAATATGGTCGTTTGAAATTTAGTTTTCTTTTTTTTTAGTTTTGAAACTACGGATTCGAGCGTGACTAAATTATGTATTAATGGAGAATGATATATTCAAGCTACGTTTCTCCCAGATCGCACGACTAGAACCATAGAAAATTAAAACTTCCGAACGTAAAGGCCTAGAGAATTTTTAGGGTAGGTTTGGATCGCGAATTTCGCAGTCAAGTTTATCAATGAGCAAAATTAGACTAGGGGTTTCGTGAATATTTTTTCCAGATAATTTGGAAATAACTGATTGGATTGGAATGAAGTTTTTTTCATAGATGAACAAGTATGTGTTCAAACTACATTTTGTCCAGATCGCATAACAAAATCATAGATACTGTAAAAACTTCTAGCGAATTATCGAAAAATAGAACACCGACGTGAAGTCTAGAGTTTCGCCTTAGTTTGAAATTATTTTTAACAGCTGCCAAAAATTTCCTCAATTGGTTTCTAAAACTGGAAAATGCGAATCTACATACATGGTGCATGTACGAGCGCTCAAAAGCTCCTGCCTTCACGGCAGTGCTTTTCTCAATTTTTTTATCAATTTTAGACATTTCTCCAACTCCTTTCCGGAATCAATAAAGCAAATTGTTTTATTTCGATAATCCAATAAGTTGACAAACATTAGATCTCTTGTTCCACATACTTATTGCGCCGGGCCAAGCTTCGGTCTATAGCACGGAGTAAGTGCATTTGCATAAAACATTTCGCTCAATTTTTTACCCACTCGTAAAACTGCTTTTGTTGGTTTCATTTCTTCGAAAAAATTTGAAACCTATCTAGTGATGACTTTAGAGAGTATATTCTCGAAGTAACATAGTACGGTGTTTACCTACAGGTGTTTGAAATTTACATGAAGTGATACTTGCATCAAAGTTGAAAAGAAGAAAACCATTGTTAAAATTTGATTCAAGCTTAGGCCTAAATATGTAGTACAAATATTTATATGACTACCTAGTGAATGTACAGGGTATCTACTCGAGGTGAATCAATGACAGGTTTAAGGTGGTTTGAAAGCAGTGGCGGCTCGTCAGGGACGGCAGGGTCGGCACTGCCGACCCTAAAATTCTCGATCAGCAAAAATACAAATTTTCACTTCTGTCAAATTACCGTTACATACATGACTCCCAATAGTCCCAATCTATTTTATAAAAATTAAAAAAAATCAGGTACGTGATACCTGTGCAACTTCTTGAAAATATTACGCTCTTTCAAGTCCAATCCCGCATCGTATACTCGGTCCGTAGACAAAATGGGCCCATCTCGAATACACGAAGAACGTCGTTCGATGAGGTACATCTTTCCTCATATTGCCGACCCTATCTAGATATCTTTCGACGAAGCGTTAATAACAATGAATCGAATTAGTTCAAAGTTGAATTATTCCTGTTGGAATTTTATTCAGAAAATGATGAATATTAAGGTTTATTTTTTATCGAATATCCGATATTTTCTGTTTCACATAACAAATGACATAATAATAACAAGAGATTATTGTTGCTTAAAATGAATATTTGTCGTATTTAATATTTTTCATAGACGTGCATGCTGCACATATATGTAATACTTATAAATTTCCGACAAGTTTCAAACATTTTTTGAAGGAAAAAAAATGTTGAGCGACCAAAATTAAACTCATATTGTTGGCCCTATATATCCTGGGTACGGCAATCGTCAATTTGCCGACCCGGTACCGCTGTATCTCGATTCACGAGGATTGTTCGGAAAACCTCGTTCTGCTCCCTATCGTTTACGGCTCGAGAGCCGAGTTTCGAAATTTGTGTTTGTTTCTCGCCCTTAAATGAGTCGCAATATTTTTTGTTATTGATAAACCGTTAAGTTTTTCCGTTTGTTTGGCTCATAAAGGGTAAGTGATTTTTACGTGAGCAAAATGGCCATAAATCCGGTTAGAAAATATGTTGCTCCTTGTGAAACTCCGACAAAGTGAAATTTTTGATTGATGCGATTGAAAATTTATCATACGAGAATAGGCTACTTTTGAAAAACATGCCATTTTTTTCACCATTATACCTGTATATGTATAATTTTTTTATATGTGTGTTCGGATAGGCTTCCGCGGTTTATATATATGTATATATCTGCCGACCCACGATAAATGTCCACCAGCCGCCACTGTTTGAAAGAGAATTTACACGAAATAACATAACATTTATAAATGTGTCGAACGAACGATACGGACTCAAAAACTGGACATCTAGCCCCATTTAATAGAAGCGATCGAATGTGCGAGGGGATCCATCAGATTCTCGCGGGAATAAGTATTCTGCCTTGTATGTCAAGGTTATCGAAACAATTCTAAATGAACAAATATAATATGAGTTCATTACTCAAGCTAAGCAGTTTTGCTGAAGAGAGTTTTGACATCGTCGGTCCCTCCATATCTGCGTGAAAGATTAAAATTTCGCGGTAATGTGCATGACGTGTCCGTGAGACATAGGAATAGGCTTATGTTGCCCCGGTTCAGATCAGCCATGTTCAGTGTTGAATCCAGGGGGGTGCCCGGGGGGGTTTTACCTCCCCGGAGCATGACCCAGACCCCCCTGGAGAAAAAGACTATCGCTTGCACATATTATGTTCATCTCGTGTAGTTTGAAAATATCCTATCATAGTTGTGAAAAAAGTTATTTGATAATAAGTGTAGAAATTAGATTCGACATGAGTAGTATAACGAACTTGTCCGTTAATTTTGCTTCGGACAAATGGTAACACTGCCCTGAAGTCATTTTGAAACAAAGTATACTGCGAATTCGCTATCCCAATTAGCGGTGAGAGCGCTGCAAACTTACTTGTTTTCTTAGTTCTTCGGTTTTTTTTCAATCCACGTTCTTTTTCATGTTTTTAAATTTTTGTTACTCATTTTGTGTTGAAACCTTCAAAGAGTTCCAATGAAATAAAATGTTTACTTCATAATTAACTTTCGTTTATGTATTCATACATTAGCTCATTTGCGCCTGATGCAAATCATTTAATCTCAGATAAAAGAAATACAAAAATACTTCTTATGTTCACAGCTACTTTCCGTTATACAGGTTGTTTCATAATATATGATGCGTACGATTTCAGGATGTGATAGTTCGTCCGAAAATATGAAAAAAAGTTTCTATTAACTCATGCTCTAAAATGCACTATTTTCGAGATACAGGGTGTTGAAATTGAAAAAAAATCGTTTTTTACGAATATCTTCGGAACCTTTAATCGTACAGGAAACAGCTTTCGTAAGCATTTTCTAATCATAATAATTCACTTCTAGTTTTTGACATATAAAAAAAAGGTTGACAGTTAGTAAAGACCATGTTTTTGAGCGCTCGTACTACTTACACGAGGGCTATGGCTATATCATTTCTTCACGATGTCTGTAATGGTCGAAAATGGCCTCAAACGACTATGTTCGACTCACTGATGACGAATCCGTCGAAAAATTCGAGTCTGTCCGTCCGGCCGGCCGTATACACGACAACTCTCGAAGGGAATCTCCTAGAAACTTAAAATTTTTAGGGTATGTTTGAATCTCGAATGCCGCGGTTGAGTTCGTTATTGGGCAAAATTCGCCGAAGGGTTCCGTTAATATGGCCGTTCGAAATTTTGTTTTCCTGATTGCTTTGAAAATACAGATTCGATCGAGGTGAAATTTTGCACTCAGATGGAAAATTACGTGTTCAAGCTACATGCGAAATTTGGTCCAGCTCGCATGACCAGAACCATAGAAAATAGAAAACTTTTTAAGGGAAAGGCCTAGGGACTTGAAACTTTCAGGATAGGTTTGGATCTTTTATGTTGCGGTCACTCTCATCTGGCAGAATTAGACTAGGGGTTCTGTAAATATGGCCGTTTGAAATTCGGTTTTCTCGATAATTTCAAAACCATGGATTTGATCGTGACGAAATTCTGTATTTAAATTGAGAATGATATATTGGAAATTTTTTCAGATCCCATGATCAGAACCATAAAAACCATAGAAAATCATAACCTTCGAACGGAAAGGCCTAGAAACTTGAAATTCTCAGGATAGGTTCGTATCGCGAATTTCGCGGTCACGTTTATCAATGAGCAAAATTAGACTAGGGGTTCCGAAAATATAGCCGTTCAAACAATTTTTTTCCTGATAATTTCGAAACAACTTATTGGATTGGAATGAAATTCCGCACATAGATGAAGAATAATGTATTCGAACTACGTGGGGAATTTTGTCCAGATCGCATCACCAAGACCATAGATAAAGAAGAAAATTCTAGCGAATTATCAAAAAAAAAATTGGTCATCTAAAGCACTGACGTGAAGTCTCGATTATCGCTTTTGTTTGAAAGTTTCTTTGACAGCTGTCAACATCTTTCCAATTGGTTTCTAAAACTGAAGAATGCGAATCTACCTACAAGGTGCAAAAGCTCCTGACTTCACGGCAGTGCTTTTATAATTTTTTCAATATAAAACTGATTTTTCCCGAAAACTGTCGACTTCAGAGCGTATAACCAAGAGTAACTTTTTTGTGTAGTGAACACTAACCACTACCCCTTCAAAAACTTCACAAATTCAGACTGAAAAAAAAATTCCGCACAAAACATAGCTTATTATGATTAGAAAATGCTCACGAAAGCGGTCTTCTGTACGATAAAAGGTTCCGGAGATATTCGCAAAAAACGATTTTTTTTTCAATTTCAACACTCTGTATCTCGAAAATGGTGCATTTTAGAGGGAAGTTAATAAAAACTTTTCTTCATATTTTTGGACGAGCTATCACTACCTGAAATCCTGCGCATATTTCATGAAACACCCTGTACCTATGATTATATAAATTGTAATATTAAATTTTATTCTTCACAAAATTTCTTCTACACAAAAAAATCAATTGAAAAAGTGTCCGCTCCAAATTTCCTACTATACTAGGAAGCTGTCGCCTCAATCGCTATGCACTTGAACCAACTTCCCCATATTGTCGCCCAAAAATCAGAACGAATTTTTGACTACCCCCCCGAGATGTTGAAATACCCCCCCGGAGAAAATTGTCTGGATTCAACACTGGCCATGTTTCAGCGATCCTTCACTTTTAATGCTGTCAATGTATATAAAAGAGAGGGCTATATCATTTCGTCACGATGTCTGTATTCATCGAATTTTGAGCTGAGAATGTGCCGTAAGCACGATAACTCTCGAACGGAACAACGTAGAAATTTGAAATTCTCAGTGTGGGTCCAGTTCCCGAATGCCTCGATTGAGTTCGTTAATGGGCCAAATTCCACCAGGGGTTCCGTAAATATGGCCGTTCAAAGTTTTGTTCTCCTGATTACTTGGAAACTACAGATTTGATCGGGATGAAATTTTGCACTCAAATGGAAATTGAGGTGTTTAAGCTACATGCGAAATTTTGTCCAGATCGCATGACCAGAACCATAAAAACCATAGCAAATTGTAACTTTTGAACGGGACTTGAAATTTTCAGGATAGGTGTGGATCTCGAATGTCGTGATCAGGTTCATCTATGAGCAAAATTATACTAGGGGTTCCGTGAATATGGTCGTTTGAAATTTTGTTTTCTTGATAATTTCAAAACCACAGATTCGATCGTGACGAAATTTTGTATACTAATGGAGAATGATATATTCAAGCTACATTTCTCCAGATCGCATGACCAGAACCATAGAAACCATAGAAAATCATAACTTTCGTACGGAAAGGCCTAGGGACTTGAAATTTTCAGGATAGGTGTGGATTTGAAATGTCGCATTCACGTTCAGCAATGAGCAGAATTGTACTAGGGGTTCCGTAAATACGGTCGTTTGAAATTTTGTTTTCTCGATAATTTTGAAACTACGGATTCGATCGAGATAAAATTAGGTATTCTGATCGAGAATGATATAATAAGGCAACGTTTTGTCCAGATCGCATGACCAGAACCATAGAAACCATAGAAAATTATAACTTCCGAAGGGAAAGGCCTAGGAACTTGAAATTTTCAGGGTAGATGCGGATCGCGAATGTCGCGATCACGTTCATCAATGAGCAAAATTGGACTAGGGGTTCCGTAAATATGGCCGTTCAAAATATTTTTTTCCTGATAATTTCGAAACTACCGATTGGATTGGAATGAAATTTCACACCTAGCTGAAGAATAATGTATTTAAACTACTTGCGAAATAGATACCATATAAAATTCTAGCGAATTTTCGACAAAACAATTGGTCAGCTAAAGCACTGACGTGAAGTCTGGAGTTTCACGAGATGACAGATATCCCATCAAAATCCAATGTTGCCTAATGTATGTTAAGTCATATATATGACATATGACGTTCTGTGATGTAGGGAAACAATTATTCTAACTTAACTTAACCTAACCTAACCTAATAATTAATGAGCGAGAGTTAATCAATAATAATTTTTATGTGATTACAAATTCTCTGCTCCAAAACGTCATAACGTGTGGCAACGTTGGATTGCTGGGATAACTATCCTCTCATTGGAGTTTCGCCTTAGTTTGAGAGTTTTTTGACAACTGTCGAAAATTCCTTCAATTGATTTCTGAAACTGGAGATTGCGAATCTACTTCCCAGACAGCACCAGATATTCCTAGAATATTCCATGAATATTCGTTTTAGGATATTGGAATATTCTATGAATATTCGTAAGGAAGATCATAGGCATATTCATAGAATATTCCGTAAAGGTTATTCCAGGAATATTCATAGAATGTTCCCAGAATATTCTTTATGGAATATTCTCAGAATATTCCATATATACTCCGTTTAAGAATTATTGACATCTCGGTTGGCTGTGAAAAATCGAATTTAAGTTGGTAATAGACTATTCAGTGATATTTTGGGTTGCTGAATTCAGGTTGGTATAGGAATAACACTAACGTCACTAACATTACCCATAGAAATCTTGCTTTGATGATTTTATCGAAGATATTGGTGAATATGTAATTATAAAAATTTGCTCTGAATTTGAGTATTTTTTGTCTTATGCTATTAAAATAAAATGGCTGGAATTGACCAGGATACATCGCGCCTAACAAGAGAACGCCAGGCAGTTTGTCGGTGTTACTTCAAGTTTTTCAAAGTTTTGGCATATATTTCCGCTAGGGTTTCAGGTAAACTGTTATTCACCGACTCAAAGTGTATTCTGATTGATCAATGTCTCTTAAATTTTCAGATTTCACCAAGCCCTGTCCGTAGAATATTAGCATGTTATTATAGCCTGGAATTAGCAGTGGAAGAAAACCTGTGCGATACGATTATTCCTTCAAAGAGACATTGAATGACTTTGTTTTTGCTAGAATTAAAAACAATGAATATATCAGTTTAGATACCTTTTTCGAACTGGCCAAAGAGCACCTAGATTTCAATTGATCGAAGTCAACATTATATTATATCATAAAAAAAATTGGATGCAAATACAAAAAAGTTGATCGAAGGAAAATTCTCAGTGATAAACAGAAAAATATAATAAAAATAGTACGATATTGTGATAAATACCGAGAATACATGGAACAAAACGTAAAATTCATTCATCTAGATGAGATTTGGATATTCGAAAACGGTATTCAAATTAGTCAGTGGACACTAGAAAATAATCTAAAAGGTATGCAGAGTATTATTCAAGGGTAAAGGCAGAAGGTGCACTATTTTGAATGCTGGAACAATTGATGGATTTTTACCTGGATGTGATCCGATTCTTGACAGTGGTATTAATGATAAGGATTACTATGAATGGGTTATTGAAATATTGAAACCTTTCCTGCAAAAGGATGCCCATCAATAGGATTATGTCAGCTTATTCAATAAACACATCCAAATCACTACACTACGTGGAAACAAAGTTTTCAATGATATTTTTATCTTTGCTCTTGTATCATTCATAGATATTTTAAGTTTATTTATTATACTTATACTGTATGGTACCGTATTCACATTCCCTCTGCTAATACACATGCTATATTGTTCCCAATTCAAAAGTATACTGAATAATTGTAAAATTGCTCATCAATTATAATATTTTCAATAATTCATGGACAGTTTTAATGAATGAAAATAAAAATTGACTTTCTGAAGTATTCAACACCGAGCAATAAATAATTCACAAATTGGTTCATATATTGATAGTTCGGTACAAAGTTCATGTCAAAATTCTTCATGTACTACAAAGATTCTTAATTTTTGTTTCTCTCTTATTTCTTAATACATTATAACGTTTATTCCAATCCATTCTTTTGGCCCTGTGCTTGCGAAGTATCAAAAAATTTTTTTCTGTTGCACCACTAGCTACCTGCTAGAATTCCATTAATTATCCTTCTTAAATCCTGACATAAAATGGTCCTCTTATAGTTATATGGTTAGAATTTTGCAAGATTTCCAATACCAATAAATATTGCATGGTCCTGAGTGAAAATAAATATTTATTTGAATGATCTTCAATTTTCCATGGTTGACTTTTATATGAACGATAAGTTCAGATAATTTCATATGAAAGCATTCCACGATATTTTTGTGCTTCCAAATTTCCAAACCCGAATTCCCACGTTTAAACTGCGATCGAAATATTCCGGCTTAATTATTCGATAATTCGTATACTCAACACTTTTCTAGGTTATATTTATGTTCCATTCTATGATGAAATTTAGTTACTTTTTAGTAACTAGAAATAAAGCCTCGGCTGGACGTTCATGGCCTGCTTCGATGTCAATAATTCTTAAATGGACTATAGAATATTCCAGGAATATCTTGGATATTCCTTGAATATTCTAGGCATACCTATTCTAAACGGATTATTCTCAAAAGGATATTCATATCATATACCTGGAATAGTAGTAGATGTGCAACAAAAGTTCTGGCGCGATTGCGGCCAAATTGCCTACTAAATTCTAAGGTCCATTTTGGAGAAATTGTTCCTTTTCAGAATTTTTCCAAGTCCCATTCAAGGGTATCAATCTTCATTTAACGAAATTTTTCAAGTCCGAAATTTTTGAAAATTTTCCTAAGTTCAACAAGGGAAGGGGGGGCGAGATGGCTTGTGCGCGAGATGGCGGAGTGACGTCAAAATCGCTTTCACTTAAATCACATAAGTTCCATCAGTTGAATCAGTACGAAAGAACACTACTATTAATGAGATACTATTGTTAAAACGCAATGAGATTGACGACACAGCAAATGAGCTGGCAACGCTGTAGTGTTCTACTTGTCAAGACAAGTCGTCGTAGAATAAGGAGACAACTCAAAAATTGATTTTGTTGAGAAATCGTATTTGAAGTTTTCGTTCTATACTTTCGTGAACTCACTCAATTTAACACGCCGAACATTCGTAATTACTGCTGCAATCCATTTGAACATTATAACTCTAGCACCCAATATTCAATTAATGCAATTTTTCCTGTCGTGGTGGAATATTCTACTTTTTTTCCAGAAAATTTGAAATGTTATCTTTTTTCACAAACAGTCTCTTATGTGGCGGAGAGGTCAACTAGAGTTATTCTGATATTGCACGTAAGAAAAGGATTACTTCCTGAGTTCAATACCGTCACTAACACAAAATGAACCTTTTTTGAGTTGTCTCCTTATTCTACGACGGGTGCGAACTGCGACATGTCATATGTGTTAATCCCTCCCAGGTCATCAGTCCGAGAGCTTCATCCGTTGAGTTGTGTTTTTGTTGTCCGTTACGAAAATGGAACAGCAGACTTCAGATAGCAACGTTAGGCAATAAGTTTTGTGTTGAACTTTGGGAATCCGCGAAATATTATCTTGTTGGAACATTGGGTTGGCGGGCTCACATAAGGCAGAACATGTGGTTCCACCATCTCCTGGATGTAAGGCACGTACGGCGGTCATTTTGCCTCCGGTGAACACAAAAGGTGAATTGCTTCAATAAGCGACAGCCTCCATACCATATCCTTAATTCCAACTGTGGTCCACATGTCTTCCCCGAAAAATTAGAATCTCGTCTCTCACCACGTCGTTTTCTCACCCTTGCACGACAAGCAATCATGCCCAAACAGAATATGGGTTCATCATTAGATACACACTTACCCACTTACGCTAGTTCACTCTCGACTGGAACGCCTCGAGCAAATTCGCGCGCAACAGCGTGATAGTGTAAAGGCAATATTTCGCTCGGGTTTTGGACGTGTGGAAACTCGAATATCGTTTCGCCACAAAAATAACCTAGCGACGCCTTTGATCCCCCTTGTAATCAAAAAATTCATAAAAGCACTGCCGTGAAGGCAGGAGCTTTTGAGCGCTCGTACATGCTCCTGGTAGGTAAATTCGCATTCTTCAGTTTTAGAAACCAATTTTGAAAGGTGTCAAAGGAAATTTCAAACAAAGGCGAAAATCCAGACTTCAAGTCAGTGCCTAGGTGATTTTTTTTTGATAACTCGCTATAATTTCCTACGGTATTTATGGTCTTGATAATGTGATCCGGACAAATTTTCCCACGTAATTTGAATACATTATTCTTCATCTATGTGCGAAATTTCATTCCAATACAATAAGTAATTTCGAAATTATCAGGAAAAAAATACTTTGAACGGCCATATTTACGGAACCCCTAATCTTATTTTGCTCATTGATGAAAGTGATCGCGAAATTCGCAATCCGAACCTATCCTGAAAATTTCAAGTCCCTAGGCCTTTCCGTTCAAAAGTTATGATTTTCTATGGTTTCTATGGTTCTGATCATGCGATCTGGAAAAAATGTAGCTAAAATATATCATTCTCAATTTAAATACAAAATTCCGTCACGATCAAATCCATAGTTTTGAAATTATCAAGAAAACAGAATTTCAAACGACCATATTTACGGAACCCCTAGTCTCATTTCAATTCCCTAGGCCTTTCCATTACAAAGTTATAATTTTCTATGGTTTTGGTCATGCGAGCTGGACAAAGTTTTGCATGTAGCTTGAACACATAATTCTCCATCTGAGTGCAAAATTTCACCTCGATCAAATCTGTAGTTTCGAAGTAATCAGGAAAACAAAATTTCGAGCGGCCATATTTACGGAACCTCTAGGCGAATTTTGCCCAATAACGAACTCAACCGCGGCATTCGAGATTCGAACCTGCCCTGAAAATTTCAAGTTTCTAGGACATTCCGTTCGAAAGTTATCGTGTATACGGACGGCCGGACGGAAAAACTCGAATTTTCCAACGGATTCGTCATCAGTGAGTCGAACATTGTCGTTTGAGACCATTTTCGGCTCAAAATTCGAAAAATACAGACATCGTGACGAAATGATATAGCCCTCGTGTAAGTAGTACGAGCGCTCAAAAAGAACGAATCTCGATATTTCGAGGAAAAAACCTGTGCCACTGAAAGTATTTCAGGTGGACTGTTTCAATGGGGCCATTCTGTATATAACCGGTGAAGTTCCCACCACATCCTTGGACGGTTAAAGATAAATGCTGTGAAAATTTTCCTGGAAATTGATTTCCTCTTCGATATAACAATATATTTAGATTTTATTCTTTAGCTGGAACATGCGCTTTTCTCGCTAAACTTATGAAGTTGCTCGTATGTATAGGTACCAAAGGTTGATATGTCCTTCAAGAAAGCTGTGTGTTTTGCGCTCTTGATAATTTCGTTTTCCGGCGGGATAAGTTGCGCTAAAATTCTAGGAGTATTTATGGGATTAGGCAAAACTCATTATGACTTGGGAAAATCTTTCATGTTGAATTTGGCGGAGGCAGGACATGACTGCGTACTCATCAGTAGATATTGTGATGAAAAAAAAAATCGTATAAATTACAAAGAAGTTATCGTTCGCGATGATGAACACAGCGGTAAGAAAACATTCATTAATAATTGTGTATCTTCAGCTACACTTCCTTAGCCTTTGCTTGTTTTGATCATCGTACCTATGTATAGTCACCCAATGCAGGTGGATGGTAGGTAAGCTTGTACGATAATTTCTGGCAAATTTAAGTTCTGTCCTTCACTTTGGAACAACTCGCAAATAGTTTTCAGTTTTCAACAATTGTTATCTTTCTGGGATATGGATAGTTATTTGCGCTAAGTTTCAGTCTGATTTCTCGGTCCATCATTGGGACAGCTTTGAGAAGTGCTGGTTTTCTTAACATTATTTTTATTTACCAATCAAAACACATAACTGTTACTTATGGGATCTTGATTGATGTACTTTTCCTTTTTTTGTGCCGGTGGGGTTCCATAATTCCTGACCATACGAAGAGAGCAATATTAACAGCTTTGCTAATATACAGGGTCTTTCACGAGGAACCTCACCCATATTTATACGGGAAACTACTGAACGTATTTTCATGAAATTCAGCACTTATAAGTATTTCACGATGCTGATGAAATCTAAAATATTTTCAAGGCATGAGCACCTCCGGTTTTTCCGGAAATGACGTCAACTTCCGTTTTTCAAATTAGAACACCATTTTTTTATTGCAGAAATAGATTCCTTAGAAAATTTCAGGTTATTTTGATGTAACATTTTTCAGTTTTGGTTGGAAAATTCTCTCTGAACGGAAAAATTCGAAAAAAAAATCGAAGATAGAGCTCCGCTGAAACAAGAATAACTTCGAGGTTTTTGGATGGAAAATTTTCATTTTTGGGATTTTTCAAGATGTAAGATTGATGTATCCACTTTAAAAATCGAAATCGCGATTCATGATACAGGGGGTGAAAAATCGCTTTCGAAGTTAGGGATGACAAAATCGTGAAAAATCAATTTTTTCAAATTAGAACCCCATTTTTTTATGGCAGATATTGAATCTACGTTAAAAAATAATGTGAGTGTATGCATCACACCCTTGCCCTAAAATGGATATTTTCTGAGTTATTCACAAAAAACTGTTTTTCGTCTTGAATTTTCAGCTATTTCTTTTCCCTTCACGCCAAAAAGATGAAATTTTCAGGAACTGTTACTTAAACCATGTTTTAGATTTTACTACCCTAATATGCGAGAGAAAAAAGTTACAGGTTGTTCCTAAATAGATGGCGAATTTGGATTCGAATTTGTATCGGAAACCTCTTTATTTCAACTAATCGGCCATCGGTTTTCTCTCCAGTGATAAATAAATAATTCCTTATGAACCATATGCAAAAACTTACCATGTTTTACATTCTTTTTTTTTAATGATAGATATCATTAATTACATCTGTCAAATTCCTCTTTATTCAGTAGCATTTTGTGTTTACTATTAATTTGGTGATAATTCGTATTAAGTTATAAAATCGATCACTATGCCTAATTTTACCAATGAAGATTATTTAAATCTCATTCTACTTCATGGAGAATGTAATAAAGTTGTAGATAGAACGATTCGACTGTTCATTGAGAGGTTTCCTGACCGACCCAGACCAACGAGAGATACCATTAACAGAACCATGACAAACTTGAGAAATGTCGGATCTTTCGTTAAGAAAACTATACACAGAGAAAAAAGTGTAGTAGAAGATGAGAACAACGAAATTACAGTTCTTGCATATTTTCGTGTGAATCCTCAAAATTCTATCAAAGATGCCGAGATTGATCTGGTATTATCTCAATCGAGTGTTTGGAGAATATTAAAAAAACATAAAATGCACCCATATAAATTCAATAGGGTACAGCATTTGAAGGAAACTCATTTCGTCAGGAGAACAGAGTTTTGCGAAGCTATGATGATTCGATTTCAAGAGAATGAAAACTTTTTGGACTGTATAATTTGGACAGATGAATCTAAATTCAGAAAGAATGGTTCTTTCAATAGGCATAACAGTCATTATTGGGATGAAGAGAACAACCACCACTTCAGACAATGGAACTTTCAAGAGACCTGGAGTTTCAATGTTTTTTGCGCCATCAAAAATAATGCAATTCTCGATGTTCACATTTATGATGAGACTTTAACTGGTAAGATAGAACACTACACATGTTTGCATTATTTAAAGAATGTTCTCCCTTAGGAGATAGATATTCTGACATATTGACTCAAATAATTGAGCCGCTAGTACAGAACCATAATGACTTATGGTATCAACAAGATGGCGCGCCTCCACACAATTCACTCAATGTGTCAAATATCCTCTACAGGCTATTTGAAGATCGATGGTTGGCGAACAATGGTCCACATCTTTGGCCACCACGTTCTCCCGATTTAACTCCTTTAGACTATTATGTTTGGGGTAGGATAAAAAATATTGTCTACTCAACTCCCCTGACTGATAAAGAGGACTGCATAGAACGAGTCAGAAATGCGTTCAGGTTTGTTTAGATTTTTAGATTCATAGTTTTGAAACTCAATTTGGTTTTTAAACACTTTTGCAGATCTTTTCCTCCCGATGAAATAAGAAGAGCAACGCACGAAGCATTCCTGAGACGTATAAATAAATGTCTAGAAATTAACGGTCAAAACTTTGAGCATCTTCTCTAGTTATAACTGCGAGAGTTTGCCATGGTTCTCCTAATAGTAACTTGAAGTCGGTTTCAAGAAGGGGTGAAAAATCTACAGCATGGTTCAAATAACAGTTCCTGAAAATTTCATCTTTTTGGCGTGAAGGGAAAAGAAATAGCTGAAAATTCAAGACGAAAAACAGTTTTTTGTGAATAACTCAGAAAATATCCATTTTAGGGCAAGGGTGTGATGCATACACTCACATTATTTTTCAACGTAGATTCAATATCTGCCATAAAAAAATGGGGTTCTAATTTGAAAAAATTGATTTTTCACGATTTTGTCATCCCTAACTTTGAAAGCGATTTTTTCACCCCCTGTATCATGAATCGCGATTTCGATTTTCAAAGTGGATACATCAATCTTACATCTTGAAAAATCCCAAAAATGAAAATTTTCCATCCAAAAACCTCGAAGTTATTCTTGTTTCAGCGGAGCTCTATTTTCGATTTTTTTTTCGAATTTTCCCGCTCAGAGAGAATTTTCCAACCAAAACTGAAGAATGTTACATCAAAATAACTTGAAATTTTCTAAGGAATCTATTTCTGCAATAAAAAAATGGTGTTCTAATTTGAAAAACGGAAGTTGACGTCATTTCCGGAAAAACCGGAGGTGCTCATGCCTTGAAAATATTTTAGATTTCATCAGCATCGTGAAATACTTATAAGTGCTGAATTTCATGAAAATACGTTCAGTAGTTTCCCGTATAAATATGGGTGAGGTTCCTCGTGAAAGACCCTGTATTTATAGCTGGTAGATGCTTATTTTATTTGTTTGTTTATATCTAGATTCTAGGTCTCTGTGAGACCCCTCAGAAGCTCAGAGCTCAGAGATGTTGAATTATAAGATCGTTCATTTCAGATACACTATTCAAAGCCACGGAGGAAACCAATCACAATCCATTCTACGCCATGCATAGAATTCACAATAACTCGAAACGTATAATTCCTAAAGTTTTCGAAGAACCGCAAGTTAAACTGCTTCTCAATAAAACCTTCGACTTGGTCATCATCGAGGAAGTCTTTGTGGATGCTCTGAAGGTGTTTGCTTGGCATTTTAATGCACATCTCATAGTTTTCCATCCGCATAGAGCGAACTTTTGGGTGAATTACTACATGGGTAATCCTAGTGGACCAGCTTACATATCTGAATACCCTTCAACGTTCGGAGTCGTTCAGAATTTTATCGAAAGGGTGGAGAATGTGATTTTGTATGTTTATGAAGTTATATTCAAAGAATTTATCAATTTGAGGGAACACAGTGAGATAACGAAAATATATTTTCCTAGCTCTCCTGACCTATCTGATATAATCTATAATACTTCTTTAGCGTTTTTGAATTCTGATACCTCCATTCATCAATCTGTACCTATATTGCCCAGTATGATAGATGTTGGAGGTTTTCATATCAGTATTCCTAAGGCTTTGCCGGCTGAAATTCTTGAATTTTGCAATAATGCAACTAAGGGAGTAATTTACATCGATATGGATTTCTTAACCAGCAGTTATTTACCTGAAGACACTCGCAATGGAATGGTCAATGCGTTTTCTAAATTCGATCATGACTTTTTATGGATATGGGATGAGGAGACAGTTCCGAGTCAACCACCAAATCTCAGGATTCGAGACAGACTTCCACTAGGAGATGTGCTAGGTAAATTAATACCGATTGATATTTGTACATTTGTAGCTTTCTTCTCAACAACAGACATTATTTGAAAATATTAGATCTATCAAAATGCATAATTATCAACATTAAGGTTAGGTGCTCTCAGATAAGGATCGAGTAAACTAAGTAGAAACTAGAGGATACAAGCAGGTTCTTTGATTCACTGAGGTGCTCAATTATTTGTATGTTATCCAAATCGGCAGCCGCCACACAAAAGACTCTCGCCGATGGGCAGGAATCTGGTGAAAATTCCTTGAGAAATTCTTGACTTCGTTAAAAAAGTGGTTTTCTTCGAGCATCTTTAGTGGAATGGTTGCTGTCAGAAGATCAGATTGTGGCAGTAGAAAGGCTCCTTCGAAGCCATATGACCTCCTCAAATCATAAACTTAATTTAACATTAGGGTCAAGTTTCGCTGTCAAATATTGGTGTTAAAAAGTACTGTGATGCAATAGGAAACTGAAATAGGAGAATAATTTTTGAGGTGGGGACTTTATTTTCGGTTCTTCCTCTTCTTCTTGAAGTGCCTATCCCTTCTGGATGTGGGCGATCCTGAATCTTGACTTTGGCGATCGCTGCGCGAAATAGGCCAGTAGTAGAGGCGATGAACCATACGCGAAGATTCTTGAGCCAAGATATTCGACTTCGGCCGACGCTCCGCTTTCCTTGAATTTTACCTGCTGGAGAATATAGTATCTATCTGGGTTCTTCATTACGTGTTTATGTTTGGTCCCTTCTTCCGAGAGTTATCGTCTATACAAACGGACGGCCGGTCAAAATTGAATTTGACCATGAATTCTTCATCTTTGAGTCAAACCTAATCGTTTGAGAACATATTCGGCCGTATACCAAAATTCGAAAATTGAAGACATTTGGCACAGATGATAACTTTCTTTATGTTTTGGATAGCTTGAACAATAAATATGAACTCCTCCACGTTTTTCATTCACATAAAAAGTATCTTCACGGGACACAATCAAACTATAACAGAAGAATTACGACTTCACAGACTGGCAAAGGTACAGTAAAATACTCCAGGAGAAAATTACTGAAATTCCACAGATGAGAACCTGTGAAGATCTAGAAGATGAAGTTGAAAAATCAGAAAACCGAAAAAAGTAAGCCTACGAGGAAAATACCAAAAGAATCAAAAGACCAGCCCCGTAGCATTCACATGGTGAAACCCCAAAAGCAATAAAAGAGCTTAAAAAAAGAAATAGAAAACTCAGGAAGATCCACTCAACTTGAAATAGAAAAGAAGACAAGAAAGAGCTGAATAATGTAAGATGCAAAAGTGATTACGGCGCGAGAAAACCGAAATTCCTCCTCTACACGGAGCAAACGGGATGGCATACTCGAAGCCTGAAAAAGCCGAAGCTCTGGCCGATGCAATAGATAGTTAAGCCAGAATCAACTTCAAAGAAGACGATGACAATGAAGACTTAGAAGAAGAAGTGGAAGAAAATAAGGAATTGATGTTGAAACCTTCCATGCTAAACCCAGCAGGACAAACGGAGATTAAAGAAATCGTCAAGAAATTGAAAAACAGGAAAGCTCCAGGGAAAGACAAAGTCACAAAAGTTATGTTACGGAAATACACAGAAAAGAAAAAGCATCTCTAACCAATATAACAAACGCAGTGAAGAGAACAGAATACTACCAAAAAGATGTAAAACACCAGAAGTTATTTTATTTTTAGCCAGGGAAAGATAAAAATTCCCACAAAACTACAGACCGATAAGTCTACTGCCATTTGGAAAAATTGTTGAGAGAGTCATTGCAAAAAGACTAAATGAAGAAACAGAACAGATACCACCGGAACAATTTGGATTCAGAAGAAAAAGTTCCACAGAACTTCAACTGTCAAGACTCATTGAATATGTCACTGAAGGATTTCAGAATGAACCAGCCACAGGATTAGAGCTTTAAGATGTCGAGCGAGCCTTCGACCTATATACCTAAAGTTGATAAATGTCAAAATGAGTAAACCACAGAATAGTTAAGACAAAAACTATTTTGGGACGAGAGGCCAAAGGCCTCGAGGAATTTTGAAATTGCGAAAAAAAGGAGAGACCGGGGGCGCGAAGCGCCCCCGCGTTTTCAAGGGAGAAGAACGGACTTTCCTACTGTACTCGGAAAGATGCCTATTTCTAACTCCATACGAACGAAAATAACGAACGGAAAAGGTCCAAAACTCGAAAAGACGCCAAAAGTTGCCGCCGAACTATTGGATAGGCTTTTGATCCGCGGCGTCTCGGGGATCGAAAGCGGTCAAATTATCATCTCGAAGGACACGAGGTCTCCTTAAAGCAATTTCGACGAAAATCCATCCACCGGTTTGCGCAAGAACTCGATTTCAAAAAGTCCGATTTTTGACAACCCCGAGAAACCCGAATTAATTTACATAGAGCACAGATTATTACGTGACGTTTCTCCCGAAGTATCTAATAAATCGTATATTGACAAGACGTCGATATTCCTCGAAACTCGATCATTTCTAGATGAATTTGAAGAAATAGAATAAGAAATAAACGCTGCCGCCAAAATTTGAACGAATATTCGAATTCCCGAATAAAGACGAAAGTTCATTCGATCATCCTCGATCACTGTTGACATTCCAAATCGAGGCCGATTTGTTTACATTCATGTCGAGATGGAATTGCTCGATTTCAATTCCAGTAAAGTGAATAACGAAAAAATTAGGAGCCCTAAGACATCACTTCAAACGTTCATTTATTATAGGAAAAGACCAAATTAGTTCAGTTCTAGGACCTCTACTCTACAACATCTATATCTACAATATTCCTGAAATCTGCTAGCCCTATATGCAGACGATACGGGGATTGCCGTCAGACATCGACGACCAGACGTCATATAGAGAAGATTGCAAGAAGCACTAGAAGATTTAGAAGAGTGGCAAAAAGAGCCAAGCTATTCTACTACAGAAGAGAAGACTTGAAATAAATTTCAACCTAAGGATAGATGGAGAAGAGATAAAATGGGAAAATGAAGTCAAATATCTGGAAGTAAAACTAGATAAGGGGTTACATGGGAAAAACCATACAAAATAAGCAGTGAATAAAACAAACTCAGCAATAATTAGACTTCACCCACTGCTAGGAAGAAAGAGCCAAATCAACCAAGGCACAAAATTACGAATGATCAAGTCAACTGCAAGGCCTCAACTAACATATGGTTCGGCGGCGTGAGGCCATGCAGCCAATAGACATATAAAGAAGGTCTTAACAACAGAAAATAAACTGCTAAGAGCAGCAATGAATATGTCGTGGTTCGTAAGATACCAACAAATCCACAGAGACTTAGAATGGCAAACTGTCACAGATTTCCTGAGAAAAGAAGGCCGACAAGAAATTTGAAAAAGCAAGTTCAGCACCTAAATGATGAGCTAAAAAGACTAGTTGACTACAACCCCGCAGTATATGTGCTAGGGATACCCACCTATCACAAAATACCCAGAGATCAACTACGTAGAATCAGAAATTGAGTGAACTCAATTTCAAATATCAAGAAGAAGAGACACTCCTATGAAAGTCATAGGTAAAACAAAAATCACAGGACAAAGATCGTGAAGGAGATACGTACAAAAAGAATTAAAAGGTTAATAGACAATATAAATGCATGCCCGGAATCTAAAACAGCAAGTTAGGTTTAGTTCGAGCAGGTCGAGCTCCACACGAAGTCTCACACTGTTCTATCTATCGGAGATAGTTCGTCTCTGAGGATTCCCCATGACTAAACAAAAACAAACCAAAATTGTTGATGTTAATTATTCAAATATATGCCCTTTGAAATAATTCTGGTTTTGTAGTGTTATTCGCTACACTATCATTTTTATTTTAGTCCATTTAACATTCAGTTTGAGGCGACAGTCACGGATTTCTTCCACTTAATTTATTAGTCTTTTCGACAATGATAATTAATTTGTCTCCGTAGCTTAAATTATTTTTATTCCTTCTTCATTGGTCCGTCATTGGCGTCTCCAAGTGCCTATGGGCAAATGCGGTCTGAATAAATATCAAAATATCAAACAAACAGTAACGGAGACTACGGAGAGTCCACACATCCCTCGATTATTAAGAACTTTATCAAATTAATTTCCGTCAGGACGTATAGATAGATGAAGACTGATGACAAAATAGAGATCGCTCATAATTCTCAGATCTTGCTTTCCAAGTCCGATCTCGTCTAAGATTTCTAATAATTATGATGTTCTACATAAAAGCTTTTTGATATCCTATAAAGTATGAGGTCAACTCAGTCCAGCTGATTGGTTCCTCGGATGATTTTCAAGAACGAAAATCGCAATACTGCTTGGCGCTAGATTTTTTTTATTTATGTTTTTTGATAGAACGATTTCAATATCTCACACTTGCTGTTTCATTTGAAGCAAATTTAATTAAGTCCATTTTTGCTATAAAATAAAAAATTACGAAAAGCACTGCCGTGAAGGCAGGAGCTTTTGAGCGCTCGTACATGCACCTTGATGGTAGATTCGCATTTTCCAGTTAAAAAAATCAATTGAAGGAATTTTCGACAGCTGTCAAAAAAATTCTGAAACTTAGGCGAAACTTCAGACTTCATGTCAGTGCTTCAGCTGATCAATTTGTTTTCGATAATTCGCTAGAATTTTCTACGGTATCTATGATCTTGGTGATGCGATCTGGACAAAATTTTTCACGTAGTTTGAATACATAATTCCTCAGCTAGGTGCAAAATTTCATTCCAATCCGATCAGTAGTTTCGAATCTATCAGGAAAAAAATATTTTAAACGGCCATATTCACGGAACCCCTATTCTAATTTTGCTCATTGATAAACGTGACCGCAATATTCGTGATCCAAACCCACCCTGAAAAGTTTCAACTTCCTAGGCCTTTCCGTTCAATTTTCTATGGTTTCTATGGTTCTGGTCATGCCATCTGGACAAAATATTGCTTTCCCAGACAGCACCGGATATTCCTAGAATATTCCCTGAATATGAAAAAAGGAATGGGTATATTCGGAATATTCTTGGAATATTCCTAGAATATCCTAGAATATCTATATCCCATATAGCATATTCCAGGAATATTCTGGTACGAATATTCCAGGTATATTCCTAAAAGAATATGCTAAGAATATTCCAAAATGAATATTCAATATAGAATATTCCTAGAACATTCATAGAATATTTCGATTTGTATATTCTTTCTGGGACATCCCTGGAATATTCCGATACGAATATACCAGGCATATTCCTAAAAGAATATGCTAAGAATATTCCAAAATGAATATTCAATATAGAATCTTCCTAGAATCTTCATAGAATATTTCGATTTGTATATTCTTTCTGGGACATCCCTGGAATATTCCGGTACGAATATTCCAGGCATATTCCTAAAAGAATATGCTAAGAATATTCCAAAATGAATATTCAATATAGAATATTCCTAGAATATTCATAGAATATTTCGATTTGTATATTCTTTCTGGGACATCCCTGGAATATTCCGGTACGAATATTCCAGGCATGTTCCTAGATGAATTTTTTTTTCTGGGACATCCCTGGAACCGAAACTTTAACCCGAATAGTGTTTGGTCGAGTAACCTGAAGAATAACCAGACATTGTGAAACCGGCCCTCAGACGTTCAACCGCATCATGATAACCTTCAACTAATCGCTTCTATAGAACATTTCTACCCTCGCACCCAAGACCTAGATTAGCCGCATTGTTAATGTTCCTGTCTCGCAATGGTGGAGTCCTGGGTTCGAATCCCAATGGAAATAAAAAGTTCTACACTCCGCCATCTCACCCCCCTCATCCCTACTGCTCTTGTTGAACGGAAATTTTCAAAAATTTCGGACTTTCATTAAAGATTGATAACTCGAATGGGACTCGGAAAAATTCTGAAAAGGAACAATTTCTCCAAAATGGACCTTAGAATTTAGTAGGCAATTTGGCCGCAATCGCGCCAGAACTTTTGTTGCACATCTACTACTATTCCAGGTATATGATATGAATATCCTTTTGAGAATAATCCGTTCAGAATATGCCTAGAATATTCAAGGAATATCCAAGATATTCCTAAAATATTCTAAATGGAATATTCTGAGAATATTCCATATAGAATATTCTAGGAACATTCTATGCGATATTCGGAAAATTCCAGGTATATGATATGAATACCCTTTTGAGAATATTCCGTTTAGAATATGCCTAGAATATTCAAGGAATATCCAAGATATTCCTGGAATATTCTGAGAATATTCCATATAGAATATTCTAGGAACATTCTATGAATATTCCTGGAATATCCTTTACGGAATATTCTATGATCTACCTTATGAATATTCACAGAATATTCCAATATCCTAAAACGAATATTCATGGAATATTCTAGGAATATCTTGTGCTGTCTGGGTTGATATATCATTCTCGATTAAAATACAAAATTTCATCTCGATCGAGTCCGTAGTTTCGGAATTATCGAGAAAACAAAATTTCAAACGACCGTATTTACGGAACCACTAGTATAATTCTGCTCATTGATAAACGTGAACGCGACATTTCAGATCCACACTTATCCTGAAAATTTCAAGTCCCTAGGCCTTTCCGTTCGAAATATATGATTTTCTATGGTTCTGGTCATGTGATCTAGAGAAATGTAGCTTGAATATATATTTCTCCATAAGTATACAAAATTTCGTCACGATCGAATCTGTAATTTTGAAATTATCAAGAAAACTAGATTTCGAACGATCATATTTACGGAACCCCTAGTATAATTTTGCTCATACATCAACGTGATAACAACATTCGAGATCCACACCTATCCTGAAAATTTCAAGTCTTTAGGCGTTTCCGTTCAAAAGTTACAATTTTCTATGGTTTCTATGGTTCTGGTCATGCGATCTGGACAAAATTTCACATGTAGCTTGAACACTTCTTTCTCCATTTGAGTGCAAAATTTCATCTCGATCAAATCTGTAGTTTTCAAGTAATCAGGGGAACAAAACTTTGAACGGCCATATTTACGGAACCCCTGGTTTGAATTTGGCCCATTAACGAACTCAGCCGAGGCATTCGGGAACTGAACCCACACTGAAAATTTCAAGTCTCTAGGTTGTTCCGTTCGAAAGTTATCGTGCTTACGGCCGGCCGGAAGGACGGACAGACTCAAATTTTCCGACGGATTCGTCATCAGTGAGTCGAACATAGTCGATTGAGACCATTTTCGGCTCAAAATTCGAAATATACAGACATCGTGACGAAATGATATAGCCCTCGTGTAAGTAGTACGAGCGCTCAAAAAACGGATTGTCCTGGATCCCATATTATTAAAATTGAATTAAACTCAAGCGATACGTGGTTTCAATACATTTACTTACAGCTCATCCAAGTATCAAGCTTTTCATCCATCTGGGAAGCACTAAAGACATTATTGAAAGCGTGTACTTTGGGATTCCTCAACTATTGATTCCAGTGTTGGATGATCAGTTGTACGATACCGCTCAAGCACAACATTACGGATACGCAAAAATATTGCCTTATTCGACACTGAACGAAGAGAATTTTAGTTCAGCTCTACAGGAGCTCTTGAATAATTCAAAGTGAGACAATATTTTTGGCTTTCGTGTTGAATTGAAATATCCAGATCTTTACTTTGTAGATACACTGAGGAAAGTCAAAGGAGATCGAAGATACTGAAAGAAAAACCAATACCATCCAAAAAAACAGCAATATTTTGGATTAACAACGTACTCGAAACAAATGGAGCAGCTTACATGCGAGCAGCATCTTTGGATTATTCTTGGTATCAGTTGTACTTGATTGATGTTTTGGGATTTTTTACTGGAATTATATTGTTGGTAACGGTTTTGTTGAAGATAGTCGTTATTTATATCTGGAGAAAATGTTGTAAGTGTAAGAGAAAAAGTGTTGTTGATAAAAGTTCTGATTCTCTGACTAGCATTGCTGAATAAAATTATTTATTCTCTCACCAGAAAGAATGTTTATTGAGTCCTAACCGTTCATAATGAATCTTGGCGACATATTTCAGGATAATAAGTTCAATAATTTGAACAATTTTGTATGTTCTTAGTGTTCCATAGCAGAATGGTAAAAATGATTTCCGAAACTATTGATTGCCCAAAATTTCCGAAAACTATTTGGTTCTTTTCCAATTACACCTTCTAATTCATTAAGAAGATGACACAAAGGGTATCACCCATTGCTGTTTGAACGTTTGTTCATATAATATTTGTTCCATGCAGAGGGATGTCAACATCAAGTATTCCTCAATTTCTTGTTGTGGCATATTTAAACTATACGGTGTATTGGGAAATAATGAAACTGCATCCCAAGAAATACACCGATGTCGAACACAACTTGAAATCTATGTCTTTTCAACTAATTTCAACAAATTTTTAATCGTAGGTGTAGGAGGAGATCCTAGGTTGTTGAATTTATTAACTAATAACCATTTTGCTATATCTAGATATTTTAAGAGAAATATCTTCATAGAAATTTCGCCGAATAGGAAGATATTATCAAAAAGAAATCGATTTTTAACAGGAAATTATAACACAAATAAAACAACAGATTGAATGTTATTTTTTTTCATCTATGTTTTTATACAATCATCAATTTGCTTATAAATACATCTTAGTAAAAATATATCTTGTCTCTAATAGTAAATTACATACTGTTAAAATTAAGGGTAAAAGCAAATGAAATGCGAGACTATTGTCGCTAAATAAATATGTTTTTTTAGATATTCAATGTTATGATTATCTAAAGCTCCGAGTCGTTTTCAATAATAAAGTTAAAATATACATTTAAAATGTATACTAATGAAAAATTAACAGGTGAATGTCATTACTTGATAATATCAACATCATGAAAGTACAAACTATGCAACTCAATAAAAGATTGTGATGGATAACAAATGCTGATAAATTCATAGACACTTTCACAAACATTAACGAATAATACATTGGAAAATAATTAGAGCACATCTGACTAATAACAAAGTTAATATTAAATCTTTCAAAACTTAAGACATAAAAACAGTTATTGCCCGCAGCTTTTCATTTCGTATCATTTTGCTGATATACTTGTGAACTCAATTAACAATTTCAAAATGAGTCAACAGTGGAAAAATTGCTTGAACAGAATATCATTGGCCATCAGTTTCCTTAAACGACAGAAAATGATTGTGAAATGTCGTTTATGACCAGCCTCCTGTGAGTTTGTGAAATAATTCTTCGTTAAGCGTTTGACTCGCTTCTTTACTCCTTGTAGATAAAAATATATAACCACCAATAAATTCATGCACCACTTTACAGTCGGCTGATAAGCAACTAAACACAATACTTCCCTCTTCAAACTGTATCATCATGTGCTTCACTTCCCAATTAACATTCCATGCTTTCATGGTATTGTACCGCCATGTTTTGATATGATCTCCTATAAAAAAGCATGGTTATGTTAATAAAGTTATCATTGTTCTCAAACATCTGATTATTTTATTGTCAAAGACTATCTTTTTTTTTACCTGTATTGATATCCATTTTCATTATTCTATGATGAGTGATTCCAAGTAACTCTTCTTTCTTACTATCCATAAACTTGACTACAAAGAGGGTTATACCGTAATCTGGGAGATTTTGCCAAGCTCTTATGTAATTCAATTTTGCCTCAATTAATGGCAAATTCTTAACATTTGCGTGGGCTTCTACCATTCTGTGTAACAGCTGAAAGGAAAGTTTCAAATAATCCAGATGAAGAGAGGTAACTTTCAGATATTTACTTTTCCTCTCAATTTTTTGAGGTATTTTGGTGCGATGTAATCTTCCACTTGAATATTGAGAGAATTTGGATTCAGTGCTGGACTATCTGTAGGTTTCTGCATCTGAAGGAAATCCAAGATTGTTTTCTTCTCCGCTTCATATGAACTATCTGCTAGTGAGCGGCCTTTGGATGCCAATTTACAACAAGCCATCCATTTTGCATACTGTTGCTCCTAAAAAACAACAGTTCAAATAATAGAATGGATTATGAATTGGTTGATTATTGCCGACGTGGGATTGACATTTAATATAATCTAATACAACAAGAATAAGGAAAATTTGTCAACTTATATTCCTTGATGAAATACTTACATTCTCACACCTGATATACATTTCGCTCATCCCTTCCGAACTTGCGACTTCTAATTTTATTCCGTATTTTTGTTGACTTATGTTTACATCAGGGGTGACTTCACAACCCCTCAAATTTATAGTGTAGGCGGGGCTTGTTCTATGAATCATCTCTTCCTTAGATTTATGTAGGTATAAATGAAGATCTCTACATGTGAACCAGTATTTTTTATATCCTTTTAGGGTGAAACGCTTTGGTCTGAAATTCAGGAAAGTTTATTACTCGAGGTTAAAAACCGGTGGATTGGAAAAATCTCCAACAAATCGCAAATATGCACATAGTTTCAGTATTCAGTATTCAATGAAAGGAATATAACTTCAAAACATACACAAGCCCCAGCAGTCTTGTTTACAAAATGGAATAACTCTATGCATTTTCAGGAAATTTTTTTTATTATTATATTCATTTGAAAGAGAAACGGCTATTCTCAGTTTGGTTTGAGGAGCGGATCGGTGCGGACTTTTACTACATATATTGAATCATCCTTGTGTCATGTTATTTATATTATGAGGTGGTGAGATAATAATTATGAAATGAATGACGGGTTTCAGGTTGTTATGTTTGAGGGGATATTAGAGTAGTTTATCTTTAGTTTTTCTTCGAAATTGTTGGTGAACAGGAAATTATCAGAAGAAAGGGTTAACAATGGCAAATAACACTCCGGAGACTTATTCCCCAATTGCAAAATCAAGTACCCAAATCAAAGAAAACAATAGAGAATATAAATAAAAACATCTTCCTTTCGCAGATTTACTAGTACTGAAAACTGAATCAGAAGAACTCAACAAGAAAAAAAAAACAGGCTATATTAAATAAGGACAATGAGTTAGAATATGAAAGTAAAAAAATTACGAAAAGCACTGCCGTGAAGTCAGGAGCTTTTAAGCGCTCGTACATCCAACTTGTAGGTAGATTCGCATTTTCCAGTTTTAGAAAATCAATTGAAGGAATTTTCGAAAGCTGTCAAAAAGATTCTCAAACTTAGACGAAACTCCAGACTTTATCAGTGCTTCAGCTGACCAATTTTTTTCGATAATTCGCTAGAATCCAAACCAAAATTTCCTAGGCCTTTCCCTTCGGAAGTTATAATTTTCTATGGTTTCTATGGTTCTGGTTATGCGATCTGGACAAAATGTTGGTTCAATATATCGTTCTCGATTATAATACGAAATTTTATCTCGATCGAATCCGTAGTTTCGAAATTATCGAGAAACAAAATTTCAAACGACTGTATTTACGGAACCCCTAGTATATTTCTGCTCATTGATAAACGTGAACGCCATATTTAAGATCTACACGTATCCTGCAAATTTCAAGTCCTTAGGCCTTTTCGTTCGAAATGATTTTCTATGGTTTCTATGGTTCTGGTCATGCGATCTAGAGAAATGTAGCTTGAATATATCATTCTCCATTAGTATACAAGATTTCGTCACGATCGAATCTGTAGTTTTGAAATTATCAAGAAAACTAAATTTCAAACGACTATATTTACGGAACCCCTGGTATAATTTTGCTCATAGATGAAAGTGATCACGACAATCGAGATGCACACCTATCCTGCGAATTTCAAGTCCCTAGGCGTTTCCGTTCAAAAGTTACAATTTTCTATGGTTTCTATGGTTCTGGTGATGCGAGCTGAACAAAATTTTCCTTGTACCTTGAACACCTCATTCTCCATTTGAGTGCAAAATTTCATCTCGATCGAACCTGTAGTTTCGAAGTAATCAGGAAAACAAAATTTCGAGCGGCCATATTTACGGAACCCCTCGGCGAATTTCGCCCAATAACGAACTTAACCGCGGCATTCGAGATTCGAACCTACCCTGAAAATTTCAAGTTTCTAGGACATTCCGTTCGAGAGTTATCGTGTATACGGACGGACGGACGGCCGGCCGGACGGACAGACTCGAATTTTCCGACGGATTCGTCATCAGTGAGTCGAACATTGTCGTTTGACACCATTTTCGGCTCAAAATTCGAAAAATACAGACATCGTGACGAAATGATATAGCCCTCGTGTAAGTTGTATGAGCGCTCAAAAATTAGTTGGAAAAGCTATGGCGGTTTATGAATATACACTGCTGGACAATTTTTTTGGGATATATGACGTCTACGCTGAGTCAGAGACAATTGAGCACTTGGAACTTAACATTCAACATTTTATTGCTGGAAACTGAACCTCCAAATTATGTGTGTATCAGCCCAAAATCAAATGCATTATACACATGGTCGAAATGTTGACGGTTATTCTTCAATTTAACATTTCTTGATTTCAAGGAATATTTCAAGTTTTTCCATGAAATCAATTATACTTCAGTTATCCTTGTAGCCTCATCAAAGTTGACCACATAAATATGTGGTCAACTTTGATGATGTTGATATGTTATTCGAAAGCCAACTAAATGGGGTATTTTTTGCTGGAAAGAAAACTTATCCATAATGAATTATTTTTCATCGATAAAACCATTGGAAAAATATGACTGGTTTTGTTCTCTTTAGAATCGTGAAACTCATCTCCTTACCACGCCCAGAATAGAGAAATTTTTGGCACACAGGAATTCTTATCTTGTAGCAAATTGATTGCTGTTTCCATATATGTGGTCAACTTTGATGGAGCTACAAGGATAACTGAAGTATAATTGATTTCATGGAAAAACTTGAAATATTCCGTGAAATAAGGAAATGTTAAATTGAAGAATAACCGTCAGCATTTCGACCATGTGTTATATGACATTTTTAGTTGCAAATCTTATGTATGAAATCCGCCTGAAGTTTGGCCATTTTAAAAGTAGACACCCTGTATAGTCTTTATTATCAACATTGGGGCAACTCAAATTAAATTTTTTTCTCTTACTTCAAAAATCTCAGTTCATCGTGTAGTTCAGGCACTTGGGTAATATCGTTTGCATTATTGCTAATCGCTGCACCTTCAAGAGTTGTTTCCAATTCACTAAGGGCAGCATCTATATCGTCTTCACCAGGTGTGATAATACTTCCGTTATCACTATTTGGTTGAGGTTGGTCCGCTTGTCGGTTGATTTGTAGCTAGGATAACGTGTAATTAAAATCGAGGAAAGGGGAAAAAAATTGAGGCCTCACCTGTAAAGCAGCAAACATCAACATTTCCTCTTCTGTACAGTCAATTTCTTCATTAAGAAGTTGCCATTTTGCCTGTTCATAAATTTGATTTATTCTAACTGCATCATATTTCGGATTCAGATCGTAAAAGTCATAAAATTTGAATCTAAGGCACAAATATCCAAATTCTTGAATTCCTTGTTCCATTATCGATAACGATGAATCTAACCATCTAGAAAGAGAGAAAAACTATTATTGCAAGATTTTTCCAAATATGTTTTTGATAAATGACCACCTATCATAAAAACCGAAAAAACGCCGCGAACTCACAATAAGACGAAACTTGAAAGAGGAAGAATACGAAAATCTTCACCTAGGAATAGAATGCTACAAATAGAAAGGTCTGTGTTGCTACTTACGCTACGTTCATTCTAGCCTTTTCAACCAGCGATTTGGGCCTGACCAAAAATTTTCTGGCCTCAATGCTTAATGAAGCTGGACTTTGTGCTAGGGAACTGTCGAAAGTGCCATTCAAAAATTCTGAACTGTCACTGTTATTCAAGTATGAACCATTCATACTATTGTAGACATCGTTTCTCCATCCCAATGTACCCTGGAAAATTTTTATTAATCTTTCGAATGATCACACAACTAACTTTAATCAACATCATTTATTCTTCAGTTCAATGTTTTGGTTCATTCTTTTCAATTATAAATCTAAATGAAAACATTTTCGGAACATAAATACATTCGATAATAAGATGTGAATGAAACATGTTGTGTGTGATATAATTTAACAATAACCAAGTATCTTTTTCTTGACTAAAACTACATTGGTTGCTTTATTATACGTTATTCTCGAAAGAACAGATGGGGTCGATAGGCTTGATTTTTGGAGACACCTAGATGGATTATAAATTGAATTCATCATCAAGTTAGTTTTGGTTTAAATGAAGGAAACAGAAGGAATATTGGTGTTGTCAGTAATCTCAACAGAATCAACTTACGTTCCCAGAAGGACTGTTGATCGGGGTAGACGACTGCACTCCTCTAGATGGCGTTACTGGAGCACATAGAAAAGGTGGCTTGTCCAAACTTCCTGTACTTCCCCCAGGACTGCTGCTCGCAATAAATGTGTTAGTATCGGGCGGTATGAGATGACCGTTCTTCTGTACACCATTTTCCAACTTCTTCTTCGGCCACTCCTTATAATTGCACTTCAAATGGTGGGATTCGACGGGTTTACAAAACGACAATTCTTCGGGATGTCTGATGCCAAGATCTTTGCACAATTGTACCACCGTTCTGAATACTTTTATGGAAAAGTCGACTCTCACGTCAAGTGTCCTCAGATCGGGTAGTTGAACACGAAGGTTTTTGTGCATGGGGGTGAAGTGGAGGTATGCATCCGCTTGTACCCCACATTGGTCGAGAGTGAGTCGCGTTTTCGTCAGCCATTTGTTCTGTTCTGGCCACCAGAGGGCGTGGTCCGACCAGTCAATAGAGATTTCTGTAAAAAAAAAACATATTTGTTGAAATGTGTTTGTTCAGTGCTTCGATAGTATCTGTGCCTGTCTACTATTTTGTTTTGTCGTATGAGTGATTTCGAATACCTATTTATGTAAGTCATCATTGTCATCATCGAAAAAATTATGGAAAATTACAAAAAACAGATTGTCCCATATATGGAATATCATGCAATGTGGTTTCTGAAATAACATAGCATATTTTTCGTAGACATGAAACTAAAACTTTTTATGGGAAAATGAATGCTGTATGAATTCTTGATTTTGATAGTGAAGAATCCGATTTATCGGATGAGGATGAGTCAAGTCCAGAAGTAATAGTCGCATCAGAATCCGATGAACCTGAAGTAATCGAAAACTATGATGAGGACATTATTATTCCTGAAATTTACCTCAGATGAAAACCAACTGGCAGAACAGGTGAAGACCAAGTGGAATCATTCAGCAGATGTATGAAAATAAGAGGAGAAAAGGACCAACAAAAAAAGAAATCCCCCAAGAAGAAGTGCGCAAGGATGGGTTTGATCATTTACCCCATTCATTGGCACGAAACAGATCGCATAGATGAAAATACCGGGCTGCTTAGAGAAAACTTATGTTCTTTGTATACAGAATAAATTCTTCCGATACGCTTTATTATTATTTACTTGTTGCATGTTAATTATGATAATAATAATTTTTTCCATTTGTGGCATAAACCCGTTTATTTCGAAAAAATGTACAAGACTTTGTGCATGCTTTTTTTTATTTTTATGTCAAAGGAGAGATTTATTCTTTTCCAAATTAATGGTTGCAGCGCAAAATGAAAATTAAGGCGGTAAAGGACTAATTACACAATTAAAATATTGAATAAATTCAACTAGAAACTATGATTATTCAAACAGCGTTCTATGATCGAGTTGAGTAGAAAACAACCAATATAAATACACCATGATGTATACACGAAGTAAAATATCAATTGATTAATGTGGTTGACATCATTTGTGCCAGGCGTAATAGGACCTCGTAAATTAATAAGTGATCTCCTTTTTCACAGAGGCGTGCAAAATATTTCAAATAAGCGAGTTGAATTACATAATTCGTTTTCATTAAAATGTTCAGAAGTTATCATTTTATTACCATTGTGGTGGAATGGGTTCTTTCGAAGTTGATACATTGAAAAAAATCGAATCTTTTCAATTGAAAAGGGTGTTTCATTTCATGGCAAAGGAAATATTAACAAAGACGTTAATAAGGGGGGTAGGGGTCAAACTTGCCTTACTTTTCTAACTTCCCACTTCCCAACTATTTGGAGGAAATTACTGAAAAAAAAATTGAAGTGGAACTTTTTACCAATGGAAGTTGAAACTGATAAAACATACGGAAGTCAGTGTCTATCCTATTCTCAAATGGTTCGATTGAAGTATCTTGCTACATTTAGGTCATATAAGTGGTACTATATTTAAAGTGAAGTGGGATCACTTGTATCAAACTAATATAGTACACACTCATACCATCTTCAGGAATAATGTTCCTGTTTATTTCCGATTTATTATTTCCAACTTGAAGCTTTGGAATCATTCGAGGAAGATAATTTCGAAACTCCTACGTTTACCTTCGTATTGAGTTTTCAGTGTTTTGTCCAGGCGTATTTAAGAGCCCCCTCAAGACATGAATGTCATTCGAGAATAAAAAGAGGGGGTAGCTATGTGTTTAATCTCCCGAAATCGCTTTTTCAGAGCGATATAATGAGTTGGGATTTCTCTTGACCTCTATACTGCGATAAGAAGTGCTTTTCAGGCACCGTCTTGTGCGCACCCGATGTGCCTCGGGTGTGCTCCACACCGAAGTTGACTGCTCCAGTGCCGGAGCGTCAAGCCCTCGCGCTACCTTCCCCTTTACCCTAGTGCACCATCCGACTTTGCGGGGCTTCAAGCCCTGACAGCTGTTACCACCCATTATATTTGCTGTTTTGTTCAAATTTTTTGACAGTTTGGTTTTGCCATGTTCTCGTGATAGCGAGGGCGTAAGGCTCCAGTGCGTCAAGCCCTGGAGTAACGCGCACCTGGCTGGAAATTATTATAGCAGTAACAATTTTTTTGATTCGTTTTCTATTTATCTATTTCCTCCCTCACTTGCGACGGCGCGATTCCATCGATACTTTGGTGAGCAGGGAGGAGGTACCAAACGACAGTGGGTACGTTCCACTCAACACCCGCAACGATTGTAACACCCTCTGTATCGTTTCACCTAAGGCCCGTGGTCGTCGCGAGCGATCACTCTATTTCCACAGGCTTATATAGTGGGAGCAGGTCAAAAAATACTTCCATTTAGTAGTAGTGGCTGCCGAAAGCTCCATTCCGAACTTCTACACTAAAGCATGCGCAGCTTCAGTGAATCCAGATCATAAATGTGGCTTCGTCTCAAATAAATTAATTATATTTCAATAAATAAGTTCAAAAAAATCATTCTATTCAATTTCAATTCTCACTGTTACCAGATGGTTGAAGGAAAAAATGTCAAAAATGATATTTTCGTCTCCACTTTTTTCCTCGCGATTTTATCGAATTCTTGGATCGTATGTTTATGTATTGAGTATTTTGATGGTTGCATCTTAATATTGCTCGATCAAAGGAACGGTGATTATTGTGCATGCCTAATAAGGTAAATAGCGTGGCTACTTTCTAGTCGCCTACATCAAATATGCCACATACCTAAACAGGATTCGTGTTAAGGAGATAATACCAGAGGCGTCGTAACTATTGACATTCATTATTTTGCCATTGGGATAAAAGTGATGGAATTATCGCAATTTGACCACCGTTGTTGCGCTGCAACATTTTAATCGCGAACGATTGTTATCTGAATCTTTTATGTGTTTTACGAGCTCAAGCTCCCGAGTATGCTGTTCACTTAATGACAAAAATATGTACTTATATAGGTATGAAATTATTTGGGTTTGATTTCGTGGATGTAGGCTTTAGAATATACGTACGATGTGCCAATGAAAACTAGCCGATTTTAGTTTTCAGGAAAATACTTCCCTGCCTTTTTTGAGCGCTCGTTCTACTTACACGAGGGCTATATCATTTCGTCACGATGTACGTATTTTTCGAATTTTGCCGTAAGCACGATAACTTTCGAACGAAACGGAAATTTTCAGTGTGGGTTCAGTTCCCGAATGCCGCAGTTGAGCTCGTAAATGGGCAGAATTCCTCCAGGGGTTCCGTAAATATGGCCGCTCGAAATTTTGTTTTCCTGATTACTTCGAAACTACAGATTCGATCGAGATGAAATTTTGCACTTCAATGGAAAAATGAGGTGTTCAAGCTACATGCAAAATTTTGTCCAGCTCGCATGACCAGAACCATAGAAACCATAGAAAATTATAACTTTGTAATAGAAAGGCCTAGGGACTTGAAATTTTCACGTTCATCAATCAGCAAAATTAGACTAGGGTTCCGTAAATATCGCCGTTTGAAATTCAGTTTTCTTGATAATTTCAAAACTATGGATTTGATCGTGACGAAATTTTGTATTTAAATTGAGAATGATATATTCGAGCTACATTTTTTCCAGATTGCATGATCAGAACCATAGAAACCATAGAAAATATTAACTTTCGAACGGAAAGGCCAAGGGATTTGAAATTTTCAGGATAGGTTCGGATCGCGAATTTCGCGATCACTTTCATCAATGAGCAAAATTAGACTAGGGGTTCCGTAAATATAGCGGTTCAAATTATATTTTTCCTGATAATTTCGAAAATACTTATTGGATTGAAATGAAATTTTGCACATATATGAAGAATAATGTATTCAAACTACGTGAGAAATTTTGTCCAGATGGCATTTCCAAGACCATAGATACCGTAGAAAATTCTAGCGAATTCTCGAAAAAAAAAAACGTCACCAAAGCACTGACGTGAAGTCTGGATTCTCGCGTTAGTTTGAAATTTTTTTTGACAGCTGTCAAAATCCTTCCAATTGGTTTCTAAAACTGGAGAATGCGAATCTACCTACAAGGTGCATGTACGAGCGCTCAAAAGCTCCTGCCTTCACGGCAGTGCTTTTCGTAATTTTTTAATTCTGACTTTGGGGGGACGTTTGGTTTTTATTATTTTTTACGATACTCACGGGGTATTGAGTAACCACAATTCTTTGTTGTTGGGGTGGGGAACTTGGGGCATTGGCGGATTTGTTTGTCGTCCTCTCTTGAAATTAAATGAATTTTTGGATATACATATGCGAACGCTCGATTACAGAAAAAACCTTGTGCGTAATTCGAGCGCAAATTCATTGTCTCTTTCAATCGACAATAATATATCATTTTGCGCTCTTAATACAGAAATTAGCTATTTTCAGTCATAGGCCCGAATTGACATTTTGACAATTCCGAAAACTGCGTCTCAATGACAAAAATTAGAACATCAACTGACGCGAAGTCGTGAAGGAGCTTTGGCGCGCTCGTTCAAATTCTACGCCAGAGGGGCTAGGAATTCAGATATGTACATACTTCGAAATTTTCGAAAATACAGAAGAAAGCTTTCAAATGGTCGAAAGGCGATGTATTCAATCGTATTGAACTAGTTTCCCCCTCTGAATCGATATTTTTATCCGGAATTCGCGATGTCAATTTCACGAATTCTTGAAACATATCGATACCTTTTTGCCAAACTATCGTAAGCCTCAACGTAGTACGTTGAGGCTTACGATAATTTGGCAAAAAGGTATCGATATTTTCTGAACCGCAATAGAGCAGATAAAGCGTAATTCTGTCTCTTCAGATTTAATATATGTATTCGGTTTAAAACGTTCTAGGATGTTGTCCGATAACCGTTTGCCATATCCTTCTATTGTTGCAGTCTTCTTCATCCAGTCTCCTCTCACTCATTAATCGTCTTATTCCTCCAATCCATGTTTTCTTTGGTCTTCCTCTCTTTCTATGTTCCGGAGGTGTCATCACCTTCTTTAGCAATCTACACTCTTCCATCCTTTGAACATGTCCGTACCATACTAGCTGTTTTCTCTTTATGTACTCTGTAATTGTCTCCTTTATTTCCATCGGCTCCCTAATTCTCTCATTTGTCACTCTTTCCCGTCTTGATGTTCTCGATGCTCGTCTTATTGCGTCCATTTCTGTAGCCTCTATTCTCCTCTTCACCTGCTCCTTTAACCGCCAAGTTTCTGACCCATACACGAGAGTGCTTTCAATCAGGGCATCATATATTCTGATCTTTCTTTGTTTTCCTATCTCTGCGCTCCACAGGATACCATTCAGCAACCTTATTATCTTCTTTCCCTTATTCATTCTTGATTTTATTTCGGCGTCATCTGTCCCTTCTTTATTGAAATTGATACCTAAGTATTTGTAGTTCTCGCACTTCCTTACGTTCCTTCCTTCCTTCGTTATTTTCCAACTTCAGATCTGTGGTCTATTCGCCGACACATAGATATTGCGTTTTTGCTATATTCATTTGGAGACCCCAACTTCCGTATTCTCCCCATATATTCTAGATCTTCTTTTTCATTTGCACAAATCACCTGGTCGTCGGCGAACTGAAGAGTGTATATGCAGGTATCATTAATTTCTATACCCATACCCCTGCATTTTCTCTTCCACATAGACAGTGCTTTCGCTACATACATTTTGAAGAGCGTAGGAGAAATGCAGCAACCCTGTCTTAAACCCTTTTTGACTGAAAATGGCTCTGATAATTTATTTCCGATCTTGACGCATGCTACCATATCATCATATATATTTTTGATAGCTTTCACAAGTGTGTGGTTAATATTAGTCTCTTGAAGCACTTCCCACAATTTCATGATAGGTATGCTATCGTATGTTTTTTGCAGATCTACAAACATGAGATGCGTTGCTTGGTTTCTTTCTGACCTTTTCTCAATAATTTGCTTCAGACAGAACACGTTGTCAGTGCAGGATCTGCCAGCACGAAAGCCACACTGTTCCTCTTCTTCTTGGTCTTTGTACTCCGCTTCCACTAGATCTCTTATTATTCTTCCATATAACTTACCAATTGTACTAGCTATAGACAATCCCCTATAGTTATTATAGTCTAATTTGTTTTCCTTCTTGTGAATTGATAAAATGTAGACCATCTTCCATTCTTCTTGTATATTTTCACCGTTGACGCATTTTGTAAATGTAAAGGCTAATGATTAGAACAATTTTTCGGTTCCAGTTTTGAGTAATTCTGCACTAATTCCGCCCGGACCCGCTGCTTCACCATTTTTAGTTGTTTAATCGCATTTTTGACTACATTTTGATCTATATGTATTTCCTCTCCTTCGATTTGTATCCCGGCGTTTGTTTCCGGTTTGTACTCTACCCCGTGTTCAGTAAGGAGGTCTGTGTAGTGTTTGATCCATTTTTGTGACGGTATTAACTGTAGTGGAGTGTTGCGTTTCTCCTCAGTTTTAACTGCATTTATAAACTTCCATGATTCACCACATTTTCTTCCACCAATGTACGTCTCAACATCCCGACATTTCTTATCCCATGTTTCTGTTTTCCTTTCCGTTATCCTTTGTCTTGTTTCTCTTTTCTTTTCTTTATATTTCTAATAGTCTTCATCGTCCTTTGTATTCAGCCATTTCATATATAGTCTCTTTTTGTCGTAAATGAGTTCTTCCGTCTCAGCGTTCCACCAATATTTCCTGCTTTTGAGTGCTTCCTTGATACCCAATGCTTCCTTTGCAGATTTTCTTATGCTGAAGGTTACATTTTCATAAAGTTCATGTAGTGTTAGATTATCGGGTTATCAGGTAGGTAAGCATCCAATCTTTGTTTATATAGATATTGGGTACTTTCATTTTGTAGACTTTCTAAGTTGTACTTTTCCTCCACTATTTCTACTGTCCCCTGATCTTCCTAATTTCTAGTCAAATTCGTATGCTGTATTGCAAAGAATATCCTTACTTTGAGAAAATGATGGTCAGACACGTCGCAGACACCTCTACATGCTCTAACTTCTTCAACTTTTAGTGTTGTTGTGTCATCACGTAATCTATTATTGATCTCAAATTTCTTGTTGGTTGAGTCCATGTATATTTATGTATGTCTTTGTGCAGAAAGTAACCATTCTTAATTGTGAGTTCATTTTGTTCACATAAATCTACGAGCCTTTCTCCCCTGTCATTTAAGGTGTCCTCTCCATACGGACCTATTATTTTACTGTCCTTTACTCTTCCAGTTCTACTATTCAGATCACCCAATATTACTATTTCCCTGTTGTTTTCTATCTTTGCTATTTCCTGGTTCAGTTTGTCAAAGAACTTCTCTTTAACATCAATGTTGGTATCATTTGACACTCCATAGACTCCGATAATTGTGATCTTGTGTTGTAAAATATTCATGTTAACTCTGATCAGGTTTTCATCAATGGGATCCCAATCCGTTATTTTTTTTTTCAGCTCTTCAGCAATTAGTACAGATACTCCCCTTTGTGCACGCTGGTCTTTTGACACGCCGCTATACAGATGGACATAGTTACCTATCATTTCTGATCCCGTTCCCTTTTTCTTCGTTTCAGTCAAAGCAACTATCTTATAATTGTGCTTATCTAAATCATGGATGATCTCTTTTAGCTTTGTCCTGCAGCCTTGTACATTTAAAGTTCCAAAATTCATTGTCCGTTACGCTTAAGTCGTTCACCTTTTCGTCCAGTCCTAGTTCCGAGGCTCGCATTGGGTTTTTTAACATTTCATATTTTTTTTTTAAGTATCGAGGTGTTAGCCCCGCTCAACCCCTAACCTGGAGGGCCAGTGTTTAATTTCAGAGTATCATTCTCTTAGGCAAATTGCTTTCTCTGCAGCTAATGAACTCTGCCTGTCCAGTAGATTTTACGAGCAAAAAACCAAAAAACACCGTTTTTGAGCGCTCGTACTACTTACACAAGAGCTATATCATTTCGACACGATGTCTGTATTTTTCGAATTTTGAGCCGAAAATGGTCTCAATCGACTATGTTCGACTCACTGATGACGAATCCGTCGAAAAATTCGAGTCTGTCCGTCCGTCCGTCCGGCCGTATACACGATAACTCTCGAACGGAATGTCCTAGAAACTTGAAATTATCAGGGTAGGTTCGAATCTCGAATGCCGCGGTTAAGTTCGTTATTGGGCAAAATTCGCCGGGGGGTTCCGTAAATATGGCCGCTCGAAATTTTGTTTTCCTGATTACTTTGAAAGTACAGATTCGATCGAGATGAAATTTTGCACTCTAATGGAAAATGAGGTGTTCAAGCTACATGCAAAATTTTGTTCAGCTCGCATCACCAGAACCGTAGAAACCATAGAAAATTGTAACTTTTGAACGGAAACGCCTAGGGACTTGAAATTTCCAGGATAGGTGTGGATCTCGAATGTCATAATCACGTACATTTATGAGCAAAATTATACAAGGGGTTCCGTAAATATGGTCGTTTGAAATTTAGTTTTCTTGAACATTTCTAAACTACAGATTCGATCGTGACGAAATTTTGTATACTAATGGAGAATGATATATTCAAGCTACTTTTCTCCAGATGACATGACCAGAACCATAGAAACCATAGAAAATCATAACTTTCGAACGGAAAGGCCTAGGGACTTGAAATTCTCAGGATAGGTGTGGATCTGAAATGTCGCGTTCACGTTTATCAATGAGCAGAATTATACTAGGGGTTCCGTAAATACGGTCGTTTGAAATTTTGGTTTCTCGATAATTTCGAAGCTACGGATTCGATCGAGATGAAATTTTGTATTTCAATCGAGAATGATATACTGGAACAATATTTTGTCCAGATCGCATCACCAAGACCATAGATACCGAAGAAAATTCTAGCGAATTATCGAAAAAAAATTGATGAGCTGAAGCACTGACATGAAGTCTGGAGTTTCGCCTAAGTTTCAGAATTTTTTTGACAGCTGTCGAAAATTCCTTCAATTGATTCCCAAAACTGGAAAATGCGAATCTACCTACAAGGTGCATGTACGAGCGCTCAAAAGCTCCTGCCTTCACGGTAGTGCTTTTCGTAATTTTTTGAAAACATATCACTAAACATCCATGGACCACCCCACGCATCCCCCCACTCGCGGTTTTCTTCTACGATTTTTGTCACGAAAAATCTGTGTTTTGTTTTAATATATCATTCTCGATTAAAATACAAAATTTCATCTCGATCGAATTCGTAGTTTCGAAATTATCGAGAAACCAAAATTTCAAATGACCGTATTTACGGAACCCCTAGTATAATTCTGCTCATTGATAAACGTGAACGCGACATTTCAGATCCACACCTATCCTGAAAATTTCAAGTCCCTAGGCCTTTCCGTTCGAAAGTTATGATTTTCTATGGTTTCTATGGTTCTGGTCATGTGATCTGGAGAAATGTAGCTTAAAAATATCATTCTCCATTAGTATACAAAATTTCGTCACGATCGAATCTGTTGTTTTGAAATTATCAAGAAAACTAAATTTCAAACGATCATATTTACGGAACCCCTTGTATAATTTTGCTCATAGATGAACGTGATCGAGACATTCGAGATCCACACCTTTCCTGAAAATTTCAAGTCCCTAGGCATTTCCGTTCAAAAGTTAAAATTTTCTATGGTTCTGGTCATGCGATCTGGACAAAATTGCACATGTAGCTTGAACACCTCATTCTCCATTTTATTGAAAAATTTCATCTCAATCAAATCTGTAGTTTTCAAGTAATCATAGGAACAAAACTTTGAACCATATTTACGGAACCCCTGGTGGAATTTGGCCCATTAACGAACTTAACCGAGGTATTCGGAAACTGAACCCACACTGAAAATTTCAAGTCTCTAGGTTGTTCCGTTCGAGAGTTATCGTGCTTACAGACGGACGGACAGACTTTCCGACGGATTCGTCATCAGTGAGTCGAACATAGTCGATTGAGACCATTTTCGGCTCAAAATTCGAAAAATACAGACATCGTGACGAAATGATATAGCCCTCGTGTAAGTAGTACGAGCGCTCAAAAACACAATTTCTTCTTCAAGTGGAAGTGAGTAAGTCATGCCATACCTTGTATGAGTGGAACCTAAAGAGATAACTGAATAATAAACTGAATTAGTTTTAATTACAAAATGCGACTTATATTCGAATTAATGAGGGTAACCAATGCAATATTGAAAACAAGTAAATTTCTTCATGGGTTCTTGAAGATTGATGTTTTGTTCTCGAGATGTGAGTAGCTCAGAGGATTCTTCAGAGAGGCCAAGGTCTCTTATGAGGTCATCAAGTTCGTTCTGGTCAAATTATTGAGGACTCGGGGAAGAACTAATCACTGTCATATTCCCCATCTGCACCACATGTTTCACATGCAACGTCATCTTCAGAGCCTATAAGGCTATGAAAAGTCGGAATGGGTACTTCCTCTGAATGGGGAACTGGGCGTCTTGCAGAAGATAAATCTGGATAGGTCCACAAGTGGCGATTATTCCGATTAATGCCTTAGACATTGACTGCACAAAAATAGCAATCTTCAGCATGGTTTGATGGTTCTCTCCAAACCATAGGTACACCAAACTTGAGGGATCTTCTCTTTCCAACCGTCCATTGGCGTAAATGTTCCATACAAGTCTTACAAAGAACATGTGCAGACAACTTTTCATCTTGGTCACCAAGTATTACACAAAAAGTAAGCTAGATAGGCTTTTTTACGAGGTTGGAATGGGTTTTCTTTCAACTTCTCGAGTGTATTCACCACATACATAGCAAAAAAAAGTCAGGATAATTGACACAACGCCTTCTACTTGGAGCCATTATACAAAAGTGAAATACACAATAAATCCGAAGTTATTTTCCAGAAAAACCGGTGAGGACTGAGAAACCTCGTGATAACGCCGTCTTCCTCTTCTTTTCTTTTTCTTCTTCAACATGTATTTTGATAGGTGGGCACATAACAAAAATCAAGGCGTGGTAATAACGGGGATTGAGAAAGAAAAGTAGCCGAAATGTATTTGATATTTCGCTATTTGAGCAAATCTTCCATGATTCATTAGCCTTCCTTGGATACAATTTGTTTCTTGTCTGTACATACACTTATTTACTCATAAATTCAATTAATTGAACCAAATGGAACCAATATTTTAAAGAATTTAAACGTGCCCACCTACCCGATATCAGGTTTTAGTTTACTTCTAAATTCAGGTCAGAGGAGCTGTATCTTGAAAACAGTTCCGATTTTTGGAATCAGTAGGTGAAAAACCTAAAGAACAGTTGCAATTTTTCCAGCACCAAATTGAATAAAAAATCTATTGTTCTGTGTAATCAGTAGGTATGCCTACTCCCGTGAATAAAGAAACAAGCAACAATCCATTCTGAAATATTCAACGGTGTAATTTTATTGGCAATTTCAAAATGAAATTCAATATAAACTTCGGTCCGTCTTCCCACGTAACAACATAAAATTAATAATGGAACGTTTCCCGTTCCAAGTTAAATTTAGAAATGTTTTGTACTGACAAACACGTGAGCCAATAGCGAAACCGCCCAACAACATCGTATAATTGATAAAGCAAAATTTGTCTTTTTTCTTATAGGTAACCGTGATTCAGGGCTTCCCGACCTACATGTGAGTCGCTCAACTAAACACACAGGATCCTAACACACACAAGTCGACGGATATCCGGTAGATAAATAAAACTCACTTGTTTTGCGTTATACCAAACTTCCTCTCGGCAACGTGATACTGAACAGTTTTTTTATTTTGTGGAATGGGTTTTATCTCAATTCATCTTCTGTTAAATCTCAACAAAAAACAGTGGTCAGTCATTTTTCCACTATGAAAACTATTACGAATTTCTTCCGTTCGTTTATTACCTTACGACCTTGCAACCCATTCGGAACTTTTCGTGAGGAAAGAGAAAATAAAGATTGGACAAGAAAATTCCTTATCCCTTATCAAATCAATGCGCAATGGGTCACTTCTGGACGCATCTGTATGACCAGGGTTCCTATTCTTGACTGCTCTGCAGACTCTGCTAATGTTCTAATTATTATGTGTGCCCATACCGCACAAACGGTTGTAGGTAATCACGAATATTACGATCAACAAGATCCACTCCATAGCGACCGGTCGAGAATAGGATCCCTGGTCCATTATTCTCAACAGTTCCTAGTTTCAAGGACGCTATTCTTGACAGGTCGCACAGTCTGCGAACACTCAAATCTCACAACGAGTGAGTTTTGGTGATTCCAATTATTAATTCCGATCATTCGTGAATCGTGCGTGCGAATGGAGGGACACGCTTCTCTGCAGGTCCATGAAAAGATGTCCTGACCTCCCAACCACAACCAGGCATAATATTGTCGAGAACAATTTTACTTCGGGAAAATCATTTAATTACATGTATGGAATTAGATGAACAGCCGAATATCATTCATTATTCACATACCATGGTGTATTGGACATGGCACGAATAATTTTGAATTGAGTTCTCTGAATGATGTTCGATTTGCTGGCATACTCTCATAATTCAATGCCATCCATAAGGACTTAATCACAGTCTTATAATACAAGTTGTTCCTAAATTGGAGGTGAGCTAACGTTTCGTTTTCGAGATACAGGGTGTTAAAGTTTGAATTTAATGCTTTACCTCGCAAATTGAAGATCTTAAATCAGAAAATTTTCAAGAAGACGTTATTTGTAATGCTTATTCTATGTGAGCCATAGTCTTCGACAGAATTTTTTGATAGTTGTAAGAAATAAATGTAATATTCTTCAAGATATTGTGATTTAAATCTGACAAATTCGACCTTTATTGTAAAATTTGATCAATAAGTTCTTGGATTAATAAACATTATTATTATTATTATTTAAAATCTAAAATTTATATGGACCGTTCTCAAAATATTGAAGATATTCAAATCAGATTAGAGGAAGGAAATGATAATTTCAACAACCAAGTGGAATATTAAGGAGAGCCCTCGAAAACTCTATAAAAAGGTATCGATTGTGTGTAAGTAAATAGGGCCATTTGAACAATTTTTGTTAATAAATTGATGATACTAATACCAGTTATCCAGGCTACTTCGATATAAAAAAATCGGAGCATTGTCACGTGGCGTTCTATAGCTGCCTTAGATTAAGACGAAAATCTATATTTTTCGAAAACTGACACAGATAACCTCAATCAAGTACATATATATATATATATATTTGAAACGAGAAGAAAGAGCTCTACCGATTAGGAAGATGAAATACGAAGTGTTTCATTTGAAAAATACCAACTTACATAAAATGTTTAGGTTAACGATGCTTTTTTGGATTTTCTGGTACTGAATTCCGAATACCCATAAAAATACTTCATATTTGCCTTTGTAGGACCAATATTTACTGAGATAGCTATTGAGTAAAATATAAACAATCACCCTGTACATTTTTTGTAATGATTATACGAGTTTCTCGAATCTTTATGAATCAAGATCGGGAGAATAACCATGAAATCTAATGAAGAATTGATTCACCACAGCTTACCTACTAATTGATTTTTTTTGACAATTTGGATTTTTCTGAGGATTTCGAGAGAATCGTTCGAAATTCGAAAGACAACATACAGTTAAGTATAACAAGAAATATGCTTTTTACATTTTGTCAAATTAACAGTGACTCACCAAAAAGAAGTTCTGGAGGAAAACAGGACAGTGTTCCAGAAAAAATATGACCCTGTATCCCGAAAACGAAACGTTTGCGATCCCATTTTTATGGGACTCTCTTTCTTAAAATTACTTAAGGAATCCCCCCGCATTCGTTTGTACCTCCAATTTATGAACACCCTGTATATCAGAATTTTTTGATACTGCGAATTTTCTCCCTAAACGCAAAACAGTTTTTGAATATCAAGTAGAGGCAGAAATGTTTTTTGGGCGCTCGTACTACTTACACGAGGGCTACCTATATCATTTCGTCACGATGTCTGTATTTATCGAATTTTGAGCCGAAAATGGTCTCAATCGACTATGTTCGACTCACTGATGACGAATCCGTCGAAAAAATCGAGTCTGTCCGTCCGTAAGCACGATAACTCTCGAACAGAACAAACTAAAGACTTGAAATTTTCAGTGTGGGTTCAGTTCCCGAATGCCTCGGTTAAGTTAGTGAAAGGGCCAAATTCCACCAGAGGTTCCGTAAATATGGCCGTTCAAAGTTTTGTTCCCCTGATTACTTGAAAACTACAGATTTGATCGGGATGAAATTTTGCACTTGAATGGAGAATGAGGTGCTTAAGCTACATGTGAAATTTTGTCTAGATCGCATGACCAGAACCATAGAAGCCATAGAATATTGTAACTTTTGAACGGAAACGCCTAGGGACTTGAAATTTTCAGGATAGGTATGGACCTCGAATGTCGTGATCACGTTTATCAATGACGGTCGTTTGAAATTTTGTTTTCTCGATAATTTCGAAACTACGGATTCGATCGAGATAAAATTTTGTATTTTAATCGAAAATGATATATTAAAGCAACATTTTGTCCAGATCGCATGACCAGAACCATAGGAACCATAGAAAATTATAACTTCCGAAGGAAAAGGCCTAGGAACTTGAAATTTTCAGGGAGGGTTTGAATCGCGAATGTCGCGATCACGTTCATCAATGAGCAAAATTAGACTAGGGGTTCCGGAAATATGGCCCTTCAAAATATTTTTTTCCTGATAGTTTCGAAACTACTGATTGGATTGGAATGAAATTTCGCACCTAGCTGAGGAATAATGTATTCAAACTACGTGCGAAATTTTGTCCAGATCGAATCACTAAGACCATAGATACCGTAGAAAATTCGAGCGAATTATCGAAAAAAAATTGGTCAGCTGAAGCACTGTCATTAAGTCTGGAGTTTCGCCTAAGTTTCAGAATTTTTTTTGACAGCTGTCGAAAATTCCTTCAATTGATTTCAAATACTGGAAAATGCGAATCTACCTACAAGGTGGATGTACGAGCGCTCAAAAGCTCCTGACTTCACGGCAGTGCTTTTCATAATTTTTTTTAAAAACGATTCCAAAGGTTACTTGCGGAAAATAATAAAGCAATGTATGTAGTCCAATGTTACTGTTTATTTTCCTGGAAAATACGGCAGTTTGAAATTTGATTAAATTGTTCGAATTTGTTCAGGATTAGAAGAGAAAAAAAACCAAATTCGAATGTATTTATCATGAAATAATCATTATTTAAGGTCGAAGTTTTGTTCCCCATTGTCTTCGAGAGTAGGACACTATAAAAGGGTGCAGCGGCAGCAATATAATCAACGACCATAAATTAACTTCTGTTGACCCATAAACGCAATTCCAAGGAGGTAACTCCTTAACCTATCAGTCCGGCAAGGCAACATTTTCACTTCGGAATCGAGAAGTGATCCAACCAAATTCGCACTCCTCTAATCGCAAACAGGGTAAATTGCTCAATGAAAATGTCTGTTGAATTTCACGGCATATTCCCTAAATGAAGCCTCGCACTTGTCAATTTGGCGGGCGCCATTTGGAAGCGGCGGCATGGCTAATAAAATAGAATTGTTAACGCGAAACTAGGTCAGATGTCTCAGAATATCGGGATTTCTGGATTATGAAGAGGCAGTGGCATATTTGGAGAACATAATATGTGAAGAAAAGTCAAACACCCTACAGGGTGTACACGTATTCATACAGTGTGTACGCATGAAGTACGAGAACTTTGTTATGTCTATATTCTTGGATATTTTTGGTTTTTGAGCGCTCGTACTACTTACACGAGGGCTATGTCACGATGTCTGTATTTTTCGAATTTTGAGCCGAAAATGGTCTCAAACGACTATGTTCGACTCACTGATGACGAATCCGTCGGAAAATTCGAGTCTGTCCGTCCGTCCGTCCGTATACACGATAACTCTCGAACGGAATGTCCTAGAAACTTGAAATTTCCAGGGTAGGTTCGAGTCTCGAATGCCGCGGTTAAGTTCGTTATTGGGCGAAATTCGCCGAGGGGTTCCGTAAATATGGCCGCTCGAATTTTTGTTTTCCTGATTTTTTTGAAACTACAGATTCGATCGAGATGAAATTTTGAACTCAGATGAAAAATAACATATTCAACCTACATGCAAAATTTTGTCCAGCTCGCATGACCAGAACCATATAAACCATAGAAAATTATAACTTTCGAACGGAAAGGCCTAGAGACTTGAAATTTTCAGGATAGGTGTAGATCCCGAATGTTGCGGTCACGTTCATCAATGAGCAAAATTTGACTATGGGTTCCGTAAATATGGGCGTTCAAAATTCAGTTTGATAATTTCAAAACTATGTATTCGATCGTGACGAAAATTTGTATTTGAATTGAGAATGATATATTCGAGCTACATTTTGTCCAGATCGCATGATCAGAACCATAGAAACCATAGAAAATCATAACTTCCGAACGGAAAGGCCTAGGGACTTGAGATTTTCATGATAGGTTCGGATCGCGAATTGTGCGGTCACGTTCATCAATGAGCAAAATTAGACTAGGGGTTCCGTAAATATAGCCGTTCAAACTATTTTTTTCCTGATAATTTCGAAACTACTTATTGGATTGGAATGAAATTTCGCACATAGATGGAGAATGATATATTCAAACTACGTGGGAAATTTTGTCCAGATCGCATTACCTAGACAATAGATACCGCAGAAAATTCTAGCGAGTTATTGAAAAAAAAATTGGTCACCTAAAGCACTGACGTGAATTCTGGATTTTCGCCTCAGTTTGAATTTTTTTTTACAGCTGTCAAAATCTTTCCAATTGGTTTCCAAAACTGAATAGTGCGAATCTACCTACAAGGTGCATGTACGAGCGCTCAAAAGCTCCTGCCTTAACGGCAGTGCTTTTCGTAATTTTTTTTATTATAAATATCTGGAATGCGGGCAATTCTAATCGAATTAACGATCTCCCATAAGATTAATCTTCAGATTGGGGGAAAACTAACAGGATTAAGTTGAGAAAACCTAACTAGGTACGGTATCTAGGTAAATCAGTGGTGCACAATTATAATTGTCATAAAGTTCCTAAAATGTATCGCTTTGATGGCCGAACAATCTGGTTGAAAAACCCTGCGGTTAGAAGATCAACAAGCTTTAGATTTTAAATTTGAATATTGAAGGAATTCCGGAGGACAAAAGCAAAATCTTAAATTTAGGAGTGACACTTTGTTCTGAAGGTTATTCGATTGCCGTTTCAAAAATGTCATACACTTGACCTTTTTGAGCGCCCGTTCTACTTACGAAGGCTATATCATTTCGTCACAATGTCTGTATTTTTCGAATTTGGTGCCGAAAATGGTCTCAATCGACTATGTTCGACTCACTGATGACGAATCCGTCGGAAAATTCGAGTCTGTCCGTCCGGCCGTCCGTCTACACGATAAGTCTCGAACGGAACGACCTAGAAACTTTAGGGTAGGTTCAAATCTCGAATGCCGCGGTTGAGTTCGTTATGGGGCAAAAAACGATCAGGGGTTCCGTCAATTGGTCACTTAAGGGTGTACACTACTTCCATTTGCCCTATGCACCACAGTAATGGTTTCAATGATTTCTCATAAACGGCATGTTGAATTATTTTACTTTTTTGAGTGTACTTTCAGGCTTGTATACAAAAGACTTTGCTCGAAAGTTTTCGGACAAAAATTCAAGATTTTTGCGTGTATTCCAATCCATTCAAGGCGGATAATTTAAACTTAGTTCAACAACTACTGGCGATAAAAAAGAAAGAAATTGAAAATTGTTATTTCGTCCAATAACAGCAAGTTGTTCTCATCGCTTTCTCAATTTGATTTTAATCCACCACTTTTCAAATCGGATATATGTTCATGTATAAATATTCGAAAGGTTATGGATTAAAATCAAATTAACAAATCGATGGCTAATGAGAACAACTTTTTGATATTGAAAGAAATTTCAATTTTTGAGCGCGAGGGCTATATCATTTCGTCACGATGTCTGTATTTTTCGAATTTTGAGCCGAAAATGGTCTCAATCGACTATGTTCGACTCACTGATGACGAATCCGTCTGTCCGTATACACGATAACTCTCGAATGAAATGTCCTAGAAACTTGAAATTCTCAGGGTAGGTTCGAATCTCGAATGCCGCGGTCGAGTTCGTTATTGGGTTATTGGGCAAAATTCGCCGAGGGGTTCCGTAAATACGGCCGCTCGAAATTTTGTTTTTCTGATTAATTCGAAACTACTAATTCGATCGAGGTGTAATTTTGCACTCAGATGGACTTGAAATTTTCAGGAAAGGTTAGGATCGAGAATTTCGCGGTCACGTTCATCAATGAGCAAAATTAGATTAAAGGTTCCGTAAATATAGCTGTTCAAAACTATTTTTTTCTGATAATTTCGAAACTCATCATTGGATTGGAATGAAATTTCGCACATAGATGAAGAATAATATATTCAAACTACGTGGGAAAGTTTGTCTAGATCGCATCACCAAGACCATAGATACCATAGAAAATTCTAGCGAATTATCGAAAAAAAAATTGGTCACCTGAAGCACTGACTTGAAGTCTGGATTTTCGCCTTAGTTTGAAAATTTGTTTGACAGCTGTCAAAAATTTCCTCAATTGGTTTCCAAAACTGGAAAATGCGAATCTACCTACAAGGTGCATGTACCAGCGCTCAAAAGCTCCTGCCTTCACGGCAGTGCTTTTCGTAATTTTTTTCTTTTCCATCGCCAGTAATTGTTGAAGTAAGTTTGAATTATGCGCCTGGGATGGATTGAATTAGACGGAAAAATATTGAATTTCCATTCAAAAACGTTCGAGGAAAGTCTTGTGCATACACGCCTGAATGTACTTTCAAAAAATCAAAGGAATTCAACATGTCGTTTATGAGAAATCATTGAAACAATCATTGTGAAGCAATAAAAGTAGTGTACACCCTTAAGTCTCGACTTCCGCCTTAGGTTGAATATTTTTTTGATAGATGTCAAAAATTTCTTCCATTGGTTTCTAAAACTGGAAAATGCGAATCTACCTACAAGGTGGATGAACGAGCGCTCAAAAGCTCCTGACTTCACGGCAGTGCTTTTTAGAAATTTCCGTTAGTATTTCCGAAAAAAAAAGAGTAGAATAGTTGCGATAACAATTGTTGCAATGAAACATGAGAATAATAAAAAAAATTTTTAGTATAAAAGATTTTGAAAATGTTGTCCATTATTTTGCAGACAAAAATATAACCTATTTTCAAATTCGGCTCTTATGTTTTGGAAAACTTCAACTTGAATTTCTCGGCATACTTTGCTTGCGTATTCTTACTTTCAATTCTTCTACATCTTGGGGCTCTAACAAAAAAGGATCGACTGTATGGCATTCTTGAAAAGGCTTTCGTATTATCTTTGCAGCAAGGTGTTACTCAACCCCCCCCCCTTCCCATTTGAGACTTGAGGATGAACACTACTTTTACTTATGATTTCTCATAAACGGCATGTTGAATTCTTTCGATTTTTTGAATGCACATTCAGGCGTGTATGTACAAGACTTTCCTCGAACATTTTCGAATAAAAATTCGATATTTTTCCGTGTAACCCAATCCATCCCATGTGGATAATTCAACTCACTACAACAATTACTTGCGATGAAGAAGATAAATATTGAAATTTCTTTCAATATCAAAAAGTGGTTCTCATTAGCCATCGATTTGTTAATTGATTTTAATCCATAACCTTTCGAATAGCTATACATGAACATATATCCGATTTGAGAAGTGGTGGATTAAAATCAAATTAAGAAAGCGATGAGAACAACTTTATGATATTGAAAGAAATATCAATTTTGAATTTTTTTCTTCTTTATCGCCAGTAACTGTTGAAGTAAGTTCAAATTATCCGCCTTGGATGGATTGGATTGAACGCAAAAATATTGATTTTTTTTCGAAAACTTTCGAGGAAAGTCTTTCGCATACCCGCCAAAAAATAAAAAATAAATCGACATGCCATTTATGAGAAATCATTGAAACAATTATTGTGATACTAAGGGCAAATGAAAGTAGTGTCCAACTTCAAGGGGTTGCTGTCATCACGCTCACAGTGTTGATACATATTTTGTAACCAACGGCCGTGAAGACAGCGGCTAAACTTGGCAGACCAAATCTCCGGAAATACCCGATCGACCAGTGGCGTGCCGAAAAAATATTTCTATGTAGGTACTATTACGATAATTATAAGTTCTTTTTCGGGACTAATGGAAATAATACATTAATTATTTACCAAGATAACATGTAACATGAACTATAAATGGAAATTATTTATAATGGTAAATAATAGAAGAAATGTTAAGCCGAGTGGCCGATTCTTACACAGCTCGACATTTGAAAAATTCTTTTCACATAGAAGCCGTGGTTCTAGCATCACCAGATTTTCACAGGATGTTTCTTATTGCAATACTAGTATTTCGTGAAAAAATGGTTGACTTCTCTTGGGATCCAGGGGTTGAAATTTCAACCCTTAAATTTAAAAAATTCTTTTCATATAGAAGCCTTCGTTCTAGCATCACCAGATTTTCACCCTATGTTTCTTATTGCAATATAAGTATTTCGTGAAAAAATGGATGACTTCTCTTGGGATCCAGGGGATGAAATTTCAACCCTTAAATTTCAAAAATTTGTTTTATATAGAAGCTTTCGTTCTAACATCACCAGATTTTCACAGGCTGTTTCTTATTGCAATACTAGTATTTCGTGAAAAAATGGTTGACTTCTCTTGGGATCCAGGGGTTGAAATTTCAACCCTTAAACTTCAAAAATTAGTTTTATATAGAAGCCTTCGTTCTAGCATCACCAGATTTTCACAGGATGTTTCTTATTGCAATACTAGTATTTCGTGAAAAAATGGTTGACTTCTCTTGGGATCCAGGGGTTGAAATTTCAACCCTTACATTTAAAAAATTTTTTTCATATAGAAGCCTTCGTTCTAGCATCACCATATTTTCACAGGATGTTTCTTATTGCAATACTAGTATTTCGTGAAAAAATGGTTGACTTCTCTTGGGATCCAGCGGTTGAAATTTCAACCCTTAAATTTCAAAAATTTGTTTTATATAGAAGCTTTCGTTCTAGCATCACCAGATTCTCACAGGCTGTTTCTTATTGCAATATTAGTCTTTCGTGAAAAAATGGTTGACTTCTCTTGGGATCCAGGGGTTGAAATTTCAACCCTTAAACTTCAAAAATTAGTTTTATATAGAAGCCTTCGATCTAGCATCACCAGATTTTCACAGGAGGTTTCTTATTGCAATACTAGTATTTCGTGAGAAAATGGTTGACTTCTCTTGGGATCCAGGGGTTGAAATTTCAACCCTTAAACTTCAAAAATTAATTTTATATAGAAGCCGCCGTTCTAGCATCACCATGATTTCACAGGATGTTTCTGATTGCAATAATAGTATTTCGTGAAAAAATGGTTGATCCAGGGGTCGAGAGGGAAGATTTTGTAAATAAGACATGTCAACTAGTAATTCGTTATAAAAAAAACGGAAAAGAACTTTTACTGTTGTTGTAACTGCCAATTGTGTACACCAGCAATGCAAAAATCGAAAATTATCATCTATACCGCTTCCAGAAGAGTAGATTCTGAGATATATAGTACTTCCCGGGACTTTCACCATACAAAAAAATTAAGCGGGCAGGTTAGAGGAATCAAAAAAACAATATTCGGAGAACAACTTATGAGACAAAAAACTTTATCATACGAAAGCTTCTATATAAAACAAATTTTTGAAATTTAAGGGTTGAAATTTCAACCCCTGGATCCCAAGAGAAGTCAACCATTTTTTCACGAAATACTTATATTGCAATAAGAAACATAGGGTGAAAATAAAATGATGCTAGAAGGAAGGCTTCTATATGAAAAGAATTTTTTAAATGTAAGGGTTGAAATTTCAACCTCTGGATCCAAAGAGAAGTCAACCATTTTTTCAGGAAATACTAGTATTGCAATAAGAAACATCCTGTGAAAATATGGTGATGCTAGAACGGCGGCTTCTATATAAAATTAATTTTTGAAGTTTAAGGGTTGAAATTTCAACCCCTGGATCCCAAGAGAAGTCAACCATTTTTTCACGAAAGACTAATATTGCAATAAGAAACAGCCTGTGAAAATCTGGTGATGCTAGAACGAAAGCTTCTATATAAAACAAATTTTTGAAATTTAAGGGTTGAAATTTCAACCCCTGGATCCCAAGAGAAGTCAACCATTTTTTCACGAAAGACTAATATTGCAATAAGAAACAGCCTGTGAAAATCGGGTGATGCTAGAACGAAAGCTTCTATATAAAACAAATTTTTGAAATTTAAGGGTTGAAATTTTAACCCCTGGATCCCAAGAGAAGTCAACCATTTTTTCACGAAATACTTATATTGCAATAAGAAACATAGGGTGGAAATCTGGTGATGCTAGAACGAAGGCTTCTATATGAAAAGAATTTTTTAAATGTAAGGGTTGAAATTTCAACCCCTGGATCCCAAGAGAAGTCAACCATTTTTTCACGAAATACTAGTATTGCAATAAGAAACATCCTGTGAAAATCTGGTGATGCTAGAACGGCGGCTTCACTATAAAATCAATTTTTGAAGTTTAAGGGTTGAAATTTCAACCCCTGGATCCCAAGAGAAGTCAACCATTTTTTCACGAAATACTTATATTGCAATAAGAAACATCCTGTGAAAATATGGTGATGCTAGAACGAAAGCTTCTATATAAAACAAATTTTTTAAATGTAAGGGTTGAAATTTCAACCCCTGGATCCCAAGAGAAGTCAACCATTTTTTCAGGAAATACTAGTATTGCAATAAGAAACATCCTGTGAAAATATGGTGATGCTAGAATGGCGGCTTCTATATAAAATTAATTTTTGAAGTTTAAGGGTTGAAATTTCAACCCCTGGATCCCAAGAGAAGTCAACCATTTTTTCACGAAATACTAGTAATGCAATAAGAAACATCCTGTGAAAATATGGTGATGCTAGAACGGAAGCTTCTATATAAAATTAATTTTTGAAGTTTAAGGGTTGAAATTTCAACCCCTGGATCCCAAGAGAAGTCAACCGTTTTTCACGAAACACTAACATTGCAATAAGAAACAGACTGTGAAAATCTGGTGATGCTAGAACGAAAGCTTCTATTTAAAACAAATTTTTGAAATGTAAGGGTTGAAATTTCAACCCTTGGATCCCAAGAGAAGTCAACCATTTTTTCACGAAATACTAGTATTGCAATAAGAAACATCCTGTGAACATCTGGTGATGCTAGAACCACGGCTTCTATGTGAAAAGAATTTTTCAAATGTCGAGCTGTGTAAGAATCGGCCACTCGGCTTAACATTTCTTCTATTATTTACCATTATAAATAATTTCCATTTATATTTCATGTTACATGTTATCTTGGTAAATAATTAATGTATTATTTCTATTAGTCCCGAAAAAGAACTTATAATTATCGTAATAGTACATAGAAATATTTTTTCGGCACGCCACTGGAATTTCCGGAGATTTGGTCTGCCAAGTTTAGCCGCTGTCTTCACGGCCGTTTGTAACCAACCGTATGAAATGTCCCACTACGAACCAAAGTTCACACCTTTTTGCTTTTTTTCTGATTTTACATGGGGACCGAAATATTAAGGGTGGTACCTTTTCCTTTTCAAATTGACACACCGTATTATTGAGAGCAATACATACATAATCCAAAACAAAATCAAACAAAAAGAGTTAGTGGGAAATTTAACCGCTCGATAGAGACCGCGGTTCGTGTGCATTGCGTCATATGCTCTAATGTATTTCTCTTCCGCTTGCGGGAAAATCAAGACGCAAGACGTGGTTTTTGTGTCTAATAGACGCTCGTGTGCATCGGCACTAGATCAGTATAAATCACAAGCAAAACGTTTTCGAGTGCTTCCTATGTTTATATTATGATAACAAACTCGATGTTTATCACGAACCCTTCCCTTTAAAATAGGTACATGGAATGCGGAAATTGAAGTTGAGATAGGAACATGGTACTCGAGTATCTTCATTCAACTTCAGAGGCAATTCGATAAGAGCCAACTCCAACTAGGTCTGGTAAGATTGAGAGGAAGAAAATAATTATAAAAAGCACTGTGGTGGAGTCGGGAGCTTTTGAGCGCTCGTTCATCTACCTTGTAGGAAGATTCGCATTTTCCAGTTATGGATACCAATTATTGAAAAAGTTTTGACAGCTGTCAAAAAAATGACAGCAGCTCTTCGTCAATTATGCCGAATCAGCTGCAACAGAAATATAAGGATTTTTTTCAATATGTCATTCGTTGGAATTTAAAATGGTCCTGGTTATGCGATCTGGACAAATGTAGCTTAAATATATAATTCTCCATTAAAATACAAAATTTCGTCACGATCGAATCCGTAGTTTCAAAATTATCAAGAAAACAAATTTTCGAACGACCATATTCATCTAACCGCGGCATTCGAGATACGTTCCTACCCTGAAAATTTCAAGACTGTAGGTCTTTCCGTTCGAAAATTGTAATTTTCTATGGTTTCTATGGTTCTGATCAAGCGATCTGGACAAATTCCGCGTGTAGCTTGAACACGTCATTGTCACACGTCTCATCTCGATCGAATCAGTAGTTTCGAAGTACATAATCATGAGAACAAAATTCGAACGGTCATATTTATGGAACCCCTGGTCGAATTTTGCCCAATAAGTAACTCAACCGCGGCATTCGAGATTCGAACCTACCCTGAAAATTTCAAGTTTCTAGGTCGTTCCGTTTGAGAGTTATCGTGTATACGGCCGACCGGACGGACTGACTTGAATTTCAATGAATACGGATTCGTCATCAGTGAGTTGAACCTTGTCGATTGAGACCATATTCGGCTCAAAATTCGAAAAATACAGACATCGTGATATAGCCCTCGTGTAAGTAGAACGAGCACTACAAAAGGCCTTTAAATTGAGAGCAAAAAAAAATCCAACTATGTATGTAATTTCTCCGGTCGGCCTGTATAATTTTCAAAGATTGCTCTGGACGGCAGATGGATGAATTTTCTCATTCTATTTTCGACCGCTTGTTCAATAATAATAATTATATAATAATAAATCTGTTGATCAACTTACAGTTGTTCTCACAGAAGTATTAATAACAAATATATGAAAGAGCTATAAAAATCTACTACAAGCCTAACTCTTATATCTATTGTCATTCAAAAATCACATAACCAGATATTTTCCTACACTTGCTCGTAATGTCCCAAGCGATGCGGATGATAATCAATAATAAACCTTTGGAATATTTCGAGAAAAAAACTTTCAATCCCTACAATGTTATGAGTTTGGGTAGTGCAGGTTCCAATAAGCAAAGGGGAAAAATTTGTGCGACCGATGTTCAGAGCTTTTCTTGAAAGCAGTAGGAGATATTTTCATGAAATTTGGGCAAAATAAGTTACCATCCCTCGATCCGGCATTGATCCTTCTAGCTGAAATTTTCAATGAAAATTGAGAAATTAAATTTTTTTATTATTTAATGTGAGAAATCTATCAAACATATATTACATATATTATGCATATAATATAGAATATTTTTTACCACAAACTCTAATAATGAATGAGATGACATTTTGAATATCATTTGCCGTGAATTTTTTTTCGTAAATTGACCAATTTTTTTGACGAGATGTAAAAATAATAGACCTCATTTCTAAAGAGTGTTCATTACATAAAACTTCTACCATTTCGAATGTTTATTATTGGAAATATCGAAAAATTGGCCCATTATATTCGAATAGTGAGTATTCTAGAATATTATTCCGTAGCTACGTATAACAAATCTAGAACTGGTTCTTACCCACCAGGAATATTTAGTCTGATCCAAAAATAGTAACGCGTAATTGCTGCAATGCGTTGCGAGGATCTTAAAAATAGAAAAAAATACCTTTCGACGTTTACTTATCTTCCTGATGGATTGGGTTCAGATAACATTAGAATTCAACTTATATAATTTGTTAAAACTAGAGTTGAAATGTACAGGCATGTTATAAATGATTGAAATATCGCAGTGGGCTTCGAAATATTCATATTTTGCCGGTTCATATGCATACTTTCCAATTGCAATTCCAGCCACAGAATGAGCGGCAAACAATAATTCAAAGCCGACTGTGATACAATCATTCATAATTTAGCCTTTAGCCTACTGCATATCCGAAGATTCATATAAGAAAATAGTTTGTCCGGATCCAACTAGTAATTTGGGGTGAATCGGGTCCACCATTGTTTTATATGCAAAAATTGGGACAACTATATGTATGTTGATTCGGAAATAAATCTCTATTTCTGACAGTTTTTGTGACTTACAATGCAAAAAATTTAGATGAAAATTAATAACATAATTCTTATAGATACAAACAACAAACTGAACGTAAATATATTTCACTTATTTATTCAGCCAGACAAAATTTTCCGATAATTAGTTCAAAACTAACCAAAATTGCAATTTTTTTCTGCTTTTCTGAAGGCAATCCTAGGTCAGTCGTCGTTAGCCGTTTTCCACTGTTCAGATAATAATAATAATAATAAATAAATAAATTCACCCTACGATACATAATATATATTAAATACAATTACAGTTTTCAACTGATACATATGGAGAACAAACAATAACCCCCTTAGAAACCCTTAGGTTGTGCATGGGGTCAGGTGTCAACCTTCCACATGTTCAAGAAATGGTGCCTCCCCCTATTCTAGATACCGATATACAAATCACAAAAAGAAAAAAAAAACACAAGGAAAATAAAAAACCGTAAATCATTTACTCGATAAAACCCCGCGACACAACCACTCAGACCCACACTATCACATAAGTGAAGGTACGACCAAACGATGAACAATCCTACGGTTAATAGATCTGATGTAGGCTTTTAACTTGATCTTTATCAACCCTACAGAATTCACCCTCAATATTTCCTCCTTGAGAACCTCCGGTAAAGAGTTATACATCTTCCTCGTCTGATACAATGGAGAACGCTATCCAATAGACTTTTTTACAGCCTGAATGTGTAAGAATAGGTTCGTAGCGGTTCTCGTCTTATATCGATGATCCACCCTTCTCATTAATGTTTTATTCTTGTACAGAAATACAAGTGCATTGTACATGTACAGTTACCTTATATCTAAGACCTGTGTTTCACTGAACAAAACATCTGATGGATATGTTTGTTTCCTTCTGTACATAATTTTCAACATTTTCTTCTGAACGACCTCCAGTTTTCTCAGATGGACTGGTAATGCTGCACCCCAACTATGCACCCCATACTGTAGTCTCGACTCCACAAAGGCAAAATACAGGATCTCCAAATATTTCATGTCTAATATATTTCTCAAATGTCGAAATTTGCACAACAATGGTCTCAGTGTTTTAGTTACGTTATCGACGTGGATGTTCCATCTAAAATGCGTGTCTATTGTGATACCAAGATACCTGTGAAAACCCTTCGACTGTATTTCAACAGTATTATCATTATTTCTCATTTCAAGTTTTTTATATTCAGGCAGATTCTGTTTATAGCTGGTGAATGGAACAAAAAAAGTTTTCGCCGAATTAACTGTCAGTAATCTGTGTTGAAACCAGGTGAGTATATTAACAAGGCCTTTGTTTTCAGATTTTCCCAAGTATCCGCAGCATATACAATTACCGTATCATCAGCAAAACTTATTATAGTACCTGAGGTATCTGATTTCAATAAACCGTTTATATATATTGAGAATAATATTGGCCCCAAAACGGTTCCTTGGGGTACACCAAATTTGAGTGTTCTTTCTTCACTCGTTGCTTTGCCAATTCGTACCACTTGCGGGCGATCCCTGAGATATTCTCTTAGCAAAGCTTGCTCATTACCGCGTATTCCAACCTCCTCCAATAGTTCCACCAGGTTTGAGTGACTTACTGTATCGAAAGCTTTTGCTAAATCGAGAAACACACACAATGTAGGCTCCGCCTTGTCGATCGATCCATAGATGATGTAGTAGGATGGTCATTGCGTCGTTGGTTGATAAACCATCCCGGAATCCGAACTGCCTTTCCGATAGAATATTAAACTTGCTCAAATAGTTGGTCAGCCTGGTCTTTATTGCCTTCTCTACAATTTTTGCAATCGAGCTTATGACAGAGATCGGTCTATAGTTACCCATGTCATCTTTTTCACCTTTCTTATATATAGGAATAACAATGGTTTTCTTCAGTGCTTGGGGCAACTGCCCAGTACGAAATATGCAGTTGATGAGATGTGTTATTGGACTTGCAAGCTCTTCAGCAACAGCTTTCAATGTTGAACTTTCTATCTGATCTATACTAGGTGTTTTGTTCGATTTTAATGTTCTTATTATGGTCATTGTTTCGTCTTCAGTAACATCAAATAGGCCGAATGAGTTCGTGAGCGGACCTTTCCTCGGTGGTGAAGTGGATGGTTTGACGATTCTGGATGCAAGTGTATCTGCCACGTTAACGAAAAAATCGTTGAACGCGTTGGCCTTCGAAATATCATCAGCTATCTGCTGTCCATCAGTGGCTTTCATATTCGGTATTTGCTGTCTCCTTCTCGGTTCTTCAAAACGTTTCATGACATTTCATAGTTGCTTTGTGTTGTCCCTATTTGACTCTATTAGACCTGAATAATATTCTCTCTTTGCCGTTTTTATTATTCTGTTCAACAAGTTTCTATATTGAACGAAAGTGCGTTTTTTCAACTCATTATTCGGGTCATCCTTATGTTGTTGTAGTAATTTTTTTCTTTCATTCACATATCTGAGCAAACCCTCAGTTATCCACTCCAGATAACAGGAGAAATAAATATTTATCAATTAAATTATGACTGACCTAAGTCATAACAAAAATTGTTTCAAGATCGTTCAACTCCCGGTTCAACTTGAACCTTTCATGATATCTAGCGCCACTGTCGTCAATGATAATGTCCCCATTATATAATCTGAGGAATTTTATCTATCGCAAGCGAATGCAATTTGTTCGACTGATTAAAAATTTTTCTTTTTTTCCTCTCCGTAGGAAGCTTTAATGCCTTCGTTAATATTGCCTTTTCGTAAATAAGCGTAAATTTGAAATGAAAACCTTCGGCGGAATACCAACAAAACCTAACATTTGAAGTGCTTTGCAGTTACCCAAATTCATAACATTAGCATCCGACTTAGTTTACCTACCTAGATTACGATTTTCACTAATAAAAGCGTTTTAATGAACTACGACACGTGTTTCGCCTTTCGCCATACATGGCTTCTTCAGGTGGTAATACTATGATATTAGTATATGTAATCATATATGGTATGGCGAAACACGTGTCGCGGTTTAGTGGAACCCTTAATTAGTGAAAATCGTAGTGGAGTAGTGAATAATAAGTAAATTATGTATTATTGGGCGCTCGTTCTACTTACATGAGGGCTTACATTTCGTCACGATGTCTGCATTATTCGAATTTTGAGCCAAAAATGGCTTAATCGACAAGATTCGACTGACTGATGACAAATCTGTCGAAAAATTCAAGTCTGTCCGTCCGGCCGGCTCTAAGCACGATAACTTTAGAACTGAACGACCTAGAGGCTTGAAATTTTCAGTGTGGGTTCGGTTCCCGAATGCCGCAGTTGAGTTTGTTAATGGGCCGAATTCCACCAGGAGTTCCGTGAATATGGCCGTTCAAAATTTTGTTCTCCTGATTAAAAAATTGCTGATTCGATCGAGATGAAATTTTGCCTCGAATTTTGCACTCATATAGAGAATCGCGTATTGAGCTACATGCAAATTTTCGTCCAGATCGCATGACCAGAATCATATTGTTTTGTTTATTGTTAAATAAACAATAAACCAGAATCATATAAACCATAGAACATTATAACTTTCCAACGGAAAGGCCTAGGGACTTGAAATTTTCAGGATAGGTGTGGATCTCGAATGTCGTGGTATCGTTTATCAATTAGACTAGGGGTTCCATAAATATGACCGTTCAAAATATTTAAATATTTTTCTTGGTAATTTTGAAACAACTGATTGGATTGGAATGAAATTTTGCACATAAATGAAGAATCGCCAGGGCCATAGATACCGTAGAAAATTCTAGCGAATTATCGAAAACAAAATTGGTCACTAAGCAATGACGTGGAAGTCTGGAGTTTCGCCTTAGTTTGAAATTTGTTTTGACAGTTGTCAAACATTTCTTCAATTGGTTTCTAAAACTGGAAAATGCGAATTTACCAACAAGGTCCATGAACGAGCGCTCAATAGCTCCTGACTTCACCGCAGTGCTTTTTATAATTTTTTATTATTTCCTATAGCTCGCATTTTCATTTCGTTGTATGAATCATCATTCCAAGAAATTCCTGACCAACCTCAATAGAGCAAGTAGGTCAAACCGACCACCTATTACCATCACGTAATTCTTCATTGAGCACTTGTATTACCCAGGGGCAAGTAAGAACATCTTCGGGTCCATGCCTTTATCATATCCGTTGTCCGTTTGGTTCTTCGTAGCAAATGAATTAGAGACAAAGGGGCAAGGCCGTTGACGTTGAGGTCATCAGAATGGTGGATTGGATCATCGGATAACATCTAATGACAAGGTTCGATTCGAGCACGTGTTCGCACATGGGCGCAGTCAATCGCAGAATTGTGGCGAACTGGCACAATTCTTAATAACTCTTTTATTGATTACTCAATTTTGATAAAATAAATGCCAGACTTTGGTCGAATTTATGTGCACGGGCAGTTTTTCTCGTGAGCTTCTTTATTTTTTTTTTTTTTCAAGATTGCCTTAGAAGTTTTAGCAAACTAGCAGAATCACACTAAATTCTTGCATTCATTTCATCGAAGTTGAGCGATAAATAAAAAAATTACGAAAAGCACTACCGTGAAGGCAGGAGCTTTTGAGCGCTCGTACATGCACCTTGTAGGTAGATTCGCATTTTCCAGTTTTGGAAACAGGAAATTTTTGACAGCTGTCAAACAAATTTTCAAACTGAGGCGATAATCCAGACTTCAAGTCAGTGCTTTAGGTGACCAATATTTTTTCGATAATTCGGTCTTGGTAATTTGAATTGGACAAAATTTCGCACGTAGTTTGAATACATTATTCCTCAGCTAGGTGCAAAATTTCATTCCAATCAAATCGGTAGTTTCGAAATTATCAGGAACAGAATATTTTGAACGGCCATATTTACGGAACCCCTAGTATAATTGTGCTCATAGATGAATGTGATCACGACATTCGAAATCCACACCTATCCTGAAAATTTCAAGTCCCTAGGCTTTTTCGTTAGAAAGTTGTGATTTTCTATGGTTTCTATGGTTCTGGTCATGCGATCTAGAGAAATGTAGCTTGAATATATCATTCTCCATTAGTATACAGAATTTCGTCACGATCGAATCTGTAGTTTAAAAATTATCAAGAAAACTAAATTTCAAACGACCATATTTACGGAACCCCTGGTATAATTTTGCTCATAGATGAAAGTGATCACGACAATCGAGATCCACACCTATCCTGAAAATTTTAAGTCCCTAGGCGGTTCCGTTCAAAAGTTACAATTTTCTATGGTTTCTATGGTTCTGGTGATGCGAACTGAACAAAATTTTGCATGTAGCTTGAACACCTAATTTTCCATTAGAGTGCAAAATTTCACCTCGATCGAATCAGTAGTTTCGGAGTAATCAGAAAAACAAAATTTGGAGCGGCCATATTTACGGAACCCCTTGACGAATTTTGCCCAATAACGAACTCAACCGCGTCATTTGAGATTCGAACCTACCCTGAAAATTTCAAGTTTCTAGGACATTCCGTTCGAGAGTTATCGTGTATACGGCCGGACGGACGGCCGGACGGACAGACTCGAATTTTTCGACGGATTCGTCATCAGTGAGTCGAACATAGTCGATTGAGACCATTTTCGGCTCAAAATTCGAAAAATACAGACATCGTGACGAAATGATATAGCCCTCGTGTAAGTTGTACGAGCGCTCAAAAGTTGTCACGAATTCCACTTGTTAGAGCAAAAAAATAGGCAAGCACACAGAAAAAACTGGCTTCACCGAGGGCTTCACGCATAAGTAACGCAAAATTTTGGCATGTGTTCAATTAAAATTGAGTGATGAAGTTCTCAAGAATTTTGTCAGGCCAGACCGTGATTCAGACTCATCGAAAAAAATTTCTGCTCTATTTTCTCGTGGACACAAATGAAAATTTTTGTTTTAGGTGAAACAACAGACAGTTTGGTATATAACAATTGAATTTTGCATGTGCCATAATTATGAATTGGATTCTTTAATTCACTTCTCTGTTTTCTTAACTGTTCCATATTTGTGGCGTGCATATAGAAAAAGTTGTATTTACATTTTGATTTGCTATTAGAGTTGATCTATTGGTAATGGAAACTTCGAATAAATATGGACATTTTGGATATTCCAGATTCTTTATTATGTATATCCATTTGGTACCCTGATAAGTTCAACACCTGGATGCCAAATTTTAGCGGACGGAAAGAAATCTGACAAAATAGACTGATAAATGATTGAATAAGGTGATTAGGTTAATTTTCAATGATTGCGCTCACTCTCCCCGAAATGTTAAAAAAAAATTTGCCAGGCGTTCGAAAATGATACAACAAGTTGAGGTTCACAACTGAACCAAAAACAGCTGATAGTGAACCAAGAATAGGCCTAAACGACTCAAAGATAATTATGTCTGTCCATCCGTCCACAAACACAATACATAACATACCTAACTTTCGAAAGAGAAGGATTAGTGTTTTGAAAATTTCAGGGTATGTTTGAGGTTTCAATGCGCAGATTGAGTTCGTGAATGAGCTAAATCTGCCGAGGGGTTTTAACAATCTGTTAATGACGATACAAGAAGTTGAACCTATTCTTGAAATTGTGAGATAAGATCATTTTAATAAATTATATTCAAAATAATGGAATCTTGTATCCTTCTGGTTGAATACATATACTTATTATTCTACTATTTAATCCACATACAGAAACAATATTTATATGTAGTATATTATTGTGATAAGACAGTATGTATTGCAAATTTTTCTCCGATAATTTCATTCCTACAGAAGTAAACCATAGTGAATCATTGATAACGTCAATAGGTACGGTGTAATTCTTCGAAAGTTCAGAACTTGAAATTGCTATCAATAATCCAATGTGAAGCAAATTCTGAGATTATGTATTTCAATTCAATATGAACAAAAAATTCTTATCGAATAAACAGGGAATGAAGCAGTAAGCAAATTTGTTTACTCACCTAATTCCTCCACAAGTCTTAGCATTACACCTCCAATATGAAGGTCTCCTTTTACACGAATAGGGCGTTCTGTTTGCAAATCCGTAACCAATACACGTAGATTCCAGGATCCATCCCCAACAATTTGTCCATTAGCAAGCATCTTGGAAAAGCTTCAATCTTCGTGATCGTCAGAAAGTCAACAAAAGAACGAGTTCATCTTTGGAATACTGGTCAGCAATAAAACAAAACAAATTCACATAACACCAAGATTTGTTGAGAGCGAAAACAAGACAGCTTTGACTACAGGAATAAACAACAGATGGAAATTCTTGTGTCCAAAAATGGTAATGAAAAAATGAAGGTTATTTTGGAGATTGTGATAACCTACGTTCCACTCACGTCAAGATGAGAACACAAACTGACTGAGTGACACAGAAACAGAAACAAAGATTAGACAACTGTTATTCTTTGACAGAATGATGATAAATCTAACCAATTCGAGCAGAACATTAACCATTAACCATAGCCTAACCACAAATAATAATTACAATTTATGAATTCTGTAAATAAAATTATCACAATACGCAATCATTTATTCTCATTATCCTATTTTGATTTATTGATTGAAAATAAATTGTTTTATGGTTAGAGTTCCATTCAATAATATGTTCGATGAGAATATGAGAAAAACTAAAACATTCAAGTTGAAATGAAGTAACCTTGAGGTACTATAATATACGATCCCAGAAAATCTGCTGATTAATTAAAATTCATTCAAGTTTGATTCCATATATTGTATCAAGAAGAATAGGCATGATTTGATGAATTTCTATATTCTAACCTAAATTGAAATATAGCAGGAAAATATATCTAATACAAATTTGAATATAATTTATCAATTTGAAACATACAATTCTTATAAGATGAAATTGGGAGTAATTTTATTCAAACAACATATAGGAAAACATTTTAAGAAACATTGGATTGTACAAGGCAGAAAAAAAGTTCTTAATACATCTGCAGAAAAAGTGCTTTTGAAAAATGGTATCACAATTCAAAGGCCTGAAGATTTTTTCGAAAAACCAAAATTTGAGAAGTAAATATTTGAAAATTTGACTCCACTTGTATATAATTTTACAATTGAATTTTTTTAGAGTGGAAATCGTTGGTTTGAAACCGTTACCAATAAAATATGACAAAACACATCCTAACTGGCATGATAAAGTGCTTTTCACCTATAAAGATGATAATGTTCTTCTAGAAGGCCTGAATCAGGCACAAATCCTAACTAGAAGTGTAAGAATAGGAGAAGGACTTCCATCGAAATACGTTACCACTCCATTGTCAAAAGAAATCAATAGTAAAGTGCGAAATATAATATTAAATGCTCATGTATTTGATGCAGAACAACAAAAATTACCCAAAATAAAAGACCCCTCGAGGCCAGCTTGGAACTTTCCAAGAGTATATGGTATCACACATAATCGAAGAAAGTAATATTATATAATAAAAATTGGGAATGAATGAGAATAAATTTTTTTTTTTCAGTAAATTAATTATTTCAAAACTATTGAATCTACTAGAGACACAAGAAGAACATGAAATTGTCAAAGATCGTTTCATATTGAATGATTTATACTTTTCATTTCCCTTCATGATGGAGGAAAATTTGATACAGTTTCAAATGACTGGAGACACAGTGTTAGTTTCTCGGAAACCTTTGGATCCAATTACAGATGAATCAACTCAAGAGTATGAAATACCAAATTTACATCCAATTCATTATACAGCAACATTAAATGAGGAGAATATATATAAATTAAAGAATATATATCGTGAGTATAAAATTCAACATCCGTTAAAGCTCATCAAATTCAGTGTAATCAGTATCAGAATAAATGAGACATCGTGTAGTCAGTCCTTTTCTTTCTGCATTTTTGCTAATGTTATCTCCAAATATCTGAGAAATTCTAGCTATATAATAATTAACATATTGATTACAACACTTCTGAAGAGGCCTTCAATTCTACGACAATCTATATATCATAAAAATTTTCAGCTATCAGGAAAGAAGTGAGTGCTAGTCATCCACATACAGTATTCATTCATTATGACGAGATGACGGTCAAGAATTTATTTGAAGAAGAAGTTACTGACAACCAGATACATGGCCGCTCACTCTTGAAGACTTTCACTGTAGCAGCTTCATATGCGAAAGAACAATTTGGTGTAGGTTGAATAAACATTTTCCGTCTATCCAGTGATCAAATTCTTTTCATTTTAGGATGATATCAAAGAATTGCCAACACCTATAACAGTACAATGCGTCCATACTGATGGCAGATTGTTTCAGTTCGGTATTCTACAAATGAATACTTTAAATGTAGAAGATAGTGAAGTGAAAAATATTTGGTATCAAACAGAGCGTTTGCCTCTGTTTGAAGTTTGTGAGTATGAGTCCGGGAAACCTATATTGAAAGGTTATAATGACGAAGTGGTGAAAAATTTGGTTAGTTTTTATAATAAACATTGATGAAATTGTTAATTGATTAAATAGGTAGAAAATAAGACTGTATTTTTGTTGAGCTGTAATATCTCCTTTATTGATCCATAAAAATTTGATAGCCGGAACAGGAACAAAGAATCTATATTATTAATAAAAGAGGATATGTGGTTTACGTATGTGCAAGCATCACGTTCAAACGACTGCACCAAATTCGATAATTCTTTTTTAGTTGTGTTCATTATTATCACGACAAGGTTTATACAACGAAATATTTCCGAAAAAACCGTACGGAAAAGAAAAAAACGCTTTCCTTTTTCCTCCGTCCAAGCGACAAAAAGTGTATTGTGTTTCTAGAATTTGCTTAGAAGTTTATCAGTGGGTTTGCTATATATCGTTGTATTGTGGAATAGTAATTGTTGTGATTGATCAAAATGCCATCAGTGGGGCGTCCAAATATTGGACGGCGGACTCAAGACAAGTTCGTAATGATCGAGACAATAAGTCTGAAGAGCGTAGGAACCGAATGGAGGCGAATATAATGAGAAGTTCTCAATCCGGAACAGCCCTAGCTCTGGAATAATCGATATTATCAATCTCAGGCAAGATACAACAAAATATGGAATCCAATGAAATGATCAACTTTGAGCGTTTGGCATTTAGATATGATGTAATGAATTGAAAGACTTGATAACATTTCGGTAAATGCAGAATTAATTTAAATAGACGGGAATAGAGAATTATTTCTTTTGGCCTAGTCGATACAAGAAAAAATCGATATCGTGGGAACGCCTAGCAAGCCATCTGTTTAGTTTTATTCGTTGAAATGTCGATAAGCAAACTCATATGTTTTAGGGACCCATAGATATAAATGCCTTATCGCGCATATATTTTTCCATCTGTTTAGTTTTATTTGAGAGTGAAAATATGTTGATAACCCAAACTCAAGTGTTTAGGGACCCATAAATATAAATGCCTTATCGCGCATATATTGACCAAAAAAAAAAAATGAAGCGTTGGGAGATTTATAATTCTCCCTCATCGATTCCACGAAACACTTGATTAGGGTTTAGATGGAAAAATTTCACACCATACCACCACTGTCGGAAATGCGATAGGTGATTGGTTCAGAATTTTCAGACCAATAATTGCCGATGGTTGGTTTACGAACCGCCTTAAAAAAGAAGATTGAAGGGGGTGATTGGTTCAACGAAAACAAAAAAATCATTTGGAACCACCTAGAATGGTAGGGTTGAAAATTTTCTGGAGACGAAAAAAGATCGGAGAAAGGAAGTTGGCTCGGGGAACCCGGTAAAAGAAGTTGTTGTCGATCGAGGGTCGGTTGTTCGCGAGTTGGAGGGGCTCGGAAAGAGTCAGTTGTTACCGGTCTGGGACCGAAGGGGAATTGTGCGGGAGTAGAGAACTTTGGAGATTTCGTTGTTTTGAGTCGGTGACTCGCATTAGGGCAAAAATTGAAAGTCGGGAAGGTGCCACGATAGGTACAGAATTTTAGGTTCACTTTTCGATTTAGAGGCAGTTGCTCGCAGGTAGAGAACTCATTAAGAATTAGTCGTACGGGGTCGGTTTTCCGGTTAAAGGCCGGTGTAGTTGGAAGTCGGGAAGGTGCCAAGATAGGTACAGAATTATAAGTTTCGGTTCGAGGCCGGTGTAGGGACTAAATTGAGGTAGTAGTCCGTTGTAGGGAAATAGCTTTAGTATTTTCAGTCGGGAGTTTTTTTTTAGAGTCCGGATTAGGGAAAAATCTGTGATAGCTTGTGGAAGTAAGTAGTGTCGAAGATGATGTGTTTTGTAGCGCAGTGAATTCTCGGCTTTATTTAGTGCGAACAATACAGAGACAGGATTAAACCCTCCAGTGGCGGAGCATGAGAAAAGGTAATTCTAAAATTACGCATGGTTTTATTTCAGTTCTCACTAGTCCCGAGTCTTGAAATCTCCCACACATGATTTGAATTAGGTACTCTTGAAATTCAGTTTTTTTAGATACCTAATTGATATTCTGAGATAATTAATCAAACCTTGATTTGACACTTTTTGTGATAAATCTGTCGAGATTTATTCGTTCTGGTGAAGGTTGAATGCGTGTGTTAATATAATTTGTAAAGAATCATTTATTTTTTTTTAATATATATTTAATGAAAACACATCGCTGTTTCATTTATATTCATTAATTGGGGTTTTCAGGGAAAATTCAATAAACTCGAAGTTCTTACTTTGCTCAAGGCTCGAATCCAAGGCCCTATCCAATTAACCGCTCGATTGGATTGGGGTTACTATCCCACAAAAAGTTTATGGACGATTATTTTTGTTTTTTTGTTAGAAGTATTCAGATATCTCGTCTGCGTATTACAATGATCCCACTGTCGATTATTAGCAATATATTGGTGTCTTGTGGAAATATGAAATATATGTATGTCAATACTGCAATGCTCTGAGATACCGAAACGAACCCCCAGGATTATGTTGTTTGAATGGAAAAATCAAATTGCCACAACTGACAACGCCACCCGAATCTTTGAATTCGTTAATTTCAGGACAAGAACCTCTTTCTAAACAATTCTTGCAGAATATTCAGCATTACAATAGTGTGTTCCCAATTACGTCATTTGGTTCAAACATAATTGAGGGATGAGGTTTCAATTTTCAATCCCAGTTTTAAGATATTTTTTCTATATCGAACATCTCACACATTGATCATAACATGTACCTACGAATATGATAATTCTTTTGAGAATCATAAACAAGGATAAGGGTTAGGCTAAGGGTAAAGGTTGGGTTAGGTTAGGGTTAATATTAATAATAATCCAACGTACACCTTAGCCACAGCCAGAACCGTATCTAGGTGCTATTGCGCCTGTGGCAATATATTAGACAGCGCCCCCCCATTTGCGTAGATTTCTTTTCATCCATCATATTTTCTTATAGTATTTTTTTTTCATAATGCTAGTCATATATTTCCATAAGAGTTTCAAAATAATACACATTTTTATGGAAAATTTGTTTCATTGAAAACATTGAAATACACATTTTGAATGAAACGAATAAAAATAAAACAAATTCTGAAAAAACATAATGAAATATTCATATTTATGTAATAATTACGAACATTTATCTTGAAAAATATAAATTCTTCAACTTAAAATTCAAAAATACATACTGTGAAATGAAAAGTAACACTAAAATTTGAGTTTTATTAGATTTCAAAAAAGACGCTCTGAGGAGTGAGAACTCAAGTTTGAAAATCCATATTTTCCGCAATGAACCAAACATATTTCTTCTTGAATTGAAAGGAACAATATCATTATGTTAAAATACGAATAATTGAATATATCCGATGACAGAATGATGTCATAAAAAATAACAAATACTAAGTACAACTCACATTCAATAGCACAATTTATAATGCTCGAATCCAAAAGCACAATGGCACAAAAAAGTCAGAATATAAAAAAAACTCAAAACTTATAACACTTCAAATCTGGATACACACTAAACGAACATTGAAATTTAAATTTTTTGCTCATCCCTTCACAATTGAAAGAAATCAATATTTATGTAGAATAGAATAAGATTCCCCAATTTTTCTCCCACTTTTCGAGCTCAAAACTCTGATTAGTGGATTTTTTGGCAATACAAATCGTTTATAAAATACCACAGATGTGGCCTAAAAATCTAAACAAATCGATAATTATGAACCATCATCATCGAAGAAGCCGCCCTTCAAAACAAGCTGGATGCGATAAGGGATGTAGTGTGAGCAACTCATAAAAGGGCTGTGCTTGGAATCGCATGACGATAATGCCGATTGTAATATTTATGATCAGAGTGCGGCATCTTTGAAAATTTTTTATAACAATTGGACCATATTTCCCGTATTTCTTACCTTATTGCATTCTCATTCTATTTTTTGAATGTCAATGTTTCGAAATGTTGTGATCGAATTACTTACTTACGTAACCGTGTTGTCATTTTTCGAATTAATTTTTTTTTGCTTCTGTTTTGTTATTTTTGATATTTTTTGGCGCCCCTTCGGACCTTGCGCCCGTGGCGAGTGCCACCCTTGCCACGCCCTAGATACGGCCGTGGCCACAGCAAGGCGCGGTCGGATCTGCTAGTGTCAAATAAATTTTAACCAATAGAAAATGAGTGGATTTGATTGGTTTTATATTTATACCTACATTTAACATATCTAGTAATCTGAGGCAGATGAGCTGTTCAAATTAAGGAACTAGTGTGTTTGTTGGACAACTTCCAAATTCCTTATCTGCCAAATCCATAACCCAGTCAATTTAGTCTCAAGGTATATATCCCGAAAAGCTACAGTCAAGTTTTTCCACAAAATTTCATCATGAAGCTTGGAGAGTGGGCAACACTTTTTACAGTTTTTGAGCGCTCGTACTACTTACACGAGGGCAATATCATTTCGTCACGATGTCTGTATTTTTCGAATTTCAAGGCGAAAATGGTCTCAATTATTGCTGCTGTTTGTTTTTTTTGTTAATTTTATACATACATCGAGTCTGTCCGTCCGGCCGTCAGCACGATAACTCTCAAACGGAACAACCGAGATCCTTGAAATTTTCAGTGTAATTTCAGAATGAGGCGTTCAAGCTACATGTGAAATTTTGTTCAGATCGCATCACCAGAAACATAGAACATAGAAAATTGTAACTTTCGAACGGAAACGCCTAGGGACTTGAAATTTTCAGGATAGGAGGATCTCGAATGTCGTGATCACGTTCATCTATGAGCAAAATTATACTAGGGGTTCCGTAAATATGGTCGTTTGAAATTCGAAATTTTTTATACTTATGGAGAACGATATATTCAAGCTACATCTCTCAAGATGGCATGATTAGAACCATAGAAATCATAGAAAATCCTAACTTTCGAATGGAAAGGCCTAGGGACTTGAAATTTTCAGGGTAGATTTGGATCGCGAATGTCGCGGTCACGTTCATCAATGAGCAAAATTAGACTAGGGGTTCCGTAAATATGGCCGTTGGACATATTTTTTTCCTGATAATTTCGAAACTACTGATGTGATTGGAATGAAATTTTGCACATAGCTGAGGGATAATGTATCCAAAGTACGTGCGAAGACCATATATATACCGTAGAGAATTTTAGCGAATTATCGAGAAAAAAATTGGTCGGCTAAAGCACTGACGTGACGTCTGGATTTTCGCTAGACCAGGCAATAGAGATTTTTTCGTGACAGAGATCGTAGAAGAAAACCGCGAGTGGGGGGCTACGTGGGGTGGTCCGAGGATGTTTAGTGATATGTTTTCGACTCACAAATATGATTACTTTTCTTGTAATTGCAAAGAAACACCAAAAAAAAACGATATTTTTTTAGTTTTTTGCTTGTAGAATCTGAACCAATGGAGCGATGTTGATACTTTCAACAGACGAATTGTAGAAAATGAAAAGACAAAGAAAATGAGTGCTAGTGCAATGCAATCGGTTTATCATTACCGGAGGAAAGCCGGAAAAACCATTAGAATCAGCGTTTTTTTAAAACTCTATAACTCGGCCAATTTCAAAGTTGTAGCGCTGGTTTTCCGGATGAAAGTAGTGGCTAATAGGTACCTTGAGTGTGCACAATCCGGACGTTGTCGAATATATAGTTTTTGCGTAATTGCTATTTGAATTATTTGAAGCACTATTTTCCGGAAGAGCTGGATGCGTCGGAAGTTGTCCAATTTTCATTTAAAAAACGAATTTTGAAAGTCAAAGTATAGTACTACAAAACGCAAAAACGATTTATCCGATAACATCCGGGTTGTGCACACCTAAAGTACCTATTAACCACTACTTTCATTCGGAAAGCCAGAGCTACAACTTCATAATTGGCCGAGTTATGATGTTTTGAAGAAACGCTGAATTTTACGGTTTTTGAGACTTTCCTCCGGTAATGATGACCCGATTGAGTTTTACTAGTACTCATTCTCTTCGTCTTTTCATTCTCTACAATTCATCTGTTGAAAGTATCAGCACCGCTCTATTGTTTCACATTTTCCAAGCAAAAAACTAAAAAACCCCGTTTTTTTAGGTGTTTCTTCGCAATTACAAGAAAAGTAATCATATTCGCGAGTCGAAAACATATCAGTAAACATCCACGGACCACTCCACGTGCCCCCACACTCGCGGTTTTCTTCTACGATTTTTGCCACAGAATGACCCTTTATCTGCTCTATTGCCTGCTCTACTTAGTTTGAGAATTTTCTTGACATCTGTCAAAACCTTGTTGACTGCAGCTCTGAACAGTTGAACATTGCTATACAGTTGAACCAACTCCTCAGGTTCTTTAGCCAGGACACACGGCGCCTTCCAAGGCTCCGCTTTCCACTAATCTTACCCTGGACTATCAGTTGGAGAAGTGTGTATTTCTCTCCTCTCATTATATGACCCAGGTAAAGCTTTTTTTTATAGTGTCAATGATTTCGCATTCCTTCTGCATCCGGTTCAGCACCTCGGCATTTTGGTAACTCTATCGGTCCAGGGAATACGCCACATTTTACGGTAACACCACATTTTAAATACCTGTAGTTTTAAGATGTGGTTTTTCTTGAGGTTTCATGCTTCAACCCCATACAAGAGCGTGAGAAAAACGTAACAACGCAGCATCCTCCTCCTAAGTTCTATGTTTATCCCGACTAGTGAACTTCTTCTTCATCTTTACTCTACATCTGCTGACATGGGAATGCCTCAATACCGTAAAGCAATAACTGGCTAGAGGCAATGAAGTGACTCATCTACTATCGCTACAGGGGCATTGTGGTATTGAAGGAAATGAAAGAGCCGATGGACTTGAGAAAAGAGCATCAAGGTTAACACCTGCTGGACCTGAGCCTATCTGTGGTATTGAAAACGGACAATATAAGGCAGAGGTCCAACAATGGTAGTTTGATAATAGAACAACCCTAAAACCTGTCGCGAGCTGAGCTTCCGGTAATGATGGGACTGCTGACGGTAATGATGGGACCTTTTGTACCGTATATGGGAAAGTCAGCAGATGAGATTTGCAGGCTCTGCGGATCAGAAGTAGAAATAGCTGAATAACACATGGTATGCAAATGTCCAGAGTTGGCTGGCCCATTCATATGGGGATGCCGGTCCCGGATACTCACGAGGTAACAGCCAAGGCTCATAAGATGTTGAAGGTTTCATCAACACCATAGACGGCCTCCTTGGGTTTGTATGAATGAGTAGGGTGGAGAACAAAAGATCCATGTGGTCGTTGTTGCTAGGCTAACCAAGCCACAACGACCCTGGTTAAAATAATAATAATAATACTGCAGTTCAAATTTATTGTTTGACACAATACTTATAGAGATAAGGGTAGAAAGCGCCCCCCCATTTGCGTAAATTTTTTTTCATCCATCTTATTTTCTTATAGTATTTTTTCTCATAATGCTAGTCATATATTTCCGTGAGAGTTTCAAAATAATAAACATTTTTATGGAAAAATATATTAAAAACATTGAAATACACATTTCAGATGAAATGCATAAAAATAAAACAAATTCTGAAAAAACAAAATGAAATATTCATATTTATGTAATAAATACGAACATTTATCTTAAAAAATATAAATTCTTCAACTTCAAATTTGAAAATACATACTGCAAACGTAAAATAAAAATTTTTTGGTAAGTTGACTAGGAAACAATAATCGATAATCACAATCACACTTTTCTTGATTTTACTTCGGCAAACATATCAATTAATTCAGAGTAATTTAACGTACATGTACCTTCTTTTTCGATTGCGAGGATTGCCATATTCGATAATCGCTCTTGCCCCAAGGAGAAACGAAGATACGATTTCATAAGTTTAGTTTGCTAAACGAACGTTCACATGTAGCAGTGTTCCTTCGGCAAACTCAGAAATATTCTCAACGCCGTTTGTAAATTTGGCTTAATATTTTCAAGTGGCAGATCGTATATACCTTTCAATATTTGTGGTCCCATTCCAATAAAGTTGTCCAAAATTGAGTTAGGTACTCTGAAATTTAAAACTTTCAGTTTCCATTGAAAATTCATATGCATTTAAATCACAAGGATATTTTATTGCTTGATCTGCAGCACTTTTCTTCAAATCGTCAATATTCATCTTTTGAATGACACTGCCATTCAAAAAACTGAAGTCGTTTGGCATTTTGGGTTTTTTTCGTTTACTCGATTGATGTGATTTTGCTTCGATTCCAATTTTATCAGCTTCATTTTTCGAAAGTTCCATCAATGGCATAAAAAAGCAATACAAATCGTTTTTAAACTACCACAGATGTGGCCTAAAAATCTAAACAAATCGATCATTAAGAATCATCATCATCAAAGAAGCCGCCCTTCAAAACAAGCTGGATGCGATAAGGGATGTAGTGTAAACAACTCATAAAAGGGCTGTGCTTGGAATCACATGATGATATTGCCGATTGTAATATTTATAACATTTGGACCATATTTCTCGTATTTCTGACTCTATTGCATTTTCATTCTGTACTTTGAATATCAATGTTGTGATCGAGTTACTTACGTAACCGGGTTGTCATCTTTCGAATTATTTTTTTTTGCTTGGCGCTTCTATTCTTTATTTTTGATATTCTTTGGCGCCCGTGGCAAGTGCCACCCTTGCCACGCCCTAGATACGGCCCTGATACAATTCTATAAACTGAAGTGTTGCATGGAAAAAGTGAGATGCACTGGTCGACGTTCAGTGGCATTCCCCGTCCAGACTTGAAATAATACCAAAGGGCATTTTTTTCTGCGTTTTCTGTTGGTTAGGTACTGGTTACTGATGGCTCTAGAAGCGGTTCTTTTGTGGATTTTGAATGATCTTCTAGTTTGCTGTGGTCCTTCGTGGCCATGTCGCTGGTACATTCGGAACAGTAGGAATCTGAAAGTCTGAGTGCAGCGTGATAATCGTCACATACCAAGGTGCATTGAACAGTTGTCGCACTGTCGCAGTATTTTTGATTGGCATCTTTGTATGATTGCTGTATTAGATTTAGCAGCACCACCCTATCGTTCTATTTCGCACGTCCAGATAGGTTTAATGATTGATTCGTAGGTAAATCAAAATAATAGCAGCAGCTGCACCAATAAAAGACTATGGGGAAAACTGTCAGATAGATTCAAAACCAACAAGGTTTTTCTAATCGTGAAGAATTGGAAGTTCATTATATCGATCTAATTGAATAAGACCTGATATAGCTCATGCATTTGTGTTCTGCAGTAGAAATCTAGAGGATATAACGAGGATAGATAGGCTTGAACAACATTAAGAGAGTTTTGAGATACATATATCGATATATATGTATATCAAATACGAATGGTGATGGAATTATGTATGTTTTATGTATTCGGCCTCGTTCGCACTTCTCGTTAGTTTATGTGCCAGCCCTTCAAAAGGATTGTTTCAGGTAGCAAATGAATGTTGAAAACTCTCATAAGGCATTGTTTGGAAATTTCATGGAAATGAAATTGAGTTAAAACAGCTTAAGTATTTAATATTCGAATTCCATTACACTACTTCTAGATGATCTAGATCTAGATGAAGACAATTCGGAGAAGATTATATCTTTACTGCTAGCTTCTGCTAAAAGATTGTGTGTTTTATTCATGATCGTTTTTTCTTCTTTTCCATGTGTTGCTAATGAGTAAGAGAGAGTAAATTCTTCAATATCGAACAATTTTAAGGCCAAATAGGGAGCATTTCTAGCCACATTCTCCTGCATCTGTAAAAGTATACATATTTTTTTCAAATATACCTAATTTAAATTGAAATATCGATCAAATACCTCTCTCTTCTGTTCATCCAAGAGGGCTAACTTCTGATTTATTTGAGTTATTTTCTCCATTTTTCTCAGAGCATCTTTTCGGGAGTTATATTCATAATCCTTGAATTTTTCGGGGTACTCAATATCACAGTTTATTCTGAAAATTATCATCTGAAGATATCATCAAATATAAGCATCGTATAATAATTCGGATTGCCATCATTCAGGATTCGAAACTTAACTTAACTTAACTAACTATTATGTTATTATAAATAAAACTCATGTGATATGGCGAAAACTTATATTACCTTTATGGTAATATATAAGCAATTAGCAATAAACCATAATGGTCTTGTCTTAGGTATATTTTGAAACCCTCATGTAATAAGGGTTAAAAAATTGATGAAACTTGGCAAGTAATTGAACCATAAAGATACAATAAGTATCGCCTTCCTTCCTAATTTTATTTGAACGAACATTATTTTTACGACTATATATGTGGAACTCCAGGCGTGATGTGGTTGAATAAACCCCTTGAAAATTACTAGGGATTTCCAAATAAAAAAGTTCATCATTTTAATTTAATTCTATAGAATATAATAGTTTGAAAATTTGTTTGACCGGAGATTTTTGGATATCACTAGTCAAATTCAAATCAATGAGTAACAATAGACATTTGCGAATATAAAATTCCTACTTTTCTCTGAGTTCTTTGAAGCTCTCTTCACTGAGTAACCAAGTGCTCGGTATGAAAACATTGTTCTGTTTGGGTGGAGGCTCTAATCGCAGCATCTCGAATTGCTTTTGATAGTCTTCTGTTTCAAGGATCAAAGAAGCACTGGCTAGATAGTTGCAGCATGAAATCCATAAAATTGATCTCTCCAATTTATCGTTTTGGCTGGAAAACGGAATTAAATTTGAAACACCTTAAAATAATAATAATCTGAATTTGGTTATGTTAATAACAATTTTGCCTCCATACTCTTTGGAATGTTTCAAATTGGAAGCAGAAGATGATCTATACTGATATTTCCTTCTTGGGCCAAAGAACATACACTGTTTAGCCCACTCAACAATTTTCCCCGTTTCTTGTAAAGATGGGAAATTCAAATGAATCGTTTGAAAGCATTTTTGTTCTTCAACACTCCACAGCTTCAGTACCTGAAGAATTTGTACGTTATCAAAATTTTGGTATTTCTTGAATACCTCCGACTCTTACCCCACCCTTATCACAACTGACTAACATTTTCAGCGTTTCCATTAGGATTATGCTCTTTATTCCAGCCTCATGATCTTTGAGAACAGCAAAAGCATTATTTATTACCAAAGTATTCCATAATCTAATGGTTCCATCTGAACTACCTGTGATCAACATATTCAATTTCTTACTGAAACACATCGTTGAAGCCCCCTTGAAAAAAAGATCATTCTTTACCTACAAATACACACACATACACAGATACCTATCTCATATATTTGTTAGTTCTTAGTATGCATGTACATAGTTTGTTTAAAAAATAGAAACCAGATCAGAAGTAATCGACTTCGAGTGTATTCTAAGCAGAAACTGTTTAATCACCCTGCCTATGCAAAACTGCCTATGCAAAACTTCAGACATGAAATATTTTTTCGGTTTTCAAGTCCACAAGATAGGTTCTTGGCTGACTTGCGGTGAAACATAAAATGCAATACTTATTCATGAGATGTCTTGAAAGAAAGATGAGATTTCTAGAAGAGAAATAAGACATGGAAAATTTTCTGATGTACCTATTGAGATTGAAAAACAGATGTATGTATAAAAGTAACAAAAAAAAACAAACAGCAGCAATAATGGAGACCATTTTCGCCTTGAAATTCGAAAAATACAGACATCGTGACAAAATGTAATAGCCCTCGTGTATAAGTAGAACGAGCGCTCAAAAACACCAATATTTTGTTGAAAATAATTAAATTTTGTTGTTTTTACCTTTGGCATTTCATATATCATTGTTGGTTTTTTATGGTCCAGAAAAATCCTGATGATAGATGCTTTCGGATCTCCACTGCATGTGGTCAATGTGTCATCCTCTCGACAGTAAATTATTTCCCTGATAATATCTTTATGGACTTTTTTTAAATGGGAAATCTTAACATAATCCTTCTCTTCGTGCAATGTCTGACAAAAAAATTGATTATTACAAATAATATAATATATTATCATTTATCGAATAACCAAACCCAAGTAGAGCTAAAACAACCATTTCGGCATAATCGATTGAAACCATAACTGTAATTTTCTATGAATATAATTTATGAAGCCGGCGATATTTGACCAGTTTATACAATTCTTAACAACTCTCCTATTTGTCACTACATTTTGAATAAATGCTGAAATGATGTGTATCATTTATGTGCAAAGTCAGATTTGTTCATGCGCCAAATCTTTGTGATAATTGTGTTAGATTGCCAAATTCTCAATTAGACCAGGCAATAGAGATTTTTTCGTGACAAAAATCGTAGAAGAAAACCGCGAATGGGGGGTTATGTGGGGTGGTCCGTGGATGTTTAGTGATATGTTTTCGACTCGCAAATATGATTACTTTTCTTGTAATTGCGGAGAAGTAGTTAGTTTTTTGCCTGTAGAATCTGAACCAATGGAACGGTGCTGATATTTTCAACAGACGAATTGTAGTGAATGGAAAGACAAAGAAAATGAGTGCTATAAGTGCAATGCAATCGGTTCATCATTACCGGAGGAAAGCCAGAAAAACCGTTAAAATCAGCGTTTTCTCAAAACTCCATAACTCGGCCAATTTCGAAGTTGTAGCGCTGGTTTTCCTGATGAAAGTAGTGCCTAATAGGTACTTTGAGAGTGCACAATCCGGACGTTGTCGAATAGATAGTTTTTGCGTAATTGCTATTTGAATTATTTAAGGCACTATTTTCCGGAAGAGCTGGATGCTACGGGAGTTGTCCGATTTTGTTGTCCGAAAATATTGATGAGGTAGACAAGAAGAAACGGCTAACGTGGAAGTAATAAAACTTCGTTTGAAATTGCAGCTTATTCCTCTTTCAGTTCGATGATAGTTTGGAGTTATTTGACTATAATTTCATCCAAGTCTATTCACATATCAAATGAATTTACCTCCCAGTAATGAAGACTCAGTTTGTCGTTGTGTTTCTTTCTGAAGAGGGGTTCTTTATTATGAACGAACGACAACACCAAAACACTTCCACTGTCATCTCCAATGAAAAGATGGCGATCTGAATTGGAGCTGCCATATTTGTACGCGATACACTGAAATAGATAAGGTTATAAAGGAACAATTTTCATCGTGATATTTGAACAATAAATGAACATGCCTTCCAGTTATAGGCCAATGGCACTTTATCCACGTATCAAAAAATTTAAAACGCTTCTGAAAAATTTTATTGACGAATATATTGTGAATCGAGTTGGTCCAGATCGACTACGGTTCGGCTTCAGAAGAGGTCAAACCTTCGGGTGTGGTCACCTCAAGGTGATTCACTATGGGAATTTCTCTTCTGTTAAAGAGAATATGAGAACTTTAGACTCTCGTAAGCCGAGTAATGGTTCACCAGGAACGAAATTAAATCTTGATACTTCGGAATATTCAACTAAGTTCGATTGAGTTCGAACCTGGAAAGAATAAAGTGATCAAGGCTCTTTGAGGAGCATCATGAACACCACGAAGTCCCAAATTCCAACCGGAAACTTTGTTATATAAAGTGTGACAGAAAAGAGGTTATAGAGGTTGAATACCTACTTTCGGAATATTTGGTGTAGATAAAACCAAAAATACTGGTGTATGCTTCAAACCAACGACATCATAAATCACAATACTTCTAGCTGTATTGATCACGACGATTTTCTTCAGGTCTGGAAGGTATACGGCATCAGTTATCCAGCGATTTCTTCTTCTTCTATCTTTTTCTGGCTTATTGATATCCTCTCTGGTCATTATAATATAATATGTTGCTAATTTGAGGAAGTTGGCATCGTAAATTCCAGTTCTTCCATACTTCGAATACACCGTATAGCAAAAGTGGGTAGTCGATTCTATTATCAGTATTTTGGCGATTGAGTCTCGCTGAAAGAATATAGGAAGGATCCTGATTTCTTTGTGCAAATTTATTTAATCCACATCATCGTCGAATATTTTAATCCTATTATTTATGCCTACGTTATTTACATCATTTACGACCTCAACACCAAAAAGACTTTTGTGATAGATTGGGATGTGCCAAACACCTCGGGGAATGTTCCAATATTCGACAATAACATTCCGTTAGGACTGAACAAGGGCTCATAAAAGCCCAAAGTCTCACTGAAATGGTCAAAAGACGCAATATAGGTACATACTTACATTCAAATCATATTAAGCATTCTGGAAAAAACTCGACAATGTCGCATCATCAAATCGACGGTTTTCATTGTTTGAGATGGGACCAAGAATATCGAAAATGATTTGAATAATTTTTTTAAAATTATGTCGAATGAACTTGAAAAACTCAGGGAGATTTCAAAAAAAGTCGGATATTCTTTTCTTTTATGCATTCGACGTTTATACGTTTACGTTCGAAATATATAAAGTACTTACTCATTTTGACTCATTATGTGCGTCATTAATTTGATTCGGAAGGATTCATGTGAAACGTCCTAACTTCTACTCATAATGTGGATATACCTTTTATGTGAATCTACTTATTATACTGACCTACATACTTACTTTCTCGAGTCTACTGGATTTATTGATCTACGCGCTCACTAGTAGTTGAAATATAGGGATAATATTGTAATGAATTAAATCCAAATTCTCAACTTATTCATTTACAGTTCACTAACACACTAATTTATCTTGATGCTATCTAGTACTGTACTGTCTCCATTGGTGGTCGATCAGACCATCTCTGTCAAAACCACTCGCGGAACACCTCAAGGAGGAGTAATATACCCCCTCCTTTGGAGTCTGGTAGTGGATGAACTATGGACAGGCTAACGGAGCTTGGCTTCGAATGTATAGGCTATGCCGATGACATAGTCCTAATAGTAAGAGGTTAATTTGAGGGTTCCCTTTTTGGTTTGTTACAGATGGGCCTCAAAATGATCGAGCAGTGGTGCTTTTCTGTGGGGCTCAACATCAACCCAGCCAAGACCATAGTAGTTCCTTTTACTCGGAAAAGAAACCTTCCAGCTATGAAATCCATCTCGGTGAATGGAAATAACGTAGAATGGAATTCTGAAGTCAAATATCTGGGAATTACCCTAGACAGTAAGCTTCTTGGAATAAGCATGTTAAAAACACTGCTAGCAAAGCGACAAGGGATTTAATGGCGTGCAGAAGCCTATCCGGTAAAACTAGGGACTGTAACCCTAAAATACTGCGATGGATGTACGTCATCATTATAAGACCAATAATTACTTATGGGGCAGTAGTCTGGTCTGCTGAGACAGGGCAGACAAGCACGAGGAAAATACTCGACAAAATACCAAGGCTTGCCTGTGTTTGCATCACTGGAGCTATGAGAACGTGCCCGACAAGAGCATTTGAGGTCATCACAGATCTCACTTATCTACATCTTGTGATCAATAGGGTAGCCGTGAGGCTATCCTTAGAATATCTAGGGAAGGTACAGGTAATGAAAGAATTAAAAGTCAGGGTGCCTGGTCCTCTCTGAACAAGTACATCTCATCAGCGAACCTGCCTAGTGATGTTGTGATTAAAAAAGTAAGCATTGAACACTATGCTATGTAGAAATGAAGAATGGAAAAAGGAATACACTACCCAAAACTTCAAAGTGAATACCATTAAATGGTATACAGATGGTTCTTAAACCACGATAGGGGCCGGCGCTGGAATATACGGAGCAAGAAACAAGTGTACACTATCGTTAGGCTCATACTCCTGTTTTTCAGACAGAAATACTTGCAACCGAAAGATGCATAGATATAAACCTGGAAAGAAACTATCAAGGATGTGACATTGTGATCCATTCTGATAGTCAAGCTGCTATCAAAGCACTGAACTCCTATATCATCGACTCAAAGCTGATATGGGAGTGCCGGAGGAAACTTAGTGAAGTAGGCAAAAACAATAAGGTCTCTTTAGTCTGGGTTCCTGGTCACTCAAGAAGACACTTCTACACTTGCCAGAAAAGGAGAACAAACGCCAATTACTGGCCCAAAACTTTTCTGTGGCATAGGAAAATGCACCTATAAGAAAGAGTTCTTGGAGAAGGAAGAGACTGAAAGAGAAGCACTCTGGAGAAATCTTCCAGGAATGGATCATTCCAAAAAGTTCATTCGGAACTTTGAAAGTTCAAGATCCAAAAAGTATTTGGATCTCAGTCAAAATAAGTTACGCCTCCTCATGGCTTCCTCACAGGAGATTGTCGCCTCAGAAAGCATATGATGAGAATGGGCTCAACAGAAACTGACGAGTGCAGATTCTGTGGGGAAGAGGAAGAAAATCCTGTTTACCTGGTTACAGAATGCCTCGCCATGCAAACCAGAGCAAAGAATGTCTTGGACAAGAGAATTAAAGGAGGAACGAGGATCTAACCTCCTTGACGTCCACTCAGATACTGGAGTTCAATGGAGCTCTGGAGGTAATTAGCGCATTTGAGAATACGGCTCTGATGGGGCGTGAAATGTAACTCACTTCCTAACTATGAACTATCAATTACTAGAAAACTCGGCCACGCGTTGCTGTGGCTGAAGTATTTGAACCAGTGGAATTATTATTACTATTTACCCATGCCCAACCCAACCCTATCCTTGATTTTTTAAAAGTTTCAACCCAGTTCTTAAACAGTTCCAAATTTCTTCAGTTTTGAGAATGACCTCGCACGTTATCGGTCTTGTCGAGTGATCAGCTGTAGTAGGGACGCGATGACCTGCCGTCGATATGAGACCCAGGTTGCCGCATAGATAATTTTAACTCTTTGTCATATACAGGGTGTCCAGGAAAATGTGGGAAATCTCTCGGATTCAGATAAAACATAGAAAAATAAGGTGACAAGTTCCCATAATTTTTTTTCCTAGCGGCCCGCCCTACGGAGATACGGCCTCCTAAATGACGCCACTGGAAAATCATTTTACTGGAATAAATTTTAAACTACTCGATATAATTTGATGAAAATTTGATATGATAAACAATAGTAAGGACCTCTCAAAATACTGCCCTTAAATTTAAATTAGCTTTTTTAGTTTACTAGGGGCGGACTAGGTTGTACGTTTTAATGCTTAGATTTTTAACACCCTGTATGATAAGGAGTTAAAAAAAACCAATTTGGATACCATGAACACTAAGCTAAAGAAAAGGTAGTCTTGTTTATTGTCGATAAAATGAACCGTTTTCGAAAAACAAAATGATAAAAGAAGTAATTTTTTTATTTCTATTAAAAAGAACCATGAATTCTATTTTTTTTTTGCAACAAAGTGTGATACGAATGTTATTCAAGGAACAAAAAAGTTTTAGTTCACGTTATTGAATCCGACAAAATCACAAAGATTCTGAACAATGCAGTTTTGGCCCAGAAAGGCACCTTAACAAAAATACATACATTTCATTGTGATGTGATAAGAAACAAACTTTGTCGGATTCAATAACATAAACTGAAAATTTTTTGTTCCATGAATAACTTTCCATCATCACACTTCTATCACACTTCGTTGTAGACAAAAAAAATAGAATTCATGGTTCTTTTTAATAGAAATAAAAAAGTTACTTCTTTTATTATTTTGTTTTTCGAAAACGGTTCATTTTATCGACAATGAACATCTTCAGCTTAATGTTCAAGGTATCCAAATTTGTTTTTTTTAACTCCTTATCATACAGGGTGTTAAAATGTAAGCATTAAAATGTACAACCTAGTCCGCCCCTGGTAAACTGAACGAGTTAATTTAAATTTAAGGCAGTATTTTAAGAGGTCCTTACTACTGTTTATCATATCAAATTTTCATTGAATTATATTAAGTAGTTCAAAATTTATTCCAGTAAAATGAATTTCCAGTGGCGTCATTAAGGAGGCCGTATCTCCGTAGAGATGGCCGCTAGGAAAAAAAATGATAGAAACTTGTCATCTTATTTTTTTATGTTTTATCTGAATCCTGGAGATTTCCCACATTTTCTCGGACACCCTGTATAAGAACAAATAATTTTCAATGAAAAATATTGCAACTATAAATTGGGATATAAACTATCCTATCTTTTAAGTTGGATCAAACTGCACATAGTGTGCAGAATTTGATTGGAATCGGTTCAATATTTTAGGAGTTCATTACGGACAAACAACGTGACACGTAATTTTTATATACAGGGTGTCTCATTTAAAAGTGTCAACCCTCAATATCTCAACAACGAATCAGAATTTCTGAAAACACTCAGACAGGTCGATTTTTGATGACAGGGAGACATGATCTGGGATACAAAGCTTGTTTCTTCTAGCAACCCCCTGGAGCGGGTTGCAATCCCATCAGGAATTTGAATAGGGAAAGTGGGTAGTTTTGTAGTATAAATGTATGCTTGGATTCAAATTCGTATGAACCTGCAGTTTGTGTTCTTATAAGTGAATATTCAAAAAGTTACAGGGTGTTTTTTTATGGAATTAAGGTACCGATAAAACTAAAAGAAACAGAGATGTTCTAATTGATCGTATAATTTCTATTGAAAGAAAAATATTTTTAACAAACAGTATTAGTATAAATTTACCGCAATGCTCAAAGTGCTCGCCATTGAATTGCATGCAGCGATAAAACCTTGATTATCTTTTGTTCGAAGACGAAGGAGTTATGCGTTCAGCAGGACGGAGCTATGCCGCACTTTGAAGAACGATTGTATCGCTGCATGCCATCTAATGGCGAGCACTTTGAGCATTGGCGGTAAATTTTTACAAATACTGTTTGTTGAAAATATTTTTCTTTCAATAGAAATTATACGATCAATTAGAACATCTCTGTTTCATTTAGTTTTATCGGTACCATAATTCCATAAAAAACACCCTGTAACTTTGTGAATATTCACTTATAAGAACACAAGCTGCAAATTTGGGTCCAAGCATAAATTTGTGCTTCAAAACTACCCACTTTCCCTAATCAAATTCCTGATGGGGTTGCAACCCGCTCCAGGGGGTTGCTAGTAGAAACAAGCTTTGTATCCCAGATAATGTCCCCCTGTCATCAAAAATCGACCTGTCTGAGTGTTTTCACAAATTCTGATTCGTTGTTGAGTTATTGAGATTGGACACTTTTGAATGAGACATCCTGTATAAAGATTAACTGTTCTGTCTCTGCTTCGGGCCGATGGCCATTTATGTATTGGGATGATTAGGATCTCGTAGCTTCGCGATTTCTCCAGAACGCTGTCGAAGCGTCTCGCAGTCTGTAGAAGATTCGCGGTCCCTACTGTCGCCGCGTTCGGTTCTAGAATGAGACAGGTCCGGCTTGAGTTCGTTAGTTCGTTACAATATCTAATGTACTCCTAGCTAGAAGATATCATGTAATATTCGAATAAACGCCGCTTTTGAACACTCCAATTTAGTGAGATATTCAGATATTCAAACAACAGCGTTACGGCTTCTTGTGACGTAATGGCTTGAATTGGAAAGATGTAATGATTGTTTTGTCAATATTTCAGCTGGCCTGAGGATGGCGTAAGCCAAAACTAGTTGCCAAAGAATAATTTTCAAAAAAGTGTGTCTTTTCCTATACCTTCTTATTGAATATCAACAAAATGGAAATTATGAAAAATATTCTTATACAAAATTTGTAACAGTACCTTTTTGTACTCGATTGTAGTTGAAGAAAAATTAGATCTAGTACTTTTGAATACTCCGGTGGAGAAGAGAATAGTAACAAATTGTCTAGAATGCGTGACGTGATCAAACCGTATAGTTAATGGATATGCATCTAGCACTGACGAATAAAAGGACTTCCAGGAAGTTTTACTGCGTGATGCTCACCTTGGTCAGATCATTCTCATTCATTCCCAAAAATTGTAATTTTATTCGATTATCAGAGATTGAAGGAAAGGCACTTATCAGCCTATTTAAAGTGACATTCCATGTTAAACGACCATCTATTGAGTAGAGGTCAAAAAATTCCGAACATAATTTATCGTTGTTATCTGTAATTAAAAGAAGTGTCGAATACAAATTTGTTATTTTCGTCATCACATACCCAACATTTTGCACATAGCTTCCGAAAATTCCTCCTTCGACATTCCTTCGCTATATTTTCCATTTTTGAATACGCTTTCCAGATGAGTGATCTGCTCACTAGATAGTATTTGAATGAACTTTTGAGCTGGCGATTTCAAACTATCCACCCTGAAACTCAAAATGAATCGAGAACGGTCATCACAATAATTTACAAGCTCCGAACCTGAAATTCTCTTTTTCGGCTGTTGGGAAAGTATCCATATTCTGTTTTTCTTCGAGGGTTTCGACTGATGGAAACCTAACAGAAGATCGAATACACTTACTGGCATCGATCAATCACAATGTAGCCATAGTTACAAGGTTGGTTGCCGACAGAGAATTTGAAGAGAACAAAGATATTCGCCGTTATAATTATTGAACTTTCTGCAAAAGTCACATAATAATTGAGATAAGGTCAGGTCAGTTAAAGTACAGCGTTTAGTGTTAAATATAATTCTTAAAATGAATTAACATAAAGGTGAGGTAAGGTTGAAACAGTGTTTGAAAAAATTCTCGAAATACTTGAGTTTGATTAGGTAAGCTGAAATTAGGACAGTGTTGAAACAATTCTCCAAATGAATAAATATTTGAGTTAGGTTGGTTTGAGTAGGACCGCGTTGAAAGAATTCTTGAATAAATTAATATTGAGGTGAGGTGTTGAAACAATTTTTAATTTGAATTAATATTTAGGTAAGGTTATGTTAGGTTAGGTTAAGACAGTGCTGAAAAATTCCTGAATAAATTAATATTCAGGTAGGGTTGACTTAAGTTAGAACAGTGTTGAAACAATTCCTAATATGAATTAATATTTATAGTTAGTTTAGCTAAAGTTAGGACAACAATTCTCGAAATGAATCAATATTTAGGCTAGGTTAGCTTGAGTTAGGACAGTTAGGACAATTTGAAACAATTGAAACAATGATATATTCAGGTAAGGATGGCTTAAGTTGAAACAGTGTTGAAACAATTTTTAATATGAAAATATTCAGGTAAGGTAAGGTTAGCTCGAGCTAGGACAGTGTTGAAACAATTCTTAAAATGAATTAATATTAAGGTAAGGTTAGCTTGAGTAAGGACAGTGTTGAAACAATTCGTAAATTAATAATAATAATTTGTTTATTCGCACTAATATATACATCAGCAGTACATCAAAAAATCAACTATAAAAACTCGATAAGTGTAGAACATTTGTTTCGAGATTTAGAAAAGAAAAGAAAAATGCAAACATAAAATAAACAGGGCAAGCAAACGGTGCTCACGGCCGGCTGGACTGACAGACTTGAATTTTCGACGGATTCGTCGTAAGTGAATCGAACCTTGTCGATTAAGACCATTTTCGGCTCGAAATTTTATGCGATCTGGACAAAATTCTGCACGAAGTTTGGATACATTATTCTTCATCTATGTGCAAAACTTCATTCCAATCCAATAGGTAGTTGCGAAATAATCAGGAAAAAAATTTTTGAACGCCCATATTAACGGAACCCCTAGTCTAATTTTGCTCATTGATGAACTTGACCGCGACATTCGAGATCCACATCTATCCTGAAATTTCAAGTCCCTAAGCCTTTCCGTTCGAAAGTTATAATTTGGTTTCGATGGTGATGCGATCTGGACAAAATTTTGCATGTAGCTTGAACACGTTATTCTCAATCTGAGTGCAAAATCTCGATCTAATCAGTAGTTTCGAAGTAATCAGGAGAACGAAATTTGCCCGAACTTAACCGCGGAATTCAAGATTCAAACCTACCCTGAAAGTTTCAAGATTCTAGGTCGTTCCGTTCGAGAATTATCGTGTATACGGCTGGCCGGACGGACAGACTTGAATTTTCCGACGGGTTCGTCATCCGTCGAACTCTGTCGTTTGAGACCATTTTCGGCTCAAAATTCGAAAGATACAGACATCGTGACGAAATGATATAGCCGTCGTGTAAGTAGAACGAGCGCTCAAAAAAGAAATCAAGGAGCTGTTACTGCAAAAATGTTTCTATTAAGTTAAGGAGTTTCTTTCTGATTCTTTGTGTACTTAGTTAGTTGAATAATAATTAAATTGTAATATTTCCATGACGTAATCGATTATATCCTGAGCAGCAAGAAGAAAATATACTACCTGCCACCACGTTTCATCTGAGGAAGGTCAAATGAATGACGATATTTCTGCTAAGACTCATATAGAAATAATTCATATTGAAATTGAATATATATAGTTAATCGTATAAGAAACTGAGAGTAAGAACTAAATTTTTATCAAAAATAATAATCTATTGAAAGCCAAGATCTCCAGTCTTGAACAACAACTGAAAACAGTTGAGAATCTAGCAAAAAATCTCAAGCTCTATTATAAAATATCTGAATACAAGGGAGAGTGGATTATAGTTGAGCGGAAAAAATTATAAAAAGCAATGCCGTGAAGTCAGCGCTCGTTCATGCACCTTTTAGGTAGATTCGCATTTTCCAGTTCTAGAAACCAATTGAAGAAATTTTTGACAGCTTCCAAAAAAAAAATTCAAACTAAGGCGAAACTCCAGACTTCATGTCAGTGCTAAGTAACCGATTTTGTTTGCGATAATTCGCTATAATTTTCTATGGTATCTATGGTTTTCGCACGTAGTTTGAATACATTATTCTCCTTCTATGTGCCAAATTTCATTCCAATCCATTCTGTAGTTTCGATATCAGGAAGAAAAAATTTTGAACGGCCATATTCACGGAACCCCTAGTCGTATTGTGCTCATTGATATACGTGACCGCGACCTTCGAGATCCACACCTATCCTGAAAATTTCAAGTCCCTAGGCCTTACCGTTCGAAAGTTATAATTTTGTAAGGTTTCTATATAGTTCTGGTCATGCGATTTGGACAAAATGTAGCGTGAATATATCATTCACCATTGAAAAACAAAATTTCGTCAAAATACAGACATCGTGACGAAATGATATAGCCCTCGTGTAATTAGAACGAGAGCTCAAAAGGAAAAACAACAATATGGCGAATTATTTCTGAGATACCGAAGTTTTGAAGAAGAATTTTTTTAGTATCCTCTATTGATAAGATCCTCTTTCACATAAACCTTCTTAAAGCTTTGTTACAACTAACTACAAAGTTTCAATTCGATACGAACAGTTTTTTCGAATTGTTGATGAAAAAAATTACGAAAAGCACTGCCGTGAAGGCAGGAGCTTTTGAGCGCTCGTACATGCACCTTGTAGGTAGATTCGCATTTTCCAGTTTTAGAAAGCAATTGAAGGAATTTTCGACAGCTGTCAAAAAAATTCTGAAACTTAGGCGAAACTCCAGACTTCATGTCAGTGCTTCAGCTGATCAATTTATTTTCGATAATTCGCTGGAATTGTCCACGGTATCTATGGTCTTGGTGATGCGATCTGGACAAACTTTCTCACGTAGTTTGTATACATTATTCCTCAGCTAGGTGCAAAATTTCATTCCAATCCAATCAGTAGTTTCGAAACTATAAGGAAAAAAATATTTTGAACGGCCATATTTACGGAACCCCTAGTCTAATTCTGCTCATTGATGAACGTGACCGCGATATTCGCGATCCAAACCCACCCTGAAAATTTCAAGTTCCTAGGCCTTTCCCTTCAAAAGTTACAATTTTCTATGGTTTCTATGGTTCTGGTCATGCCATCTGGACAAAATATTGCTTTAATATATCATTCTCGATTAAAATACAAAATTTCATCTCAATCGAATCCGTAGTTCCGAAATTAGGGAAATTAGTCCCTAGGCCTTTCCGTTCGAAATTTATGATTTTCTATGGTTTCGATGGTTCTGGTCATGTGATCTGGAGAAATGTAGCTTGAAAATATCATTCTCCATTAGTATACAAAATTTAGTCACGATCGAATCTGTAGTTTTGAAATTATCAAGAAAACTAAATTTCAAACGACCATATTCACGGAACCCCTTGTATAATTTTGCTCATAGATGCACGTGATCACGACATTCGAGATCCACACCTATCCTGAAAATTTCAAGTCCCTAGGCGTTTCCCTTCAAAAGTTACAATTTTCTATGGTTTCTATGGTTCTGGTCATGCGATCTGGACAAAATTTCAAATGTAGCTTAAACACCTCATTCTCCATTTGAGTGCAAAATTTCAATCTCGATCAAATCTGTATTTTTCAAGTAATCAGGGGAACAAAACTTTGAACGGCCATATTTACGGAATCCCTAGTGGAATTTGGCCCATTAACGAACTCAACCGAGGCATTCGGGAACTGAACCCACACTGAAAATTTCAAGTTTCTAGGTTGTTCCGTTCGAGAGTTATCGTGCTTACGGACGGACGGACGGACAGACTCGAATTTTCCGACGGATTCGTCATCAGTGAGTCGAACATAGTCGATTGAGACCATTTTCGACTCAAAATTCGAAAAATACAGACATTGTGACGGAATGATATAGCCCTCGTGTAAGTAATACGAGCGCTCAAAAATCAAATGGCTATATCTACGGAAAGTTCCGTAAGATTTCACCCTTTAACGAACTCAAACAGCGCATTCAGACTTCGAACGTACCCTGAAACCACAAAAACTCAAGGCATTTTCTACCGAAAGTTATCGTGTTTGGGGCCAGCCGGACGGACCGACAAAATGTAATTTGAAAACGAATTCTTCATCTTTGGGTCCAGTGCTATTCTCACGAGGGGAGTTACGATAGCAAGCAACGTGCGGATGTGAATCGAGGTGAATAATTAAAATTAATTGCGTGATATAAATTGAAGCCTGTGAATAGTTGTATATTGTACGAATGAATTAGTAAGTTATTTGAGACAATTTAATTAGTTTCTGGAATGGGACAAGCGGTTTAATTTACCTTCCAGAATGTACATTCTGGGAGCTACGTTCTCGTAAATTTTTCGAAAAGGTCTCTGTGAGACCCCCCATAAGCTCAGAGCTGGTGCGAGTTGGGAGATCCGGTTGACTTCTGAGACATTATACGCGATAACCGCCACGATTGATAGCGTATTTTTGAATTCCTCAGCGGATATCGAAGTTGAGAAAGAAAAACATTGATTTCAACTGAAAAAAAGTCGATATAATAAATATTCTGTATCAAACCTGAGGGCTATCATTTCATGAAAACCGGACGGTTTGAAATGGCACATTCGATAAATGTGTAGGTAAGTGCTCCGGGCCTAGCTGTATAAATTTATCGAAAATATAAAACTAGAAGATGTATCCTTCATAATATTCAATATTTCTGGTTAACCTCTTTAATATTCAATCAGTGTTCATCTCATATGCGTCCTTCAAAACAAATACACGTTTATCTTGTATAAGAGATTTATTATTGGAATAAATGTACAGAGAACGAATTAGATAAACTCATTCCATTTCATGCATCTAGAGATGTTGGTCAATATGTGGAAAACAAAGTTGTTATTCTGTGTTTCTGTTTGTGTCTTACTAATTGGCGGAACGTGTAAGTGGACCTTCTGGTACTACCTTTGTGATTCCACACATTTTCAAAACAGAATGAATTTTATAAGAGGTCAAAATTGTAATTATGGATAACAGGGAGATTTCATTTTCAATGAGTTCACTGGAAATTTTTCTTCATGCTTCCTTCGTTTATATTTTCTCGTATTGATGATCATATGATTTTTCGATATAATATACAGGTGTTTTTGTTACCGATTCATATTCGAAATGAAGTGAAGATCAGGTCTTTTTGAAAGTATTTGTCCATATAGGTAGTATCATGCGAAAGATCATGTATTTCGAGATAATATAGTTGTTTTTCCAAATTTGCTGTTTACCTCCTTTCAAGTTACAATGAAATGCATTGATACCGGCTCTCTATTTTTGTGATCTTTTTTTCTATGAACAAGAGCGTTATCATTTTGCCCTAATGTCTGTAACTTTACGATTAGGTTGGACCGACATGCAGATGAAGAATTAGGTTTTCTACTGAAATTTGCCAGAAACTTGAATTTCTTCAAGTGTTTAAGTTTATAAAAATAAAACTTAACAATTCGTCACATCGATGTTTGTGGTTCGTTTTAAGATCTAGTCTCGCCTCATGTCAAATAATCATAGATTAGTATTGGGTGACTGCCCTGGCGGTGAATCAAATCAAGCGCGCAAAAGCTTCTTACTAAAAAACTGATTTTCAAATTTTTTTGAAGTAAAGTTGAATATCCTTACCTCAGAGCAAAACGGTATTAAGTCACAAAACGTGAGTTTTACAGGAGAGCGTAAAATACTTGCATTTTTCGTTTGATTCGCGTTGTGATTAAGGACTTGTTATTTTCGTTATTTTAAGTCCAATCGTCTTGAAGGTAGACCGCTAAATAGAGCGCGAATGTTAAATGTAGGTGAGCCAAAGAACACGAAAATTGAAATTTTGGACTTAATATCCTTTTGCTCTGAGGTACAGATATGTATTTTATCGAGATCCAGCCTGTAATGGGATTTCAATATAAAAGAAATAAATTGTGGCTATGAGAAATTTCAAAAATTACGAAAAGCACTGCCGTCAAGTCTGGAGCTTTTGAGCGCTCCTTGAGGGTAGATTCGCAATTTCCAGTTTCAGAAACAAATTGAAAAATTTTTTGACAGCTGTCAAAAAATTCTTAAACTAAGGCGAAACTCCAGATTTCACGTCAGTGCTGCCAATTTTTTTTTCGATAATTCGCTAGAATTCTCTACGGTATCTATGGTCTTGGTAATGCGATCCGGACAAAATTTCGCACGTAGTTTGAGTACATTATTATTCAGCTATTTGCAGAATTTCATTCGAATCCAATTATGTATTAGTTTAGAAATTATCAGAAAACAAATATTTTGTCCAGATAGCATGACCAGAACCATAGAAACCATAGAAAATTGTAACTTTTGAACGGAAACGCCTAGGGACTTGACATTTTCAGGATAGGTGTGGATCTGAAATGTCGCGTTCACGTTCATCAATGAGCAGAATTATACTAGGGGTTCCGGAAATACGGTCGTTTGAAATTTTGTTCTCTCGATAATTTCGAAACTACGGATTCGATCGAGATGAAATTTTGTATTTTAAACGAGAATGATATATTAAAGCAATATTTTGTCTAGATCGCATGACCAGAACCATAGAAACCATAGAAAATTGTAACTTTCGAACGGAAAGGCCTACGAACTTGAAATTTTCAAGGTGGGTTTGGATCGCGAATATCAAGATCACGTTCATCAATGAGCAAAATTAGACTAGGGGTTCCGTAAATATGGCCGTTCAAAATATTTCTTTCCTGATAGTTTCGAAACTACTGATTGGATTGGAATGACATTTTGCACCTAGCTGAGGAATAATGTAATCAAACTACATGCGAAATTTTGTCCAGATCGCATCACCAAGACCATAAATACCATAGAAAATTCTAGCGAATTATCGAAAAAAAATTGGTCAGCTGAAGCACTGACATGAAGTTTGGAGTTTCGCCTGAGTTTCAGAATTTTTTTGACAGCTGTCGAAAATTCCTTCAATTGATTTCTAAAACTCGAAAATGCGGATCTACCTACAAGGTAGATGTACGAGCGCTCAAAAGCTCCTGACTTCACGGCAGTGCTTTTCGTAATTTTTATGAATATATTTCAGATGGTTTGAATTAATCTGCCATATAACGACGTTTTTTAAGCGCATAAGAATAAACCAATTGTATAACTTTTCCAGATGCTGGAACATGGGATTTGCCAGATCCTATAGCAGCAGTTGGGTCTGTGGTAAAAGAAGTTGATAAAGGTGCCGACGAAGCTGTGAACGCAACCGCCAAAGTTGCATACGCAGCAGACAGACAAATTGTTAGTGGCTCCAAATCAATATTAGGCAAAGTTAATAAGGGAATCTTCGACGTCGAGAAGGGTTTTGTTAATGGCTTGGAAGAGGTTGTTGGTACACCCGTCGACTTGAAACAATTAACGTTTCATCTCGTTACAGCGAAGAATGTAGAAAACCCGACAAAAATCAATTTTTATAAACCAGACGATGTTGCGAATACTACTGGACAAATTTTCTTCATCATTCATGGATGGCAGTCGAGCGGTAATGCATCATGGGTTCATGATATCTCGGAAATTCTTGTTAGAACGCGTCCTAACGCCCACGTGGTGCAAGTAAATTGGGATGGACCAGCAAGTGACAACTACGCCTTTTCTGCTTTCGACACCGAGAGCGTAGGTAAGTTCCTTTTTTTGTTTAGTCAGGGGGAATTCACACGGACGAACCATTTCCGATAGATGGAACTGTATGAGACTTCGTATTGCATATTAACATTTTGACTCTTTTTGTTTGTATCTTTTTCACGATCTTTGTCATGTGATTTTTGTGTTACCTATGTCTTTCATAGTAGAGTTTCTTCGTCTTGATATTGGAAATTAGGTTTATTCAATTTCTGTTTCTATGTGTTTGATCTCTGGGTCTTTTGTGATAGGTGGAAGTACCAATCACATCTTCTGCAGGGTTGTAGTTTGTAGTCTAGTCCTTTCAGCTCATCATTTGGGTGTTGACTTTTCAAATATTTCTCGGCCTTCTTCTTTATGAAATATGTGACAGTTTATAATTCTAAATTTTGTGGATTTGTTGGTTCTGTAATAAAACGACTTGTACCCTTATCAATAGTACAAGTTATTAGGATGAATTTTCGTATTATTCTATATTATTCCGCTTGTCACCATGTATGATCTATTGTCCAAAGAGAATTGAGTTCGTGCTACCTGCACGAAGAGGAAGTCTTTTGTTTTATCTTTTCTGAAGAACAGGTATTCAGGAGAGAACACCCAGAAATTTTAAAGAAACAAATTATATTTACGAAGAATGATGGTAAAATGCATACATAAAATCGAAATTTTCACAGACACCAAAAAGAACATCAAAATAAAACATCTATCATTCACCTAGTTTCGCATAGTCATAATTAAATCAGACAATTAAACTGCTACTTCCTATAAACATACTCATCCAAATGTACGAAGGGTCAATTAATCAACGCTACCAAATAAATGCAACTATATTTCGAATTCCTTACATCGAAAATACATCAAATCAACTTCGGGTCGAGATATAAATGATATTGGGGAATACAATAACACCATTCACATATATAGGGGTTCAAACTTCGAACTGAATTTTCCTACCTTGATCTGCAAACCACCTTATCCTTTTTTGTACCTACTTGGAAACGAATTCACACACTCCGAAAGTGACCTTAATCTTTTTATTCTTTTCGCACTCCCGTAACGAATACGACTTTTAACATCACTCAAAATGCATTCTCTTCTACACCTATTTCCACGATCTAATACAGGTTATTCCCTTAATCCGAACTCTAATAAAATCCTCGACTGAAAATACTGAAGCTATTTTCAACTTCGCCTGCCTCGAACCGGAAAAACCGGAACACCGTACGATTGCCTCTTAGTGAGTTCTCTACCCGCGAGCAACTCAACTAACTCTCCCGAGTTTTCTCTACTTTCGAACCACGGACTTAACGCAAGTCCCCGACTGACTTCCGAGTTCTCCACTTGCCTACTCACCTACTTTGTTTAAATCGAGAAGTGAACCTTAGTTCTTTACCTATCGTGGCACCTTTCCCGTCCCAGTGCTTCGGCTTTTTCACGCTTTGAATAGGCCATCCCATTTAATGGTTGGGAAATACAATTCTTTTCCTTGTAGATTCTCTCGTCTCTTGAGTGACTATAATATCTGGATGTTTCTCGGATATTATTTCCTCTATTTCAGATCTACGGGCTCGTAGAACGTTTGTGTTTCATGAGACTGTCTTTAAGTTGTTGAGCGCTCGTTCTTCTTACACGAGGGCTATATCATTTCGTCACGATGTCGATGACAACATTTTCCACGTAGTTTGAATACATTTTTCTTCATCTATGTGCAAAATTTCATACAAATCCAATGAGTAGTTTCGAAATTATCAGGAAAAAAAATTTTGAACGGCCATATTTACGGAACCCCTAGTCTAATTTTGCTCATTGATGAACAGGACCGTGAAATTTGCGATCCAAACCGACCTTGAAAATTTCAAGTCCCTTGGCCTTTCCGTTCGAAAGTTATAATTTTCTATGGTTTCTATGGTTCTGGTCATGCGATCTAGTTGGTTTTGCCCAATAATGAACCTAACGGCAGCATTTGAGATTCGAACCTTCCCTGAAAATTTCAAGTTTCTAGGTCGTTCCCTTTGAGAGTTATCTTGTATACGGACCGACGGACCGACAGACCCGAATTTCTCCACGGATTCATCAGTGAGTCGAACTTTGTCGATTGAGACCATTTTCGGCTCAAAATTCGAAAAATACATACATCGTGACGAAATGATAGAGCTCTCGTGTTAGTAGTACGAGCGCTCAAAAAATGGTATCAATCGACAAGGTTCGACCCACTGATGACGAATCCATCGAAAAATTCAAGTCTGTCCGTCCGTATACACGATAACTCTCGAACGGAACGACCTAAAAACTTGAAATTTTCAGGGTAGGTGTGATTTTTTTTTCAATTTTGAGCCTAGAATGGTCTCTAACGATCAAGTTGGACTAGCAGATGTAGTATTAGTGGTCGAATTTTGTCCGGCCGTCTATAAACACCAAAATTTCGTAACGATCTTAGCACTAGAAGATTCAACGATTTTTTTTTGGTATCTCAGAAACTATTCGCCATAATATCTCTGTTCAATGAGAAATTTTTTTTTTTATATATATTCACTAGTAATACCACTAGAGGTCAAATTATTGCCGGAAATTTTTTCGAGCTCATGAATATTTTGCAAATTATCCCAAGTCGAAGACGAGGGATAATTTTCTAAAAATATTCATGAGTGAGAAAAAATTTCCGGATTTAATTTGACCTCGTGTGGTATTCGGTAAGAAAATTCCACACCAAATGCGTTTATTTCCAATAACATCGATTTTTGCCTTCATCAAGTAAAATATTCTGTCATTATAAACGTCAAAAAAATTTTCAGTATAATTCGCTGTTGGGTACCGTGAAAAAATTTCCACTAAAATTCATCCGTTGCGATGGTGATCTGTCAGAATTACACGTTCTGATTGGTTAAAAATCACATGTGTGGAATTTTCACTAGTAATACCACTAGAGGTCAAATTATTGCCGGAAATTTTTTCGAGCTCATGAATATTTTGAAAATTATCCCGAGTCGAAGACGAGGGATAATTTTCTAAAAATATTCATGAGTGAGAAAAAATTTCCGGATTTAATTTGACCTCGTGTGGTATTCGGTAAGAAAATTCCACACCAAATGCGTTTATTTCCAATAACATCGATTTTTGCCTTCATCAAGTAAAATATTCTGTCATTATAAACGTCAAAAAAATTTTCAGTATAATTCGCTGTTGGGTACCGTGAAAAAATTTCCACTAAAATTCATCCGTTGCGATGGTGATCTGTCAGAATTACACGTTCTGATTGGTTAAAAATCACATGTGTGGAATTTTCACTAGTAATACCACTAGAGGTCAAATTATTGCCGGAAATTTTTTCGAGCTCATGAATATTTTGAAAATTATCCCGAGTCGAAGACGAGGGATAATTTTCTAAAAATATTCATGAGTGAGAAAAAATTTCCGGATTTAATTTGACCTCGTGTGGTATTCGGTAAGAAAATTCCACACCAAATGCGTTTATTTCCAATAACATCGATTTTTGTCTTCATCAAGTATAATATTCTATCATTATAAACGTCAAAAAAATTTCCAGTATAATTCGCTGTTGGGTACCGTGAAAAAATTTCCACTAAAATTCATCCGTTGCGATGGTGATCTGTCAGAATTACAAGTTCTGATTGGTTAAAAATCACATGTGTGGAATTTTCAATATAATTTGGTGATTCCGTGTTTCCAAGTTTATAAAAATAAAATGCCAGTATACGTTTCCCCCATGCGGAATGCGGAAGTGCATTCTTTTCCGGAAATTGAATTTTTTATGATGTGAAGCTTCATTGTTTTCGGTCGATAGGAAAACAAATCCATGCAGTACTTGCTATTTCTCAAAACATCAATCGTATTGATTACATACTAAACAATAAGAGTTTTGCTCACTTTCTGGTCACTACTGGAACAATTAAAGGTTATTATTTAAAAATATAAAGAAAAAGAAATTGACGATCGCTGATCTTGGTTTCAAAGAGCTAAAGGATACCATACAAGGCGATATCCAATATTCATGTTACAATAAGAATGATCAATTTGATTTTCAATTCATATCATTTTTTTGCAGGAAACTTTGTTGGGATCCTTGTCAATCGTTTGGTAATGGAGTACATAGTTCCTAGAGAGAACATCGTACTCATCGGCCATTCTCTAGGAGGCCAGGTATCTGGCTGGGCCGCCAAGAAATTCGGAGAAATATCAGGGAAGAAACTTCCAAGAATCATTGCCCTCGATCCTGCAGGACCACTATTCATTCTTCGACCGGATTCGAGAAGACTGAACAAACACGACGCTGAAGTGGTGATGATAATCCATACAGATGCTGATAAATTAGGTTTTCCGTCGAATTGTGGAACCATCGACTTCTTCCCTAACGGCGGAGATAATCAACCTGGTTGTTGGAACGTGGATTTGGACAGAGTGTCGACATATACTGAACCCGGTGAGAGAAACGAACGTGTAATAAGTGAGGAAGTTCTATCCTGAAAGAGGAACATTTCAAGAATGAACTCAAATACAAATAAAAGTATCCGATAAAAAAATTTATTAAAAGAACTGACGTGTAGTCAGCTTGCCTTAAAAAAAAATAGTTCAAAATTTTATTTCATGCTAAATCACTGAGTTTCTGATATGTAGGTACGATTTTGAAAAGTATTTTAATTGAAGTATTTTTTTCAGTCACATGTGACCATAGCCGTGCCTGGGATTTCTTTGTAGAAGCTGTGAACTCAACACTCTCCTTCCCTTCGAGGAAATGCAAGAGCTATGACGACTTTGGTGAAAACAAGTGTGAATCGGTTGAGGCAACGATGGGAGATCTAGATCTTAAACATCAAGGAACTTTTTATCTGAAAACCAACAAAGAAAGACCTTACTCTAGATCGCTACCGAAAATTGGGGACAACAAGAACAAGACGAATGATAATAAGAATTCAACGGACTCGTCCTCATGGTTATGAAACTAATAGATTATTTCTAGAAGAATTTTTTTTATTGTATGCTGGCAAGATTAAAACCTTCTCTTCGACCATTTTAATAGATATTTCCGTTCGAAGATCAATTTAAGAAGTTTTAAGACTTTATTTGGACGAGTTATTGCATTCTGAAGAAAAATGTACAAGCCCATGGTTCGGGCATGGCTAATACAATGTAACACTCAAATAAACGATTGAAAGAAAATGATTATTCAAATTGTTACTTTCATTTTGAAATAGTTATTTAATCAACTAGTTCATTAATGCCAGCGATTAATGGTCGAAATATTTTAACGCGTGGGCGGAGCGAGCGCGTTAACGTTTGAGACCATTAATCGCTGAATTAATAAACGAGTTGATTACAAGATTTTTCCGCCGACCTCATCAGGAATTGAATATAAATTCTGGATCGAAAACAATTTTTATTTTGCATGATATATAAATTTGACGTAATACAAATTTCTATGTTCATTTCGATATATTAATATTTATGCTTCCTATAGAACAATTCGAAAAATTCATAGAGGGAATATTGGACATGTTGTGACATTCTGAATAGTTTACATTTATTTTATTTCCTATAATGTCCGATAAGGAACGTGTGGATGGAGTGGAGGTTGAAGCAATATTTACTTTGGAACTATTATGACATGAAATTTTGTCTGCAGTTTCTATTTTATTCGGAATGGAGTTTTCAATATACCCTTCTGCAACAGAAGTTGATTTCCAACCACCAAGTCTTTTGATGGTTAAAAAATCTGCGCCACTGTCAGAAAGAATAGACGCAGAAGAACGCCGAAAACAGTGACCTGTATACAAATGTGGTTGCTCTAATTTAAGAAAGTTTGCAATCATTGATGGTAATTTAGAAAAGGTATTAGTTCCAACTGGTTGTGTTGAGCATTTATAGTTCTTTTAAAAAACGAAAAATCTTTCGTGTGGAGTGTGAGCTGGCCTCAAGGATATATAGTCCATTTAAGAATTATTGACATCGAAGCAGGCCATGAACGTCCAGCCGAGGCTTTATTTCTAGTTACTTAAAAGTAACTAAATTTCATCATAGAAATGGAACATAAATATAACCTAGAAAAGTGTTGAGTATACGAATTATCGAATAATTAAGCCGGAATATTTCGATTGCAGTTCAAACATAGGAATTCAGGTTTGAAAGCGCAAAAATATCGTGGAATGCTTTCATATGAAATTATCTGAACTTATCGTTCATATAAAAGTCAACCATGGAAAATTGAAGATCATTCAAATAAATATTTATTTTTGTTAGAATTATTCCAGCGTGAAGAAGTATTTGACTATTGTAATATTGAAAATAACCATTATCCAAACTAAACATTTATTCATGATCTCTCTTAACAGTCTTAACAACGTGTTCTTGTGCAACTTGACATTATCTCCATCTTGCTACATCGAACTACATATTGACATATTATATACCATAGAATACAGGTTTGCTAAGGTACAGTTCACACGTATATATTTTAACAATTTTCACTCAGGACCATGCAATATTTATTGGTATTGGAAATCTTGCAAAATTCTAACCATATAACTATAAGAGGACCATTTTATGTCAAGATTTAAGAAGGATAATTAATGGAATTCTAGCAGGTAGCTAGTGGTGCAACAGAAAAAAATTTTTGGATACTTCGCAAGCACAGGGCCAAAAGAATGGATTGGAATAAACGTTATAATGTATTGAGAAATAAGAGAGAAACAAAAATTAAGAATCTTCGTAGTACATGAAGAATTTTGACATGAACTTTGTACCGAACTATCAATATATGAACCAATTTGTGAATTATTTATTGCTCGGTGTTGAATACTTTAAGAAAGTCAATTTTTATTTTCATTCATTAAAACTGTCCATGAATTATTGGAAATATTATAAATGATGAGCAATTTCACAATTATTCAGTATACTTTTGAATTGGGAACAATATAGCATGTGTATTAGCAGAGGGAATGTGAACACGGTACCATACAGTATAAGTATAATAAATAAACTTAAAATATCTATGAATGATACAAGAGCAAAGATAAAAATATTATTGAAAACTTTGTTTCCACGTAGTGTAGTGATTTGGATGTTTTTATTGAATAAGCTGACATAATCCTATTGATGGGCATCCTTTTGCAGGAAAGGTTTCAATATTTCAATAACCCATTCATAGTAATCCTTATCATTAATACCACTGTCAAGAATCGGATCACATCCAGGTAAAAATCCATCAATTGTTCCAGCATTCAAAATAGTGCACCTTCTGCCTTTACCCTTGAATAATACTCTGCATACCTTTTGGATTATTTTCTAGTGTCCACTGACGAATTTGAATACCGTTTTCGAATATCCAAATCTCATCTAGATGAATGAATTTTACGTTTTGTTCCATGTATTCTCGGTATTTATCACAATATCGTACTATTTTTGAGCGCTCGTACTACTTACACGAGGGCTATATCATTTCGTCACGATGTCTGTATTTTTCGAATTTTGAGCCGAAAATGGTCTCAATCGACTATGTTCGACTCACTGATGACGAATCCGTCAAAAAATTCGAGTCTGTCCGTCCGTCCGTCCGTCCGTCCGTCCGTCCGTCCGTCCGTCCGTCCGTCAGCACGATAACTCTCGAACGGATCAACCTAGAGACTTGAAATTTTCAGTGTAGGTTCAGATCCCAAATGCCGCGGTCAAGTTCGTTAATGGGCAGAATTCCACCAGGGGTTCCGTAAATATGGCCGTTTGAAATTTTGTTCTCCTGATTACTTCGAAACTACAGATTCGATCGAGATTAAACTTTGCACTCGAATGGAGAATGAGGTGTTTAAGCTACATGTGAAATTTTGTCCAGATCGCATGACCAGAACCATAGAAACCATAGAAAATTGTAACTTTTGAACGAAAACCCCTAGGGACTTGAAATTTTCAGGATAGGTGTGGATCTGGAATGTCGTGATTACGTTCATCTATGAGCAAAATTATACAAGGTGTTCCGTAAATATGGTAGTTTGAAATTTAGTTTTCTTGATAATTTCAAAACTACAGATTCGATCGTGACGAAATTTTGTATTCTTATGGAGAATGATATATTCAAGCTACATTTCTCCAGATCACATGACTCGAACCATAGAAAATCATAACTTTCGAACGGAAAGGCCTAGGGACTTGAAATTTTCAGGATAGGTTTGGATCTCGGTTGTCGTGATCACTTTCATCTATGAGCAAAATTATACTAGGGGTTCCGTAAATACGGTCGTTTGAAATTTTGGTTTCTCGATAATTTCGAAACTACGGATTCGATCGAGATGAAATTTTGTATTTTAATCGAGAATGATATATTAAAACAATATTTTGTCCAGATCTCATGACCAGAACCATAGAAACCATAGAAAATTGTAACTTTCGAACGGAAAGGCCTAGGAACTTGAAATTCTCAGGGTGGGTTTGGATCGCGAATACGCGGTCATGTTCATCAATGAGCAAAAATAGACTAGGGGTTCAGTAAATATGGCCGTTCAAAATATTTTTTTGCTGATAGTTCCGAGAATACTGAGCGGATTGGGATGAAATTCTGCACCTTGCTGAGTAATAATGTATTCAAACTACGTGCAAAATTTTGTCCAGATCGCACCACCAAGACCATAGATACTGTAGAAAATTCTACCGAATTATCGAAAAAAAATTGACCAGCTGAAGCACTGACATGAATTCTGGAGTTTCGCCCAAGTTTCAGAATTTTTTTGACAGCTGTCGAAAATTCCTTCAATTGATTTCTGAAACTGGAAAATGCGAATCTACCTACAAGGTGCATGTACGAGCGCTCAAAAGCTCCTGCCTTCACGGCAGTGCTTTTCTAAATTTTTATTATATTTTTCTGTTTATCAATAAGAATTTTCCTTCGATCAACTTTTTTGTATTTGTATCCAATTTTTTTTATGATATAATATAATGTTGACTTCGATCAATTGAAATCTAGGTGCTCTTTGGCCAGTTCGAAAAGGATATCTGAACTGATATATTCATTGTTTTTAATTCTAGCAAAAACAAAGTCATTCAATGTCTCTTTGAAGGAATAATCGTATCGCACAGGTTTTCTTCCACTGCTAATTCCAGGCTATAATAACATGCTAATATTCTACGGACAGGTGAAATCTGAAAATTTAAGAGACATTGATCAATCAGAATACACTTTGAGTCGGTGAATAACAGTTTACCTGAAACCCTAGCGGAAATATATGCCAAAACTTTGAAAAACTCGAAGTAACACCGACAAACTGCCTGGCGTTCTCTTGTTAGGCGCGATGTATCCTGGTCAATTCCAGCCATTTTAATAGCATTAGACAAAAAATACTCAAATTCAGAGCAAATTTTTATAATTACATATTCACCAATATCTTCGATAAAATCATCAAAGCAAGATTTCTATGGGTAATGTTAGTGTTATTCCTATACCAACCTGAATTCAGCAACCCAAAATATTACTGAATAGTCTATTACCAACTTAAATTCGATTTTTCACAGCCAACCGAGATGTCAATAATTCTTAAACGGAGTATATATCTCTTTATTATGTTCAAAAGTGTATGCTCATCATTATCCACCACAGTGAATATCCTGTTCGAATGTGTTTTCGATGAATTCACTGTCACCAAAAATTTCGATCCCATATCTTGTACATCCTTTCTCTGCAACCTTAACAATTCATCTTTTCTCAATGCACCCGCTACTCCGAATATCAAAGCGCCCTACAAATCAAACAATGATATACTCATTATAACGAGATAATGAGAATAAGTTGGAATAACGATTCAATTGAGTTTTATTTTCACCTTCGACATCAAGAAAACACTATCAGGAGCATTCGCTATGAACTCTCTCAAATGTTCTTTTTCGAGAACTTTTGATTTTTTTGGGATATATCCCTCTCTTTTTCGTTTAATAAACATCACCAGTTTGTGGTATCTGCTGATATCAGTATTGTCTTTCATATTTAGTGTTGATTTCAGCATCGAATATTTTGGCCATAAACTTGCTAGATGCCCCTTTTCTGCAATACCCGTAAAGTATGCCAACAAAACCGTTTCCGTAAAGTTCCGAATCTTCTTGTCCTTGCACCAAGATCTGAATTCAGCATAGGTTTTCTCATATAAATAGCGGCTCTTTTCAGGAAGCAGACTCAAAGTTGCTGCTTCAGCAGTTTTTGTCACATCTGGCGGTGTCAAAGGGATATTTTCTTCGTTATTCATTATGTAGTAGCGTAACGGATAAAATCAGATTCTGAGCGAAAGCGAATAAATAAATTTGACAGCTCGATCGTGCTCCGACATAGATGCATCTATGCTCCGACTGAATATTTTATAATCGGTTGCCATGATAATCATGCATTAATAGGGGTCATTAATGGATGATTTCGAGTGCGTTAAAATGAGCTTTTATTCTATGGTCGACGGAAAAACCTATTAGAGTAATGACAAAATATTTGATAGATTTGATTGATATTAAGTAAGTTTTCAGATGATTATTGTGGTGTAATGATAGATCGCAAAAAGAAAATATATTTTCCTTAGCAAGAAATTTATTGATGAATTACATAAATAGATGCAACAACCTGAGATCCATCAAAATAAAAGTCTTACGTATAATTGTTTTTGCTTTCTGATCGAACTATCAGCTATAAGGCGAGTTTAAGAAAAAATATACAGGTGTTTCATTGGGGAACGGAAATAATTGAAAGATGGATAGAGGCCACCGAGGTGGTTCTAGATATACCACATTTTTTGGCATTGACTGTCTTTGTAACCGAGATACAGGATGTTTTATGGATTTTGCTCATTTCTTCTTCTCAACGAACCACCTGGTATATTTTCTTTATATTTGGCACACATGTTCCTTATTTGAAGCTCAAATGATTTACACAATAACCTTAAGGAAAATCCAGGTGCAGGTTGAAGAAAAATTATGAAGCAATTGTATCCTTGAAACAACACTCTGTATATCGACATTTTCAAAATTCGTTCAGATATTCGAAAAGAGCATAAAACACTAAAATGAAACGTCTGCTTCACATTTTTGCGCAGACAGTTTTACTCCACAAATCTTTAACTCAAAAGTCTTCAAGTGACTTACAATAATATATTATCAAAACTTGTATCCATAATTATTTTAACATTACTGAACTATCATTGAATACATTGGTTATCCTTTTTATAGCGAAAAAAAAACTTGTTGTGTATTTTCCAGGCAGGTAAAAAGTCATGCCCGGTATGACCATTTCTAATTATCAAAATTGATATTTAATTTAAATTCAATTATTTTTTTCTAATAAAACATTGAGAAATAATATTTAACTGCACTATCAATTTTGATCATCAGATATGTTAAGTCAATTTTTTCTTCAAAATACAAGTACATACCTGGAAAATACACAATGGGTTGGTATGTAGCTATAAAAATTGAGAAAAGCACTGCCGTGAAGGCTGGAGATTTTGAGCGCTCGTACATGCACCTTGTAGGTATATTCGCATTTTTCAGCATTAAAAACCAATTGGAAAGATTTTGACAGCGGTCAAAGAAAATTTCAAATTAAGGCGAAAATCCCATTTTTTTTTCGATGATTCGCTAGAATTTTCTACGCTATCTATGGTCTTGGTGATGCGATCTGGAGAAAATTTCCCACGTAGTTTGAATACATTATTCTTCATCTATGTGCGAAATTTCATTCCAATACAATAAGTAGTTTCGAAATTATCAGGAAAAAAATAGTTTGAACGACTATATTTACGGAACCCCTAGTGTAATTTTGCTCGAATATATCAATATCAATTTAAATACAAAATTTCGTCACGATCAAATCCATAAATCTGAAATTATCAAGTAAACTGAATTTCAAACGGCCATATTTACTGAACCCCTAGTCTATTTTTGCTCATTGATGAACGTGATTGCAACATTCGAGATCCACACCTATCCTGAAAATTTCAAGTCCCTAGGCCTTTCCATTACAAAGTTATATTTTCTATGGTTTCTATGGTTCTGGTCATGCGAGCTGGACAAAATTCTGCATGTAGTTTGAACACGTCATTCTCCATTTGAGTGCAGAATTTCATCTCGATCGAATCTGTAGTTTCAAAGTAATCAGGAGGACAAAATTTCGAACGGTCATATTTACGGAACCCCTAGGCGAATGAATAATGAACCCAATAATGAACTTAGCCGCGGCATTCGAGATTCGAACCTACCCTGAAAATTTCTAGGACATTCCGTTCGAGAGTTATCGTGTATACGGACGGCCGAACGGACAGACTCGAATTTTTTGACGGATTCTTCATCAGTGAGTCGAACATAGTCGTTTGAGACCATTTTCGGCTCAAAATTCGAAAAATACAGACGTCGTGGCGATATGATATAGCCCTCGTGTAAGTGGTACGCGCGCTCAAAAAGGGAAACCAATATTTTTATAGATAAATTAGTAATTTTAAAATAATCATGGATTCAATAGTTTTGATAATATATTATTGCAAGTCAATTTAAACCACTGTTTGGTATTCACGTTTTCAAAAACTTTATTTTTGAGTTGAAAATTTGCGAAGTGAAACTGTCTGCGCAAAAATGTAAAGCACACGTTTAAGTTCAGCTTTTAATACTCTTTTCAAATATGTAATTGATATTTCAAAATTTCGATATACAGGGTGTTGTTTCAAAGATACAATCGTTTCATAATTTTTTGTTAACCCGGACTTGGATTTATCTTGTGGTTATTGAGTGATCCATTTGAGCTTCAAATAAGAAACATGTGTGCCAAACATGAAGAAATAATTCCAGGTGGTTCGTTTGTTATGACCTCAAGAAGAATTGTGCAAAATTCATAAAACATCCTGTATCTCGGTTAAAAAGACAGTCAGAGCCAATAAATATGGTATGTATTTCTCTAGAACCACTTTTAAGTATTTCCGTTTCCCAATGAAACACCCTGTATATTCATTAGCTTAATGCAAATTTTCATTTTGATGTTCAGAAAAATTTCCAGAGCGGTCACTCATCCAGGTACTAAACCGACACAACGCTCCTTGGATTCAAGACTTATCAAACACACCCTTGGTTTCTGATAGACTGATAAAACCGTCAACGGTTAACATTCAACTTGACAGGGGGTCTTGAAAAAGTAATGAAATCCATCCTAAAAAATTTAATGTAAAATGGGCTGCCAAGACTCACGAGCATATAACGCTTCTACTGTTAAAAAGGTTTGAGATGTCATTTAGTCCCTAATTCTACAAGGTATAACTTTATCAACCCTATAGTTGTAGTTATAGTTTGGTAAGGGCGTTACATTGCACTGTGACCTTAAGGTCTATTGCGGCTCCCATCAGGGCTGTTTTCGCAAATGCGCTACCTACAGCTCGCATTCCAGCTCCAATGAACTCCAGTATCTCAGATGAGGTTAAATCATCGGTCCTCGTATAATTCTCTTGTCCAAGAAATTCTTTGCGCTGGCTTGCAATGGCGGGGCATTCTGTAACCAGGTGAACTGGAGTTTTCTCCTCTTCTCTACAGAATCTGCATTCGTCAGTTTCTGATAAACCTATTCTCATCATATATGCTTCCTAGAGGTGACAATGCCCTGTGAGGAAGCCAGTGAGGAGGCGTAACTTAATCTCACAGAGATACAAATACTTTTTGGATCTTGGAGTTTTAAAGTTCCGAAGGAACTTTGTGGAGCGATCCATTCCTGGAAGATTCCTCCAGAGTGATTCTCATTCAGGTTTTTCCTTCTCCAAAAACTCTTTCCTATAGGCGCATTTGCCTATGCTACAGAAAGGTTCTGTGTCAGTAAGTGGCGTTTGTGCTCCCTTTCTGGCAAGTGTATTGAACTCTTCGTTTCCTTTGATTCCTGAGTGACCAGGAACCCAGACTAAAGAGACCTTGTTGTTCTTGTCTACTTCATTGAGTTTCCTTCGGCACTCCCATATAAGTTTTGAGTCGATGACATAGGTGTTCAGTGCTTTGATAGCAACTTGACTATCTGAATGGATTACAATGTAACACCCTTGATAGTTTCTCTCCAGGTTTATGTCTACGCATCTTATGATTGCCTGAAAAACACTCGAGGAGGAGCCTAACGATTCTTGCACCGTATACTCCAGCGCCGTCCCCTATCGTGGTTTAAGAACCATATGTACACCATTTAATAGTATTTACTTTGTCATTTTGGGTAATGTATTCCTTTTTTCATTCGTCCCTTTTGCATAGCATCGTGTTGAGTTCTTCTCAATGCTTACTTTTTTTAATCATAATATCAATAGGGAGGTTCGCTGATAAGATGTACTTATTCAGAGAGGACCGGGTTCTCTGACTTTTAATTCTTCTAATCCCCTTTACCTTCCCTAGATATTCTAAGGATAGCCTCATGGGCTACGCTATTGATCACCATATGAACAAATACTATATCTTGGTCAAGAGGTATGGCTTGGCTCCTTGGCTGTTTCGTAGCTATATTGCATGACACAACATTGAGGACACCAAATCCATATGAGTATCTATGCGGCGGCTGCGAAAAAACCAAGCCATTCTTTCTAACCAAGATGTAGGGTTTGTAAAGTTTGGGCTTAGCGAGTTGAACCTTGTAGAATTAAGGGTTGGCGCTATGTGACATGTGATACATTTTTTTTAACATTTAAAGCGTTATAAGCTTGTTGGTCTTGGCAACCCATTTTACACGAAATGTTTTAGGTGGGATTATATCTTTCGTGAGTTTCATTGAGTTTTTGGCATTTTTATTGACTACCCAAATCAAAATTTTTTCGAAAATTTCATGGAGGCAAAACATTTTTTCTACGGAAAATTCCAGGAAATGACTATTAGAAATAATAAACCAGAATGATAATAATCAGTGATAACATACATAATTTAATCAAAATATATAATATTGAATATAATAAAGACAAGTAACATTGAGTTTTTTGAATATAAATCATTTGTCAACCAGATGAGTTGAAATAATATCGAACATTGGATTGATGTGTTTATTTCTCCTCGTAACCTTTGCGTTTGTCCCTCATCTCCTTCACATCTTTCTGCAGATAGTGGAGCACATAGTGTAGAACCACATCATAGCAATACTTATACTCGGTCTGAAAAAAAAAAAGAAAATACAAGGAATGTTTGCTGAATCATATTGAACCATTCAAAAGGATTCATCATGTAAACCCGTTTAATACATTTCTATATTTTCCACGTCTGGATAGGAGCCAAAATTGTCTCCAAAGTCAATAAAAATTTTTACGATAAACTGAGGGATTATTTGTTATTGTGAAGGTTGTTACAATAGTTTGGACATAATTATGTTTGATGTCAACGGATCCAAGACAATTGATTTTTGAGATAGGTTTTTGAATCATGGACAGTTTAGCACTGAACAATGTGTTGAAGTTATTGATATTACGAAAAGAGGCTTTGAAACATAGTGCATTTCGCGCTTGGCTGATAATGTTGGCGATTATTTGTTTGGCCCTTTTTTGCCAGGCCGACTTACTGGTCACTAATACACAAAGTTTTTGGAAAACGATTTGCCCTTGTTACTTGAACATTCAGCTCTTTTGCTATCACGGCGACGGGAAATGTGGTTCATGCAAGATGGTGATCCAGCTTATTTTCCTGTTTGGACTCGGGAGTATTCGAACGAAAACTATGGATACCGTTTGATCGGACGCGATGGATCTCAGTCGTGGCCCACCAGATCTTCGAGAAAGTGTTGCTATGAGGAGAAAAATTTGAACTTCAATTTTAATACCCTCTATTTAAAAAAGGGAATTGCTGATGGGCATCCAAGTAATCACCATCCAAGTAAACACCATTCAATTTTGGAACACCTTTATGTATAATTAAAGGGGTACAAGCGATGAAGTTAGTTTTTGGCTTATTATTTTTGAAAGGAATTTTCGGGAAGATATGATAATTTCTCATCATGTCAATATTAAAATCTCCAATTATATACTCATTCAACAATCTTTCCAAAGTTTCACCTCATCTCTGTATCATCAAGTTGGTGTACGCAAAATTTTGAACACTAATACAAACAAATATTTTTGGCTGTATATGGTGTTTATGTAGCAACTTTTTCATTACACTTGAATCGATCGAATAAAGCAAATCGGAGATATTGGAAGTTGGAAAAAAAGTTACTCCATTTCTCGTGAAACGGACGATTTCATGCATTAGCTGAATGTTGAAAAATTCATTTAGATGAGATGTTGCAACTTTTGAGCGCTCGTTCTACTTACACGATATATATCATTTCTTCACTTTGTCTGTATTTTTCGAATTCTGAGTCAAATGATCAATCGACAAGATTCGATCTCGATAACTCTCGAACGGACCTGAAAACTTGAGCTTTTCAGGATAGGTTCGAATCTCGAATGCCGCGATTGAGTTCCTAATTGGGCAAAATTCGACTAGGGGTTTCGTAAATATGGCCCTTGGGATTTTTTTTTCTTAATTATTTTAAAACTACAGATTCGATAGTGACGAAATGTTGTATTTTAATGGAATTGAAATGGCTGTCATTTTTTTGACAGCTGTCAAGAATCTCTTCAATATGTAAATGGTTTCTGAAACTGGTAAATGCGAATCTACCTACAAGATAAGAGTTCACGGCATGGCTTTCTATAATTTTTTCATTACACTTGAATCGATCGAATCAGGCAAATCGGAGATATTAGAAGTTGAAAAAAAAGTTACTCCATTTCTCGTGAAACGGATGATTTCATCCATCAGGTAAATATTGAAAACTTCATTCAGTTGAGATATTTCAACTTTTCAATACACTTGAATCGATCGCATCAGCCAAATTCGAGATATTGGAAGTTGAGGAAAAAGTTATGCCATTTCTCGCGAAACGGCCGATTTCATGCATCAGTTGAATATTGAAAAATTCATTTAGTGGAGACGTATCAACTTTTTTACTACACTTGAGTCGATCGAATCAGGCGAATCAGAGATATGGGAAGTTGAAAAAAAAGTTACTCCATTTCTCGTGAAACGGCTGATATCATGAATGACTAAGCTTACGCAGAGACAGGTTCAGTAGATCCAAAGCATTCGCTGTCGATATGTTTGATTCTGTTTCTTAACTATTCAAGACCTTGAGGTGGTTGCTTGAATTTCAGGTAAGATTTGCGAACTTTTTGACAATTTCAAAGCATAATAAAACACTGCAGAAAAAAAATGAAGTAATTCTGGGTTAATTTCGTTCAGCTTCCCAAACGAATCGACATAAGATCTTTCGTCTTCAAGTTGACCCACAATCCTCCCTTTCATAAAAAATTTCGAAATAATCTCCTGGATTCTTCGAATATTTTCATATTTTTCTTGGTAAGTACCTACATGTGCCGCTAAGAAGTATTTGTTTGATGAAATATTTCATCACGAATCCAACGGTCACATAATGAAACAATAATTGGTACTTGCTTTCGACCAGCCCGCTGTTCCTTTCGCATTCGAAGGCAGTTGTTTATGTTAGATTTTGATACTTTCACACCAGTTTTCTTATACATCAATTCTATTACATCTTTATACACATTATAATTCTGCATAACAATCAAGCCATGTATTATTCTTCGCTATTTCACCCCTAGGCATCCCTATGTTCTGCTTGACAACTTACACGGATTTGAGACTTGACTTTTCAAAGAACCGTCCCGGTCACTGTCCTTTTTGAGCGCTCGTACTACTTACACGAGGGCTATATCATTTCGTCACGATGTCTGTATTTTTCGAATTTTGAGCCGAAAATGGTCTCAATCGACTATGTTCGACTCACTGATGACGAATCCGTCGGAAAATTCGAGTCTGTCCGTCCGGCCGTCCGGCCGGCCGTAAGCACGATAACTCTCGAACAAAACAACCTAGAGACTTGAAATTTTCAGTGTGGGTTCAGTTCCCGAATGGCTCGGTTGAGTTCGTTAATGGGCCAAATTCCACCAGGGGTTCCGTAAATATGGCCGTTCAAAGTTTTGTTTCCCTGATTACTTGAAAACTACAGATTTGATCGAAATGAAATTTTGCACTCAAATGGAAAATGAGGTGTTCAAGCTACATGTGAAATTTTGTCCAGATCGCATGACCAGAACCATAGAAACCATAGAAAATTGTAACTTTTGAACGGAAACGCCTAGGGACTTGAAATTTTCAGGATAGGTCTGGATCTCGAATGTCGTGATCACGTTCATCTATGAGCAACATTATACAAGGGGTTCCGTTAATACGGTCGTTTGAAATTTTGTTTTCTCGATAAATTCGAAACTGCGGATTCGATCGAGATGAAATTTTGTATTTTAATCGAGAATGATATATTGAAGCAATATTTTGTCCAGATCGCATGACCAGAACCATAGAAACCATAGAAAATTCTAACTTTTAAACGGAAAGGCCTAGGAACTTGAAATTTTCAGGGTGGGTTTGGATCGCAAATTTCACGGTCACGTTCATCAATGAGCAAAATAAGACTAGGGGTTCCGTAAATATGGCCGTTCAAAATATTTTTTTCCTGATAGTTTCGAAACTACCGATCGGATTGGAATGAAATTATGCACCTAGCTCAGGAATAATGTATTCAAACTACGTGCAAAATTTTGTCCAGATCGCATCACCAAGACCATAGATACCGTGGAAAATTCTAGCGAATTATCGGAAAAAAATTGATCAGCTGAAGCACCGACATGAAGTCTGGAGTTTCGCCTAAGTTTCAGAATTTTTTTGACAGCAGTCAAAAATTCCTTCAATTGATTTCTAAAACTGGAAAATGCGAATCTACCTACAAGGTGCATGTACGAGCGCTCAAAAGCTCCTGCCTTCACGGCAGTGCTTTTCGTAATTTTTTTGAAAAAAATTTGTTGCATATTCTGCAGTTTAAAACTTCTTCGTCCCTTCATCTTTTTGAGAAGTTAAAACCAATGCTATTGAATAGGCAAAACATCAAATGATCAAATGACAGTTGAGGTAGTAGCGGCGGCCATGTCGAACATGAATTATAAAAATATTGGTCTGTTTTTTTTTTCCGTATTTTAGCTATTTTTTGTGCTCAGGAGACAAATACATACAATCGCAGGTATGTCATTTTATATTTTGGCGTATATTCTGCTCATGCGATTCTTTCGTGGTAGATATGTTATCCGTAATTTTCTGTTAAAACGCGACTTTTGGACTGTTGCATTTTCTTACTGTGTGACGTGGCTTGTGACTGGACTTTGATTCGTATTGTGAACATGGCAACATTTACTAACGGGAAATATGCTGACATCCTAATGTGTTATGGATTTTCCGAAGGCGTGTAGTTGCGTGCACGGAATAAATACTTGCGACGGTATCCTACTCGTCGAGTACCTGACATTGGCGTTTTTGACAGAGTTTATCAAAGACTACGAGAAACTGTGTCTAATCTAGTACGACGGACTGACATGGTGAGACCTCGTATTCTTGATGACGACGACGACGTAGCAAATGAAATACTTAGAAGCTGGCCCAACTACATCAACAAAAAATGTTATCGCTCGACGGCTTGGTATTTCCCTGTGGAAATTCTGGTTCGTAATGCACACTTTTGAGCAATACCCTTACCATTACACGCCAGTGCTTGTAACAGAAGAAGGGTATCCTTTGGGGCTACTAGACTTTTGCAGATTTATGATCAATGCCTATATTCAAGATCAGGTCTTTTTTTCGTGTGGACAGATGAGTCGAACTTTGATAAAGACGGCATGACAAATTATCAAAACGCCCATTATTAGGCTCCCAAAGCGCAAGATAACCCAAAAAAAACAAGAGGGTCACAAAGCAGATTCAGTCTAAATGTGCGGATAGCTATAATATTAAATTACTTGATAGGGCCATACTTCCTGCCTATTTTAGCTACTTTTACCTACCTTAACTGTTATTTGGTCAATGTTTTTCCTATTTTATAGCGAGTGTTATAACTTTTTGAATAGCTAAGGAGACGAAGAAGTTTTCAAACTTATTGGCAAAATAAGTTCCTTGAAGTTTTTTCAGAAATAGCGCTTCAAAGTTGAAAACACTTGAGAAAATTTTCTGATTCTAACCGTTGTCTTATTAAGCTGTTAGTAGAAGGTTCAGTTTCTATTGATTATTTTAATTAATTGACATGCCCTTCAACTAGATACATCGAAGAAACGGTCGTAAGAAATCCAATTCGAAAAAAATTGATAAAAAAGCCAACAAATAAAGGATTTTTTTCAAAATCATCAAACTCAATATCTCCATAACGTTTAAGTTTCGGACACCATATTATGGAACCAAATCCATCAGAAATAACCAGAATAATAACGTCTCTTAATACTCAGTACGTTTTATCCTGTAACCCTGTATATAATTACATAATGCCAACCCTGTATATTGCAGATGAACTCCTTATCTGTTCTTATTCAAATCTTCATATTACTTTGTTACAAAATGATGAGACATCATTTTGATCACGCCACGTGTGTGGGTGTATATTTGTCCCATTGTTCGATACTGATTGTCGTAATTAACTTGAGATAAGAAATGTTATAAATACGTCTCAAGACGAATGTATCCTCAATTAATTCAGTGCATTTCTTCCTAGCTTATTGTTAGAATAGGATAATCTTCCGTTGTAAATTAATAAATCTTTTTAAAAGATCGGCTTTCGCTCCAAAAACGTAATTGGCGACGAGGTATGGGATTGTGCCGGTTTTCGTGAAGAACTGTGTTTCGAAACTTCGAGCGTGAAATCGTAGTTATCGCCGCGCTAAGAACTTCCAAAAACTTTCAGTTTCAACTGTTAAGGTGCCAAATCCAGCAACAACGAGGAGAAAAGCCGTTTGGAGCCCTGATTGTTTGGGTAGCGTCTACAACGACTCCAGAAAAACAACGTGGTGAGAATCCTATCAAGAAACACTTTTTTAATTCCCAGTCACTGACCCTGGTCCAAAGTCTTCAATCTTTTCCCACGGTTTTGAGCGTAAAACTTGTGTGAGTTTTCTCTAGGTTTCTTATAAAAAACCGATTACCAGAGTTTTTCCTAGGTTTCTTAATACAAAAAACCGATTACCAGAGTTTTTCCTAGGTTTCTTATAAAATAAAAAACCGAATACAATTATTTTCTAAGTACAATATAATTTTTCAAGATTACTTCCGTAAAGCATTTTAAAGGCCGGAAGAATACGAATAAAATGGCGGTCGCACCAGAACCAAATATGTTTGATAGACTTAAATTAATTGATTTATTTTCAAAGTCAATTGTACCATTTGATGGTAATCCTGCAAATCTCGCACGATTTTTGAATCATTGCGAAAGATTTTATAATAGGTTCCAATCTGCCGACGCGTTATTAAATGAAGCAATTATCGATATAATAAAGAGTAAATTGGTAGGAAATGCCAGTGAAATAGTAAGTTCTAATGAGAGAATTACAGATAACTGGTTTAACTTGAAGGAATTTTTAAAGTTAAGATTTGAGGAAAAAATAAGCCTCACAGTTTTGTTTTGGGATCTCCAAAATGCCCAAAGAATTCGTAACGAAAATGATTTAGATTTTCTAGAGAGAATAGTAGATTTAAAAAATTAATACGATTCGCAAGTCGAATTGTCTAATTTACCGATTCTTGAAAAGGATCAAGAAAAAAATATTGCGTCACGAGTAGCAACTACAGTTCTGCTCTATAATATTAACCCCGAATTAAGAACAGCCCTTAGAGGTCATGGAATTATGAACTATGACGATATAGTAAATTTTATTCGTCAAGATTATTATTTTTATCAACAACCCTATATGCACTATAAAAATCAAAATAATCAGAGGAATTTTCCTCAACAAAATCAAAGGAATGTCCCTCAAACTAATAAAAATAATTTCCCAAATAATAATCGAGCAAACTTCCCAACTGATAATTATAGAAGTTTTCCTCATAATAATCAATCAAATTTTCCCCAATCTAGTCAAAATAATCAAAGAAATTTTTATCCAAATAATCCCCAACCGAGATTTCCATCTCAACCGATTAATTTCCAACAAAAACAAGTGAAAACTTATTTCCCGACAAATCGTCAAGTCTTCGGTAATAATGAACGTAAAAACGAGAATGTTTTCAAACCTCATCCTAATCAAAGAATACAATCTCCCCCTGAAAAAATGTCGATTCAGACGAGGAATTATCCCCAAAAGAGATCAAATTATTCTACTCAATATCACCAAGTCCCCAGAGACAATTTTTTAATAATCAACCCAATCCAAATATAAGGATTGAAGAATTAACTAATATTGCGTCTACTTCGAAAGACCCGAGATTCGAAAAACGTGATTTTAACGAACGTTCATATCCAGAACGTAATAATTCCAGTAAATATTTAAATGAAAATTTTCGAGATCGTGCCATGAACGACTCATTGACTTAAATAATACGTTAGATAACACAAACCAACTTCCCTATATTCAATTCCAAAATCCTAAATGTAAACTTTTAATTGATAGTGGATGTTCAGTGTGTCTTATTGATCCAAAATTCGCGTATAATAATTTCCCTAAAAATATTTTTAATGAATCTACGACACTAACTGCATGTTTCAAAAAACAAACTGCAAATGAAAAAGTTTTAATACCTTTATTCCCCGAATTTCAAATTGATGATTTTCATCCCTTTGTCGTATACAAGTTCCATAAGAATTATGATGGTCTTATAGGAGCAGATTTTTTGAATAAATATGGACTTAACTTAGATTTTAAAAATCAATTATTGACTAATAGTTATTGTCAAATCCCTTTTTATTATCAACAAGCATGTCAAAAACCCCAAAATATCCCAATTGACCATGAGTTTTCAAATATAATAAAACATAAAATTGATACGATCAACCAACACTTAGCGGATAATCTGAAAATTCAATTAAATGAATGTTCCTTTGAAAATGAAATTAAAACAAATGATAATAATATTCCTGAAGGAATCGTACCTAATTCAGATATATTGAAAGCAATTGCTGAATTTCCAATTCCTAAAACTCCTAAAGAAATAAAATCATTTCTTGGACTCGTAGGATATTATAAAAAATGTATCCCTAATTTCGCAAAGATAACGAAACCCTTAACTTCATGTTTGAAGAAAGATTCTAAAATTAATATCAATGATCCGAAATATATCGAAGCGTTCGAAATATGTAAAAGAAATTTATTGAATCCCCCTGTATTGAGATACCCCGATTTCGATAAGCCATTCGTTCCTACAACTGATGCGTCAGGTTTCGCGATAGGCTCTGTTTTATCTCAAGGTGAAGTTCCAAAAGAATTTGATTACGGAATACGTTATAAGAAAGGCTCAACAAATGATGCTGATGCTCTCAGTCGAATTATAATAGAGTCAGATAATAAATTTACTTATAAGGATTTTGAAAAAAATTATGAATTGAAAAATATTAAAGATTCCTAAGATAATTGAAAAAACAGGTGATTTATTTAAAGCCCCAAAGAATTATGCGTTAGCACATTGCCTTTCCCGTGATTTTCGCATGAACAGAGGTGTAGCTCTCGAATTTAAAAATAAATTTGGTCAAATAGATAATTTGAAATCTCAAAATAAGCTACTAGGAGAAGTAGCAATGATCCAAATAAATGATCGAAACATTTATTATTTAATCACGAAAGATTCGTATTTTCATAAACCGGAATACGAAACCGTTTTTCAATCAATATTATATCTCAGAGAATTGTGTCAATATAATAATGACAAATACTTAGCTTTACCCAGAATTGCATGCGGTCTAAATAAATTAGACTGGCATATTATTTTAAGTATGATAAAATACATTTTTGCAGAATCTAATATAAAGATAATTGTATATTCCTTACCGAATCGGAATATCCTGTAACCCTGTATATAATTACATAATGCCAACCCTGTATATTGCAGATGAACTCCTTATCTGTTCTTATTCAAATCTTCATATTACTTTGTTACAAAATGATGAGACATCATTTTGATCACGCCACGTGTGTGGGTGTATATTTGTCCCATTGTTCGATACTGATTGTCGTAATTAACTTGAGATAAGAAATGTTATAAATACGTCTCAAGACGAATGTATCCTCAATTAATTCAGTGCATTTCTTCCTAGCTTATTGTTAGAATAGGATAATCTTCCGTTGTAAATTAATAAATCTTTTTAAAAGATCGGCTTTCGCTCCAAAAACGTAATTGGCGACGAGGTATGGGATTGTGCCGGTTTTCGTGAAGAACTGTGTTTCGAAACTTCGAGCGTGAAATCGTAGTTATCGCCGCGCTAAGAACTTCCAAAAACTTTCAGTTTCAACTGTTAAGGTGCCAAATCCAGCAACAACGAGGAGAAAAGCCGTTTGGAGCCCTGATTGTTTGGGTAGCGTCTACAACGACTCCAGAAAAACAACGTGGTGAGAATCCTATCAAGAAACACTTTTTTAATTCCCAGTCACTGACCCTGGTCCAAAGTCTTCAATCTTTTCCCACGGTTTTGAGCGTAAAACTTGTGTGAGTTTTCTCTAGGTTTCTTATAAAAAACCGATTACCAGAGTTTTTCCTAGGTTTCTTAATACAAAAAACCGATTACCAGAGTTTTTCCTAGGTTTCTTATAAAATAAAAAACCGAATACAATTATTTTCTAAGTACAATATAATTTTTCAAGATTACTTCCGTAAAGCATTTTAAAGGCCGGAAGAATACGAATAAAATGGCGGTCGCACCAGAACCAAATATGTTTGATAGACTTAAATTAATTGATTTATTTTCAAAGTCAATTGTACCATTTGATGGTAATCCTGCAAATCTCGCACGATTTTTGAATCATTGCGAAAGATTTTATAATAGGTTCCAATCTGCCGACGCGTTATTAAATGAAGCAATTATCGATATAATAAAGAGTAAATTGGTAGGAAATGCCAGTGAAATAGTAAGTTCTAATGAGAGAATTACAGATAACTGGTTTAACTTGAAGGAATTTTTAAAGTTAAGATTTGAGGAAAAAATAAGCCTCACAGTTTTGTTTTGGGATCTCCAAAATGCCCAAAGAATTCGTAACGAAAATGATTTAGATTTTCTAGAGAGAATAGTAGATTTAAAAAATTAATACGATTCGCAAGTCGAATTGTCTAATTTACCGATTCTTGAAAAGGATCAAGAAAAAAATATTGCGTCACGAGTAGCAACTACAGTTCTGCTCTATAATATTAACCCCGAATTAAGAACAGCCCTTAGAGGTCATGGAATTATGAACTATGACGATATAGTAAATTTTATTCGTCAAGATTATTATTTTTATCAACAACCCTATATGCACTATAAAAATCAAAATAATCAGAGGAATTTTCCTCAACAAAATCAAAGGAATGTCCCTCAAACTAATAAAAATAATTTCCCAAATAATAATCGAGCAAACTTCCCAACTGATAATTATAGAAGTTTTCCTCATAATAATCAATCAAATTTTCCCCAATCTAGTCAAAATAATCAAAGAAATTTTTATCCAAATAATCCCCAACCGAGATTTCCATCTCAACCGATTAATTTCCAACAAAAACAAGTGAAAACTTATTTCCCGACAAATCGTCAAGTCTTCGGTAATAATGAACGTAAAAACGAGAATGTTTTCAAACCTCATCCTAATCAAAGAATACAATCTCCCCCTGAAAAAATGTCGATTCAGACGAGGAATTATCCCCAAAAGAGATCAAATTATTCTACTCAATATCACCAAGTCCCCAGAGACAATTTTTTAATAATCAACCCAATCCAAATATAAGGATTGAAGAATTAACTAATATTGCGTCTACTTCGAAAGACCCGAGATTCGAAAAACGTGATTTTAACGAACGTTCATATCCAGAACGTAATAATTCCAGTAAATATTTAAATGAAAATTTTCGAGATCGTGCCATGAACGACTCATTGACTTAAATAATACGTTAGATAACACAAACCAACTTCCCTATATTCAATTCCAAAATCCTAAATGTAAACTTTTAATTGATAGTGGATGTTCAGTGTGTCTTATTGATCCAAAATTCGCGTATAATAATTTCCCTAAAAATATTTTTAATGAATCTACGACACTAACTGCATGTTTCAAAAAACAAACTGCAAATGAAAAAGTTTTAATACCTTTATTCCCCGAATTTCAAATTGATGATTTTCATCCCTTTGTCGTATACAAGTTCCATAAGAATTATGATGGTCTTATAGGAGCAGATTTTTTGAATAAATATGGACTTAACTTAGATTTTAAAAATCAATTATTGACTAATAGTTATTGTCAAATCCCTTTTTATTATCAACAAGCATGTCAAAAACCCCAAAATATCCCAATTGACCATGAGTTTTCAAATATAATAAAACATAAAATTGATACGATCAACCAACACTTAGCGGATAATCTGAAAATTCAATTAAATGAATGTTCCTTTGAAAATGAAATTAAAACAAATGATAATAATATTCCTGAAGGAATCGTACCTAATTCAGATATATTGAAAGCAATTGCTGAATTTCCAATTCCTAAAACTCCTAAAGAAATAAAATCATTTCTTGGACTCGTAGGATATTATAAAAAATGTATCCCTAATTTCGCAAAGATAACGAAACCCTTAACTTCATGTTTGAAGAAAGATTCTAAAATTAATATCAATGATCCGAAATATATCGAAGCGTTCGAAATATGTAAAAGAAATTTATTGAATCCCCCTGTATTGAGATACCCCGATTTCGATAAGCCATTCGTTCCTACAACTGATGCGTCAGGTTTCGCGATAGGCTCTGTTTTATCTCAAGGTGAAGTTCCAAAAGAATTTGATTACGGAATACGTTATAAGAAAGGCTCAACAAATGATGCTGATGCTCTCAGTCGAATTATAATAGAGTCAGATAATAAATTTACTTATAAGGATTTTGAAAAAAATTATGAATTGAAAAATATTAAAGATTCCTAAGATAATTGAAAAAACAGGTGATTTATTTAAAGCCCCAAAGAATTATGCGTTAGCACATTGCGTTTCCCGTGATTTTCGCATGAACAGAGGTGTAGCTCTCGAATTTAAAAATAAATTTGGTCAAATAGATAATTTGAAATCTCAAAATAAGCTACTAGGAGAAGTAGCAATGATCCAAATAAATGATCGAAACATTTATTATTTAATCACGAAAGATTCGTATTTTCATAAACCGGAATACGAAACCGTTTTTCAATCAATATTATATCTCAGAGAATTGTGTCAATATAATAATGACAAATACTTAGCTTTACCCAGAATTGCATGCGGTCTAAATAAATTAGACTGGCATATTATTTTAAGTATGATAAAATACATTTTTGCAGAATCTAATATAAAGATAATTGTATATTCCTTACCGAATCGGAATATCGGAGGAAATACTAATGAAATCGATAATGATCCAATGTTAAAAATAAATAAATTCGCAATGACGAATAAGATCGATAATGATCGAATGTTAAAAATAAATGAATTCGTAAATACGAATAGAATCAAAAATGATTCAATGGCGACAAATGCTAGTAATGCCACAGATGCAAATTATTCCGAAAATACGGAAATGAAGAGAATCGAAAATGATTCAAATATAAATAATTATAAAAATATTGAAATAAATAGAATCGAAAAAGATTCATCGTCGATTAAAAATCGAATTAATAAAGAAAAATACGAAGCATGTTTGAAATGGTTACATTCAAATGATGAAATAAAAATAAATTCAAATGAGACAGATTGTTTCACTGTCCAGCGTAATGTTAAGAATCCTATAATTAAAATCCCATATACGAAGAAAAGGTTAAAGTCACCATCTTCGAAAATAATTTCCAAAATTATCCCATATTATAAAGTACGGAAAAAGTCATAAATATTTAATTGCGTAATATATCTCACCTATTTACGTAAACATATAGTTTTTATTCAGATTATAAGTGTTTTACAAACAGTTTTGATTTTATCCATAGGATTTCATAAAATATTATTTGAGAAAAATCTCACTTCCATTTGCTTGTTAGTAGCATAAAACATTAGAAGGATTAATGTATTCTCCTTCAGACATTCTTTGAACAACGGTGTTTGAAACCCTTGTTTCATATTATTGATAATCATCATTATTATTCGCTTCGCAATAACGAAAGTAAAAAAAAAAAGAATTATAGTATTTTCTTTGAGACATGTTTTAAACAATGTTACTTCATACACTATATTCCTTAAATATGGAAAATGAATTTAAAATCCCCTGATCTAAATATTGAAATAAATATTCGAATTTAAAAATGGAGTTGTAATGTCACTAGAGCCAGCCCTGCTCAATAACGCGATTATATTAATCTCCAAAAGAAAGAATGTACTACTACGTTAGGAAAAGCTTACGTCTCAAATAACAATCGAAAGTTATGTATTATGAATTACGATAGGAAAACCTACGTCATACATATTACTCTCCAAATTGAAATTGTAGATAAATTATTGATGTATTTTAGCCATTACGGCATTCCCAATACAATAACGTGTGACAATGGATTAGAATTTAAAAATGGCGTAATCCAAGATTTTTGTAGAATCCATAAAATTGAAATTCATTATTTTACTAATTATAATCCCAACTCAAATGCAAAGAACCCTTAAAAATAATTATCATGTTATGATTGGATGTTATTCCAATAAAGGACGATATGTACCAATTGCATTTAAATAAATATGAGCATTAATTTCGAATTATCGAAGATAAATAAATAAAGTCAAAATCTAATTTTGCTCGCACATTAAATTTTAAAAAGCACACAAATGATATAAAAAATGGGAGAAGTTTTAAATGAACATATTCAATTAATAATATTAAAAGAGGACCAATTAACTAAGGAGGAAAAATATCAAAGATTTTACCCAGAACGTTAGATTCTGATAACGAGAACAATATAAAAACTTTTTCGTTTTTCTGATAAAGAGTTTTGATAAGAAATCAAAAAACAGATCGCAACAGTCGTAAATAACCTTAAAAATAAGTATATTGAAAAATTTCAGAAAATGTCAGAAAACCTTAAATTGCTTCAAGTTATACCAGCAATACAAGAAATTCAATACATGCATCTCCTGACATTTGAACTCAAAGATATCAAGAATATTCTAGATGAAATTGCAACTGCAGTGAGTTTTGCAAGATTACATCTTTTACATGAATCGATTTTACCTTATTCAAAATTCCTTGAATTAATAAAAAACGTTACTATAATACCAAGACGAATGTATCCTCAATTAATTCAGTGCATTTCTTCCTAGCTTATTGTTAGAATAGGATAATCTTCCGTTGTAAATTAATAAATCTTTTTAAAAGATCGGCTTTCGCTCCAAAAACGTAATTATATATACTAATCAATTTACTATTCGAATTGAATATTATTATGGCATATACTTCAGAGAGATCAGTTTTGTAGCTTCAACTCATTAAGAAACGAGGTTATCAGGTAACAATAAACCTTCAGGTGAAAATTGCAGTGATTTCGAAGATTTACCATTACGAATAAGTTCAAGTAATAAGTGGGTAAAAAAATTAATTTTTTTTATATTCCTGAGGTGAACAGCAAATCTGGAACTAATTGCTTTTCTCTGCTTCAAGCTAGAACAAAATACAGGGACTGGTATTGGCGAAGCCATTTTCCTCAAAGGAAACTCATGATGTAGAGGCCGTGGAGAATTCCAACGTTGGATAACTAGCCCGCAGCACTACATCATCGTGATTGGCTCCTTTTCCCTGGAGTTCTGTCAATCTGCGTTTGGCAGATCAAGAAAAATATTCGGCATCCACGTATTTCATGTGTAAATATTGAACAGGTACATATTTTGTTCCATTGGAAAGTGTATCTGACGTATGAAATATTACTTTGCAGGAAGTACAATATATTCACATTTATAGTAACGTCCACATTTTTGCTCTTCTCAACCGAATTTGTGATATTTACAAATTATATAATTATATAACTATTTATAATGATAATACTCCTTTGTAGGGTACTGATATGGTAGTCCTAAATGGTTTGGAAGTTTAATTAATACACTAATAATTCGTAACGAATTTCAGATTTGAGATCATTCAGGGATTATGAATCTTATTATAAATTGGAGCATGAAGAAATAGAAAGTAACAGCGGAGTTGTTTGTACGTTACCAAGAACGTTCATAGCAGAAAAACTGCACGCGCTGGCCACAGCAAACTCTTGCCTACAAACACAATCCACTGAATGTAGAGTTAACTCAAATTACAGTCAGTATTTCGACACGAAAAATAAAGATTTCGCTTATGTTAGCAATTAACCAATTTTTCATGAGGAGATAAAAGTTGTGGCGCATTTTATTCTGCGTCGAATGAGAATAACCGCTGATTATTAAGACCACCGGTTACCGAGATACAGTTGGTCAAAATTTGACCAATTTTGGAAGTTAGAGCAAAATCTTCGTTTATCGGAGTCTGTTAAAGATATCGCCTAGAGATGTGAAAAGTGGTCATATGAAAGTTTTGGAGGATTCAATTGTATTCTTTTGGACCACATGTTACGATACTCCATCAGATCGATATTGGAATATTTTTCCTTGGTATTCACCCCTTCACTAAACTACGATTTTCATTATTTAAGTGTTTCACCACGACACATGTTTCGCCATGGCTTCTTCAGGAGAGATATACTAAATTTATAGTTTCACCTGCTCGGAATATACAGGGTATGGCGTAATGAATGGATGATATAGTACCTGCGGGTAGAAGAAGTTGTGGCGGTTCAGAAAAATATGGTTTAGGTTCAGTTTATGTTATTATATTTTTGAGATATTCGACATTTTCGAAAATTCACCCTATGCCACTTCTTCTGATGGCAAAACTCCAAATGAAGGAATTTTTCAATCTGTTTGTTGGATAGTATCTATTCCTGGACAGATGCGCTTTCGAATGTAAACTATGAGTTTTTGGGCGCATGCATAGTTTTTGAGCGCTCGTACTACTTACACGAGGGCTATATCATTTCGTCACGATGTCTGTATTTTTCGAATTTTGAGCAGAAATGGTTTCAAACGACAATGTTCGACTCACTGATGACGAATCCGTTGGAAAATTCGAGTCTGTCCGTCCGTCCGGCCGTCAGTCCGTATACACGATAACTTTCGAACGGAATGTCCTAGGAACTTGAAATTTTCACGGCAGGTTCTAATTTTGAATGCCGCGGTTGAATTCGTTTTTGGGCAAAATTCGCCCAGGGGTTCCGTAAATATGGCCGCTCGAAATTTTGTTTCCCTTCGAAACTACAGATTTGATCGAGGTGAAATTTTGCACTTAGATGGAGAATTACTTGTTCAAGCTACATGCAAAATTTTGTCCAGCTCGCATGACCAGAACCATAGAAACCATAGAGAATTATAACTTTGTAATGGAAAGGCCTAGGGACTTGAAATTTTCAGGATAGGTGTGGATCTCGAATTTTGCGATCACGTTCATCAATGAGCAAAATTAGAATAGGGGTTTTCCTTAAATATGGTCGTTTGAAATTCAGTTTTCTTGATAATTTCAAAACTATGGATTCGATCGTGACGATATTTTGTATTTAAATTGAGATTGATAAATTCGAGCTACATTTTTTCCAGATCGCATGATTAGAAGCATATAAAACGATAGAAAATCATAACTTTCGAACGGGAAGGCCTAGAGACTTGGAATTTTCAGGATAGGTTCGGATTGCGAATTTCGCGATCACTTTCATCAATGAGCAAAATTAGATTAGGGGTTCCGTAAATATGGTCGTTCAAAGTATTTTTTTCCTGATAATTTCGAAATTACCTATTGGATTAGAATGAAATTCCGCACATAGATTGGGAATAATGTAGGAAATTATAGCGAGTTATCGAAAAAAAAATTGGTCACCTATAGCACTAACGTGAAGTCTGGATTTTCGCCTTAGTTTGAAATTTTCTTTGACAGCTGTCGAAATATTTTCAATTGGTTTCTAAAACTGGAGAATGCGAATATACCTACAAGGTGGATGAACGAGCGCTCAAGAGCTCCTGACTTCACGGCAGTGCTTTTCTCTTTTTTTGTTTGTGTTTTGCCAAATAATTTTTCCCCCTCTGCAAACTGTGACGTCATTTTCTCAACTCGCTCGTTCAATTTCTATGATTCAGCGCCCTTCTTTCTGCAAGAATCTTGACTTCTGGTTGATCCCTTGGTCATCATCAGTGAAAATAAATGTTTTTCAATTTTTGAAAATAATGAAAACCGGAAAAATCAATTTTTTTCGCAAATTTGAATAATTTCGCATTCGAATTGAAATTAATTATGGAAAGTGATACTAAATTTGACTCACAATGTTTTCTATAAGTTGAGGACGATGAATTCTAACTGTTCTGACTGCTTGAAAAACATCAACCTCTCCATGTTGAATGACCTGCTCTATACATGCGTTGGCTGCACAATATATTCCACATCTTGTCCTTCCATCCCTGAAAGTATTCATCTTGACTCTTGAATCAATATAATATATGCTTCATATATACCAATGTTTTATTTTTCCTAACCTCCACCCTAATGTTTTTCTCTATCCATGGAACTACCCAAACATTTGCAGCGTTTTTTATGTTGAATCATTCAAGATATGATCATAATAATAATAATAAACCTTGTTGATTTTTTCTTCTACTTACGGAGATACAACGCAAACTGGACCATATTCTGTCCTTTGACGCCATCTTTCCACCATATTCATAAGCTCCACAAGCGAGTTAGTTGATGTTGGTACATTATGACCCATAGGCCAGCAGGTCAGTTGGAACAATTGTACAGTTTTCGGAGGAGCCTTGACACCAGCCATCAGCTCAGTCAAAGAAACGATCTGAAAGGAAAGTCACATAATATTAGATTCCATGATCCAAGCAATCTATATGTTGGCTTCAAATGTAGAAGCATTCTGCCACTAGATCATTTAGGATGTTCTCCCTCCCTACAAAATCTGCAACTGTTTTTTTATGCTGAATAAAATCCCAACTGGCGCTATCACTGCTCTCTGTGACCCTGAAAGAAGCCCGTCAGAAGATGTAGAATGTTACAGCGTACCGAAGGTGCTATCCACTTACAATACACTTTTGTCTTGAGACTTTTCAACTTTTCTTCAACTCCTAGTGTGCGATTTTTCCACGGAACATTGATGTTTTGAAATATAATTTTTTTTCCAAACGTCATATTTCGATCCGCTGTAGGGAAATGTGTTGCTAGATCAACGATGAATTACATTTCCTTACGCCGGAGGGAAAAGTGTCGCTATGTAAACGATGAATTAGTTACTACGAACAATTATTATACTTCATGTCCGTCAAAATCAAAATTAATTTTGCATAACTTCCGTAACTAGGCAAATTTTGCGTTGATCACACAATTATGAAGATCGTAAATATAAGTCTAATCTAAAGGTGGATCTCCAGATTCCAGAACGTTTGAGAATAATAACATATTCCATTCGGATGAAAAGTGACTTTTCATGGCTCGCCTTCAATTACCCTCCTCACTACGTTCGGCGAGTAAAGCCAAGCTCGCTATGAAAAGTGACAAATTCTCCTCCTTATAAAATAATATACTATTTGTTATATTGTCATACGACTTCAAACGATTGATCAAAAATTACGAAAAGCACTGCCGTGAAGGCAGGAGCTTTTGAGCGCTCGTACATGCACCTTGTAAGTAGATTCGCATTTTCCAGTTTTAGAAATCATTTGAAGGAATTTTCGACAGCTGTCACAAAAATTCTGAAACTTAGGCGAAACTCCAGACATGTCAGTGCTTTAGGGACCAATTTTTTTTCAATAATTCGCTAGAATTTTCTACGGTATCTATGATCTTGGTGGTGCGATCTGGACAAAATTTCGCAAGTAGTTTGAATTCATTATTCCTAAGCTAGGTGCATTTCATCACAATTCAATCAGTAAATTCGAAATTATCAGGAAAAAAATATTTTGAACGGCCATATTTACGGAATACCTAGTCTAATTTTGCTCATTGATGAACGTGGCCGCGATATTCGCGATCCAAACCCATCCTGAAAAATTCAAGTTCCTAGGCCTTTCCGTTCAAAAGTTACAATTTTTTATGGTTTCTATGGTTCAGGTCATGCGATCTGGACAAAATGTTGCATTAATATATCATTCTCGATTAAAATACAAAATTTCATCTCGATCGAATCCGTAGTTTCGAAATTATCGAGAAACCAAAATTTCAAACGACCGTATTTACGGAACCCCTAGTATAATTCTGCTCATTGATAAACGTGAACGCGACATTTCAGATCCACACCTATCCTGAAAATTTCAAGTCCCTAGGCCTTTCCGTTCGAAAGTTATGATTTTCTATGGTTTCTATGGTTCTGGTCATGTGATCTGGAGAAATGTAGCTTGAATATATCATTCTCCATTAGTATACAAAATTTCGTCACGATCGAATCTGTAGTTTTGAAATTATCAAGAAAACTGAATTTCAAACGACCATATTTACGGAACCCCTAGTATAATCTTGCTCATAGATGAACGTGATCACGATATTCGAGATCCACACCTATCCTGAAAATTTCAAGTCCCTAGGCATTTCCGTTCAAAAGTTACAATTTTCTATGGTTTCTATGGTTCTGGTCATGCGATCTGGAGAAAATTACGTGTTGCTTGAACACCTCATTCTCCATTTGAGTGCAAAATTTCATCTCAATCAAATCTGTAGTTTTCAAGAAATCGGGGGAACAAAACTTTGAACGGCCATATTCACGGAACCCCTGGTGGAATTTGGCCCATTAACGAACTTAACCGAGGCATTCGGGAACTGAACCTACAATGAAAATTTCAAGTCTCTAGGTTGTTCCGTTCGAGAGTTATCGTGCTTACGGCCGGACAGACAGACTCATATTTTCCGACGGATTCATCATCAGTGAGTCGAACATAGTCGATTGAGACCATTTTCGGCTCAAAATTCGAAAAATACAGACATCGTGACGAAATGATTTAGCCCTCGTGTAAGTAGTACGAGCGCTCAAAAAATATTTTTCATTTTGTTCAATTACCTTTTTATTGATTCTGAAAACCCAGGTCCTTATATTACTGTAGTGGTTATGGGAAAGATGCTCAATTGTAAAGACAGGTCCATATTTCTTCGGGGTTCTACCTTCTGGCCAGAATGATGGAAACGGTTGCTGGAAATCAAACGAATAATTGCAAGCTCGACAAAGAAAAATATTTGAGAATAGGCTGGGAAAATTTACTCAGCTTACATATGGGAAAAGCGACTCTCCGCATTGGTTAACGCTCTTCGGGGCAGGCCAGAAATACAGATGGGATTTACGGAGATTTTTTTTCACTTTTTTACTGTAAGACTGTTGCATATGCCGGGTCAGCTTGACTACGACATAGACATTCCAACCTTCGCACAAATTCTTTTGTGCATCTCCTATCGAACTTTCATCGCGGCCAAGCTTTGCTGTATTTTCCAACCGTTGTTTCTCAACACGACCATTGGTTGTGATTATAAATGGAAGAATTGGGGTGCAGGTAAGTCTATTAATTTCGTTGAGTTCGAATGCTAGATCGTGATATTTTACAATTTTCTAAGTATATGCTCTCTTAATGTTGTCACTAGCTTGGACGGTGATATCAGCTATTGTCACCTTCTTCCGCTTCTTTTCGAAGAGAACAATTTTGGGGCGGTTTTGTGTTATCGATCTGTCCGTTATGACTCGATGGTCCCAGTTGAGTTTGAATTCCTCATTCTCCAAAATTTCCCGAGATAAGTATGTTTTATGGTAATGACTTGGTGGTATGCCTTTGCAAAGGCGTTGTTGCAGTCAGTGTAATCTCTGGGTGCGGATTTGGGACATGACAAGGATATTATTACAATTATATCAATATAATTATATATAATTGGCGACGTGAGATAAATGGCGACGGATCTGGGATTGTGCCGGTTTTCTTGGAAAAAAATGTATCGATTTTGTTGTGTGAAAAACCAATAGTCAATTTTCAACTGTCAAGGTGCGAACGATCAACAACAGAGAGAAGCCTTGATCGATTGAGTAGCGCCCTTCGACGACTTCAAATCAACCATTTTACATTTCCACTTATTAACCTGGCTCAAAGTTAATCCATTCTTCTTCCGCGGTTTTGAGCGTAAAACTTGTGTGAAGTTTCTTCTAGGTTTTTCTTTCTAAGAACTAGAGTTTTTCCTAGATTTTTCATAATAAACAAAAAACCGAAAACTAATATTCCTTTGAGTATAATTGAAAGTTGCAAATATCCGTTTCATTCTGAATGGTATACAAATATGTACCTATTTTTTGAACTCACAGAATTTAATGGTGGAACGCACAGCACAACTACGGCAGAGCACTCGTAATCATAAACAAGGGACCAAAATTCACCACTTGTAGATTTCAGAGGCCACTCTGTTACGATGTACTCTCTAGGCTTCGTATATCCCTGAAAAAATGAAATATGAATAGTGGTGTTGAGCACTTGATATAAAATTTGACAAATCTCTGTAAAGCCAGGGATACATAGGACAAATTTTACCATTCGTTGACATTCAAAGTGATTTCTTGCTCAAGTGTAGATGTGCATTTACGCCTAATTAATTGTGGGGATATTAACAATATCCTCATCAAAAATCGAATATGTAGGATATAGCTCATTCGAGAATACTTACATCAACAAAAACAGCATTTATGTAATCCGTAAAGCTATTCCCTTGGAATGAAGTCAAATAAGGCCTGAAATTGTCAGCTGAAAAAATGAAAAAAAATCATTTTTGAAGGACACCGAAAAGATTTCAAAGGCCTTGAAGGGTTTGATGTTATAGGTCAAACTATTCGATGATCATTATTCTGGCTTTTACACTGTCATGTTCCACAAGCGGGAGTTCGCAAGCATTTTAAAGTTCCTGCGATAAAATTGTTCATAAAACGTTTACAAATGTAGCACTCAGCATTAAAAGTTTTGTGGAAATAATGATAGATCATACAAGGTGCAGCATAGCGGCAGATATTCCTGCCTGATTTGGGAAGTTGCTAGTTGTGGGGAGTGTGTCATTAGATAGCTGTAGGAATTTTGAGGAGCGATCACAATCTGTGACTGCTCTGGAGAAATCACAGTTCCAAATCACGGCTCCTTTTCGGAGCACTATTTTGCGGAAGGGCTGGATGCGTCGAAGGTTGTCCGATTTTAATTTACAAAACGGATTTTGAAAGTAGAATTATAGTACTACAAAACGTCAATCTTGGTTTTTCGTTCAAATGTTGCAAAATGGATTAAAACGTGCAAACATGACCAAAGCCCTCGATCGCGGTCGAGTAGAGAGTGTAGCCCGACGCGGGGAAGTGCGTATTATTGTGGCTTTCCAGCCAGTTGCGTGTTACTCCAGGGCTTCACGCACTGGACCTTCACGCCTTCAGTATCACGGGAACATGCCAAATCCAAACTGTCAAAAAACATGAACAAAACATCAAATATGACGAGTTTGACGTTGAACAGCTGTCAGGACTTGAAGCTCCGTAAATTTGGGGGGTGCACCAGGTGGAAGGGGTCGGAAGTGCCAGACGCTCCGGTGCTTGAACGGTCAAACTTCGGTGTGGCGCACTCCCGAGGCGCATCGGGTGCGCCTCAGACGGTCGCTGGAAAGCACTTAATAATACAAGCGCGCTGCGGCCGGGCGCGAATCTTTACATTTATACCCCCACTAATCGACAGCGATCGACCGCTCGTCCGGTTTCGGTCATGTTTGCACGTTTTTTTCACCTTTTCTGCAACATTTTAACGATAAATCAAGATTGACATTTTGTAGTACTATACTACTGCTTATAAAATACGTTTTGTAAATTTAAATCGGACAACTTTCGACGCAACCAGCCCCTCCGCAAAAAAGTGCCTAAAATAATACAAATCGCAATAACACCAAAACTATTTATCCGACAACGTCCGGGTTGCGTTCACTCAAAGTACCTATCAACCACTACTTTCATCCGGAATGCCAGTGCTACATCTTTGAAAATGGCGGAGTTATGAATTTTTGAAACAACGCTAACTTTTACAGTTTTTCCGGCTTTTCTCCGGTGATAATGAGCCGATTAAAATGCACTAGCACTAATTTACATCGTCGTTGTTGAAAGTGTTAGCATTGACAAGCAAAAAAACTAAGAAACATCGTTTTTTTGGTGGTTTTTCAAAATAAAAAAAAAGTAATCATATTTGCGAGTCGAGAACATATCACTAAACATCCACGGAACACCCCACGCATCCCCTCACTCACTGTTTTCTTCTACGATTTTTCACACCAAAAATTCTCTATTGCCTGGTCTATATTTGTTTTGAAGTGAGGAAAGACGAGGTTTTGCGAAATGCGGTGTTTTTCAAATGTCGAGGATACGAGCTGAATTGATTTCTCGGACTCAAGTAATGGCTGACGATCTTCTTCATTTCTCCTCTGGATACCTATACTTATTTTTTACGTACAACAACAACCACCTCATCAGTTGGAGAATTCAATTATTGTTTTGTGATTTTGTCGTTCGGTACTAGGTACATCCATACTCTGCCTATTATTTTTGTTCAGTTTATCTGCTTGTAATTGAATACACCAAATTTTTCAGAATTGCGTCCAATTTTGTAGATAACAAAAATCTTTTTTTTTTCATCATTTAGACCTACGGGTCCTCTTGAAAATGTGATAACCCCAGAAGGTGCAGAAATGTGACAAAGTTATTAAAACCACCGGGAAAGGTTCAATAAGTGTATGAACGTTAGAGATCGTCATTCAAATGATGGTTTCTCGATATCTTGGAACCGAATTGAATGTACATTCATGAATAAAACAAAAATTTTTGTAGCTTACTTCTTTACTTCCTTTTTACATTAGCTCGGCAGGTCTTCCTGCCACACCTTGTACGAAAGAAGAGTTATCTTATTTCTTTTCATGTGATATTCACGAAACTTGAAAAATGATAATGCTACTTACGTGGTACGATCAATACGTCTCTATTCTTTTTCCTATTGTCTCCTCGGTGTCCACCCGCACAATCTCCTATAGTGAATCTTGGGGTTTGTTTACATATCAACATATACTCTCTTTGATATTCGTTCATTTTTGTTGATGTATTTTTCACCGACTTCAGTTTGAGTCTTTGCGAAAGCTCGCTGACTGGAAACCATGAGTTTCCACAAGTGACGAAATCCTCAAGGCTGTCATAGATAAATTTATATTGTTCCTGATGAAAGCAAAAACAAACTTTAAGAAATAATACAATTGATAAACGTGAGGGGAACATAAGAATAATGAATAACCGAATATGGGCATTAGAGGTGAGTATTCCAATAAAATTCTGCCGAGACTATAACACTGATAGATCAAAGACCTATATTGATCTCAGTAACTTATTACATATATCTTCATTATAAATCTAGAAGGGTATGACAGCTGCAGCTCGAGATATGCCTCAGTCAGAAGACTCTCGTATATAAAAACAATAATTCCAAAGATTACCTAGGTAACTCCAGAGAAAATCAATATCATCGACCGCAGATCCATATATATATATAATGTAAGGAGGATGATATCGATGCAAAAGTAGGAAGGCTTTTTGAAAAAAAAGAATTGGCAAAGTCCATTTGGGTTGAAACAGAAAACATCAAAATTATCGATATCAACTACAGACCATGGTTTCGGGCTTATTGGACCCTTTCTAGTACAGCAATAGATAGAATTTTGAATAGCACGGCAGTATTCTTCAGAATAATTGGTTCCTTATATACATATTCTGTTGATTGTGTCATAGAACAGACAAGTATGTATTTATTCATCAGTTTATTCTGTTATTGCGATTGATGATTTTGTTATTCTCTGGGTTTCCCTTATAGACTGTTTGACTCGCACAGCCTCCGGAATGATTCTTCCATATATTGATTGTGGATTGTGTCATAAAACACTCGAGTATTCATTTTTGTATTCACTGCCCCAGTAGACGCCCTGATTTCCAACAAAAAACACTCACCACATTTTCGACAAGATTTTTTCTCGACTGTCTCAATTTCTTCATATAACCGAACACGTCAAACTTATGGTCTTCTTCTGCGAGTTCGAGATTAGCATCAACGGCCAAATAGACTCCAGACCTGCCACCGCCATCACTGAAAATATCTCGTAATATTTATAATGAAATTGGGAATTGTACAGTTACATACTTGCAGTGTACAATCATAGGTCCAGCTTCGTTAGATTTGATTCTGTGTCCTACAACAGCTCTTACTCTCCTCCTAAACTCGAGGATTGAGTTTGGGAAAGGACAAGAATGGCTGTGCCATTCTGTGAAGTGAAACTGCAGGATCAATCTTTCTTCGACAATTTTCTGAAAGAATGAAATAGATACAAATATTTTCGAAGAATGTAGATTCGTTCGGGAAGTACAGCGCTGGAACCAAAAAGTCAACGATTTGTTATGAGAAAAAATTATAAAAAGCTCTGCCGTGAAGGCAGGAGCTTTTGAGCGCTTGTAGGTAGATTCGCATGTTCCAGTTTTATAAACCAGTTGAAGATATTTTCGATAGCTGTCAAAAAAAAATTTAAACTGAGGCGAAACTCCAGACTTCACGTCAGTGCTAAGTGACCAATTTTGTTTTTGGATAATTTGCTAGAACTTTTTACGGTATCTATGGTCTTGGTGATGCGATCTTGGAAACGTAGTTCGAATACATTATTCTTTATCTATGTGCAAAATATCATTCCAATCCAATCAGTAGTTTCGAAGTTATCAGGAAAAAATTTTTTTAACCGGCATATTTACGGAAACCCTAGTCTTACTTTTGCTCATTGATATCCATGTCCGCGACATTCGAGAACCACACTTATCCTGAAAATTTCAAGACTCTAGGCCTTTCCGTTCGAAAGTTATAATTTTCTATGGTTTCTATGGTTCTGGTCATGCGATCTGGATCTGGACAATATGTAGCTTGAATATATCAATCTCCATCAAAATACAGAATTTCGTCACGATCGAATCCGTAGTTTTGAAATTATCAAGAAAACTAAATTTCAAACAATCATATTTACGGAACCCCTAGCAGTTTCTCTGCCATATTGTTGGCGGAGTGGGAGCATGCTGGCCTTATTTTGGTCGGCTGTGAGCATGCTCCCACTCCGCCGACGTGTATGAAAGAGAAAGTGTCAGTTATTTCTAGTTCAATAATGGATTATTCATTATCATAACGAGAATTCATTTCCTTCCTTACATTGTTCGACTAGACGGTCAGGCTCTCTTTCCTATGCATTGAATGTCCGATTTAATTTTCCAGACCGTTATATTGGCATCATTGAGTGGAAATTTATGAAAATTTCGGATGGAGATTATTGATGTAAATGCAAAATTTCAAACATACACTGGTATAATTTTCATTATAATTAGTGCGCTATTAACAAGTTGGTTCCTTCGGATTACTGAAAACTAGATACGATGATTGTTCAACGTGGATACTATACTATTCAATTCGGCGAATCTTGCTATGATATTGCTATGATTTTCATCGAAAAAAGATTCATGGAAATTTTGTTATATGTATGTATAATATTGATGTGAATCTACATCTCAATCATCCAGTAGTATACTCTCCACTCTTTCCAGTTAAAAAAAAAGGCTGCTTGCAAGTTCTGGGTGTTCGCAATAATTAAGAAAAGGACGTGACCAAATTCAACTTATTCATAATTGATAAACGATACATGACTGAGAGAAGAGAGATTTCGAAAATACTACACATATCGCCAAAATTCTTGGACCCCTTGTGTTTGTCGAAATGAGACACTATTATTATGAGTCAAGAAGTGTATCACAAGGTACATTCAATTTGGTTATGTAACCAATGCAATAGGGAAAAATCACGTACCGAGAGATGGCACTGAAAATCACAAGATGTCGGGTCGAGAGGGGATCAAAATTTCTGTCATTCATAACAAGGAAATGAACCTGCCGTGAAGGCAGGAGCTTTTGAGCGCTCGTACATGCACGTTGTAGGTCGATTCGCATTTTCCAGTTTTAGAAATCAATTGAAGGAATTTTTGACAGCTGTCACAAAAATTCTGAAACTTAGGCGAAACTCTAGACTTCATGTCAGTGCTTTAGAAGGCCAATTTTTTTTCGATAATTCGCTAGAATTTTCTACGGTATCTATGGTCTTGGTGGTGCGATCTGGACAAAATTTGGCACGTAGTTTGAATACATTATTCCTAAGCTAGGTGCAAAATTTGATCCCAATCCCTTCAGTATTTTCGAAATTATCAGGAAGAAAATATTTTGAACAGCCATATTTACGGAACCCCAAGTCTAATTTTGCTCATTGATGAACGTGGCCGCGATATTCGCGATCCAAACCCACCCTGAAAATTTCAAGTTCCTAGGCCTTTCCGTTCAAAAGTTACAATTTTCTATGGTTTCTATGGTTCTGGTCATGCGATCTGGACAAAATATTGTTTTAATATATCATTCTCGATTAAAATACAAAATTTCATCTCGATCGAATCCGTAGTTTCGAAAATATCGAGAAACCAAAATTTCAAACGACCGTATTTACGGAACCCTTAGTATAATTCTGCTCATTGATAAACGTGAACGCGACATTTCAGATCCACACCTATCCTGAAAATTTCAAGTCCCTAGGCCTTTCCGTTCGAAAGTTATGATTTTCTATGGTTTCTATGGTTCTGGTCATGTGATCTGGAGAAATGTAGCTTGAATATATCATTCTCCATCAGTATACAAAATTTCGTCACGATCGAATCTGTAGTTTTGAAATTATCAAGAAAACTGAATTTCAAACGACCATATTTACGGAACCCCTAGTATAATTTTGCTCATAGATGAACGTGATCACGACATTCGAGATCCACACCTATCCTGAAAATTTCAGGCGTTTCCGTTCAAAAGTTACAATTTTTTATGGTTTCTATGGTTCTGGTCATGCGATCTGGACAAAATTTCACATGTAGCTTGAACACCTCATTCTCCATTTGAGTGCAAAATTTCATCTCAATCAAATCTGTAGTTTTCAAGTAATCAGGGGAACAAAATTTGGTCCATTAACGAACTTAACCGAGGCATTCGGGAACTGAACCCACACTGAAAATTTCAGGTCTCTAGGTTGTTTCGTTCGAGAGTTATCGTGTTCACGGACGGACAGACTCAAATTTTCCGACGGATTCGTCATCAGTGAGTCGAACATAGTCGATTGAGACCATTGGGTGAGTTTGCTGGCCACGGTAATCTTTGAATACCCGCAATCTCTAGTTCATTTTGTACTCTTTTCGTGCGATGGGGTCTAGCATTGTTTCTCTGTCATAGTGTCGAGAATGGGAATAAGCTGCATTCGACGACCATGCATTATGCCTCCCGAAAACATTACTGATCCTCCTTAGTATGGAACGACTTCTTCGGCATAATAAAGTCTTTCATGTTGCCCTGGCCCTCTATAAACTCTGTGTCGCGACTATCACTAACTAAACCAATTCTGGTTTCTTCCGAAAAAAGGACATTTCGCCTGACTCTGTGTTCATGTGCCAACTGTAGACAAGTGGCTATGTGTAGGGTAAATGATCTGGGTACTCTTAATGGTCTCCTGGATCGTAAACTGGCTCTAGCAGGTCTCCGTCGTATTGTGGTACTGGAAATTAAGCGACCAAACATTCTTCCTTAATGAGTTCGGACAGATGAGACTGTTGTGGTTCGATTCCGACGAACATATCCTGCTAGATACCGATCTCCTCTTGCATTTGCTACCCTATGACGCCCAGTTCCACGTCTCCAGTCAACGCTGTCAATTTGCTGGTAAAAATGCACTCACTATTCGGATAACTGAAGCGCGGGGAATCCTCAGTCTATCCGCGATTATAGTCCATTTAAGAATTATTGACATCGAAGCAGGCCTTGAACGTCCAGTCGAGGCTTTATTTCTGGTTACTAAAAAGTAACTAAATTTCATCATAGAAATGGAACATAAATATAACCTAGAAAAGTGTTGAGTTTGAGTATACGAATTATCGAATAATTAAGCCGGAATATTTCGATTGCAGTTCAAACATGGGAATTCAGGTTTGAAAGCGCAAAAATATCTTGGAATGCTTTCATATGAAATTATCTGAACTTATCGTTCATATAAAAGTCAACCATGGAAAATTGAAGATCATTCAAATAAATATTAATTTTCACTCAGGACCATGCAATATTTATTGGTATTGGAAATCTTGCAAAATTCTAACCATATAACTATGAGAGGACCATTTTATGTCAGGATTTAAGAAGGATAATTAATGGAATTCTAACAGGTAGCTAGTGGTGCAACAGAAAAAAAAATTTGGATACTTCGCAAGCACAGGGCCAAAAGAATGGATTGGAATAACCATTATAATGTATTAAGAAATAAGAGAGAAACAAAAATTAAGAATCTATGTAGTACATGAAGAATTTTGACATGAACTCTGTACCGAACTATCAATATATGAACCAATTTGTGAATTATTTATTGCTCGGTGTTGAATACTTTAAGAAAGTCAATTTTTATTTTCATTCATTAAAACTGTCCGTGAATTATTGAAAATATATAAATTGATGAGCAATTTTACAATAATTCAGTATAATTTTGAATTGGGAACAATATAGCATGTGTATTAGCAGAGGGAATGTGAACAGGGTACCATACAGTATAAGTATAATAAATAAACTCAAAATATCTACGAATTATACAAGAGCAAAGATAAAAATCTCATTAAGAACTTTGTTTCCACGTATAAGTGTTGTGATTTGGATGTGTTTATTGAATAAGCTGACATAATCCTATTGATGGGCATCCCTTTGCAGGGAACGTTTCAATTTTTCAATAACCCATTTATAAAATAATTCACCATTCATAGTAATAATTATCATTAATACCACTGTCAATAATCGGATCACATCCAGGTAAAAATCCATCAATTGTTCAAGCATTCAAAATAGTGCACCTTCTGCCTTTACCCTTGAATATACTAGGCATACCTTTTGGATTCTTTTCTAGTGTCCACTGACGAATTTGAATACCGTTTTCGAATATCCAAATTTCATCTAGATAAATGAATTTTACGTTTTGTTCCATGTATTCTCGGTATTTATCACAATATCGTACTATTTTTATTATATTTTTCTGTTTATCAATAAGAATTTTCCTTCGATCAACTTTTTTGTATTTGTATCCAATTTTTTTTATGATATAATATAATGTTGACTTCGATCAATTGAAATCTAGGTGCTCTTTGGCCAGTTAGAAACGGATATCTAAATTGATATATTAATTGTTTTTAATTATAGCAAAAACAAAGTCATTCAATGTCTCTTTGAAGGAATAATCGTATCGCACAGGTTTTCTTCCACTGCTAATTCCAGGCTATAATAACATGCTTATATTCTACGGACAGGGCTTGGTGAAATCTGAAAATTTAAGAGACATTGATCAATCAGAATACACTTTGAGTCGGTGAATAACAGTTTACCTGAAATATATGCCAAAACTTTGAAAAACTCGAAGTAACACCGACAAACTGCCTGGCGTTCTCTTGTTAGGCGCGATGTATCCTGGAATTCTGGTCAATTCCAGCCATTTTAATAGCATAAGACAAAAAATACTCAAATTCAGAGCAAATTTTTATTATAACATATTCACCAATATCTTCGACAAAATCATCAAAGCAAGATTTCTATGGGTAATGTTAGTGCTATTCCTATACCAACCTGAGTTCAGCAACCCAAAATATTACTGAATAGTCTATTACCAACTTAAATTCGATTTTTTACAGCCAACCGAGATGTCAATAATTCTTAAACGGAGTATAGATGATTCGACAGACTCTCATCATGCAAAGCCACTTTTCTTCCTCTATTGAACACTGACAATCTAGTGCAAGGCATTATTGCAAAGAAAAAGTCAACAATAACTCAAACATGCCAAACCGATATGAACCACTTTTGAAACATTGGTACCTATCCAAAATTAGGGGAATTTTGAAACAATATACTGAAAATTTTCATAACCGACAGATACATCAGGATATTAAGTATTCAGTCATGAATTCCAGAAAACCTGCTATCCACCTCGCCTTCAATTTTATGCACATTTCTCAATGAGAGTCTAAATTAATCGTCTTTCGCACGTCAGAAGATGCCATCTTTTATAATCGACAGTAATTTTCATCCAAATATAAACCATTAATTTCGCTAAAAGTTAGGTTGATGTCTGTGACAGTTTCCGTGCGGGTTTTGTATCAGAAAAGGATCCTCGAACTAATGTGTGTAATACTTACGTCTTCTTGCTTCTTATACAATCTAAAAGTTCGGATGTGGAAGTGTGCTAGTTCTTCCTCGTCCAGCATGGATATACCTATACCGCCATATGTCTCGTCCAGATCTTTAGATGCCGGCCAATACTGGACACACATCACCTTCGAAATTAAATATCAATGAAAAAAATTTTTTATTGCGTTCACTAGAAAAGAAGTAAATGTGATATGTAAGGGTCTGATGAGATCAAAGACATGTGAGAAACGTCTTCGTACGTTGCTACTCCCTGAGAATATTGCGGCAGTGGACAGTTGGAGCAGATAAAGAGCTCACAACAACCTCTCGGAGAAGTTATAAAGAACATGATCGTTTCCAGAACGTCTTTGTACTGCCTGGGACTTTAACCTACCTATGTTTGCTCAGTGTTCCACACTAACGAGGAGACAAATTTTGAAGAACGACACAATGAATCATTCATTACCTTGATAAAGTCGAAAGTTTTCGTCAACATTACTATACAGCTAGCCCGCTCCTGCCATATCATTCTCCAGAAATCTGTCACAGTTTCTTCGGTTGGACCTTGAGTTACGATATAAGCATTTGGCTTCAGGAGACTCTGAGTAGAAAATAACCATTAATGAATATCATGAATCCTTTAATTCAGAAGCGGGACATTTGAAAAGTTCTTGAACCAATAGACTAGTACATTTTAAATGGTAAGGCATCACCAGCTGATGGTCTACGAATAAGGTTAAGGTAGTGGTTGGGAAGGCAAGTTGATATATGAAGGATGAATTTTCGGTACAGTTAAGAACACATGGCACTGTCAGTCCTTTCTATGAATCCATAATAAAAACTTTACCCCAAATTTACGTCCAAGAACTTTTCGAATGACTTCTCCCTGAAGATCTTGATACTCATGCGTAAAAAACTTACATCTACATATGAGGCATTAATATAATCCGTATCACGAGTTCCATCTATGGGCTCTAAAACTACCCTGTTATAATCATCTGTAAAATTAAATATTGATAATTATAACTACCATTGAAAATTATTTTTTACTTACAAGGAATGCATTTTTGGTTTTGGTTTTTCTCTAAATTGGCCTTTTTGGTGCCATGTCGACATGAATGAGATTCCACTTTTGTTGCAAACTGAAAGTTTGATGGCAAATCAATAAAATATAATAATACGATAATTCTTGTTCAGACGCATTGTACGTTATTTGAGTAAGGGGAGAAGTTAATATAGATTTTACTGACAAACAGTGAAGATCAAGTATTCAGAATGGTAAGCACATTTCAACGATGGGAGATCGAAGACAAAATGTTTGTCAAAGCGATTACCTAGAATTTTTGGACAAAACCAATTAATTCACCGAAAAAAAATAACACTTCTGGTATCGTCGGGTCAAAACTGACCCAAAGGAGCTAATAACAATAGTTAGCTAATACCAATAGATACAATAAACATACGCGCCGACATAGGCAACCATGTTCGTCTAAACTGATTTTAGTTCAGGATGGCCCTTCTCGACCGACTGTGATTTTTTTTTTTTAATTTTTTTTTATGAATCTTTATGGTTTTATTGATGGCAAACTATTTTAAGCAGAATCCCAGGTTTTTTTTTTCAAATTTCCAATAATTCAATTCTTCAATTTTTTCTGACAGTGATGTCATCGATCTTTATATTCTTGATATTCCCACAAGTTAACGTGCTTTGAGATCACTAGTTTCCTAACGTTTTTTCCAGATTCTTACCCATATAACACCCCTGTTCACTCCCGATCCCGTTCAAAAAATCTGCACAAGAAGTAGAAAACCATCAAGAATCATTCTGGAATACTCATTTTCAATGGAAAAAATTTGGAAATTGAAAAATACGAGTGGGCTTTAAAGTTAAAGTTCACTTCAATACTTTTAGTTGAATGGAAAATTTGCTGTCATCAGATATGTATATTTATTTTATTTTCATAATTTTTTTTTCTCAAATTAGAAGGCCACTATGACAATGTTTGTATTCTACATTATTATTAATTTTTTGATCACTCATAAATTCATTTTCAATAATAAAGTAACTTTGATATTAACCATTATATTCTTTCTCATACATATTTCATTTTCTGATCAAAAATCACGAGTTGCAGTTGTAAAAATCGAGAAAAGGACTGCCGTGAAGTTTTGAGCGCTCGTTCATCCACCTTGTAGAAAGATTCGCATTTTCCAGTTCTAGAAACCATTTGAAAAAATTTTTGACAGCCGTCAAAAAAAGTTTCGAACTCATTCGAAACTCCAGACTTCACGTCAGTTCTTCAGGCGACCAATTTTTTTTTCGATAGTTCGCTAGAATTTTCTACGTTATTTCTGGTTAAAATTGAATTCATTAGATTGAATTATGTATTTTTTTCATGGCAATAACGAAATTTCTCTGAGTGATATAAAAAATATGGATTTTGATACTTGAAAGATAAACCACGATAT